>CM068482.1:21814534-23082867 GCA_034769265.1 Remorina albescens
GATATATCTAAACTGAATTTAAAATGAATCAATAAACTGTATTCTATGTTATATTATGTGCAAAGTAATCTTGAACAATTCAACAAGTAAATGTAGTGCAAGTGAGGTGAATTGAGGTGAAACGAGGTGAGTCGAGGTCAAGCTCAGGATGCTGCAAAAGCCGCTCAAAACTTTGATCAATCAACAAGAAGCTGCAATTAAAAGAAAAATGTAAATTACTTAGACAGCTACCAATAATATAAGCAGCAATATTATACATCTTAACATGTCATGTCTGTGTCTATGGGTGGCTGTAGTAGGGTGGTAGTCAATCATTAAATCTATCTATTCCTCACCATAAGGAGTTATAGAAAATGTAGACATATGTAAATCAATTCAAGTCAGTATTGGCACTCTGCTAGCAATAACAATAGCAACAATATATATTATACTTTTGTCATATACGGCTAATATTCTGTAACCATTAATAAATCCCATCGCTTTCGTGTTTTTTTCGGTGGTAAAGTTAACATTAGTGGCTTTGGATGCGGCACTAATATGATAGCTACCAATGTTAGCTGTAATATTATACATCTTAACATGTCGTGCCTGTGTCTCTGCATTGCTGTGCGTGGAGTAGTCAACCAGTCTCCCCCATTAAATAGCAGTTTTTGCACAGATAGCAAACACGTTAATGTTGTTTTTACATTTACATTTTCGCTGATTCAAATACATTACTACGAAAGCGCATTGCATTCACTGGATTAAAAAAAATTAGACACATTATCTCGTAATTACGAGAAAAGATCAGACTGGGCTTTCCTTCTGAACAGTCCTAATGACTTGAGATGCCTCCGCAGTGTTGACATACTAATATTAATACAATTCATTTTTAAGAAACACAAATATTTCCCAGTGTTCCAAACCGAGAAGATAGTAATAGCAGATTAACTGCATAGCACCATTATTGCCACTGAGAGAGGATTTACAGACGTTTACTTTTTCTTTATCTTATCTCGTAATTACAAGATAATGTGTCTAATTTTTTATTTATTTTTATCCAGTGAATGCATGCGCTTCCGTACATTACGATGATATAAAGTTCACATTTCAGAGTAGGCTTTCTGTGAGCAGCTAATGTAAAGCTAGCTGAGCTAATCGGAGAATACACATGTTCTTACCTCGAGAGAAGGATCAAAGGGACAGGTCAAACCCACAGGCCGATTTTAAGGAGAATCAAGTGGACAAGCCAGAGTCCTGATTGGTGGTTGCTAGGCTGCAGTTGACGAAGTCACGCTCCACAAACGATGCATTTGTACATATCGTATTGCTGAGTTATCAATGGCACATTTGTGTTTTGTGTTAATTCTTTATATTTTATCAGGCCAGTCAGTGAGCAGACCGGAGAACTCGAGTTTAAAATTAAAATGATGGTTATTTTTTCATGCTTCTCCCATTCAATTAACTGACGCGTTCCACTCTAGCTCTGACGAAAAAGTGATTTGGACTCCTCCTTTGAGCGCTCATAGTTTGAAGTTTACTTTTTATATAAAAAAGGTTTAGTGTTTTGGGAAAAGCATAAGTTTTCCTCCGTTTTAAAGTTTGAATGACATTTCTACGTGCAGGTATGAGAGAGCTAGGTGACTGAGAAAAAAGGTGAAGTTTTGTGCTGTTTTTTTTTTTTTTAGTTCCAATTCATTTCCTATGGTAAATTTTGGCCGGTTTTTGTGGGAATAACTTTGGGAAAACTTGGAATCGCGACACTAAAACGGATAGCACACCATTCCCGATCGATCTGCACATTTTGACGTATACATTGTTGGGCTTTTCTCAAAGCTGCGGGACAAGTTACGCGCCGAAATTTTGACGGTAAGTATGGAGAAGATTAAGTAGTGCTTCGTGCTTCTGCAGCTATTCTAGCTGTAGAAGTAGTGCCTCTGTGCTGAAGCCCGTGGCACTAAACTAGAAAATTCCTTGGCAGAAATTTTGAGAGTGCGTCGGGGGGCTGCTGCCGGGATGAGTACATTGATTTCTCAGAATCGGAGAAGAAATCATTAAAACTGACGGCCACAATGTATACCGATAGCGTTAAACTATCAAAAAATTGAGCTATCTAGGACACAGACGCTGCGGTGCGTCGCCACCATGTTCTTGTTCAGCTGCCTTTCAGTGTATTTATATGTGCGCCCCCCAATGTTAAACTCGTTCTTATCCCTAGTGTCATTAAATATTAGACTAAACCCCGCCCTCACCAGAGCCAATCACCGCTGCTGCTGTTCAATGGACAGGTGCAGCTAAAAAAGGCAATCAACAGGTGCCCTCCAACCACAGGAGGGAGGGGGGAGGAGCAGAACCACAAAGCACACACACACATACACTCTGTGACACCATTCTAAAATCTAAAAAGGGCTTTCTGTCTGTATATTTGTATCTGTTTGTGTGTGTGTGTGAGTGTATCCGTCAGACTAGTGAGGACTGGTCAGACCGATGCGTTACGAACTGATGAAGCCCCTTGGATAAGAGGCAAAAGGTCTTAGACAAAACCTAAGTTCTACATTTGGTTGCTTTCGATTCAGTTGTTGGCCGGATATGACTATGACCCGTATGAACAAGAATATACACATATGTCTATTTATTTCACACATACACCTTGTGACACTATTGTAATAGGGCTGTATGTCTGTGTGTGTGTGTCTGTTTGTGTGGGTGTTTTTTTTTTTTAAGTAATAGTTTTCTTTAAATGAGCTATGCTATCCATAAGTATATTGTAATGCATATTAATGTGTAATTATAATGATGAGACTTGAAGTATTATGTTTTATTTGATGCCACAGGTTGCGTCCCAGTCCCCAGCCAGGGGCGCACATCATCGCCGAGTCCGTTCTTCAGTGAACAAGGTATGTTACCACTTATCACAAATGACACATACTTGGGATTTGCGGCTCACTCAGTTAAGCTGTGTAGACTGTGCTCACTCTCAACAGTTTAATAACTGGGTTTATACACATGTATGGACATAAATTTGATAAATTTCAAGGTATTAAAAAGGGGCAAACACAAAGTTCATATGTAGCTTGAGTTGGTTCACAGCAATCCGGACGTCAAATTAGTGTGGTTTAATGTGGCTTACTTCTCAGTGTTGACATCATCGTCATGACGACGTTAACAACTGGACAGTTGTGTGTTGTTAATGCTGAGTTCAGGTGTTAACATTACACTGGAGAATTTGCTATCAGCTCCTACGGTAAATCTCAGACTTCATTGATGGAAAAAATCTTCCTCGCTGTTCTCATCCTCGCTGTGGTTTTCGCAGCATGATGACAATAGATAGATGCCAGTTTTTGGATGGGTGGCTTGATAATTCCATAGATGCAAGCTTTGTGTGAAATCATTTGACATAGCCAGACATGGGGGAGAATTATTTAACTGTTATAGGTGATGGAACATCACATATCAGAAAAATATTTGACTTTTTCGTATTTGTTTATCATGTATTTTCAGAACAGTTAAAAACATTTTTAGCTGGTAATAATTGTAACACAATCCAAATAGTTATATTTTGCTAATGCTGTTCACTCAATTATTTTTATATAGGTAAAGTCAACAGCAAGTGCCGTGGAAGGTTCTAAGCCATCACATCGCAGTCCAGGGAGAGTGAGTGTCGTGGAGTGTACCAGCCAGGTAGCTTGCATGCACACTGTAGAATCATAACACATGAAAATCTCTTCACAAAAGAGGCTGTCCCGAAGGAACTGATTGTCAAAAGAAGGATAATTCAAGATATTGCTTAGCCATGTCTGCTTACAAATGTTACAAACAGGTGACACGTGTAACAGAATAAAACATTTCAAATGTTGATGATAAAAAAATTGTTATGATAAATGATTGTAGTAATAATGATGAAACTGTCAGTTATAAAAGCAATACGTTCAACAAAATTAAAATGCTAAAAAGTAACAACATTCCTTCATAAAATAATTTCAGGATTCCGTCATGGGACCAGGCCAGCGCATTCAATCCGTGAGGGCAAGCCATTCCCTGGCAGACAACAGGTATGGAGATTTTTCTTGTAACAGTCAATGCACTTGCATGGCTCTCACCTTTCTGGCCTACCAAAATGAAGGGTTGCATTTTGACACAATCTCTCTTGACAGAGTGCTTGAACAGGGAAATGCACTCTATGTAGGTGTTAAACGGCAGCTTTTGTTGGACGACAAATTCCAAAGCGATAACTTAACCTTAGAAGAGATGCCAAAGCAGGTTTTCACCGAGAGAAATGTTTACACTGTAAACATAAACGTGTCGGATCTGATGGTAGGTGGCCTGAGAGTCGAAGATGACAGTGGTCTATTGTCCCTTTCCACGAACCTGGAGTGGCTTTCACAAGATGTCTGCCATGCTGTGCTCATAGTAACTCCAGAGTGCTTTGCAGTTTTCCGAGAAAGATCTGGACGCTATAGATTGTTTGATTCCCACTCTAGATCTGAGACACATTTGCCACACCCCAGAGGAACTGCCATTATGCTGACCTTCAGTGACCTGAGTGACATGGCCGAGCACTTGCATGAACTTTTCAAAGAATGTGGTCCACATGCAAGATATGAGTTGATGCCTGTTTCTTTTGAAAGTGATCGTGTTTCCAGAGAGACCCCTGGGCAGTCAGTGGATGAGCAGTTGAGTGTGGATGCCAACGTCCCAGGGAGAAAAACGGATGACAGACAACCAGAGAAATTGGACTTTAATCAGGCAGTCAACATCGCCCATCATGCTACAACAGCAATGCAAGATTTTTCCAAACTAAGCAAGGAAAAGCAAAGGAAAGCGATGTGTAAAGCAAGTGTACCACCTGGAGACAATAGCACAAGAAGCAGTGAAAACCAGGATGAGAAGAAGAAATATGCCAGCAGTGTGGAAATTCGGCTGAAAAAAATGCAGACCAGTAAAAACAAATATGCCCAAGACTGTCATCATCAAAAACAAAAGAAAGAATACATCACCAGACGATACAACACCGAACCAGCTTTTAAGAGCAGGCAGAAAATGTACCTGAGAGAGAGGTACAGCACTAACCCCGCTTTTCAGAGCAGGCAGAAAATGTACCTGAGGGAGAGGTACAGCACCAAACAAGATTTTCAGAGCAGGCAAAAAATGTACCTAAGGGAGAAGTACAGCACCGATCCTGCTTTTCAGAGCAGGCAGCATGTACCAGAGTAGAAAGTATCACCACATCCCAGAATTCAGGCTGCATCATGTACAACGTTGCACTCAAAGCAAAAAGGATAGACTGACTACAAATGTTGTTCTTCGCATTCGTCACAAGTTGCAGTGTGCACGGAGAATAAAGAGGAAATATAGAGATGTCGCAAGCCACCACCCGGAAACTCCACAGCCTGTGGTTATCCCTACAATGCAAGCTGCTATAGCTTCCTTTCAGGAAAGGATTCGACATGGGCCCACACATGTTTGCACAGTGTGCCACAGAGCTCTCTTCCTGGATCAGGTAAAGTATTGCAAGAGAGACAAATATGTCAGAAACCTTCACGTGGTGGCTGATTGCTTGACGGGTAAGTATATCCACATATGTGAAGGTATAATGTTCAGCCCCTTGCACCATACCACAAGAGAGGATGCAGGAGTGGATCTGACACACCTGTGACAGCCACCTGATCGGAGGACAGATGCCATCCATCGCAGTTGCTAATAATTTGGAGTTATTATCCATTTCATCGGTACTAGAAGAGTTAAATGTGCTTGAAAGGCAGCTGATCGCAAAAATCCTACCATTTGTGAAAATCGTATCGCTGCCGCAAGGACGGCAACAGGCAGTACATGGTGCAGTTGTATGTGTACCATCGGAAATGGAAGCCACAGTGAACTCTCTCCCGAGGCCCAGCCCTGAAGCCCAGCTGTTGCAGGTCAAGTTAAAGCGGAAGATTAATTACAAGGGACATCAGCACTACTACACTGTAAACATGAAGAATGTGATAACAGGACTAACAACACTGAAAGAGAAGTATTCAGAATACAGCGATGTAACCATTGACGAAAACGTTACATTTGAAATTCTCCAGGATGATCAGCCAGTCGATGAGGGACAGGTCAACCCAGAGCAAAAGGACAACCCAGATGCTGTACAGCCTGAGGAGCAGAAAAGGGAAATCACAACCGCAGATGAACAGCAACCCAATAACGTGGACCAAGTAAAGGAGGATCTTAGACCAGGTCTGGCCTTGGACACCTGCATGCACCCTCTCGACATAGCACAGGAAGTTCTATCCTATGGAAATGGGATATTCAGCATCGCTCCCGCCCAAGGAAACAAACCCGTCAGCTTCTTCACTGTACCCAAACTTGAAGCAATGGCCTTTCCTGTGCAGTTCCCAACTGGACAAAACAAATTGGATGAGGTCAGGGAAATCAAATTGTCCCCAAGTAAGTATTTTACCACAAGGCTCTTCTGTGTGGACACCCGGTTTGCAAAAGACCAAACTTACCTCTTCTTTGAGCAATTTGTAATGGAAACTCACATGGCCACCAACGGCATGTCGATCCAAACACGGAAAGGAAAGAAAAAAACCAAGGATTGGAGGAAAATTTCGAACCAGATGCTTCAGGATAAAGAAGAATTGGAAAAACTCATCCAAAACAGGGAAGTGACACGGTTCATGCAACCCCTTAGAGGCACTCCAGCGTACTGGGAGAAAACACTTCGAGATCTACACGCTATGGTCAGACAGTTGGGCAGGCCGACCTTTTTTATCGCCTTTTCTGCTGCTGAAATGAGATGGCCTGAAGTTATTGAGGTCATAAAAGCACAGCAAGGTGAAGAAGTGGACTTTTCAGAGCTCGACTGGAATGAAAAATGCGAGATTCTCCAGAGCAACCCTGTCACTGTCATGCGTATGTTTAAGAAGAGAGTGGATGCGCTCATTACAGATCTGATCCTGTCACCTGCACAGCCCATTGGTCCGGTGGAGGATTACTTTTATCGGGTGGCGTTTCAAGCGAGAGGAAGTCGACATATTCATATGCTGGTTTGGTTCAAAGATGCACCAGAGCTTGATCTAGAGAATGACATCGAAATGGCCAAACTTGTCAACTTCATTGACCGTTACATAAGCTGCCAGATGCCTGATGAGAAAGCAGACCCTGAGCTCCACAAAGGTTCACAGCCGAAACCACTCAAAAACATGCAGGAGAGGGAATGTAGTCTGCAGATTTGGTTTCCCAAAGCTCCCCATGGAGAAAACAAGAATCACCATACCGCCCTGGGGTAACTCCATAGTTGAAGATGACGAAGACAAAGATGATGACCAGAAAAAACAAGCGGATATAAAAGGAATAGATGATTTCCAGAAAAAGAAGTGTGGGGAAAAAACCAAACCCAAGTCCAATAAGAAATTAATTGGAAAGAAACAAAAAGAGGCTAAGGAAAATTTAAAAGCGCTGAGAGACTTTCTCATGGATGCAAATGAATCGTTCCAGGTTTTGTCCGAGTTGCTGGAGAAATGTAAGATGACCCATGAAGAATACGAAGGATATGTCGATGCCCTCGCCTACGGAATGGTCGTCATGATGAAGCGTGATCCTAAGGACAGCTGGGTAAATGGATACAACCCTGATCTACTGTGAGCCTGGAACGCCAACATGGACATACAGTACGTACTTGACGACTACAGTTGCATCATGTATATGATGTCATATGTGTCAAAGCCGGAGCATGAGATGACAGAGTCTTAAAATGGTCATTTGCCACGTGAAGAAATCCAACGTCAACCAACAGGATAAAATGAAGCAGATCATGCAAGCTTACGCTAAGCACAGGGAGGTCAGTGCTCAGGAAGCTGTGGCACGAGTATGCAGCCTGCCACTTAAAAAGTGCACGCGGTCAGTCATTTTCATACAGACTGATGAGGATGGTATGAAAATTAGTCTCCCAATGAGTGAATTGATGAACATGAATCCAGACGATGAGGACATGTGGATGTCTGGATTTCCTGAGAAGTACGCACACAGACCCGCAACGCGTGAATTTCAATTCATGTGTCTGGCTGAATTTGTGTCACAGTACAGGGTTCTCTATGGCCTGCAAGTTCTAGGAGCAAATGCCATTCCCCTCCAGAACAATAAAGGATTTATTCAGAAGAGAACGTCGGGGAAAGCTGCCATCATCCGATTTACGAATCAATCAGAAAATTTTATAGACGCCTGCTGAAACTCTATTACCCACACAGAAAAGATGATGAGCTCACATCTGAAAATCATCAAACATATCAGGAGTTCTACAAATGCGGCCGTAAAGGCTCAATGCCAGTAAAACGCATTGTAAACTTAAATAAGAAGTGCTACGAAGGACAAGGGGAAAAAATGGAGAAAGCGCTGAAAAAAATTCAAGAGGAAGGACCTGTTATCAATGCGTGGAACACTTTTGCACCAGAGGTTGAAGTGGATCGTCTGGAGTGCATCGCTGAGCTCGAAGACATAAATCCCCATGATGCGGGAGAATAAGACCAGGTTCCAGATTTCCAAATCCAGGGTGATTGTGGTCGAGCGATACCAGCCATTGAGGTACCAAAACTGAGCCCAGACTTCGTGAGGAGTATGTACCGAAGCCTCAACGAAACACAAGCGTCCATTTTCTACACTGTGCGTGAACAGTGTATAAAACATGTCTGGGGTCAAAATCCTGAACCCTTCTTTTATTTCATCTCTGGGGGAGCTGGCTGTGGCAAATCCCACGTCATCAAATTCGTGTATCAGGAGGCTACCAAGATTCTCCGCCAACTTCCCAGGTTCGCAATGAAGCGGACATGTCCCAGCCTGCAGTGCTTCTTACTTCATTTACTGGTACTGCAGCTTTCAACATTTCTGGAAAAACCCTGCATTCCATCATGAAGCTGCCAAGAAGTTTGAAAACACCATATCAAGGTCTTGGAAACATACTGGACGAACTCAGAGCAGCACTGTCCAATGCGGAGATTTTGATCATTGATGAAATATCCATGGTTTCTAAGGAGCTGTTTGCCTACGTCCATTGGAGATTCCAGCAAATCAAAGGTAACAGGAAACCATTTGGAGGCATGTCTGTCCTTGCAGTTGGAGACTTTTACCAGCTGCCACCTCTTGGTAGAGCCAAACCATTCTGTGTCTTTGAGGAAAATGTTCTTGATCTCTGGAGAGATTTCCAGATGGTTAACCTCACAGAGATCATGCGGCAGAAAGATGATCGCACTTTTGCCAAACTCTTGAACAGGATCAGAAGGAAGAAGAAGACGGATCCTCTCAGTGTCGACGACAGAGCTCTGCTCACACAGGCCGTCATTGAAACCAAAGATTGTCCAGCCGATGCCCTTCATATCTTCGCGACGAACAAATAAGTTGACGCTCATAATTCTGCAACTGTGACTGGGCTCAACTTAAAAGTTCAAGATATTCAGAGGACTACAAAAACGACCCCCAAACAGGACGAATGGTCATGACGCACATTTGCATCAAGGGCAAGAAGAGGGATTTACCAGACAACATACAAGCTGCGTGTGGAGCACGGGTCATGGTAATTCGGAATCTGGATATTGAGGATGGGATTGTAATGGAACTTTTGCCACAATCAGGAACATCGTCACGAAATCTGAAAAAGGCCGACCAACGACCGTGACACTGATCGGGCTTGAATTGGATAATCCAACAGCAGGTCGGAAATTCCGCAAAAGGATTCAAGGACCAACGGATAACTTGGTGTGCGTCAAAAAATTGGAGGAAAACACGAGCGTAAGAGGAGTGGTTCAACGGCAGTTCCCAATGAAACTGGCATTTGGCTGTACAGCCCACATAGTCCAAGGTATGAGTATGAAGTCTGCAGTGGTGTGTCTGAAGCGTGTTTTTGAACCTGGAATGGCCTATGTCGCCCTTAGCCGTACAAACTCACTTGAAGGACTGAAGATCATTGAGTTTGAAGAAAAGAAGATCTATGCTGATCCAAATATAACGACAGCAATGGACAATATGAATCACGCTTCATTCCAGATTACAAAACCACTGTTGCACTTTGTGAAAACAGCAGACCACACTGGTTCAACGTTGGCAATCGTCCATCACAACGCGGAAGACGCATGTCGCACATAGACGACATGAAATGTCATCATGAATTCAGGCTTGCCGATGTCTTATGTGTTACGGAAACTCATTTAACTGGATCCTTCGTTCCCCCAAAGTTTCACTTGGAGGGATACGACATGTTTGCGTGCAACAGACACGTCCCATATGCAAACAGAGTAGACATGGCTACAAAAGACGGCGGTGGAGTTGCAATTTATTACAAGAGCAATCTTCAAGCAGAGGCCCGGAGATACTTTCAACATGTGCCAGATCTCGAATTTACTGTTGTCAAAGTTGTGGCGCCTGTCAGAGCGTTGATAGCCACTTTGTACAGACCACCAAATCTCTGTCTTGAAACATTTCTTCCGAACATGCAAAGCCTCTTGATCTCCTTGGAGATAATGGATTGCCAGCCTGTTGTGGTATGTGGAGACTTCAATGAAGACCTGTTCTCCAAAGGAAAGAAAGCCATCCATGAGTTGTTTCAGTCCAGAGGGTATAGCCAGCTTGTCTCCACTGCAACAACAGAAAAGCAGACACTGATTGATCACATTTATATATCGCAACCGGAATCTTGCCTTCAATCAGGTGTACTGCAAACTTATTACAGCTATCACAGTGTGGTATACTGTGTTCTGACTTCAGCGGGAGACTCTTGATCTCAGCATTGTTTACAATGCTGCCTCTTTCGTTCTTCTTCTTTCCACAGTCATGGAATCGTGTCTGGATGGCTATTCCACTTGGTTTCTCTCTTGATTTTAGTTGGACTTGGCAATTGTTAGGCTGAAAATGATTCTTGGTAAGTATATTGAGTGTAGATGATTCATCATAGGATGGCGTGTTGGTAGGTATATTAATCCTTTCAGCAGATAGGACCAGCCTGGATTAGCGGTAGGTATTCTTGTTAAGTATTTTCATTTATTCAGCAACGTGGCCAATCTTGGAGCATGTTCTCCATCTTTTGCATCCCTTTTACCCTGTATTGTGGTATGGCCTCCATCAGAGCCTGCTCCATTTGTACTGTGGTTTGTACTGTGTTCTCTCTCCGTGTTTCTCTTTATCTGTGTCTATGTCGTGTTCATGGATGTGTGTTTCTGTGTGTGTGTGTGTGTGTGTGTGTGTTTGTACACACTGCATTTTGTGCTAACACAGGGTATGTGTGAAGAGTTAAGGGCTGTAGTGTAGTGCTTAGTTAGTTATGTTGCATAACTAAGTGCAGTGAGTTAGTACATGTTGCTACTGCCTTGCGCTCTGTGTGCTACTCTCTGCTTACATCTACTCCCTTGGTTAGCCTTTCTAATGGAAGGTGAAAAGAGGAGCTGACTATGTTAGTTTCCACCTGCCAGTATATAGCCTCTCCACTACCAAGACTCCTGCAGTGCCTCCTCGCGGTCACACACATAAACTGGGTACCTCACGGTCCCAGGCTGAACTGCAGGGGATCTCGGAGCAGCAGTGGGCCCCAGAGACGCAGCACACAGGCCCACTACTGTGTGGACACGCCCTGGTGCTCGTCAACCACTGTCCCAGCTATGGGTAAATAGCAACCCCCACCCTCAGGACACACTCTGTCCCCCCAACCCCACATCCCACCCAGGACAAACTCCCCCCTCCAGCCCCCCACCCCGACCCACCCCCGCACATACACATGCCCTGGCAATGCCCCCAATGGTGCCCTTGGCAACCAGTCATGTCACACATTCCTACACTCTAATAAATCATGCAAGGGGGTAGTAATTCCACCTTAAAATAAACATGCAATTTCAGTATAAAAATGTAAGTTTGCTACATCTACTTAATTCAGCATGTCAAACCAACTGGAAAATAAAAAAAATATCCTAACTTATTTTTATACTTATTTATGAACGCACAATATTGCGTCAGCTCAACAAGTCACAATATTGACCTGGCTCAACTAACATATCTATCTTGTGAGCACTTGTGGCGGCCTCCATGAGAGTCTTACTGAAATGACTGGCATTGTGTGCATCTCATTCTTGACCAGTCTTGCATATTCATTCTGTACCCCTACATTACACATCTGTATTTTAGTTGCATATAGGCCTCTATACTAGTATAGGCTATTTATACTTGTTTCTTTTTTTTCCTTACCTTTCCAAATGGTTTCTCAATTTAAAATTTTAGTTTATATTATTTTGATATGCAAAATAAACATAGGCTATTTAAAAATATATGGTCACTATTTATACTAGCTTCTGTTTTTTCTTAGTTTTTAAAATATTTTCTCAATTTAAAATGCTTAGTTTATATTATTTTAACCCTATTTTAACGTACCTAAACCTTAGATTTGTTTTGCGTTTCCACCGCAGAGAGTACCTTAAATGTAGATAGGGTTGTTCAGAGGTAGTAATCGTTTCACTTTTCCAGTAGTTATTAACTGACACACTTTTACCTACACTGGACATTTACTGTCACACTGACAACATGTACATGTATATAACCGGAGACATACAGCCTACAAACTGCAAACCTTTTTCTCTGGTCAGCTGTTGAGCCGCTCGCCCGCTCTCTCTCTCGCTCACTCGCACACACGCTACGTAAATGAAGCTTGTGCACAGCAGGCGAGCTCTCAGGCCACACACCGGAAAGGCGCGGCTCTTAGCTTCCAGTGGAAATAAAGGTAAATCACGTTCATAAAGGAGCCCGAAATGGCATAACTATTTTTATTATTTACTTCATTCTGCCATTTATTGTCTTTTCTTATCATATATAAGCTTGCACGCTATTATTTTGAAGGAACGTCATAACGTCAACGTGAGGTTTGGACATGTCGCGGGATTTTTTCACATGTGGATTGAGGCAAATATATCCGTGGGTAAACGTGGACGGAAAGGTGAGTACTGACAAATATTATCTGTTGCCATCCTGGTAAATGTGAGGTTGTAAGGTATTGATTTGCACACATCGGACAGCACGAACTATAATTATGCTGTTGTCATTAGTTGTAGCTGTGTAGTTAGCTGTTTTGCTGTCGTCACATTGTTGCAAGTCTGTGAAGAGAGCGCAATATTGTCACCCAGGCAATTTACAGGAGAGGGACTCCTAATCACTATTTAAAGCCATCTTGACATATATTGCGTTGTTTGGTTGTATATCGTTCAGCATTAAAAACATGTAAGGTGATTTCCATCCATTTGAGTAGTTCAACTGTTGTTTTAGTTAAGCTAGGTTGGCCTTATCGTCACATTGTCAAGTGTAGGCGGACCGCCATTTTCTGAAGTAACGGCTAACGGCAAACCAAATAAAGGCTGTCTAGTTAACATCTTCTACTTGTTTTGTTTTTAGAGATATCTAACGTTAGCTTTTTGAATAGCCTAACACGTTTCCAAGTTTATTGTATCCGTGACGTTGCCCACGCTTAGTTAATCTTGTTAATTGGTAACATTAATGCTATCTTAGCTGAGCATTTATAAATTAATTTCACCTTGCGTTTTTTTCCCCACACGTGTTGGTCAATGTAAGTCCACTCTTGCCAAACATTTAGATTGTAGGCAATTGAGATTATTAAGTAATATAATTTTCAGCATCATTTTGTAGTTCTAAGTGTAGAGTCACCGAAGTTGGTTGGGCTTTTCACTTGCTTGCTTTTTGGGGGGAAAAATTGGAAACAATTTCAAACACATTTGTGTGTGTTATGTATGGGAATTCTTTTAACAGTGATTGTGATTTTGTTTAGATCCAAAATATTTTAGATTTGTAGATGACATACTTGTCAAATACAGTAGAAAAACTGAAAATAGGAATTTATTGCAGCACAAACCATTGAAATTACTTAATCTCTTTTCATTTATTTTTCTTAATTAGGAAGCAAGAGATTGCAGTGTTTAGGGTTGTCAGAATTTATCAGAGTTTTTCACTTAAACTAGATTGTACCTTTTCACAATGAATTGGTGCTGTAAAATTTGTAAATTTGAAACCCCCAGAAAGACTGAGCTTTTGAAACATTATAGGCTGCGGCATGTGCATAGTGGACAATTTCTGCCATGTCTTTATTGGGAATGCTATTGCACTTTCAAAACATGGGCCAGCCTTAAACCACATATGTCAAGAAATCATTCATCTCATGAAACGGTGAAAGCAAATGATGTCTTGTCTTTTAAATGTCCATGTTGCACTTTAAGCACCATCTCCACAGAAAGGGAGTACTTTGAGCATATTGGCCATCATTTAAAAAAGCAAGAAACTGTCACATGTGTTTTTGAAAACTGCCATTTCAGAACTAACATTTATGGTACATTTGCCTGTCATAGGAGCCAGAAACACACTCCTCACTCTTTGGACGATTTCAAGGCAGAGCTTTTACACAGGTATGTGAATCCTGTAAATGCAGGGGATGATCCTGCTGATGAGGAAGATTTTGAGAGAGGAGAGGTTTATGATGAGGAAAGGAAAGAATTGCCTAACTTAATTGAAGCAAATCTAGCCCACCTCTTTCTGAAATTACACAGCATATTTAATGTGCCCAACAGGTGTATTGATGAGGTGGTGGAAAAGCTAAACTTTATTTCTGGCTCAGCTTCAGGTCCTATCATGAAAGACATTCTGCAGTCATCCTTAGAGAAGCATAATTGTCAGCTAGATGATTCAGTGATCTCTAAGATGGTAACAAAGCTCTGTGAATTCAACCCCTTCAGCCTAGCGCTGAAGAGTGATGGCCCTCTATCCACTGCCTACAAGAGAAAGATGTATTTTAAAGAGAATTTCTCTGCGGTGGAACCTGTTGAATATGTGCTTAATGCTAGGAGCAAAAAAACTTCTAGTATGTACCTATTCTTAAGTCCTTGTCTGAGATTTTGAAAAAGAAGGAGATCCAGGACTACTTGATAACGAGTGGTAAAGAAGCACAAAGCAACTCTGAAACCAAGTACAAATCATTTCATGATGGCACACACTTCAAAGCTAATAAATTTTTCTCAGAAAATGATCTAGCCATTGCTCTCAATCTATACGTAGATGAATTTGAAGTGTGCAATCCCCTTGGAACATCGAGAAAAAAGCACAAAATCACTGCTGTTGGGTTCTTGCTAATGTGCCACCATTGCTCCGATCTTCACTAACTTCAATCTTTTTAGCCATTCTCTGCAAAGCTAATGACATAAAACAATATGGATATAGTACTGTGTTGGAGCCACTGCTCAAAGATCTTGCAAGCCTCGAAGAGGAGGGACTTTACATTACACAAATAAAATAATGGATGCCAGGCAACTATAATATATTACCTCAAATGTTTAAAATGTTTTCACATGAAGAAGTGTCACAAAAAACAGACAAACAGTCGCACTGCACATTATGTTAATTTCCCCTTAACTTTCCCCATAAGTGCCGAATCGGAAGCCAACTTCAGCGTCGCCTATGAGAGAGTTGGGTATACCAGCTAAATGACAATGAAGGCTGAAATTTTGTTCTGATATTTGTGCACCCAGGACGCCGAAGACAAAACTGGAGATCTTGAGAGTCAAGTGATGAAGATCCTAGTCACCAAAGGCACCACAGCATCTGATCCAGCCAGTGCAACTATCATAATCGAGGGGACAGAAGTCGTGGAGCAGTTGAATGTACCGAGGGCTTGTGCCTTGCTGATGGGACTCATCTATGCCCTCAATCTGAGCTACCCGAGAGAGCTGAAGTACACCTTTGAGGTATTTCAAAAGGTGTTCCTTCAGTTAGATGGTCAGAAAACCACCCCAAAAGTCACATCTCTTAAGCAGAAGCTGCCGGCAATCATCTTTGAACCTCGTCACTGAACATCAAACGTGGTTCTCACTTGTACTGTGATGGACTTGCTGTTCCAATTGTTTATGTTTTCCCACACTCTAAAGTGATGTTGCCGTTAAATGCCATCCAGGCTGCAGATTAGATGTCTGTTGCTGCTGCCAACATTCCACAGTCAAAAGTTGTTGTATTGTTTCGGCAAACCCAGATTGTTAACCATTTAAGGTGCTGTCGGTGATATTTTTTGTTAAAAATAAGTGTCAAATGGCTATATATTCTGACAGCAATCACCGAAATGCTGCGTTTGGTCAGTAACTTGGAACTCCCAACCACATCGCTGTACTCTGTTCCTTTCCTGTAGCCCTGCATGCAGGGCGGACAGATCTCCACAACCTTAGCTTGGAAAGAGTCACGGGTGGTTCCTATTATTGACCAAACACTCTATTTCAGTGATTGCTGTCAGAAAATAGAGCTGTTAAACTCTTATTTTTATTTTAACAAAAAATATCACTTCAGCACCTTTTTTAAAAGATGAAGATTTGAGGTTCATCAAAAACTAAATACTCTAATGTATGCATTTTCACTTCATCTTAAAAAGCATTTAAGAATGACCTGAGTCTGAGTTAATCAAAAACTGTTTGACATGCTGGAGGGTTAGCTCAACAGTTAATTTGCTCACTTCACATTGATAAAACACTCTCCAAAATTGTTTTGGGATACATGTGTGTTTTGTTTTTATTAAATGGGTAAGTGTAGCTTGGTTTTTGCAGACCCAGACTGTTAAAAGAAGCCGTCTTAACATTTGTTAATTAAAATGTTGAATTGTAAAATGTGGCTCTCGTTTTTTATTTCCCCTGACTTAAGTAAATCACGGTACTAATACTTAAGAACATATGTTAACTATTTGCATGGACATTTCTGAGTAGAAAACAAGAAAAAAATTAAGTTAGAGCAACTTTATTTGAATGATGAGACAACTAATATTTCAGTGCATATTGAATAAATATTAAGTAGTTATTACTTAATTTAGCTTTTGGATATAGAAGAAAAACATGTTTATTGTACTTAATTTAATGGTGTAACTAACACAAGCATTAACTACAGCCAATGTGAAAATTCAAATAGTACCCACTGAATATTAAGTAGATTCAACTTAATATAGGTTTCAGTATATTTAAGGATTTATGTTGGTGTAATAGTGATATGCTATCAACAATTACTTAATAATACTGAAGTTGGGACAACTTAAAAAGATCCATGCAAATAGTTAACACACCTTTTTGAGTAGACTCAGTACATTATTTTTTAGAGTGTAGATCCCCCCTGACATTGAAGACAAGGCAGATACAGAGATAAGATAACAATATAATATGATAACAATATTTGATATGAATCTGATTTTATCTCTTTGTATTTATTTCTTTGAAGGTGTTAAATTATAATATTGAATGTGTTAAACTGTACACAGTTTAATGTTTGATTTTTCATTTTTGAAAGACTCAAAGTTTGTGAAATTCACAGCATGTTTTTTGTGATGAATTGACTTTTTAATTTCATTATTTATAATCTTCATGCATTTTTTTGTCTTAGCAAGATGCAGAACTGTATTACTTTGGGACATGTGTAAAATGTTTTGAATCTGAAGTCTCCACTTTTTTTTTTCAAATATGTTTAATAAAAATTATGTGCAGAATGAACTGGTTTCAACGTGGTGCTCCATATGATAAATGCATTATTTACATATTACACACAGTTAGATGTTGTAGTAGAAAAAGTATTCACTTAAGTTTCCTGGCATGGCCTGATGCAATGTTAATGTTAATGTGGCATTCATCTTCAAGGTAAAATTGAGTGTCTACCAAAATGTTTTGTAAATGCTTCCATGGACTCACAATACAGAAGTGTGTCATATATGAGCTGTTTGTGAAAACTGGGGGCGCTACAATAGCAATGTCTGTGCATATTCTCATTCATCCAGGTCATAGTCATATCTGGCAAACAATTGAATCGAACGCAATCAGTTCTCCAAACCAAAATATGATTGGGGTGACTTTTGAACACAGGACAGTACATGGGTTACTCATCCGGGCAACTGACCCCGTGGCACTTCAGAATTTCCCTGGAATTTTCTAGTTAGTGACTCGGGCTCCGCACAGAGTCACTATTGTTATTGCTCGCGTTTTTTATTCTTACTTATTTAGTGCCACGGGCTTCAGCACAGAAGCACTACTTAATCTTCTCCGTACTTAATATTTATTTATTATTCTGTCAAAATTTTTGGCGCATTACTCGTCCCGCAGCTTTGAGAAAAGCCCAACAATGTATACGTCAGAACGTGCAGATCGATCGGGAATGGTGTGCTATCCGTTTTAGTGTCGCAATTCCAAGTTTTCCCAAAGTTATTCCCAAAAAACCGGCCAAAATTTTCCATAGGAAATGAATTGGAACTTAAAAAAAAATACCACAAAACTTCACCTTTTTTCTCAGTCACCTAGCTCTCTCATACCTGCACGTAGAAATGTCATTAAAACTTTAAAACGGAGTAAAACTTATGCTTTTCCCTAAACCGTTTTTGTATAAAAAGTAAACTTCAAACTAAGAGCGCTCAAAGGAGGAGTCCAAATCACTTTTTCGTCAGAGCTAGAGTGGAGCGCGTCAGTTAATTAAGTGGGAAAAGCATGAAAAAATAACCATAATTTTCATTTTAAACTCGAGCTCACGGCCAAACCGTAAAAAAGAGACAAATAATTTTTTGTCAAAATGTAGATGTGGGTGTTGTGATTCATAAAATTTGATTTTGAGAGGTGAACTCTGCACAAAATTTAAACGGGTGGGCCCAGATCGACAGCAACACCTGTGTCGGTCCCAATTGAACATAATGTAATCCAAGGTTTTATTCAGAACAATCTCACTCTGTCTTCGCACTGTGCTTACTCGCTCATTTGAAGGATTTTCTGATTCAAATAAAGACTATTGGAATCTGCTGGCTTCTCTGTCTCTCACAGTGTTTTCGCTTTTTGGACAGGAGTTACGGTTTTCTCACAATTTGCAGTAGTGAGGGACCTTGTCAGAAGCCACTTTCTGGGGAGATTTTGACTGCTGAACAAAGCAAATTCTCAAATCACCGTGGCGACTGCAGATCCTGAACTCAGCTCTGTTTGAACTGTTGGAAATGGATCAAAGCCACCCCTCTTTGGAGCCACACTACATTGTCATACTTTGTCACAGAAATGTGGTTCAAAGTTTAAATGGGTCACGGGACTTTGAACTCTGTGTAATAACCGTAGTAGCTATGGAAAAGCCTGTTTCCATCAACAATCGCAGTTTATATTTTCTGAAAATGCCCCCCCCCCCCCCCCCCCGTGGTTTGAGTGCACCTTTTGATCTCCTTGATCAGCTGCACCTGTTTTTTAATGACACAGGTACAAGTGTGTAGGAATGACTTTAGCATTGAGATGCACACAGACACGTCTATATATATATATGGACGTTGGCAGAAGGCTACATTTGCCTGCAATACCCAGGATCCTCAGTGATTGTTGCCATAGTGAAGACGCTAGCTGAAGCCGTAAAAAAAGTATTTGATCGGCGTTATCGTCACATCTGTCCCAAATATAGGCTAGTAGGGTTAGATAGGAAACATACTAGTAGGTCCAGCAACCTGTTTAAGACGACGCTGCACCCCCCATCAACCCAGGTTTTAATTTTATCTTCTCTGATTCTGAGAAATCAGTGGTGGTTTTGGACGTTAGCTGAAGGCTACATTAGCCTACACATGATTATCGGCGACCTTTGCCATAGTGAAGACGACAGCTGAAACCATAACATAAGCTCATCAGTCGGCGTTATCGTCACTAGTGTTGCCAACTTAGTGTATTTGTAGTTAGATATAGCCACAGTTTCTGGTGTTAATGGAGAGTTTCATGGTGTAAACTGACGTGAAAGTGCACATCGCTCTGCAGCTCTAAAAGAGCAAAAGCAGCAGCGGGTGCTGCCGTGAGCCCCGTCCCAAAGCCCTCACAGCACTCAGACTTACAGCGGCCTCTTCCCAAAGGCAGTCAGAGCAGAGAGGAGATCCTCACCCCTCCATTAGCATCCAGACTGCAAATGAATGAAATCTGATCCCACCCTGGATGTAAATGCAAAGTTAATCCGTGAAAAGACCTTTGGTTGCTCTATATTCTAACATTAAACAATATGGGACAAAATTTATTTTTCCTATATATATATATATATATATATATATATATATATATATGGGTTTGGAGGGCCCTACTAAACATACTGGTAGGTTCAGCAGACTCATTTATTCACTCGTTTTTTTCATTCGGACAGTGTCAGTGGAGCCCGGTGGCAGCGGAAGGCTGTTATGGGAATGTGCTGTCACGTGACTGTCAAAGTGGAAAATGCAATATGTTGTACATACACTCACAATACAAAAGTGTGTCGTACATGAGCCCTTTGTGAAAATTGGGGGCGCTACAGTAACAATGTAACAACAGTTAATTTCTCCAAAGTAGAATATGATCAGGGTGACTTTTGAAGACTGGAAAATGAATCGCGTACTCATCCCAGCAGCAGCCCCCCGAGGCACTCTTGAAATTTCTGCCAAGGAATTTTCTAGTTATGTAAAACTACAACTGGCATGAGAGGCCAGATTATCAAGTCTCTTTTTCTCAATTTTTCATAAACGCTTTGAGCCAGCAGGCTGAAATTTGGCCATGTGGAGTCAGGGGTATATCTGACACAGTGTGTGACATGTGTACCGAGTTTCAGATTGGAGCGACCTTCCCAAGTGTCAAAGGTCAGCTGTCACAGCTCCAAAAGACGAATTGTCTTAAATCAATTTCCCATTTGTTAAGATTATTTTAGGGATTACAAACATGAGTCAATGCTTCAGCCACATCTGTATCTGACCAGGGTCTGAACACCAGCATCGGACCTTGTGTCCCCGCCACTTCTACCATCATCGTTGTCACTGGAGCTGATGATGTGTCTGTCATTCCCTGGGCTTGTTTTAGGCTCTGCAGGACCTTGCTGCGGGTCATGACTGGGGAAAACGATACCACTCCATTGCCAATGAATGAGTCTGTAAGGGGCCTCTTGTGATGGAGGTGCGATGCGTGCTGGCCTTGCTGATGACACGGGCTGACGGATTTGTGGCACGGCATATGGTGATGGAGCAACAGGAGGGGCAGAGTCCAGATCGGGATCCATTGCTTTCCTCAGCACCTCAGAAAGACAAGGATAAAGTGTCTGTGGATCAGTAGTTGTAACACATTCTTCAACATGGATAATTTTAGAATTTTTTTCAGAATCAGGTGAATTAAGTGCTTTCAGTGCTTTCTCTTCTTTCTGTCTCTTTTTCCCACATACTAAAAGCCTCCCAGTCTACTGTAAATACTTCATTTCTTTTTTGCTTTCTTTTAGACACAGCTGCATGCTGGACTGCACTTCTCACTTCCTCTTTTCTTAATTGTTCCTTTAGCTGTTTTAACAGATTTTTACTTAGACTACCTTTTGAAGGAAATCCCAACTCCACCCACTTCTGCATCTGATTCAGACTACCAGGATAACGTTCCGACATAAATTTGCGTAAAGGTGACAGCATCCCCGTGCTTGGGATTATCTCCCCTTTTTTTCCCCTCGCCCATCTCTAGTTCTTCGTCCTATTTGGTATTACACTTGACATGCGCCAATAAACCTCCAAGATTTACCAGGTGCATACAACTTTAGAGCAATACAATGCAACAACTATGACACGTCTGTCAACAACTCTCAATGGTTGTGAGACTAGTGCTATCCAATACTCCTAACTCCTTAGTTAATGGATGTATAGGTACACCCTGAGTGAAATGTACTTGCGAACAAGCACCCCCTGTGCAAACTGTGCATAGCTTAATAATAATATAAAACAAAAGAAGACTTACAGTAGTAAAAAAATAAAATAAAGTATACATAAAATACAATATGAAATATGTATGTATTTATAAATATGAAATATAAAATATACATACAATTTACATAAAGGAGCACTGAGAATGGTGTGTGTGTGGGGGTGAGTGTTATGGGGGTTGAAAGTTCAGTGTCCTGATGGCCTGGGGGAAGAAGCTCTTCCTCAGCCTCTCTGTTTTGGCCATGCAGGAGCGGAGTCTTTTGCCAGATGGCAGCCACCGAAAGAGTTTGTAGTTGGGGTGGTGACCGTCGTCCAGGATCTTCCAGGCTCTGGTGGTGCAGCACCTGATGTAGATCTCTTGCAGGGTGGGCAGTGCTGTCCTGGTGGTGATTTCAGTACAGTGGATCACTCTGTGCAGAGCTTTCATGTCCATGGCAGTACAGCTGCCGTACCAGGCGGTGATGCTCCCGGTGAGCACAGACTCGACTGCTGCGTTGTAGAAGGTCCTCTGCAGCACTGTGGAGATCTTAAATTTCCTCAGCCGTCTGAGTTGTTACAGGTGCTGCCTCACCTTCTTCACCAGGGTGGAGATGTGGGTGGTCCATGTCAGGTCCTCAGAGATGTGGACGCCGAGGTACCTGTAGTTCTGCACTCTCTCCACCGGGGTCCCATAGATCCTGAGAGAGGTGTTATGGTTCCTCTACTTCTCCCTCCTGAAGTCCACAAACATCTCCTTGGTCTTGGAGACGTTCAGTTCCCGGGCTGGAAGTGTGTTTTCCAGTCCTCACCACCTGTGGTCTGTCTGTAAAAAAGCTCTGGACCCAGGAGTAGAGTGACAGAGTTCAGCCCCAGGTCCCTGAGCTTAGTGACCAGCCTGTGAGGAACTATGGTATTAAATGCGGAGCTGTAGTCAATAAACAGCAGGCGCACATAGTTCCCCTTCCCACTTTCCAGGTAGGTGAGAGTGGAGTGGAAGACGTGATTAGTGGTGTCATCAGTGCTCCTATTTGGTCAACAGGCAAATTGAAGGGGATCGAGAGAGGAGGGCAGTGAAGTGCAGTTGTGATGGGCGGATTGATCCCACAGTATCGATATATTGATACCCACACGTCCCATTTTGGTATCTACTACTCCATTAACGTATTGACTACTAATTAATAAGTGCGAAATAAAAGTGCACGTGTCAATTCCAAATATTTTTTAGGTAACTTACTCTAGTGTTTTGTGCTGAAAACCCCCCCCCCAGCCCGCAGCATATTGAATTGGTCCATCCAAGTCACATGACCCGAAGAGCAGCGAGTATTGTGTTTACACCCTGCTAGCAGCAACATGGCGAGGAGCATGCGTGTTTCTGACGGAGCGGAGAAAATGGAGAAATGGCCAACAGAAACAGAAGCCAATGAGAAACATTCTTTCTGTACAAAAGTGTACACTTACATCTCTGTCAGGACCAAATTATGCTGGTCATGAAAGGTATGGTTGAGCACATACCTTTGTTAATACCTGCTAATCCTTTTTGTTTTTTACGATTTTATTTCATTCATATTTTTGTTATTTATTATTTATTGTATTGTATTGATGGTAAATGTATTGATTTACATTTCTGTCAGAATCGTTTCATTGTTTTGAAAATAATGCTGCTCAGCAAAAGTTCAAAGAAAGCTCAAATGTGTTTTGTTTTATTTTAATTCCTATTTATGTGAATTATTTGTATAACTTTTATATTCTGACCTGTGCACAATAAAGTTGTTACATGGCCAGCTTTTGACGTGATTTGTTTTTAAGGGTAATAATATTATGATTGCGAAAAAATTCACCAGAAGAAATTACCAATAATCAGTATCATATTGAATCTTAAAAGTGTGGTATCGTCCATCACTAAAGTTCAGATGAAGTCCTTGATCAGTCTCACAAATCAGTTCATCACCACAGAGGTGAGTGCTACTGGATGACCGGCTTCTCACCCTTCGGGAGGAATATTCAATTTGTTGGCCTTTCTGTTTGTCCGACTTAGTCCAGATCACGCGTGCAATCCCATCCTCATTGCCAAGTTTGTGGATGAAATTTTCCTATTTCCCAGGCGAGAGAATAAATTGCTCAGTGCAGCCAAGTTTGAACAATTTAATACAAAAACATTAAACAAAAAACAACACAGATTCCAAAAAAAAAAAAACAAGCAAGCAACAAGTCACAGTTGTACCTAACTAATCAGCTAAGTAGGGACAGAGTTCTTTCTCCCAGGTGGGTTAGAGAAGTCTGACAATTACTCTGGCTTGAGTTCAGTTTTATACATACAGTATCTGAAGAGATCAAAGGTGTTGGTAGTTGTTTGTCCACCGTTTCCCTGGGGGGGATCAGATGATCTCTTCTTGTCCTGTGGGCATATTTATGACTTCCTGCGACCAATGCTAATCCTGACTATCTTACCAGGATTTTCGACAAATGGGATCTTCAAAGAACAGGTTAATCAATTGAAGGAATCAGTCAGTTAATCTCTTAAGAGAACAGTGCATTTGAGGTCACACTGTTCAGATTTCCCTCACAGCTGACAGGCAGGCTGGGAGTGTGGAAACCATGATGAGGCATGAACAGTGAGCTCCATCCACAGCCAGGCAGTCAGACAGACAGATGTGGGGGAATTCTTAACTGTGAGACCCCAGATGTCCTGTTTTCTTAAGACATATATGGCTCCAGACTGATTCCTTCAATTGATTAACCTGGTCTTTGAATGCCTGATTTATGAAGATCCTGTGGAGATAGCCAGAAAGTGGCATTTGGCACCTGAGGTCATAAACATAGATAAAGAGGATGGGAAAAGCTCATGTGACTCCTTCTCGGGGAAACAATGGGCAAAAGACTATCAACACCCTTTGTTCTCCCCAGATATTACATGTATAAAACTGAACTCAAGTCACAGGGTAATTGTCAGATTTCTCTAACCTACCTGGGAGAAAGAACTTTGTCCCTACTCAGCTGACTAGTTAGATACAGCTCTGACTTGTTGCTTGCTTGTGATTGTTTTATGCTCTAATTTGTTTTGTATTTTGTTTAATGTTTGCTTGTATTAAATCTTTCAAACTTGGCAGCATTGAGCACATTAATTCTCTCACTTTGGAAATAGAAAAGTGCCACCAAAACAGACAGACAGCCAGCCAGACAGATAGACAGGCAGTCAGAAAGACAGATGGACAGGCAGACAGGCTGGGAGTGTGGCTCCATCCATTCCCAGCTAGCCAGGCAGGCCACCTCCATCCCATGCCTCAACAGCTTCTGAAACCCCCCATTGCCACAGGGCCCTGCCGTGCCGCTGACCTATCTGGTTCACCTTTGAAAGATGTGATTCCAAGGTTCGGGTGGACACAGAGAATAGATAGCAACAGATGTCCAGCATTCATGTCTCTAATTGTGCAGAATCTCAATGGTATGGTAGCTACATGTTCCTAATCATCCACATAGCTAAGGACAGGTTGAAAGAATGACCATTAAAGAAAGATTGACCGAGGCAGCTGTGACAGCAGGTTTGAAGGCTATTGTTTGATCAACACATTACCCATCACATGGGCATTCCAACAGGTAGACAATATGTCTACCCATATGATATAATATATGTCCTTGTATTCTTTTTTATATTAGTTTCATGGCATTGGTAACAGTTTCCCCAGGAGTAGCTCCCCCATATAAAGAAAGTTAAATTCTGCTTTACATTTATGGGGCCAGCACTACTAGCTAAATGAGTTCTCTAAATGAGCTAAATGACTTTTCCTATGTAATGGGACAATGAAGCTCTCATGATATAACTTAATCCCCATATCAAAAAAGGCCTCATTGTTTACCTGAAGTAAAATTATAACTTTATACTTCTTTCATTTTACTTACCAATACAATTCCACACTTCATTTTTATAATATAAACTACTACATTAACAAAAGTAGAACAGTTACAGCCTGAAGTACTGTTAAACATCCAGTCTGCTCTTGAACTCTTGAACTTGAACAATGAATGATTTAATTCCACTAGGTGGCGTTGAAAGCTTACTGTTGTCTTAAGTGCCCTGTTCAGTCAAGGACAAAATATGAATGTGTGTGTGTGAGTGTACAAGTGTGTGTGTGTGTGTGTGTGTGTGTACTTGTTTTTGTACGTGTGTCTGTTTGTTACTTCCACCAAAGATATAACAAAGGGGGTACTAGACCAATCATAGTGGTGGAATGGGAATGGGCCAAAGAGAAACTCAATACATTTTTGGGAAAATCTGGAAAATAGAAGGGAGTTTTGATTCAGAAACAGGAGAGCACAACAAGTCTTCCATATACCATGAATACTTATGAGGAATGTCAGCTTGCTGGCAAACAAATGTGATGAACTGGAGGTTGTTGTGAAGACCCAGTGAAGATGTTGTGAGTGCAGTCTTATAATTCATGGCACTTTTATTTCAGCATTAAACCTGTGTGCTTGTAGGGCTTGTGGACTTTTTCATAGTTGAACTGGCCATGCAGTAGCTATTGTACCCACCAGAAAAACATATGTTTGTTTTCTCCCACTTTTACATTGGATTTCTTTGAAACTATTCACATTAATATGAGCTCAAGCATATAATTTTCACCTACCCCATTCATTATAATTGCACAATCAAAAAGTTAAAGATAGAAATTAACACTTCCTTTCAGTTGATACTGGTTTTCAGAATTATTCTGGTATTAAGTGTTGGACCATTAGGTGTGCTGTTATGAAACCTTTTTTTACTTTCCATACATAAGGTAGTAGGTGGTAAAGGTCCACCCTGCAGCACCCAGGGCCTGTTCTGTCATACCTATTCACTTGGAGCTGATAAGACAGCTCTGCTTATTGCTGCTCATTATCTTCCTATATTTGCTCAAAACAGCATTTTACACTTGGTTAATTTATATGACTAGCGAAATAATAAAAGCAGTTTTCAAATCAGGATCAGAGCAAATGAAATTACAGAATACATGCAAGAAAGAATTTAATTACTCTATTTGATTACTGTATGTAATGTTATATGTCTTATTTGGCTAAAAAAAAAAGGCTGAAGATTCAACCCACACTGACACATAACTTTCAGGACTTCAAGTCTTTGGCAAAAAAGAGGGAGCTACACAATATTAGGCAGGTGGTCATAATAAAATCAAATCAAAATCAAATCAAATCAGATTTATTTATATAGAATCATAACAAATCATAACAAAGTCACATCAAGGCACTTTACATATAGAACAGGTCTAGACCAAACTCTTTATAAAATTACTTAGAGACCCAACAGATCCCCCGATGAGCAAGCACTTGGAGACAGCGGCAAGGAAAAACTTCCTTTAAGCGGGAGAAACCTTGGGCAGAACCAGCCTCAGGGGAGGCGGCCATCTGCCTCGACCGGTTGGGTTGAGAGAGAGAGAGAGAGACACAGACACACAGAGAGGTGGGGGGGCAAAGTTTGGTAGGGAGAGAATGAGAGCAGGGGATTTTCAACACAGGTGCAAGCAGGAACATATGATACTGTATGAAGTTCATAGAAATATGGGAGCAGCAGGCGTTGCAGGAACATGGGGTAGCGATGATTCACCACCTGCAGGATGAGGACAGGGAGAGAGCGAGAGGGAGAGGGAGACAGAAAGAGAGAGAAAGGGACAGAGAGAGACAGAGAGAGAGAAAACAGTCTAAGCTAATAGCAGCATAGCTAAGGAGTAAATGAAGTTTAACTTTTTAACTATAAGCTCTGTCATACAGAAAGGTTTTAAGCCTGGTCTTGAAAATAGCTAAAGAGTCTGCACCCCGGACCGATACTGGAAGTTGGTTCCATAGAAGAGGAGCCTGATAACTGTAAGATCTGCCTCCTGATTTACTCTTGGAGACTGTAGGAACCACAAGTAAACCTCCATCTAGAGCTGCCTACTAGGACAGTAAGGAACTATGAGCTCTGAGATATGATGGAGCTTGTTCATTAAGAGCTTTATATGTTAGGAGAAGGATTTTAAATTCTATTCTGAATTTTACTGGCAGCCAATGAAGAAAAGTTAAAACGGGAGAAATGTGATCCCTTTTCCTAGTTCCTGTTAATATTCATGCAGCAGCATTCTGAATCAACTGAAGGCCTTTCAGAGATCTGTGTGGACAGGCAGATAGTAATGAGTTACAGTAGTCCAGCCTTGAAGTTACAAATGCATGGACTAGTTTTTCTGGGTTTCTGATTTTCCTGATGATTCGCAGGTGAAAGAAAGCTGCACCACAAACTTGTTTTATGGCTAATGAGCTCATGAACAAAGTAGTTTAATAATTTTTCATTTCATCAGTAACGCCGAAACATTACTGATGAAATTAAAAAGTCTAAAGCCCAAATTGCCATTGCCATCAATAGATTTTTGTGACTTTATTTAAATTTTAACAGTATTTACTCCGAGTTAACAGTATGTACTCCACCAGGGTGGCATAATCGAAAGACATTTCACCAGAGACAACTGTTTACACACAGAATTAATTGTCTAAAAAAATGGACATTGTAAATATGGAATTAAATCTGTCAGATTTTGTGATGTTAAGGACCTGGATGCGGACTCAAAGGAAGTAAATAGAAAAAGGTTATTAATTAGAAAAAAGTAGTCTTATTTGGCGCAGGAGGCCTGGGAAACATTAGTCTAAAAATGAGGCACTGATTGAAAGTTAAACAAGGAATTCACTGGAGAAAGAGAGTAATACAAATGAGCAGAGAAAACCAAAGGAAGCACAGAGCTTGACTACACACAACACTAGTGAAGGCTGTTGGAACACAGGCCAAACACATTAGAGTAGGAACTTCACAAAAAAATAAGTCCTTACAATTTTCAAAAGTCTGGAACAGTCAACACCAAAAAATCCTAGTGTGTTGTTTTTTACTTACTCTCTCACAGTAAAACTGTACCTGTTGTACTGTGTGCTGCATCCTAGTCTCACACGAACCTGCTACAATTGCATTAGTTACTATGATTCACCAGTGTCTCATAGTGATAATACTTGCCAATGCAAACTAATGAGCTTTTTTTCCCATGCAGCTCATTAAAATCCTTGCAAATAGAATAGACTCCCTGTGGCACTGCAAGAAAAAATTATCATGATGAGACTATCTAGACGTCACAAAAGGATTAAGTAACTGAAGATTATGCTCAGAAAACAGGATATATTTGGTCATCGAATCATACATGTACACGGAAGCAGAAGTCTCCGGACAGGTTTAGCTATGGTCACTATTGGTGCTGTAATATTTCAACCACCCAGGTTTTGTTGTAATCAAATGCTGACAATATATAAGCAGGACAGACATACAGACAAAAATTAATTCACAATGCTGGTTGCTGTGGTTATATTTGGCCTCTTTAATAACAACATGGGTTAAAGGCAGCTTGAATTGCTGGCTTCATTCGCCTAAATACATTCAGCTTGCTCTCAATCAGGATATTGAACATTAGCCTTGTATGTCTCTTTTTGTCCTCTGAGCTGCAAACATATCAGTTCCAGAATGTCTTTGTTCTGGTGGTTTGCTCTTACCAGCCAATTTAAATGTCCCTCTCATGTCCTAAGCTGACTGGCTGATGAGACTGTGGCCCTGTTCGCAGTCAGTATGGCAACAGTTCAATACTACTGTGCACTGATAAGGACAGAGAATATTTACCTCAGGCACTCAGTCAAGTTGCCCTCCTCTGTGAGATGTAACATTCATTAGCAGCAAAGACCTTAAAGCTGCAAACACTCAGGAAATGTAGTAAGAAGGCCCTGATGAGTCCACGGTGTCAGGATCTGATACACTACCAAACATGTCATAAGGACAAATAAGACAAATAGTACTTATGTGTCTGTATGTGTCCTGTTTCTTCTGTTTAACAGGTCTATTGGGAGTTGCCACACAAACACTCCCTTTTTTAATCTTTTGGGTATGGGATCCAAAAAATATTCAGTGTCCTATTAGATTACCAACTCATTGTTAAATTAATAAACATTAATTTAATCCATTCAAAATCATTCATTTATGATCAGTATATACTTAAAAAAGATTCAAATCATTCACGATTATAAATGAGACCAACAAATGTATTTAAAAGTTATCATTTTACCACTGAGTGTAACTTTATCTGGAGTTGGTACGGTAAGGTCATAGAACATAAGGTGTCAGCAGTTAGTACATCACCTGCTATTAAATTGTGTCTTCACATGCCTTTCAACTGGATCTCACTTGCCTGGTATTATGCAAAAAATATGTACGCAATGTTGTTTTCAGCCACTCCAAGAAACCATTCTCAATAGGCTTATGTGTAAGAGTGAAAGAGCAAAAAAGAGAGCAAGCAGTATGAAGTGAATCAATGTACTTAATGAAGTTCTTCAATGGAATAAAGTTTCATCCATTTCCAATTGTAAAATATTTTTGTTTTGTTTGTTTTTATGACACCTTCAGATCTCTGTTTTCAGCCTCACGCAGGCAACATGACTGAAGGCTACTGATGACTGCAGTTGTACTTGTACAGAATCCATAGCAGGCCCACTCAGGAGTAATGGGTCTAGGTGCACAAAACAAAGCTGTTTGTATTACATGTTAAAGACCCCAACGGGCCACACTAGCAGCCAGTGTCAAAAACGTGCAGTGATACAGAGGGGAAACATCAGCCAGTCTTCCAATCTGAAAAACCATAGAGGTTGTTTTTTTTTCAGGGCTCTCATAGAACCTAAAGGCATCTCCTGACATAGCACCCCTGGAGTAGCAAGCATAGTGGACTAGTTGTCATGGTTATAATAATAAACAGAACACAACAGCACCAGCATACCTATATACATCAGCATGGTAACCATAATATAAGCCATGAGAGCTAAAAGCACTAAGACTTAGGAAAACATGGTGATTCGGACTAAGATAAGCGCTCCTTAATATTAGAGGATTTGTTTTTTTTTGTCATGGCTATGATGATAATGTGGTTAACTTTGTTGGATAGCCATTGATAATAGAGACAACATTAATTATTGTCTCTTCCCGGCCCATCCATTCAGCCTAATTTCATCCTGACCCTGTGGGATTGGTCACTCTATAAAATATGTCACTGAACTTTTCCTTTTGCTCCTTTCATTGTAACTACGATCTCAAACATTGATTTTCAGATGACAATCGTGACACACTGTGACCCTTTCAATCAACTTAGTTTCAACCAATAAACAGTTTGTTATCAGCAAGTAGTGTATCTTGCATCGATCTGCTGAACCATTCAGTGCTTCAGCACAGACACCAAGAGAACCAAATGGATCTTAACAGTATATCAGTGAACATCCCGTGAGGAAAGTTTTTATTGCCACTGTCCATTGTCACCAGGGGACAGATCAAGTCCATAAGTCGTACCGTGCGCACAATCCTTTATCAGCATATCACATACCACAATAACATCACTAGACGATACCAAATGTGCCAAATTTACAGTAATTCCAATGATCACAGCCTAGTGTCAAAAACACATATTAGATTCATTTTCTTATATCCTCTGGTTATATCATGTAGCAGGTCAGGCAGCGGGGGTTGTTGGAGTCTTGCAGATATTAGCCATATCCTAAATCAAACTGGCTCACAGTCTCTCCAGATCAATCTTATGCATTGTTTTTATTTGCTCTAGAGATAAAAACCAATACAGACAGGATTAGACCACGAGGATCTAGTTTGTCCAATTTTCCAAGGCCTATAAAATACCCTCTCCACTTTCCCTTCCTGCTCTGAATTCAGTAGATAAATAAGTTCCATAAAGGTCAGTTTATTGGGCTGCTCTTACACATTGCTCCTGTCCTATAGATGATTAAACTACCAATTCAAAAGTTCTTATTATTCAATGGCTCAGTGACTGTGATATTATCCTAAATGTGAACAATCACACTGAAGAAATTGACATCTAACTTTGTTTTTATGGTTGTTAAATCAGTGTGGACAGGAAAGTGTTATCATGCTCACTATTTTCACTGTTGATGTGGTATTTTTTCATTTTGACCACAGCACCATCTGCTGTTGTAAAGACCAGTTCAGACTTAAAAACAAACAAGGGATAGATGATGTTGTAGCAAATAGCAGAACTTCACTAGGCAAAAATGAAAGTGCCTTAATAGGTGATGATGACTGGCTAAGGTTGAGTACAATTTCATGGTAAGCAAAGGCATACACACACATAAACAACTGCGTAACAGCAATGGTGAGTCTAGACAATTCAAAAGTAGAGTTTACAAAATGCAATAAAAGGCATTACAATATTTTCTGTTTACAATTTATTGTCTTAGGTGTCCATTTATTTCATGTAAAAAAATATAATATTCAGTTTTGTATAAATAACTGAATACACTGTTGAATATAAAGTTCCATTAGAGAGATTTTTTTTTTTTAAATACTAGTACATAAAAAAATGTAATGCAATAGACACTTTCCCTGGTAACTAGTTACTTTTATAATGCCGTAACACAATTACAAACTCAGTTACTTTTTGAGAGAAGTAATTAGTAACTATAACTTGTTACTTCTTGAGAGTAACATGCTTAACAAGCCATGCAAGTGAAACAGTTTTCTTAGGATACGATACACACACAAGCAGCAGAGGTGCTGTTTCCCCTTATGAACCACTTTGGTTACTGAACTGAGAGGAAAATTAATGTGTGAAAAAAATTCTAAGCAATCCATCCAATCTTGAATATTTCTGCACACACTGACAGAACAACACACTAATCGTCGCTGTGATCTTCTTCATCACTCATTTGGAACCATTAAGACCACTTAGTCAGTGATGACTTAACATTACATGGTCCACTTTTTCCTTAATGTTTGGTGGTCCTGTGAGTCACTTTTCATTAGTGCTGCATGTACAAACGACATTTCATTCCTATAAACATGTAACATGTACAGTAGTAGGCACAGAAATAAAAATACTCCAACATCTATCTTCCCTAAAATTCAGTTTCAAAAAGGAATGTTCTGGATAGACAGATGTAGATATAATGCTATGGTCCTATAGTCAAATGTTTCAGCAGATGAGGTGAGATTTTGTTCAGTTATCATGGAAATGGCTCAGTTGTGAAGATGGTCTCTGATGTCAAATGTTAAGGTCTACCGACTCCTTGCCAACAATGGTGTAGTGGAGTCCCCCCCATCACTTTGGGTTCGACATATCCACAGGTTACTCCATGGAGATGCTCACTTCAACTAACACAAAAACCTCATATTAAAAAAAACTGACGTATTTCAACAGTGATGAAACTAATGAACAGAGAGTGAAAGACAGAGGGTTAAAAAACATTAAAAAAAACTAAAAAAAATAAATAAAACAAAAAACCCTGCACCACTCTTGCCAGACTGAACTGATTTCATTCTGTGTTCCTCAAATCCATTCAGAAGTGTAGTAACTAAAAGGCAAGGATTGTAGTCAGCTACTCACCTATTTTATATATTTTAAATTTCTATAATAGAGCAGAGCAATTTTATTTTAATATTAAAGTTTAGGGCAGCACAGCAGCATAGGTCTGGGGCCTTTCTGTGCGGAGTTTGCATGTTCTCCCTGTGCTTGCATGGATTTTGATAGTGTGAGTGTTTGTTCATCTCTGTCTGTCTCTGTATGTAGACCCTGCAATGGACTGGCAACCTGTGAGCTGGGATTGTCTCCAGCACCTCCCACGACCCAGAAACGGATAAGCAGTAGAAGATGAGTGAGTGAGTGAGTGATGTTAAATCTGACTACCAGAGCCTCTTCTTGTGCTGACACACAGGGGGCAGCACTGCTCTCATACACTGCACACACAAGAGGCTCAAGGCGGAGCTGAGCTAAGCATGCAGCCAGTAATCATCAGCACTCTGGCTGCGGACAAGCAGCGATGAATGTGCCGGGACATAATGTACTGAACACTGAGTGCTGTCTCTCAAAACACATACACAATCATGTACACTAGCCAATGTAACTGAATGACCTCATTTTCTTTATACTAAAAAAAACAAAAAAAACAAAAAAAAAAACACATACACATACGCATTCATGTAAAAGACGCAAAAGACTGAACTCCTGTCATATTACAATTTCTGCACTTCAGCAATCCAGTCTCACGTTCACTGAAACATGATTGATTTTGAAGTATAGTTGCTCTTTTGGAGTTGATGTTTAGCATTTGCCTATAGAGTTACTCTTTTGGAGTTGATGTTTAGCATTTGCCTATAGAGTTAGAGTTTAATATGAGTTAGTTGGTGCTAAGGTCAAAACTGTAGATATTATTAGTCCTCAAACATATGAGCTGGTATTAAAAGAGATAAAATATTTTCAGATAGCTTTAGTACTGTCACAGTGAGCACAATATCTAGATCTGTTTTATAATCAAATACATGTCGATATCCAGGAATATGTGCCCATTGACTGAATAGAGCGTTTTTTTAAAGGAGCATAATTCAAAACTGAAGACATGATGGGAGAGTTCAATATTTAATATGAACATTACAGGCATGTATTGTGCTGTCATCATCTACCACCAATTTTATCTCCACTATGTGCCTTTAAATATTTATATGTTAACTCTCTTGCATTTTCGCTTTCATTGATGTACCTCCCTCTTTCTTCAGCAGTCAAGGTACACGTACTAAACTTTTTGGCTATTTATTATTATTATTTTACATTTTAATTGTTTTGTGACAGACACTGCTTGTAGTTGCATACAGAAATTTACCACCTGTTGTTGTTTTTGTAGCCCAGTAGCTTTACCAGCAAACTAATACCATTACCAATAAAGTTAAACACAAATGGCCACAGGAGGAGTATGTCATATCCTCCTTCGCAGAGTAAAACTGTTTCAGCACAACAAGGCACCAGGAACATTCATACTGCCTGCCCCAGCTGATGAACAGGACAGGTAAAAAAAAAAAAAAAGAAATTTATCACCTGAATCTAAATGTGTTCACCAGGTGACCAAGCTTTGGCGTGAGTTTCAGTTTTTCATTTCATTTTCTGACTAAGACACAGAAACTCTCTAAATACAGGTTTAACGGGCCACGTGACGTTTGAATGGGTTTCAGATGTTGATTGATAAATAACATTTGTTATGTCTGCTTTAATGATTCACATCTGTTCATCCATCATTTATTAAAAGGATCCAAAAGTCACACTGAAGCCATGAGAAAACTCTAGAGTAGTGTGGATGCCACGTCTAAAACATTTCAACACTAAAATGTACTCAAGTGGACAGAGCCTCAGTGTATGGGGAGATGAAACTGCATGAGGTACTGTTGAGAATGTAAATGTATTGGAATTGTACATTCTTGTTACGTACGCGGGTATATACAGTGTATATATTAAAAAAGCAAACTAGATGACATTGTAGGTTGCTTTTCCCACGGAAAAAGTTGCTCGTTTAATATAGTTACCTCTACAAAATTGAAGATTAGGGATTGAGAATTGCTATACTGTTCTATAGTAAATGTATTGCTTGTTGGAAACTGAACTCTACTAGATATGAGGTACCAGATGTAAAAATGCATTAATGAAATTTAATGAACATGACTTGGAGAACTGTGATGTGAAAATTAACACAAATAAAACACAGTGGAAAATGAGGGGCAGAATGATGATAGCCTAAAAATAAACAAGTAAATAAAATCAGCAAAGAACATGTGGATGGCAGGGAGGGCTGCGTAATCTGTGCTGTCCTCTCTCTGTGCTGACTCCTTTTTCCTGCTGCGTCATCCTCTGTGGAAAGATTACTGAGGAACATCACCCAGACCAGGCAGGGCTATCTTGAGGCCAAGCGTGTCCACAGTCTGTTCTCACAGCAGATTAAAGGCCTGTGGATTAGGATTAGTTAGATCTATGTATACCTGTGTGTACTTCCTGTCTCAGCCTTGGTGTGAAAAACAGAGGTCAGGAAGTGAAGAGTGTAATCGAAACAAAGCAGTGAACTGGTCTAAGGACAGGAGGTCACAGTGTGAAGCAGGAAAGGAGGTGATGACACAAGTATCATGGCTCTTAATATTTTACTTTATACCCTTACTGATTCATAATATGACTGAAATATGAGACCAGAGTTAGGCATACAGTTCGATAACACAACATGTTATAGAAATAATTTGATTAAAATTCTGCATAATGACAGTCAAGTTGCTCATACCCACAGTAGGCTCGGAAGGTTTTTATCTGGCACAGCATTCAAAGGCTCTTTGGTGGGACAATGCAAAAAGTTGCGCTTTATTTCAAAATAAGCAACAGCCTGTTAGAAAGTTAGTCCTGGATGGGGGTATATCAGCAAAACATCTATCAAAGCTCTACCTCTGAATAGTATATCCTACATTCTTGAAAAATATTTTTTCTAAAGAGACATTACAACCATTCCCACCTCTGCCAGCCTTTGTTTAGCTAACTGTACCAGCACGGTGATTTGAAATTAGAATTTTACATAAGAAAGGCAGCACAGTGGTTAGCACAATTAACCCCACAATAAGAAGGTCGTGGGTTCAGTTCCCAGCCCGGGGCCTTTCTGTGCAGAGTTTGCATGTTCTCCCCGTGCCTGTGTGGGTTTCCTCTGGGTACTCCAGAAACAGATAATCAGTAGAAGATGAATGAAATTTACATCAGAAGGCACATTTTAATGTCATACAAGTTATCTATTTCGAACTCTGCAATATGCCGTAAACATATGTCTGCTGTTGTATGTAGACACATTGTCAGTGATGAAATCTCTGTGTTTTTTGGGTCTTTCAACATCATACACCCTCTTCCAGGTGACCAAGCTGGGGTTGATCTGGTCCAAGCTTGTTAGCTACTCTGACTGACTCCACTGCTCTCCTCTTTCGAGCCACAACCATCCTGAAGAGCTCACTCTCTCTGTTGCTTCAGTGATACTGCGAATGGCTCTCCATTTCTTCTCTCTTTAAATGCCCAAATTGCAGGTTCTGGCCAGAGAATGGGCTGTACTGCTAATATTTACTAGTATGCTATAACAAAATATAACAATGAGTTAATCAGCAGGTCTATACCCTTGTTCATTAAATATGCATCAAAGAACATTGAATGTAAATAACTGACTTTAGAGCTATTTTGGTGAAGTTCCCTGCATTTGCCTGTCATTCTGCTGAGGCCCAGGACCTGGTCAGCATGGGCAGAGAGATTCAAGTTTAACACATTATAAACATGATTTTAGTATGTAAAGAAAGACATTTTTAGCAAAAGAACAGAAGGTAGTGTATATAGTGTGAGTGTTTCTATGATCAGCATCCCTGACATGATAGAACAAATATAAAAAATAGAACATCTGATTTCACCATTTCAGTCAGACAGGGAGGAGCCACACAGATTTGGATGAACAGAAGGTACAACTCAGTTCTGTGCGTGCGTGTGTGTGTGCGCATGCGTGTGTGTGTGTGCGCGCATGTGCATGCGTGTGCGTGTGTGTACTCCACGTGCTGCCCTGGAACAAGGCAAGGCAGCCCCACAGAAAAAGTAGGTCAACTTGGTCTGAGAGAAACAGCAGCTCATTGCAGCTTGCTTATTTGCCAAATGTTTTAAACGCTTTTGTGATATAATTAATGGATTAATTATTTCCTATCACTGTGTGACTATTTCTATGTTTCAAGTAAGTGATGTCTCCAAAATAGCTTTTGGTCAAGCTCATGTTTTAATAAATGAGGTGTATTTTACTGTCTGACCCCTCCTTAACTTTTGAGGACTGTGGCCTCTTAATTTCCCCCAGAGAGTGTTTCTTTTCTGAGCAGATGTGGATGAATACAGAGCTAGAATTTCTTACTAAGAATACATTGGAAGATATAACTAATACAAACTCAACACAATAAAGCCTCACTTGAAGTTTGGTTAATGTCACGACATGGCTCTAGAAAAGAACAGCAAAAGTGCAAAAATGGGATGAAGAAAAAAATGTCATTTATTTATTTTAATGTAAACAGTTGTCATTTTGTCATCACGCCTTTAGAGTCATGCATTTCTTTGGATGGTGGGAGGAAACCGGAGTACCCGGAGGAAACCCACGCAGGCACGGGGAGAACATGCAAACTCTACACAGAAAGGCCCCAGACCGGGAATCAAACCCACAGCCTTCTTGCCATGAGTAACTACACTAACCTTAATATATGTTTTTTGTTAGTATGATATATGAATTAACAATATTTATGAACGTTAAACTTCAGGAGTTCTCGTCATTCTTTCTAGGTATTTCATGATATCACCAAATGAAACATATTAATAGATATAAAAAGATCTTTATGTGAACAAGGCTGCTTTTCATTCATGTATAAAAAATAACATTTCTCTCAAATACAAAGAGATCCTGTCACAAAATGACATCAGCATGCAACCAAGGGGTTTTGTCTAAACACATATTAAGGCATCAATTCAAATCAGCACTTCTTTTGTAAGGATATGAAGCCTGAACAGAAAGAGAGAAGCCATCATGCCTATTAATTATGACCTTAACAAAATCAAAGACATCAGAAGACATTGAGGACATTATTTTCTCGTTATAAGATGTTCAGACTGTGTAGAAAAGCAGTGACAAAGTCTCCCACTCACCACATCAGAGAGCATCCAATTTCAAGTGCAAGATATAATCCTTGAAGATCAAAAAATCATGATGTGACTATTTTCAGTGACATTTATCTGAACAGCTTCACAACACTGATGCAACCAAACAGTATTGATGGATGCAGGAACTGACCTTCAGTTCTATAATGGACGACTCATTAGCTGATCATATAATAGAAAGCACAACTGAATTGATGATAAATGTATTAGTAGTTTCATCATTGCATATAAGATGATTTGGCAAAGGTCCAAAACCGATTACCTCATTCATTAGATGCTGACATAAATACCCCATTATCTTTCTTTTTTTATAATAACTTTGTTGGGAATTTCAGCTTTCTTTATAGATAATGACCATTTAGACAGACTTAAAAAATTATCTGGATTACAGTTCATTCCATGTAGAATGAAATATTTCAAACCTTTTGTCTTAATTTCAATTGTTACAATTTACACTGAATGAAAATAAGATCTGCTGTGTGAAATATGTTAATGTATATACTCAATAGTTGTTTGGGGCTTCTGCATGCAGTGGGGCATGGAGGCGATCAGCCTGTGCCACTGCTGAGACCTTACTGAAGCTCAGGTTGCTTTGATAGCAGCCTTGAGCTTGCCTTTGTTGTTGGGTTGGGTGCTTTTCAAATTACTTCTTCCATAAATTCTCTTTGGGGTTCAGGTTAGGACAGTTGGCTGACCTGTATATCATAGTAAGGAAAAAAGTACTGCAGGCAGGTCTTAAGTCTTGCTGGGAAATGAAATTGGTATATCCATAATACTTGTCAGTATAAGTGTATGAACGGTTTAATGGAGCAACAAACCACCAGGAAAACACAAGTTGCAAATTGTTAGTTTCTTATTGTTCAGTTCACTTTGAAGTTTGATAAAGTGGGATACCAAAGATTGCCATGATTCTAAAGGAAAGGAAAACACACAATAATTTGCCAAACAAAAAATAAATCCTGTTTTAAGTTATGATAAATATTTGCAAATAATGATCTTAAGGCATCACAATTTAATGTAAGCCAAATGTTCATTTGACCTACAGTAAATAGCTCAAAATATTAAACCTCCAATACTAAGTTATTCCATACTCCAAATGAAAATAAAGTTTTACTTACAATGAATACTTTTCAAAGAGTTATGGCAAACATGAATACCAGCAATGAACCGGGAAAGAAAAAGGAAAAAGGGCTGAAAGAGGCCTCGATTCATAAGGTGGGAGGAACAATTGGAAATGCCTTCACGCCTGGCTTCCTTCCTGTGAATATAGGAAAACTTGCAGTTTCCAACAATACTGAAACATTAAATCCTCTAAAATGTACTGGTAGAAACAATCTTAACTTTGAACTTGATAAAACAAAGTTGACCAAAAGCTGCCAAGTGTCAGGCAGGGACTCAAGGCAGGACTCAGACACAGATCTTGTGAGAAACAGGCTTTATTGATATCACCGGTGACCTGAGGACTGAGTGACAAAGCAATGGCTATGTAACCACTACTTCTAACAACAAACAACAACAACAACAACAACAACAACAACAAAAAAAAAAAAAAAAAAAAAAAAAAAAATTACTCCAGGAGGAGGAAAAAAGGCTACACTCAAAAAGCATAAGGCTAACACAAAGCGCTCTGTAAGGAGGAAAACCTGACCCAATGAAAACTGAACGAGAAATAAACAACTTACGCCTCAAGGCAGAGGATCTAAGGCTATCTATGAAATTTAATACTCAAATCAAAATCACTCATAACGAGGAAAACTATCAGCTATGGAATTTAACTGAGGCGAGGGTCTAAACTGAGATACAAAAATTACAAACAAACAAAACAAAAAAAAAAACAAAAAAAAAACACACACACTCTTCTCGAGGTTCAGACGGCTTACTTGAAATTTCTCTTTGGCTGTGGGCATGGATAAGGGCTCGGGTGCTGGTTGTGGGACGAAGACACTCTGGCACAAGACAAGAGGAACACAGACTATTTAACCACATGGAGGGAAATGGGGAACAGGTGGAGACAATGGGTCATCACGGTAGATGCACGGGTGACACATGAGGAAGGGCAAGTGCTCTGAAACAAGAGGAGAGTTAGACTTTCAAAATAAAACAGGAAATGACGGGACAAAAACAAAACCAGGACAAGACAACCTCACCACGGTGTGACACCAAGTAAAGACTGTGGGACATTGATTTCCAATTGAAATGCTAAATGTACTTTTGTCTGAAAAAAGGACATTGTTTCTGGTTCAGGTCCGGCTTGGTACTTTCAGGCATGTCTTACAGACATACTGTAAAGGTCTAGATGAATTTTGTCGAAACTGAAGTCATTGTACTTGGACCTATGCACCTAAGACAAATATTATCTGATCGTCTAACCACTCTGGACGGCATTACTTTGGCTTCCAGTTCCTCTGTTAGGAATCTTGGAGTCATTTTTGATCAGGACATGTCTTTTGTCCCTCATATAAAACAACTCTCTTTCTTTCACCTACGCAATATTGCAAAGATCAGAAACATCCTGTCTCAACAGATGCAGAAAAACTAGTCCCTGCATTTGTTGTGTCTAGACTACTACTCCAATTCTCTGAAAAGCCTTCAGTTGATCCAGAATGCTACTGAATATTGACATGAACAACAAAAAGAGATCACATTTCTCCCGGGCCTGGGTCCTTTCTGTGTAGAGTTTTCATGTTCTCCCCATGCCTGTGTGAGTTTCCTCCCAGCATCCAAAGACATCATGTTTAGGTTAGTTGGTGACTCTAAATTGTCCGTAGGTCTGAGTGTGAGTGTGAATGATTGTTTGTCTCTGTGTGTCTCTGTATGTTGGCCCTGTGATGGACTGGCAACCTGTCCAGGGTGTACCCCGCCCTCACTCAGAGTGAGCTGGGTTTGGCTCCAGTACCCCCCATGACCCAGCAACAGATAAGCAGTAGAAGATGAGTGAGTGAGAGTCAGTCACTGTGGTTTTTGACTTGTGTACTGACACCAGTGTCACTCTCTCGCTCCCTCTATGTGTTTGTGTCTTGGTTTGTGGAACTTGCATTGGTTTGAGCCCCATCCCACTAGTCTGTACATTTAGGAACATGTTATTTGGCACATCTTCGGTGATATACATATCTGAACTCAGCACTGCTCCACTGTGACTACTGAAGTGTAGGTAGACAGAGAAGCCCACACTCATGAACAACCATAAATAATTGTGTTTTCTCTGTCCATTGCTGTCTGTATTTTCTCAGATTCAGGGTCTTGTGCTTGGATAGGCTGCTCGTTGCTCATATCACATCTTTTTTTTTATCTTCCCTGACTCCCTCCATCTTTTAGTTGTACTTCACTGACTATACCTACTGCTCCCTCCCTCCCACCCTCCCCTCTCCTCAGTTCTCAGTACACTGTGTACCCAGCTTAACATAAGGAGCAGCTCACACTGACATATTGTCCCCCATGTGTATGTGTGTGTGTGTGTGTGTGTAATCTGCACATTCAAATTAATCCACCAGGGTAATCAGACCAATGAAGGCCTTTGTCTGTGACCAGGACTATGACAGAGCAGCGTCCACCTCCTGTAGAGTTGTTGACAAGAAAATACAGCAATACTTACTTATCATGGCAGGGGGTATCCAACTTTCTCCCAGTCAGTAGGATCAGTGCCACTGCCCTTCTTTCTGCTGAAGCCTTGCTAATCCACAAAGACACTTAATTACATACAATATGAACATGCAAACTTTTGCCACAAGAACAGAAGAAATTCTTAAAGGCTGTTACACTTTGATAAAGCTTGGTTTGCACAGATTGAAAAATGTATTGTTGTAGCATTACTACATTACTATAATTATTTATGCATTTCTGTACATGAAATTGGTGGACCTAAAGCCACTTTGCAACAGACAGAGTGACTTTTAGACACCTTATATTTTCTATTAAAGAGAGTCACAGTGCTGTCCTGTGGGACTTCCTTTAGCCCTCTCTTTCACTTTCTCTATCTATCTCTGTCACTACTCTGCTGAGTGAGACACAAAGTAAAACATTCTGTCAACACAGCTGCTGACACAGATGTGAATGAGCCTTTTGCTTTCTCTCTGTGTGACCATTTACTAAGAAATTTACCACTGGAGTTGTTACAATTTGTTCTAGGTTTAGTTTGGACCACAGAGCACACTCAGGCACAGACAAAGCAGGTTGTAACAATAAGGGTTTATTAATCAGTATAGGTGGAACACAAAACCCACAGTACAGTAGGGGAATCCAGTAGGGGGGGCGATGAGGAGGCAGTCAGTGAGCAGTGAAAAGCTTGGAGATCACAGTGGTATAATGTGCGTGTTGAAGCAGGTTCACAACAGCAGTAGGCAGCAGCACTGCAGCACTTATTTTCTGGAGCAGGGAGACAAACATGAGGGACATCCAAACATGAAGAGCATTTGAAATTTATACTCAGGGATTGCGTTAGCAAGGCTTCTACAGCTTGAAGGGCACACAGAACAAAGCAGAGCACTCTGGTAGAGAGGGGGTAGTTGACCAGGACCTTTCTAGTTGATGATAGATGGGTGGCAGGTGTTTCAGGCTGTCAGCCCTGCAGCCATGCCCCTGTGTATTGCCTTTTTTACGTTTTCCTGAGGTGAAAATGTCAGTGATGCCACTGATGTGTCAAAAGAGGATCTGGGATCTGCTGGCAGCTGATCTGGGAATTTCAGAGGTCTCAGAGTTTCAGAGATCACAGGGGTGTGGTGACTAAATCAATACATTTAAATAAAGACCAAAAATATATGTTTATACAGATGTCTTACTTTGCAGGTGTGTGATTTAGATTTTTTTTTAAACACACAAATGATAGCACACATTCAGCAGGCATGAGAAATCCAAGAGGACTAGCACAGTTATTGTTTAAAGATATTTTCAAGTAAAAAAAAAAAAATCGCAACAGTAAATTCTTGCCTCAAAGAAAATTACCAGGTACTTGCTGTGTCATCATCAGCATCTCTACTTATCTCTGCCTAACAGCAGCTGTAAGAGGCAGAAATTTGGGTAGCGGTAACGATTTTAGCAAGGATTCATTCATTAATTCATCTTCTACCGCTTATCTGTTTCCAAGTCGCGGGGGTGCTGGAGCCAATCCCAGTTCACACTGGGTCGGGGCGGGGTACACCCTGGGCAGGTTGCCGGTCCATCACAGGGCCAATACACAGAGACAGACAGAGACCAACAACCACTCACACTCACACTCAGACCTACAGACAATTTAGAGTCACCAATTAACCTAAACATGATGACTTTGGACGATGGGAGGAAACCCGCGCAGGCACGGGGAGAACATGCAAACTCCACACAGAAAGGCCCCAGGCCCAGGGACCAAACCCACAATCTTCTTGTTGTGAGGTAACAGCGCTAACCACTTTGCTACTGTTCTACCTATTTTAGCAAGGATATCAAAGTAACTTGTAAACTGATTAAGCATCACTTATCACCAATTATACTTCATAATAATAAATAGGGATGCACCGATACCGATACCGGGCACGGGGGTGCTGGAGCCAATCCCAGCTCACTCTGGGCGAGGGCGGGGTACACCCTGGACAGGTCACCAGTCCATCACAGGGCCAACACAGAGACAGACAGAGACAAACAACCACTCACACTCACACTCTGTCATATGCTGAGTACTGAAATTTTGCAAAGGTGCTTTAAACACGTTGACTCTAAATTGCCCGTATGTCTAAGTTTTACTGAAATCTTACAGTATGTGTGGCAGTGCCACTTTTATAAAAGCACTAATGTTGAATATTAAATTTGTGTTTGTCACAAGTAGTTCACTGCAGTACAGTCACCCATTTACAAGAAAATCATACTGAGGAATGTTGTTCAAATAACAGAAGATATCTATGGAAAAAAAAAATTTCAAAGTAACTTTATGTGTAATGGCGTAAGTACTCGGTATGGGTGAGTACTAAAATGCAAGTACTGGATATTGTCAAAAACCTCTCAGATCAATATGGAATTGAAATTTTATTGAACTAACATAAACCAATATGAATTCAGTGATATTTAGATGACAAAAATACCCAAATTATTCTTTAGAATACTAAAATGTATTTTATCACTTAATTATTGTTTAACGAACAGAAAAAAACTGTAAAGTGCTTGAACAGAACATGGAGCACAAAAGTAATAAACATGACTACGCTATAATTGCATCATATCTGTTTATAATTCACAGGGTTAGCTTTAGCCACAGTTTGCATAACATCTGTATGGTGTCTGCTCAAATGGTTGTGTAGGTTTGTTATATTATTGCATTTGAACTTGACTTGCAAAGCTTACACACAAACATAACTTTTGTTGACTTCTTCTTCCACTTTATCACCTGGAAAGAAAATGTGTCCAAACATAAGCTTTTAAGGTTGTTGGCACTGATTTTAATGACTTACTACCCATTTCTGTCATATACAGATCTGGAAAAAAAATTAAGAGACCACTGCAAACTTATCAGTTCCTCTGATTGTGCTATTTATAAGTATATGTTTGAGTGAAATGAAATTTTTTGTTTTATTCTATAAACCACTGACAACATTACTCCCAGATTCTAAATACAAATATTTACATTTAGAGCATTTATTTGCAGAAAATTAAAAATGGTCAAAATACCAAAAAAGGTCCAGCATTTTCAGACTTCACATATTGCAAAAAAACAAGTTCATATTCAACTTAAAATAACACATTACTAATGTTTTAACTTAGGAAGTGTTCAGAAATCAATATTTGGTGGAATAACCCTGATTTACAATCACAGCTTTCATGCGTCTTGGTATGCTCTCCACCAGTCTTTCAAATTGCTGTTGGACGACTTTATGCCATTCCTGGCGCAAGAATTCAAGCAGCTCAGCTTTGTTTGATGGCTTGTGACCATCTATCTTCCTCTTGTTCAAATTCCAGAGGTTTTCAGTGGGGTTCAGGTCCGGAGATTGGACTGGCCATGACAAGGTTTGATCTGGTGGTCCTTCATCCACGCCTTGATCAACCTAGCTGTGTGGCGTGGAGCATTGTCCTGCTGGAAAAACCAATCCCCAGAGTTGGGGAACACTGTCAAAGCAAGTTTTCTGCCAGAATAACCTTGACCGTGGCTTGATTCATGCGTCCTTTGCAAAGACGAATCTGCCCAACTCCAGCGTTGCTGAAGTATCCCCAGATCATCACCGATCCTTCAACAAATTTCACAGTGGGTACGAGACATTGTGGCTTGTAGGCCTCTCCAGGTCTGCTCTGTCTAACCATTTGATGACCAGGTGTTAGACATTTGACTCATCAGAGAAGATGAGATTTACTCCAGTCCTCTATGGACTAATCCTTATGATCTTTTGCAAACTTCATTCTGCCTCTTCTTTGCTTCTCATTGATGAAGGGCTTTTTTCCTAGCTTTACACAACTTCAGCCCTGCCTCTAGGAGCCTGTTTTGAACTGTTCTCACTGTGCACTTCCCCCCTGCCATTTGCAATTCATTTTGTAGGTCACTTCATCCTGCGGTTCCTGAGTGACATTCGGATGAGGTGACGGTCATCCTGGTCAGTGGAGTCATTTTCAGCCTCTGCCAGACTATAGCTTTGTTGTTCCCAATGTCTGCTGCTTGACCTTGTTCTAATGAACCGCCGTATTAGAAATTTTAAGGATGGAAGCAACCCAAAGCTCACTGTATCACTCTGCCAGTAAAGCCAGAACTTAACCTTTCCTTTACTCAAACAAAATTTTTCTTTTCATTTCTTATTGCATGGTCAATTGTTTTTTGTTTTTTTTATTCGAGTTACTTTTGATGTACTACTAGCACTGTTTTTGCCATCCACTTGGTCCTATTGCAAGAGGACAGTGATGACCACAGCAATGGTTTTTATTAAATTCCTCGTTAAATAAGATTTGGTTCAGGTGATCACCTCATCAGTACCTTATTAGGTAGAATCAGGTGTGCTTGTGTTGGAATTCAACAGACACTGGAATTGAATGACTGTCATATATGTAGAGATGCTGATTTCTGAATAATTTGCAGTGGTCTCTTAATTTTTTCCAGAGCTGTATGTACATGTTGAGGCCTTTATACAACACAAATCACACTACAGCAGCACCCACAAATAGGGGGTGGGGGGTTCATTACAACAGAAATATTTGAATTGATGATTAAAAATTACATTGCAATTGACTTAAGGTTAGATTATTTGATAAATCAATAGGTTTTCACTAGTATCCACAAGCATGAGACACCCTGCACTCATGTAGACATCTCTCATTAAGATATGCACTCTAAAAAGTATATTTCAGCAGTCGTTGAAGTACTGTAAAGTTCTGAGTGGGTTTCATTCAGATTTCTGCTTTAGTGAAGGCAGTTTACATTTGTGGAGTATATCAACTTGGAATTACACGTTGTTGCCTCAGTACACATGTAACCTGCTATTCTCATTTGAGTGAACCTGCATCAATTAGGTTTCTCGTGATGCTGTGCGTCTGACGTCATGACGTCTCCGCCTTCTCCAGAATATTCCACCTGCAGTTGAGCCGCCATTTTCTCGGCTCTGACAACTTAACAAAGATACTGCATTACTACTTTCACCATTGTCTATGAAGGTAAGTCAAAGGTAAAACAAATAATTGAATATGTTAGATATAAAATGGTCCGACTGTATTGTTAAATTTGTTAAGTTTTTAGTAAACTGACTGAACCAAACCAGCTAACGTTATCTTTCAGTCCTGCTAACGTTAGCAAGTTTTAAATTAGCATAATAATTTCAATGCAGTTTGCTGGTTTTGTCAAAAATATATTGTTATAGATACAGTTCAGTTCTCTGATGTGTGACACTTCGAGTACAATTATACCCCAGTGATACTTTAGCTGGTCAGTAAATTAGCTGTAACCTCCTGCTGTGTCAGTTAACATTAGCATTCTGCTAGGGGGCTTAACATTAACGTTAGCTGTTAATTATCACACCAGTTGGTAGTTTGCGGGCGGGACTCTCTTGGTTTAATATCGAAACGTTAGCTTAAAGTTGTGTTTTCATGCAGTGTATTGGTGTTGACTTAGTGTTCATATTCATTAACATTAGCACTTTATAGCAGCAAGCTGGGCCCGCTCTTCAGACTACTTCGGTCGCGCGCATCTATACATGAGTGTTGGTTCACATGCCTGTCGGCGCGCACAGTTCATGCGGTCACACTTTTTGGATTGTCCTCACGACCACGGGTGATGTGGGAGGTAAGGTTGATTACGCTTTAACTGTGGTGCTTCCAGGAAGCGTGAATTTACTGCCGCCTGCGTAGTTTTCAATGTACTTAACGTTAAGAGGGCGAGGAGGAGAGGAGAGAGGATGCGTGCAGCGCTCGTACACACGTATCGGCTGTGGGAGAGGGAGTATATGGTGTGCGGTGCCTCGGTGGCAGGGCTGCCTTCGTATTTACGCTGGATATGGAGGTGTGGTGATAAATGCTTGCTGTGTGAAAAGTTTGTGTTGTTGTGCCAGTGTATTAATAAGCACCTGTGTTAGTTTGTGCCTGCTGCTGCCGAATCCTGTCTTCCCTGTCCTAAATCAGTTACCAGGTGGGGTAATTAGCAGCAACAGTTATATGTTATACTCCTTAACCATACACAAATCAAACTTAACACTGGAATGAAAATTTCCTTGTCCTTAATATTAATGGATTTCTAATTTTCTTATATTTTTTTTCATGACTGGCAGTGGCTACTTCAGGCCAGGACACAACTCAACTAAGGTAAGTTGCACTCCTATAATAGAATAGAGTACTACAGACCAGGCTGAAATGTGGCTATATGTAACTTACAGAATTGTGTGTTGAAGTGGAAAAAAATATTTGAAAAAATAAAAGTAATTTCAACAGTTACAATAAAGGTGACATGCAGGTGATTGTTTACAGGCCTGTTTCAACTTGAGCTGGAACAACTTTTCATGTGCAGTACTAATAGTTTTGCAAAAATTGAATTACAATTTTGTAACTCAGCAATTAAAAATAAACACAAACAAATTGATAAATGCATCATACACAAACACACTGGTATAATCAGCACAACTCAGTCTTTGTAGAATGGAGGACAAATGTCTATAAATCAAAATTTGAAATTATAGAAAAAAAGTTTAACACTGAAAATAGAGCCGTCAGATTCCTTGTAGGCCCAGCACACTTCCAGTATGAGTCTGAATATATATATTTAAGTACATATATGCAGATGAACACTGTAAACATCGTGAAAGACACAGTCATAATATGATCGCACAAACTAACTCTAACATATCTTAAACCCTTGGGACTTCTGTACTCCAGAGCTTCCTTTCATTCCTGTCAACCTCTCCAGAGAGGTGTCTGCTGAAGGCAGCAGGATTACACGACCTCTGGTTGGGACCCTGATCAGTTGCACAACCTTTGGCTTGGTGTCCAGTGTGACGGCTCCCCCCACCTGGCCTGCTGTATTCTCAGCTCTCTGACTACTACCTCAAGAGGGACAGTCCTGTGTGGACGTGTGCCGGGCAGCTCGTTTTATCTGTGAACCTGTGTACTTTCACTTCATCAACAATAAAGGTAAGTAAGCCCAAAATAGAAAAAATAGTAATGTCTCATTTTAACTTTATCTTAATTCAGTTTTACACAGAACAGGGATCAGCTTTTATTTATATATATATAAATAAAATACAATACAATTGCAACAAAAAATAATGCTCTCAATGTACATATGGGCATTTGGGTTTTGCTTTAAGACAGACTTGTGAACTTATCCCCTTAAAATCTAATTAGAGAGGGCTTGCTACATTTGATGAATGAATTTTGTGTTTAAATGATTCGCTTTGTGTTAGGGGTGCGCGATATGGCAAAAATATCACATCACGATTTTCTTCATGATATCCAAAAGCTAAGATGACATCTAGTCTCATATCACCATATTGATATATTGTAATATTACCCAACCCTCCTCGCGTTTTTCCCCAAATTATTTATATACGCCCAGTAAAGCCCATCTATTTGTTTCTCCAGTGTTATGCTTCATGTGGAGATGCAAGGACTGTGAGACAGCATTAACAAAAAGATCTGAACTGCTCAAGCACTACAAACTGATTCATAGGCATTACGGACAGGGCCACTCATATCCATGCACTTATTTAAATTGTGCATGTAAGTTCAAGACTTGGAATGCCCTACTGAGCCATCTATCAAGAAATCACCCTGCCCAACAAGCAGTCACCAAAGCTGTGTCCACGTTCACATGCCATATTTGTGGCCATAATCAACTTGCCACAGAAAGGGAATATTTTAAACACATCTACCAGCATCTTAAAAATAAGGAGACTGTAACATGTGTGTTCCAAAACTGTGAATATAAAACCAATGTCTATGAGAACTTCAAAAGTCATAAATACAGAAAACACTCTGGTACAGTGAACACCTTTAAGCCCGGGATAAGTTCTGTTGAAGAATCTTGTGCCAGTGATATTTCAGATGGGGAAATCATAGAGAGTAATGTCAATTTAAATTCTGCTTTTGACAATGGGGATTCTGAAAACTTGGAGAAGGATATTGAGCTTAAAATTGCTTCAGTGCTCTTTAAGTTGGAACACATCTTTCTTGTGTCTAATGCAGCTGTAGATGATCTTTTGCAGGAGTTAAACTATTTGATTGGTTCTCTTTCTCTGCCGATTACCCAAAAGACTATTAGCCAAGTATTACAAGACAATGGATGCCAATTTGACCAGTCAGTTGTTGAAAAGCTAGCCAGTGTACTCTGTGAGACAAACCCTGTATATTAAAAAAAAAAAAAAAAAAGCAATTGGAGATAAAGGTCCATTCTCCAGTGCTTGGAGGTGAAAAGCTTTATATAAGTGCCACTTTAATGTAGTGCAACCAGTGGAATATATACTTGATCGAAAGAATCAGAAGTCATTCCAATATATTTCAATTTTAAAGTCTTTGCAGCATATTCTTGACTGCCAGACAATCTTCGATCAGGCTGTTAAGAGTAAGGATGTCTGTCTTATGAGATTTAAAACAATAAAATTAATCAACATTTGTTGTTCTAGACTGGACATTAATCTTCGGAGGGAATGTGTGCTGAAAGCCCTCACCATCTTCCTGGGAGAAGATACAGATGACCTCATCAAGGAATATCAACAGTTCAACAGTTATTTGCATGTCAGCACATCTTGTCAAAGGGGGACACAAAATATCCTAGATTTAGTGTACTATAACAAAGAGATTTTCTGAACTTTTAGAACAGCCATAACACCTGAACCATGGTTGGATTGCTGACATGTTGTATTTATTATCATGGCCATATTGGACATAATGTAATTCCCAGCAAAAATACACAACATATTGATCAAATTTCTTTTTATTTTTTTTTTATTTTTTTATTTTTTTTTTAAAGTAAGAAGGATTTGCGTGGCTTAGTTGATTATACAAGTTCAAAGGAATAGTTTGACATTTTGGAAAACCTTATCTTTCTTGCTTACAGTTAGATGGTCAGATTGATTCACCTCTCTCTGCAGGTTGTGGTGTGTGATGACACCCAGCCAAGAAATAGCCAAGCACATAACACATATTGGTACATCACTCAAAAACTTCATCACAGTAAGAAGTGAGGCCCATGATGATTTGTGTTTGTGTCCTGTACCCCTCTGTAGGACTCTGGAACAGATGATGCTCAGAGGGACCTGGAGCAGCTCACCATGGCAGTGTTTGTCATTCGGAAGGAGGGGGAAGGACTGCAGGAGCCACCTGAAGACATTGCCATCGGCATTGAGGGCATGGAAGTATTGCATGAACTGACTTCGGTTGCCTCAGCTTGTGCCCTGATTCTAGGTTTGATTTATGCACTCAACCTAGCTTATCCAAAACCTCTTCGCTTCACTTTTGAAGTGCTCCAAAAAATCGTCATGCAGCTTGATCAGCACAAGATGTCCCCCAAAGTCCATAATCTGTATAGCAAACTTCAAAGCTCGCAGTAACGACACACTACAATGTATTCCCCCTCTGGGCCAACTAATGGCCTAGTGCCATACTGTGAAAGAACAATGTTGTTTGGACATATAGCATGTAAAAAAATGTCTCTTTCGGATGTTGGGCCTTTTTTTTTTTTTTTTTTTAAATGCTCGAAGAGACTCAACAAATGTTCCTCAAACCACAATATGAAATGCTTTTACACAGATTTTGTAATGGGTTTGGCAGAAGTTTTATTGTTTTCTCCAGACATATTTCCTTCCATTTGTAGGGAAAGGTTGCATTTCAGTTTTGATGTGTTCAGTTACACAACTAACAGGTGTGACAGTGTGTAACAGTGTGATTTAAAACTCTCAAAGACGTGTTCATATTTTTTCATCCCCATTGTTCAGTTATAGTGTTCAGATGCATAATATTCATTGGCTATAGCTGGTTAAAGAGGTTTCTATATACTCTTGGCACGTTAGTTGTGAGAACACTATGTGTTGAGATTGTTAGGCATATTTGTATAATACATTGTTGCACTATTTTGCACTTTGCTGACAAAGTAACTTTGTGGTCTTAACAACAGTTATTTATGCATTTTGTGCATATATGTTTTAAAAAGGACAAATGTGTAATGTGATGGCCCAAAAGCTGTGTCGGTGGCCATAAAGTTAATGGTTCATTTATACAATAAAGTATAAAAAAAACATCAGATTTTGAGGGGATTTTTTTATATTTTCAGCCAACTTAAAATTGTAATTTTAGTTATATTTAACAAACTAAAATTTCATTTTAAGGTTATTACAAAAAGTAATTTTAATGAAACCATAGTATTAGATTAGAAAGGAGCACAATTTTACTTTTGGGTTATGCAAATTATTGAGTTGGAAAAACTGAAAACTTTAAGCCTTAATTTTAAATTGGATTAATGCAAAACGTTGATTTGAGAACAATTGAATTATTAAGTACATGTGACTTAAATCCATTGTGTTAATCTAACTCATTAACTTAATTTCAAAGAACTTAATTCATTTAGGTGTTACCAATTGAAACAATTTAATTAAGTTGGTCCAACTATTTTCTTTTTTCAGTGTGGGATTTATAACGTGTCTCAATAAGAACCACATATTTGGAGTGATTAGCTGGGCCTAGCAGTCCAGTTCTCCAGTTCTGGCAGGGGTAGCAAGTCCTTGTTTAATAGATTACGTTAGCTGAGTATAGCTATTTTTTTTGTTTCTTTCTTTCTTTGGTTTTTTTTGTTTTTTGTTTTTTGTTTTTTTTTGTCTTTCCCCACACACAGAATAATCCACAATCCAAGAAGTCATAGTTCTGCAAATTTATTCTAAGAAAAGTTGGTAAACATATTTACAGCAAACAACAACAAAAAAAACACAATTATGTGATGTTTCCTCAAACATCTAATGGCTCATATCAGCCTCATGAACAGAAAACAGTTGTTACACAGAACATTTGAGATGAGCATGACTGTACACACTGAGAATATACACTAAAAGAAAAAATTCAATACAGCTGTTTGAGAGGGGTGTGGATTTGTATGGTGTTTACAATGAGGCAGTGAAACATTTTGCATAGTATGAAGTGTTTTCAAGTTGAATTATTAGTAGACTGAGGAAAGCTAAACCAATGGCTAATATAAAATCACGGTGACAGCAGGAGCAGTGGACAACAATGGTTGGTAATGGTGACTGTGAGACCTCACTTATTCACTATCAACACAGTCCAACCAGGTAAAGTTTAATGGCTAAAAACATGTATATTGAACAAGTATAGTTTCAACACCCCAAATGTAAATGAACAGACCTCCTATGTGCAACACCTAGGCCTTTAGGATGAAGCTAAAAACCTCAAACTCATCATCAGCTCCTGTGAATATCGATGCTTGATTAACACAAACTTGCTAATTCTTTGTTGTGCTCACTTCTCCAAGCTTAGTGAGCAACTATTATCATCATGGGAGCACTGACATCTTCAAAATCTGTGACATTTTAAAATTCAAATTAAAACAAATTTAACTGATTCACACACTAATCCACTTGAAGAGGCAATGGTATGCGGTTAGGAGGTGGTGATGGCTGACTTCAAGTGTGGAACAGTCTTAAAGAATTTTGGGTTTAGGTATGGTCATTAGGCTTGAGCCATATCCACAAGTAAGATCTCTATACTGTCCAGTCCAAATATATGATGTACTTTTGGAAGAGGGGTAACATAATTATATTGTATTTCATGTTTTATGTATGAAAGATGCTGCCACAAGGCAGTCATTTTTGGGTTGTTTTTTGTCATATGAGGTACAAAGCAAAGAAATGTACACTGATCAGGCATAATATTATGACCGCCTGCCTAATATTGTGTTGGTTCTGATTTTGCTGCTGAAACAGCCCTGACCTGTCAAGGCATGGACTCCACTAGACTCCTGACATTGTTGTGGTATCTGGTACCAACAAGTTAGTAGCAAATCTTTTAAGTTGCGAGGTGGGGCCCCCATGGATCTGACTCATTTACAGAGCACATCCAATAGATGCTCGATTGGATTAAGATCTCAGGAATCCGGAGGCCAAGTCAACACCTCAAGCTCATTGTAATTCTCCTCAAACCATTCATGAACCACTTTTGCTTTGTGGCACGGCGCATTATCCTGCTGGAAGTGGCTGCAGCCATGAGAGAATATTGTTTCCATGAAAGGGTGTATATGGTCTGCAACAATGCCACTTGTCCATTGTTGGTGCTTTCAGCATGCACAGAGGTCAGCATGGGCACCCTGGGTAGTCTGCAGCTATGCAGCCCCGTACGCAACACACTGCAAGCAGAAGTAGCCTGTCTGTTTGTTCGGACCACACGGGCCAGCTGTCGTTCCCCATGTGCATCAATGAGCCTTGACCCTCAACTTTGAGAATAAAAGGTTCGCTTGCTGCCTAATATATCCCATCCACTAACAGGTACCATGACAAAGAGATAATTAGTGTTATTAATTTTACCTGTCAGTGGTCAAAATGTTAGGCCTGATCTGTGTTTTTCAGACTTAGCAGCAGGGCTGATTGTGCAAAACTGCAAAAAGTTTAAATAGGATAAATAAATACATAACATTTTTGTAATATTCCATACTGTAAAAATATCACACATATTCAATATTATTGAATATGAGCCCAAGCCTAATGATCATACTCTGTCATACTAATGTATTTGAAATCTTTAGACACTATGGCCTTAGGAGAGGTGTGGTCCAAACTCAGTAATAAAGACAATAATGGGTGCTGCAATGTGGTCACTATAAGGTGAAAAGCTCCCTGTTATCTATAGTTATCAAAACATCACACAGAGGAGTCAGTCAAAGGTTGGTTCAGATCCTGCCTTAAGTAAACATTTATCCCACTTAGACAAAGGTTAAGGAAATAGGAGGTTAGTTTCAGTTTAAAAAAAATTACATATATTGACATCTACTGCTGAGTCCCTGAACTAAACCTGAATGCTACACAATGCTAAGAAACCACAGATATGCGTTTGGTCACTCCTGTGGTCTGTGCTAGAAAGTGAAAGCCAGAATCTCTGGAACATACAGACTCTAACTATCCTCAGTTTTCTTTTTGTCACCATGTTAATTCTGCTGTGCATATTATCCTAGCAGCTTCAAGTACCATCGCACCCAGTTGCGAGACTTGTGGCCCCATTTTATTGTTTTAATTTAAGGCTATACTTATATCCCTACTCTCACAACACAGATAGTACAACCACCCACTGGCTGAACAGGCTCTACAGCTACATGCCACTGGAAAGAGTCTGAAGGGGTGCTTCAGGAGATAATTTCTGAATGGCAAATCTTCAAATTTCCTGTGAGAAGATTCAGCCATAGATGACTCAAAACTAATCAGGTGCCAGACTGACCCTCACCCCTTCACCATCAGACAAACACAGCAGGTAAAACAATGTTCATTATTTCTTATTGACAAATGTTTACAGGGTACAGAGCTCCACACCAACATACACACCCCCAGTGTAAGAACCATTCAGTACAAAGTTAGAATAGCACATAACGTAATTTATCAAATATATATCTCTAACCTTTGTAGTGATCATAGAGAGGTATACATTATTTGTTGACAGATGCTCTTTGGATTCAGCAGAAACTGGTGCCCAATAAAAACAGTATCAATTTCTTGGTGGACCTTGGTAAGGGATGCTTAGAATTACATTGATTCAGGCTGTTGTGAATGATCCAGTTGTCCTTGAGAACAACATAATGACCTATCATACTGACATTTGTTCGGCCTGGCCATCCATATTACCTTTTGTGGTGCTGACAGAAAAACATTTGGATATTCAGCATCACGATTGCAGACTGGTGCTACTGGGCAAAGTGATGGTCTGATCAGATTACTGCAACCTACGATATTGTTAAGGAGTGTGACATCACTGAATGGAGTCTATTGGTCAATTGTACATTCCTGCAGACAGAAGCCTGCATGAGATTAATAGTAAAAGTCTGTCTTGGTGTGACTTTCAAAGTGTAACCAACATAATAATTTTATTAAAAAATCAAATGCACTTTGTGTGAAATACGTGAAAGGCACAAGGATGTGTTGGGCAGCGCGATGATGCATAAGAAAGCAGGCCCGTGCTTTGACTTCAGACCACTGAACCAGCTCAGTGACGTGCCAAAGCCCAAAAAAGTACAGATTTTTGGGAGAGAACAGACTCATTACTGAGAATCAAAAATACAAAACAGCACAAGTTATTAAGTAGGTTGTCAGATCCAGTCTTCGGTTCACTTCTGTGGACTGATCAGCATGCTGTTCCTGCACCAGAGTTTTGGAATCATCACTTCCAACTCATATTATGATTGTTAATATGTTTATGATTCTTCACAGTTCAGATTGTCATTGTCTTCCCTTTGTCCACTGGAGTCCACACCCATGTTTTAAACAAAGCTGCAGAAACACAAAGTACAAATAATGAGCAAACAATATTTTTTGCTGAAAAAAAACAAAAAACAAAAAACAGCAACTTTAAAACTAATGAGGTGTTAACATAACTAACAATGATTTATGCAATTTCAAAATCAGAAAAACAACCACACCCCCAGCTAGTTGACAGTGTTTCTACATTTACATGCAGTAAAATAATACTGTTCCCTGCCTACAGTTCTGTGACTGTCAGTGACTGACACCACTGCTCCAACTTCCATTGTGTTTTTATTTTCACTGGTTGCATAACATCACAGCACATGGTACAAACACAAGTAGGTCATCTACACAGGACACACGCATGTTAGAGATTATAATGACTATGATGTGCTGGATGGAGACGTGCTTATGTCACTGTTGAGGAATACGTACATTGCAGTTTACTATTCACAATATGTTGCTCATGTAGAAATGTGTTAAATGTGTTAAAACAAGGCTCTGTTTACCCAAGTTCTGCTTTATACTCCTTTGCTCAAGTCTGAGCTTTGGACAGAAAAACTACTTCTTTTCAGTTGCAACAATTCTGTTTTCCTGATGTTTACCACCACAGGGACACTCTTTAAAATCCAGAGACTTAGGGTTCTCTCTGGGATGCTGCTGTACTTGTTGTGTATGAACTTTCTGAACTGTGACCTGAGGCATGCATTTTACAAGCATGCCTTTCATACCAGAGTGGCCACCCTAGCACAACTCTATACGCTGATTGTGTTGTATATGAATGCAAACAGAGTGTGGACAGGAAAGTGGAGCTGATGATGTTAAAATTGTTGAAGGTAGCAGCCCTCATTGTATTACAGTAATAAAGTTATGTTAAGGCTGTTTTGCAGAGCACACTTGGCTGTTTTGTTTAGGTGTTGTTCTCAACAGAAACAATGAGGAAAATTAGGTCCCCAACATTTTTCTACAAAAAGCCAGCACAAACGCTCACTTTAACAGGTAGATCAAAATTGATGCCCCAATAATTCCACAGTAGTGACCATGTCGATTATGAAAATGAGAAGACTGTTTTTACAAAACAATTATTCTATTAAAATCAAGGTTTGGTCTATACTATACTATATAAAATGCAGCTCCCCTCACACCCGCAGCACTCATGCAACCACAAAAGAAAACTGTTAACAACAGGCTTTATTGTGGGTGCAATCCAATTGTTTTAACATTTTTCAACATCTACAATAAGAAGGTCGTGGGTTCCGTTCCCGGCCTGGGGTCTTTCATGGAGTTTGCATGTTCTCCCCGTGCCTGCGTGGGTTTCCTCCCACCGTCCAAAAACATGGGTGTTTCGGTTAACTGGTGACTCTAAATTGTCGGTAGGTCTGAGTGTGAGTGTGAGTGGTTGTTTGTCTCTGTCTCTGTATGTTGTCCCTGCGATGGACTGGCAACCTGTCCAGGGTGTACTCCCCGATTGGTTCCAGCACCTCCGCGACCCGGAAATGGAAAAGCATACCATGGATGGCCATGGTAAATGCTATACAGGCTTTTTCTGAATGTGCTTCAGGAATGGCTTCCTCTGTGGAGGACACCCATGCATACCACTCCTCTGCAGTGTACATCATATTGTATCATAGGAAACAGTCGCAGTTCTAATGCTTCAGCTTACTGTGATGAACTAGCTGCCCTTATTTAGCTATTCTCACCACAGAAAATTCATGTTGAAACATTAACTTCCATGGATGGCCTGAATATCTGTATCTCTGAAGAGCTCACCATAGGCCCATTTTGAATTTCTTACTTACTTTTTAATAATGCCTTAGTAATTTTCTTGCAATCTTGGCTTTCTTTCTTTGACATTTCTTTTTATGTTGGTGTCACTTTGTCAGCACAGAATGTTAGTGGATTTTCTCTCTTAAATGCCATCCTAAATTGTCAGTTGTCTTGTGGCTACTTGTGTGACGATTGATCGGACTCATCTGTTGGTGAATGCCTGTAAATGAATTTGATCAGGTCGTACTCCTAAAACATTCAATGAGGGTGTGCACATTTTTGCACCATGTTTTTGGACAGTTTTGTTGTAAAAGTTCAATTTTAAAGTTATTCCAGTAATATAAATAAAGCAGCATTAGGGCAAAAAGGTCAAATCCTGCAAATACTGACTAAAACCTGCTATATCCTCAGCCCTCTGGCCAGCCTTGCGTGGTTGCATAATCCAGAGCAGACTCATTAAAAACCAGTGGAGACTGGTATCCGTGGAGAAGTGATGGGGGCTGGTTTATTGTGAGCCTTGGACACTGTGGCAGTTCTCTGTGATTAGTCAGAGAGGGAAGCGTTGACTTTTTTACGAGCTTTTACTCTGCAGTTTTGTGGCTGCATGGTATGCAAAGCAACACATGCCACATGGCTGGCATTCATGAAAGCTCTTCATTATGTAAGTTTAGGTGGGTGCTTATATGTCCGCTCCATTGTAAAACCGAGAAAGCACAGTAGTATGACCTTTGACGGCACCTTTGATGACCAGTGAGGTCAGCAAAATGTCATCATCATTTAGTGAAACAGTTGTTTAGGCTTTCTAATAAAAAAGACCAACCCTTAAAAGATGTGCCATGCTGTTGTGATCAGGTATTTAGAATAACTGCTGCCTCGTGGTGAGGGTCGCTACTAGCCTTGGAGATTTAAAAATGAATAAAACTGGGTATAAATGGCTGAACCCCTATGCGGATGCCAACTGAAGGCGTTTGTCTCACTATGTTGGCCCTCAGGTGATCCAGGCATTTTGAAGTTCTCAAGTTCTAATGTTGTACCAGGACTGAGTTAAAGGTCAATAACAGCAGAGAAACAGCAAATGCAAATACAAATCTTATTTCATTGATTAGATATAGGTCAAAATAAAACCCTGTCAATTTTGTTGAAGTCACTTAAACAAAATGAAAGAAGCAGTAAAGCCACAAAAGATGTGAAGTGAGTTGTTCATGTCTGATAACTAGTGCACAAGTGTGATATATGATGAGATTAACACAACATTAGATCTAGCACAGTTACCATGAATGGGGACAGCAGAGTGGAATAAATATGGATCCATGTTATTTCACAACGCGGTGGGATTGCAGGGTGTTCAGGAATGTACTGTGCTTAAGATTTTTTTGGACAAGTGGCATGAACAATAAAAAGACTACAGAATTCCAGCCTTTCTGCTTACCTTCCCCATTTCAACCTTGGAATAAACCTGAGAAAAAATAAGGCAATGTTTCCCTAACCTGTAATCATTTGTGTAGTAACTTGTTTTTGCAGTTCTTGCCCTGAGGGCCCTGAGGAAATATTTACAACCACTGCAACCATTGAATGCTCACTTTTACAAGCATGTTACATAAAGAAATGCAATCCTCACACCCTCTCCCAAAATCTTAAAAAGTAGCCCCCCTCTGACATGTTGCACAGCATACCATACCCTGCCTCCACAATGCTGTCCAAACAATCCAATTTCCCTTAGAGGAGCATAACAGCATTCCCTTATAGCCCACTTTTTTTTTTATTTAAACTGCTTTGAAGCAATTAGCGCATTTGTGGGTGCAGTACAAGGGCAACACCCAGAAACTGCCTCAACAAGCCTGATCAGACTGTCAATGGAATCAAAAAGAAATTCTGAAGTGAAGTCAGCAGATGTGAGGAAGACTGGGGCTGGCAGGCAGTAAGAACAAAATGTTCCCAATACAGCCTCCATACCCAGGAGTGACACTCTTTCGGATGAACCTAAATAAAACTGCAACTTGGAAGTTTAGTGGTGAGAATATTTAAGTCATGTGACTGCAAAGTAGTTTGTTTATAGCCTAATGTGCAGTCTAATGTTAGCTTTTTACTTCCACTGATTGTATTTAAGCTTCAAACAACAGAACGTGGTCAAGTCGATTTGTGAGGATGATGCTCCTGAACAAAACCTCAGAAACAATAACTTGCATTTGTCACTGATCATTGTTTTACTAAGAATGCAAAACAAAATACAAAAAGTCCCTCTATCACAGATGTTGTGATGTCACTCAGACAGAACAAATAAGACATCACTATGGCATCATCTGATGAGCATCTATAACATTTTTTGACTAAGGATGTCATTCATGAATTGGAAGTGGCGCAGCCAAGAGCTGAAAGGTGTTGCATCACAGAGCAATGTGACAAGGTCTCTGGTGGGGGCTTACAATGAGGGGTTGGATAGATAAATAGATTTCCTTTAGAGGGTTATCACACGATGGCTGCAGGATGGAACAGCTAGCAAACAAGGGATTTGTCCTGGTCCATTGAAAGTTCAAGTCCAAAGAAGCAGACAGAGTTTGGGTTACTGATTATCTAATTCACTGGCCTATCAATGTGCTGCAAGGAGTTTCTGCTCTAAATAATACTACAAATATTGACATTGTTAATTATTTAGGATATTATTTATTGTATATTATTTAAGATTTTTTAAGAGACACTTTCTCTGCACTTTTATACTATTAACAATATAAATTCAATAATATAAGATGTGTCATTACAAATCACAAATTCCTAGCAGAGCTGCCATTTTTTTGTTTAATTTCTAGAGGTAAAATATAAAATGATGATTATCTTTTTTGGAGCTTATAACATACCAAATGGTTCTTCCACAGTGTGGGGGATTTGTAAACCACAGCGCACCAAGACTTGGGGTAACACATTCCACCTTTAATCAAAAACTAAATTAATTAATAAATACAGCTGCTGGGATATTCTCTTTTTTTTGGCCACGTTGTGATTTGAACAGCATTTTAATCAACTCAGCCCTAGTTTCAGCCTAAAGAAATTGAGAGGAATATAAGTAATCCTAATAAAGACATGTTATTAGTGTTTCCAAAGTAGCAATGTCTCATAATCAACAGCAGTGGAAATTAAGAGGCTTCATGCAACTGGGCACAAGAAAGATGCAAATGACAGAGTGGAAAGAAGACAATGATGCACTTGTCAGAATAGGTGAGGCTGCGAGTTCACAGTTGTCATTGTCAGGCCATAAATATCACAGTATTCGGACCAAATTGGAATACGAGACAGACAGAAAACATGTCCTATACACGTGAAAAATGAATGCTGTTGGTGCATCTCTGCCAATAATTTTGTGTTCTGCCTCTCACACATACAAATATACACACAAACTGATTGTGTGTTTAATCAAAGCTAGGCTGACCACAGGCCTAGAGTGTATAAATCTAAAAGTTACCCTTCCTTATGCTGACATAGCTCTGTTCTTACACCAAACTCCCCAGGGCTCTGAAGCCACAACAGCCACAAAAGCCTTCTGTTACTTTCCTTTGCTTTTAAATGTACTTTTTTATTTTTGAATGCAGTGCAGTGAAAGTCACTAGCACTCTCATCACTTGTCCTGTTAACTGCACCAGGAGCTCAGGTATGTTTCTTGATGTCAGATCTCTGCAGCCACTTTCACTTAATCTTTATTTTGCGACATGAAGCTTTCTAGTATGCTTAGTAGGTGAAGGGACCACGGCACAACGTTGTCTGATATCTTGCAGGTTCACTCACAGTACATGAAATGGTTCTTATTTTGCTGTATCTTTATTAAAAGTTCTAGATTTGATTAGTGAACTAATGTATACAGATTTGAGGTAAACACAGAGGAACCAATTTCTCCAAGGTTGGATGGTGGGTGCAACTCCCCAGCCTGCTATATATAGAAATAGACATGGAAATCCTCTGTCTTTATTATAAAGCATGGCATTTTTTCACACATACTAAAATTAGTAAACAAGAACCAACAGTGGCTTTACACCATGAGCAGCTTTTCAGTAAGAGACATCCCAGCAGGTGACCAGGTCAAGAAAGGATAATGGTGTCAGGTGGAAGGATGATTACCAGTGTGCAGCACCAAGTTACCAAAAGACAAGTGCTTCCTTTGAGCCAGCGATGATAAGTCCTGAGTCACAAACAGACCTGCAGGATTTAATTCTCCCTTATCACTACAACATTTTCCATGCTTGCTCATCCTCTGGTTACAGGCAAATAAAGTCAGAGAAAATGCTGTTTGGCTGCATTAAAAACCTGTTGGTTCTTCTGTTGTACTCAAGTAACATTTACAAAGTAAGATGGTGGTGATACAAATGTTATGAAAGAGGTGGATCTTACCTGAGAAGGAAAGAGGTCCCTTCTTTGATTGGTTAGGGTAAAAACATAACAGGTTTTGGAGAGGTGGGGGGCAGTCATGCCGCACACGTGACTTGGTCCATCCGCACCTCCAGCTGGAAGGCATCTGGGCGGTCCTGAGGGTTAACTGCAAGCATGTCCTGGAGGAGTTTCTTCACCCCCTCAGACATGGAGCTTCTGGCCTTCTGAGGGATGTGGAGAACCATCTTGGGGTTCTCCAACAGAGCTTCCCCAACAGGTACAATCTCTGTGCCCTGCCGTATGTAAGTGCCTAGCAATTCACGTTTGGACTCTGCATCAATAAAAGTGATCCGCTCAATCATTGCCCAAATGATGATGCCCAGAGCAAAAATGTCAGCCTTGGCTGTGTAGTGGCCCTCCCATACTTCAGGGGCCATGTAGAAGTCTGAGCCACAAGCTGATGACAACCAGAATTTGTTGATGTTGATTATGTTGTTTTGATTGCTGCCTCTGCCACCTGCTCCAGGTTTTTCTTCACTGTTCTTGCAGTTCAGTCCTGCGCAAACTTTACTGAGGCCAAAGTCAGCAACTTTGAGAAGAGGAGTCCCAGATTTCAGTGAGATAAGAATGTTGTCTGGCTTCAGATCCCGATGGACAATGCTGTTCTTGTGCAGAAAAGCCACCGCACTCGTCAACTGCCGCATAAAGCTCCTGTTGGTCAAGGGGTCGGGTCGACGGGACAAGACGTACTGATTGAGATCCCCACCCTCGCAAAATTCCATGACGAACCATAGGTAGCACGGCTCCTCTGGATAGCCTATTATGCGCTCACCTACAGATTGGAAAGAAAAGAAAAATTTGAAATTAAAAAAAATATATACGGTTCAATATTTAATGGTTTTGGGAAATCACACTGTGGCATGTCAGAAGAGCAGATGGTTCTTCAATGTGGCTGTTGTGCATGTGGATGTTAATGCAGGTCAGTTCATGATATCAGATATCATGACATCAGTGTTGATCCATGCCAGGACCATAATAATTGTAAAACCATTCACTGCATATTTCTAGACCACAGCAATAACCTAAACACAAATTAACAATGCATAAGTACAATGCTACTTTCACTACACTTGCAGAACATCTGACATGTTAACATTTCTCTGATAAATAGCACATAATGCATTTCAGTAGTGCAGACAACCAGAAAACCAATTTTTTACAAAAAGAACTCAGCCTGTAGGTTTTTCAGAGGTATGTGTTTTTTTTTCTGGGATGACTTAAAAACTTAAGATTATCCTCCTGAGGAAGCAATACATTCTGATGTTTACCATTGCATGCAAATAGCAGCATTGTGACCTGATAAATTCAGCTATGTCACTGTTGCTTGCAAGGTTTCAAACCTTAAACCTTCTCTCTACAGCTCACCAGCAACATGTGAGCTTCAGATCTACAGATCAGGGCTTCAGTTTGTTTTGCTAAGTTGACACAACTTTTTGTCATTAAACTAACGTACTGTAAGCACTAAACCTGCTGAAACAATCATCTTATTTCTATGACAAAAGTTATGTGTTCCTAGAGGGACCACATATATATAAACTCCATACATGCACAAAAAGTAGGTTTCCAGATGTATAAAAATACACTTATGGTGAGAATGTCTATCCTGGTATGCATCTTAACAGCATGATGACTGCATATACACATTTTTGAGTGTGACTGGCATGATGTTGCTAGTTTGCAAAAAAGGATAATTATAGTGTGAATGTGGGAGGCATTTTATGTAGAAATATTTTCTTTCCCTACATTGTGTTAGGATTTAATTTATAGTTAGAAGACTCATGATTTCGTAGTGCTGCATGAGTGGGTCGTTTTTTTAATATGAATTTCATTCTATCTTGGGTAAATGTTTGTATGCATTATAATATTTATAATAATCATTATCTTTATATAAATAAACCAACACATTCATGAGTGTCATAAAAAATATTATTATTCAATGTGATTAAAGAATGAGAATAACCTGCACCCTCAGGTGTGACCAACTAATAGGTAATTTTCAGGCAAATGATGATAACTGGCTAATGAAGCGGTGGAGCTTAGGCATCCAAATAAAGTCATGCTATTTTCTCAATTTGAGCCAACCATTGTTTCTTGTTCACAGCTGGTAAAGTTGAGCTTCTTGTTCTTTAGTTCTTTCGTTTAAATTGGGGTGTGTTGGAAGACATTCATAGAAAATTGTGGGCACGGTGTGAAGGCTCATGCATGACCATTTCAGCATGATTGCAATGTACACTACCCGTCAAAGTTTGGACCTACTTTCGTGTTCACTTAAATGGGAAAGTGTGTCCAAACTTTTGACAGATAGCGTATGATGGAAAAACACGTGGGAACAGATATATGCAGGGTTTTATAAAGCTAATGGAAAGACTGCATAAGTATGTTTCCTGTTTTGTATGTACACAGATTTCTCCACCTGAATATACACAGAGTTTTATACATTTAGCCCCTGGGGTGTTACCATAATTGTCATTCAACATTAGTACTTGATGGTTGAAGAGGATATCAGTTTAAGATTAATATTTCATTTCACAATCCTGAATGTTGACAATTATATAACAGCCAGTTTCTTACAAGAGATTAAGCTAACACTGAACACTGAGTCAATTCAAAGGGTGAACTTTGAATAGAGCAAGTTGCTATTCTGATTCAAAATTTCACTTTCATTAAGATATGTTTAAGCATTACTGTCTACTTTTCTGAGGTCTACTCAGCAACAACAAAAGAAGAGATAAATAGGTCAAACTGGATTCAGGACAACCATACAAACTCATGTGAATAAAAATGGAACTGTCATAAGATGTTAAGCTGCAGTATTTCATTAAAATATCACATATTAAACTCTAATGTCATTGTTTAAGTGTGTGAGTTTTAGTCAACAAGCAATGGGTTAACATGTCTCAGAGCAGTACACTGTGTTCTCTCATAAGCAGCACAGTGTACTCTCTGTGCCTATTATAGGCAATCTATAGAAACATTCAACCAGACATCTAAAACAGTGCTCTGCTTAGTTTACACACAGATACCGTATAATAATTGCAAAAATTATGTCAATACTAATAATCTTCATAATACATAAGTGCAAATAACTTCCATAAGCAAAATGTTGTTTTATTAATTTATTTATTAACCCTGGGCCACAATTGGGTACATATACTGACACCAGAAATCTGTAACCACTCACGCTAAAGGTTTACTTGAGGAGAAAATACCTTGACGCCACTCATGGTTGAATTTAATGTGCTTTTAATCGAACACAAGTCAACTGCGCCTTAATTAAAGTTTAGATGTAGGAGTTCAGCTGGAATAACCACTACCAATATTAAGACTCGACTTAAGGCGTGATTTAGGAGTACCACCAAACTCTGTGGAGCTCCCTTTCATGTATGTATTCTTTGAATATTACTGCTGTTATTGCTCTGCCAACAAGTGAGGAGGAACCATGAGAGTAGGCTGTGTACCTTTGAGTGAGGTCTCCACCAGCCGGAGGTACTGTTTGGATCTCTTGTTGCCGTGGCTCATCTTCTGGGCCAAGCCGTTCCTCTGCAGGACACACTCCTCCAGTTGGACCACGTTCTGGTGTCGGTTTTCCAGGCTGGTTAGGGCCCAGAACTCGGCCAGGGCCAGCTCGACGTTTTCCGGGGCGTCGCATTGAAGCCTCTTCACCGCCACCCTGGCCCCTGTTTTCCGGGCTATAGCCTCGTACACCACCCCGTAGCTTCCTCGGCCGACCTCTCGAATTAGATTGTACCGAGGGGACACCACGGTAGCGGGCTCTATACGGCCGTTCCGGAGGAAATTGATGGAGAAGCAGTGGTCGTCCTCTTCCTCCTCCATGGGCTCTGTGTGATTGTTGTCCTCCACCGTGAGGGAGCGGAGGACTTTCCCCGACTCGCGCTTCATTTTTTCTGCCGTACTCCGCCTGCAGTCCCGCACACCAACGCTTACCTTTCTCCTCTTCTTCCCGTTACAAATATCCATAACTTCTTCTTTGTCAGAAGTAAACATGAAGGGATGCCGTGTTTTTCTGTCATTACTTTAGCTCTAAACTAAAAAAGTTTGACGTTCCAACGTCTACCCTCTTGTTGTTGGGAGAAGTTAAACGCCAGCCTGTCGGTAAAATGTCTCCGGGCTTCGTGGGACAGTCCGAATGCACCAACTAATTTGGCCTCATAAACAAAATGTTCCAGCTCTTGGGTACAGGCAGGGAACAGAGGGCGGAGCCTACCCTCAATATTGGCTGTGATTGGCTGAGCGACAAAAAATCTCGCGAAGGTTCCGTCTAGGTCAAAGAGGTGGCGAAGGTAGGGAACACTTTGGGCTTGTTTTTATTTTGACATAGGAGACTAGTCTTCAAATCTTTGTTGGTGTGATAAATTGGATTATATTCTAATAGCTCCAAGGCCGATATCTCCATAAGAACCGAGCCCTTCAGTTGCATCTTTGACTAACGGAGAAAGGAGGGGTCACGTGTACATAGGCATGGACCAGAGACCAGTTCTCCACAGCATCCAGCACCAGACACCTTTCAGAAATATACTCACCAATAACCAAATTAAAATGAAGACTGGTAAAATCATTTAATATTTTTTTGTGTTATTTGATATTAGGTTATTAGTTGTTTTTATTTTTTGTTTTAACATTTTTAAATGTTTTATTATAATTTAGAGTTTTCTCAGTCATGGCCAAAAATATTGGCACCCTAACAATTACGTCAGTGAAGCACCACTTCTCCCAGAATATCATTGCAATTATAAATGCTTTGGTATTTACATGTTTATTTCTTTTGTTTGCGTAGAAATAACACAAAAAAGATGAAGAAAAAAACTAAGTTGATTTTATTCAATAAAAAAATTCTAAAAATCCACTGGAAAAAATTATTTGTAACTTCAACTTAATATTTGGTTAGACATCTAAAATTATTTGCTTCCTGTAACCATGAATTAGTTTCTCAAACCTCCTACTGGAATTTTGACCATTCTTCTATTGAAAACTTTTTCATTTGAAGAGTACATTCTTCCAACTGCTCTTTCAAGATATTTCCACAGGTTTTCTGGATTCAGGTCTGGTCTCATTGCCGACCATTTCAGGACTCTCCAGCGCTTTGTCTTTAACAATTTCTGAGTGCTTTTTGAAGTATGTCGAAGGTCTCCCATTATCCTGCTGGAAGTCCCCTGACTTCTGTGAGAGAGCCAGCTCTCTGACACTGGGCTCTACATTGCACCCTAAAATTCTTTAGAATTCATGATACCATTCACAGTCAAGGCATCCAGTGTCAGAAGAAGCAGCACGACCCAAAGCATCTGTAAACCTCCACCATATCAGACAGCAGGAACCACTTAGAAATGTTTTTCGAATAGAATAATGCTGCTTTGGTGATGTTTTTGATCCTTGTGTTCAAAAAGCATCCAGAGTTATACCAAGATTTTGGACTCCACCAGCAGAGGATGTTTTAAATTTTTTCCAGACTTTTATTTTTAGAGCATATTTAAACTACTTGAGCTAAACAGCATGCACTTCAAAGAACATTCAAATAAAGAAAAGATTTTGAGTACAGAAATTATAAAAAAAAAAATGTACACATAATACAATGAAAGTGATGTCAGTAATACCAAGAACATATCAGACAGAATTATCAGTAGTATTGAAATTAAAGAAGAAAAGAAATAATACAGTAGAATTTAAAATGAAAACATACAGAGAAATAGATAAACCTTAACAATTTCATTTCATTTCAACAAGAGTAACTTTGGGAAATATTACTGAAACCAGTAGAAATCTGTGTCAATAATATTGCCAATACAGTAAATTTGAAATTAGATATAAATGCGACATGTATTTAGAATTTGTATTTTCCCAGTTGACATTGGGACAATCTAAGACCAACCTACATATGGAGATGAACAACCATTCACACTCACATTCAAGCAATTCAATGTCACCAGTTAATCCACATATGTCTTTGGACAGTGAGAGAAAGCCATACTACCACAATGAAACCCACAGGGAGAACATGTAACTTGCATACCAAAAGGCCTGGGCCCAAGCCTTAGGCCTAGGTCCTGACCCTAACCAAGAACCTTCTTTTTGTAAGACAACAGTGTTAACCATTAGCCGATAGTCAGATGTGGCAGCCAAAAATGAAGGAGAGGTGATAAGGGATTTCTTGTCAAAACGTTTTGGCATGCCATCCTCTCTCTAAAGCATTCTCTGTGCAAACGTCTGAATTTGAAACACCTGTACTCTATCGATGATTCTGACTTGCGAGTTAAATATTTATGTTAGTCGATGTTGGGAAGATGACATTCCGGTTTCAAATCAAATAAATGAAATTTATTTATCTAGTGTCAAATCATAACAGAGTTACATCAAGGCATAGAGCAGGTCTGGGCCTAAGTCTTTATAGAGTTATTTAAAGAGCCCCAACAGATCCTGCCATGAGCAAGCACTTTATGATAGTGGCAAGGAAAAATTCCTTTGAGAACATAACCAGGGCAGAACCAGGCTGAGGGAGGGCAGCCATCTGCCTCTACTGGTTGGGTTGAGAGAGCAAGAGCGAGAGAGAAGAGAAGGGTGGGGGGGTACAGAGAAAATGAAAGCAGGTGGAGGGAAAATGCAGGCAAAGCATACAGATGTAAGGAGTTATTGAAGCGTGGTACCAATAAAAATACAATAGAAAATATTTGCACTAAGTATGCCTAAGACATTTTTCAGTGAAAAATAACTTCTTAAGGTGTCAAGGTTAGCGCATTAGATTTCAAATTCCAGTCAGTTGGACTGGAAGGCACTGAATCACCAGGCATTATGCAAAAAGAAAAGTAGGGTGGTCAGTGTGCAACTGTGGTAATATTCCCTACATCCAGGCTTACTATGTTAAAGCTAACCATTAGAGGTATTTACTTCCCTGACAGCCCATTGTTTTTGGTAGCAGCACCAAAAACAAGTACAGTCAAATGAAAACAAGTCCTGTGTTTGTATCATACCATACCACTGTAGCATTCAGTGCCCTGCATACCAGACTGGCTGAATTTAGAGAGCAGACTATCCATTGTCAGGGCTCTGTGGCCAGTAAAGCTTTATTTGTGGCTATAGTCAAAAGGGGAATTTACTGAGGCTTAGTCCACTGCACTGCCATCAGCAGGAAACGGAGGACACAGTAAACTCCTCAATTGCTTATTTTTCAGGGTTTAGATGATATACAAAATGATATTGATGACCATTTTATAAAATTAAGACTCGAAACTACTGAACTACATGACTTTTCATCTAATCTACTAAATACATTATACACAGTGTATATATACATGTACAGACGAGGACAAAATTGTTGGTCCCTTTCTTTTAAAGAAAGAAAAACCCACAACGGTCACTGACATAACTTGAAACTGACAAAAGTAATAATAAATAAAAATTTACTGAAAATGAACTAATGAAAATCAGACATTGCTTTTGAATAGTGGTTCAATAGAGTCATATTAAAAAACAAACTAATGAAACTGGTCTGGACAAAAATGATGGTACCCCAAGAAAAGGTTGAAAATAATTTGACCATAGTGACATGTTAAACTGAGGTGTGTCGTGTAATTAGCATCACAGGTGTCTTCAATCTGGAAATCAGTCTGCCTATTTAAAGGGTGAAAAATAGTCACTGTGCTGTTTGGTATCATGGTGTGCACCATACTGAACATGGCCCAGAGAAGGCTAAGAGGAGAGTTGTCTGAGGATATGAGAAAGAAAACTATAGACAAGCATGTTACAGATAAAGGCTATAAGACCATCTCCAAGCAGCTTGATGTTCCTGTGACTACAGTTGCACATATTATTCAGAAGTTTAAGGTCCACGGGACTGTAGCCAACCTCCCTGGACGTGGCCACAAGAGGAAAATTGATGGCAAATTGAAGAGACAGATAATCCAAATGGTAATCAAAGAGCCCAGAACAATTTCGAAAGAGATTAGAGGTGAACTCCAAGGTCACGGTACATCAGTGTCAGATCGCACCGTCACTGTTTGAGTGATGGATGGTGCAAGTAAAGTGAACTAATTAAAGACAACAGAGGAGGTTTCCACTGTTGAAAGCAAATCATAAAAAAGCGAGACTGGAATTTGCCAAAATGCATGTTAACAAGCCACAAAGCTTCTGGGAGAATGGCCTTTGGCCAGATCAGATAACACTGGAGCTTTTTGGCAAGTCACATCAGCTCTATGTTCACGGATGCAAAAATGAAGCATGTTATGTTCTGGGGCTTCTTTGCTGCATCTGGCACAGGGTGTCTTGAATCTGTGTAGTGTACAATGAAATCTCAAGACTATCAAGGCATTCTGGAGTGAAATGTGCTGCTCAGTGTTAGAAAGCTTGGTCTCAGTCACAGGTCATGGGTCCTCTAACTGGATAATGCCCCAAAACACACAGCTAAAAACACTCAAGAATGGTTAAAATGCTAGAAAGCTTCCCTGACAGTCTTGGGGAAAACAAATCATCTATCTGCTACAAAGATAAGACAATTTACATTATCTTTTACCTCATAATGTAAGGCCTCAAACTGTAATGAGCTTGGACTGTGCAATTGTGAAAAATATCCACTCCTGCCTTCTAGTGGCCGAGATGGAACAGAATGAGTGCGAGTTGAATGATGTTGTGAAAACAAAGCGGGAATCCAGACCTGAGGGTTATTCCAGGTAGGAGGTTCAACAAACTCTGAGTCTGTCCCTGAACTCTGAGTTGACTTACTCTTAGATGGGAAACTCTGAGTATCCGGTTCCAGAACAGCTGATCTGAGTTGGTTCAATCAACTCTGAGTATGTTCAACTTGAGTTGCACGCATGCACAACCACTATAAAAAGCCATCATCAATGGAGCCCCGATACCACGAGTCACCATGACACCCGAGAAAAAAAGATCCAGTTATTTCACCACAATAAATAAAATCTGATTTTCATTTAGGTGCAATCCATCAGGGGAGAAGCGTACTTGGAAGCAGTTAAAAATGAAATATAAAAACATAATTCAAAAAGGTAAGGCATATTTTGCTGGGCTATGATTGTACCTCACTTTGATTTTAATTGTATTTTTTTTAATTGACTTAAGCTATTAAACAAAGTAAATATAATTCAGTGGCTACTTCAAGTAGTAATTTAAACCCCTAACAAAATGTTGTTTTAACGTCATCTCATTTAATACCCACTTAGTAGATTAACACATCATACAATGTTGACACATTTTTATTGACGTCATTTAAAAAGTGACGATGTGTACACAAACGAAATAAAATCTACTTATTTAAAAAAAGAGATTAACATTTTAGTTCTACTAAACCAGCAGAAAGAAGGCAGAGGCCCGAAAAACGGGTGGAGGGCCGCCACCACTACCTCTGACAGAGGCTGAGGAGCTGGCCCTTAGCCAAAACCGGGAACGACCGGCAGCTGGGGGCATCCCGGGGGGAAGCTCATCTGAGCCTGCCACCCCCCAGGACACAAGTGCCTACATCAGATGTAAGTATACACTTGTGTCTTTTAAAAAATAAAACTTATATTATATATAACACTTCTTATATATAAAACTATATAAAATCTCCAACCCCCCAACAGTTGTGGATGGTGTCATCTGCCTCGTTCAGCCTCCAACTGAAACAATTGAACACCCGGCAGCTGTAAGTATTCCATAGTCAGATCTTGCCTCAGATGGCTGTTCAAAGTATTCTGAAACAGTATCTTTTCCTGCGTCACAGGAGGAGGATGATGATGGTGATGATGAAGAAGAAACGCTGTCTGCTGCCACAGGGAGAGATCCAGAGAGGCCTACTGAAGTATGTCTTAATATTATGTATAGCTACTGGCAGTGCTCTACCCATTCACATTCCTTTACAGTTTGACATGTACTCTGAAGTGATGATCATAGATCATGGACAAACTACTAGCACATTCTTGTCCTTCAACAGAACAGGGCTGGACATCACCAGGAGGGTCCATCAACTTCCACAGTGCAGCTTGACACAGTGAGGTTTTCAGTCAATACCATGTTAAATCTGTATATAGAACTGTCTCCTCCCACACAAAGTGTGGGAGGAGACAGGTAGAAACTCAGGGATTCTTAAAGAAAACGTGCCAGTGAGCAGGTTATGTTCACAGAGTCTGTTACCATGGTGATTGACTCAGAGTTTCAGATACCCCTCTTTCTGGAACAGATAACTCAGAGTTTCCCTCATCTCAGGATTAACATACTCAGAGTTTTCACATAACCCGCTTTCTGGAATACCCCTCTGCTGATGTCTATGTAAATCATCTGACGTAAACATTTGGCATGATATTGCACAGGAAACACTCACGCTCAGGGTACAGCTGTCCGTGTGTGTATGCGTGTGTTTCAGGTTCTTTGTTTGCCTACAGATCTTTTGTGTCAAAGCCATGTTCTGGCTGCATTATTTTGCCTGCTCTGGTCCTGGATAAAGAGGATATCTTTCACAAGTTTCAGGGACACTCACTTTAATTCCTGACTTAGAAAAAACCACGTCTCAATGCCCGGTGTTACCACGGTAACCCGAAGGCCAACACTGCTGAGGTAAAACTACATGGACAAAGGTATGGAGATGCGTATCCGTTGGTGTCTTTTGTCTTGAGCTTGTGTAGTTAGTTTATTGTGTGGAGGAGGTCACTGATATCAGTTTTAGATAATTTATATTCCAAATATTAAACAAATCGTACATCAATAGCGCAAAGAAATATGTAGTTGAGACGGATGTTATTCAGGGGACTTTACAGGGAGGAGAAATACACACAACACTCCAAATAAAGATGCTCCTTGATAAGGCTATATTGTACATTAATATTATCCACATATTGAGTCTTATTTGAAAATCGTGTAATTGCAAGAATTTTCTGAATATTCCAATTTATGTCAGTATTTAATGTGTTTACATTTTTAACAGAACTAATGGCATTTCATTTGTTGTAAGGTTAGTATTTGAAGTAATGTTCAACAGCTGAGGCTTGTGCCGAGCACTCTGTCTGAGAAATCAGACATCAGGAATTTAACTTGGAGTAGCTTTAATGGCAAGAAAGTTTTAAAAACACACTCTATTTTGTCAAAGCAACAAAATCGAGATGTTCAAATATGCCACCAAAAGTGTCAAAAGTGGAGACGAGGTCAGACGAAGAATACGTGTCACTCACTCAGGTAACTGACTGAGTGACACGTAATGCAACAACAGAAGGACACGTTCATGACTCTCATACATCAACAAGAAAACTTTAAAGGCTTCATCCAAATTATTGTGGACTCCACAAATACCAGACTTGATGCAATAACATGGGTTATACAAGAAATCAAAGTGAGTCTGCAATTCACTCAAAAAGAAGTGGATGATTTGAAGGCAGACAGCAGCAAACAGACGGAGCGCTGCAATACAATGCAAGCAGATATTTATAAGGTCTGTGATAGCCTGCTGACCATCACCAACAAGATGGACTACCTGGAGGGACAGATCAGACGGAACAACCTGGTATTTGAAGGAGTAGCCGAATCACCCGGAGAAACTTGGACTGAGACGGAGGAGAAAATCCAGAAAATCCTGGTGGAGAAACTGCAAGTGCAGCACAAGGTGGAGGTGGAGAGGGCGCACCGCACAGGGAAAAGTGGAAGTGACAGACCGAGGCCCGTAGTTATAAAACTCCTTAGGTACAAGTACAGAGAAGGCATCCTACGAAGGGCAAAGTCTCTCAAAGGATCAAAGATCTTCATTAACGAGGACTTCACAGACGCTGTCAGACAGAAAAGAAAAGACCTGATGCCTGAACTCAGAGCTGCAAGAGCGAAAGGGGACATTGCCTACTTACGTCATGACAAATTGGTTGTGCACCCAAGTAACACCAGCACACCAAAACATCAGTAAAACATCCACTGAATAACTGGTATGTTGATCCACAACACTGCATATGACTCTTGTCACATCTCTTACACACCTTGAAACAGATCATACATTTACAAAAATTATGGAACGTGATCAACCGGAATTAAATATCTTTAAATACACTACACATTAGCCACAGGACATTGAAAATCACATTGATCCAGATAGCAACTACTTCTTGAATAATAACAATGACTGCCACTAGTACTCAGATGAGCAATATAACAGCACTTTCAAAACTGACAACAAAATTTCAATAATCCACTTCAACAGTAGAAGCCTGTACGCTAATTTTCATAATATCAAGGACTAATTAAATCAATTCACCCAGCCTTTTAATATAATTCTCATATCAGAAACGTGGATTAACAATGAAAAAGGCATGAATTTTGATCTTGAAGGTTATGAGCTGAAATGTATGAATAGGAGAAACAAAAATGGTGGTGGTGTAGCTATGTATGTGGACTTGAATTACAGTTATACAGTGATGGAAAATATGTCAACTGTGGTGGACAATGTACTTGAATGTATAACAATAGAAATAAATAGGCTAAATAAGAAAAATATCATTGTAAACTGTATATATAGAACATCTGGTTCGAATACAGATACATTTAAAAACTGGATGGAGGAACATTTCTCAAATTTAAATCATAAGGTCATGTTTATCGGTGGCGATTTCAATATTGATTTGTTAAATCCAAATAAACATAAGATGACTGATGAATTCATCAATGCTATATACATTATAGGCCTACATCCCAAAATTATTAGACCCAGCCGAATTACAACCCATTTTACAACATTAGTTGATAATATATTCTCAAATGAAATGGAAAACAATAATATACCATAATATACAATAGTACAATAAGCAGATTATTGGTAAATGACATCAGTGACCAACTTCCGGTTTTTACAGTCTATAATGATATATATAAAAACAACAAACAGGACAAGATACTCCTGGATAGGAGGGTTAGGACAGAGGAATCCATGGATGCACTTAATAACAAGTTACTAAAGCAAGATTGGGACTTGATATATAATGAAAACGATACTGATAAAGCATATGATGAATTTCTAAAGTTATTTAGAATATTATATGATAATAATTGTTCAGTTAAACAATATTGCAGAAAACTTAAGTACAAAGATACTCTATGGATGTTAAAGGGATTGCAGAATGCTTGTAAAAAGAAAAACACACTATATACACTGTAAAAAAAAACAAAAAACTAAAAAAACGGTAAAAGCACTGGCAGCAAAGTTTCCAAACAGATACCATAAAATTACAGTAAATAACTGTATCACAGAACTACATACAATAACCGTAAAAATACAGAGCAGCTTTTTACAGTCAAAATCAATTAAAATACGGTATATTATAGTTGATAAATTCCCATTATACTGTAAAATAACATACATATGTCAAAAAACATCAAAATCAGATACCATTATGATTAATCTCTGTATTTTCACGGTATACATTATTTACTTTAGGTAAGAGCCAAGTCTATCTACAGTAATTTCAAGTTAAAATACTATTTTTCCCAAGTACAATAACAACGTTATAATGTATAAAAACAAACTTGATTCCTAAAATTAAGATAAATGTCTGCAAATGTACAGTATTTATCTGTCATATTAGAGAATTAGTAGATTAAAAAGCAACCATTGGACAGTGGAAAAACAAGCTAAATACAATACAAATACATCAAAAATAGCTACATTTAAGGACAATCCCTGTTAATTAAGGGTATTTAGTATTAATTACTTCTCCATCTACACTGATTTGCTGCATAATTGTGGTTTCCCCAAGTAAGAAAAACAATGACACAATGTATAAACAAAATATGTACCTTTAATCAAATAGGAATTTCTGCACATTTACAGTATTACAGTAGTTATTTTAGAGAATTGGACAATGGGAAATTAAACACTGTACATCAAAATACATTAATAGGTATATTTAAAGATGCTATCTGTAAATTTAGGGTATCTAACAATCATTTTAGTAAACTGAACAAATTCTCACTGGGAGTCATCCTCTATCATATATCAAATATATGTAACCTGTCTCCACTTTATGTCTCTGTTGTGTGCCGAGTTGGAAAGGAGACGCAGGAGTCAGGACTGGATCTCTGGATCTTTACTTGGCAACTGTGGTGACAGACAGAAACACACAGAAATTGTGAGCTGTGTGTGAGCTAGAAAAGGCTTTTTAACATATGAAATGTTACAATAACCTAATCAATTTTGCACAGTAAAACTAAATTACAAAAAATAACACAAATTGGTCCTTTAAACAGGTTAGTCTCTGCTTTCATTGCTTCCGCATTTAAAGTTCAACAGGAAACCCAAAAATAAATTATATCAGTAATTCTGCTTTTTTTTTTATAGATTAAACAATCTAACCAAACTTAATATGGTAACAAGAAAAAACGCATTTCACTACCTCAGTTTAACATTTAAATCCAAATGGACTAATATCACATTCAGCAGCCATCTGTATCATTTAGCAGCAACAACATGTACAGAGCAAATAGACCCAGAGATTAACACTCAAAACATTTAAACACAAATGAACAAACATCTCCACACCTGTGGAGATAGACAGAGATAAACTCTCCTGGTTGGAAAAAGGAGCAGACTAGTGAGGGAAGATGGTGTGTCAACCGATTTGGTTCCCCGTTGGAATTCCTGTTCCCCCTCGAAAAGCCATGTTAGCTCACGCCGCCCACAGGACCAACCCATAACAACTGGTTCCACGGAAAGCAAAGTGGTAAAAAATGATTGACGATTTGCGTGAGATTGCAGCGAAAACAAGATTTCCCTGTTGGTTTGATCATTTGTTATTTCATTCAGTACTACCAGTCATTGTTTTTAATGGAAAAGAGTTAATTGCATATTTGTGATTTCTTGGCTCCGAGTTCATGCCTGTTGATTTGTTTATAATTTTTATTGAATAAATAAATACCATGCTTTGTTGTTGAATTGTTCTTTTGTCTATGCAACAGTTTAACTTGTCGATTATCTCAATGACAACTACATAGGCCTATAGCCTATTTTATGGGCATGTCGTGCAACAGATAACAGATAATGGGTAGGCTTTCAGGAAAAAAGTGATCAGTGAATGGATCATTGCTTTGGGTGACCATGAATGAATAGGCGTAATCTTAAGGCCCAACATAACGGAAGGGGGTGTAGGCCTTCTTTAATATCAACACAGGACATACAAACAGAAATAAAATTTGGCAATAGGAATATAGATACAAGTCATGTTACTGATGGAGTGATACCAGGAACAAGTGACCCATGTAGCCTTCTGTGCTGCTTAGTTCCTTTAAAATCGTATAAAACATCCACTTACTTGGAACTCATAAAGGAATTATTCTGCTCTTTTCTGTTTTGTTTGATCAAGACAATAGAATTGCGAGGGTGTAACTTCATTCCTGAATCCAATTTTGCAGGTGCTCAGAGTTGATAAATACAGGTGGCCAGGATGTGCGTTTGTCATGAGAATGTATGTTCATGCTGGTGAAATGGACAAGCGTATGTTTGACGTGCTGGTCAATTACAAGAAATATGGTAGCTATCCGGTGGGTATTTGCAAGGAACAAAAATATGTAATTCACAGGTGCTCCGCCCGTTTCCAAATGAAAGGTAAGCAATAGTAATGCTATACATCAAAAATAATTCCCTGATTGCCAGCTCTAACTCTCTGATAGGCCTACAATAACTAATCAGATAACGGACGTGTTTCTTGTACGCTACTGACAACAACCTTGTTACAATAGGTGATACTTTGTATTACATATCATGTAGAAATGATATGGAGGTCCTAAGGAGAGTGGTGGTTAGTGGAGGAGGCCAATCAAATTTTTGAACAATTCCACGATAGTGCTAAGGGAGGCCACTGTGGAACCCAAAAAAATAAGTATGCCATCAGCGCCAGGTTTTACTGGCCTGGAATGGGGGTTGACTTGGACAAATGGGTAAATTTAACTATTTGATTGGAGTGTATGATATATTGAGCTTATCCATAGATTGTTGCTCTTTGGACTGCATTTCCCATGTCTGCTTTTGAACCATCAAGTTTCACAGTGTGCAAAATGCCAATTCAACAGGCTCTCCATCAAAAAGGAGCAGGAATATATCCCAATACATGTATGTAATAAGGCTTTCATTTTACTGAATACTTAAAAAAACCATGCTTATTTTGTGATAACAATTATATATATAATTTTTTGATTTTCAGGTGGACCGTCCTCTAGAGTTGTTCAGAATGGACCTAGTGGGACAACTGGTGGCCACTGATGATGGCAACTGTTACATGTGTGTGATGGTGGATTACTACACCAAATGGGCAGAGGCATATGCCATCCCAAATAAAAGTGCTGAGGTGGTCGCCGAGTGCATTATTAAATTTTTTTATAGGTTTGGTGCACCACAGCGCATATTAACTGATCAGGGCACAGAATTTGTCAATGAGGTTAGTGTTGGCTTGGTGAAAGAACCAGCATGGTCCAGATTCTGTCTACATCCTGTGCAATGCATAATGCATTGATGCTAAATTGTACTCATGTTTTTTAAACAGCTGAACCTCAAGATATTCAAGTTCTTAGATGTGGATAGTAGTCTCTGTGCTCCATACCACCCACAGACAAATGGACTTTTTGAAAACCTGAACGGGACAATTCAGAGGTGAATCTGTAATTTTAAAAAATGGTTTCAGCACAGTCTAAAAGTAGCTCTTCAACAATATTGATGTCATTTTAAAAACCATGATGACTGATGACACGTATTTCCTTGTGACTATACAGGGCATAATGCAAACTGGTTGCTGACAAGCCCAAGACTTGGGACCATTACTTGGATGCAGTAATGTTTGGGCTACGCAACAAGCCACACCTCACCACCATGTTCTCCCCCTACTTCTTGATGTTTGGCTTTGAGGCATGCTATCCATGTGAAGTGCCAGAGGACTACACGGTATGGCATGATGTGCCTCACTTATGTCAGGTAATTTGAGCATTCAAATTCCATTCTTAATCTCTGTTTATTTTTTATTGGAAAGGTGGGCAGCTCAGTGGAGGACATGATTGCCAGTTCAGTGGTGTCCTCGGGCATTGCCTTAATGGAGAACTTTGACAATCTGGTGAGGGAGAATGTCCTGAAAAATTAGGACAAAAGACAAAAACTGCCGAGCAAATCCATGTTTACTTGTTGGCTAGAGGGTGCTGAGGAAAAATGTGAGATTGCAGCAGAGAAAAGGGGGAAAACTTGAACACACCTGGTTGGGACCATACACCATCACCAATATAGAAAGTAAAAGTGCAGACCTGGAGGATGACAATGGAACCCAAAATCAACACAGACCATCTAAAACCCTTCATACATCCAACACCCTGCATACCACACAGGATAAAATGCTTACATGAAGAACCCCCTCCGAAAAAAAAACTCTCCTTGCCACTATCCCCTCTGCTTACCCCGCTGGACCTCTCCAAAAAACCCACATATTGCAGTGATCATCCCTCAGCTACAGCCCTCAAGCCATCTTGCCAATCACCACCTGCTCCATCCTCTCTCCTATCACCCTTAGATTTAACAATTCACACACCATTATAAGTACCACCTTCACCCGTACCTGTACCACCTTCACAGGAGTCTCTAGCCTTCTGCACAATGGACCCCATAAACCAGGAGGACGCTTTTGTGCATAGGCGTAAGTGATACATGCCCAACAATGGCCTTTTTTCATTTAAAAACTCTGTTTGTTAAGTGTGCTATGTGTTACAGGTATCATAAATGCATGGGATGGTAATGATTGCCATGTACTGCTGGCCCTACAAAATATTTTAAAAAGACATCTTCCAGCTGGGCCCTGGAAAGGAGTTGGAGAGTGAGGTGCATATTCATTGAATTTTCCAAGGCATAATGCTTCCCCCTGCAAAGTAGTAATCTTTTTTTAATGTTAATATACTGTAGGTAATAAATGCATATCTCAATATAATGGTGAGGCAGCATGGGGCAAAGGACAAAGCCTACCACATGGACACCTTTGCCAATAACAGCCATGTGGCAGAGAAGGAATCAAAGGCTGAAAGTGTACTGCAACATGATGGAGGAGGTAGTGCTGGTGGTGCTGGTCACGGCTCTGAGATTGAAAGCTGAGGGTTTATTTGTTCACAGTGCTGCAATTGTGAGCCACCAGTTATCACACAGTCGCTGTTGAGGGGTTTTTTGCCCAATGGCCACCCCCCCTGAGCCTGGTTCTGCCCGAGGTTTCTGCCTCTTAAAGGAAGTTTTTCCTTGCCACTGTCTTCAAATACTTGCTCATTGGGGGATCTGTTGGGTTTCTTTAAATAATTTTATAAAGAGTGTATGTAAAGTGCCTTGATGTAACTTTGTTATGATTTGGCCCTATACAAATAAATCTGATTTGATTTGATTTGATGATGAACAGTTATTCGGCACAATAAAACCCTATCTCTGCACCTGTTTACACAAAGATTGACAATGAATGGTCTAACAATTGCATTCTCCATTTATTGTTTTAATGTAACAAATAACATATCATTAGCTTACACATTGATTTTTTTTTTATCAGCTTTATCACTCACAACATACACAGAAGTGCAGTGAATGTAGAAATAACCATTACATTAATAATAAATGAAAAACAAATAAATTATACAAATAAAATAAATTTAAAAAATTTACATATGCAAGGGCTTACGAGTAAAGGCAAATTATATTGAATTATAAATATTTAAGTGGGAGCACAGTCTCATAGTTTTGATAGCTTTCTTGTTTTTAGCAGAGGATATTGATTTAAAATACAGTTCCAGTTTTTTCATAAATACACAAAAAAGAGGTTTCATTTTGGCAAATTTAAATTTGTGGATGTAAAACTTTGCAAGAATTCTAACCAGATTGATTAAATAATATTCTTTATCAACTGAAATGTCACTCTTTAAAAAACCGAAAAGCACATTTTGCAAGAGGAGCTTAAAGTCACAGAGGATATTATCTAAAATAAATCTACAAATATCTTGCCGCAGTTTACGGGTATATTTACATTTCCAGAACAGAGGGACAACAGTCTCAGTATAAGAGTCACAGAAGGCACAATTTTGATTTAGATCATAATATTTGAATTTGATGAAAAAAAAAAAGGATCTAACCGGGTAACATCGATGATTAATTCTAAATGACACCTCTTTTACCTTATTAACCACAAAGAATTTTTGAGGTGGGGACCAAATTTTTTCCCAACATAAGTTATTTACACGATTATTCCAGGAGGAACAGAAACAATATTACATTGGAAAAGAGCACGGGTCTTACGGTTGTTTTTACAGCCATATGGGTTGAAGCATACTTCATACCATACATACAGTACATACCAACTGGTGAGTCAGATACATCAGTAAAGGGAACATCAAGCACAGAAACAGAGATAAACCTACACATTGATAGTTGTGTCGTGACGCTGAAATGAACGTAGAATGGACTACTGCAGCCAGCATGGTGTGAGGTTTGTCCCATTTCACTTTCCGTGCATCCAGCTGTGTTTCTATTTGCGTTTCTTCCTTAAGTACATACGGTAGCATAGCAACTACGCACGACTCAGCAGTAAATCAGCGTAAAGGGGAACAGGAACTTGGGGGGAACCAAATCGGTTGACACAACGGCAGTGAGCAGGCTGACTTAGCTTGCTAATGCTAGAACGAAACTAATTTGAAAACTTAAATTAACGCTCTCAGGTCACCCTTCGGGACTCATGGAGGATGAGTGGGACATTACACAGAGCAGCATACAGCAGTTTGACCACATTCAAATCACGAACATACATCAGCAGAAGGCAACACAATCACGACTAACCTCTGGCCATGTTAGAAAAGGCTTTGACCTAAAGCGCGCATCAACAATGAATATTTTATCTGTAAAACAAAATGACCATCAGTCACTTAGTCACAAAACCATAAAAAACGATAGCTATCTGCTAACAATAGCTTATGTGAGGGTAGCAATTTATCAGAGGGATGCTAACGTTAGCTTCAAGGCTGTCCACTGGAGGTATGAAAATGATTTAAAATATCGCTCACAGGCGTTATCTGGGACACTCACCTCAAACAGTGTTTGGTTGACATGTCCGTTGTGGCTGTCTCAGAAATCCTCCTTGAAGATCATGAGTCCATGAGGGCAGTCTTTCCCCTGCATGACTGACTGGATGGACACCAGAGCTAATCCAACTAACTCCCATCCTTCAGACTCAGCCGGTTGGTCATTATGGGAGGGGCCAAGCAAACTGGAAACAGCCGCCAACTTTGAAATTTGAATCTTAATTACCCGCAATTTTAAAGAAAACACTTTGAATGACTGGTTTTCTGTAATTTTGTATGTCTTCGTTATCATGGACAGCAATCTCTAAATTAATACCTCACATTTAATGTAAAATTGCATTTGAATTTGAAAAAAAATATGTTAAATTACCTTAAAAAAACGAATAATAATGTAATATTATATAATGGTTAATCACTTGTAATTCTAAAGGTAAATCTGTAAATTACTGCTAGTATCTGTTAATTTACAGTTATTACATTGTCTTGTGGAAAATGGTAATAAACCTGTAAAAAAATACAGAAACTTGTAGGTAAAATTACAGTTTCAAGATGTACAAATACAATAAATTGTCATTAAAAAACTTTAATTTTAATGTAATCTTAAATTATGGTTAATTAACTGTAATTACCTAAAAGAAATAGAAAACATGGATGACATAGTTAACAAATTTAATGAATTTTTTGTAAATATTCGGCCAATTCTAGCGGAAGACATTCAAGATACAACAACACCGAACAAAAATCTAATAGATAGAAACCCAATAACAATGTTATTAACAATAATATTGTTAATGGTTGCAAAACCAAGACATCCACTGATTACAATGAAATAGATATGAAAATAGTGAAAAGGGTAATTCATGGGATTTCCAAACCATTAACACATATCTTTAATTTATCACTACAAACCGGTCATTTTCCCAATAATATGAAAATAACAAAAGTTATTCCATTATTCAAAGCTGTAGACAAACACCTCTTCACAAATTATGGACCTGTTTATCTTCTCCCACAGTTCTCAAAAATTTTGGAAACAGTTTTTAAAAACAGGTTAGACAATTTCATAGAGAAGCATAACTTACTCACTGATAATCAATATGGATTTAGACATAACCGATCAACAGCACAAGCCTTAATTGAATTGCTTGAAGAAACCACAAATTCCATTGATAAAAAGAAATATGTATTTGGGGTATTCATTGACTTGCAAAAAGCATTTGATACAATAAATCATCAAATATTAATCAATAAATTGGAGCAATACGGTATTAGGGGACTAGCACTAGAGTGGGTGAAAAGTTATTTAAGAAACAGAAAGCAATTTGTGAAAATGGGACACTACCAGTCAAGATCTTTGGACATTGAATGTGGTGTTCCACAGGGATCAGTGTTGGGTCCTAAATTATTTATCATGTACATCATATGACATATGTAACATATCACAAATACTCAAATTCATCTTATTAGCTGATGACACAAACATACTTGAATCAGATGAGAATTTACAGAAACTTTTGGACACTATCACCTCAGAGCTCATCAAAATCAAAAACTGGTTTGACAAAAACAAGCTGTCAGTAAATCTGAACAAGACAAAAATTATGTTATTCGGTAACAGAAAAATAAATCATCAAGTACGGGTACAGATAGAGGGTATTGATTTGGAAAGAGTACATGAAATCAAATTCGTGGGGGTAATAATAAAGGACAAGATTTGTTGGAAATCTCATATCAAATACATTTGCACTAAAATAGCGAGAAGCATCTCTGTATAGGCCAAAGTAAGACACTTCATAGACAACAAATCACTCCACATACTGTACTGTTCCTTGGTTTTACCTTATCTAAATTACTGCACAGAGGTGTGGGGCAACACCTATAAAAGTTTATTAGATCCAATACTCAAACTACAAAAAAGAGCTATCAGAATAATACAAAATGTTGGTTATCTTGAACATACCAATCCGTTATTCATAAAGTCTAAATTCATAAAATTTAATGATGCTATGGAATTCCAAACAGCACAATTTCTTTACAAAGCAAGGAATAACTTATTACCAAGCCACTTGCAGAAAAATGTTTAAGGACAGAGAGGGAGGGTACAAATTGAGGGAAATGGAAAATTTTAAAATCCATAGATGTCGAACTACTATGAAAAGATTTTGTATATCAAATAATGGCGTGACGCTATGGAACAGACTGAGTGGGGAGCTGAAACAACGTCCAAATATTAAGCAATTTAAAAACAAATACGAACAAATGATCTTTACAAAATACTTGGAGGAAGGGGCTTGAGGGGAAACTGGAGTGTTGTTGTTATTTTGGTTGTTATTTATTATATTTTATTATCATCATCAATTAGTATTGCATTATCATACTGATGTGTTGTTATTGTTGTGGCAGAAAGAGGTGGAAAAGAGGAATCAGGTAGTCCAGACACAGGTGTCAGATGGGGAATCTCTTTATTCACATCAGCCCTACTAACAACGTAGTCAGAGACAAATCCCAACATACAATAAGTGACATTCCTTCTCATACCTAAGACAGGTTACGTGCATGTGTTGTGTGGATAGCCTTCACCCTTATCTTGAACTTCAACCATGGTGATTGTGCAGCACTATGTGTGTGTGTGTGTGTGTGTGTGTGGCGTATTTCTCTTTCTTGGCACCCCAGATGTCTTCTACTTATTGTTTTGACTTGTTAACCAGAGCAGGTCCTGATGACCTGACTCTCATATTGACACATGAACAGAGACAAGCCCTCTGGACCCTGTCTTTCCCCTACATACCCCCCCTTTAATCACTATAGTGATTTAAACTAAATGTGTTCATTATAAATGATGGATAAAGTAACATTGCAAAACCAAAACACAAAATGATATGATATACTTGATATTGCGTAAGTACAACATTACTGTGCTAATGATAACATTCATCTGGATGCACTTGGAATACATGATACAGTTCACAACTTCAGAGATGTATGGGAGCGACAAACCTTTCAGGAAAATTCTCCCATGGCCCCTTCCCCACGGGCGACCAACTTCTCAAGTCACACCTTGAACCGTGAACCATCAACGCAACACATCTTCATAAAAACTCAGACAATGAATAATTAAATTAAGTGGATATTCATATGACAATTATGTCTGTGGTGATACACTGATTCTTACTACTAATACCTACGTCAAAAGTATATGATGTATATGATATGATGTTTCAGGATATTGGTGACTTACAGGTTGCATAATTCTGTATATTGTGGTGCAATTCAGTCCATTGAGTCCGTCAACAGGTCTTAATGTCCATGTCCCCTCTGTCGGGCTCCTTTCCATTCCGACACATTTCCCTTAATACCTGTGTCCCTTTTTCTCACCATACTCAGAACTCCTTCTCCTCTTGCTCTGATTCGTCCTCCAAATCATCAGCATTGTTTGAATAATCCGGTATTGAGTCCATGTCCTCCAGTAGTCCTTGGACCACTGGACGCATGTGAGTCATCTGTCCATTTGCCAGTGCATTTACCATCCGAGCTCCCTGCAGGCCCATCATCATGTCCGTGTATGTCCATTCCTCGCAGGCACTGTCTCCTCAGCATGGGAATGATGCAACATGTCAAAAAAAGGAACCAGAATTAGAACTATGCCAGCACTCATGGCTGCCTTGGCCAAAACGGCTCCCCATTTTCCTAAATTTAGGTCCAGCCAATACAAAGACAGGCTACCTCCCCTACCAGCATTCCCCCTTATTTCTTCTTCTAACTTTAGTAAATTAGTCATAGCCTTTGTGAATGATCCATCAGCATTTGTGTTATTTGGGATGTAAGTACAACAACATTTTCCAAACATTTGACACACACCTCCTCGTTCTGCTGTCATCCATTCCAACACCTGTCGATTCTGCCATACTACTGAGGTAGTCGCATGCAACTGTTCCCCCAATGCTCTAAAAAATTCACTGCTGAAGTTAGTGTACCTCTGTTAATTGTAGTAAATGTAATTTATCCAGGCCACATTCTTATTAATTGTAATCCAGGGCAATATGGACTCTAATCCTGCCTTCACCTCATTTTGTGCCTTAAATTGGCAGTCCTATTGCATCTAACTGTATCCCTTCGTCCAGAATGTAATGTCGCTTTGACCTTCGAGGTAGATCTAACTCCATTTCCTGCTTGACTATTTCATTCACTCCTTCATACATAACTACCATTGGAATTCTCAGTCTAACTAAAGCACATAATCCTATCCACCTTAATGGGAGAACATTACGCAACACACCCTTGCCACACATCCAAAAACCGCCGGCTACAGCATTGGTCTGCTCACTTATCAGGTGCAGAATTGGGCAGGTCGTATTTACAGTCTCACAGTCTTGGTTCAATGACACTGGATTCTCAAACCATACAGTCTTGGTAATAAATTGAGGTTTTATCTGTGACTCTGGAAACCACGACAACACCCAGGTGATATTACAGTTAACAGTTGTATTCCCCACCATTATACCTCGAGAATCATTCAGGAAACCTCCGCTGGCAAAACACTCATACTTTCGTGTATAGTCAACTTTGTAATCGGTTGGTGGCTCACTCTGTGATGTAAGCATGCTAAACTCTTCACACTGCTCTTTGAACCGACAGTTTGGGCATTTATCCAAATAATTATGGTTTCGCCTGGATCCGTTCAGAAATCTGCACCAGATACCACACATTGGGCTTCTAAACAAGGGGCTCGCTTCTTCCTGTGGCTTAAACTTTCCTTCAGTACATTGTTGTCGTCGATGTCGTGCGCAATCTTTAAATGTGTGTTTCTCTGGACTCACCATGGGAATCGTATCAGGAGTTTCGGTGCATACTAAACACTCGTTACTAGTCATTCTTCTAGTAGTATACTTTACCCATTTATACCACCCATTATAATTAGCAGTCTCCCAAAGTTCACCACTGCCGTCACGCACACTCTTATGTCTTGGCTGAGGAGCATTCCATCGCTTCCTCTGTCTAAGCAACTGGTCCAGATCAGCTTGATCGTAGTCCTGGCTATAGTCGTCATATACATCTTGCTCATTCTCCTTTTTCTTATCTGGGGTTGAGGTGATTTCTTCAACCTTAATACTTTTAACTGTTGGCTTAGTGGTAAGTAGATGGACAGTAGTTACTATTTTCTCAGTCGTAACTATCGGTTCTGTCATTACTATGGTCACAGGGGTCATTGTCTTATTGGCTTTTACTGTAGTCGTAACTGTAGTTGCTTCATCTGACTTAACATCACTTGGTATGGTCTGGGGTGTCACCCATTCCCGTGCAGTGTACTTGTCTCGTCTAACTTGTGTATCAGCATGTTTTTTACTTGTAACGGTTGGTGTGCCGTGAACCTGGTGTAAGAAATCTGGTATGGGCCCTAGCACTGTCTGGATGGATGTGTTTGTTTTTGCATCGTACTCATCTGAATCATTGGGAGTTTCTCCTTTCATGGGCTGGTGCTTTCCTTCCGGCGTCCTGCAGTCGCTTGGATCTTCTTTGGCCTGGCAGGGGCTGATTGGTACTGGCTTCATCTGTCCCAGATTGCCTAGTGGCATCAACAGGAGAGTGCTTGTCACTAGTTTGCACCACACAGTCATTCTCCTCATCGTTCTCTGTCAGTGTTATACTGCACTTTTTGTCTTTCGAAACCTTTTTGGTGCAGTGATTCAGGTGATACCACGTCTTGCTTCCTTCTACCTGGAAAGCCGTTGGCATTGCTCTTACAACTTTGTAAGGTCCTTCGCGCCTAGGTTCGTGCCACTTTCGTCGGAAGACTTTCACATACACCTGATCTCCTGGCACCACTGGTCGGGCTGGATCCTGGTCCTGGTTGACCTCTCGGGCTTTTTCCTGCAAGTATATAGATCTATGGATAGCAGTTAGTTGTTTCATGTATGCTTTTAGCTCATCTTGCAATTGCTCAAGCGAAGGTCCCTTATGAGGACCTCTTAGTTGTGGTGGAGGCATAGGTCTACCAGTGAGCATTTCATGCGGTGTTAGATGCATACATCTATGTGATTGCATGCGATAGCTCATTAGTGCGATTGGCAAAGCGTCAACCCAGCTCAGTTTGGTAGAAGCACATATCTTATTCAGTTTTGCTTTTAAGGTACCGTTGATTCTTTCAACCATTCTTTGACTTTGTGGATGATAGACAGCTCCTAATCTCTGTTTAATCTTTAACTGCTGCAAAATGCCTTTGCAACTTTTTCCACAAATGCTTTGCCATTGTCAGAGCTGATTTCTGACGGAATACCAAAACGTGGGATGACTTCTCTGATTAGGAATTCGATGACAGTTCCTGCTCCTAGATCTTTTGATGGAATTGCTTCCACCCATCTGCTGAACCAATGTCAATGACTACTAACATGTACCTTTCTCCATGGACTGGTTTTATCATGCCAACATAGTCAATCACTAGGTGTTTGAATGGACCTTCTGGAACTGGAATGTGTCCCACAGGTGTTGTTATTATTTTTCTCACATTGTTTTCAGCACACACTTCACACTGATTCAGCACTTCATCCACCATGGCTTGCATGTATGGTGACCAGTATCCTTGTTTTATTTTCCTTAACACCTCCCCCCTGGTACAGTGATCAACATTGTGCACTTTGGAGATCAAAATTGTTAATAGCGTCATGGGTGCCACCAAGGAGACTGTCATGCGACCTCCACAGTCCTGTCTCACTCATCATAGCGCCTCTTTGTCTCCAGAGGTTCTGCTCACTCTGATCTGCTTCTTTTTGCATCAAAATAATGTCCTCTGGCGTAGCCATTGGTTCAAGTGACACCATAGCTGTCATTACTGCTGCTTGACACCTGGATGCCAGTTTGGCTGCCTCATCTGCAGCATTGTTTCCTCTTATGACATCCTCATTGCCTTTTCTGTGAGCTTGACATTTTATGATTGCTAATCTCGTTGGTAGCATTCATCAAGTAGTTCTTTAACCTGCTCGCCATGTTGCACTGGGGTCCCATCAGCTCTCTTGTAGCCCCTTTGTTTCCAAAGTGCTCCAAACAAAAAACAAACACCATGAGCATAAGCAGAGTCTGTGTAGATATTTGCTGCTTTTCCTTTGGCTAGCTTACATGCTTCAGTTAACACTTTAACTCTGCTAGCTGAGCCGAACACCGCTGCTCACATTTTTCTGCTTTTTCTGTCACCCAAGCATCCTTCTGTTGCCTTACTATTGCATAGCCAGCATGATTTCCCACACAATCACGATAGCATGAACCATCTACAAGTAGGTGACATCTGTGTTTCGAATGGGGGATGACTCTAGATCAGGCCTGAGCTTGGTGTATCTACTACACATTCGTGAGGTTCACCTTCAAACTCAAATGGGATGGTCATTGCTGGGTTTAGAGCTGAACCTCACGAATAAAGAGATTCCTCATCTGACACCTGTGTCAGGACTACCTGATTCCTCTTTTCGACCTCTTTCTGCCACAACATAATTGAATCAGGATTATGTTGTGGCGGAAAGAGGTCGAAAAGAGGAATCAGGTAGTCCAGAGACAGGTGTCAGGTGGGGAATCTCTTTATTCATTATTTTGGCGATATTTTGATTATTATTACAATTAGTAATATACGGGTATATATACTGATGTTGTGTGGTTAATTTTGCTGTTACTTTGATTATAATGAAACAGAGTCGGGGTAGGAGTTTTATAAGTTCTTTACTTCTTCCTACTCCTTTTCGAACATGTTGTTTTTTTTGTCTGTTTGTTGTTGTTTGTTTTATTTTTATATATACTCTTTTATTTTTCATTTATCTATTTATTTTTTCTCTGATCATGGAGATTTTGTTTTGTTTTGTTTCATGCATGTTCGAAATAAAGATTTCAATCAATCAGTCGATCAGTCATCTTATATGGCATCGACTTGTATATCTGCAATATCTGTGCTTCATTAGTCTGTTCTGCTAGGGTATGATTCTGGATAATTAAGCACATGTAAGGCAGTATGCTGAAGGTGTGCAAGAGAGCAGGATGTGGAGCAATAGTTTTTCGCCCGTAGGCCAGCTTGGTCGTTTTTTGTTGATTTCCTTAGTTTGCTAGGGATATAGGTTGCTGAAAAGTAAGTAGGTATTGTAGGACTCCATGTGGAGATGTTTTGTTTTGTAACTTTGCCAGTTAATTGATAAATTGTTATTTTTTGCATTTTACTCCCACCTCTCCTTTTTTCATGTGGATTTTTGAGCTTTGGATACATCAGAATCTTTCCATCCTGCAAAAGATTTAGTCTCAACACTACTGAACACAGTGTACACAAAGAGTAACAGCAGTCCACTCAGCCCTATGTGAACGAGCAGTTTAAAGATCATAATTTAGGTTTTACCACACACAAGTTCGCAGTTCTTTCCATGAATGAAAAACCATGAAAGTACTGTAAATTAACTGTGATAAACTCATCACAGGGCTGAAAAAAATCCTAACAACAGAATGTGCAATGTGCGACTGCCTTAATCCGGCACTCTACCTAATGGCCATCAGGGGGTAACTCCACTGTTCGAAAAAGAGATAATCCCACCTCTCAGGTATGTTAATACCTCAGTAAATTTTCCAAATTTTTTATGGTCTTATATGCAAGTTTCGCATAGGGATGGTACTATTAACCGGTTTTACTATTCACCGCGATTTAAAGTGTTAGTAAACATTAGTGGCTGAGTAATGCCAGGATTAAAACCAAAAAAGAGAAAGAAAAAAATGAAGTGTTGTTGGAGAAAAAGAGGGGCATTAATGGTAAATTTCCGTTGAGCAATCTGCAATGCAGTCCTTTCAGCCTGAACAAAAGGTGTTCAGAAAACTCCCTAAAATTTACAGGTTTTGTTTGTTTGTTTTAAGGCACGCTAACGCTACTCGAGGAATGATGGTGGTCAGAGTGATCTTTATCCACCCACATAAAGGATTATATTGTCAGTCAGGATTTCAGGTATAAAAATGATAACCAGAGGACTGTTAAAGATGAAAGTCAGCCCAAAGAAAATTTAAACACATCCAATTTGGTGCATCAATTTAGCCATGATTCAGAGGTACACTTACAATCAAGTTTTGTGACTGGTGTGTTTGTGTGTGTGTTGGGGGGTGGGTAAATAGATTGTTGAAAACAGATAAAAACATTTGGCACCAAACTCCATAATAATCGTGATAATCTTGAAAACATTGATTATTACTCGTGCTATAATCGTGCCATTAAAACCCATAAGGGTCCCATCCGTAGTTTCAGTCTGCTTCCATACAATACTGCAGTCAAGCGGGCCGTCATTGAATTCTGGGTCAAGCCAAAAAATTGTTGCGCCTCTAATGGGAAACAAAAGGTAAGGCGCTGGAGACAGTGAAAATGAAGTAAAGATAATTTGACTCCTTCAGTAACATACCAAGTGACACTGTGTCATTTTAAGCATCATGATGAAATGATAATATATTCTAAATATTATCGTTCAGGACGATCATGAATTTGTATATCTTGATACTTTTTAATGAATCATTTTGTACAGTGTATCCCAGAACTTGGTTAATTTCCTCATTTTCAATCCCTCATAAAATAATTTCCTTTAGCGGTGACAGGATTCTTCCAGTGGGTCATTGTTCAGACTGACCATGACTTTAATTGTGCAAAGTTTCAATGTATTTTACAGTAGATTTTTTTACGTAAATTGAACTTAATGTTCCTCAAAAAATCATTTTGCAATTGTTACATTTCTTTATATTCAAACCCCATTAAATAATTTTCTTTAAAAGTTACAGAATATTTTCATGGATTATTCTTCAGGCTGACATTGGCTGTCAATAAAGTCAGCTCAGGGCAGTGTAGCGGTTATCTAGGTGAGCTGACTTTCATCCATCCATCTTCTAACGCTTTTCCGTTTCCGGGTTGCGGGGTGCTGGAGCCAATCCCATCCAACGTTCCAGGTACACCCTGGACAGGTCACCAGTCCATCAAACAAAGACTGTCACAGCCTTGGCTCTTCCAAGGGGACCCAGTCGCAGAGGACAACACCACAACACGTATTCAGGATCCAAGAATCTTTAATCATGAACAGGCAGGGGTCATACACAGGAAGGCAGTCCAGAAAACAGGCAGGCAAATCCAAAAGGGCAAGGCAAAACTCCAAAACCCGGTGAGACAAAAATAAAAAAAAAAGTCATACAAACTCAAAATCGCTCGCTTGGAGGAAGAAGAACACAAAGATGAGACAAGGGCTGTGGCAAGGGGTGTGGCAAAAGGCTGTGGCAAAAGGAACACAGACAAAGAAGAAGACAATCTGGCACCGAAGGATAGGGAAGCACAGCTTAAATACACAAGGAGGAGGGAGACAGCAAGACACAGGTGAAACACATTAGGGCAGGGAAGGCAGTCACACAGGCGGGAAGCTTGACAGGAAGAAGGGTGAGACGAGGACTTCAAAATAAAACAGGAAGTGACAAAAACTAAACTGACCCTAACAAAAGACACTAAGACTGACTGAACCTTACCGTAGAACTGACTGACCCTGACAATAGCAGGCTGACCCTGACAAAGACAAACAACCACTCACACTCACACCAGATCTACGTACAATTTAGAGTCACCAGTTAACGCAAACAAGATGTCTTTGGATGGTGGGAGGAAACCCACGCAGACACGGGGAGAACATGCAAACTCTGCACAGAAAGGCCCCAGGCAGGGAACCAAACCCGCAACCTTCTTATTGTGGGGCGACAGCGCTAACCGCTACACTGCCCTGAGCTGACTTTATTGGCATATATATACACACATTCATTCATTCATCTTCTCCAACCACTCACACTCATACCTACGGGCAATTTAAAGTCATCAAGATGTGCTTGCCTTTGCACTGTGGGTGGAAACCAGAGTACCCAGTACCTCCCCCAATTCAGTAAAGCACTTCTACAGGGACTTATGAGGTACATTCACTTCTCTACATTATACATAATGTACACAATCCTGCCAGACTTAGGGTTCAGGGAAGCAAGGTGTGGATTTGTGGAGAAAGAAAATATACCTTGAAATGTTAAAATTAGCAAATGGTTATTAATGTGCACAAATGGCAACTACTTGTCATGATTCCATTCCTCCCAGTCCCTCCTGTGCCTCCACCACCCCAGTGTGTCTCTCCCTCATTCTCTTCTATGGGCAGATCAGTGAGCCAGCAGCAGAACAGGTTATTCACCGGTCTCAAATCAGCTCACCAACAGCAATAGCCAACATAAGTCCGGTCTCCACAGTCACTCGTCATCAGATAGTCCACTCATCCTAGCATTATTTTTGTGTTCTGATTCCTTCGTTCCAAGAGACCCTCTCTCAAGTTTTTAATGCTACTTTTGAATACCTGTTATCTTTCAATATTCTCCTGCCTCAGGAAGCTCCCCAGGTAAACTGCTCTGCCTGGCAGCTCACCCCAGACCTGCCCCTCATCATCATCCCGATGTCCCTCCCCCACTGTCACATCATCTGCTTCCAGCCAAATCAAATCAAAATCAAATCAAATCAGATTTATTTGTATAGCGCCAAATCATAACAAAGTTACATCAAGGCACTTTACATATAGAGCAGGTCTAGACCAAACTCTTTATAAAATTATTTAAAGAGACCCAACAGATCCCCCGATGAGCAAGCACTTGGCGACAGTGGCAAGGAAAAACTTCCTTTAAGAGGCAGAAACCTCGGGCAGAACCAGGCTCAGGGGGGGCGGCCATCTGCCTCGACCGGTTGGGTTGAGAGAGGGAGAGAGAGAGAGAGAGAGGCACGGGGGAGGGGGGGGGCAAAGTTGGGTAGGGTAGGGAGAGAAAGAGAGCAGGAGGAGGGGATATTCAAACAGGTGTAGGCAGGAACATGATGCTGCATGAAGTTCGTAGGAATGATGCTGTATGGAATTCTTGAAGATGTGGGAGCAGCAGGCATTGCAGGAACATGGGATGGTGATGATTCACCACCTGCAGGATGAGGACAGGGAGAGAGAGGAGAGGAGCTGGGGGAGACAGAGACTTCGGGAAAACATGGTTAGTAAATGCAATGCACATGCTTGGAACTGAGAGAAACTGGGATTTCGGAGAAGCAGGTTGTTGGTATGACGGCGCATGCGAGGGGGGGAGAGAGAGAGGGAGAGGGAAGAGGGGGAGAGAGAGAGAGGGAGAGGGAAGAGGGAGAGGGGGAGAGAGAGAGAGAGAGAGAGAGAGAGAGAGAGAGAGAGAGAGAGAGAGAGAGGAAAGGGAGAGGGAGAGAGAGAGAGAGGTGCTCAGTCCTTCCCCCAGCAGTCTAGGCCTATAGCAGCATAGCTAAGGAGTAAATGAACTTTAACTTTTTAACTATAAGCTCTGTCATACAGAAAAGTTTTAAGCCTGGTCTTGAAAATTGCTAAAGAGTCTGCCCCCCGGACCGATACTGGAAGTTGGTTCCATAGAAGAGGAGCCCTCATAACTGAAAGATCTGCCTCCTGATTTACTCTTGGAGACTCTAGGAACCACAAGTAAACCTCCATCTAGAGAGCGGAGTGGCCTACTAGGACAGTAAGGAACTATGAGCTCTCTGAGGTATGACGGCGCTTGGCCAGTAAGAGCTTTATATGTTAACAGAAGGATTTTAAATTCTATTCTGGATTTTACCGGCAGCCAATGAAGAGCAGCTAACACAGGAGAGATGTGATCCCTTTTTCTAGTTCCTGTTAATATTCGTGCAGCAGCATTCTGAATCAACTGAAGGCCTTTCAGAGATTTGTTTGGACATCCAGATAATAATGAGTTACAGTAGTCCAGCCTAGAAGTTACGAATGCGTGGACTAGTTTTTCTGCATCCTCTTGAGAGAGGATATTTCTGATTTTCCTAATGTTTCTCAGGTGGAAGAAAGCTGCCCTACTGACTTGTTTTATGTGAGGGACAAAGGACATGTCCTGGTCAAAGGTTACTCCAAGGTTTTTTACAGTGGAGTTGGAAGCCAAAGTAATGCCATCCAGACTGATTAATTGATTAGATAGGGTTTCTCTAAGGTGCTTAGGGCCGAGTACAATAACTTCAGTTTTGTCAGAATTTAGAAGTAAAAAATTATGGGTCATCCAGACTTTTATGTCTTCAAGACATGTCTGCAGTCTGACTATCTGACTAACTTCATTTGGCTTCATTGATAAATACAGCTGAGTGTCGTCTGCATAACAGTGGAAATTGATGCTGTGTTTCCTGATAATGTTGCCTAAAGGAAGCAGATAAAGAGTGAAGAGGATTGGTCCAAGCACCGAACCCTGTGGGACTCCATAACTGGCTATAGTGCTTGAGGAGGAGCTATTGTTAACATGTACAAACTGATATCTATCCGATAAATAGGATTTGAACCACCTTAGAGCAGTTCCTTTAATGCCAATTTCATGTTCCAGTCTCTGTAATAAAACATTGTGATCAATGGTGTCAAATGCAGCACTGAGATCTAAGAGGAGAAGTATGGAGGCTGATCCATTGTCTGAAGCCATTAGAATATCATTGGAGACTTTAATCAGTGCTGTTTCTGTGCTGTGGTGAGCTCTAAATCCTGACTGAAACTCTTCAAGCAAACCGTTCCTATGCAGATGGTCGTGTAATTGGTTTGCTACTGCTTTCTCAATGATTTTAGAAATGAAGGGAAGGTTTCATAGGGGTCTATAATTGGCCAAAACATCTGGATCAAGATTCGGCTTTTTAAGCTGGGGTTTGATGACTGCGGTCTTAAGAGTCTGAGGTACATAACCCAAAGATAAGGTCAAATTAATGAGATCTAGAATGAAGGGCTCAATTAAGTAAAGAATGTCTTTAAAGAGGCTGGTCGGCACTGGGTCTAATAGACAGGTTGATGGTCTAGATGATGATACTATAGAAGCTAGCTCTGAGAGATTCAGAGATGAGAATGATTCCAGATGTAAAATAGGCATTGCAGTTGATTCAGGAGTTGCTGTATTCAGTAGATTATTGTCTAATGTAGGTAAGAGCTGTTGAATTCTGTCTCTGATTGTTATGATTTTATTTGTAAAAAAGCCAATAAAATCATTGCTGCTGAGAGCTAAGGGGATCACTGGTTCTATTGAACTATGACTCTCTGTCAGCCTGGCTACAGTGCTGAAGAGAAACCTGGGGTTGTTCTTGTTTTTTTCTATTAGTGCTGAATAATATGATCTTCTAGCACTGCGGAGAGCTTTTTTATACGTTTTTAAGCTTTCTTTCCAGGCTCGGTGAGACTCTTCCGAGTTGCTGGAACGCCAATTTCTTTCTAATTTCCGTGTCATCTGCTTTAAGGCACGAATTTGAGAGTTATACCACGGAGCCAGCCTCCTCTGTTTTATTACTTTCTTTTTGAGAGGGGCAGCATCATCCAGATTTGAACACAGTGTGGCCATAGTGCTAGTCACAAGGTCATCAACCTGTGTATGGGAGAAATCCTCATTTGAATTTAGATATGGTATTGCTGCAAATGATGACTGAATGTTCTCTTTAAATTTAGCCACAGCGTCTTCAGATAAACATCTTCTATAGCCAAATTTATTCCTCGATGCTGTGCAGTCAGTTAAAGTAAACTCAAATGTAATGAGGTAATGGTCAGTCAAAAGACAGTTTTGAGGAAAAATTGTTAACTTGTCAATTTCAATGCCATATGTTAGAACAAGTTCAAGGATATGATTAAAGCAGTGAGTTGGTTCATTCACGTGCTGGGAAAAGCCAATTGAGTCTAGTAATGAAAGAAACCCAGAACTAAGGCTGTCACTTTCTACATCTACATGAATATTGAAATCTCCCACTATAATGATTTTATCTGTACTAAGTACTAACTCTGATATAAACTCAGAAAACTCTGATAGGAATTCTGAGTATGGACCAGGTGGACAGTATACTGTAACAGAACTGGTTTTTCAACTTTCCAGTTTGAGTGGGAAAGACTAAGAGTGAGGCTTTCAAAAGACCTACAGCCAGATTTTGGTCTAGGGTTGATTAATAAGCTTGACTGAAATATCGCAGCCACCCCCTCTCCTCGACCTGTGGTACGAGGGACATGAAAATATACATGAGTGGGGGGTGTAGCTTCATTAATACTAACATACTCATCCTGCTGCAGCCAGGTTTCAGTTATACAAAATAAATCAATACGATGATCAGTTATAAGATCACTGACTAATAGAGATTTTGATGATAGTGATTGAATATTCAACAGTTCACATTTAACTGCAGTATTATTTGAGACCGAATTTGTGGCTGTTTTGATTTCTATTAAGTTTTTGTTTTTAGCTCCTCTTCTGTTTAATCTAGGTTTAGTAACTTTTCTAAATTTAGGTGGTCGGGGGACAGACACAGTTTCTATAGACCTAGACATAGACAGAGACTCTATTCTATTCTCAGCAGGGAACCGCTCTGACTGAGGCGCAGAGGAGTGTGTTAAACTGCGGCTCTGCCTCCTGGTCTCGACTCGGGGTTGTCAGGGTTTTAACTTTCTAATGAACTCGGCCATATTCCTAGATATAAGAGCGGCACCACCCACGGTGGGATGGACACCATCTCTCCTAATCAGACCAGGTCTCCCCCAGAGAGTGTTCCAGTTATCTATGTAGCCCACATTGTTTTCGGGACACCACCTCGACAGCCAGCGGTTGAATGAGGACATGCGGCTATACATGTCATCACTGGTCTGATTGGGGAGGGGGCCGGAGAAAACTACAGTGTCCGACATCGTTTTAGCAAAGGTACACACCGATTCCACATTAATCGTTGTGACCTCCGACTGGCGAAGTCGGGTGTCGTTACTGCCGACGTGAATAACAATTTTACTATATTTACGCTTATCCTTAGCCAGCAGTTTCAGGTAAGATTGGATGTCGCCTGCTCTGGCCCCCGGGATACACTTAACTATGGCCGCCGGTGTCGCTAACTTCACGTTCCTCAGAATAGAGTCGCCAATCACTAGAGTCGGCTTTTCAGCGGGTGTGTCGCTGAGTGGGGAGAACCTGTTGGAAACGTGAACCTGTTGGTGGTGAACCGGGGGCTGCTGCCTACGACTATGCCTCTTGTCTCGGACAGTCACCCAGCCGCCCTGACTAGATCCCGGCTGCTCGGGAGCCGCTGGGGGGGAGGAAAATCTCTCGCCTGCCGTAGGAGCTGGTCTAGGTCGGCCCGCACTGGCTACAGGGGGGGCGGCTAGCTACACTAGCATAAGTTGGGCTAGCTAAGGTGCGGAGCCGTGACTCTAACTCACTAATTCTCGCCTCCATTTCTACCATCATCCTGCATCTATGACAACAAGTACTATCATAAAAGGAGGCAGAGGAGTAACTGGACATGTAGCAGAGAGGACAGGAGAGAAGAGGAGAGGGAGAAGGAGGAAGAGAGAGTGGAGAGAGAGAGAGCTGGAGGCCATTGCTAATCGTTCAGTTCAATTAGCGGAGCTACAGTATCGTTTATAGGCTTAGGAAAGGGGAAGGAGATTGAGTTCTATGCTAGTATAGTTTAATAGCAGTTTGCTGTCGATTAGCCAGGTGAATAGCAAAGAATAGCAAAGAAATAGCAAAGACAGCACACGAGGTAACACAGAGCACAACCACCAGTGACCGGAAATGACGTAACACGCTTACCGCACGTAACCAGCAGTCCCAATGCAACCAGGTCTGTAGCCACCCTTACCTTCTGCCACAGCCATCCCAAACTTCCACTTGCTTCATTCAAATTCATACTTTGTAATGAATCAATCACTGACTTTCACTACCCCTTGTTTGATTTTGGGTCCACTATTTGCTGCCTTATGACACAAGTTTTTGTGGTTATAGCTCTGCCAGTTTTTTCACAGTTCTTCTGGATTATGGCAAACAACCATATAGGATTGTTGGTGAATGTTCTGAACAGTGTTTTGCTGAGTAATAGGGAACTGTGAGTATTACAGTCTGGCTTTACAAGTGAGAAAGGGAATTTGAAATTCTATTCTGGATTTTAAGGGGAGTCAATGCAGATAAGCAAACACAGGAGAAAAGTAACCGCTTTTCCTTGTTCCTGTCGGTACTTTGCTGGGCCATCCTCAAAATGTAGAATTACAGTATTCTAGTCTGAGTTATCAAATGTCAACAGCATCCTTTTAAAATGGGTAGAAGAAAAGCTGTCTTATAGATTTGTTTTATGAAAGTAAACAACATATCTTGGTCAAAAATAACCAACATTTCTCACTAGCAGTGGAGGCCAAGGTAATGCCATCCAGAATAAGTATTATCAGATAATATATTTCTGAATTATTTTGGGCCAAAAACAATAATTTGAGTTTTGTCTGAAAAATAATGCTGGCCATCCAAGTTTGACTAAGCCATGGCTGATGTCTCAGCACTTGGTTAGTCTCATCGGGATTCATTGAAAAATATAGCTGGCTGTAATTTACATAACAGTGGACATTTATTTGTGCTTTCTGGTAAAACTCTTTAAAGTCGTGTTTCTCAGTCTTTTTCAGACCAAGGAGCACTAAGCCATTAATTTCCATCTCCAAAACTATCAGGGCTGGAACAGCTTGAATGGAAAAATCTTGGTATTATTTACTTATTACATTCATAGAATAGGACAGGAAAGAGACAGGAAAAATGGCAATACAAAAAAGAGTAAAGCGAAGCAGCAAAAGTCCAACCAAAAAACTGAAAATATGAACCCTAGTCACTCAGCTATCTAATCACCACCATAAAATGTAGGATTTAATCATTCACAGTCCTGTTCCTTACACACCATCCCACTCAAACTATGATAACTCTACCTCATATACACCAATGTAAAAATCTGGAAAGGTCCGGACACATTCATGAAATTTGAACAGTGAGCGTGTAAAACTTATAAATGGAATTTCAAAGTTGAACACAACCAACAAAATGTAACAAATATTCAACAATTGAATGCTGTTATCTGAAAATATGGGTTAGGGTTAGAAAATCAATGGAATTTGGGAAAATGGATTTTCCTTTCAGTGGGGGAAAATATCATAAAAATGTTGAATATTGCTTGTGGACCTTTTCCAACCACGCTTTCCCTTTCTGTCAAATTTCCATGAATACACCTTGAGAACACACTCTGCAAACAGCCAGCACTTTCAGCGATGACATTCAGTGAAGGCATCCTTCCACAAGGAGGCTGCCTTTTGGACAACTGTCAGGTCAGTCTTACCCATGATTGTGGTTATATATGCTGGACTACAAGATAGATAGATAGATAGATAGATTGGTGTACTTTAATAATCCCAAGGGAAATTCACAAGTGGTCAGCTGTTCAATTATTCAGTGAAACAGTCACACCACTGCAACATAATAAATAAATAAATTGCTGTCTATGGCATTACATTAAAAACAGTAATAAATTGATAAAATCTATACAAATGGATAACAACAACAAAAAAAAAAAGGATAAAACCTACACCAGGAAAAAGATAAAAGTTCTTCTCATCTCAGCTCCTCTCTCGTCCTGACTTAAGCCCTCCGCCCCTCCCACCCATAGCGTTAAACAGCCTGATGGCTCAGGGGACGAAAGACTTTGCTAGTCTGCTTGTTGAGCAGCTTAGTGAGCGCAGTCTGTCGCTGAATTTGCTCCTTTGCTGGTCAGAGGTAGGGGGCCAGTGAGTGGGTGGCATTGTTCATGATGACTCGGAGCCTGGATAGCGTTCTTTGCTCCGTCACCTCCTCCACAGAGTCCAGCTTAAGGCCAATCACTGAACCTGCCCTTTTGATGAGCTTGTTCAGCCTCTGGATGTTTCTGTTGCTGGCACTGGCTTCCCAGCAAACCACAGCATAAAACAGAGCACTAGCCACTACAGTGCAATAAAGAATCTGTAGTAGCTTGGTGCAGATGTTAAACAAAGCCAGCCTACGCAAGAAGTAGAGCCTACTCTGCCCCTTTTTGTAAAGGGAAACAACGTTCTTCAATTATTATTATCAAGTATTATCAAGCCCCAGGTATTTGCATGGTGTCACCCTATCCAGTGCCTTTTCCCTAATGCATACAGGGAGAGAAGGAGGGGGCTGGCGCCTGAAATCGATCAGCATATCTTTGGTCTTAGCTGTGTTCAGGTGCAGCTTGTTCTTTTGGCACAACTCCTCAAAGTCACACACCAGCTTCCTGTATTCCCCTTCCTCACTCCCCTCAATGCACGCAACAACCATTGTTCCATCTGAGAATTTTTATATGTGGCAGAGCACGGAGTTGTGAGAGAAGTCCGCCGTGTACAGGATGAAGAGGACGGGGGACAGCACCTTCCCCCGAGGTGCTCCTATACTGCTTATCAGGGTGCTGGAGAGACTGCCACCAATCATGACGAATTGTGCTCTGTCAGGGAATCTGTTATCTGAAATCCAGGAGACCAGGAGAGGGTCAACATATACTGTATGTTTATTAGTTTTTACCTCAGTAGGAGGGGCTGAATGGTGTTGAATGCACAAGAGAAGTCAAAAAAGAGCATTCTCACAGCACAGCCACCCTCCTCTAAGTAACACAGGGTCCGGTGGAGAAGATGCAAGACAGCATCTTCCATCCTCTTCCATCCCTGTATGCAAACTGGAGAGGGTCCCGGGGATGCTGCACCTGTGCCCTCAGAAGGTGTAATACTAACCTCTCCAGTGACTTCATCACCTGCGACATGAGGGCAATCGGTCAGAAGTCAATGAAAGATATCCAGTATTTATAATGTATGATTAGTAACTTAACCAAACCTAAGGTGGCATATAATCTTCGAAGATAATGGATTTTTGAGTTTCATGAACTGCAAGCCGTAATAATCAATGTCATAACAAAAAAGGCTTGCAATATTTTACTCTATGTTTCTATTACCCATGACTGTTCAACATAGACATTATTATTAAGGAAACCATGACAAAAAAGATCATTATCATTATTAAAGCAACCATTGTGACAAAAGTTGGTATGCCACTCTTATTAAAGTCTGCATGTCTGTTATTGCAACTATGACAGTCCAGGCCTCATATGCCTGCCGTAGCAGAAAAACTATTTCAGGAGACATTTCTTTGCAAATTTTTACAACTAAAATTACAGCTTTTAAATTTTATTTCCATAAATTTATTTTCAAACAAAAAAAAAAAACAACTTTAAAATATTATCATTTTACTATATATCATTGTCAGCTTTCTAATTTCATTTTTTCATTTTAGTTTGTCACTCATCTGTGGAGCACTTGGAACTGCACCAACCTGTATGAAAATCCCTATACAAATAAAATTTGATTGATGTTTTAGCCAAAATATCCCTTATTGTTCAGGTTAACTGATAAAATCAATATAATCTGGATAAACTTTTGGCTTTTTTATAACTTGAGTGATGTCTGCCAATACATTTACCAAAATCTTAACAAAAACCTAAGAGGATGTTCAAACGGTGAAAAAAGGGTGTAAGCAGTACTCAAGTTGTTAAAAAAAACCAGGGGGGATGGTGGATTTGGTTAAAATAAGAGGGCAGTCACCTAACCTCATATTCAATTCAAGAAACATTTACCAGGAATGTAACATGTTACTGACCAAACACTGTAATGTTATTGCTGTAAGGATAGAGAACACTTATTTTAACAACAACAACAAAAAAAACAAAAAAAACAGCATCATAAATATGTTTTACAAATTATTAAAAGCGTAGCAGCTTGTTTTTCCGGTAGTTAGGAAAGTACATATTTTAATGAAAATGCCCAACATTCAGAGAACAACTGAATATAAAATAAAACAGCTTTATGGCTGAAAATAGTTTTCTAACCTTCCTTCCTACCTTCTCACAGTATTTTGTTATATGTTTAATCAATGGTATTAATACCATTGATTAAACATATAACAAAATACTGTGAGAGTTTTCAGAGACCCATAGGAATGTCAAAATTGCTTTCACTGGCTGGCAACTTTTAAGGTACATGCTGGCAGGGAAAGAGTCAAATTATCTTAAAATTAATAGTTATCAAACCTTCAGATCTCTCAGCACAAGGTTGGTCCTGGCCATCATCTATGGAGAAAACAGCAGTGGCCAAATAAAGATTGTTATTAGGTTAGATTTATTCCCAAACCAAATCAATTCTAACATTAACTTTGTGAATGTCTAACCTGATGTTAGCCAGCGTTAGTTAACCAAAAAAAAAACAAACAAAAAAAAAACATAAGCTCCAAACTAACATCGTCATCTGTGTTGTTATCACCCCTGTCCAGAAATTCCACCTTTAGTGACATATAATAAGCTGCGCTGCTATGCAACGAGACGTCTTTTTTTTTTTTTAAATCGTCATGTCATTGTAAGTAACAAAAAGTTGAAATAATATTTCCCCATTCATTGATAAAATTACACAGGGGATGGGAAGGGGGCATGGCCGTTTCAGAAGGGGAATGATTTTTACCATCTTTATTTCAGGGGGTATGCCATCCCCCCTCAACACGAGCCCTGGGTGTAAGTCTTCCTGAAGTGTCAAGGGGGACCTCATTTTGGAGGATGATTGTAGTAACATAAACCTGCAAAAACAACTTCTTTTGCTTTAACATGGTGGGATGTGTTTGACAATGACCTTTGTCAGGTGGGGTTACACACTGAAATAGTCACCATAGTATGCAGCAGCAGTGAAGCCCTGCTGCTCAGCTTCTGGCAGGGATTTCTGTGTGATCTTGTTGGGATGGAGTGAGCAGGGAAAACTGGCCCATGTAGCAGGAGAGGAAATGGCAAAATGCTTTTAAATGCCTTGCAGGAAGTCTGAGCAACACACTGCGTCAAGGCCACACAAAGGAAATGTGGGAAGTCAAGCAGGTGAGTGTCTGATGCATAATTTATTTGTGAGTCTCACAATAAAGGAAAGTCACTGTTATCTCCTTCAAATATAGAGACAAACACGGGAGGTGGCCCTCTGACATGATCAAACATTTTTAAATAAAGGCTTCTGTGTTCCCATTATCAAGTTGCAAGTATTTATGTTTTGTGGTTTGAAAGATACAATTCAAGAATTGCAGCCAGTGAAACAAACGAGATGTTTGAAAATATCCTGAATTGAACTGCGTAAAAATTTAAGCTCCCAAAGTAAATGATAAAGTTTCTTTGTTATAGAACAAAACTATTCAGATCTGTTTATTAACCCCCCAGTTATCTATCTGACAATAGAGACAAAAACAAAGAGCAGCGTTACCATCCATTATCTATACTGCTTCTCTGTGTAGTTCACCAGTCTATTACAAGGCCCACGTATAAAGGCGTACAGAGACAACCTTTCACAGTCACAGTAATAGTCACATATTACCCGAGACACTTTACACAATACTCAAGATACACAATATTTGATTTTATGAAATATTTTATATCCAATTGAAGATGTGGCCACACTGAGTGACAGGTGGGTAGCATTACAGTTGCTGCTAGTTGTTTGTTCAGCTTCACCTCAGTTTATTCAAGTCACTGAAAGTGATGTCTCTTTCATGATCTGGACAAGGGACTGTATCAGTGGCAGTCAATACCCATGGGTCGCACTAACTCACCTGTTATAATGGGGCAAGTTGTGAAGGTGGAAAAGCTTTTGACACTCCCCACAGTAAAAACACCAAGGTGGATACTGGAACTGGAACCCTTGAGCTGGGTCAGCACAAAGATGGACAGAGGCACCCTGATGCTGATGCACTGGGCACACACAACAGCAGCCTAAAGATCCCAAACCCAGTATGACACCAGCTGCTAGAGGCTGCCATGCAGGTGAATGCTTTAGGCTCAGACAGAGCCAGATGTACCACACAAACTCAGTATTGCCACCTCCAACTGATCAGATCCCCTCTGAACTCAGAAGGCTCTGATGACAGTAATGGGCTGGATTGCTAAGGGGGTACTCGACCACCTCAGGAGCATTGAAATTATTGACTGAATATTCCGTCTCTCCATTGTAAAAGGAAGGCTTTGCCAAACTAATTTGCCCCCTCACAGTTTTTGCACTGCTTGCCAGCATGTTGCAGATGGCCAGAAGAATCAAAAACTGTATTATGACAGAGTATGGCTGCATAACTCCACAGAGGACTGCAGGAATCTTGCTTGTGTAGCCAGGCAGTCCGAACAGCCATTCTAGTATCAAAATATCTATGTTCTTAGTTTTGGTGGTTAGCCGCCACCTAGTGGTGTGGCTGAGCGATGGGGGATAGTGCACTGGCGGGTTTTTTCCAGTCAGAGGAGAGTGGACATGAGCGTGGAGAGTTGAGCTAAGCAGCATCAGCAGAAAACTTAGTAGCAATAGATAACAGTTCATTACTTTTCTTTAAAGTAAAAAAAGTAGCAAGGCTACATTATCAGAGTTTTATGACCGTGGAAAGAGAAGTCGACCGACGCAGCGGGGTTGCAAACCCGCGTGGGCGGCATGGTTGTTGAGTATCCCGGTGAGTTAGCTGTTAGCAAACACGGTGAATTAGCACATTGAACTAGCACGGTGAATTAGCACTCTGGTTGTCTATAACTTGGAACATGTTTATAACTTGAGACTGTGGATTTATTATGTTAAAAAACCAGTCGGGATAAGCTCGTAACCTGGTGATATTATGAATGGAGTGTTAAATTGAAAATGTTTAATACTGTGGGAAAAGAGATGCTAAATAGGCCCATTGGTCAGCTAATTCAGCTAGCCTGAACATACACGGTTATGTGGTTAATGCATTGTTTGAATATATTCTTTGTAAGCTATTTTATTAAGCTTGGTATATAATGCAAAGTTAAAGCATGTTGAGTGTAATGTTATCATGTGTAATATGAGGGATTGTGTGATACTGCGTGAAGTTCTGAGAGGAAAAAAAAAGAGACAACACTCAATGTGGACTTTTTGATAAGGACAATTATTAAATTTTCCCTGCACATTTTGTGCAGGCTGGTTTTTTGTTGAGCTGTTCTACAGACTGGATTGAATTGCACAAGCTGCCTCCATTCCGCTGCCTTCTGGTATCACCTCATCATTACCCTTCATCACTGTTCACTGGATCTTCTCCACCATCTTCAGTCCTCATCTCCTCTACTCACCTCACAGCCTCCCTCATCTGTAACCAGGATGGGCAGACTTTCTCATAAACGGTGGTAGGAAACTTGAGTGCATTAAAAAAAAAAACCAACTGATTATTTGACCCAAGTTGTGAATGTTTCAGAGACTGGCTCATACTCACTTGTTAACACAACAAGTGTACAATTTTGTTTATTGAGATCTCAGTTATTATTTTTTATTTTTTCTTTGTTGTTTTTTGTTTTGGTTGGGTCCCAACAAACATTCAGTTGTACCTTGAACATACTCTGTTGAATGCAAGCGCATAGCTAAATTTCATGGCAAATTCTGAATAATTTAGTTGCCATATTTGTTTGGTATTGATAATTTAATTTTTAATTAGGTCAGATATGTGAATTTCGCTCATGCCCAGCTGTTATCAGGTTAAAGGTCCTTGTTACAAATATGAAAAGTGTATTGAAGCGAACGGACACATTTAGAGCTATTGGTTAACTTAAAGGTGAATACAATAAGAAGTGAAACAACTGTTAACCATTTCAACAGAAACAATATAACGAATTCAAACTATTCAGTTGTTGGTGTGATTTATTATGTGGAGGATTAAAAGTGTGTTTATGTACTTTACTGCTCTATTCTAATGCCAATCTCTTAGAGTCTAGATATTAGATATACCTACAGGGTTGGTGGAACACACACCAGGTGGGTTACACTTGTCATTGAATGAGTCCCTACTAGGTCCTGACTGTTACCAACATTTCATTGCCACATTGAGCCTCTCTCCTTATCCCTCCTTCTTTGCTACTTCTATTATTTTGCTGTGCAGTTTAAATAAAGGGTCATCGTGGGGTGCTTTAGGGTTGATCAAAGGATGATACATGATTCATCAATTCATTGATAATTTATCATGTGTTTTGAATAACGTAGTGACAGTGTTTGCCTTTAATACACTGAGCTTAAAGAAAAAAGCTATACACATCAAAACCACAATGATTAAAGCTATGTTTTAAACTTAGCTTAATATTTGCTTTTTGGAACACGATCAAGCAAAATATAAATTGTTCATAGGGTTGGCTGAGTATATGTGAAGGCTATCAAGGCAGGAGGCCAAGACTCAGGTAGGCAAAGCTTTTATTTCCTTTAAAATATTTGGTAACATTTGCTCTTTGGTTTCTCTTTTGTGTTTGTGATTTTACCAAAAATAGTGCAATCTAACTCAAAGAAGTATGCACCAAAAAGATAAATGAAATAAGGTAATGTACAGGATGCACAGAAGCTGAAGTCAAAAGGGAGGGAAAATGGAGGAGGGCGGTATAGGTTGTAATTATCCCTCCTGGATGGCAAGTTCTTGACAGTGGTTGTGATTGTTTATTATTTTGCACCTGATGACATGAATTTCATAGTTTTGCCAGTTGCCATAGTAACAGCACACTTCCTGAATTGGGGCTCAACAGCCATAAAAACAGGAAGCAGAGGATGCTCAACAGCTGATGTGTCCACCGAGAATTAAGAGAGAGAGCTGCATTACAGTTCCACAGCTAAAATGGGGAGGAATAGTACACCTCACAGTGAGCGGCTCTGTCTCCAAGACATCTACTTACATTCATTCATTCATTCATCTTCAACCACTTATCCCTTTCCAGGTCACGGGCATCAACTTACAATTATGTGTTTTTTCTTAACATATATGGAAATGATGCTTAGAGTTGGCATGAGCAACAGGATCTACAGAAAACCACAAAAAATTATTTGTAAGGTCCTGTGAACAGATGAATGAAACATTATAATATCCTTATCGGGACATATAACACTGAGCACTTATTTTAATTTCTGATGAACACTATGAAATTATCATAACGGATGAGAATGAGAAAAGGATCCCTCTGAGACTCATTGAAGGTTGCATGTTTCCACTGAGGATGGTCATCTTGGATCACTCACGTAAACTTATTCTTTCCCCGTTGAAGTGAGGAGAAAACACAGGGTGTGATGTTAGAGGACTTGGGGTTGACTCATGTTGGTGTGTATAGTTACTGGAGATAAAGTATATGTAATGAATGTGTAGAGTTGTATTGGCAAATTGTTTCAGCTAAACCATCTTCGCTCATGCATGGTCTTTCCCTGCCACATCATCAACACTGACAATTCAAAATAATTCTGCTTTCACAATGTCATTAGCTCTGTACAAGTTGAGGATGACATCAGTGAGAAAGTTACTTGTTCTTTCATTGAAACATTTTGAAATTCCCCGGGCCCAGGAGCATTATCCATAGCTCTCTGATTCACTGTGTGTCTCAATTCAACAAGGTGAAAATGTATAAAGTGATCAAGAGGGTTTATTAATTGTGGTGATGTCAGGTTTTCGTAACGGCTGCTATGGTTACCTTCACACTAGATAAGGTGTAGACCACAGGTTGGCGGTGTTGTCACTTGTGCTTGGCTCACTTTTGTCTCATGACAGATCTTTTTCATTGATGGAGGTGTGAAACATCACTAAGGATCAGTGGGTAGAGGGATAGCTGGAAGGCAGCTGTGTTTTATATGTATGAATGTGTGGTGATGAAGATGAAGATGCCTGGAAAAGGCTGGGGAAAGGTCACAGTTTACCTTGCAGCGTGTCATGATATGTGTTTATAGACATACAGGAGCACGTCTCTGAATGAGAGCCAGGGAATGGACTAACAATGACTAAGCTTATTATTTCAAGGTCATGGAACTCAAGATAAGCAATACAAGGTTAGTATCTGTGTAATTATGCTATAATTAATGACATTAGATAGCACAAGGCTATATTGTGTGTCTTACTGACAGCTCGTGGGAGTAGTAAGCTGGTGTTCTGTTTGAGATGCAGGTGTCTCTAGGTTACTGGGGAATTTAAATGCAAACAACGCTTCTCAAGCAGAATAATGGGGAGTGTTTATGAAACCCGGGGCTACACACATCACTGAGTATTGTGTGTGTGAGTGTTCAATTGTGTGTGGGTGTGTGAGGGTTAGAACGATATCTGGCCAATACAAAGTCAGTGTTGGAATGTTTACAAAGAATTAAGCAAAATTTTACTTATTAACTTTTCGGCTTTCAAATTAACATCTGAGATTTATTTGCTTTAAAACCATTTATTTATCATGTGAGTGTGAGTGGAAACAGGTGTGCCAGTGGGTGGGAATGCTCACAAATGAAAGCTGGAAAAACAGAAAGGCATACTAGAGGAAGAAAGTAGTCAAAAACATCCCAGCTGTGTCTCAATTCAGGGCCCATATCTTTTCAACCCTTTTCTTTGACAGTGCAGGCTCTAGTCAGTCCCTCCAGGAAATTCCAATCTTGCAATCACAATAATAATTGCAAATTCAAGCTAACTCTGAGGTATTTGAGGTGGCCTGCAATTTTTCAAAATTCCTGATATTTTCCCGTTAAAAATTTAAATGTGTTGCAGGAACACAAGAACAGAAAGGAAAATAATGACATTACCATAGAACCTTTATATTATTTGACATCAGAGTGAGAATTAAGGTGCAATTTCTTCTTCTTTTGTTTTATTGGTGGTTGGCAAACAAGGAATTGGTGTATTACTGCCACCAGCTGTTCTGGAGTCTGGATCAGTGTCTGGATCTATAAAGCAGACTATTATATAATTGGGGGGGGGGGAATCTAATCGTCAAATTGTTCCTTTATCTTTTTATCTTTTACTTTATTTCTACACATGTCTGACAGTGTAAATAACATGCTTTCTTGTTTCATCTTTCCCACAGTGTTCACATTATCCCATGTTGTGTATTTATTGTGTATTTATTCCAAAAAGTGAGCTGTTAACTCCAGTCTACCCAAATCTGAGTCTGAGTGATATCAGAGTCTCATCTTCTCTGTTCCTTCTAGCACATCTCATTGCTCTTACTTTCCTTTAAATTCTATGGAACCATTGTCCTTTGCATTCTTTGCATTTCTTCTGCTGCCTTTCCTTAATTAATTAATTTTTTTCGTCAGTTTCCATAATTTTTCCACAAAAATTCCCACAATTTTTGAGAAAACCCCCTCAAAATCAAGCATTTTGGACCATAACAATCACAATCTGTGAAATCCTGCAGGGACAGTCTAGTGGCTGGATCCTTCATGGCCCAATCGCTGGGGTTTTGGGTCAAGTGGCAGGGACCTACTGAGAGACACATCTTGGGTGGCATGGTGTTTTGGGGCCATCACCCAAATTGTTAGCACATGCAGCCGCGGGGGTTTGGTAGGATATGGCACGGACAGAGGGTACTTTTTGGAAAAGGATTTCACTTGGAGAAGTAGGGATGCTGGAGCATGACCACAGAAGAAGAAAGTGGAATGGACACTGACTACACAGCAACACTCTTCACTTAGTACACACCAAAATAAAACTCAACAACCAGCATCAGAGAGCAGGTTGGCTGCCGGAAACAACGGATGTCGAAAAATTCCATCAGGTCAGATCCACCGCACCCTTCCCTCTGGATGTCACATCAGAAATCAGGACTCATCATACTTGGTCACGCCATCAAAGAATCATTTCTGCATATGTCTATTGTCATGAAGGGTTATATGAGACACTGCTTCCTTTGTATCAGTTCAACCAGTCTGGCCATTCTCTTTTGACCTTTGGCATCAATAAGGCATTTTCATTAGAGCAGGGGCGTCGCACCCATGGGGGATGGGGTGTTGCGACACCCCCACTTTTATACCAAGATGATTTCATCCCCTCCCACTTTTTCCCAAGAGGTAAAACTGTTTTTGCCCACCCTCGCGGTGCATCAGCATACCCAAATGGAGCGCACCTCAGTACGCTACATGACAAAACATTGGTCAAATTAGATTGATTGAACAGCCACCCAGCCAATCACAGCCCTTTAACCAAAACCGGCCCGACCGCCGCCTGGGTAAGTAAACAGTTACATGCTACTCGGAGCTTCATAATGTTCATGATGACTGACTCCGTGTTGGAAGAGCCTCTGAATACAGTCTGGGAGCATTTTATTAATTACGTTAAACATTAGTAGCTACATATCGTGGATTAAAGGGCATGGTGCTATAATGTATATTTTGAACGCAATATTATTTGCATAATATACAAAGGCAGCCAGGATGCGGTGCTCATGTGCCACCGCTAGAACACCCCTACATTTAAATCAAATCAAATCAAGTCAGATTTATTTGTATAGTGCCAAATCATAACAAAGTTGCATCAAGACTATTTACATATAGAGCAGGTCTAGACCAAACTCTTTATAAAATTATTTAAAGAGACCCAACAGATCCCCCGATGAGCAAGCACTCGGCGACAGTGGCAAGGAAAAACTTCATTTAAGAGGCAGAAACCTTGGGCAGAACCTGGCTCAGGGGGGGCGGCCATCTCTAATGCATTAGAGCAGTCACACCCACTGAATAGTTTAGCTTTTTTTCTGCCATTCTCTGCCAACACTATGCATCACATTCTCAGTAGATGCTGATTTGAACTTCAGGCAATTGTCTTGATCAGGGGTCACTGGCTCTTCTGAAACTCAGAGCTACACCATACTGAGTAAGATTAAGGATTACTTGTTTGATACAAATTGCCCGAATAACATGAAACTGCACCGTTCACCTTTCATAATAACAAAAAGATAATTTATTCATTCATCTTTTACTGATTATCCATTTCAGGGTCATGTGTGGTAATGGAGCCAATCCCAGCTGACAGTAAGTGAGGGCGGGGTCACCCTGGACAGGTCGCCAGTCCATCGCAGGGCCAACACACAGAGAAAGACAGAGACAAACAACCACTCACACTCACATCAGACCTGCGGACAATTTAGAGTCACCAGTTAACCCAAACATGATGTCTTTGGACGATGGGAGGAAACCGGAGTACCCGGAGGAAAGAAGAGGAAAGAAGGTCGGGGGTTCGGTTCCCGGGCCTGGGCCCTTTCTGTGTGGAGTTTGCATGTTCTCCCCGTGCCTGCATGGGTTTCCTTAAGCCCTGAACATGCAACATTAGTTATTTCTATTAATATCAATCCTTTTCAGCATTTGAAAGGCAGAGTCATATCTCTGCTGTTTTTGTAATCATCTTTCTTGACAGTCATTTATCACATCAGCAATAGTTTTGCCTTCGTCTTGCAGTCATAGTTCAAATGGTTCAGTTTCTCAATGATGCCCATAAAAATACAAGCTCAAGTATCCACTAAGCGCCCTTTAGCAGCAAGGCATCTTTCCCTTTAGAATGCACAAAATCTCTGATTTACTAAAAGTAAATACTAAAGTAAAAAAAAAAATAAAACTAAAGTAAACTCTGCAAAATTCATCCCCTGCTGAACATTCCAATTTATTTACAATAACCGTCACGGCTCCTTCCAAAATCTATCCAGGATATTTTGCGTATTTATCAAAATATTGGAAGCTCTAAATTAAGCTTTGGATGTTTTTGTGATTTTATTTTATTTTTTTACTGGCCTTATGAAAAAAGGCTGCTGTTTGCCCAGAGCTGACTATAACTCAAAGGCTTTTCTGCTCATTGTGCCAGGTGGGTAGTTAGCAAGAAAGTTTTGAAAATTTAAGTACTGAAGTGTCTCCACATCAGTGTTGGGAAGATCACTTTGTAAATGTAATTGGTTACAGTTACATTACAATTACATTTATTGTGAACTCAAAGTGCTTTCATACCTGCTGCTCTTGGAACGCTCTTGCGGTAAGCGTGTTCCGTCATTTCCGGTTACTGGTGGTTGTGCTCTGTGTTACCTCGTGTGCTGTCTCTGCTATTCTTTGCTATTCACCTGATTAATCGACAGCAAACTGCTATTAAACTTATACTAACATAGAACTCAATGTCCTTCCCCTTTCCTAAGCTTATAGATGATACTGCAGCTCCGCTAATCGAACTAAACGATTAGCAATTGCCTCTAGCTCTCTCTCTCCACTCTCTCTTCCTCCTTCTCCCTCTCCTCTTCTCTCCTGTCCTGTGTGCTACATGTGTAGTTACTCCTCTGCCTCCTTTTATGATAGCACTTCTTGTCATAGATGCAGGATGATGGTAGAAATGGAGGCGAGAATAAGTGAGTTAGAGTCGCGGCTCTGCACCTTAGCTAGCCCAACTTATGCTAGTGTAGCGAGTCGCCCCCCTGTAGCCAGTGTGGGCCGACCTAGACCAGCTCCTACGGCAGCCGAGAGAGTTTCCTCCCCTCCAGTGGCTCCCGAGCAGCCGGGATCTAGTCACGGCGGCTGGGTGACTGTCCGAGACAAGAGGCATAGTCATAGGCAGCAGCCCCCGGTTCACCACCAACAGGTTCATGTTTCCAACAGGTTCTTCCCACTCAGCGACACACCCGCTGAAAAGCTGACTCTAGTGATTGGTGAATCTGTTCTGAGGAACGTGAAGTTAGCGACACTGGCGGCCATAGTTAAGTGTATCCCGGGGGCCAGAGCAGGCGACATCCAGTCTTACCTGAAACTGTTGGCTAAGGATAAGTGTAAATATGGTAAAATTGTTATTCACGTCGGCAGTAACGACACCCGACTTCGCCAGTCGGATGTCACAAAGATTAATGTGGAATCGGTGTGTACTTTTGCTAAAACGATGTCGGACACTGTAGTTTTCTCCGGCCCCCTCCCCAATCAGACCAGTGATGACATGTATAGCCGCATGTCCTCATTCAACCGCTGGCTGTCGAGGTGGTGTCCCGAAAACAATGTGGGCTACATAGATAACTGGAATACTTTCTGGGGGAGACCTGGTCTGATTAGGAGTTATTGTGTCCATCCCACCGTGGGTGGTGCCGCTCTTATATTTAGGAATATGGCCGAGTTTATCAAAAAGTTAAAACCCTTGGAACCCCTAGTCGAGACCAGGAGGCAGAGCCGCAGTTTAACACGCTCCTCTGCGCTTCAGTCAGAGCGGTTCCCTGCCAAGAATAGAATAGAGTCTCTGTCTGTCTAGGTCTATAGAAACTGTGTCTGTCCCCCGACCACCTAAATTTAGAAAAGTTACTAAACCTAAATTAAACAGAAGAGGGGCTAAAAACAAAAACTTAATAGAAATCAAAACAGTCACAAATTCGGTCTCAAATAATACTGCAGTTAAATATGGACTGTTCAATATTCAATCACTATCATCAAAATCTTTATTAGTCAGTGATCTCATAGCTGATCATCGTATTGATTTATTTTGTATAACTGAAACCTGGCTGCAGCAGGATGAGTATGTTAGTATTAATGAAGCTACACCCCCCACTCATGTTAATTTTCATGTCCCTCGTACCACAGGTCGAGGAGAGGGGGTGGCTGCGATATTTCAGTCAAGCTTATTAATCAACCCTAGACCAAAATCTGGCTGTAGGTCTTTTGAAAACCTCACTCTTAGTCTTTCCCACTCAAACTGGAAAGTTAAAAAACCAATTCTGTTAGTTACAGTAAACCGTCCACCTGGTCCATACTCAGAATTCCTATCAGAGTTTTCTGAGTTTATATCAGAGTTAGTACTTAGTACAGATAAAATCATTATAGTGGGAGATTTCGATATTCATGTAGATGTAGAAAGTGACAGCCTTAGTTCTGGGTTTCTTTCCTTACTAAACTCAGTTGGCTTTTTGCAGCATGTGAGTGAACCCACTCACTGCTTCAGTCATATCCTTGATCTTGTTCTAACATATGGCATTGAAATTGACAAGTTAACAATTCTTCCTCAAAACTCTCTTCTGACCGACCATTACCTCATTACATTTGAGTTTACATTAATTGACTGCACAGCATTGAGGTATAAATTCAGCCATGGAAGATGTTTATCTGAAGATGCTGTAGCTAAATTTAAAGAGAACATTGAGTCATCATTTGCAGCAATACCATATCTAAATTCAAATGAGGATTTCTCCTATACACAGGTTGATGACCTTGTGATTGGCACTATGGCCACACTGTGTTCAAATCTTGATGATGCTACCCCTCTCAAAAAGAAATTAATAAAACAGAGGAGGCTGGCTCCGTGGTATAATTCTCAAATTTGTGCCTTAAAGCAGACGTCGCAGAAACTAGAAAGAAAATGATGTTCCAGCAGCTCAATAGAGTTTCACCTAACATGGAAAGAGAGCTTAAAAACGTATTTAAAAAAAGCTCTCCGCAGTGCTAGAAGCTCATATTATTCAGCACTAATAGAAGAAAACAAGAGCAACCCCAGGTTTCTCTTCAGCACTGTAGCCAGGCTGACAGAGAGTTATAGTTCAATTGAACCAGTGATCCCCTTAGCTCTCAGCAGTGATGATTTTATGGGCTTCTTTACAGATAAAATTATAACAATCAGAGAAAGGATTCATCAGCTCTTACCTACATTAGACAATAATCTTCTACTGAATACAGCAACTCCTGAATCAACTGCAATGCCTATTTTACATCTGGAATCATTCTCATCTCTGAATCTCTCAGAGCTAGCTTCTATAGTATCATCATCTAGACCATCAACCTGTCTATTAGACCCAGTGCCGACCAGCCTCTTTAAAGACATTTTCTAATTAATTGAGCCCTTCATTCTAGATCTGATTAATTTGACCTTTGGGTTATGTACCTCAGACTCTTAAGACCGCAGTCATCAAACCCCATCTTAAAAAGCTGAATCTTGATCCAGATGTTTTGGTCAATTGCAGACCCATATCGAACCTTCCGTTCATGTCTAAAATCATTGAAAAAGCAGTTGCAAACCAGTTACACGACCATCTGCATAGCAACAGTTTGCTTGAAAATTTTCAGTCAGGATTTAGAGTTCATCACAGCACAGAAACAGCGCTGGCTAAAGTCTCCAGTGATATTGAAATGGCTTCAGACAATGGATCAGCCTCCATACTTCTCTTAGATCTCAGTGCTGCATTCGACACCATTGATAATAATATTTTATTACAGATACTGGAACATGAAATTGGGATTAAACGAACTGCACTAAGGTGGTTCAAATCCTATTTATCAGATAGACATCTGTTTGTTCATATTAACAATAAGTCCTCCTCACGCACTATAGCCAATTATGGAGTTCCACAGGGCTCGGTACTTGGAACAATCATTTTCAGTCTATATCTGCTTCCTTTAGGCATCATTATCAGGAAACACAGCATCAATTTTCAATGTTATGCAGACGACACTCAGCTGTATTTATCAATGAAGCCAAATGAAGTTAGTCAGAAGGTCAGACTGCAGACATGTCTTGAAGACATAAAAGTCTGGATGACCTGTAACTTTTTACTTCTAAATTCTGACAAAACTGAAGTTATTGTACTCGGCCCTAAGCACCTTAGAGAAACCCTATCTAATCAATTAATCAGTCTGGATGGCATTACTTTGGCTTCCAGCTCCACTGTAAGAAATCTTGGAGTAACATTTGACCAGGACATGTCCTTTGTCCCTCACATAAAGCAAGTCAGTAGGGCAGCTTTCTTTCACCTGCGAATCATCAGGAAAATCAGAAACATCCTGTCTCAAGAAGATGCAGAAAAACTAGTCCATGCATTCGTAACTTCTAGGCTGGACTACTGTAACTCATTATTATCTGGATGTCCAAACAAATCTCTGAAAGGCCTTCATTTGATTCAGAATGCTGCTGCACGAATATTAACAGGAACTAGAAAAAGGGATCTCATCTCTCCTGTTTTAGCTTCTCTTCATTGGCTGAATAGAAAATGAAGAATAGAATTTAAAACCCTTCTGTTAACATATAAAGCTCTTAATGACCAAGTTCCATCATATCTCAGAGCTCATAGTTCCTTACTGTCCTAGTAGGCCACTCCGTTCTCTAGATGGAGGTTTACTTGTGGTTTCTAGAGTTTCCAAGAGTAAATCGGGAGGCAGATCTATCAGTTATCAGGCTCCTCTTCTATGGAACCAACTTCTAGTATCGGTCTGGGGGGCGGACTCTTTGTCTCAGACAATTTTCAAGACCAGGATTAAAACTTTTCTGTATGACAGAGCTTATAGTTAAAAAGTTAAAGTTCACCTACTCTTTAGCTATACTGCTATAGGCCTAGACTGCTGGGGGAAGGACTGTGCACCTCTCTCCCTCTCTTCATTTCTCTCTCTCTCTCTCTCCCTCTTGCTCCCTCTTGCTCTCTCTCCCTCCCCCTTCCATGTGCCGACATACCACTACCCATGTTTCCCCGAAGTCCCTGCTTCTCCCAGTTCCTCTCCTCTCTCTCCCTGTCTTCATCCTGCAGGTGGTGAATCATCGCTTCCCCATGTTCCTGCAACGCCTGCTGCTCCCACATCTTCATGAACTCCATACCGCATCATTTCTATGAACTTCATACAGCATCATATGTTCCTGCCTGCACCTGTGTTGAATATCCCCTCCTCCTGCTCTCATTCTCTCCCTACTCTACCCAGCTTTACCCCCCCACTACGTGGACCTGCATAAATAATACAAATAATAGACGATTGTATTTTATGGACAAAAGATTATGATCTCTGACATTTATCCACCTAAGAGTGCTGCCAAAACGACTGGAAAAGGGAGAAGGTGTATAAAAATTACAAAAGCCGCTTCACAGACCACTTACTAACTGATCCAGACCACAAGGACCACAGGACAGAGGAGCTGGTCGTGACTAGTGTCTCTAGCGCCCCTAGTGGCAGTGACCACTGGTCCGTGCCATGGTCCCAGGACAGACCACGGAATCGGCTACAACCCCTGCTGCAGGATAGGGTACAGCACTTTCCGCCTCTCGTTGATCTCTCTTGGGTTTTGGCGTTCATCCCGAAAGAAGTGCCTTTCAGCTCACATCCTTTGCTCTTAACGAGCACCTTCTGTTGGAAATACTCAAACTTGGCGATGATAGGACAAGGATGGTTTCCTCCTCGGGCTCCGACTCGATGGACGCGGTGGAAGGTGATGTTGTTTACTGTCTCCGTTGGACGTTTGAGAGTGGATGACATAAAGTTTTTAATCAGGGCCTCTGGATTGTCCAGGGAGCTCTCTGGGATGCCTAAGAATATGAGATTGTCCCGCATATTCCTGGATTGTATGTCTAGGACAGTCTCTTTAAGTTGTTAGTTTTCTTGTTTGAGCTGGTCCACCTCTGCTGTAATAGAGGAGATGCCAGAGCTCTGTGTTATCTCTCTGCAGGTCATTGATCTGCTGATGTGAGAACTCCAGGCTTACTTTGAGATCCTTGATCTCCTGATGCAGGAAACCAAACAGATCAAGTTTTTTATTAATGGATTCAAGCACAGAGACCTCAGTGGTAATTAGATCCTGTGTGTCTGTGGAGAAGTCGACCTTCTTCCGCTTAGCCGATTTGTCTGCGGGAAGCTCCATGATTCACCGCTGGTAGTAACTATTGATGAAGCTTTCCAGATCCTCCACTCTGGCGATATTTTTCAATTTTAAATTCCAAATGCTAGCTTCCGTGTGATCCAGAATCAGATGATATAATCCAGATAAGGGACTTGATATTATTGATCTGATCTAGCAGCGCTATGCCGCCATGTAATGATTCAAATGTCACTCTGTCTCATGATCTCTAATTCTAATTCTCACAGGAATAGATATGTGATTTAAATGAGATTAATATTGGCTGATTCAGTGATTAAAGGACTGTAGTCTTGAAGAGCAATATTCTCCAGCCCTGCAGATTTTTGTGATTATGAAAGTGGTGACAAGGGAAAGTGTAGTTCTGCTCTGCCTGTTATTTGCGGAGCATGAATAAGGAAAAAATATTTTGTTGTTGTTTGAGAATAAATAAAGAGCTTTACTATGTAGGGCTTCTCATAGTAAAAGCTCAAATTAAGGAATCATCATGAAAGATATCAATTTCATAAACTAGAATTTTAGTGTGACAAATAAAATGAACAAAGGCTACGTAAAACACAATCAAAAAACTAAACTTCCAAGAGGGCAAGAGCGAGAGAGAGACACCTGGAAATCACCCAGTTTAGAAAGAGAACAAAATAGAATGCAAGCAAAACTTAGAGATATAAAGAATACTAATGACTAACATTACTATAAAAGTACATTAGTAGCTTTCATACTATTTACATAGTTCTAGGTAATTTCATTGTGCCTACAACAAACCTTTGATCATTTTCCCCCTGAGTTGCATCTGCTTTATGGTCCAGTCTAAAATTCTGTGGCCATAGATTAATCTGGCAAACATACACCCAGCAGACTCAGACCCAATCTGTAATGCACTCCCCTCTCAGAGGATACTGGGTGGACATCATGAGTCCATGCTCTTGGTGATGGACTCCCTTTGCGCTCTGCACTCTTTCTGTTTCCACTGCCTTGGTGACCAACTCCACCAGATTTTCCCCCACCTCTCAGCCAACCCTGTTTCCATATCTGAGGTCGAGCCCACCTCTGCCTCCCCTCCTTTATCAGCTCAGACCATCAGCAAACCCTGCCATCCAGGAAACTCCTAATTAGAAGACCCCAAGATTCAGACTAAGTCCTGTCCAATTTGTACAATAAATAACTGATGGATGTCTTTTTCTTGTTCTGTGTTGTGGTCCATTGAAAAAAGGAACATAAAATTCATTGTAACATATAGAGTACCGGTCAAAAGTTTGAGTACACTTACTTATTAATTGTAAAGTGTGTCCAAACTTTTGGCTGGTACTGTATATTAGTAGAATAATTTTTCTCTTGGTCATATGACACAAATATTCAAATATTATTACTATCATGTAGCGCTTTTAAAAGTTGAGAGCATAACAGTTCGGTTTGCTGCTTTCATTGGTCTTCCTTGGGCAATTTTGTACATTACCTATCCTTTTCTTTATACTCTTCTACTTTTTTGTTTAATTAATTTGTTCAGTTTGTTAGTTCTTCCTGCATAGCGCTAAGCCTGTCTCCTTTGGTTATTTGCAGTCATCAGCTGGGGACCACCGCTCATAGATGTTTCAACATTCCCTGCGGCTAACTTTCTTCGGGAGCTGCCTGCTCACCATGCCTGGACTGTCTTTTTACCCAGAGCCAGAAGTTTTCCTTTTCTGCCCCTTCCAACCCCTCTCTGGTTGCTTTGTGCAGTCTGGCACCCCAAAGTCCTTGAGTAAACACATTGTTGTGTTTACTAAAAGACAAACTGGCACAGAAAGACTGGGGAGCACAGCTTATATACACAAGGGAGAGGGAGACAATGACACACAGGTGAAACACATAAGGGCGGGGAGAGCAATCACACAAGGGGAGCTAGACAGGAAGACAAGACAGGAGTACAACACAGGCTTCAAATAAAACAGTAAGTGATACCACAAGGACATAAAAGTCAACTAAACCCGAACAAAAGAAACTTGACAGTAACGGACACTGACAAGTACTACTCCATAAGTTAGGTTACTTTTTGTTATTTTGGCATTGGTTCACCCTGAAGCATTTCTTTTGTTCAGTTGAGAGTCCTAAAAAATACAAATAATAATGTTGTGCCTCTGAGGGGTATACTACAAAGGAAGTTCAACAGAGCCGGGCTTTCTTTGGGTGAGCTGGCTGGACAAAACCGAAAGCTCCAACCACAAATAACAAGTATACCAACGGATCATTTGACGCTATTTCCGCAGAAAAATGGACCGATTACGTGCCGCATATTTCAGCCAAGATAAGGATATTATGATAATGGAGAGCTATGAAGAGTTCAGACCAATAATAACAGCTAAAAGCAACACTGTTGCTGCAAACAAGGCAAAAAAAATTTCAGGTCGTGTAAATGCGTTAGTTAATATAGCCTATGTAATATAATATATATCATTATATAACTTTAATTCCCCCAATGACATTGTCTCACAATGAAGGATACATGGAAATCACTTAGATTAGGGCCAAATCAAAGTGAAATTAATTTGATTTGTCTTATTTGTGATAAAGTCTAAGCAATTTTCTAATTGGTGTTCTATTAGTTGTATTGCCAGCAGTGCAAAAATGGTCTTGGCAGAAAATACAGACAAAATATAATCCAAAGTGGTCTGTATTTGCTGTGCATTCATCACTCTTTTAGTGTAATGTGGATGATACACTGCTTAACATATAACATGTTAATATTATCTTAAGCAAACAAGAAGAAAAATGAGAGGAGAAAGACTGGAGGGGGCCCTGCTCCAGCAGATACGGCCTCAGAGGAGCTGGCCCTTGCAAACAATGAAGGGTGGCCGATCATGGAGGGGCTACAAGGGGGTATTCAATCAGACCCTGGTGCTGGCAGCTCCCAGCTGCAATTCTTTGTCCAGGGTATGTATAAGTGCTTTGGTGGTAAAATGCTAAATGCATATGTAGCAAGTTTGAGATACCACAAAATCACCACGACACCACGGCCCTCTTTGGATCTCTTTTACTGATTTGAGTCTGCAATGACACAACATGTGACAGGGACCGCATCAGTCCACATCCTCCTCTCTTGACACTGCAAAGGATGTACAATAAAATAAAACAAATGACAAAAATAAGATAAATTTGCCCTGTCTCACATGTCTAACTCCTCAACACATCAACCCTGTGTGCACTCACACACACTTGAACAACTTTAGACAAGGAAAAATACAATTTACACTTATTTTATACAAATCCCACAAAAAACTTTGTTTCCCGCCACAAAGTGCAACTGCAAACGAGCAGCGGCACTTCAAAAAAAGAAAACGATGCAACGCTAACTTAGATAACTTCAAAACGCCTTACAGTACAGACTTGTGCCTTATGCATTACAACTGTCTTACAAAGCTCTTTTGAAATACCCTCATAGTATTGTGTTTTAAGCACTAGGACAACTTTTAGAAGCGAATTTACTCCGGCAACGTACCTGTCTCTCTCAGCTCCAAATGCAGACTGAGAGAGAACCTCTAATGCGCATGCACCACAGCGTGAGGCGTTCACTGACCAAAATACTCAGCATGTTCTTAAAAAAATAAAAGGCACATACAATATTGACCTCACAGAATCAGAGTACGGAATCAAATTAAATTATTCGAACATCAAGTTATGCTTATTGAACTGGGGCTTAAAGTTAGCTGGAATATCAAAACACACTATTACATTCACCCTTCCTTAATTACAGCAAACTTTAAGGCTAGGTGAGAACTCCTTGCTCTATAGGGGCAACCTTGACCGAAGTCGTCCTGCAGGACAGAAAAAAAAACCATAACCAGGTAGAAGTATGCCCTTATACATATAACCTTGAACCCATTAATAAAGCACTTCTCAACCCTGCATCCTGACTTTCCATCTGTGTTTCCCTGGCCCCTCAGAGTTAAACCACATGCCCCTCTCAATGGCTTAAGCCTCTACAAAGGTTGAGAGGACTTCAAGTAAGTCCGCCAAAGGCCCTGTACTTCCAGGCTCTCCTATGACCATGCTCATCGATTCAAGCAGTCCTCTGACCGGTTTCACCACCCTTCCTGTTCTGGTTGTTGCTGTTGTACCCCCACTGGGCACGGAGATAGTCTCAGATAGATCTACTCCTTGGCTCCTCCTAGACAAGTTCTCTCTCGGTAGAATGTGATCACGTTCTGGAGTATTACATCTAGAGCAGCTCTCCAAAACAGTCACACTACTGATTCCATTTAGAGTTGTTACTGACATGGAACAGTCATTCATTCTGCTCCCAAGCTTGTATAACATCCCTCGTGTGCTCATGCCATCTTCAGTGTCAGTTTCAGACTCACTATTATCATTCCCAGAGACATCATACTCACTCACAATACTTTGACTGCTGGCTCACTGGAACGGCTTTCGCCTGAAGAAGCCATATTATCCTCTTGATCTGATGCAGTCTGGTGCTCCTCCATAACAAACCTGTTTGTGACCTCCACTGGGTGCTCTTCAAAAGTTGCTTTGGTCTCCCCGATACTGGACAGTTCAGGGCATTGGCCATTCAGTACCCAAACAGCTGTCCTACTGTCTCCTGTGTCCCTTTCTGTGCCATATAAAGGCTCATTGCCTGGAGTTTCCAATTCATCAGCTACCTCTTCTGAGGCTGTGGAGGGGATTGTGGACAATCCCTCTGGTTCCACCACTGGCAGGAAGTTGACCGGCAGAATGAAGTTCCGATGAAGAACCTTACTTTTCCTGGTGGTGGGATCCTCAACTCTGTAGATGTGCACCAATGGATCTTTCCATGTGATTACATATACTGTTGAAGCCCACAGATCAGCCAATTTACCTTTTCCTCTATCTTTCCTGTTCGCCAACAGGACATGATCACCAACTTGTAGTGGGATACCCTTGACCCTCTTATCATAACCCCTTGCTTGCGTCTTCTGTGCTTCTGTTGTGTTACTCTGAGTGATCTTCACAGCTTCCCTCAAGTCCCTCTGGAAAGAGTCAACGTTGTGAAGGCGTCAGGGAATGGACCCAGGTGCAAAAAGGGAAGCAAGGCAAGGTCTTTTAATCAGATGGAGGCAGGTGGTCATACACGGAAAGTCAGGCAGGATCAGGCAACCAAAACAGGCAAGGAGCAGGCAGGAAAATCCAAATCAAAAAGGCAAACTGGTCTTACACAAAAAGGCAAACAGAGCAAACGCGAGAAGGCTAGTACACAGGGTAACAAAGACAATCTGCCAAGGGAGGTCTAGTGGGGGAGGGTTTAAATACCCAGGGAGACAGGACACAGGTGAAACAAATCAGGTAATCAGCTGAGGTGGGAAACAGAACAAAGAAGGGAAGTAAACTGACAACACTGAGGGGAGACAAGACTTTCAAAATAAAATAGGAAGTGTACATGACTACATAAAATACTGATTCTGACAAACGTAGGTGTCATAAGTCATCAGATCTTCATTTCTCAATGAGCTGCCAAACATAATGTCCACTGGTAACCTGGGCACCCTACCAAACATCAGATAGAAGGGTGCATATTCTGTCGTTTCATGTGTAGTACAGTTGTATGAGAATGTTAGTGTCTGTATCATTTGTGGCCATCGCTCCTTTGTTCTTGCAGGGAGGGAGCAGATCATGTTGCCAAGTGTATGGTTGAACCTTTCTGCCTGTCCGTTGCCCATGGGATGATATGGGGTGGCGTGGGACCTTTCGACTCCTGACACCTGTAACAGTTCAGCAATCAAATGGCTTTCAAAATTAGCACCCCTGTCTGAATGAATTTGTAGAGGAAAGCCATAGGTACAGAAGAACTGATTCCACAACTTCTGTGCCACCACCTTGGCAGTCTGATTGGGACAGGGGAAAGCAAGGGGCTAGCTTCGTGAAGTGATCCGTTGCAACAAGCACATCAACATTCTGACCAAAATCTGTGCAAACCAGCTCAAGTGGTGCACTCGTCTTGATTGATTCCAGTGGTGCCCTGGCCTCTGGCTCAAGCGTTTTACTAACCACACAACGTTTGCAGTGGGAGACATAGTTCTTAACTTCTCCAACCATTCCTGACCAGAAGAATCTTTGGCGCGCAAGATGAAGTGTCCTAGTCTGGCCCTGATGACCTGCATCATCGTGGATTCCTTTGAGAATGATGGCTTTGAGTGAGTTTGGCAAAACTAGCTGATACCTTTTAGCTCTGTCCTTTGATCTTCGGTAGAGAATCTTATTTGTCATTTCAAGTATATCCCAGTGTTTCAGCAATCTCAGGACTTGGGCAGTCTCATGGCTCCTCTCCCTACATGAGGGCCTCATTCTCCTCTCAATGAAGTATCTCACACAAGCTAACACTATCCTCCTTCTGGCTCCTTTTGATGTCCTCTGCAGAGAAGGCCGGGAGGGCAGGCACACCCCTTTGAAGAAGACTGCTGGGACACTGGGTGAACTGGACATTGCGTACTGCCCGGCCACTCTCCCACTCCGAACAGGATTCCAAGAGTGCTTTAACTCCCTCTCCAGACATTCCAATCTGGCCACTGTTTTGATTTTGTGGTAGGTAACTGTCATTTGTCTGGACATTAACTGACAACCGAAATGCCTCTTGTATATGCTCTGTGGTTACACACTGCGGTCCGTTTTGTAGGGCTTCGTTAGCATCCAAGACTTTGGCAAAGGTCAGCTGGTATGTTTTTAGTTCCAGGTATGTACTTCAACTCAAAGTCAAAGGGGGCAAGTTTTGACACCCACCGCTGCTCACAGGTGTCTAACTTAGGTTTGGTCATAATGTAAGTAAGGGGGTTGTTATCGGTTAGGACTGTGAAATGATTCCCCTTAAACCAATGTGCAAATTTATCACAAACTGCCCACTTAAGAGCAAAAAACTCTAATCTGTGGGCTGGGTATCGGGACTGTGACTTTGACAATTACTTATTTGCAAAGGCTACGGGTCTTGGTCTCTTTTCACCATCAGGTATTTGGCTAAGGACCACCCCCAACCCATCCACTGAACCATCAATGAAAAGGACAAATGGCTTCTTGAAATCTGGGTGAGCCAGAATAGCAGTCTGAGTAACTGCAGTCTTGGTTTTCTCAACTGCTAGTTCACAGTCAGTAGTCCAGTCCTCAGGCTTTAAACGTCTTGGCTTGCTAGCACGTGGCTCTCTATTTTTTCTCTTGACTTTCTGTCCTGCAGTCAGTGCGAACAATGGTTTTGCCATGCCTGACAGACCTTCAATGAAGTGTGAGTAGTAGTTAGCCATACCAAGAAAAGATCTTATTTTGGTTGGTGAGGGGGTTTCACCGTCAATTTCCATCAAGTCTGCTACTGTCACCTGGTTGATGGCAGAAACTTTTGCTGGGTCATTTACAATGCCCTCCTCTGTTATTGTTACTTGACTGACTTTCTGAGGAAATAGCACTTTTTCTGTGCCAACTTCAGATTATGCTCCCTGAGGTGACAGAACACCATCTCTAGATGATCCAGTGCCCCCTGCTCACTTTTTCCAAACACAAGGAGATCTTCAAGTTAACACAGAAGGGACAGATAATTCTGATCTCCAAAGATCGACATCATCATTCTTGCAAACGTTGCTGGGCTGTTACATAGCCCCTGAGCCATTCGGTTATATTCGTACAGTCCAGCAGGGGTTGAGCATGCTGTGTATTTGCAATCATCTTCATGTATTGGGATGTTGTAAAATCCTGATGTTAAATCCATAGTACTGAAGAAGCAATTCCCACCCAATGAAGCTAGGGCATCAGCCTGGCGTAGCAATGGGTAGGCATCCTTCTCCGTCCTCTGGTTTAACCATCTGAAATCAGTACAGATTCGGAGCTCCCCTGATGGCTTCCAAACCAGCACCAGCGGGGAGGCCCATTCACTGTTGGATTTCCGAATAATGCCCTTGTCCTCCATTGCATCCAAAGTCTGTTTCAGCTTCTGGTAGTCAGATGGTGGGACTCTTCTACATGGCAGTCAAAAGTTTCCGCTCATCCTTCAACTGAATTCTGTGGACAACTTGCTTTGCTTCTCCACAATCCAGCTTGTCACTGGAAAAGATTCCATCATCTTGAGAAACCAAATCAACAAGTTTCATTTTCCAGAAGTCAGACACTTCACAGGACTGGACATCTATCTCTGTTAAATCTAGTTCTTGCAGTTTTGATGTGTTATCCTCCTGCGCTTTCTTGAGACATTCTGGTGTCTCAGCCTGGGTAACATTCTGTAAAACTGCCTCTGCCTTGCCAGGACATCTTTCACTGATAATATCAAGCTGTAATTCTTCAAGGGCCAGGCATGGGTATAGACACACTATTATACATATTTATTGTTTCTCAGATGAGAAAAGTCTTCATCTAATTTACAGTTGAAGGAGACACTGTAGTGTTGCTCAAGCCGCCAACACACACCCTGGCTGACCCCCACACAGAGGTAACTGTCAAAGCAAGTTGTCATGTACTCTTATCTTTGTTTGCTGTGTTGAATCCACTTTATTCATTTCTCTTAAACTATTCCACGGGTGGAGATCAATGATGAGGAGACACTTTCAGTGTATTCAGAGGTATCTTTGGGGGTAGATATCTTAATAATCTAAATAAGGATTTAATTTAAAATTTAAATTCATATTTTTAAATTACAAATAATTAAGTTTCTTGCTCATTAATGTCACAGGAAGAGGACATTGTGCAACCCTCCCCTCAGCCTGTGGCCTCCACCTCTAGGCCCACAAAAAAACAGGTGGTAAGGGTTTTATAATTTCTAGCAGTCCTATGTCTACTTTTTTAAGGTAATCCTTACCAAGAACGCATAATTGAATGATGAACACAGTACACCAACATAACTGAAAAGTCTATCTCACTCATCTCTGCTACTTGATGAACACCTCAATGTCCTATTAATACAGGTTGGAGCAGACAATGTGAGGGCCCTTTATAAAAAGCATCTAGAGCTGGATAATCAGAAAAAAGATCTGGAAATCAAGAAACTAAAACTTGAGATCAAGCAAGTGGAGAAAATGGTACTGCAGTAAATGGTACTTTAAAATGTTTTGTTAAGCACGATTGACATTGTATATTTATGACTTTTTCTTTTCTCAGAAAAGGCAGGCCTTTAATAAATAATAAAACACATCCTTTTTGTTTGTTTTTTTTTTTTTCAGAGAAAAACTGCTGCGTGATGGCTGCATTACTGTAAGTGCATGGCTTCGTTTGGTCGCATTACTTATGGTTCAACAAGATTGCATATATAATGTATTCCCTCAGCTGAGAATGTATATCGTTCATAGAGAATATCGTCAGAAAATGCAAACAGATCACTCCGGTCTCAAAAAACTCTCCCTCCGAAGAGCACCTCTAACAATTCGTACATCTAAATCCACTGGACTTTCCAAAAACAGCGAGGCCATGTTCAAGAAGGATGATCAGAGAAAGGGCGGCGCATTTTATAGCCGACTTTAAGCTGAAACTCGGAACATAACCTGGTCCGGACCAGGTTATGTTTGCAGCATAAGTTACCATGGTGATATAACCATCTTAAAAGAGAGCCACCTTTGTGACATGGAAAAGTCTGGCTTTATGCTCAACATACTTCGCTAACACACTAATCTTGCTTCATAGTACACCCCTCAGGTCCCCTAGACTGGGCATTATAGATGTGACTAAAGAATATACAAGAAAAATGGTGCTGTGTGTTGTAAGTGAATTATGTAAAGAATTGATATTGTGTTGAAAGAAAAACCTGATGTTCTTTCTATGTGCGTCAAAGTGCATGGAATTGTTAAGTATGTCAACAAGCTCTTGATTCCCATAGGTAGGAAAGAGCCAGATATCATCTGGAAATTAAACTAAGTAAAAAGTAAATGAGAAATTTGAGGGGACTTAAGACAGAATATGAACTGGGCAAGAATCTGAAAATTAATAAATTGCATGCGATCAGATATGTATGATTTTAAACCAGGTGAGAGGGGTCCCAGCAATCCCCTAAGAAGATAACCCACCTAGAAGATACCTAGAGAAATGGTATGTGAAATTATTCCAAAGACTAAGCTCATATCTGCCTGTGTACAAGTAGTTAACACTTCTGAATGCATTGCCATCAGCAGATCATTCATTGTACTATTAAGTGGGTGGATTGCAAATTTGGATGGATAGATTGATAGATACCTTTATTCTCACAAAAGCACAGTGTACAGTCAATGCAATGAAATGCCATTTTCAGTCAACCTCAATGCTAATTCTTCTTCTTCTCCTTTCAGCTTTTCCCTTCAGGGGTCGCCACAGCGAATCAGTTGCCTCCATCTAAGCCTGTCTTCTGCATCCTCTTCTCTCACACCAACCACCTTCATGTCCTCTTTCACTACATCTATAAACCTCCTCTTTGGTCTTCCTCTAGGCCTCCTGCCTGGCAGTTCAAAACTCAGCATCCTTCTACCAATATATTCACTATCTCTCCTCTGGACATGTCCGAACCATCTCAGTCTGGCCTCTCTGACTTTATCTCCAAAACCTCTAACATGTGCTGTCCCTCTGATGTACTCATTCCTGACCCTATCCAACCTGGTCACTCCCAAAGAGAACCTCAGCATCTTCATCTCTGCTACCTCCAGCTCTGCCTCCTGTCTTTTCCTCAGTGACACTGTCTCTAGACCAAACAACATCGCTGGTCTCACCACAGTTTTGTACACCTTTCCTTTTATTTTAGCTGAAACTCTTCTATGACACATCACACCTGACACTTTTCTCCACCCGTTCCAGCCTGCCTGCACACGCTTCTTCACCTCTTTTCCACACTCTCCATTGCTCTGGACTGTTGACCCTAAGTACTTAAAATCCTCCACCTTCTTTATCTCTTCTCCCTGTAACCTCACTCTTCCACTTGGGTCCCTCTCATTCACACTCATACACTCCGTCTTGCTGCGGCTAACATACTTCTCTGCCACTCCAGACTTCCTCATACAATACCACAGTTCTTCTCTGGGCACCCTGTCATAAGCTTTCTCCAGATCTACAAAGATACAATGCAGCTCCCTCTGACCTTCTCTGTACTTCTCTATCAACATCCTCAAAGCAAATACTGCATCTGTAGTACTCTTTTTTTGGAATGAAACCATACTGCTGCTCACAAATGCTCACTTCCGCCCTCTAGCTTCAACTACTCTTTCCCATAACTTCATTGTATGGCTCATCAGCTTTATTCCTCTGTAGTTGCCACAACTCTGTACATCTCCCTTGTTCTTAAAAATGGGCACCAGCACACTTCTCCTCCATTCCTCAGGCATCTTCTCACTATCTAAGATCCTGTTGAACAACCCAGTCAGAAACTCTACTGCTACCTCTCCTAGACACTTCCAGACCTCCACAGGTATATCATCAGGACCGAGTGCTTTTCCACTCTTCATCCTCTTCAATGCCCTCCTCACTTCATCCTTACTAATCTTTGCTACTTCCTGGTCCATAACAGTCACCTCTTCTACTCTTCGTACTCTCTCACTTTCCTCATTCATCAACTCTTCAAAGTACTCTTTCCATCTTCCCATCACACTATTGGCATCTGTCAATACACTTTCATCTCTATCCTTAATCACCCTAACCGCCTGCACGTCCTTCCCATCTCTGTCTCTCTGCCTTGCCAACCTGTATAGATCAGTCTCTCCCTCCTTACTGTCCAACCTAGCATACATGTCATCGTAAGCCCTTTGTTTGGCCTTTGCCACCTCTACTTTCACCTTACGCTGCATCTCCCTGTATTCCTGTCTACTCTCTTCAGTCCTCTCAGTGTCCCACTTCTTCTTAGCTAACCTCTTTCTCTGAATACACTCCTGCACCTCCTCATTCCACCACCAAGTCTCCTTATCCACTTTCCTTCCAGATGACACACCAAATACTCTCCTACCTGTCTCCCTGATCACATTAGCTGTAGTTGTCCAGTCAACTGGAAGCACCTCCTGGCCATCCAGAGCCTGTCTCAACTCCTTCCTAAAAATCATACAACACTCTTCCTTTTTCAGCTTCCACCATTTAGTCCTCTGCTCTGTCTTTGCCCTCTTCATCTTCCTCACCACCAGAGTCATCCTACACACCACCATCCTATGCTGTCTGGCTACATTCTCACCTACCACTACTTTGCAGTCACTGATCTCCTTCAGATTACACCGTCTACACAAGATGTAGTCTACCTGTGTACTCCTACCTCCACTCTTACAGGTCACCCTATGTTCCTGCCTCTTCTGGAAGAAAGTATTCACTACAGCCATTTCCATCCTTTTTGCAAAGTCAACCACCATCTGTCCTTCTGCGTTCCTCTCCTGGATACCAAACCTGCCCATCACCTCCTCATCATCTCTGTTTCCTGCACCAACGTGTCCATTGAAGTCTGCACCGATGACAACTCTCTCACTTCTAGGGATGCTCTACATCACTTCATCAAGGTCCAACCAGAATTTCTCCTTCTCCTCCAGCTCACATCCTACCTGTGGAGCATACCCACTAACAACATTGAACATCACACCTTCGATTTCTAGCTTCAGACTCATTACTGTATCTGATACTCTTTTAACCTCCAGAACATTCCTAACAAACTCCTCCTTCAAGATAACTCCTACTCCATTTCTCTTCCTATCTACACCATGATAGAACAACTTGAACCCTGCTCCTAAACTTCTAGCCTTGCTACCTTTCCACCTGGTCTCCTGGACACACAGTATGTCTACCTTCCTCCTCTGCATCATGTCAACCAACTCTCTACCTTTTCCTGTCATAGTTCCAACATTCAAAGTCCCTACTCTCAGTCCTGGACTCTTGGCGTTCCTTTTCTCTCTCTTCCTACGAACACACCTTCCTCCTCTCCTTCTTCAACGAACAGTAGTCCATTTTCCACCGGCACCCTGTAGGTGAACAGCACCGATGGCGGTCATTGTTAACCCGGGCCTCGACCGATCCGGTATGGAAGTCATAGATTTGATTCGCATGTTTGATTTGGCAAAAGTTTTACGTCGGATGCCCTTCCTGACACAACCCTCTGTATTTATCAGGGCTTGGGACCGGCACAATAAGGCACTGGCTTGTACCCCCTTGCGGCTACATTAACCTCAATGCTAATTAATAAAAACAAAAAATATAAAATTATCAGGAATAAATAAAATAATAATACAATACTGTACAGTTCAGAGTAAACAAAAGAAACTTGTGCTACAAAAAAATACTCTATGGGACCTAGCATTCAACAGTCTGACCATCTGGGAGTAAAAACTGTTGCTGAGGCAGCTGGTGAGGGCCCTTGATGCTCTGCAGTCTTTTACCAGAGGGGAGGTAAGGGAACCAACTGTGGGCTGGGTAATGGGATTCCTTCACAATGTTTTGGGCCTTCCTCTTGCATTGGATGGAGTAAATGTAGAGCTGTTGTTCTAGGTGTGAACCAATGATTTTGGATGCTGTCTTGACTGTCTTTTAAATTAGTTTGTGATCCTTAGCTTTAAGAAATTACGTGAACAGATGGTCAATATATGGTGGGAATGAAGCTCAGCAATCACCTTTGATCTACACATCATCCCTGCATATGCTTACCAACTCTCACACCACTTGACGACAGATTGTTCAGTGGTAGTTTGTCTGGGTTGCTCAGTCGCACTCATAGCTCTGAGTCATACTTCCACTTGCCTGCATGTCCCTCCCTCTCAATTTCTCCTTAGTGTACAATAAAAAAACTTTTTGAAAGCTGTGGCAGAAGATATAGGCTTAGTGTTTTTGTTGTTTTAGGGGAATAAGAATGGACTCTGTTGTCAGATGTACACTCCATTTGAATAAATTGTGTTTTGTAACTAAAAACAGACTTTACTTTGAAAGCAGCAATTTGCTTTGCTATATTACAGTAGAGCACACAGTCATTTAAGCCACAGTAGACGTGACTTCTGCATATGTTGTAAAAAACCATTTGCCCTTCCCGGTCAAACACCCGACACCACAGGTAAACCCTGGTGTTTATATCCCTTTAGCACACACTCATTGCAGCGACATCTTGTGTACAACAGTGAAAAATGCAACAGATTCAACTCACCATATTTTTACATGTGGAAAAAAAATTCTACAACAACAGATCTGCTCCACTGTTAAAAAAAAAAAAACTGTAAAAAAAACGGTAAAAGCACTGGCAGCAAAGTTTCCAAACGGATACCGTAAAATTACAGTAAATAACTGTATCACAGAACTACATACAATAACCGTAAAAATACACAGCTGGTTTTTACAGTCAAAATCTATTAAAATACGATGTACTATAGTTGATAAATTCCCATTATACTGTAAAATAACATACATATTATGTCAAAAAACATTAAAATCAGATACCTTTCAGATTAATCTCTGTAATTTCATGGTATACATTATTTACTTTAGGTAAGAACCAAGTCTATCTACAGTAATTTCATGTTAAAATACAATTTTTCCCAAGTACAATAACAACATTATAATGTATAAAAACAAACTTGGTTCATAAAATTAAAGATAAATGTCTGCAAATGTACAGTATTTCTGTCATTTTAGGGAATTAGTAGATTAAAAAGCATCAAAATACATTAATAGGTATATTTAAAGATGCTATCTGTAAATTTAGGATATTTAACAATCATTTTAGTAAACTGAACAAATTCTCACTGGGAGTCATCCTCTATCATATATCAAATATATGTAACCTGTCTTCACTTAATGTCTCTGTTGTGTGCCGAGTTGGAAAGGAGATGCAGGAGTCAGGACTGGATCTCTGGATCTTTACTTGGCAACTGTGGTGACAGACAGAAACACACAGAAATTGTGAGCTGTGTGTGAGCTAGAAAAGGCTTTTTAACATATGAAATGTTACGATAACATAATCAATTTTGCACAGTAAAATTAAATTACAAAAAATAAAACAAATTGGTCCTTTAAACAGGTTAGTCTCTGCTTTCATTGCTTCCGCATTTAAAGTTCAACAGGAAACCCAAAAATAAATGACATCAGTAATGCTGCTTTTTTTTTTTTTTTAATAGATTAAACAATTTAACCAAACTTTATATGGTAACCAGAAAACACATTTCACTACCTCAGTTTAACATTTAAATCCAAATGGACTAATATCACATTCAGCAGCCATCTGTATCATTTAGCAGCAACAACATGTACAGAGCAAATAGACCCAGAGATTAACACTCAAAACATTTAAACACAAAGGAACAAACATCTCCACACCTGTGGAGATAGACAGAAGTAAACTCTCCTGGTGGAAAAAAAAGGAGCAGATAGAGAGCAACACAATTAGACTAACCTCTGGCCATGCTAGAAAAGGCTTTGACCGAAAGTGCGCGTTAACAATGAATACTGAAAATCTGTAAAACAAAATGATCAGTCACTTAGTCACAAAACCATAAAAAACGATAGCTATCTGCTAACAATAGTTTATGTGACGGTAGCAATTTATCAGAGGGATGCTAATGTTAGCTTCAATGATGTCCACTGGAGGTATGAAAATGAATTAAAATATCGTTCACAGGCGTTATCTGGGACACTCACCTCAAACAGTGTTCGGTTGACATGTCCGTTGTGGCTGTCTCAGAAATCCTCCTTGAAGATCATGAGTCCATGAGGGCAGTCTTTCCCCTGCATGACTGACTGGATGGACACCAGAGCTAATCCATCTAAGTGTCATTTTTCAGACTCAGCCGGTTGGTCATTATGGGAGGGGCCGATCAAACTGGAAACAGGCGCCAACTTTGAAATTTGAATGTTAATTACCCGCAGTTTTAAGGAAAACACTTTGAATGACTGGTTTTCTGTAATTTTGTATGTCTTCGTTATCATGGACAGCAATCTCTAAATTAATACCTCACATTTAATGTAAAATTGCATTTAAATATGAAAAAAATATGTTAAATTACCTTTAAAAAACAAATGATAATGTAATATTATATGATAGTTAATCACTTGTAATTCTAAAGGTAAATCTGTAAATTACTGCTAGTATCTGTTAATTTACAGTTATTACATTGTCTTGTGGAAAATGGTAATAAACCTGTAAAAAAGATACAGAAACTTGATGTAAAATTACAGTTTAAAGATGTACAAATACAATAAATTGTCATTTAAAAACATAATTTTAATGTGATCTTAAATTATGGTTAATTAACTGTAATTTTAAACATAAAACTTAAAATTATTGAAAATATCTGTAAATCTACTCGCATTTCATTGTTTATTGGAAAACAGGAAAAATCTGTAAAAAATTACAGAACATTTAATGTAATTTTACTTTTTTTTTTTACAGTGTAGGTGAAAAGCTTTTTAAGAAATCATATCACACCACTTACATTGTTTGCAGATTAAATCAATCAATAAAATATATTTTTTTACACATGAAATGCAGCCCCAGGGCTTTATATGAAATGAAGTAAAAAGAAAATGGTCCCATAAAAAAGCTTAAATATAGTTATCACCCACACACCATTAAGACCTTTGTGTCTGATTGGCTGGTGAAATAAGCATTCAGTCAAGGTCAGTCCACAGCAGCCTGCACTATTTAAGTATCGAAGACAGTGTTAGACCAACACAAAGGGGGACAGAGAGGGACAGAGTATTAGTGAGAGTTTTGAGCTTATTGTAGAGTACAGAGCTACAGAATACAGAGTATTTGTGCAGAAAATGTAATTCAAAGGCAATAGAAATACCTTTGTGGAAGATAAAAGAGCACTGAGTAGTTCTATATATTCTTCATAAAGCTCCATCAGGAGCATCTGTGCTGCCGTGGATAAAAACGCTGCTCTAAGTTTCGTCTCTGCATAATTTCATCGATGTTTCGTCATCCCATTCACCAGGGCTTTTTATATAGTGCAGATAGGTGCTATGTCAGCCTGGCCTAGATCAGTTTTGATTAAACCCAGACTGGGTTATGATTAGCCAGTCTTTATTTAGCAACATTGACGGAATACCCCTCTGCTTGACTGTCTCTTACACTCTGCCAATTCACCTCTGTGTGCCCTGTGTGCCTGTTTCTACCTTGTAAATAATAAATCTGAACCAAACCCTGCTCCAAACAGCCTCCAGCTTCTGTTGCTCTGCACTTTAGGTCCATCTGTCCTTTGCTTTTCTTTAGCAACTACTAAAATCTAACCAGAAACCAACTGATTAATAAAAAGTGAATTACAGAGACTTAAATGGGGAGCAGAGCATTCAGCCACTCTGCTCCCCGTCTCTGGAATTCATTACCACCCCAACTCAGGAACATTGACTCATTCACCCATTTCAAATCACAACTCAAAACGCATCTGTACAAAACTGATTATCTCACTTAATGTTCATTTCTCTGACTCTGTTGTTTTTATTCTTTATTTTTATTGCTGCTGTTCTTAAATGTGTCCTGATGTTTTTAAATGTGTTATGCTGTTGCTTTTTTTTTTTTAAATGTGTTGTGTATGGTGACCTTGAGTGCCAAGAAAGGCGCTTTTGAATACATTTTTTTATTATTATTATTTAATGCAAAAAGAAGGCAAAAGTTATGAAAGTGAGTGCACGGCAGACAGTCACAGAGGGAAATAGAGTCACTGTAACCAACTTCAGTCCTCAGAAGAGATAGAAAACCTCCTGGAAGGACATCTCATCACTTGGGTTTTTATGGGTAGGCTACTGGTACTTCTTATCGTGGACATGTATACATAGACTGTGCAGGCCCACAGCTGCACTACATCAGCACATCAGTTATATTGGAAGTGGCATGCCTGCCTTAAAAACAAATACAAGTATATGTGGAAAAAGGGGGTTTGCTCTGAATGAAAAGCACTAATGTTTACATTTAAGTGATTTTAATCAATCATTTTTATATTCAGTTATTTATTTTAATTTAAGTACAAGTGATGACAATTACTGAGACAAAAAATTAAGGTCTCTGTATTATGGTACTAATGGTAAGGCACCATAACTGGCAGTGAGTCTGTTTTCTTTCAGCATTGAAATGGTAAACTCTAAATAATAGAAAGCAATTTTATTCATTTTAACATGAGAAACGAACTTCCATATTTAGGATCTTCTTCTTCACTTTTATAACATGTCCAGTATTAACATGGTGAGTCAAGGCTTGGCATCCACAGAAATAATCCACCTTGGTAAAATGAAAAAGTTGTTATTTAACACAGATGCTCGATCAAGAGCATCTGTCTGTTCAGGATGATGTTCAGGATGTCTGTAATGGCAGCTGAATAATCTACAGAGAAGCCATCCTTTCCATAATATGTGGATCAGAGTGCAAAACTGAACCTATAGCTGAGCAATTGGGAAGCCCACTATGGCATGTCATTCACCTCTCTGTCAATATTCTTTCCATCAGCAGAGGTTACATCCACCGTCAAATCTACACTTCTATATGCAACCACTTTCAGGGAACCAAAAACCCTGATTAAAATACATAACATACGTGTTTTGTTTTGTTCGGGTTTTTTTGCTTGTTTTTCTGACATTTTCCTTGGGCAATTTATTATTATAAATCTCAGACTCAGCAGGACTAAAGGAGAAAATTATGATAATTAATCATCTCTGTACAATACTTGAATGGAAAAAGAAGTTTGAGCCAGAATACTGCTATTGAGCTAGAGCAGCTCTGTTTCCAGACCTGTCGGTCTGTACAAATTACCACAAAGTACTCCTTTGGAATTTTTTTCCATTACATTTTGATGCAGCCTGTAAGAAAAATTACTTTAAGAAGTGCAATTTTGTCTTGTTTGTGGTGGAAAGGGTAATGTCAGCAGTTTCAAAAGCCTTAGAATCACTTTGCAGTGAACAAGAATATCTAAAGCATATATCTGGGCAAAAACCATGGGACTGTCCTGCTAAAGAAAAGTACTTCACTGAGAGACTGACTCTACTTTTGACTAAACTCTGATGTTAAATCCCTGTGATCCCTACTGTGTGAAAAATCTCATCTGGTCTTAGTGAGAGTTGTATGTACTGAACAGTGCGACAGCCCACTTGACTTCCTGTTTCAGCTGTCTTCCCCTATCAAGACTGAAGCAGGAAGTGTATCAGTGTCACCTATGCCTGCTGCTCCTCAGCTATAGATGCCCCAACAGCTTAGATAGCCAAGGAGTGAGTCAGGTACTCTCTCTCCACCTGGGCATAAGGTTTGTGGTTTGGATTGGTCTTTCCTTGAGTTTATTTTCATGTTTTTCATGATTTACAAACTTGATGATTGATGGTTAAAAGTTATATGTAGACCTTTCCTTTTTGTCCTCCCAAGAAAGCCGGGGACTGTGACAACACAGGCCTGCGCACCTCAGGCCTGTTCCAGTGTGTGGTATATTATTGCTTCACTGAGCTGAACACAAGGGGAAGAAGATCCGCTGCATAGCCTTAGTCTGTCCTTGAGACTCAAAAGGCTTCAACCTTGAAATGAGTTGAGGCTGAAATGCTATGTGTGTATCATTTTATCAGGTCCTCCCACTGTCAGCACAGAGCACTGGCTCATACACAAAGCAACCTGAAGGCATGTAGGCCCACCAACTGGGACCATATGAATGCAAGCATGGCTTAGTGTGGGTCCATGAGATACTGGGTGGGTGGGTTGAGGGGGTTAGACATGGTGTTGCATGTAAAGAAATTGTCAGTGAGTGACTAGAAAAATAAAATATTACAATTCAAATGTTGCTCCGTGCATATTGATTGTTTTTGTGTTGCAGCCCATAACATCACTGCTCTGGATCACCCTCAATTCTTTCATTGGCCCCTTTTCAAAAGCAATGCTTTATTTCAGCATAGAATTAACAAACCAAAAGGTTATGGCCCTGATTCTGGATGAGACAAAAAAAGGAAGTAGTGAATTTACACTCCAGTCCACACGAACTGAAGATCTTCTACCATATTAGCCATGAAGGTTTATGGGGTGAAAATGGCAGTGTCATGTTCACAGTTTGTTCTGTTTAAGTCAGGGGTCGACAACTTTCATCAAAAGAGCCATTTGGGTGTTGTTCCCACCAAATAAAACCCACCTGGGGCCACAAGCCTACCTTAGCTTACCGGGGGTCGGGTGCTCAAAATAGGTCACCAGTCTGTCAGCAAAAGGTGATGCAAACAAGGTGGGACCATATTTCGACAAAATATTTAAAAAACATTATATTTCAATGTTGATCACCCAAACCTCTAGATTCATAAATAACTAAATTGAATAAAATTTATTTACATTAAATAGCTATTAGGCAGCACGGCGGCATAGTGGTTAGTGCTGTCCCCCCACAGTAAGAAGGTTGCGGGTTCGGTTCCCGGGCCTGGGGCCTTTCTGTGCAGAATTTGCATGTCCTCCCCGTGTCTGCATGGGTTTCCTCCGGATACTCCGGTTTCCTCCCACCGTCCAAAGACATGCATATTTGGGTTAACCGGTTACTCTAGATTCTCCGTAGGTCTGAGTGTGAGTGTGAGCGGTTGTTGGTCTCTGTCTGTCTCTGTGTGTTGGTCCTGTGATGGACTGGCAACCTGTCCAGGGTGTACCCTGCCCTCACCCAGTGAGAGCTGGGATTGGCTCCAGTACCCCCGAAACTGATAAGAGGTTGAAAGTTGAAGATGAATGAATAGCTATTATTTATTCACATTATTTTCTCAAAGGGAGTACGGCAGAAGGATGAAAGAGCCGCATGCGGCTCCGGTTGCCGACCTCTGATTTAGGTAGTCAAAAACATCAGTTCAAGAAATGACCAGCTCCAGTTCCAAATTAAAATTATAAATCGTAATATTAGATGGCACCACGATGTTCTTGTCTTTTTGGGGGGGTGGGGGGGCAAACGGATCTTTTTTTCTCTATTGCAAAAGATAACGCTTTGTTTACTGGTCCAGCCCCCAAAGACATGGGTTGAGGTTGATGCCGATTACCTTCACCGCCTCTCCATTCGCAAGCTTTGTGTGGGCGTTGTGCGTGCTCCTAAAGCGGGAGGCGGTGTGTTATTTACGCAGTGTGTTTCCCTCCCATTGGTCCGCCATGATGCGCCTGGCTGACACAGACCATAAAAGAGAGAGGAGCCCAGCAGGGGAACCTGTTGAAGAGTGAGCAGCAACTTTCCGTTTCATGGTAGATGCGCCTCTACAAGTCTTAACACGGCTGGAAGTATCTGTCCGACCCTTGAGGTACAGACTCTACACTTGACTCGTAATTGTCCTTGTAAAAGTATAAGCATAGCCTACTTTGTTTTGTTCCTTGTTTGTTTGTTTGTGGTGTTTCTCTGCTTGATCCAAAAAGCGCAGTGATGATGAAGACTTGGCACCACTGCTCAAAGCGCATGGCTCTAAAAGGGAAAACAGACGTGTGCTCTGATCAATAATTTCATTTTAATTCTACAGCTATTTTTAAAACTCTTTTCATCAAGTAATTAACAGCGCAGGTCGAGTCTTTTCATTATTTGCTAGAGACTGACTACTTAAAGGAGACGATCCAACTCCGAACCCCATCTCTTTCAGACTCACTGGTTATATTTATGTTGTTTTTCTTTCTGTCTGTATATATGTGTACTTGTGTGTATCACGGATCTGGTGAAGAATGGAGTGGTATGTCCTGGTGCTGATGCTGAGCTTGCCGCCTTCCATGTACACAGATTGCTCTTCACAGTGTCAGAAATGCGCGCAGCAGATCCTTAGCAGCGATGCCAGCTACAGTAGTCTGGTAAGTCCCTGAGCCCTGATCCAGCAGAGAGGGATGGAGAACTGCTGCTGGCTATTTTGGTTATTGTGTCTTTGCTGCACATTTCCTACTTTATAGTGAAACCAGAGAGCAGAAACCTTGAGGAAAAAATGTGTTGTCATGTGTCCTTTAGTGCCTTGAAAGGCGCTTACAAAATACAACGTATATTATTATTATATTATATATATTATATATTACGAATTGTTATTATTATTATTATGGGGTGGTCTCTTACTTTTACCCAAACAGTGATCACAATAACATCTCTGATAAGGTGGCATTTTTATTTATTTTATTATAACTCTGATTTCTTACATATGAGGCTGGAGTATAAGGAGTAATGGTTAAATGGCTCAAAATTTCGCCATAGTAGAAAAATAACTCAACAAACAATAAGTAGAACTGTGTCACGCTGACTGGAGTTTGTGTCATTCTTTTGTGTGTGTTTTACAGTCCTGCAGGGCGGAGTGTGAGGCGCAGCTGCAGCGCTGCGGCCAGGCTCCGGTGCTGGCAGACCTCAGCCAGGATGAAGCCGCGGCGGAGGAGGACCTCCGGCGGGCAGACCTGGTCAAACGCTACGGAGACTTCATCAAAAGGATCAACAACAACAAAAACAAATTCTTCGCCTCCCGCGAAAACTACATCCTGAAAGCCGGAGTGCTGCCTAAGAAATACAAGGACTTGCTCAAAAGCCTCGAGCAGAGGGAGGCGGACGCGCCGGAGGACGCACACGGGGCCCCGGAGGACCAGATGCTCCACGGCTACGTTAAACGTTACGGCGGCTTTTTACGTAAGTTTGGCCCCAAGTCAAAGAGGAGTAGTTCGGAGGAGCAGGAGAGCCAGGAGCCCACAGAGCTGCAAAAGCGGTACGGTGGCTTTATGAGGAGGGTTCGACCCAAGTTGAACAACCTGAATTGGGACAAGAGGTATGGAGGTTTCCTGCGCCGCCACTTTAAAATCTCCGTGCGCTCGGTGGAGGAGCCATATTACTCCTATGATGACCCGAGCTTATAGAGGAACCCCGCGGAGACAGAGAGATTCGGGGGAACTGGTTCACTTCAAATGCCAACATTTATCCATGAAGTATCATATGCCTGCCGATCTGCTTGTAGCCTTCTCGGTTGCCTTTTTGTGTAACGACTCGTCTGTGTTAATGGCGTCACGGTTCGCTTGTTTAATAAAAACAGTACGTCCCAAATTTAAACGGAAAATGAAAGATTTTAGCCTCAGTGTGTCCCGTTCCTTCGCACCAAACTCCTTTCAAAAACTTGGCATTTTTACATTTTCTTACTCATTGACTAACACAACAAAACTACATTTTATCATTACAATATCAGCACTGTGTGGCTCTTTCCATACATTTTACATTTATCCAATATGTACTCCATATTCTGGTTCTGACCTTTGATTTCACCTACCGGTCCTGGACAAAGCTGGAGCGAGTTCTGTACAATAGACCAATTTCAGCAGATGCACGGCTGTGACCAAATAATCCAGTTAATGTCTTATTCTATAACCGAATAGTTCTTATGTTCAGCAAAATTTCTGCATGAAAAATTCCATTGCTGCCTGAATAATTAAGGATTTTACACCTTGGCTTTGGTTTAGCATTTAAGAAAATCATTATAACACCCGAATCAGCCTTTGTCATTGCCTAATCAAAGTGAAAAATCTAATACTTTACATATTTCTATGGATAAATTTGGTGTCTCACTCCTCCACGATCCAAACTCAGAGATGTTACTGTTAAATCTCACAAAGTCCAAGCATTTTCTGAAAGGATTAAGGCGAACCAATGAGTCACTAAACGTTGTCATTGCGCCATCGTGTGGTCAAATGAAGTCACGTTCGCTCCTATTTTGGTCTCTCAAATGACAATGTGTCAATTTCATGAAAGGCTAATCTGTTAGGTTCTCAAACGTAAACAAGATTGAAGCAAAGCAGAAACTTCAGTATTGCATCTTCAATGTTTTTCAATTCATATGAACTACAGCTGCAGCCACATGTGCTGCTCACAGCCAACAACCACCATGACAGCTGAGTAAACTCTGATGAAGACAGTAAGTTGCAACTCAAAGTTCCAGTCAATGCTAGTAAGTGGACTTCAAATAAAAAAAATTTCTTTGTATTTTCGCTTACAAGGCTGAGATCAAATAAGCAACATTTTGAGTCCTTGTATCAATTTGTCTGTAGAGTTACACAGTAAAAAAGACATTCACATTTACAATATGTAATAAGTCAAACTTTATTCTCAAAAACTGAGATTTAGAGACAGAAGTTTCAGTTTCTACCCTTCAGGGAAAAAAAACATTCTATTAAATATATTACATACAAATACATATGTACAACAAAGCACCACTGAAACATCCTTACACCAGGTCCAACTCTAACAGAAATGTAGGTATCTGGAGAGTGTAAGATGCCCATGAGAAGGGCTTTTGTGTTAAGTGACAAGTTTACATGATGAAATCAAGAGTAAAAGTCAAAACGTGGACAAGGCCTTTGCAGTCACAACAAATTCAAAAAAGTTCAAATGGTGAAAAGGCAAAAGGGAGGGTGGGGGAGTACTACAGTCATTTGTCACAGCTTTTCAGGTGACTGCTGCCCATCAACCTCTTTAACCTTCTCTGGCTGACCTTCAGCCTCCTCATCATGACTCTGGTCTTTCTCGTTGGACTCATCAATGGTTGCCGTGGTATCCACAACATTAATGCTACCAACCTGATGGTGAATGGAGGTACTCTGTGTGGTAGCTAAACCCTGCAGTGCGGATGGCAGTGTCACCAGCTGGAACTGAGAGCCAACCACCTTAACAAATGCTGTGGAGGCTGCAGAGGCTCCAGTACTAGCTGTGCCCTCCTGACCTGCTGCTGTGGACAGCACAGTGAGGTTAGAAGAGTCGGCCAACAGCTCTGACCCGGAAAGCGCAGAGGTTAAAAGAGTGTAGGCACCCAGGTTACCACTGGCTGGGGCTCCTGCCACTGTCAGTACCTTTCCCAGTGGCAAACCACTCAGCTGGTTGAGAGGCAAAGTTATTTGGGTGGGAGGACTGGTGACTGTGGCAGGGCCAGAGATGGTGCGTGTTAGACGGGGGCGTTTGGATGGGAGGGGTGCAGGAACTGGAGTGAGGGTCATCAAGACATTGTTGAGGTGCTGAGATTTGCTCTTCAGCTCCTTGGCTCGTTTCCTGTGCTCATCACACTGCTGCTCTAGAGCTACGGAAGAAGACATCTTCAGTATGTACAGACATACGCCATGATGTTCAATAATGTGAGTGAGGGTGGGATTTTATCATCAGTCTGGGACCTCTAATGAAGACTCTCATACTAACCAGCAAGGCTGCGGGTGTACTGTTCTCTGTAACGGTCCATCTGACTTTTATGACTGGCTAGAACTTTCTTCACGAGGTCTAACATCCCAAAGTTCTGCACGATATTGTTGAGCAAAACTGCATCTAAAAAAAAAACCAAAAAAACACAAACAACACTTTATGTTCAATGGGAAATAGCCATTATTTGGACCTATTATTTTCTGCTGATTTACTGATAATCAGGCCCATGGCTACATTAGCTGCTGGAAGCATAATACATTCCAAGCTTTTGAAATAGATCGAGTACGTAACTTCAAGTTTAGCTTTACAGTCCTCTCCGCATACATATTCTTTCATGTAAGGAAATTCCTCATGGAAGATATTATAACATAGATTATAAATTGCAGACTAAAACATGAAAACACAGAAGTTGAACCCAGATGTTGACTACCCTAGTGACTGGCAACTTATTGTGACAGTGGTGGATTGTGAGGGTAGTGTAACTCCTGACCATGTGTGAACAGGTAGTGGAAGTGAGGAGTTGGTTTGAATGTGCAACTTCATCAAGCCTCGACATAGGACAAATTTAGAGCTTGGTGTATAAAAGCCCAGATTCTTCAGTTACAGAGTGAAGAGAGGGGCATATTTTTTGTTCTGAATGTTTTTTCTGTACCTGATCAACTCAGATTGTGTGCAGCTCAAACCTTTGACCTGTAGTGGAGGGTCACACACTCTCTCCTGCAGCCCCTTCAGCACCTCCTGTAGCTGCTTCTGGAAGTCCTCCACTACCTCGTCCAGCAGCCCAGCCTCTTTCACTGCACGCCAAAACACTACAGAGTCCTCTGACAGCCCACACACACACACGTGAACAAATACGCAAAATTATGGGAAACTCTTTTCATGGAATCAGTTCATTACACAGTGAACATGTGCATGCAAGTTGATTACCTCCAATGGCTGTGACCCACTCTGAAGTTTCTTCTGTAGCCTCAGGAAACAAGGTTGTGGCTCCGTTCGCTGCAAGACAATCAGCAGCAAACCGCATAACTACAATCTGTTTTAGAATTTGAATCTGGTGTTAGTGCAGAAGTTCCTGCTTTCAACTGATCCAGACTACTATATTGTGATATTATATGAGAAAAGGCTTGGCTCTTTGAGAATCTTTCTTTGTGTTTGTCTTTTTGATCCGAGTTGGACAACATTTCAGTTCTTTATTGATATGGCATAAGTTAATTTGATTGAATTTTCCAGGGTCTTTTTTTATTTCTGCAATATCTTTGTTAATACATTTTGACCACATACATCAGCCTCTCTGCCTGGTTAAGAACATCCCATCCAGTGCCTATACGTCACCATCTACCCTTTATATTTATTGGCAGCACTACAGAAGCCCTCAGCTAGTGGTCTAAGTCAATAATATTCAGAGTTAAGCTCTAATACCACACCTGTGTATCAACAAACACATTAATGTTACCATCATTAAAGCAACTGAACTTGTGCAATGGCTAAGGCTGTGTAACTTACAGTCAGCAGATGAGGGGGTGGCAGGGACCAGATCAGCTGACTGATCACTGCTGATGGATACTTTAGTTCCAACAAGGTCTATCTTAGTACTGCGGCAAGTGTTGGAGCAGACCTTTGTGTGCTGGTAGAAGTCCAATTCACCTGAGTCCATGATCTTTCTGTGAAATTAAATATGGAGAGGTGTGATACACAACATCTGGATGCAACGTCTGTTTACTGACAAGCGTGATGGAGCAGTTCCACCCTGAAGCTGTCTATTAACTGCACATGAGCCATTAAAATCAGGCAAAACCTGGACCGATGGAATAAATGACATAATCTGTCTCAACTACACAACCCAGGTGATGTTTGTCTGTTTCCATCAGGCTCCAGTACTCTCATGCGACTCTGTGGTGCTGCTCTGAGTAGAAACTTTCAGGTTACACCTGTAGATGGTGGGCCTCCAGGTGAGTGTAAGTGATGTAAGTTTTCTTTGTTTGTTTTATACTCTTTTGTAACATTTATATGCTCTTGTTCAAGAAGATTATGGGATATAGAGCAGGGGAATGACATGCAGCAAAGAGTCCTAACATCCGAGTGTTGAACCACAGACACACTGCTTGTGACTATATGGTATGTGCCCAGCCAATCAACTATGAGGTTCTAAATTACTAATGCAAACTTATTAGCCTATTGACTTTAGCTTTGCTTGACAGGTGTTACCATTGATTTCTAATCCATACTAATTAAATGTTTTAACTTGAACAGTCTGGTTTTGTCTTGAGCTAATTCTTGGCTGGTGACTTTAAAATGAAAACATTCTGTGGAAACATTTCAAAATTACTGACAATATCAACAGGGCAGCACTGTGACATGGTGGTTAGTGCCATTGTCACAGAAAAAAAATGAATTCCCAGGCCTGGGGACTTTCAGCATGGAGTTTGTATGTTCTCCCTCTGCCAGTGTGGTTTCCCTCCGGGTACCCGGCTTCCTCCCACAGTCAAATGGGACACGCATTTAGATTAATTGGTGACTCTAAATTGCTCATAGGAGTATGAATGGCTGTTGGTCTCTATATGTTGCCCTGGTGATAGATTGGCAACCCACCCTCACCCAATGTCAACTGGGACTGGCTCCAGCCCTCTCGCAACCCAGATGGATAAGCAGTACAGATAATGGACTGATGGATGATCAGAACAGCAAAAAAAGGTCCAACGGTCAGTTGAAGTCCTGGAGCCCAGTACTTTAAACTAATAATAAACCCTTCCTTTCTACAAGACGCTCAATGTGCCATGAGGCATGAAATCGAGGTTTTAATGAATAAATGATGTAGAAAAAAATAATTAGAGAAAGTGGAGTATGTTGAGGGTAGTATGGCTGTCAGTGTATTGTATAAATCCAGACCTGAGCATGGTGCCGTTGAGGCGGATGGCTCTCTTCCAGTCCTTCAAAGTGGATTTCCCCGCTAAACACACGAACTCCTTTGGGCTGATGAGCTGCTCTTTAAACTTCCAGAGAGGGTAAAAGTTGTCATTAATATTCCACTTCATCCTGAACTTAACGAACATCACCTTCAATATCTTGTATCAGTACTACCTGGACACACTTTACATTGATCCCAGGACAGACAAATTTCTTCCAGACGAGTGTTGCTTTGGCATCTCCACAGGTGATGGGATAGAAGACATCAGCTTCCACGTCTACCTCCTCTGTTAATTTCACTGCAGGGACGAACAGGGACGCATTAACACAACCTTTTAGTCAACTCTTTTTTGCAATCTGAAGCTGTTAAATTTATTGTATAATAAAGATTGTTGTGTTATTTGAGTCTTAAAGCCTGAAAAGCCTGAAAAACCATTAACTGAGGCCAATAGTTTCTAAAGAAGAAACAGATTCTCATACATGCTTTCATGTCTTCCTAATTTCAATGTCATGCCCTTTTCTCCAAAGGAAATCTGCAAGTAGCCCAGAATTCTATTGTTGTTATGAACAAAGCCCAGTTAAAAGTTTTCACTCTTGTGCCATTTATCCACTGCATAATTAACTGATCTAAATTGTCAAGTGCTCTCTAAGCACTTTGACTGTGTGGATGAATTTAAAAAGCATCTTAACTCTAAAAGATTGCATACCATGACTCTTATCTATGTATCTATGTTGTACTGGAAACTTTATAGCATCCACATGTTTTTTGTTTTGTTTATTTTTATGTGTTTTTTACAATTTTCACACACACATTCACACAAGTTCCATGTCTAACAATCACAGATTATTTAAGGTTTCATTCTCTTGCTGAGGACACTGTGCAGGAGAAGCTGGGCATCTGTCTAACCTGCACATTGTCACCCACAGATTCCTGGAGTTATTTGTTTATTTAATGTATCTCACAAAAACTTCACACTGATCTTGGAAATAATTGTTTTACAAGGTAATAAGAAAAATTAAAAAGAAAAATCCAATCCTCTAAACTACCACACCACAAAATCTAATAAAGTCCTAAAGGTTACATTACCAATGACTGCCTCTTCCTTTGACAGTGAGTCTGAGCTGCTAGCCTCCACTTGTGTTTCTACTTGTGCAACTGTGAGAATATCCTCCCTGGGAAAATACATGGAAATTAGTTTTTAAGTTTCACTTTCACAGCTCACTGAGTTTCTGTGGAGACTGTCCTATGTGTGTATTGTGTACAACTTACCCTGGCTGAGGGGTCAGCTCTGCAGTCATCAGCACTGCTTTGTCCTCTTCCACTACAGAAGGCAGGTCTTCATCCACGCCCTCTGGTATAGTGACAATCACAACCTCACTCATCTCATGCATGCTGACCTCTGATGAAGCCATGGAGGACAGGTGTTGCTTTACAGCCTACAGTCTGGTAGAAGAGGAACAACAATCTACAAAGTGCAGCACTGAAAACAATAAGTCAACAACAAAAATATTTCTTATCTACCTTATTATAAATTATAGTGTCATGAAAAATCACTGAACACCTCAATAGTCTCCTTGGTTGCAATACTACACTTAAGGAAAGGGGATGCTTTTTTAAAACATGGATTTTTAATAAAAGAAATAACACTCCATTTGTGCTATATCAGCTCAGCTCAGAGAAAATTTTATTTAGATGAAACGAGGGTTTCTGGTTGCTGTTATTACTCATGCACCAGCATTCTGGATCTGCTGCATGCACCAGTTTTTCTGCATCCTCTTGAGAGAGAATGTTTCTGATTTTCACAATATTATGTAGGTGAAAGAAGGCTGTCATAGATACGTGTTTTCTATTAGGGAAAAAGGACATGTCCTGGTCAAAAATAATTTCTAGATTCCTAACAGTGGTACTGGAGATCAAGATAATGTCATCCAGAGTGGTTAGATATGCTTTTCTAAGGTGCTTAGGTGCATTTTTATCTATCTGATAAATATGATTTAAACCAGCTTAGTGCAGTTCCTATAATTTGAATTTCCAGTTCATGTATCTGTAATAAAATATTATTGTCAATGGTGTCAAATGCGGAACTAAGATCCTATAGGACAAATATGGAGCCCAATCTGTTGTATGAAGCAATTAGAATATAATTGGTAACTTCCTATGCTGATGTTCATATAAACTTGATAGGTATCGGGTTTCTCTAGAAACTAGCTCAGAGAGATTTAAAGATGAGAAAGATTCCAAAAACAAGGCAGGCATTAAATTTGATTCAAAAGATGCTGTATTTGATAGTAAATTATTGACAATTGTAGGTAAGGGCTGATGAATTTTGTCTCCGTTAGTTACAATTTTCATTCATTAATTCATCTACGGCTTAACTGTTTCTGGGTCGTGAGGGTACTGGAGCCAATCCCAGCTCACATTGGGTGAGGGCGGGGTACACCCTGGACAGGTCACCAGTCCATCGCAGGGCTAACACAAAGAGACAGACAGAGACCAACAACCACTCACACTCACACTCAGACCAACGGACAATTTACAGTCACGAATTAACCTAAACATGCAGGAACAAAAATACGCGTCCCATATTGATCTTAAATTTGACGCACTTTGTCCCGTATAGTCTGTTAAACATGACTTCACCCCTCCCATGCAATCGAGTCGGCCGGTCCTGCCAACCAGCTTTCCCTTATTATCTTCACGGAGTTGGCAACCCTAACTGTAACTAAAAGACCAGCTTTTTCACTTTTCCAGTTTGAGTGTGAGACACTGAGAATAAGGCTTTCATTAGACCTATAACCAGGTTTTGGTCTAGGATTGAATAATAAACAGGAGATAAAGGGGCAAATTGAAAAAGAAATGGAGAGATGACGCAGAAAATATTCCACTTCAATCCTGAGTACTAACAACTGTCACCCCACATTAAAAGACGATGAAAGTTTGAACGACCGATTTAGACTTCAGACTTTCAGAGGGAAGGTTAATGTGCCCTGTAATTGAGCTAAAACAGAACAAAAAGATGTTATGTGGCATAAAAGATGCTGAATAAATCTTACCTGTTAATTTTCCAAAGTGCAACCAGTCCTATTTGATTGATGTCGTTTCGTGGTGTGGTCAAACAACGATGTTATGAGACCCTCAGCGAGGCACGGTGGTTGCTTGCTAACTTTTGTTAGCACTAGCTTAAGGCTGAGAGATACAGCACATTCACATCTGGCACGTTTCTGCTTCTATCCACGAAAACACGTCTGTGTCCAGCTCTGACTTTAAGACGTTGGAGACAAACGGGGAGCACCTCATCTCATTTTTAGAAGATTAAAAAGGGACTTCATTTTTCCTTCTTCTTCTTCTTCGGCAACCTGAGCTGACAGACGTAATGCCGCCCTCCACTGACAGCGACGACTCTTTTTTTTCTTCTTCTTCTTCTTCTTCTTCACTGGTGGTTGGCAACCAGTGTTAATGCTGCCTTCACGTGGTATGGGAAAGATGAACCTTTCCATTTTGAAGTGGAAATTACGAGTGCATTGTGTTCAAGTGCTTTTGTTGTCGCAGTGAAGTGAAACATGGCAGACCCACAGTTTCTCCTGACCTTTTATTTGGGTAAAAGACTTCCTAATTAATCTGCTGCAGCAAGAAGGGGATGCATCAAAACGCAAATCCTTGTCCATAAACAACTTTCCATCTCCTTCCCGTTGTTAGAGAGTTTGGGTTATGGGCTGGGTCATCTCCTGGTCCCAGTATATCATGGTGTCACTGGCGTCCACTACAGAACAAATAAATTCACGTGAGAAAATTGCCTCCGACCGCACAGTACCCTACTGGAGGCTATCCTCGACTGACTGCTAGCTAGCATCTGCTCTTGGTAGGTAAAACCAAACAATACGGTATTTTAAAAAACAACACTAAGTTTAAATGGCGATGTTATTAAAGTTCTGCATGCCACAGCATTATGTAGGCTACAAACTAACCAACTGACATCAGCAGAGAACTTTTAACTGAATGCAATGCTTACCATTCACGATACTTTCGTTGCTCTCCGCCATGTTGAAAGGTCAAAGTTTATCTCATCTCGGCAGCTCGGGTATCATAAAAATCTTCTAGCTTTCCAGTGGAAATTACAACGTGAGTGGGTGTTCGTGTGCAATTTTGACGTCGGTTTTTGGTATTTACCATTATTACTATAGGACTTGAAGGCAGCATAAGATGCATGACCGCCAACCACGAGGGCTCATCTATGCTGTAATTTTTTTTACCGATCCAAGTAAGCACAGGACCAGTTACTTTGCATGCTCCTACATGAAAGCACATTAGCTGCCTCTTTAAGTGCAATGTGTCATCCTATGTTCGATCTGAATACATTTTGTGACCACTAAATTAGTATGTGATTTTTGCTTTCCTTGCCCAACTTTGCCTTTTTAAGCAAAGTTAAGTAAATAAAAAATATATTTTCACTAACATAAAATTTGCAAAATAAAAATTCTACATTTACATTAATTTTCCCTTCACTCTGAAGTTTCTCATTCAGACATAACTATATAAAAACAAAATAATTTCCCACGTTATTTACACTTCCCTGACTTTTTTTAAGAATAAAGTGCACAAAGCAATTAAAAGGGAACAAACTTGTTTTGTTTTTTGTTTTTTTGTTTTTTTTTTAACATGAACCTAGCTGATGGGTTTCCTGTTTTGGTTTGTTTATTACACAGTACTTGATTGTTGATTTTTTTCCACTCAGTTTCAATGTGTAATTGTGTTGGAAGATATTTTACCTGTAAGATTAGTCTTAACTAACAAGGGTTAAAAAAAATTCAACAGCGTACGTCAATGCCGCCATATTGATAGTAGCAATCCGTAATTCCCTCTACTATACTATAAATATTTTTAGTCTCAATTATTTTTATCACTTGTACTTAAATGAATATAAATCATTCAATATAAAAATATGTTAAATGCAAACATTAGAGCTTTTTATTCATAACACCCCCACTTTCCACATATACTGATATTTGTTATTAGGGCGGACTTGCCACTTCCAATATGGCGGACACGTTGACGTATCACAGCTGCGGGTCGGCACAGTCTGTGGTGTCTCTATACATGTCTTTGCGTCAGATGAAGCGTCTTGGACGGAGCGGGCACAATTTTTAGATCCGGTATCCTGTTCCAATACTACATCCATAACACCAGCCCTTTAGCTGGAGTCGCTGGACCAAGACCAGAATTGACTGCTGAGGCGTTTGAGAAGAAGTTTGAATTTAAAATGGCGAATTCTGTGTGGTCAGAGAAAATACTCAGACTCCTCCGCCGAATGAACAGCTTTTATTCCCCAGGTAGAACAGTCAGATTGTGGTAAAGTACAGAATGTAGTCAGGTACTTTGATCTTCTCCATTGATCCAACAGACTCCTGCCGTGCTGACTGCTTCAGATTTGAGATAGAAGGGGTGCAGGTCGGCTGGATCCCTCCTCACGTGGCCTCGCTGTTGACTCGCTATCCGGAGGTATTTAATCCGCCGCACGGGGGTGCTGTGTCTTTCTGTCACAACTTGGACTCGGACAAAAAGAGGTCTGCAGCTGTGGACGCTGTCCTGCAAGCTCTGCGACTGGAAGGCTCTTTTAGTCGCCTGAGGGGGTGGAGAGATGAGGTGAGACAACCCTACAGGTGTTACTGTTAGGGTGAGGGTCAACATTGCTGATGGGGATCTAGTGCTTCGGTTCTTGCGTTAGATCCCCTGAGAGCACCTCCACTCCTAACACCCTGACCAGCACTCAGTATAAAGTATAATGCACTTCTTTACCTGATCTCCTTACACTTGGTATTACTGAATAGATGTGGGATTTAGTCTCCTCTTGCATTTAAATGTATTCTGATAGCATATTACCTTCCCCACACTAATTCCAAAAGGCTTCCTGAACTTGTGTATCAGCCAAGAGTCCTGATTTGATACCATTGCATAACAAAATGTAACGTAATGCAGTATATGTTATCTTTGCAGTTTTAACATGTTACAATTTATAACTACAAAGGTTTGCCTAGGTACAATGTTGCACTATTGACCAGAAATAAATTCTTGCAGCCAAGTACAACTTCCCGTCCAAGCTACTATTTAAGAATTAATCTCTGGAAAAACTGCAATTTTATCCAAGAGTGAAATTATAATGTTTACGCTTAAACTACATGATCTCAGATCAGTGAATGAATTTGAATTTTCACAGATAGCCAGTTGATTGTGTTTGGCCGTATTGCGCACACTGTAGCTTTAATGACATCCCTCACCTCTAAATAAATTTGGATGTGTTTGACGACTGGGAAATTGTAAGTTTAGAAATATTCACATTGTGAGCAAAATATAAATAAAAATAAGGAATTGAAAATGCATCTAAGTACAGCCGTGCACAACATGCTGGTTGATGTGTGATAGGAGGGTTCCTATTTAGTTACCATTAGATTTATACAGCCAGGAGAATGATTGCTTGTGTTATTTCTTATCTATTGATTTTTGGACTCTGATGATAGTGTGTATCAAATAAATTATATACTGGATTAGTCTGTAAAAATCAGAAAAGCAAAATTTGTATCCTATAGCTTATTAATGTCACATTTATGAGAGTAAATCCGAGGGGGTCTTTTCTTTCAGAAATATAACGTGATGCCTAAATTTTCTGACCCTCCTTTGATGTGGATGGAAAGAGCAGCTACAAGTAAGTTGTTGTAACTGGCACCATCATTAATAGTTTTGTATGAGCTGACTGTGATATTGTACTACAGGTCTGTTTGGGGTGAAGCGGTATGGAGTCCATATAAATGGATATATTGTCAGTGACAGTGGGGAAGTTAGCATGTGGCTGGCACGGCGCTCCCCACACAAACAGACTTACCCTGGACTACTTGACAATGTGGTGAGTATGGATCAGACCTTAAGGAAACAGTGATAATCAATGGAGGGCCAAAGAGTACCTCAACACTTCATAAACAAAGCTCCAGCAATCAATCAAATAAACCATTGTGTTGCGTCTCTAAAGGTAGCAGGTGGTCTGGCTGCTGGTATTGGGATCAAACAAACTCTGGTAAAAGAATGTCAGGAGGAAGCATGTATCCCAGCAGCCATTGCTGAGAAGGCTCGTCCAGTTACCACTATAAGGTGCGTGTGATGCTGCCATGTTTCACCAGGCGAGGGATTTGTCAGTCAACTTTTATGTGTCTTCATTCATCTTTCTTCTCTTCATTCGCATCTTTGAGATCATCCTGCTGCACAGAGGTCAACAACATAACTCAATTAAAAATAAATTTTCCTGTTTTGACACCAGACTCTTACTCATTGAATTTCTGCACCAAGAAATTCCACCACGTTAGAACAAAGTAGGCATCCCTGAAAATTTAGTCAAAAATTCATTACCAAACAACCTAAACTGTCCACAACCACTGTCATCATCACATACTACTTTTTAAAACTTCACATGCCTCAACACACCCCCCTTCAAAGATCCAGAATTTGATGGTTTCATTAAGCAAAAGAGTAAGCTTCCTTCCTAGAGATAAAAGGATCTCCAGTCATCACTAAGAGTTATATGGGAAACGGGTAAAGCTGTTTTAAGCAGTACAATAATTGAATTCTCCATTTACAAAAAAAGAAAAAGAGCAACATACTGAATTGCAACAAACAAAAATAAATAAATAAAAAATTCAAACAACTTGAAAATAATGTAACTAACCTGACAGAAAAATCTGAAAATGAATTAAGAACATACAAATATCAATATCATTAAGGATGGCAACCCAGGAAACATGTTAAAAGGATGAACCAGCAAAACACTGAATCTAAACTAAACTTTTGTTAATTTACATGAAAGCACCACAGGGTACATTTAAGGAGTGCTGGTATAAATGAAAGAGCAGCACAATGATCTGTAATCTGTGGGATTACACCACCACATTGCTCTGGTCTAATGTGCCTTGATGTGACTGTTATGATTTGGTGCTATATAAATACATTTGCTTTGCTTTGCTTTCTGAGGGATTAGAACAGACTCAGGTCCCCCATAGAACCACCCTCAGCCTCCAGCTGTTCTATTGAAACAGTGTCAGATATGTAAAAAGCAAAGTTGTATGGATTCCACAACTAACCACTTCAATGTATTTTGTAGTTACACCTACGAGGATGACGGGGAAGTGTTCGCTGAATGTCAGTTTGTCTTTGACTTGGAGCTTCCTCTTGAGTTCAAGCCAAGAGTTGGGGATGGAGAGGTGCAGGATTTTTGCCTTCTGCCCACTGATAAGGTCAGTTTTCCATAAAATGAAACCATGTGCTCCACTTCTACACAGTGATGACTGAAAGCCTACTCAGGATGCCAACAGCAATCTGATGCAGCAGTTTGTTAAAAAGTAATAAGACGTAATTGGCTAACACTTTCATCATTGCGATCCCTCAAAATAAACTTTTATAATGATAATCTATATTTTTTTAATATTTTCAAAATCTATGTGACAAAACTGCAGGGCAGCAGAAACAGCAAGTAGAAATACTATAGAAACACTTCATTCGTCTTCTAGAGATTTAAAGATGAGAAAGATTCCAAAAACAAGGCAGGCGTTAAAGTTGATTCAAAAGATGCTGTATTTGATAGTAAATTATTGACAATTGTAGGTAAGGGCTGATGAATTTTGTCTCCGCTAGTTACAATTTTCATTCATTCATTCATCTATGGCTTAACTGTTTCTGGGTCGTGAGGGTGCTCGAGCCAATCGCAGCTCACATTGGGCAAGGGCGTGATACACCCTGGACAGGTCACCAGTCCATCACAGGGCCAACACACAGAGACAGACAGAGACAAACAACCACTCAGACACACACTCAGACCTACGGACAATTTAGAGTCACCAATTAACCTAAACATGATGTCTTTGGACTGTGGGAGGAAACCCACACAGGCACGGGGAGAACATGCAAACTCCACAGAAACCGAACCTGCAACCTTCTTGTTGTGGGGCAACAGCACTAACCACTATGCCGCCATGCTGCCTACAATGAACTCAAAGTATTCTTTTTTTTTTTTTTTTTTTTTCCCAGGGGGCAGGAAAGTCAGGTGTAGCATGAGAAGGAATAACAGGCAGCAAGGGCCTTTGGTCAGACATGAACCCCTGCTGCTAGTTAGGATTAAGTCTTTGTGGTATGTGTTCTACCAGGTGAGGGTGCCCTGAAATTAATAGACTTCAAATGAAATAAAGTATGAACAATTCAAACCAATATAAAGTTGTTTTAATAGAAATAAATCACTTAAATCCTTAAGGGCGGTCACAGACCCTACTGACCTAATTTCTTGGGGAAGATCATTCCAGATACCCAGGGTGCTGACAGCAGACACTGTGTCACCCTCAGTTTTCAGTTGGCCCACTGAATGTGTAGTTGCATATAAGTAACAAAAAGAGAAAAAGAAAAAGCAATAACCACTAAATAAAGCATTGTGGCGACTACTGTAAAGACGTTAAAAGTAGTGATGGAAATTCCAGCTCTTTTTAGAGAACTGGCTCTTTTGGCTCGGCTCACTAAAAAGAGCTCTTTCAGCTCCCAAGCGGCTCTTCAGATTTTTTTGTTGCTTAAATTAATTTATTACCAACAATAATGTAAAATTATGCGCAAAATGCATTACTAATGTAAAAAAAAAACATGTTATGTTTTTATTTATTTATATATGTTTATTAGTACTACAAAAAATAAATTCTAAAATACAAAAACAAACTTTTAATTTATTAATTTATTTACAATTGAAATTTTAACTGTTTTAAACTTTTAACTTTTTTCTACTAAAGAAATTTAAAGTGAAACAACACAGAATCGCTGCAAAACACACAATACAACAAAATATAAATTAAAATATTTAAAATAAAAAGAAAAAAATCAGCATCCAGATAACTTGTCTTAACTAGTTAAGATTGGCATTGAGGAACACCAAGTGCCTCAGCTTTGAGGAGCTGATCAGGTTTCTTTTGTCTGAAATTATCTGCCCTGCTTTAGAGAAGATTCTCTCAGAGGGGACTGATGTTGCAACAATGCACAGTCTCCGTGTCATCACATGCGTAAGGTGTGGGTAAATTGAAGCCTTGGTTTCCCACCGGCTCAGTGGGTCTGCACTTCTCTGGGAAAGGGGCTCCTCAAGGTAGGATCTCACTTCCAGCATTGAATCTGCTGAGGGATTCCTTCTTGTAGTGTCTCCACTTGGTCGTTCTTCAAAGAACCTCCAAACAGCAGATGCTTGTGGCTCCTCCTGTTCATCCTCTGCTGCCTCTTCTCCCTGGCCCCCTGGCTGTGGAGTTGGCTGGCTGGATCTTGTTGCTGCTGCAGTTTTTCTGTGAAGAGCTTCATCAGCTGTTCTGTTGTCATTAAAGGTCAGCTTCTTGAATCTTGGGTCAAGAATGGTGGTTTCTGAGAGAACAGTGTTGTATTCCATTCTGTGGAACTTTCTGTCCATGGATGCACAGAGAGCATCCACCAACTCTTTCACTTTCCCTGTGGTTACTCTGGTCTGGTGCTCAGCTTTCACTCTCTGCAGACCCTTGCAAAGGATTAACATTTTGGAGGCCGTAACATGGCTGAAAAAGAGTAGACAATAAGTGATAAAATTATGCTTTGTTTTATTTAACAGTGTATATTATTATTTCTGGTCATGTCTAATCCGCTTTTCATACCAGTAATGCAACAAGAACAACAACAACAACTAATAATAATAATAATGTGATAACATTTGTACACTGCACCTGTCTGCACTGATCTCCACAGTGACCTGATCAAATGGCTCCAGAACAGTGCATGCCTCCTGCAGTACCTGCCATTCTTCTTGGCTCAGTGGATCGACAGGTGCATTGATAACAGCCAGGGTAGAGATGACTGCATCCTTGGACTCCAGAATCCGTTTTAGCATATCAAAGGTGGAGTTCCACCTTGTGACACATTCTTGTTTGAGCTTCAGCTCAGGCATGCCCATCTGTTGTTGGGTAGATTTGAGCTTCTGTGTGGCTGTTGTGCTCCTGTGGAAAAATTCCACTATCGCCTTCACTTTGTCCACAGTGGGCTTCATCACCTTCAGAGCATCTCTTACAACTAGGTTAATTGTGTGTGCAAGACATGGATGGTGGGTCCATTTCAGGGTTTTAATTGCTTTGGTTATGTTAGCTACATTGTCACTAACACAGCAAACCAATTTGTTTTCCACATCACACTCTTTTGCCACTTTGAGCAGCTCCTCTTTTGAGCAATTCCTGCTTGGAATTGCATACATTGGATTGAGTGCATGAGTAAACCTTCTGAATCCTTAATCATCCACGACTGAAAATGGTTGGAAATCAAGTGCAATCATTTTAGCCAATCCTTCATCACTTGTGTTCTGTCTTGCTGGGGTCACAGACTTCTGCAAAAACTGTCTCATAGAGCTCTGGGTTGTAGGTTTAGGTGGTTGTGGTGGTGTACTACATGATGCTGTAGACACTGCAGCATCAGCAGCAACAGTTGCAGTAGACACACTGGCACCTTCATTAATATCACGTTCATCTGCTTGTGTTTTTTCTTCCCATTGCACTGATGGGTGGACAGTTCTCAAGTGCCTGTGCAGGTTGTTCTTGGAGCCAGCTCGATAAGAATTTTTTTTCTTGCAGACTCTACACTCTGCGTTTGTATTATCAGTAAAATTGAAATGGGTCCAGATTTTACTCCTTTTCCTGCTGTCACTCATTTTCTTAACTATACCTTCCGTTCGTGGTGTCTCTCCTTGTGGCCCCTTGCTCTCTTTCTCTTTCGTCTCCCTCCCTCCTCTGTTCTCCTGTTCGTGTATGTGCTGTGTGTGTGTGTAACTGCCGCCCCTCCCCCCTCTGCTCAGCGCTGACACAGAGACGACACCACACATATTCACCAATCACGTGTGGCTTGAAGAGAAAAAAGTGAAAGAGAGAAGGGGATGAAAAAAAAAAAGCGGCTCCCGTCGTTCACTTCAAAGAGCCGGCTCTAAGGGCTGTTTCATTCGTGACCGACACATCACTAGTTAAAAGAGATGTGATGTCTCTTTGTTCTGGTTAAAGACCTGGCCCCTGGTTGTTGGTTGGTACTCTCCAATGATCAGTAGATTTTTTGGTGAGAAAAGTAAAAACATTGTACTGGTGATGAAGGAGTGATGAGGATAAAATCAAACTGTGTTCTCTTGTTACATCATTGTGGTCTAGAACAAAATGGTTTTGCTGTCTGGATTAAAGAATTTGATCTCCCTGTCAAATCGTTACATATCAACCACATGAGAAGCTGCATGGAGCTGTTGTGATGTGTTAACATTATGTGTTGTTTATTAATTCATGTTGTGGGTCTGTTTCTGAAGGGCCTGTGTTCATTGTGTTGTTAAAAAGAACTGGACTGAACAGAAGCACCTAAGTTTTAATACCACAGACATGCGATAGGAATGTTTTCTGATTCTTGTCCTGATCTTAGGTGAAGGAGCTGCTGTCTACCGATGATTTCAAACCAAACTCTTCCATGGTTGTCTTGGACTTCCTCATTAGACACTCCTATATTGAGCCTGACACAGGTGTGAGATTATGCTATCAATGATAAAATCTGTTGAGAACTGCAGACCTCTTTGGTGATTGTCTTTTTTCCATTTCAGAGCCATTCTATCAGGAGTTTGTGGCAGGACTCCATCATGAGTTTGAGTGAAGCTGAGGCAGGAGCCTGTCGACACAGTGTGTTTCATTTATCCCAGCACACGAGGCAACCTCATACTATGTGGACTGTTGGACATTGGGTTGAGTTTGTTTAAACTAAAATCCAGTCAACAGGCTACAGGATTATTGATAATATTATGTGTAGGAATAAGATTAGGAGTCTGTGCCCCCTTTTATGAATGCTTCCTATTTACAACTCCTTTATCATAATCTTATCTGCCAGGTAGGCCCCAGATAAAGCACCACCATGTAGTTTTTGACAACATTGAGACCATTGTCTCTTAGTTTATGAAGGTTTAAAGAACCTCTGTTTAAAATTTAGGGCTACTGTGTAGAAGTATCTTGTTTTTTAGTTGGATTCAGTTGAATCTGCACTTGCACATATCACAAATAAACTTTGTGATATGATTTGAGATTTTATTTCATGAAAATAGTGTGAATTATGACCCTGTGACTAAATAAACAATTTACATGCACAAAAGCCCACAATGGGATAGGGAAAGCTCTAAGTACATCTTCTAAAGAAATTAAGATTGAAAGGGAAAAGACATGTCAGTGTGTGTAATACAGTCCTGAGAGAAAGTCTGAAAAGCACTTACATTAAAATGTGTTTCCTGAAGGGTAAGAAAGCTAAGTGAATCAATGCGCAGTGCAGAGAGAAGCAAAACACCCACAAATAAGCAATAGCACATATCATGCCATTAAATGTTTTTGTTCAATCTTTTTGTTGATGATTAAGAAATACTGTGGTGCAGTAACCAGGTTCAAGGAAAAGAGCTTCACTATGGACATTCATTTTGCATGGCTATGTTGTACCACAAAGAATGCTCTGACCATCTGAAGCTTTATGATGTTACACTTGACCCAAAAGATCTGCTGCACACTATCAAAATTCTCCACTCATGATCATGATCTGTGATGATGAGTGTGTGCTCTTTGCATCTGCCATCTGAGGGCTTAAAGCTTCAAACCATGATCTTTAGACTGAATCACAAGACTAAGCCTTACGTGTCCTGCTAATAAAAAAGAATCCATGGGCAGAACACGGTCATTATCCGTTAGTTTAGTTTCTTTAGAATACATTCAAAAAAATGATGAAATGTGAGAATACATCTGTGTACAAAACAATCTTCTTCTTACAAAGAATCCGTCATCAAGGAGTCACTTCTATTTTATAATCTGACATCGATATTCTCCACTTCTTGTTTTTATTTTTGTGCAAATAATGCAACATAAGCCAGTAGACTATCACACAGTTAGTATGACATCCAACAGAATAGAAAGCAGTTGTTTTTCCATTGCAATGCACTGTTTTGTTCATTGCTCTTAAGCTACAAAAACATCCTGCTAAGGCCAAACAATTAAAGAATGCTATCCAAATCAAAGAGGCTAAATGAAGTGTTGTGGTACTACAAAGATGCAGTGGCCCATAAATCATATTCTCCCAGTAAATGAACTTGTTTTTTTACCACAAGCACCAACACAAATGACATAATTTATGAAATTCAAAAATATATCATTCCCCTCTAAAATGTACAAACTGGGATACTGACCAATATGAACACAGAAATAAAGGTTTCTGATATCAGCTCTGCTCCTCTGTAGCTGAAGTAAAACCCCATCATAGCTGTGTACAGTGATTTAATTCAAAACAGTTTTCTGACCAGAAAGATTATCAACATTATGTTTAGGTCATGTATTAATAAAGAAGTTTCAGTACAAATCCTGATGTACGTTGGTCTTAAATACATGAGCTTAAACACATTATGTATTTAAGCTCATGTGTAAACAATAAACCTTAAGCTTTATAAATGAATGAAAAGTTATTACATGTTTATAAAATAGAAAAGTAATTGCTAAATTTGAAACAAAGGTGAATAATAAACACTACAGGCCAACAGGGATATGTCTCTCTGGAGCTGGTCTGCTAGTCAGGGATTAGTAATCAAAGACCTGAACTCACTGAACAGAATAAACCCTCCTTCTCCTCAGCTATGACTCAGAAATACAGACATATTCTGTTGATTTACACAAAATCCCAGGATTGTAGTGTTTTTATCTTAAAGTTATAATCTCTAACCTTAAATGTATATATCTTAGCTTTTTTCATTAGCTATTTGGGCTTCCTGTTTTTTCCTGATATTTTATTTGAGCTTCCTGATTTTTTGTTTGTTTTTTTTTTCCTTTGGCCTGACTCTTTCTTCATTGTCCCTGTAATTCCCCTTTCAACTGCACCCACCTCAGCAACCAAGTAGACATAAGGATCAGATGTGTTTCTTGGCCTTTTTTGTTTTCCCTATCCCTCCAGTGTCTGTTTAACCTTAGCCTCTATAGTCTCAGGTTCAGCTGCTCTTCTTGCCTTGTCTTTTGGCCTGGAGTGCTGCCCTGGTGGCCATCTCGAAGACCTCCCTCACGCCATCCTTTGTCTTTGCTGAGCACTCTGAATAACCAAAGGCATTGATCCTGTTTGCCATGTCCCTCACCTTATCAATTTTTACTGGTTCCTGGTTGAATGAATTGAAATCATGACGCTTTGATGAAATGATGTTTGCAGTTCACTGTATGATCTCTTCAATGATAAAAGGAGTTTTCAGAATCTGAAAGTGAGGACCGTCATTGAAAAAGACATCCACCCCTCAACACATCTTAGTTTACTGAGTAAGTAAACTAAGTAGTAGGATATGGAGAAAGCAAACTAAGGTGGGTTCAGTTTTGCTCAATACAAGCCTGTCCTGCATTTCTGACTCCAGGAAAAATACCAAAAACAACTGTAGCTTTAATTAGGTCACACATTTAGGCCAGGGGTCTTTGGTGGCTCAAGAGCTACCAGTAGCTCACCCCATTTCACAGTAACATTACAATATAGTATGAACAAACTGTTTGTGCATATGTCTAATTTTTAAATACAAATAAATCAAAACAAGGGGAACCGTTCATCCTGGGAAAAGTTGGGTCCCACCATTTATGTGAATTTTACTTTGATACATACCAACTACGTAAGCACTGCTGCAGACCAAGTACACCCCTTAATGGTTGCAGCCTCTTTCAGCAGGATAATGCTACATGCCACACTAGTCAATTCAAGTCAATTGATGACTTGTGAAATCATATTCATTTGGTTTGACTTGGAGATCAGAGTGTTTGATATAGAAAATTGGCATGTGGTATGATATGGAGTATGTGGACTCTTTGGAATGGAATAGTTTTCTTCATTGGTCATTGGTCTGTTAATCTAAATCAAGTCGAGTACTGTCAAACACAATGTGCTTAAGCTGCTACTGCACAAACAGTATGTTTGTACAATGTAAATCTTTCAGGTCCTTATTAATCACATCCATTAGACAGAGTGGTGCTGGAAAAAAGTAAGTGAATATTTTTTTTTTTTTTTTACAATATTTTAAGGGCTGATGGCAAGCATTCTACCATCATACACTTTCATGAATAATTTACGGACTAAAAGCTTCAAACTGGATCAACTTTATGCGGGGCAGGAGGACCCTTTGTTGGTCTGACTTAATCAACAGCTTGAAGTTCAAGCTCTTGATATGTGTTTGCATTTATTTTTGACATTTACTACTTGATATGCCCCAATGCATAAACCTGGTTGATGTCTCACTGAGGACAGACAAGCAGGACATGGACCAAATTACTGTGAGGTATTTCTATATTTTCCCCTTCAGAGAATGCCCCACATAGGAAATCTGTCTACTACCAGAACAAGGCTTCACTGACCTGTTTCATCTTGGCCAGCTCGCGACATGTGTGCTCGTCATTTCACAGGTCTTTCTTGGTTCCCACCAGGATAATGGGCGCATTGGGAGAAAAGTGCTTGACCTCAGCAGTCCATTTCTCTGGAATATTCTCTGCATCAGTACAAGGTGGATGAATTGAATAAAATAAAAGCTCAATATGCATTCAAGGCCAAAATAATAAGTGGACTGGTTAAAACAATAATTTTGTGCAGTAAATCTTTGGAGTTTTGTGTGCAATAAGACCAAATTTGGCTTTTTTTCTCTGCTTTTTTGTGTTACTTCAATGCAAACAAAGAAATAAACGTGAATATCAAAGCATTTGTCCATCCATCCATCCACCCCTCCATCCATCATGCATTTGGGATTGCAATATTTTTTGGGAGAAGTGTGGCCTGACAGAAATGCCAGTTTTTTTTGGCACGCTTACACTTACAAGGCACCAGAATCATGGCAAAAAGTGACAAATCACCCAAACTGTCAGGACTGTCAATGGTGAAACACATGAGGATAACATCTGTGTCTGGGTAAGACAGAGGCCTCAGACAGTCATAGTCCTCCTGACCTGCTGTGTCCCAGAGAGCAAACTCCACCTGCAAGAGGACACGCATGCATCAATGTGTCTGTTAGGATTAAATGTCAAGTGCTGCATTATCAAGCTAGTCACAAAATTGTTAACTATTGAGATGAAGGAAGTCCCAACAGATTATGTTTTCTAATATATACAAATTAGAGACCTCTAGTGAACTTTGTAAAGACTGCAGAGGAAATTTGTAAAAAGAAATCAAGTCTGTGAATTATCACATTAAAAAAAATTTCATGTAACTTTTAAATTTATTAAATAGAACTTCTAAGAAAATGTGACATTTTCAGATGAATCTCAACTTCAGGTCTGTGTGTTTAGTCTAAAGCATAAGAACTGGAAACTTGAGGAGATGGCTACCTTTTTCTTGGAAAAAACATGATTTTATGTGACGTTTGATGCTGTAACTTTTGACATATCTCTTCTTGGCAATCAACAGTTGCACCCAGTATCCTCCCAAGTCCCATTTTCTCGTTGACCAGGAAAGACCGTGTATAAGCATTGTTTTTCAACAATATAATTCCAACATCTCTCTCTTAAACAGCAACCATTAAAGTCAATGCAGTTTTTGCCACTCCCATGTGAGCTTCATTATTCTGCCGTTTGCTTTGTCGGTGTTGCTAATTTTCTTAGGACTAATGTTATCAGGTTGCCAGCGTCCCAGTCCCGCGCATTAAATTTGAGCCTTGTCCCTTGTCCCTTGACATTTGAATTTCCCCAATGGGGATCAATAAAGTATTATTATCTTATCTTGTGCATGGAGGTTTTTTGATGATATTATGTTATGCAGATGATGGAATAGTCAAAGTCTTTGCAATATTATGTTGAGGAACATTGTTCTAAAATTGTCCCACGATTTGCAGACGCACTTTTTTGCAGATTGTGGAACATTTGGCCATATTTATTTCTGTGAGGCTCTGCCTCTTTAAGGTGCTCTTTGTACCCAGTCATGCAAGTGACCACTTGCCAATTAACCTAATAAGTTGTGAAAAGTTTCATTTTAGCACCACTTAATTTTCCAGCCTTTTTTCGCTTCTTTTTGAGTTTCTATTTTTCATGAAATAGCTACTAAAATGTCTCAGTTTAAACACTGGATATGGTGTCTATGTTCTAAAAATATGGGTGTATGAGTTTTGCAAATCATTGCATTCTGTTTTTATTTACATTTTACACAGAGGTACAACTCTTTTGGAATTGAGGTTACAATACATATTCCCCTATTTGGTCCTTGGATGATGGCCACTTGGATTAAACATGAAGATCACAGGATTTTACTGTGTTAAACATTTTGTACAGTAATAGGAAAACACAATGTCTATTTATAATCAGTAATACAAAGTTTAAATGTTCAAGTTCATAGTTAGGTCAATTGATTGTGGAAAATATGTTACTTTGTTACAGAAGGTTCAGATTATTTGCCTGCATCATGCAAAGAAACAATAAGAGAAAATACGAGCTTTTCAGTGTGTTCCAGACTGATCGCCACATCAAGGTAAGAAGGAAATTATAAGAGCTCTGAAAACATGGCGGCTCACCTGCTTACCATCCACCTCAATATCAGCCACATAGTTTTCAAACACTGTGGGAACATAAACCTCAGGAAACTGATCTTTGCTGAACATTATAAGGAGGCAGGTTTTGCCACAGGCTCCATCACCAACTATCACCAGTTTCATTCTGATTTCTGCCATCTGAAAGAATGAAGAAAACATTTATTCATTTAATAATTCTGAGCATTTAGTGCAAATATAGTCAGACAGCATAGCAGGCTTCACTAAAAACTTCCAGCAAGATGATGAAACTACATCCCTGAAAGCTGGTTTGAGTTTTAGGTTCATCAGACCCCACTGCACAGCAGACTGTGATTCTATCAGGACTGATGTAATAAAAGCTACCTTGGCCACAATAAAAATTTCTGGTTATTATGAGATAAACAATGGCATTATACTGTTCATGAGACAATAATGTGATCTCTCTGGGTTTACTTGCATGTGTTTGACTGGTAAAACGATCTTTGGTCAGGTGATTGCAAACTGCTCTGCAGCCAAATCTGAGAAAGTTCTAGTTTTTCAGCAACTCAACCTTGTGTTTTTTGTATTTGTTATCATCCCAAATGCCACAGTATTCTCAATGAGTGAGAGGGCTGCATATGTCATGCAGACATATGGTCAATCTGAACATTGGCTAAATCTCAAATAAAGTGTAAACTGAGCAGTTAAAGTTGACATCTGACATCAGCACACATGGCTGAGGGTTCAGTGGCATCATATTTGCTAAGGCCTTAAAGATATACCACCACCTGAGCTGTCCAGTGCTGATGTGTGCTCACTTTCTTAAATTAAATAAGGGAATGTGCCATTATCATGTAGTGGTTGTTGGAAAATAAAATGACTCGAGGCTTTTTATCGAATTCAGTCCATTTGACATAGAGCTTGCGGATAACATCTGGAGTCAGTATAGTACAGAATCAGGATAGTTACTACTATAATATCTACCAAGTACAGGGACGAATAAAATCAAGACTTTATTGATGTATCAATTTAACCTCTACCCAACTGCTTTATGTTAGATAACTTGCCATCCTAATGTTAGCAATTTTCCTATTTATATTTGGGTCTGTGTGCGTCAGATGGGGGGCAGCTAAGCTCTAGCTAGCAGCAGGTTTGGTTCCCTTTAAAGAGGCTTAACTCTTAGCTTGCTAACTTTGCATAGTTTTTCAACGGTTGGTCTGTAGGCAGACAGATAGCATTTTGAGACCGCAATACATCGCTTGAATCTAGCTGCCAGTTAGATTCAAGCGATCAGGTATCAGATAGAGTAATGAGTCTGAAGCTAGAAATCGAAGGTGTGATGTTCAATGTTGTTAGTGGGTATGCTCCACAGGTAGGATGTGAGCTGGAGGAGAAGGAGAAATTCTGGTTGGACCTTGATGAAGTGATGCAGAGCATCCCTAGAAGTGAGAGAGTTGTCATTGGTGCAGACTTCAATGGACATGTTGGTGCAGGAAACAGAGATGATGAGGAGGTGATGGGGAGGTTTGGTATCCAGGAGAGGAACGCAGAAGGACAGATGGTGGTTGACTTTGCAAAAAGGATGGAAATGGCTGTAGTGAATACTTTCTTCCAGAAAAGGCCGGAACATAGGGTGACTTATAAGAGTGGAGGTAGGAGTACACAGGTAGACTACATCTTGTGTAGACGGTGTAATCTGAAGGAGATCAGTGACTGCAAAGTAGTGGTAGGTGAGAATGTAGCCAGACAGCATAGGATGGTGGTGTGTAGGATGACTCTGGTGGTGAGGAAGATGAAGAGGGCAAAGACAGAGCAGAGAACTAAATGGTGGAAGCTGAAAAAGGAAGAGTGTTGTCTGATTTTTAGGAAGGAGTTGAGACAGACTCTGGATGGCCAGGAGGTGCTTCCAGTTGACTGGACAACTACAGCTAATGTGATCAGGGAGACAGGTAGGAGAGTATTTGGTGTGTCATCTGGAAGGAAAGTGGATAAGGAGACTTGGTGGTGGAATGAGGAGGTGCAGGAGTGTATACAGAGAAAGAGGTTAGCTAAGAAGAAGTGGGACACTGAGAGGACTGAAGAGAGTAGACAGGAATACAGGGAGATGCAGCGTAAGGTGAAAGTAGAGGTGGCAAAGGCCAAACAAAGGGCTTACGATGACTTGTATGCTAGGTTGGACAGTAAGGAGGGAGAGACTGATCTATACAGGTTGGCAAGGCAGAGAGACAGAGATGGGAAGGATGTGCAGGCGGTTAGGGTGATTAAGGATAGAGATGAAAGTGTATTGACAGATGCAACTAGTGTGATGGGAAGATGGAAAGAGTACTTTGAAGAGTTGATGAATGAGGAAAATGAGAGAGAACGAAGAGTAGAAGAGGTGACTGTTGTGGACCAGGAAGTAGCAAAGATTAGTAAGGATGAAGTGAGGAGGGTATTGAAGAGGATGAAGAGTGGAAAAGCACTCGGTCCTGATGATATACCTGTGGAGGTCTGGAGGTGTCTAGGAGAGGTAGCAGTAGAGTTTCTGACTGGGTTGTTCAACAGGATCTTAGATAGTGAGAAGATGCCTGAGGAATGGAGGAGAAGTGTGCTGGTGCCCATTTTTAAGAACAAGGGAGATGTACAGAGTTGTAGCAACTACAGAGGAATAAAGCTGATGAGCCATACAATGAAGTTATGGGAAAGAGTAGTTGAAGCTAGACTAAGGGCAGAAGTGAGCATTTGTGAGCAGCAGTATGGTTTCATGCCAAAAAAGAGTACTACAGATGCAGTATTTGCTTTGAGGATGTTGATAGAGAAGTACAGAGAAGGTCAGAGGGAGCTGCATTGTGTCTTTGTAGATCTGGAGAAAGCTTATGACAGGGTGCCCAGAGAGGAACTGTGGTATTGTATGAGGATGTCTGGAGTGCCAGAGAAGTATGTTAGAGCGGTGCAGGACATGTATGAGGATTGTAAGACAGTGGTGAGGTGTGCTGTAGGTGTGACAGAGGAGTTAAAGGTGGAGGTGGGACTGCATCAGGGATCAGCTCTGAGCCCCTTCTTGTTTGCTATGGTGATGGACAGGCTGACAGACGAGGTTAGACAGGAATCTCCATGGACTATGATGTTTGCAGATGACATTGTGATCTGTAGTGAGAGCAGGGAACAGGTGGAGGAGAAGCTAGAGTGGTGGAGGTTTGCCCTGGAAAGGAGAGGAATGAAGGTTAGCCGCAGCAAGACGGAGTATATGTGTGTGAATGAGAGGGACCCAAGTGGAAGAGTGAGGTTACAGGGAGAAGAGATAAAGAAGGTGGAGGATTTTAAGTATTTAGGGTCAACAGTCCAGAGCAATGGAGAGTGTGGAAAAGAGGTGAAGAAGCGTGTGCATGCAGGCTGGAACGGGTGGAGAAAAGTGTCAGGTGTGATGTGTGATAGAAGAGTTTCAGCTAAAATGAAAGGAAAGGTGTACAAAACTGTGGTGAGACCAGCAATGTTGTTTGGTCTAGAGACAGTGTCACTGAGGAAAAGACAGGAGGCAGAGCTGGAGGTAGCAGAGATGAAGATGCTGAGGTTCTCTTTGGGAGTGACCAGGTTGGATAGGGTCAGGAATGAGTACATCAGAGGGACAGCCCATGTTAGAGGTTTTGGACATAAAGTCAGAGAGGCCAGACTGAGATGGGTCGGACATGTCCAGAGGAGAGATAGTGAATATATTGGTAGAAGGATGCTGAGTTTTGAAGTGCCAGGCAGGAGGCCTAGAGGAAGACCAAAGAGGAGGTTTATAGATGTAGTGAAAGAGGACATGAAGGTGGTTGGTGTGAGAGAAGAGGATGAAGAAGACAGGCTTAGATGGAGGCAACTGATTCGCTGTGGCGACCCCTGAAGGGAAAAGCCGAAAGGAGAAGAAGAAGAAGATCATTTAGCGTAGCTATCTGCAAGTCTAGACACTTTTTCTCTGTTTTGCTAACCCTCTTGGCTGTGTCCAGTTGTTTTAAACAATTCCTTTGATAAATCAGTGGTTCATTTGATTATATACACGTTACGTGTGTATTTGTGTAGTGTTATATGTTATGAACAAGAGATACGGTTTACATGGCACGTTTGTGTTGTGGTTGCGCTGCCTCGGAGACGAGAGCTCGACACAGGGGTTCTGCAGGTTTAGTTTTCAGTCACAATAACAAGTTACGAGTCATTATCTAACATCACAGTTAGTCAGCAGCTGTTTAATGTAGGTAAAAATGAATGTTGTGAATAGTCGACAGCATGTGGACTATCACATCATACTTATGTCCGGCATCAAAATATTGTTTGACAATAGTGAGTAGGTAGGATATCACGAACGCCGCTCATGTTTTGAGATCATGTCCTTCAAAGGATGGACCAGTTCCTTCGTCCTATCAGCGACGATTCATGTTGCCCGAAGGTACCCACCCTTTCCGGTTTGGTTAATGTTGTTGTGGATTCTCTTTTGTTGTTGTGTTTTTCGATTTGTCGTTGTCGTTTCTCTTTTACTGTTGTGTTTTTTAATTCGTTGTTGTCGTTTCTCTTTTGTTGTTGTGTTTTTCGATTTGTCGTTGTCGTTTCTCTTTTGTTGTTGTGTTTTTGATTGGTCGTTGTCGTTTCTCTTTTGCTGTTGTGATTTGCACTTCCAGGCCACCGTACTTTAGAGACATAGTGGCGACAACTCCGTTCACTGCAATGGCGGCGTTGGAGACCATCGAAAGTTCCTGGAAGTTAGCATAAGCTAACCGCCGCTTAATGTATTTCAATGGAGCAGATTGTCGGAGCTACAATTTTTAAGGTAAAATGTTTAAATAATCGTATTTCCATATCAGTTGTGCATCGAAATCTAATTGACCTGAGTAATTAAGTATGTTGACGGATTGTCACCGTCTTGATTAGTAGATTTAGAGAATATAAACCGATAAAGGTTTAGGCTAGCACACTGGATAATGATAGCAACAGATGCCACAGGCTGATAAATGCAAATTCTGTTCTTAAATATAACTTCATCCAACGCTGTTGATAGCGAGGTTAATATGTAGGGAGAGCTATTGTAGCTAAATTTTTATTTAATTTGAATGTATTGAGGCTGCGGAATGATGGGCAAGGCACATGATATGAAGATATTGATATTGATTTTCCTGTCTTTTTTTTTTTTTTACATTCTGCAACCTCAGCCTTATACATCTCCTTTTGATACAAACAACTTCCCTTGGCTTTTGTGTTATTTTTTTCTGTTTTTAATTAAAAAAATATTAAACTTCCCTATGGTTTGGTCTTTGAAAATGTGCCATGCATTGTTTGAATATGATTACATCACATTTCTTTTGTTTTCACAATCTATGAAGGTGGTCATAATTTTTCCTGCTGACTTTAGCCATCCATATTTTCCTCCTGTCCCTGTCTTTGGGGAAGCCATACATACGCATGCCTTTCTCTGAACGATTGGAGCATCCCCATGCAGCACAGCATACCATGGTGAAGACTGTATTCAAGGACAGCAGAAAAAACAAATGCTGATCTATTAGAGTTCTATGCTGTTGTAAAGGAATTCATTTTGTTATTAAGTCCATTTGGAAAAACAAAGAGTGTGTGTGTGTGATTTATTATGTATAATCTTTAGAGACTAAGTTTGGGATAGTTAACAGCGATAGAAATCCATATATTTGCCATGGATTTCGTGTAAGAACTCATTATATTGTGAGTCCAGACTTGTGCAGTTATTTGGAAAATCGTAAGTCTACCTCAGTCAAAATAATAAAAAAAAAACTACATGAAACTGAAAATATTTATATTTTATTACTGTCAATGATTGTACAGGTTTAGTGAAGGTAACAGACTTATAAGCAATTCACACAAGTAGATATTGAGAAGAGTGGTGACACTCCCATAGGACTCCGTTGTACGTTTTCTTCCAGTCTACTTCTGGGGTATGCGGCCTCGTGTAGTTCCAAACATCACCTCCACGGCGTTGGACATTGTTCATTTGCATTGCTGACCGTCGAGTAACTTCTGAGGTAAGTTGATTAAATAGCTACCTGTTTTGAATTGTCAACTGTATATGTTTTATCAGAGGTCCATTATGATGCATATACTGATTTTTATTTGCATGTGCACAGCGTAATTAAATATATTTTTATTTTGGCAGACGACCGATTGTCTGCTAGTTTGGTAGCGCGACTTTGCTAGCTGTGAAGGTATTTCCAGGGGTAAATTGATTAAATAGCTACCTCTTTTGAATTGTCAACTCTCTATATTATATCAGAGGCCATTTATGATGCATATACTTTATTTGTATTTGTATGTGTGTGTATATATATATATATATATTATATGACAGAGCTTTTTAACTTTAGTTGAACTGTAAATTGTAAATCAATGCAGTAGATAATGCAATTTGCGTTGCAATCTTGTTTGTCTGTTTGATTCAGAATCAAAACATAAATGTGACTATCTTTGAGGAGCCTCAGTGTCTACCTCACAGAAGACATGTAGACCCTCATCAAAGAGTACCAAGTAAGTGTATGTCAACCTGCTTTCTTTACATCAAAATATGTTAGATGTATTTACATTGCTAGTTGCATTAATTGTCACATATTGAAGTTGGATATACTATATGAATAATGTAATAAACTCATTAGGAATGTAGTCGATCCTTGAATTACTTGAAATGGGAAATATTGTTAGCTGCATGTATCATACCAAAGTTTAATTTGGCGCAATATGTGTGGTCCATTGCGCTTAGAATTGCTGGAGGCACCCTCGCAGAAGGGGGTTTCCTCGTGTTCAGCTTAGACCGATGAATGAATACTGTTGGTACAGCATCTGGCTTCAACTTCAACTTTTCTCTTGTTTTTGTGGCAGTGAATTGGTCATCTTCAAAGTGTACCTGTTGGTAGGCTTGTAAGATCAGTTTCCATTGCACTTCAAATAGAATCAATGTCATAATTCTCTTCCCTTTGAAATGCTAGCAAGTGATGTCCCATGTGAACATTACTTACATGACATAGTTTTTTTGTTGTTGCTGGCCCCTGTCATTTGCATGTTTGGACAGCTGACCATTGCCATCCACCTTTTCCTGGGCTCATGGTCCTTGGGGAAGCCATACATGCGATAACCCTTCTCGGACCGATTGGAGCATCCAAATGCTGCACAGCCAACCATGGTATGACCACTGATCTATAAAATGTTAGTTGTAACCAATGAACCATGACACAATTGAACATCATCTGTTCTCACCTATTTTGCTTCATCTGCTTTTTAGTGTCCTGGACACAGAGATAGAGGATGTCTCCACATGCACACTTGTTCTTGATGTTTTCACTCATTGTTTAACAAAAAAAAAATACAATTTAATTCATCCAAGTGTAATTAGTTGTTCTGTAATATATTTGACATATATTTTCTGTATGGCTTAGTCTTTAAATTAATGGTTGTGTGGTCAACTCCTGCCTCATATTATTCTTTAATATATTTGATATATATTATTGATTGGATACTTTGTGTATAGCTTAGTCTTAAAATTATAATGGTTGTGTGGTCAACTCCTTCCTCATCAGAAGAAGTGGGATGGACACTAAATGCTGAATGGACTGTTGCTACTCTGCTTTCTCAATCACTATCAGACCACGGGTAAGTCAATAAGAATTACAAGCAAAATCAAGGAAATCCAATAATCCAGTTATGCAAAAAAGGGCATTTGAATCATCTTGCATTTCAAAATAAAATATTTCCCATGCTAACACGAACGTGATGCTCTCCCTCTAAAACTTAAATACGCATCTAAGTAATACTTGTACAGAGCTTTCAGTTGTCACCCTACCACTCCAAATGTAAAACTGACATTTACAAATATTGAATAATGCAATAACAGTCAAACAAGTACTTGGGTATTTGATTTTATTTATATTTACCATGCAATATCGCAATCGCCGCAGTCTGTCCCATAGAAGAACATGACAGCGCAGCGTGTGTTTGGAACTATATGGGCTTACATGAACCACGTGACCACCCCGCGGCGAGATCAGAGAGTGTCGCAACTCTTCTCTTTTGGGCCCTGCACTCTACGCTTTTCTTCTTCTTCTTGTTGGATTTATTGGCGGTTGGCAACAAACGTTATGGTGCATTACTGCCACTGACTGGTATGGAGTGTGGATCGAGAGTCTTACTTAATCGTACTAAGGGAAATTTAGACAATTAAATAAAACAAAATTATATTCTTTTTATCCAACCAGTTCTTTAAGATATTGTAACAGAGCGTCATAACATTTTTCTCTGTAAAATGTCTTTTAAATCTAACCTCAGCTTCAGTTTTGTGAAGCTCAAAATTAGATCTTTCCTTTCTACATTATATTTTGGATAGTATAGTATGACATGTTGTATTGTTTCCTGTTGATGACAATAGTCACAGTTTCCTGAGACATGTTTCTTTATTTTATAGAGTGTACTGTTAAGTCCTGAGTGAACAAATCGTAATCTTGATATTACTGTTTCCTCTCTGCGGGATCTTGCTGTCTTTCTTGTGAATCCAAATCTTTGAATTATGTAGTACCATCTGCCTGTTCTTTCTTCTTCCCATTGCTTTTGACACCTTTCTTTTAACTTGCGCTTAATTTTGGTATTCATTTCTTTTTTACTAAATGGAACTTGGATGTCAATGTGTTTGTTTATTGTTCCTTCTTTTGCCCTCCTGTCAGCTGTTTCATTCCCACTTATTTCTACACAGTGGCGCAAAAAGTGGGTATGCACTATATGCGATGCATAGGGGCGTGGCCCCTATGCCCCCCACCCCCGATGTGGCATCGGGGGTGGGGGGGCACCAAAGTGATGGTAAAAAAATAATAATAATAAAGTAAAACTCATATTTTCTTTATGTTTCTGCTGTTGTGGATTTCTAAATAGTTGCTGTATTTCCTTAAGGTTATATAACACTTTAGAGGGCTAACATGCTAGAGAAGGGCGCCCTATCTCATAAGATTCCATCATAGAATTTTGACGTAGAAGAGGGAGCAGGGTTGCCGTGAGCACTGAGCGAGCAGGCGCTGGTAGTGAGTTGAGGTCCATGGGAAAAGATGGATTAAGCAAAAAAGCTGTCAGGGGCTAAAAATAGAAAAAGGAAGAGGGAAAAGGAGAGAAACCCTAATTATTTAAAGCCCATACATGATGATGTCCGGCAGACTTATTTATTTATTATTACTTTTCTTTTTTTTGGGGGGGGGGCGCCAAAATTGTTGCTGCATACCCCCCTGACACTGGTAGCTGCACTCCTGTTTCTACATAAACTGGTATCCAAACTAATGTTATGCTTAGTTCCTTCATTTACATTCTGAATATTTTTGTTAGATTTCCAGTAAGATATCTTTTCTGCTGTCTGACTGTCCGTATTTTAAGCTCATCAAAGATGAGATAGAGTCACAGAACACTACCGTTTTCCAAGGTCTGACCTCTTCAACCCACTGGACTGCCACAAACAACGCCACCATCTCTCCTTTGTACACTGATAATTCATCGTTGATTCTCTTGCATCCTTTAATGTTAAAAAGATACTCGCCTTTCGTACGACTTCCTGTAAGAAGAAAAGGGCCCGCCCCCGACAGTGCCCCCCCTACTTTCGTGCACTTCCAGCCAATAGAACAAAGCGTAATTTAATCAAACACAATAACACAAAAATAAAACACAAGTCTCGTGAGTTTTTTTTACCCCGTGGTCCCAGACATGTAAAGAATTAAGTGGGATCGCAATCACACCGTGTTAAGGTGTAGATTTAGGAGATGAGGTAATCTCTCAAGAAACGGGTTCTTGAAAGATTCTTCGGGATTGAGAGGGACGGCCGGGCTCTGATACCACTAACGGCGACAGTTTGGACCGAGATGGTCTTCTGAACAGGGATGGGACTACAGACCATATGAGGAAACGCATGCCGCTAAATGATTGAGTGCAAGCATTGTTGTGCAGACCCAGATCCTACAATAACTTTTCCAACACCCCACCCGCTTTATTTTTCTCTTGTAAACAATAGTATGAGGTGTGGACAAAGTTCTTCGCACTTCTGCATTTTATCAGAAACTGCCCATTGACTGTGGATTCTTCTTTTGTATTGGCGGTGGGTTGCAAACACATTTCCGCAAACACTGTATGCCATACAGTGTATGGGATGATCACGTGGTCAGGGGAACGGGCGAGTGGTGTGAGCCAATCAGCGCCGAGCTGGTGAACATGAGGCTAGCCATTGGCTTGTTCAAAAGCAGAGCCTTTTGAACCCTAACGTTTGACCATTTCGCTGTGTTGCTGAGAACGGACTGTGTAGGTGAGTAGATTGCAATTCTCTTCTTTTCTGAGTTAATGTTACCTAAACATTTTGTTCACACGAATCTTATTGTATTAAGTTTGAGTTAATAAGTATTAGCTGATAATCTAACCGGTTAAACGTGTGCTGCTATTGTTAACTAGTTTCTCCTCGATAGCGTTTCCTTATGGTCGACTTCAGTTTATGGGATTGATGTTAGCGATCTTAATGTAAAAATTCCATAAAAATAATAATAGGAAGGAATAATGCGTAATAACAGTGCTCAGAGACGTTTTTAAAGCAGGCAACCAGTAAAATAGTGGAGTCATACAGAATAAATAGAAACAGATTTGAATGTGATTGAAGGAGTGAGCTCCAGAGGGTGGGAACAGCCGCTCAGAAGGCTCCGTCCTGACCGGAATGGACCGTTTCTTTTCGGTTTAGCTGCTTTTTTGACTCGGTACAGGCCCTTACGTTTCACCAAAAGCAGCCAGCAGTCGTTACATAGCTTTAAGTTATTGTTTTCCTGGTCGGTTTGCTAACGAATGGCTGTATTAAAGGGGGCTTTAGTGTAAGATTTTAGTCTCTATTGTCTTCTTGCTCAGGCGAGTTGAGGAACAACCTGATCGCTTGAGATCATGGCTGAGAACGACTTGGACGGATCCTCTGAACGCTACGAGTTTGACGCTCCGTCCCATGTTGTCGACCTCAAAGAGCTGGAGAATTCGGAGTTCAGCGACGATAAGTGGTTCGGTGAGTCCCCTCATACCTTGGCTTATTCTGGACTTGGAAATTGCATGAAAATGATGAAAAACAAACTCTTCTGGGAAGCTGACTTACTTGACCTTTCCATGTTCTATAATCTCCTACTAAGTTCATACATCTCATAGTGACTTTTACAGCCTGTACTACAGTGAGCTCTTAAAATACCAATTTCAACCAAAGAACTTTTTCTCTGGTATTCTCTTTGACTGTTTTTGACTCCAGAACAACAGGCTGGGGGAGCAGATAGTCCCCATGCATTACCATCAAGCCCTGACTGTCCTATTGTGAGATGTGGCTCACCCAACGTGCCCAGAGCTGTCGAATCTCAAGTCAAGAGAGATGTGGACACTGGTTAGTTTTTTCTGTATTATAGCCAAATAATGTATTCTGTTTAAAAAAAAAAAAACCAATAATAATTACAGTATAAATTACTCACCACTGTAGATTTGAAGCTGTTTCTGTCATGGCAGCTTTCCCTTTGTTTGTAGTCCCTCAGTCTCTTGAAATTTCAGTGAGTATCCTTTATGACAACTCATGTGGACTGATTAATATTCCAGATCCTAGCAGCTCCACAATGTCGTCTTCAAACATTGTTACATCTTGGGGTACGGAAGTTATGAGGACTAATGCTCAATCAAGAAGGATTACAACAGGGAATCAACCCCCTGCCCGGCAAAACAGGTACAGTTCCTGTGATGGCTGCTTTTCAAGTAAAATAAACAAAATTTTATTAGATAATCAGTTTTAGCTACTGGGGGACATCAAACAATATTTATGATGCAATGCAACTGTGGCTGACTGTGCATTTCCCATTTCCATTGTACAAGACTCAACTTTTAACATCAGGGACAAACGCAGCAATCAAGTTTTTATAGGCCTTGATCTTTACCAATGATTTAAAATTTTAGGGTTTCAAAACGAACCAGCGGTTCAGCTCCTGAAACATCAGCTGCACCACCATCAAAGAAACACAGACTGTAAGTATCATAACTGTCTTGTTATATCAAGATGTTCTCCTACCCTTCATAACAGCAACTGCACTTGAACTAAAAAGCCACTGAATAGACTGCTTAGACCCAGAACCAGCAGACTGCTCCTGTTTTTCATCACCTATTCAATGCTTACTTTTTCTTGTAGGAGTGCTTCAACTCGATCAGTTCGAAAATCCACTAGGATCCTTCATAGGGGTGCACAACTGAGGGCCAGGGCCACGGCCACCCATACAACAGTTTCTAACACTGCAAACACAGAGTAAGAACACTGCTAGTACTGGTAAAACATGTTCCTCAGTGTCATTTTTCTGAAAATGGAGGATAAGGGAATTAACAGTTCTTATCTGCAGGCATAACAAGGGCAAAAATTCATCTGATCATCCAATTTCAATGAGGTGCAGATACCTCTTTGCTGTAACTGTCATGTCCTGAACAGCCACAGTAAAAGCCCCCCCGGTGAATTATCCAGTTATTATATACAACGATGTACCTTTTGAATCCTTAACGGGAGGTGTGGTGTTTCAGCTACTGCCAATTTGAAATGAAACGGCTACAATTTTTGGGTTGAACTTGGCTCTTATTATACCGTATATTACTATTAACCTGGGAATTTAAAGTTATTTTTCACTTTTCATAACACTGTTATAGCAAAACAAGGTAAAGGCTTTTTCTGATGGCAGGCCTGCTAGTTCTGAGGAACAGGAGTTAGCACGCATCAGGAACCTCCAGAGGGAAGTGGCTCTGCATCGCCAGAAGAATGAGGCCAGCTACAAAGCTGCTCTAGTTGGAGGTGAGCAGATGCAACTGATTAAGAACCACAAATGTAGTGTGCTGCTAAAGAATGGAAAGTTCACTTTCAGTGTTTATTTTAGCACCACTGCCAAAGAAGACAGTCCTGTCCACAACTGTGCCCAAAGAATTCCATTTCAGCACAAACGCCCGTGTTAAGACTTCAAGTATATCCAATACAGGTGAAAAGGACATTTGCCTTAAAAAGGTAATTGTGACACATTTAAACACCGCTATGTGTAAAAAGTAAATGACTGCAAAGTTGCAGATAATGAATTAATGCACCTAAAATTTCCCCCCCTTTAATAGGTAAAGACTAGGAAAGGGGCAACAGTTCCAAAACCTTTCAACCTGTCCACAGGCAACAAGAGGAAGATGGATGAGCGGGAAACCTACGTGCCCATGGCTCAGCAGATCGAGCGGTTTCAGAAACGAACACCTGACCGCTACCATCTGCGCAGCCGCCGGAGTCAAGAGACAGGTTGCACAAAATGCTTTCCTTCATCAGTATCCCCATTGAGGGACTAAAAGGGTTATCTTCACAGTTTTCAGTGGCAGTTAGAGTTATTATGCATTGAGGGGATGAAAGTTTCAACTCATTAGCATTTGTTTGAAAATTTTGTTAGGGCCGTTACCAGTCAAGGTTGACCACCCAACACTCACCCTGCCTCATACCCCAAAACTGATGACCCGCCAGAGGAGCAGACCACCTACTGTTAAAAGCAGTGCAGAGCTGGAGGCCGAAGAAGTCGACAAACTTCAGAAGTAAGAGTGTTCTTTACCCCTTTTTAATAAAGCCAGCAACACCCCCCCCCCCCCCCCCCAAGCAAATTCAAAATTCATATTTTGAATTTCCCTTCGGGGATCAATAAAGTATCTATCTATCTATTCCAGAAAATATCTTAACTATCTGTATCTGTTCAGTTATTTCCATTACTTCAGATATGACTTTCTAAGATTTTGTCCTTCCCAGTGAGTGTGCAGATGTGCAGAATATAAATGTATCTGACCCTGAATCGTCAGGACATGTTTCTGGACTTGCCTAAACTTTTTAATTGAATCTGATTCTCTGAATGTGCACATTCTGTATCTGCATTTCTTCCACTGCCAGGAAATGACCTTGTCCTCAGCATTTTCCTGTCTTGGGTTTCACGGGCTGTATGTTTTCTGATCAGTTTTAAATTCAAGGCACTGGAGCTAAACAGGAAAATACTAGAGAATGCAGAAGCCTTAAAGAAGCCCCCAGTGAAGGAGCCCACTGTTCCTGAAAACTTTGAGCTGCAGATTCAGAAGAGGCTGCAGGAGAAACAGGCTGCCAAAAAGTCAGACAGCCAGGAAGATGAAGAGAAGCCACACAGCTTTAAAGCACAACCTGTCTCCAAAAAGATATTGGAAGGGGTAGTGGTGAGTTTTGCTGGCGAGTTAACCAACAGGTTGTACAACTGGCTTGAGTTATTCTGAAAGAGCAATGTTAAGGCTTTTTATATCTAATAGTAAGGTTGCACTCTGGTCAATAGGGACTGCCATGCAAGAAATCTCTACATCCAACTGTCCCAGAGTCTCCAGCTTTTGCCCTGAAGAATAGAGTTCGTGTGGATCGTAAGGTTGACGAAGTAAGGATACATCTGGTCTTGAGCTACTCAGCTTTCCCTTCTCTTATATAACCAACATCTTAAATTGATGTTGTTTTGTGTCAAGAAAAAACATTTATAAATAATTAATAGTTGGATCACCAATGACAACAACCTCCATAATAGCCGTATTCACAAACGATCTCATCTATCTTAACAGGAAAAACCCCTGTCACCAGTGAAGCCCCCCCAAGTGCCTCACTTCGGCCTTCCCTTTCAGCCCCGGCTTCCTGAAAATCACCAGGTTGAGGTCCGTCCTTTCTCCTTTGATGAGAGGGATCGAGAGAGGAGGGTACTGAAAGAGAAGAGGCTGGAGGAGCAGCGCCATGGAGAGGTGGAGTCTCTGTCCCCACTGCTTTTCAGGATTGCAGACACAACAGTTTTATTAATTTTCCTCTGAAAATCTCCAGGTGCTGCAGTTCAAGGCTCAGCCACTACCTGATTTTGATGCTGTGGTCCTACCTGAAAAGAAGAAGTTAGAGCCCACAAAGCCTGAGCCCTTTAAATTGCTCCTGGATGAGCGTGGTGCTGCCAAGAACAGTCGCTGGGAACAGATGGTATGATGGACTAGCCACTGCACACAATCAATTTTTACTGAACAATTGCAAAATTCAAACATACGTGCTGTCCCTGTGTAGATTAAAGAAGAGCAGAAACGACAAGAGGAAGCAGCAACATTTAAAGCCAGACCCAACATGGTCACCCACAAAGAGCCTTTCCAACCCAGAAAGGAGGGCCGCACTGCAGTAGGTAAGACTATCAACAGACAAAATCTTCAAGTAGACAATAAGAGGATGTATTGATTTAATGTAATTGTTTTACTCTCAAACATGGCTGAGTTTATAAATATACTAGGTGCTAAGGTCTGCAGGTATGCATCAGCCCCCCCCCCCTTTGAAATTCACTTCACACAGACTTCTTGACTTCAGTATTGAATGACATTGAATAAAAATTGCAAAAACATAATGTTGCACCAACCACAACAACTGTTAAGTTTCTTGTCTTAGCAATGTGTGGAATTCACAACAATTATTACTTCGTACGATGTGTGGAATATTTATCAAGATTTATTGTAGGAATACTATGAACTGGATTACTATTTCTAATAACTAACATCATGCTTGTCTCAACATTCTGCAAATATTTGTCTCTTAATCAGGTGCTTTGATGAGCTTAAATTACAAGACAACATCCAACTGTTGTGTAAATTGCTTGTGTGAGCTAATGTAGCACTTAATCAGTAGAGTAACTTAGTTCAGCTGTACCTGCTACAATGATTCTATAGAACCCTGAGGTGCGCTTTAGCTTTGTGCTGAAACATTCCTCAGTACCATGAACTCTCACTTCCTGTTGCCTGTCATCTGCTACTGCGCTCCTAAGAAGGCAGTCATTCTTCCACAGTTGTTGAGGCCTTCGAGCTTTCAACAGAGCGACGGGCACGGGAGCGGCAGGAGTTTGAGCGAATGGCCAATGAGAAGGAGGCTCTCAGGGCGCACATGGAGGAGGAGCAGAGACTGGAGAAGGAGCAGAGGGAGAAGGAAGAAATTGCCATGCTACGTCAACAGCAGGTCACTACAACAAAGCAATCGTGTTTGATATAAAAATCACTGATATTGAGTAAATGCTGCAGCCATAGCTCATACCTTGTTTTCTTGTCTACAGTTTACATGTTAAGCAAAAGCCTCAGTGTTAAACAATCAGTCTTTATTCATCACTTACAAATCAAACATTTCCTTTGCAGTAACTCTTTTCACTCTTGGTTTCAGGAAAATCCCAATTGGCTTTGTTGGGCAAATGAGGAATTTGATTCAAGAAGAGCTTTGATCTCTTTGTACGGAAGTAGACATAGAAGTATAAAAATTAGGTGTAAGGGTTTTCACACCAACATGGAAAGCTACATTAAACCAAACTTGTTTGAGAAAGGATGTCTGAATGATTTTTATTTACTTATTTGGTCTTTTTTTTTTTTTTTTAATCATTATTATTGTTGTCTTAAATGTAGTGCTCAGGCAGATAAGAAATCCTTCTTTTCATTTCTTCACATATGCCAATATGTAGTAAAATGACAAATGAAGGAAATCTTAACTATATAGCAAAATCTTACTGATTGTCACCATGGCCACCGTTGGTTGGCTGGAAACACACATTACTCTGACAGTTTCTTTACCTTCTTTGCAGGTTCACAAGGCTCAGCCGATCAGACGCTACAAACCTGTGGAAGTAAAGCAGAGTGAGGTTCTTCTCACTATACCCCACTCACCAAACTTCTCTGATCGCTTTCGGCTGTGAGGAGTCTGCCAAGCTCACTCCTTCATGTCTGATTGACGTTTGTGGGTGGAAGACAGCTTCCAATGTAAAAAGACTTTTAAATATAGTGCTGTTTTTTCTGTTCTTTTGTTGCCCTTTACCTTCACTGTGTATCTTTCTATATTGACTCTTGATATTAAAGGTATAACACAAGTTCTCTTTCTGGGCCTTTAGTGTGAATTCCTGATGTAGGTTGAACATAATGAGGGACTTAATACTTGGGTGGTCCAAAGGCTGATGCCAGTTAGAGGAATTATAGAAGCATCTTTGCTCTAACTTCAATACATGTGGCTTCTGCTGATATTTTACTTTCCAAAGATCAATCATAAGGATATACAATAAAGCAATTAAGTGGTGAAAGCTCATTCATTCATTCAATTCTTTGGCTGAGCTCCTTTGTGATACAAATGATTGCATCAATGCAGCAAAGCACTGCTGAGGTGTTATTGGAGTTCAGGTTGCTTTGGTAGCCTTCAGCTCATCATGGCACTGTGAGCATGTCCTGACGGAAAGGGTCATAAAGTTTGTCTGGTGTTAGAACCATGAAGTACCACGACTGAATTATCTTGATTTTCAAATGAGGACTCTGGACTTCATATGAATTCACTGTTTTATTAATGGTTTCAGAGCAGTCACATGTTACAAAAGAGTGAATTATGTTACCTGACTGACTGTACAGAGGAAAAAAACTGATTCCAAAATGAAATGTCTCAAAAGGCAGCAATTTTGCAAATATAAAAAAGTGGGAGCTATCAATTAAAATATACACAAAATAAATAACAGGTGTAACAGGCTTTGGAGTGTCTAATTTCAAGAGAAGAAAAACTTCTTTTGGATACATTTGTTTAACTTGTAAGTAAAATCAACAACAAAAAAGTTTTTACAAAAGCATCTAAATGAAGTCAAAGCTCGTTGATTCCTGAGAGACCTCAAGACCAGACTGACCAGACCAAACAGGGGCCTGAGATATAGACCCAACAGCTGCACAACAATGGCTACATATGAAATCAGTTATGAATCAGTAGAATGAAACTCACATGATGTTTGACAACAGATGTGGTTTGTACCGCTTGATCTAGAGACTAGGATGGAATACGAAGCTGGGATTTGCTCCAGCATTCCCCACAACCCTGACCAATGAGAGGGAGACAATGGGCTGGGCCTTTCTTACGGCCATGGTGGATTCAGTAATATAACTTATGCACACAAAAATACATGCGTTTCCTTGATGACAACTCCAGTCTCTTGTTACTAATGGTTTTTGTTACAGGATGTACATTAACTGCTCATCAATCTTTGATTGAAGATTAAAGATTGAAGATTACTGTTGAGCAAAAAAGACTAATCCAAGTGAAATACTGAACACAAGGAGCATGTGACACTTTGTTCTTAAGAAAAAACAAAAAAACAAAAAACAAACTCAAATGTCATTGGTTAATTTACAACCTAGGACTGAAGCAATAAGGATCACACCTGTATGATTGAATGATTGTGTCCTCTCCTTCAAGTAGCCAGACTATTTTCAAAATAATGCTTTTATACTGGTGTCAAGGCAGGGAGAGTCTCCGCTAACACTCCAATCCTTCTACTCCATTCAGTGTTTATATTGCCAATTATCCAGACACTAGCTGGTGTTTGTCACAGAGGCCAGTGTTGTACAACTAATACTCATTCCATTTAGCACCTGTGGTTTTCAGACACAGAAAAGTGAAATTCTGTTATTGATAATAGCTGATTGGAGTGACAATTAGAAAATGTCATTCTGTAAGTGAGACAGAAACAATATTAGGTAGTTAATGAAAAAAGTAACTACTCCAGGTCTGAGAATAATGAGCAGCTGTGAGGCTAAACGATGTGAACAGCGTCAATCCTGCTTCGTCTGGACTAGCTGGTTGGGTTTGACATCATTGGGAGTTCAGGGATCCACAAAGGACACTGCAATGTACCGGGTGCCAGCTGTTGTTGGCAAGCCTTCATGGTAGTGAGTAAGGCGGCCCGGGTGCATAAGGGCCCAGCCTTTACGAGGAGCCTGAATGGAGCAGTTGTAGCGTAGGAACCTGCATCCACCACCCTGCAGTCATAGCACAACACCTTTTAACACCAGACACTGTCCAAATGTTTGTATTGCTTGTTTTAGTTATATTTTCATAATTAACCAATTCTACAATAACTTTAGATTAAAATGATATAACATATACTAATATAGTAATAAATACTGTATTGAGTGTATGAGTATGTATGAGTGTAGCAATTACTTCTTGCGTAATCATATAATAATGTAGTAATCACAATAAAGTATTCATGTACAGCTGTGCTAATAATTTGGTAATGACAACTCAGTGCTCCTATAATAATGTAGTAATAACTACTGATAAGTTGAAAATATGTTGAAAGGTATGCTCTCATCTCAAGATGAGCTCCAGTTCATTGACTCTTTAATCCAGTTTGAAGATGCAGGGAAATAGCATGGATGCTTTAATGAAAACAAGGTCCTTAGCCTCAGCTTTAGGTGGCATGCAAAGAAGGCAAACTCACAAATAGGAACAACACAAATGGAAAGTGTGAAACACCAGTCCAGTTAGATATACATGCCAGAAATATGATGAATGATTTGATGTGATGTGGCATCATGTTTTATGAAACATTTGTGTTGTTTATCCTCTACTATGATAATGAAAATGAAATCATTTTCAACCTTAGACCTCAGCGGATTAACACTCCAATTGGCCCTGGTTCCCCTACTGCCTCCATGTTTCACACACCCTCTATACATTGTGTATGTATGTCAAAAGTTGTTCTGAGTGTGTTGTGTCACGATGTCATGGTCTCTATTATTAACTATCTTTCTATTTACATTTTAGAGTTTTAATTAGAAGACGACAGCACTTAATACTTCTGCTTAGTGAGGCAGGTGCATAGGAGCAGGATAAGTGGACACGTTAACAGCTATTCCACAAACTGTCGGACTTGAAATTAGATTTATGGTGTTTCAGTGCTGGATATTCAAAGGGCACATGAGGGTTTTAATTTGCAACTTTGATGCAGATGTGACAGGACACATGGCCCTTTGTTAGTCATCATGAACCTGCACGTAATGTTTAAACTGATTGTTTAATCACTTTGGTTTTACGGGAACACAGTAATAACCGTCTCCATCTTAACATACAACTATCCTGAGCAGCTTGAGTTGTTTATTCTACTGACAGCTACACTACAAGTACTGATCCCTTATTTCCAGTTTATGGAAACAGTCTCTGTGTGATACAGCTGCTCAAAATAACATGAACAGCATATTGCAAATTAAGATTTTAAGTACATTTCTTGATTAAATAAGCAGCTGAGCTTTTAGTTGCATACGTGATGTGTTGAGTAATGAATAGCTTGGTCCAATGTTTTACACCTGCTGGAAATGTCAGATTTCTACCAACCTCCAAACACACTCACCTGGTAATCAAGGCCCACTTGATTGAGTGCAATGTTTATAGTGAATGTGGAGGCGTCATGGTGTGGCCTCAAAGAGGGCTGCTCATCTGGTTTATATCTAACTACAAAGGCCAAGTCAAATTGAGCCTGTAAACACACAGACAGAAAGGAATCATGCAAGCATTCACATAGAAACTGCTCATCTGGCCAGAGATACCCGAGTGTGTGTACAGATGTACACCCCTCGATTGAGCTCCTGCTTAAGCATCAGCCTGCTTCCTATTCAGCATTTACTTCCAGAGATGGAGCAGAGAAGCAGAGAGAGAGCCACAGATCACCTGCATCATCATGTCCTGCAGCTTCTATTACCTGCCATCTCCTCCTCATTTACCTGGTAGTCAATGCCTTTGCTGTTGAGAGCTATATTAATAGTGAATGTGGAGGCATCATGGTGAGGGACGAGCAGCGGCTGTTCGTCAGGTTTGTACCTCACCACAAAGTTCAAGGGAGTTGAACACTGATGAGAGACAACATTGTTGGACAGAAAGAAAAAAACACTGACAGCACCCCACCCCCCACCCCCCTTTAAAACAGTGATTGACAAGCCCCTGAGAAGATGTCGGCTCATTAGCATTAGATTGCACTGTCACAATTTGACCTTACAGAGCAACAACATGGGTGTGGTCAGGTTTTATTGTTTTTAGGCTTTGGGTTATCAGTCCTCAAGCACTTCAGTTAGATAAATCAGTAGATGATGCCCAAAGTCTAAACTCTTTCTTCAAATAAATTACCTAAAGTTCCTCAAAATGAAATTGCAAGGTTTTTTTTGAAGTGGCTCAGTTTTGTGACAAATTTAAGTTTAATGTCTATATAAGACCTGACATTGTACCTGCAGGAAACAAACAGAACATGCCCAATTTACTGCTGTATTGGACTGACAGGTGAAATTTGAGAAATGCAGTATGAGCACTACAGCATGGTACACTCTGTAAGAAAGAATAAATTAAGACTTTATCATGGACACAATCCCTTCAGCAAGCAACAGTGATACGATGAGGGTAATTGTTTGAAATCCCCCACACCCAAGGCTGCTTTTCTTCCCAATCTGTTCTTATAAGGTGTAATAATGTTGTAACAACCAAGAAGTGCTCCTGTAGTAATGAGGTATTAACTATACAGTAATGATGCAGTTCTTGTCTGTTTTAATGATGCTGATGACAATTTTGTTCCAGAGACTTACCTTTGTGTAGTAACCAGGATACATTTTTTCTGTTATTGGTGCAATGTATTCAAGTAAGAACTTGTGCCATTCCTTCTCAAAGTTAATTTGATTCATGTGGATGTCAATGGTGGGCACGTTCTCATAGCCGCCCTGGATTCGGGTGTCCTAAACACAAACAAACAAACAAAAAAAATTAACCAGTTTAGAAAACACCTCTGTCTTTAAATATTACCAAAACTGGTTTTTGGTTTTGAGATTCTTTTGGCACCAAAATCAGAGCTGCTAATAATCATAGTGGTTGTACTGTCAACCTTTTGAGTCAAAGCACTGACATGGGTAAATACAAAAAGCACCCTTATGATAACGTACCACATTTCTTCCTCCGGACCACCTCCCGTAGTGCTCCATTTCCTCGATAAGGTGGTTACAAGCAACATCAGAGAAGACTGGGAACCAGTACACATCTGGACAAGGCTGATGGACAGAGGACATGACACACCTGCATCACTTAAGGATGTTAGATTTACAAATTCATCTTCGTTGTTTTTTAAATTAAGATCAACCAGTCTTTAGTCTGTGCGACTGAAAGACGTGCGATTCTGTTCTCTCAACTGAAGAACATCAGCTTGTATGTATACTCTGCAGTAGTGTAAACTGTATATCAGATAATTTATGTTGAACTCACAGTTTCAATCAGCTTGTTCTTCGTGATGAGAGTGTAATTTTTATGAATGTAGCGCTCTTGCCAGTCCTGAAAAAACAAACAAACAAAAAAAAACCCGAAACTCTAAGCAAGTTGGCAGAGAGGTTGGTATCCTGCATATAACTAGTACTATAGACTACTTCCAATACCTGCTACTACTGTATACAACTAGTACCATTGTATACCACTGTACACTACTCACGCTGTGCTGGAGACATGAACATCTTATGTTTTCTCACCACTGGATTTTCAAAGATCTGCCACAGGTCATTGTGAAGATGGCCAGTTTGGTAATTTTCTGTTGATAGGATGCGACCAAAATTGTGCATGTTGCTCACATACATGAAAATTCCCTGAGTAAAAGATACATAATAGGTCAATTATTATAATGATAAATTTTAAATTTAATATTAGATGTAAGACAAACAAACTATACAACAACAAAACACTAATATAATTCCACTAGGTAAGCATGGAAAGCCCTCTTCCTCTCTCACCCACCTGGTTGCGCACGTTGTCACAGAATGCCATGTCAGGGTCTAAACTATTTGTGTTAAACAGATTGTAGTCAGTAAGCTCTGTACGGAGAAGGTCAGCCTTTATCAGGTACACACTGGACACGTACGGCACGTTCCACACACCCCTAGAAACCAGTACAGCTTTAGACACTTACACAGCAACAACATAATCTGATATCATCAACAGGCTGTTAAACAGTGTATACTCTAATGTAATCAGAGGGAAGCAGATCGGTTTTAATCCTTTGGTTGCCTGATCTAGTCCTGTCAACAACCCACCACCACCACGTTTACCTGTTGTTAATGAAGTTCATATACTCATACACATCTCATGGCTCTGTCTTACACTCAGGACAAAGCAATGCCGAATATCCTTGATAGCTACACTTGTCCTTTTCCTGTCCAGCACCCACATTGTCAAAAAAGCAAATGCGCATAACTGTTTTAATGATCTGATCAAATCAAATCAGATTTATTTATATAGCGCCAAATCATAACAAAGTTACGTCAAGGCACTTTACATATACAGATGCGCACAGTCTAATTGTTGCACTCATATTCAAACTAATTATTGAGAATTTCGGGCGTAACATACAATAAACCATTGTTATCCTGGTCTGTTTAAAATCCAGATGCCTGCACCATGGAAGATTGCTATTGTCATGGCTTAGTGTTTTCACGAAGAATTAAATTCTATTTGTTGTTCGTTTTTTTTTTTTTTCACATATTGTGACTAACCAGTGAGTACACATAGCAGCTCTCTATGTCCTGAGGGGCAAGAAAGGGCTGAGAGAATCTGAGGTGCACACAGTTCTACAAAAAAGTAATGGCCCAAATCACACTGTTGGGCAGACATTCACACACAATATGCTACAAAAAACAAACACTGAGTGTATTTTAGTGTTCACTTGACCTATCCCTATATAAAATAGACTATAGTTCCTTTATTTCATAAATGCAACAAACTAAAGTTCATATATATAGTACATTGTGCACAAATGGCTCTTTTAAAGCTGAAGGTTACTGATCCCTGCCTTAGCCCAGTTTTTTGTTGTTTTTGCCAACTGCATCAATAATTTTTACTGTCTTAAGATAAGGATGTACCACCAGTTCGCCTTACCACACTTCAAAGTAAGGCCAACTCACCTATGGGTGGTCAGATGAGCACAAGTATATTTGTAACATGAATGCTGGACAGGGGAAGTGTTGTTCTGAAACTAGCAAGGACATCTGCATTGTGCTTTGGAGGTGCTCTTTATATTCAGCTGTTTTGCTTGTGCCAGAGAACTGGACCATATCTGTCACAGAAAGTATTGGTGTGAAGGCAATTTCATCAGATTGCAGTTGGTTGTTTGATGGGACCTTTTTCACATCTACAAGGGATTGTGAGGGGTCTTTCTAGTCTGTGAAAAAAAGACAACCCTACAAAGCATTTGGCACAATGTCTCTCTCAAGCTCTTGCCAAAGCTCAGTTATGGTGACTACCAGCACAGTAAAATCAACACTTGCCTATTGTGTCCATCATTCTCCTTCAATTGACACTGTCTTCGGTCTAACTGTAAGCTTCATCAACATTTCATTTCAAATTTCACATTTCTAACTGTTGAGGCATATCGTACACCATGCACTGTAGACTGGCAAAGACTATGAGCATTTGTTTAACTCTGGATAAACCGGGTTAAAAAAACACTGGCTTTGGGAACTTACACTCTACGTCCTTGAACTATGTCCACGTAGTCCTCAGACCTGGCATAGTAGCCATCTGCACTCAGGGCTCCCCAAAAGTTACTCCACAGTCTTCCAGTTCGAGTTATCATCGGTGCTACAATAGGACTAAACAGCAACAATAAGAGCTTTAGCATGAGTCTTCATCTTGATAAATACACAAATGAGTAGACATGAGTAAATGAAGAGAATTTATTGAAGCTGTTCTTATGACTACACATATCAACAAAATTATTATTGAATATTTTGGTAGATGGTAGGTGGTTGATAAATCTACTCACAGGTTCTGCTCAATAATAATTTTGAGTGTGTTCTCATTCTTTAAGACCACTTCAATGTCCATGCTGAAAAAGTAGTCACAGTCCTTGTCTTTGCGGCACATCTCACTGAAAGGAAGCAGAACCATATGAGCAACAATGACACATAAGCAACATGAATATTTAGTCATGACAGATATCCATCACTATGATGCTACACTGATTGATTAATTGTTATTGTTCGTTTTAATTGGTTTACTTACTTCTTTAACTTTGTTAGAAGGGAAGAGAAGAAATTTTGTTTATTTTGTACTGGAATTTGATTGGTGCAATGTTTGAGTGAACGCAAAGTAAGGGAATATAACTTTAACTTCAGCATCCTGGGAAGCATGTTGAAAGCTGTACAGCATGACCAGCATTGTTACCCATTTGTTCAAGCTGTACTTCTGATGAAGTAATGTTCATATGCTGTATGATATGACATGGGACTATCTTTATTAAAATGATAGTGTGAGAGAGAGACTTGGAAGTTGGGGGAATAGAGTGCAAAGCTGCCACAGGTCAGTTTCAAACCACCATGGAGAGGAGTAACCTCAAGTTACAAGGACTCTACCAGCCATAGGTGTGCTCCAAGATGGACCATCTTTTTTTTTCTCTTATACACCTCACAGCCTCTTTTTGGAACCCACAATAATTAAACTTTTGTTTAACTCCTAATCCAGACTAACAGACTTTTATTAGACTTTTGTTTTTGTTTTTTATTCCTTTAATTTGAATGTGTAATGTAAAATTTGTCACAGTTTTATTTTCATGTGATGCCTTGTTTTAATGTGTTACTGCATTAGGTAACATAAATTCAATGCTTCCTATAATCATTTCAAATCAAAAGCACTGGGGTTCCTCAGGTTCACCTGGAGCTACAAAAACTTTCTTCCTGGCTGCAGCAGCCTGGGTTTGGGTCCAACTTTTGTTTCATATTGTACGCCCTCATTTCCCCTCACCTTCCTGTCTTTTCCACTGTAGAATGGAAATAATTACCTGATGAATGTGTCAGTGACTGTGATGCAGTTTTCTCATTATCTTATTTCTTTTTTTTCTGGTATTTCTGTTTGCATTTGCATTCTATTCAGATGTGCTATATTTCTAAGCAGTTGCAGATGATTTAGCTTCATCTTTCCTTCTCGTCTAATGCCTTTGCTTGGTGTGTTGGATGTTTATTCCCCTGCTTCCTTTCTTAATAAAGATATATGTAATGGAAGTTGTATAGTTGTATAGAACACATTCTTGCTCTTATCTGCACTTCCTGAGCAGCTGGTATGTCTGTTGTTTACATGCAATTTTCTTAAGCAATAACAATCTCCAAATTTAGCAAAAAATGTGCCATAAAGGTTGCCATATCTAGCCATATAGACCTGACTAATGGAACCTCATTGGGCAATAAAACAGGTGAGTGATAGAGGAAATATGATCAGTCATTGATCACTCAGTCAGTGATGTTCCAGATTATCAGACTGGCCCCACTGTTGCAATCCAAATATATAGGAAGTAAACACAGTAAAGCAAATCCTGCTAGACTGGATGGCAGGTCCAAGTATTTTACTAGTTGTGACATCACAAAGTTACAGAAATCCTCAATGCTTGATTGAAGGCTCAGTTTCTGAAGACAGGTTATGTACAGACTGACCACTTTGAGCTTTTCGTTGTACTAATTTAGAACTTACACCTACTTAATAATCATAGAAGACGGAAATTTCACTTTAAATAATATGGGACCTTTAAAGCATGTATCCCACATATGATGTTTACTCAAAAGGAGTACTACAGTCAATAACTGGTTACAACTCACAAGCCAAGGTTGCGGGATGCAGTTCCATCCATGTCCTCCTTGGGCTCGATGAACATGACATTGTGATAAAGGTGTCTATGTTCCTGTAGGAAGGAACTGACTTGCTGATCATGACGAGCCTCCTGGAGGGAGAGGAGAAAAAAATGCAGGTATAACATTGAGCAGTACTAAATCTGCATATGACAGTTGCCAAAGCTTTTACTGATCCTTTTAACAAGGGACTGAGTTAATCTTTTGGTTGATGAAAAAATAAAAAAGGGTTCACTGTCATGAAGCCACTCAATTTGGTTTGGACTCTCATCTAAATTTAAAAATTGTGATAATTTGATCCAATAGAAGTCAAGTGAAGTCAAATCAAAGTTTATTTATATAGCACATCTAAAATAACAAAAGTTGACCAAAGTGCTTCACAGTAAATTACAGGTAGGAAGCAATACACAGTACACTGCGAAAAAAGTAAAAGTAAAATCTTAAAAAAATAATAGAATAGAAATATAATTAAATAAATTAAATAAAATACAATGAATTCACAAAATAATAAAATGTTGCAATGATGATATTCTCAATGCAGAGGGAAGGCAAGAAAGAAGTGGGGAGTTTTCAATAGTGATTTAACATGTTCAGCAGTCAGAGAAGAGGTTAGGGGGAGCCACTACAAAGGCTCGGTTCCCCCTGGTTTTGAGCGTAGCTTTCAGGACATCCAGGAGCAGATGACTGGTCGCCCTGAGTTTCTTAACTGGAGTGTGGAGTTGAAGGAGCTCAGAAAGGTAGGGCAGCGCCAGTCCAGTAAAGATTTAAAAGTTAGCAAAAGAATTTTGAAAACAATACTGTAACTAACAGGAAGCCATTGGGGGGAGAGCTGCACAGGTGTGATCAAGAGGCAAGCAACAGTATTCTGAATTAGCTGCAAGCCTGGTCTAAACCCAAATATAGAGTTGCATGAGTCCAGTCATGCTGTTATGGGGGAGATCTGTTCTGATTAAGAGAGATGGCATCCATCCCACCATGGAGGGGGCCGCTCTCATATCAAGGAATCTGAATGAATTTACTAGAAAGTTAAAACCATGACATTCCCGAATCCAGACAAGGAGGCAGAGCTGCAGTTTAACACTCTTCTCTGCGCCTCAGACAGAGCGATTCCCTGCACAGAATAGAGTAGAACCAATGTCTACAGAAACTGTCTGTCCCCCAACCTCCTAAATTTAGGTCTATTAAACCAAAAGTAAACCAAAGAGGGGCTGAAAACGAGAATTTAATTGAAATTAAAACTACCACCAATTCGGAACAAAATGTGGAGTGTTAATATTAGATTATTATCATCCAAATCCCAGTTAGTTAATGATCTGACCACTGATCATATGGATTTATTCTGTATCACTGAAACTTGGTTTCAGCAGGATGAGTATGTTAGTATAAATGAATCTACAGCCCCCACTCATGTTAACTTTCATATTTCATATTCCTCCAGAGGTTGAGGAGTGGCTGCAATCTTTCATTCCATGTTATTAATCAATCCTTGACCAAAATCTGGTTATAGTATCTCCCACTCTAACTGGAAAGTTGAAAAACCAGTTCTGTTTGTTACAGTATATCGTCCACCTGAGTCTATCTGAGTTTTCTGAGTTCCTATTAGAGTTACTATTCGGTACAGATAAAATCATTATAGTTGGTGATTTCAATATTCATGTAGATGTAGAAAGTGACAGCCTTAGGTCTGCATTTAAGTCATTACTGGGCTCAATTGACTTTTCCCAGTGTTTGAATGAACTTACTCACTCTCTCAATCACACCCACAATCTGGTGTTAACATATATGGCACTGAGATTGACCAGTTAATAATATTTCCCGACAACCTTCTTCTCTCCAGCCACTCCTAATAACATCTGAGTTTCGAATAATTGGCTGCTCAGAATCTAGGAATAAATTCAGCTCTAGCAGATGTTTATCTGAAAATGCTGTGACCAAATTTAAGGAGAATATTCAGACATCATTTGCTAAACCGCCATGTTTAAATTCAATAGAGGACTTCTCCCCCACATGGACTGATGACCTTGTGAATAGCACTAAGGCCTAACTATGTTCAAATCTTGATTATGTAGCTCTTCTGAAAAAGAAAGTAATGAAAGAGAGGAGGCTGGCACCTTGGCTTTGTGCCTTAAAGCAAATGTCACATTACAATTATAAAGGAAGTGGCGATCCAGTAATGCAGATGAATTCTACTTAGCCTGGAAAGAAACAGTTACAAAAGTCTTATTTACACTAAAGTCAAATCATAAGTAATCTAGCATCAGCAGTCCTGGGTGTGTGATTTCTGTGTTCATATTAACCTGAGTCAGAATGGGATGTAATATTGGTTAATTTACTTGCTATCTCTCTTTTTTTTTCATTTTTATTTGCAAGTTCCTGAAGCAAATAAAGTTTTGCTCATTTGCCACCTTATTGCTTCGTGACAATATTATTTTCACATCAGCTGTGGTGGTGTGTGGTTTTCACACAGACTCAATTTAAGATTAAGCTATGTACAACAAAATCATTCTGGCAAAATAAAGCTAATGCAGTCCCCCTGTTACCTGGTTGTAGATGAAGAGTTGAAGCCTGTTCTTGGGATACTGCTGATTCAGTAGTCTTTCGAAAAACACTGTGACAAAGGGGGTGGGCTGCTGAATGAAGATGCCAATCATCACCAGTGGATATTCACTATCCTGTTGGAAAAACCACAAGTATCACCTGAGGGCCATGAGAAAAATCAAATCAAATAAAATCAAATCAGATTTATTTATAGAGCGCCAAATCATAACGAAGTTACATCAAGGCACTTTACATATAGAGCAGGTCTAGACCAAACTCTTTATAAAATTATTTAAATTATTTTATCCCCCCATGAGCAAGCACTTGGCAACAGTGGCAAGGAAAAACTTCCTTTAAGAGGCAGAAACCTCGGGCAGAACCAGGCTCAGGGGGGCAGCCATCTACCTCGACCGGTAGGGTTGAGAGAGAGAGAGAGAGAGAGAGACACATGGGGTGGGGGGTGGGGGGTAAAGCAAAGTTGGGGAGAGTAGGGAGAGAATGAGAGCAGGAGGAGGGGATATTCAATACAGGTGCAGGCAGGAACATGATGCTGCATGAAGTTCATAAAAATTATGCTGTATGGAGTTATGAAGATGTGGGAGCAGCAGGCATTGCAGGAACATGGGGATAAACATGGGGAAAAATTAAAAAGTTGAAATACACTCTCTCAATACTAATTAAATTTAGTTGCTTGAAATATTGTATAAAATCAAATTGCCATTTAGAGGATGTTGTGACCAAGAGCCAGTAAACAGACCTGAAGACCTGTGAGAGGTCGGAGATCCTCTTGACACATTGTGCATCCAGTCTCAAATGTCCATGTGTTGGGGATGTAATTACCAAGGTAGTTGATTTGGAGCTGGAAAAACAAACAAGTTTTCCTTTACATTTTTACATCTCAATTTAACCAACAGTTCAGAATGGCTGATAAAATGATTTTCAATATCTTAACAAAATATATGAATGGTCTGGAAAGCCTGACTGTCATGTAACAAAGCCGCTAGAGGTCCCATGTTGTACACTTCTCTGGTGTTTCATCTGAAGTTTTGATATTCATACAATCTATATTTGTGGATTTAAGTGTCAAAAATCTGTTTCTTTCTTTTTTTAAAATCTGTATTTGCTAAACGTTTTATTATTTCAGTGCGTGTCTATGATCATCACCAGCCCTCCCAAGTCGAAATTTCCCCTTTGTTGTGCTTCCTCCATCCCACTTGAGGAAGCTTAACCATGCATTGTGAATGAGGGACCCTAAATGTGGTGTGGTGTGGTCAAACAGTCAGAGCTATAGAATCGGCAGGCAAATACTCAGAAACAAGAACTAAACGGTCAGACACGGGGAATACTCAAATACAATAACGCCGGATGCTGCTCTACAAGACAATCTGGCACTGACACACAGGGGAGCATGGGTTATATACACACAGGAGGGAAGGGCTAACAAGACAAAGGTGAAACATATAAGGGCGGGGGCAGGTAATCACACAGGGAGCAGGAAGTAAACACAGAGATGAGACTACCAAAATAAAACAGGAAACTGAAAATGAACACAGAGTCAACAAAATAAAACAGGAGATAGACACATGAGTAAAGTAAAGAGGGCTACTGCACACTGCTGTCCTGCAGCCTGCCCCATCAGAAAACCCACTGAACCCACCCCGAACCATCCCCCAGGGTATGGTGCATAAAAATCATGTATATGATGTTTATTATGTGCCAAAATGTGTGTGAGAAACTATTTAAAGTGAAATGTGTGGTGAGTGAAGAGATGTATACGTGCACTATAAGAGGCCAGACAACTAAGGACCTGATCCCCCAGTCAGAGGACTGCTGGTGCAGCAGGCCAGGTGCCTGCAGGTGGTGTGGGACCCCCAGAGAATTCGGCAGGCCCCCCACCAGGACCCCGCCCCCCCAGCACAGTACAGCAACAGGAACATGCCAGCCAACCTCTGCAACCACTGCGGAACCCCCCTGCCGGGATGGCCGGGGCACTGCCCCCAGACTCACTGAAACCCAACACACTGGAAAGAAACTGTATTCTCCAGAGTTTTCTACCAGGCAGAGAGGGTGGAGGCAATCTTTGTTGTTGTTGTTGTTTTTTTAATTGGAAAACAGGATTTTTTTTTATAACACAATTTCAAGCTGAAACTAGCTGAAATTAAACATATTTAACCCCCAGAAAAAATAAAAATACTTTCCCAAAAGTTACCTAAAAAGATCCACTAAATGAAAAATGAATAAAAACTAGGTGGCGCTGAAACAAATCTATTGTAAGCAGACAATGACATTGAGGCCGTGACAGCTGTTTCTGTTCTTCTCATTTTTGCCACAAAAGCAGATGAATGAAGCAAACGGACATAAATTTAAAGTGAAAAAAAAAATCCTCTTGTGGTTTGATGTGATGATCTTCTTCCTGATGGCTTTAAAGGCTCAGATTCAATGTGATGATTCAACACAAGCTGATGAGGTTGGAGTCAGTTTTCATAGTTCACTGCTCCATCTCCTTCATCTTTACCCTGATAAACATCTTTGTCATCAATCCAACTTTTTTTGCCTTTAGTCCTGAGGGGTGTACTACAAAGGAAACTCAACAGAGCCAGGCTTTCTTTGGGTGAGCTGACAAAACTGAAAGCTCCAACCACAGATAACGAGTATCACGAAGGTGGTTATCAGCTTGATTTGTTGACCCAGGCTTGCCTCATCAGGCTCTGTGCGCGTTCACATAAAAAGGGGTGTTTAGGCGTCATTTGACCCTATTTCCACAGAAAAATGGACCGATTACTTGCTGCATATTTCAGCCAAGAGGAGCAGATTATGATAATGGAGAGCTATGAAGAGTTCAGACCAATAATAACAGCTAAAAGCAACACTGTTGCTGCAAACAAGGCAAGAGAAGAAGCCTGGCAAAAAATTGCAGATTGTGTAAATGTGTAAGTTAATATAGCCTATGTAATATAATATAATATATATTATATATCATTATATAACTTTAATTCCCCCCCAACATTGTCTCACAATGAAGGATACATAGAAATCACTTAGATTAGGGCCAAATCAAAGTGAAATTATTTTGATTTGTCTTATTCGTGATAAAGTTTAAGCAATTTTCTAATTGGTGTTCTATTAGTTGTAGTGCCAGCAGTGCAAAAATGGTCTTGGTAGAAAATCCAGACAAGCACAAAAATATAATCCAAAGTGGTCTGTATTTGCTGTGCATTCATCACTCTTTTAGTGTAATGTGGATGATACACTGCTTAACATATAACGTGTTAATATTATCTTAAGCAAACAAGAAGAAAAATGAGAGGAGAAAGACTGGAGGGGGCCCTGCTCCAGCAGATACGGCCTCAGAGGAGCTGGCCCTTGCAAACAATGAAGCGTGGCCGATCATGGAGGGGCTACAAGGGGGTATTCAATCAGACCCTGGTGCTGGCAGCTCCCAGCTGCAATTCTTTGTCCAGGGTAGGTATAAGTGCTTTGGTGGTAAAATACTAAATGCATATTTATTGTTTCTCAGATGAGAAAAGTCTTCATCTAATTTACAGTTGAAGGAGACACTGTAGTGTTGCTCAAGCTGCCAACACACACCCTGGCTGATCCCCACACAGAGGTAACTGTCAAAGCAAGTTGTCATGTACTCTTATCTTTGTTTGCTGTGTTGAATCCACTTTATTCATTTCTCTTAAACTATTCCACGGGTGGAGATCAATGATGAGGAGACACTTTCAGTGTATTCAGAGGTACCTTTGGGGACAGATATCTTAATAATCTAAATCAGAATTTAGTTTAAAATTTAAATGAATCTTTTTAAATTAAAATAATTAAGTTTCTTGCTCATTAATGTCACAGGAAGAGGACATTGTGCAACCCTCCCCTCAGCCTGTGGCCTCCACCTCTAGGCCCACAAAAAAACAAGCAGTAAGGGTTTTATAATTTCTAGCAGTCCTATCTCTACTTTTTTAAAGTAATCCTTACCAAGAATGCATAAGTGAATGATGAACATAGTACACTAACATAACTGAAAAGTCAATCTCACTCATCTCTGTTGCTTGATAAACACCTCAATGTCCTATTAATACAGGTTGGAGCAGACAATGTGAGGGCCCTTTATAAAAACCATCTAGAGCTGGATAATCAGAAAAAAGAGCTGGAAATCAAGAAACTAAAACTTGGGATCAAGCAACTGGAGAAAATGGTACTGCAGTAAATGGTACGTTAAAATGTTTTGTTAAGCACAATTGACATTGTATATTTATGACTTTTTCTTTTCCCAGAAAAGGCAGGCCTTTAATAAATAATAAAACACATCCTGTGATTGGTGTTTTTTTGTTTTTTTTGAGAGAAAAACTGCTGCATGATGGCTGCGTTACTATAAGTGCATGGCTTCGTTTGGTCACATTACATATGGTTCCACAAGATTGCATATGTAATGTATTCCCTCAGCTGAGAATGTACAGTCATAGAAAAAATTATTAGACCACCCTTGTTTTCGTCAATTTCTTGTTTATTTTAATGCCTGGTATCACTAAAGGTATATTACCTGAAGAATACAATGAACACGACTAAAATGCAGCTGATTACAAAATACTTTATGTCCTATTTGAAATGCTTAAGGTGAATTCTATCCCCAGGGTATATAAGTGGCCATTTCATGTCATCAGCAGCATTGCACATGCAAAGGCCTGGAGTGGTTTCCTGCTTACATTCAAGCTGTGGCACAACTCAGAAGTTGTCAGCTCTCACATAATGCCTAAAACAAAAGAATTATGTGAAGCCACAAAGGCAGTCATCTTGGCACTGCTGGAAATTGGCATGAGTGAGAGACAGGTAGCCAAAAAACTGAAGATCTCCAAGACAGCCGTTCATTACACCAAGAAAAAACAAGCCGAACATGGTACTACCAAATTGCTAGCTGGTCGAGGCAGGAAACGTCTTTCTACCCCACGAGGTGACCGTGCACTCATCCGTTCCTGTGTCAGGAATCATCGTCAGACCTCCAGGGACCTTAAAAATGAGTGGGCACTGTCAAGACATATGGCTTGTTCGGCAAGGACAGTTCGAAACCGACTTCTTGAAGCTGGTCTGAAGTCACACAGGGCCCGGAAGAAGCCTTACATCAACGAAAGGCAGCAGAAGGCCCGGTTACTCTTTGCTAGGGATCACAAGGATTGGACCGTTGATGACTGGGCTGAGGTTCTCTTCAGTGATGAATCCAATTTTGAGTTGATGCCCACTCCAGCCAACTTACTGGTTAGGAGGAAGCCTGGAGAAGCCTACAAACCAGACTGTCTTGCCCCTACAGTAAAACATGGGGTTGGATCAGTGATGATCTGGGGTTGTTTCAGTATGGGTGGCACAGGGCAAATGCAATTGTGTGAAGGGCGAATGAACCAGGTCATGTACAGGGCTACTCTTGAAAACAGTCTTCTTCCATCAGCTGGAAAACTCTTTCCTGCCTCGAACGACTGGATTTTCCAACAAGACAATGCCCCTTGCCACACGGCAAGGTCAGTTAAAGCCTGGATGGAGAACCAGAACATTCGAACCATGCCTTGGCCTGCTCAATCACCAGATCTGAATCCAATGGAAAACCTGTGGAAAATCATCAAACTCAAAATGGAGAACCACAAGCCCAAAAACAAAGAAAATTTGTTTGAATTTGTGCAACAGGAATGGGCTGCTGTGACAGCAGAACAATGTCAGAAGCTGGTGGAGAGCATGCCAAGACGCATGGCTGCAGTCATCAAAAACAATGGCTATGCAATCAAGTACTAACTCCTGTGTGTATCATGTGACTAAAAGAGGCAGAAAAGAAAACATAGAATGCCTAAAAGTACTGTGTTTGGCAGTACAATGCCATAGCTATTGATGCTAGAACTTAAGTGATTTTGGTTATTATCAAGAAAACATGGGAAATGGCTAGATATCAGCTCTTAAATTAAACTCTTATGAGCTATTTTTGTTGTTATCATTATATTTGTCCAAACAAATGTACCTTTAGTTGTACCAGGCATTAAAATGAACAAGAAATTGAAGAAAACAAGGGTGGCCTAATAATTTTTTCCATGACTCTATATCGCTCATAGAGAATATCGTAAGAAAATGCCAACGGATCACTCCGGTCTCAAAAAACTCTCTCCCTCCAAAGAGTTCCTTTAACAATTCGGGCACCTAAATCCACTGGATTTTGCAAAAACGTGCGTGGGATGATGAAAGCTAGGATGCTGGGAACCGAGGCTGCGGTCACTAAACCAATCAGCATGTACGAAATCAACTGGGAAGACTAAGCCAAATTTCGATCGGCCGCAGAAACCCATGATGTACTGAGGGATCCGTGATATTAAATTACATTGAATATTTTTACAAATCCGCGATGCACTGAGACCGTGAAAGGTGAAGTGCGATATAGCCAGGGATTACTGTACATCCTGCGAGGACTCCTGAACCCGACGTACCCACCCTCTAGAGCAAAGACAGAGCTGGAGGATGAAGGAGGATCATCGGCAATTTCCCTGAGGGAAGTCACTGAGGTAGTCAAACAACTCCACAGTGGCAAAGCCTCAGGGACTGACGAGATCCGTCCTGAAATGTTGAAGGCTCTGGGTGTTGAGGGGCTGTCACGGATGACACACCTCTTCAACATTGCGTGGGGGTCGGGGCAGTGCCGGAGGAGTGGCAGACCGGGTCGGTGGTCCCGCTTTTTAAAAAAGGGGACCAGAGGGTGTGTGCCAACTATAGAGGCATCACACTACTCAGCCTTACTGGGAAAGTTTACTCCAAGGTGCTGGAAAGGAGGGTCAGGCCAATCATCGAACCTCTGATTGAAGAGGAACAATGCGGGTTCTGTCCTGGTCATGGAACAACGGACCAGCTCTTCATCCTTAAGAAGATCCTGGAGGGAGACTGGAAGTATGCCCAGCCAGTCTACATGTGCTTTGTGGACCTGGAGAAGGCGTACGATCGGGTCCCCCAGGAGTTTTTATGAGGGGTGTTGCGGGAGTATGGGGTGAGGGGGTCACTTTTAAGGGCCATCCAATCTCTGTACGCCCAAAGTGAGAGCTGTGTGCGGCTATTTGGCAGTAAGTCAGACTTGTTCCAAGTGAGGGCTGGCCTCCGACAGGACTGTGCCATGTCACCGATCCTGTTCGTGATTTTCATGGACAGGATTTTCTAGGCGCAGTTGGGGGGCTCGGGATCGCATCGCTGCTTTTTGCGGACGATGTGGTACTGTTGGCACCATCGGTCTGTGACCTTCAGCTCTCACTAGACAGGTTTGCAGCTGAATGTGAAGCAGGTGGGATGAGGATCAGCACCTCCAAATCAGAGGCCATGGTTCTCAGCAGGAAACCAATGGACTGTCTTGTCCGGGTTGGGAATGAGTCTTTGGCCCAAGTGAAGGAGTTCAAGTACCTCGGGGTCTTGTTCACGAGTGGGGGGACCTTGGAACAAGAGTTTGGCCAGAGAATCAGAGCAGTGGGAGCGGTACTGCAGTTGCTGAATCGCACCGCTGTAACGAAAAGAGAGCTGAGCCAGAAAGCGAAGCTCTCAGTCTTCAGGTCAATCTTCGTTCCTACCCTCACCTATGGTCATGAGAACTGGATCATGACCGAAAGAACAAGATCGCAGGTACAAGCGACCAAAATGAGCTTCCTCAGAAGGGTAGCTGGTTTCTCCCTTAGAGATGGGTGAAGAGCTCAGTCATCCGAGAGGAGCTCAGAGTAGAGCCGCTGCTCCTTTGCATTGAGAGGACCCAGTTGAGGTGGTTCGGGCATCTGGTCAGGATGCCTCTTGGGCGCCTCCCTTGGGAGGTGTTCAAGGCACGTCCAGCTGGGAGGAGGCCCCGGGGCAGACCGAGGACCAGGTGGAGAGATTATTTCTCCACTCTGGCCTGGGAACGCCTCGGGATCCCCCAGTCAGAGCTGCTCGATGTGGCCGGGGAAAGGAAAGTCTGGGGCTCCCTGCTGAAGTTGCTACCCCCACGACCTGACCTCGCATAAGCGGATGAAGATGGATGGATAGATGGATGGCTGCTGCACATATTTTAGTGTTCAGCAAATGGTGAAAACTTATTTTTTTCTCCTCCGAGTTAACCTGTAGTGTGAACGCTATGATATTGGAAGTCGGAAATTTCCAAGTTGGAATATAGAATTCTCGGTTCTGAGTTTTTGTGAACGCAGCGTCTCTCATGATGGAGAGTAAGTTTGTGAAGCCAGGGGAGCCAGTTTACAGGCAGTGCTATGTTTATAAAAGCACTAATGTTGAATGTCAGTATATGACAATTTTGTTAAATTTGTGTTTGTCACAACTTTCACTGCAGTACAGTCACCCATGTACAAGAAAATCATACTGAGGAATGTTGTTCAAATAACAGATGATATCTGTGGAAAAATAAAAAAAAAATTCAAAGTACCTTTATGTGTAATGGCCTAAGTACTCAGTATTGGTATCAGTGAGTACTCAAATGCAAGTACTAGTACACTACTCATTTTGGAAAAAATTGGTATCGGTGCATCCTAACTATAACCATCACTCACTTCACACTGAATCCGCTATGTTGGTGAGATAAAAGGAAGGAAACGTGACAGTAGCTGAACAGAAAGTGTCTGATGTCTTACAATCCAACAACCACTTCACTGGCTGTTGAAGATTTCTATATACTGATACAGAGCATGACAGCTGAACCTTATCTCCATCATCACCTTTGACCTTCTGCTCAGTGACTGAAACAACAGACAGAGTAACAAAACTGTCTTCATGCTGTTGGTTTGGTTTGAACTGTAGACAGTGATATGAACTGACCTCCCTTAGCTGCATCTGTGTTTAAAACCAGAGAACAAGTCTCTGTCAGACTAAATCTATCTGATTTAAGGTTGTTTTCTGTTTCAACCTGTCTGTCCAGCATGAAGTTCCGTCACATTTATGTCCATTGCTGTAGTTTACACAGCACAAAGAGACATCCTCTCCATTTGTGACGATTATGGAGGACACATATTGTCCAGTCACTGCAGAGAACTGAAGCTCCAACAGCAGAAAAAAAGATGTTTGGATCCACCTGAAGTCCACCATGATGGTTCTGCTCTTCTGGTCTTCGCTGTTGAACTGTCAAAGAGAAGTGAAGCCTCCTCCCTCCTTTCTGTCTGCCTTCAAACACCTCCTCTTTTGGACTCTCTCTCTCTCTCACTCTCTTTGCTCAGAGACAGATCTGTCTTTGTCTCTCAGACATGTTGTTAGCAGTGGAGCTGGTGAATTTCTATGTTGGCTTCATGTCTCTGTGAAAAATGTCCTCTGTTATGTCCTTTGAGGATGTCTCTGTGTGACCACATAACATCTTTGTCCTTCTCTGATGTTGAGCAGTGACCCGATGATCAGGTTAATTGGGGGAGTTGGGTCTAAAAATACAGCAGCAGATAAGGAAGCTGTGGAGGTTTTCTGACGGCCTGATGATTAAACTACTTTTTCAGAGAAACATCCTGTAGGTCTCAGCTTCTCTGTATTTCCTTCATCTGTCAGAAACTTTCTTTCCTCAGAAAGTGACTCAGAGAGCTCCAGTTCACCAGAACTTCCGGATGTAGCAGCTTTATAACAAACATCTCCAGTTTCAGACACACAGAAGGTGAAATGATGATCATCAGTCTTATCAGAAGACTTTAATCCCTGAAGTCCTGAACTAAATTAACCAGGACGGGTCCTTGTTTCGGATCCGTCAGAGGAGCTTCTGAATCAGTATCTCTGTTTAATTTTAACATCTCCTCTCTGGAGCGCTACCAACAGCAGAGAGCCAATCAGAAGAGAGGTTCTGAGACTCTCTTCTGAGCAAATAATACAAATAAAGCAAGTTTCAGGTAACCAAAACCGTGTTGGATGGTTGGTCCAGGTAAATTGGGCTTCAGTTTCTGAATACAGGCTATGTGTAATATTCTATGAACGCTTCAAATATTGGGTACGTAAACAGTATCAGTGTGCCTTTAAATAATACTAGTCTTCCACCTGTTACTTGTAGCTATTGTGTTTCAGTCATGGTCCCACCCCCTCTATTTCTCTCGCTCTCTCTCTCACTCACTTATTCTATCTCTCACTCTCCCTTCCTCTCTCTCTGTTACTTGAGGAACTCACCTGCACACCTGATCCACATCAACTCTCCAGTATTTGAACCATGGTCTTCCCTCCAATCATCACCAGATGATTCTGTCTACTCGTATGGATACACACAGTCTGCTTTCTTAGTGTTTAGTAACAATCAAATCTACATATTGTGCATTTTTTACTACGTTTGGATAATCCTGTTTTCCCTGTGCTCCAGGTCCCTAGTCGTTTTTCCTTCTGCCTGATTGCATTTCTGGTCACAGTGTCAGATTCCAGCTTAGGTCATTGCTCCTGCATATGGAAGTCTACTTTCCCCCTTTCCAGCTCTTTTCCTTTTATGTGCAATAAAGAAACCACTTATTTCAGGTTACCCTTGAGTGTGTATTCTGCATTTCGGTCCTTGAGTTCAACTCTGGTTATACCAGCATGTCAGTTGGGTCAATCACAGAACTAAGGTGTAAATCTAAGAATATTTACGTTGACAGATAAACAGGAGACACCAGCTAGAAAGCTAAAGGCTATTTGAACTACAGCAGCTGATTTAAGGTAATGCTTTTCTATGAGGAAAATCTAGTGTACTTCACTAGCGTACTTTTGTCTGTTAACCTTCTAAGCATGTGTGTCCTTTGGGACATGTCTCAGTAAAGTCCTACAGATATGGTTAGCTAGTTCAGGCTATTGTGTTCATCATGTTACGGGCCATTATGGTCTGGTAGATCATTACCTTGGTTGGGCCATTTCCATGGACGATAACAGGCAGAGTGTCATACAGTACATTTCTGGCTCGTACCCGACCATCCTCAAATTTCAGGACCACTTCATCTGGGGAAAAGAAAAGATTTATAATGAAGCTCCACATAATAAAGCTCAACATTAATGAGTTAAAAATCCACTCATGTAGACCTGCAATATCAGATGGTGACAGCTTCACTCAGCCAGTGAGCATTTTATTCAATAAAAAAAAAAATATTTTAACTGTCACTTCTCTGTTGATCTTCAAAACTCAAATCATGAGCTCAGCAACATCAAGCAAACTGGAAAGCGCAGACTGTTCAGCAACTAAGGAAAATACTTTTGTACATCTCACGATCTTTAAAAATCAGGCAGCTTTGCTTACATCTACATTCAGGAACCCATCACCCAGAAACACTATACTGTGGGAGCCTCCATCTCAGAGAGAATGAGTAGTTTCCAGTTTGATGCCTCAGCTATAAATTAACCAGACTAGCCTCTGATCACAAGCACATTTCCTGAAAGAGTTGTAACCAGGGTCTTTGTTCCACCCAATGTTCTATTGTTTTACTATTGTCTATTAATATAATAATAATAATGCTAAGAGCATCAGTATCATAATACATGGTCCAGTAGTTATATTTCACTGTAGCAGATGGACAGACAATGAGTGTTTCATGCTAAGAACAAAAACACAATATATCTTCTTCTACTGACTTCCCTCCAGTCAGTATGAGGAAAAAAAAGAGCATTTTTATTGAGACTGTCACAGCACAGCATATAGTGTATGTCAGGGATGTCCATCCTGTTATATTGTGTGTGTTCTCTCTGGGGTCAATGCTTTACAATGCTGTTCCCTACAGTAAAACACTGTGTTTTTGATCTGTTCATTAATGAAGGGAGAGCTGACAGTCAGTTAATCTTTTCAAGAGTGGTGCTTAAAGGTCACATTACAAAATGCCAATTTTAGCTACTGCAAATGACAATGTGTGTGTACAGTATATGCGTGTTGATAAATGACACAAAGTCTTCCTGACAATGACATCTGTAACAAGTGCGTGCACTGACAGTCTTAATCAGCAGGAGGAAGGTGGTTAGGGACACATGAACTAAAAGTCATCATATTTTCTCCTGCATATAGACAGATTTTGATAGACATTTTTTAGCAGTGCATCAGAGACCTCTGATTTCAGTACATCAGCCACTGTGTTACAGGATGCTTCATGTCTACTTCACAAACTTCACAGGTAGGACTCACCAAGGGCTCCATGGAGGTTCTGGAACAATCTGCATTGGCTGTCCAGTGTGATATTAATGGATTTCTGAAACAGGGAATTATGATTTTTTCCATTATTTACAGGGTGTGTTTAACTGCATTTAGATCAAATGGTACATTCATTAACTCCAATCACTCACCAAAAAACACTAACACTACACTTTATCCTAATATTGTTGGTAACCCAACATTAATAAACACCATTGCACATCTCTGAGACATTACAAATTATTAGCCCACCAGGAATAAAAGAGATTATGCCGACTGAGCAACTGAAAGAATTTTACAGAGAAATAAGTCTGCACTAAATGTTGAGTCACAAGGATTTAAACAGCAGTTCACTAAACTGAAAGCACAGCAGTGACAGGAAATAATGACAACAAAAAGAGCATGCCAGATAGCATCAATAAAATGCGATAAATCATATAACAAACATCTGGTTTTCTTTGGAACCACTAAAGAATTTCAAAGCACACAGAAAATGTTCATATACTATGTAGCAATGTTAAAAAATATACAGAACTAGTTGCTAGTTACCAGTATTTATTATGGCTTTGGCATGAAATAAATAAGAATACGAAATATTTAGTAGTACAGATCTCACTTTTTTTGCTGGATCGATGTAAATCTTGGTGAAGTAGAGCTGGTCACTGTCAGCATCTTCACCCAACCAATCAGAAACCATTTCTTTGATGTTAGGAAGATAGCCAATAAAACCTGAGGGAACCCAGAGGGATGACTCAGAAGGTAAAAAAAATATAGTACAAGGGTTGACCTGTTTATGACATTGATTCTCATTTCCATGTAAATGCACTCTGTCCAAATTCAAATAGATCGAGTAAATGATGCTGTCAAAGGTTGAGAGGGCTAATGACTACAGCCAGGTTCAGTATTTATTGCCTCAGCACAGACTACTGACTTCCTGTTTCTCTGCTATGCAAAAGAATTGGGCGAATCCTGTCATGGTTCTGTTTCCGGTGTTGTGTTTTGTTTTACTTTGTTGCAGTGCTGGACGCAGCCTGGGTCTGCTGAGCTGACTTCCCGTAGCTGTTTCTGAGTCATCATCAGTGGCTGTATTTAAGACTCAGATCCTGATCTGCTCGTCGCCAGAACTTCTTGTTTCTCACACGGTAAATCCTCGATCGCGCCCTACGTCCTGACCCTTACGACTTCCTCGTCCCATGTTTTCTGTGTACTACCCTCCTAGTTCTGCACTAGTGATAGTTCCTAATTTTACTAGGAGATTTCTAGAGATTTTCTGTTCATTACTTTTTCCCTTCCTCACGTTGAGCGATTTTGAGTTTAATACTTTGCTCCGACCTCCTAGCATTGCTAGCGATCTTTTGTTTGTACTTTGTTCTCTTACCTACCTGGAGTTTCCAGCGCCTTTTGTTAATTGAGTTTTTGTTTTCTATTGTTCCACCCTTGCTGGTGTCAGAGAGCTCAGCCACCACAGCTGTGTCCAGCGCTGGTGTTCTTTCGTTACTTTGTTCAGTTTTGTTTCTTGTTTTTGTTGTTCTTTTAAATAAATTTTTACTTCATCGCCTAAGCTTCCTGTGCCCGCTTGTGGGTCCAGACCTCGCTCCCCATCACAAATCCCTTCCTACAAAAAAGTAAAAGCCATACTAAGTGCTTGTGGGTATTACAGTATTAAAGGCCCATACTCTACAAAATCCCATAAGACTTACAAAATATCACAAAATAGCAGAGCACTGGGGAAAGCCAAACCATGCAAAGTTTGATGGTAGGTTTAGGTGGATTGGGTTTGAAGCAACACTCAGAGCAATCTCCACTTTGTAGTGACATCAGTGCTTTTCTGAATACAGGCTACGTGCAATGCTCTAAGCTGAACGCCTTGACACTTTCACAGTATTAATATAGACTTAAGTCTTAGCTCCCAGCATCTACTTTCACACTATATAAACCTTTAAATAATACAAATGTCAAAGGTTATGCTGTAAAAATCAGATAAATGACAAATAAAAGACCCATCATGAATGTTCACCAGGTGGGTGAGTTATCTCCAGGGGTTAAATTAGGCCAGGGCTGTCTGGGGTTCAGCCACAGCACATAATCATAACTTGGTTCTTCTTTTTCCCTGATCTCCTTGAAACCAACATAACATGTGAGCTGCTGCTGCCATAAACGTTAATGAGGAGGAGGGGTTAAGGGGAACAAGAGGAGGATGAGGAAGAAGAAGAAGGAGCGACCATACTCTTTGCTCCTCATTGCCGCCAACAAAAAAAAACTAACGAAAAAACAAAACCATACAAGACCAAACTTCAGTCATTTGTCAGTTTGTCGGCCAGTCACAGCAAGGTCACAGCATGGATGGCAGAGTTATGGATGAATGGCAAAGTAAGAGAAAAGTAGGTCAGAAGCAGACAGGATTAATAACAGAATGCAAACTGGTCTAATATTTTGGTAAAATGATGTTGCGATTTTTGCCATTGTTGACTTTACTGTTGCTACCAGTTTTTGGTAGCAAGACATTAAGTAGTCAGAGTTAAGCTAAACAACTCAAATTACACCATAATAAGCACCTCATTGTTAGAGCATAGGGTTGTCTATCTATAAATACGTTCGACTCCAGACTCCCCTCACATAACAAATTTCAATTTAACCACTGGTCATCTCTGACCTGAAACCTCACAGGCCATTTGATCTACAGGCTTTTTCACAAGAACTACACAGATTGATAGTTTCAGGGTATTACCAATTGAGGAAAAAAAATCACATACTCAAAAAAATGAATTTAATCACACCATCACTGATATATGGCCAGACCCAGCTGTGTGAGGACCAATGGGCCTACCTCCTGAACCCAAGAAGCGGTTACCCTCCCTGACATGGGGGTGTTTGTCCTCGAGATGTCTTTCAGGCCAGATCAGGCTCTCGGAGGAGAAGACCACCTTGTGTCTGGCCTGCTGGAACTTCTTGAGCAGTTCTTTGGGACCCGAAGCGAAAACCACGTCATAGCTGTGTCAAACGGAGTGAGAATAGAAAAGTTTACTGTTTCCCTCTGTCTATTAAGCCAGTGATATAGTTTAAGTAAATAAAGGAGTTGCCTGTTGTGACTTAGAGCACTGATGCCAGCAAAGCTGTAATGTAAAGCACACTTTTCTATTCACTGAAACACCAAAACAAAGTAATAACAATTATAAGCCAAACTATTGAATGATAGGTGGCTGCTGAAATGTTACACTTAAAAAGAGGCCATATACAGGCCTGCAGCAGTCAGACCTGACTGAAAAGACTAATATGTGGGTGAAGGAGCATTTGAAAGGTAATGCTTTGTAAAAACGTAGTGAATTTTTTTTTTCCATTTCCAAGGTGCATAAAAAAAAAGTTTTCCAGACTGAACTGTGAAAACGTCATCAAACATCAAAACGAAACCATCCAGTAGAAATCAGCTAACAGCTGCACCACATTAAGCATGTACAGACGAACAATGGAAGTTTTCAATTTGTAACTAAATATACATCAGTGGTGTTGTCTTTGATTTGTCAATCATGTCCACCTCACTGATTCTTGATACTCACTATCTGTATTGCGTGGGAATGCAGAAAAACCCACCCTCATATTTAAGCGTGTAACCACACAACCTTGGTTGACATGTTCAAGAATGCCTGAAAGACAGGAAAATACACCTAGAAATCTAAACCTGTCAGTTCTGATCTGAACAGTGTTCTACAAAAGCTACTTTAAAGGCGTTTTTAAAGAAATTATCATCCAGTTTCAAGAATAGAGTTATGTTTTAAGATTCTAATAACATTAGAATACTGGTTGGAACAGTTTGGCATGGGAGCTGGCTTGCCAAAGTAGATATTAAATGTTACATCAGCATTCTTCTATGCTATCACCACCAAGATCATCCACAGGAAAGAACCCTACATCCATGATGTTTGCATGCTAACCTGTCTCATAACACTGCATTATCATCATCATCATGTGAGAGGATGTGGAAGCACAACTTCTTGTCTGGTAAACACACTAATGGCTTAAGTACTTAGCACATGATCACCATCACGGAGAAAACCTTTATGTAGCACCTTTACAAAACAGGGTGTCCATCTGGTCATCGTATGTGACATGGAGAGTCAAATATGAAACGCTACCTGTCAATAAAAAGGATGATTTTGTCACTGTCCTTCATCTCCTCCAGAGCCTCTTTGAGGAGTCGTACTTTCTGGCCTCCTCCTGGAGCTGTCGTGTGGTTCCCGCCTCTCCATTTCTGATTCCGACCAAGAACCTTAGAATATAGACACATATATTTTGTACAATTCTGAATTTATGCTGCATGTCTCTCCCTGTTTCCTGCTGTTCTCATTAATGGCATGAAAAGCCTCAGAAAAAACCTATGGTTCTAAAGAAAAATGCCTTGACCTAGTCACCTAACACAAGTCCTAATTGCATTGAAACTGAATTAAGTAAAACAAACAAATAAACAAAAAAAAAACTAACTTTGAGGCAAAACTATGTTGAGGCAGGGATTTTTTTTTAAACAAATGGATAGCAACAATATCATTGCTAGACATCATGAAAAGAATGTTAATCAAAATCTTGACATAAGGGTTCTTACCTTGACAGTGTAATTAAAGTGTTTAGCCGACCTCAAGAAACGCCTGAAGCCATCTGTCTCTTTGGTTGCAACTGTCACAACTAGAAGTTTATCTGGAAAACACAACATTGGAGAGGAATTCAGAAAGATGTTAAATATTTCTTTTTCTCTTGTCTTCAACAAAAGGCAACAGCACAAGTACTGTCATCAACAAATAAGTCTTGCTAGTCTAGAATGGAAGTCATCAGCATCACTCAGTCGCACATAGGAGCTCCTTGCTCCAGAAAAACTTGGAGGCAGCAGGTAAAATTGTCAGAAAAAAAACCCCCAGAAACAACAGGCAGTTCACTCATCATTGTGACCTCTATCTACACTCACTCGACAAGACTCCATCATAAAAGAAAAGGCATGATGAAGCTCATTTAAAGTTTTCTATGGAATATTTGGGCAAGCCTATAAAATACTGGGAGAAGGTAGTCTGGTCGGATGAGACAAACATTTTCCAATGCTGGCATGGCATATCAAAAAAACAAAAAATTATACCAACAGTGTTTTAGTTTACAGCATGGGGCTACTTTCATCTCTAGGTCTAGGCATTGTCAAGAACCTCACAATTCATTTCAATTTCGCGATTCAGTTTGATATCAATTCAACATTGATCCAATATGCTTCAATATTGATTTAGTAATACATGTAAGATGACAAAAATACCCAAATAATTCCTTGGAATAGCTTCTGATATTTCTAATAAAATAATTCATGAATTATCGTCTAGTATTAACAGACTGACCCCTAAATGCACTTTACTGTTAATGTTAAATTCTCTGCTAATATATAGTGATATTACAATATAATGAAATGGTAAAGTGCCTCAAATATATTTGCAGCACAAAATAATAAATACGACTACGCTATAATTACATCATATCTCTTTATGATTCACAGGGTTAGCTGTAGCCACAGGTTGCAGAACATCTGCATGGTGTCTGCTCAAATGGTTGTGTAGGTTCATAGTATTGTTGCAGTATTTTAATACAGACTCGCAAAGCCATAAGACATAACTTTTGTCAACTTCCTCTTCTGCCACTGCTACACCTGACTCTAAAATGTATCCAAACAATGGCTTTCAAGGTTGTTGGCGCTGATTATAATGACCTACTACCAGTACCCGTTTCCATCATATCTATTGTGTGGCCCTGATACACCATAAATTACACTACACACACTACAGCGGCACCCACAAAGGCCCCACAGGTGGGGGTTTTTATTACAACAGAAATGGTTGATTTAAGGATTTTCTGATTCAATAGTGAATTGGGTAAACTCATATGACAATACATTGATGAATCATTGTTTGCCCAGTCCTAGGGTACTGGAAGACTTCATATAACTGAAGGAACACTGAATGAAGCCATGATTCTTGAAATGAATTTGCTACCATCACCAGGATGATGTGGAGGACACATGGATAGACCTTCCAGCAGGATGATAATCCAAAACATAAAGCAAAGGAAAATCTCAATTGGTTTTAGAGAAAGAAAATCAAGGTGATAGAATCCCCTATGATCACCTGACTGTTCTGGGTAGAAGTTAGGCAGACACCCAGACAGAGGACTACTTTTTTATACTGTTTTTACTCCTTTTTCATTCTCAACAGCATACATCACATCTGTGCAGGGACTAACAGAGAATGATAGACTACCCCTGCTGGTCTGGAAGGGTAATCACTTAGAAGACACAGCACTGACCTCAGTCAATTCAGGAACAGAAGATCAGGGTTTTAAAAGAGGGCTTCAAAGAATGTTCAAGATTTAAAGACAATCAGTTCATAGGAATGAGCCAAAATAACCCCAGGGCACTGCATTCAGTTATGTTCCTCGTACAATGACTGCCTTAAAGCTGTCATTACAAGCAAAGGCTTATTCAATACTAAGTAAATAAGTTTCTGTTTGTAATCAAGTGGAAACAAGAAAAAATAATTGAATAAGCACACAACTTTATATATAGTCTTGTTGGTTTATTTATGTATGTGGATTTCTGAAGTTATTCCAAAGTCTTCCTAGCGTTATATATTTATTTTAATATATATAAAAATGTTGAGTGTGCAATACTTTTCCCCCACTGTAAGCTGTAACTCTAAATCAAATCAGAAGCATCAAAAGACAGAGGTAAAAACCTAGACAGTTCATATTTCCCAAGACTTTAAAAGAAATCAAATTATCAAAAGCAAAGTGCTAAGCTGTTGAATGTTTATTAAGCCTGAGTGATGTTACATGTAAAAATTGTTGCTGAAGTATATAGAAAAATTATTTACAATTTTTACTTCTAATCCAAATTTTACTAGGACTGGACACGTTGGTTCTGATGTGGTTTTAAATGTATTTCAGATTTTTTTTCATAGATTTTTCAATACATGATTAACTACGATCGTCCTGAGCTCTTATATGATTATTATTGTTAAATATAATATTCTCTTAAGTGAGGGACAACATTTTAAAGGTCCATGCTTTGGGTGGATCATGGTTTATGGTACATATTGTTTCACAGAAAAAAAGTGCATCTTAACTTTAAGAAAATTGAGTTGAGTGCGACTGGACTCAATTTTCTTTGGATGATATGACCTGGATGAATGAGAACCTTCACAGACACGTTAGCTTTATCTTCGTGAAGGGTTTTGGAGAAATGTAATCATGTGCGCGATTCAGTAGTCTCGTTTTTGTTTTCAACATAACCAGAGGCTTTATTAACATCATTTCACTGTGGCCACCTAGCGTTTGGTTAACGATAATATACAGTGTTACTGCACCGACAGCCTGTCCACGTCAGCGGCATGGAGGTCCTCCACAGCGCCGTCACTTTCCCAGCTCATGTTCAGCGGGATCAAATGAGACACGTGCATTCCGTTATCCCAGCCCGCTCTTTACATCGTAAAATGACTCATGCATGTTACAAGACTACTTGGGTATTTGGTGCACTGTAAGCTGCCACTCGTTGTGCACCCTGCTGTGTGCTAAATGTCGTCTGGCGCAGTGGTGTTGAAGCTGTGACTAGACACGCAGAAGCGCGCTGCTTCCTTTCTCCTTTTTGACGGACTTTTCTACTAAGTGGAAGGTTGTACCAGATCTCTGTGCCGGGGGGCCTGGGCCTTCACAGACCGGATGAGCCGAACAGTCACCCACAGCCTCGAAACTACGCTGCTATAAACGTGTTGCAGTGGTGTTGTCTGTGGTGAAGACGAAGTTTGTACCCCTGTCTTACCTTCGGGGATTCGCTGCTCTTCACAGTTTGTCAGGGAGGGAAGTGCGCATAGAAAAAGTCCTGAGAACAGCACCAAGGATTGAAACTTCATCTTCATCTACCTCCAACTATCCCGGACAGCGGTGTGTCTGAGAAAGAGAGAAGTTTGCAGGGCTGTGATTCCTCTGCTCGGCCCTCTACCTTACCCAGTCCTCCTCCCCTCCCTCACTCCCTAACTCCCTCTGTCTCTCGCTGTCTCTCGCTCTCTCTCTGTCTCCCATAAAACCAAGCACTAACTTACCCAAAGCTCCTGGGTTTGATATAGAAGAGTAAGAGCAGGAAAACGTCAGTTCGGCGTTTGCTGTGTTTGGAGTTTTATTCTTCCCATTTGCCTGTCGCAGCAGAAATCTCCCAGTTGAACAACGCCCACGTCTAAATGTTGGAAAAAAGGCAATGTTGAGCCAGCTGTTCTGAGGACATGAGTACCTGCACGTAGCCTGGAGTCCCTCCAACAAACCACCGCCAGTTTTAGGAAGTTTTCGTCAAAGTCACAAATTACTGTCAACTCCAGCATGAGCAGACAGAGTTTATTTAACTTCGTTCAACTAAAACAGACTGTGGATATGAAATCAGTTTTTTTTCAGTGTGAAAACAACACAAAAATATTAACTTAAACCACAGAAATATATATATATTGCAATAGCGCATTTAAATATCGGATTTTATCACTTCCTTACCATCTGTTATCGATATCTTTTTATGTATTTGATATTTTTGCAGTATTATTTTGCATCTTATTTTTTGTACTGTGCACTTTGCTGATGTAGCTGCGAATTTCCAACAAGTGGGTCTAATAAATCTCATAAATATATTTTATCTTATTCTGTATAGATGTGACAAGTGTGATTGTGGCCCGACATCCCCAATACAGAATAAACACTGTAAGGGTGAAATACTTAGACATACTGCTGGATGTCACACCTCCTATATTTGCTCCCTGCTTGCCTTCTCTAGACTCACCGAGCTGAGGCGACAGCATCACAGCAAATTATCACAAATTTCTTTTCACCAGATGAGGCTGCCTTTCATTGAGTGGTAAAGTGGGATGCTCAGTTGGCCTCGAGGGGTAAAATTGCATATTGAATTAGCTGTAATGGCCCCTGTTTGGCTCTGTCGGAGGACCTCTGATGCCTCAGAGCTGTCCAAAAAGAGCTGAATTTGAAACCTGAAAGTGGTGTCTGTCTAATAACAATACTACCATTATGTAAGTCACCTGTAAGTTGAATTTCACTTTGCCTTCACATTTTTCTCACACATCTGACGTTCATTCTCTTCCTCCTATCAGACCTCTTACTAGCACGCTTAAAAAATATGCAGTTTGTAACAGATAACAAAATATACACTGCTTGCTCCATTCATTATTTACAAAACTTTATCTTAAACTAATATGAGATTTGAACCATATTTACAACCTTTTTAGCGCGTATTCCCTCTTTGATATAATAAGAAATTTGATACAAGAAAATCTTTGAGTGTATGTAGTAAGCCCATATAAGCCACTTTTGAGAAAAGTCGGTGGGTTTTTCTCTTCCAAGAAAGTAATTTATACGAATATATTTTAGTGTACAATTTTCACACGCTTTCTCTCGCACCGATTCAATCGATTATTCGGCTTTTGAGTTGTTCATTTTAGCGCATGCGTACGAGCCGCTCCTCCTCTCTGTTTGCTTCTCCGCCATGGCGCCTATTGTAAGTAAAATCGCGTGTTAATAAATCCACCAAAATGACATGTTCTCCAGTCTGAAACACAGAGAAAGCGGGTGGAGTGAAACAACAATTTTGTTCTGACAGTCTTGATGACAAAGAAGGGTTGGGGCTCTGCTTTGAAGCGTTTTATAAGGTCGTTGGTAGCGGTTTTTTCCGAGGCCTGTGGATCCTTTTCGCTGCTGTTAGCTTAGTAGCGTCGGTCCGAAGCTCACCACGTTGTTAACCCAGCCAGTCCCCATGAGCAGATGGTTGTATGACAGTGCTTTGTTTAATCAGGTGATCCAACATATAAACGCTTACTATTCAATGAAACAGGCCAGTGTTAGCTCAGCTGTGTCCAGCTCTTCCATGTGTGTTAACTTCATCTGATGAAGCATTCTCATGTTAGAGGGTAAAACCGTGTTATTCTCAATTTTTCCCCTCTTGACTCCATATGTTTTCCCAAAGTTTTGATCGTTATTGTCTCAAATCAGCTACGATTATAACCATGCTGAATGAAATTGGGTTTTGTTTTTTTTTTTTACTTAGCAGCCGCTATTTTGAGGGTGTTACAATCACTGTCTTTAAATATGTATGTCGGTATGCGACGTGAAAGTCCAATGGTGTTTTTGAACTGAGTATTTGGTTTTGTGTTTCCAGAAGAAGCAGAACACCGGTAAAGGTGGTAAGAAGAAGAAGCAGGTCCTGAAGTTCACTTTGGACTGTACTCATCCTGTTGAAGATGGTATCATGGATGCTGCCAACTTTGTAAGTCCACCAACAAATTATGCTTGTAACATGCAAGGTGTAAGTAAAACTGCAGATTTTAGCCTGAGAAAGTAACATCAGAAGAATGAGATGTTCCTGGAAATGTGGTGTTTCTAGGAGCAGTTTCTTCAGGAGCGCATTAAGGTGAATGGGAAAGCTGGAAATCTGGGTGGTGGTGTGGTTTCCATCGAGAGGAGCAAGAGCAAGATTACTGTGTCCTCTGAGGTGCCCTTCTCCAAAAGGTAAGAAACATTTCTAGTGTATCTGCTATAATTCACTCACACAATGTTGGTAAACAGTCATAACAGACTGATAAGACTAAACCAGACCAGAGACTGTGTAATATGCAGCTAAAATTCAGTGTGGAGTGGAATCCACATTGACCTGAAAATAAGGCACCTGTCTCAAAAACAAAATCACCACTATCACACATTCAATTCAGCTCACTCTTTTTTTTCTTTATTCTGTTATAACTCAGAGCACCTTTTGTATATTTTATTTTATTTAGTCTATTCTCACAAGAATGAGATAATCAGCCTATTTTGTAGTTAAAAATTACTTTAAAGATATTAATATTGACAAAATTGAGCTTTTTGTCTATTTGATGGTCATCTTGTTTTTTTGATTGTGTATGATTCCTAAATACAAATAAAAGGTGAACATTGATTTACTCATACCATTTTTACATCTATAGTATTATATAGTTGTGGAGGAGAAGGTTTCATAGACTTGGGAAACTAATTCTTTTGAAGTTTGTAGTTACAGACATCTGTTGTGGGGGATCTTGTAGGAATACATTGTGATTTAAATTTTGGCCATATCATCCATGCCTAGTTATAGATTAACAAGTAATAAACTATATAGAATATAGGATGCCCAGGGACGTAGGTCAGTGGTAGAGCATATGCTGTGCATGCAGAGGCCCCAGGTTCAAACCCCAGCCACAACACAAACCACTGGTAGGCTTGTGCTGGTTCCAAGCATGGAGAAACAGGGAGGGTTGTGGCAGGAGGGGCATCTGGCGTAAAAACTGTAGGCAAATCAGTCCTGCAAGTCACAGAGCTAACTTGCTGTGGTGATCCAAAATCAGTAACAGCCGGAAGAGGAAAAAAAACTATAATATAGGGTTATTTTTACAAAATTGCAATGTTGGTAGAATCCATTTTGCCTGTATACGTTGTAAAAGGTTGCTGTATAGAATGCTATTCCTTAGTCCTATTTTTCAGGAGAGCAAATATTTTCGAATGTCAAAATGTATATAAGGATCACACTTTCATTCATCCAAAAGCTGGTGGAAATGTATCCCTTTCACCCAATTTAAGCAGTATAAATTGAAAGCTTAAAGAGACACAAAAACTACAGTATGTTTTGCCTTGTCACAAAGATGTCAATTATATTCCAAATACTGCACTGATAGCTGAAGGATATAAGGGTTTACTCAACTGAGACAGTATCAAATATTGACTGCTAAAAACTATGTTTGGGACAGAACGGAACGGGCCGCTGGTGTTTGCCTGCATGGGTCATATACAAGACTGACACTAGACATGTTTTTAGGGACCTTTGCTTTCAACCATTCAATACAATTCAAACATCCATCCATCCATCTTGCCAGTTAACCTAGATATGCATGTCTTTGGATGGTGGGAGGAAACCGGAGTACCTGGTAGAAACCCACGCAGGCACCGGGAGAACATGCAAACTCCGCGCAGAAAGGCCCCAGGCCCGGGAACCGAACACGCGACCTTCAGTGCTAACCGCTACGCCGCCATGCTGCCCCCCCAAAGACATCATGTTTGGGTTAACTGGTGACTCTAAATTGTCCATAGGTCTGAGTGTGAGCGTGAATGGTTGTTTGTTTCTGTCTGTCTCTGTGTGTTGGCCCTGTGATGGACTGGTGACCTGTCCAGGGGGTACCCTGCTGGATTGGCTCCAGCAGCCCGCCTGACCCAGAAACAGATAAGCGGTAGAAGATGAATTAATGAATTCTGTTGTAAACAAATTAAAGAGAAATGTTTCCTGTATAAAGTTTTCATCCAAACTTCATTTGGAAACCGTCTTGAAAACTTTGTTCTACTGATTCCTTAGCAAATTAAAGGGTTCCAAATTATGTGAGTAAAATTATCCCAATGGCCGTTAAAAATAGTCTAAAATAGAGCTGGGTGGCTGTGAAGAGAAATATTACAATGAAAGTGTTACAATAAATAGATCTCTAAGTGAGATGACCCCGCTTAACCTAAAAAATCAAAAGGTCCTTTCTTTACTGTGCCTCAAATTTTAAAAGCATGCTCCTCAACCCAATTTGAAGTGTACTTGAATATAGGTTCAGATAGGGGGAGTTTTGAACTGAGGAGGTATGTATAAGGAAAGGGGACCATTTTGAGAAAATGGAAACTATTTCTCTTGAACTGGTGGTTGCCAGAACCCTTGTATGGCAAATAACTCTCACGTAGTCTCGATATTAATATAAGTAAATTGAAATGACAAATTTTTCACCATCTGATCCGCTTACTTGGAGAGCTGTGTGATCTATCGATCAAAATGCATCTGTGCATGTTTAAGACTTTTAGCCTTTGGGGACTGCTGTTGGAGTGCTTGTGCCAGGGGTCTCAGGTATACTAAATGTTTGGGAATTATTCATCCTTCTATGCCCATGCATTTTCCCTGCTTGCTTGTTTACTTTCTTGAACTTACCTTCCTTAGTTTGAGTTGAAACTACACTGTCTGGCCATGACAAAAAAACATATTGCATTTCTTTTTTTCACAACAGAATGATTAAGAATTTTTGCCACATTTTTAGGAATGTCTGTTTTAACTGCATCTAGTGTGGATATAAATCAAATTTCTCAACCAGCAAAGTTAGAATTACTACTGTTAGGGACTTTGTTGTTGTGTGAGGTGTTTTCAGGTGTAAGAGTGTAGACAGATTAATTCTGATGGAGAGTTGTTCTAAAACAAACACTTTTTTGTGTTTTGCAGATACTTGAAGTATCTCACCAAGAAGTACCTGAAGAAGAACAATCTCCGTGACTGGCTGCGTGTGGTGGCCAACACCAAGGAGAGCTATGAGCTCCGTTACTTCCAGATCAACCAGGATGAAGAGGAGGAGGAGGATGAAGATTAAATCAAAAACTCATATGATTTTGTACATTTAAATAAATGTTGTTTTCAATACAGAAATATTTCTGTTGTTTTGTTCTTTTGGTTTCAGATCAACTGTAGATGTTATAGAGAACACAAATGTTTCACAAAGCTGACAAAGAGGACTTCAAACTGCAAATCCATTTTGAAATTATGAATTTTTAAACCTGTGTAAATTTATTTTACTGGCTCATAAATCAAGATTTTTACTATTGGAAAACTTTTTGCAGAGGTACAGACCTTACCTCATATTGCTGCACAGAGCTGAGTTGTTTTTTCCCTGCACATATAATAATGGTGAAGAAAGCTTACGTCACTGTACCTATACTCAATTCAGGGGTTAGTTCCTTAATATATATATATATTTTCTCTCTCAAAAAAAAAAAAATAAAAAAAATAATAAAGGTACACTAAAATAACACATCCTAGATCTGAATGAATGAAATATTCTTATTAAATACTTTATTCTTTATAGTTGAATGTGCTGACAACAAAATCACACAAAAATGATCAATGGAAATCAAATTTATTAACCCATGGAGGTCTGGATTTGGAGTCACACTTAAAATTAAAGTGGAAAAACACACTACAGTCTGATCCAACCTTGATGTAATGTCCTTAAAACAAGTGAAAATGAGGCTCAGTAGTGTGTGTGGCCTCCACGTGCCCGTATGACCTCCCTACAACGCCTGGGCATGCTCCTGATGAGGTGGCGGATGGTCTCCTGAGGGATCTCCTCCCAGACCTGGACTAAAGCATCCACCAACTCCTGGACAGTCTGTGGTGCAACGTGGCGTTGGTGGATGGAGCGAGACATGATGTCCCAGATGTGCTCAATTGGATTCAGGTCTGGGGAACGGGCGGGCCAGTCCATAGCATCAATGCCTTTGTCTTGCAGGAACTGCTGACACACTCCAGCCACATGAGGTCTAGCATTGTCTTGCATTAGGAGGAACCCAGGGCCAACCGCACCAGCATATGGTCTCACAATGGGGTCTGAGGATCTCATCTCGGTACCTAATGGCAGTCAGACTACCTCTGGCGAGCACATGGAGGGCTGTGCGGCCCCCCAAAGAAATGCCACCCCACACCATTACTGACCCACTGCCAAACCGGTCATGCTGGATGATGTTGCAGGCAGCAGAACGTTCTCCACGGCGTCTCCAGACTCTGTCACGTCTGTCACGTGCTCAGTGTGAACTTGCTTTCATCTGTGAAGAGCACAGGGCGCCAGTGGCGAATTTGGCAATCTTGGTGTTCTCTGGGAAATGCCAAACGTCCTACACGGTGTTGGGCTGTAAGCACAACCCCCACCTGTGGATGTCGGGCCCTCATACCACCCTCATGGAGTCTGTTTCTGACCGTTTGGGCAGACACATGCACATTTGTGGCCTGCTGGAGGTCATTTTGCAGGGCTCTGGCAGTGCTCCTCCTGTTCCTCCTTGCACAAAGGCGGAGGTAGCGGTCCTGCTGCTGGGTTGTTGCCCTCCTACGGCCTCCTCCACGTCTCCTGATGTACTGGCCTGTCTCCTGGTAGCGCCTCCATGCTCTGGACACTACGCTGACAGACACAGCAAACCTTCTTGCCACAGCTCCCATTGATGTGCCATCCTGGATGAGCTGCACTACCTGAGCCACTTGTGTGGGTTGTAGACTCCGTCTCATGCTACCACTAGAGTGAAAGCACCGCCAGCATTCAAAAGTGACCAAAACATCAGCCAGAAAGCATAGGAACTGAGAAGTGGTCTGTGGTCACCACCTGCAGAACCACTCCTTTATTGGGGCTGTCTTGCTAATTGCCTATAATTTCCACCTGTTGTCTATTCCATTTGCACAACAGCATGTGAAATTGATTTTCAATCAGTGTTGCTTCCTAAGTGGACTTAGAGTTACATTGTGTTGTTTAAGTGTTCCCTTTATTTTTTTGAGCGGTGTACATATATACACACACACACAAGTACAAGAATTTTGTACCATTTAAAATGAAACAAGCCAAAAAAAAAAAAAAATTGCACATGTGATGTAACTTGTGTGAAGGCAAGTGAACTACATGGTTTCCCAGAAGTACAATCAGTAAGTATATCCAAGTCTGTCTGGTCTCATGCCACATACTAATAGAGGTTAGTAATTGAGATCCCAAAAGCTGGTTGTACCTAAATGCCTATTTTTAAGTTTTTTAAAATGTCTTGTATTTCACATTTTGACATACAAGTCAAAAACCATAGAACCAAAAACTATTTCAAAGTAATTTGGCTCAGTGAGCCATATGGATGGCTTATGATTCTTACTGCCACACTTTAAGTAAAAAAACTGAAAAAGTATAAAATATGTGTTTATGTTTTGACAACATAAACTAATGCAGGAAATGAATTTTTGTTGTGGCTTTATGTTGAGAACCCTGCTAACTTTTCTCTCTGAGGTCTACTTCCAGGGGTGAGGTTCTTTCATGGAGTGCACACATGAAAAAGGACTTTGGCAGCTGTCAATCACCTTGTCAAGCTGAGTCAGAGATTAGAGGGGGGAAGTTAGGTTAGGTTTAGGTTTAGTTTAGTATTTATTGAGTTTATTGATTATTTCTTTTAGCCTGTAAGAGTCAACAGTCATTGTAGAAGATGTAAAAATGTTAAAGCAACTAGGAGGGGAAGGGCTAGGTGTGATTGAAAAGATTAATGGGAGGCAGAGACTAAGTAGAAAAGGTGAGAGCTCAGTGAGGTGTGAAGGGAAAGGTTGAGTTCTCTAGTCTTCTGCAATCAACTGAAACTGAGAAGCTCTTTTGTTACTACCAGTATTTTTAAAGTTGTTTTTTTTTTACACGTTCATGGGCCTTACTAAAAATGTAGAACTCTGGAACAAAGACTATCTGCTTCTTTGATGCTTTTATTCTTCCATCATGTTTTACACATTTGCACCAATGGGTTCATCCTTTTTTTTGGAGGTTAAGCACCATCAAAACTCTAGAGATTTTTAAAATTAGGATAAAACACTGGATGTTGCAGCAAAGTGCAGAGGTGAAGAAAACTCAATGGTATCTTTTATCTTTTCATCTTTATTTTACCATTTCATTGAAAAACAATATAGTCCAGAGAAAATTTCACTATTAAAAAAGAATACGATACAGATTGAAGAACCTCTGATGTTTTTAAAACAAACCTTTTTTTTCAGGACACCTTGACATATTGAACCATATCTAGACAGTGCATTATTGGTTCTAAACGTTCAGATTTGCTTTTAAAACCGCTTCAAGCACTGGAATAGTTAATATTAATCAAATTAGCAAAGACAAGAACTAGCAGACACAGTGGTCTTTAAAGGACTGAGGTGTGCATCCTTGATGCGAACACAGAAGACTGAAGAAGACAAAAGGAATGTAACATCGAGTGGAGTGCACTAAATCAGAACATCATGTTCCAAATCCTGATTGTAACCTGTGGCAGCTGCACACACACCAACTCACACTGCCATAAACATTAAATTGGACTGATCAGCTGATCTTCTAAACTAAATAAACAAGACTTCCATATCCTGAACACACATGTAGAAAAAGGCACAGGTATGGAGTATTAGTCTTTGAAAACCCCTTAGTAGGAAAAGACTGAGGGTTCTGCTGTAGCACCCGTAAATGTGACAAACAACATTATAATTTCAAATACTGCAACAAAAAAACAACAACAGAACAAGAGACATGAAGACATCAACATTTGGCTGTATTACAAAATGGAAAAGAGTTTTGGGAAGCACAACTCTGCCAGGTGTGAAGTGCGTGGAGAAACTTGCAGGTTCACTTTAAGTGTGAAGTGAAAGTATCTTTGACCATTTAATGTGAGAGGAACCATCCAGAGGATTGGAGGATTTGTCTCCAGTCATATTTTCTCTTATTTGTCCAAATTGGTTCAGAACCACTTTGTGGGTAGTTGAGATGGGTAGATAGCTGTCAGACTTTTGAGTGTCTTCCCCTGAACTCAACCATCCCACTAGCACACTTCTGAGACCAGCATTGACTAACAGGTCAGGTGTTCCTGCTGAGCATCGCCAGTCCCTGTTCTAGTGAAAAAGGTTGAGGTGTTGCTGTTGCCCACCTAATCAAATTGTTCTGGGGTTGTACTCGGGCAGCTTCTTCAGTTTCTCCTGTTCCTGTTGAGTGTCCTGTCTGGCAATAATCAGGGAGTGAGAGTAGCCCATCACCACCTGCAAGAACAAGACATTCCTTAGCACCAGAGCATGTTTCCATCTAAAACCTCAGCAAAAGCACAAAGGTATTGCCACCTTTGTGTTTTCACTGTACTTATCTGGTTATACTCAGTTAGATCTTTACATGCCAATTTTTAAATAAGTTCATAATTGTTTTAAATTTTCCATTTCTTGTGATTCTGCATAAACCTGTTGAATGCCCTTTGGGTTGTGTAACTTCCAGTCCATGACTGTACTTTTAATGCATGTATTGCCTATCTTCTTGCCAACATTCCTTGTGGCAATTTTTGCAGCTACGTACATGTTCCAGTAGTCCTTTTGCTGTATTTCCATTTCTATCCATGTTGATTTGTTTAGTTAGAGTCGTCATAGTAAGTCCTCCATTTGTAGAGAACTGTCCTCATGTTTACAAAGTTTTCTCTCACCCTGAATGAATGTATTCAACTTAACATAAAATCAGTTCTACAATCACAATCTCAGTTCTGTTATTTTTAATGGGAACAATATCCAATTTTTCAAAATCGCATTTAATGTGGAAATCCAAAGGTCCAAAAATTTTAGTTCTAATCCAATTTCCTATAATATATTATTAGACAGGTGATTATCTATAGGTAAACCTATGATTATAAATTCTTAGGGTTGTGTTATGTCTTTGAAATTGAGGGTTCATTTGACATTGTCCGTCAGGTTTCTATTACAGCGTATAAGTGTAATTGATCAGGGTTCGTAATTTTAAGAATAATTAATTTCATTTATTTGCAAGCATTTAAGTAAATAATTGATGATCCACCTTTATAAAATAAACTGGGTAATATGTAGCAAAATCTTATAATTCTTACCTTACTTAGCACTTTCTTTATGATTCTTTTGATCCTTATGAAATCTCACATGCATATTGTCTGTTCTCTAGAGCTCAGTGAAGTTTCACATGAAGAAGCAATAAGGGCTTTTTATAGCGACTAAAGGTTTTAACATAATAAATATGTTTACATTTTTTCTATTTGGCTTATAATAAGTATTTGATTTCTGATAGCTTTATCAAATTTGTCAAATTCTTTTCGACCTTTTTATTCACATATTACCTCTGAGTCATTGTAGACTAAACATCAGAGAGTAAACAACTGCCTTTTCAAACTTTGGTGGCTTCCGCTAAAATATCAATAGTTTTCCCCATTAGGCACTGAGAGGGGTTAATCAGTATTTCCATTTACCTGTTCAATGTAGACACCATCCAAGGTCTTGACCTCCTGGGCTGTGGTGGAGGATTTAGGTTTGTTATCTCCATATCCCTGAGTCATAGAAAGACAAGATAGCCATGTCACACTGATGTCAATACTTTTAATATTTTGTGTTCCTAAACAGTCCTTTACCAAAGCACTTTTTATTTTACTGTGAAGTTAGCTTCACATTAACAACACAAATGTGTGTTTCCACTGTACTGTCAAGATGTGATGAAAACGATGACCCCAGCACAGGTGAAGCCTCAGGTCTTACCAGCTCTCCAAATGTGGGAGAAGGACCCCAACTGATTGTGCTCTCATCTGCAGCAATAATGATGCTGCTCTTCCTGTTAAAACCAAACACACAGTCAAAAGACACTGAGGAAATCTCCTGCACATGAGCAAAGAGCTGGGGATGGGAAGATTAGCAGCAAAAGACAAGCATCTATGACATATTGTGTACTAATCCTGGCACAGTCTCATTACCCACACAAACTCACCCGCATGCCAGGCTGCGGATCTTCCAGCCACACAAGTCTTGCACAGCTTTGGGATACATGGTGGACTCCCTGGAAGTGTTTGTCACCCCCCAGAAAAACAGCCCCCCTGCAAATACAACCATAATCATCTACAAGTACAGCAGAGCTCAAAAAAATAACTTTTTGTCATTAGAATTATTATGATTTCCTTACCATCGACACTTCTTAAAAGTCCCACATTTCACATTTTGCCTGTGTTTATTTTGTAAGAGAACAGTGTTCTCACTCACCCATTTCACTGACAGCAAAGGAACATTGGTAGCCTGTATAGATCTGACTGGCACCGCGTCCGGGAAAGTCAAACAGTTTGACCAAGCGGGGAACCATCTCATCCTTCTGCTCTGTATGACCCAGACGCCCATAACCACCAAAACCCCAGCTGAACACTCGCTTCTGAGAGTCCAGCACCAGCTACACACACACACACACACACACACACACACAGAGAGAGAGAGAGGACAATGGCACTCTTTGGTATGTGATAGGATAGAAGTTTCACTGGTCGTCTAACAAAAAGCAGTTATAATGTGACTGAGAAAGAAGTGTTTTTTCTCACTGTGTGGTTTCCCCCACAGGCAACATCTCGGACCACAACATTAGGTACAGGTGTGATCTGGCCATCCTTGGACTTTTCAATGAAAATTGCAACGCGACGAGGAATGAGCTCACAGTCAAACTCTATGCGCTGAGCACGAGCTATGAACTTCCCATCACTGTTGTGACCTGCAGTGAAATAGATGATAGAAATCTTTGTGTAGTATTGACCTAAGACATAAGTAAGAACAACATCAGCAGCCCTAGATTTCTCAGGGCAACATCAATGTTGGTGCAGATAATTTAAAACTTCACACAGCAGGCATTTTTGCCTTCTGTTGGACAAACTTGGTTGACAGACATGTACTGAATGGCAGGTTCCAAAATATCTATGCTGATGTCCAACATGCTATATCAGCCATCAGCTGTGCTCCTGATCTATCACAAACAACTAAGTCACTTAATCACAATTCACAACACACATACCTAGCTGTCCATACTCTGGGCAGCCAAAGGAGTACAGGTTTCCCTTGCAGTCCACCACCATGCTGAATTCAGCACCACAGGCCACTTTTACCAGGGGCTGGCCATTGTAGGAAATCTAGAGTGAGAAAAACAAGGTTTCTTCACCTCACAATCTTTTTGCACTTCTTCTGATCCATATTTCAGAAGTGAAGGCTATTCCTACAGCTGCATGCTGGTGCAGTTCTGACACTTTCTCAGCATTTACTTTGGGTATTGTTAAAATAACCAGTGTCTGTATTTCGGTTTTCTATCTACTTTTAACTGGCTCCTGCTACAGCTGTAACGATAACAGGCTGAGGCTTTGCATTAGTGTAGGCTTTGGTATTGCAGTTGTGGTGATTGTGAATACGGCTGTAAATGTTGTGATGTCTGTTGCTGTTATTATGGAGGCTGGGTCATGGTAGCTTTTCCAAAGGTATAGTACTAATTACATGCAGAGACATTAAATGGGTGGGTTGGTCCATAATGTGCTGCAACTGATGCAAACCTGGCCTTGAGTTCATGTAGCTGTAGAAAAATCTGGATTAATAACTGCTTCAGTGACCAACACAAAACCAGACACAACAAAATGAGTGCCTACTAATTTGTTGTTTGTTAACACTATGTCCCCAATGATGAACTGTCTCTGCAGAGTTCATACTACAAACACCTTAAAGAAACAACTTGTATGAGGTTTCACAGTGAAACGGACTCTGAATGCAGTTTTATGAAATAGTACAAATTGTGTCCATCTGTCAGCCTCAGTTATTAGTTATGGGCACAGTGCTGCACTACTGTACATTTAAATCTTTGAGTGACGGGGTATGATGTACTAACAAACCACTTCACCTTCTTTTGCAAAAGTTAGTTATTAAATCTGAATCAACCTAAATTGTGCCTTTCTGTAGATTACTCAGAGTATGTGCAAGTTTTTCCACTGCCTAGGCCTGTCCATATGATCATTAGGCCTGAACAACATGTCTAAATATATTATATTGTGATTATTTTGGCAGATAAGTTGATCTGTCATTATTTCAGGTGAAATTGTACAGATAAATAGATCATCGTCATCGCTTAAATTATGACCTATAAGCCTTTGAGCTCCAGGCTCTACGATGTGCTCAGTGTAGCAGTGGAACTTACTGGTGCTGGGCTGAGTACTGCATCAGTCTGGTTTCCTTGGCCCAACTGGCCCAACTTGTTCTCCCCAAAAGAGTATGCAGTCCCATCCTCTGAAGATAAACAATTTCATCAGTAAAAAGCATAATTTTTTCTGTGTTGCTTTTTGCAATGTCTCAAAAAAAAAACCCCAAAACAAACAAACAAACAAAAAAAAAACAACAGTAAAACTACATTACTCACTTTGGAAAATTCCAAGTTACAACTCTTGATGAGCAACTACATAGAAATAACTTAGTCCTGAATGAACTATGGGGATCCAGGAACTCAATATCCCTGATAATAAAGCCATAGTGTCGAGTCTTACCTGTCAGTGCCAGAGTGTGATTGCGTCCACAGGCTGCAGCAACAATCGCAAGATCTGCCAGGGCCTCAATTAACTTGGGAGCCTCCAGGCGCTTGGTGTCGCCGTGACCCAGCTGACCTTTGTCATTGCGACCTAAAGAAAACAAAAAAACAAACTAAATCAGTAAATTGATTTAACTCCCTTTACTCTGCTTATAAATTATTATTCACGGTAGTAACCAAAAATTTATTAACTAGGTAGAACTGTATATAAATATAACAAAATAAAACCATTGAGGGTCTGGCTTATACATAACTTTTATCAAGGCATTACTTACCCCAACTCCACAGCTTGCCCTCAGTGGTCATGAGGAGACTATGTGCAGCACAGGGACCAGACACAACACAGCTAACTTGCACATCATTCAAACAGCCATAACGGTGAGGACCCCACAGATTCTGGCCAAGGTTCCGGAAAGCAGCTGACAGAGACAGCATGATAACAATGAAGACCTACTGATCAGTGATTGTCAATTGGGTCTGTTTTTTGTGTGAAGCCTTGTTTATTGCATTGCAGTAGTTTTCAGAGCTCAAAGTCATATGCCAACAAGTCATGATAATTTACACACCATGATATGGCTTCTTTTTTTTAGTCACATCAGGATCCATACCACTATTATCATGAATATGACACGACACTTATCTAATGGTAAAATCTCCATCTCCATACAACATCTCTAGGTTTTTGTAGTAGTAATAGTTTCCAAATCTACTCAAAGAGAAAAGGGAATACATTTTTCAAACGTATTGGTTGCAAAACATTTTCATTTAGAACCTACACCTGCTTTATAATCAAAACAGACATGGACATTAGATTATATACGCTATTAGACCTTTGATGCATTGGGTGACATCTTGTCAACAAATCCAATAAAAGACCAAGATTATCAATGACTTCAATATGTGACAAATTAATTTATAATCTTAATTTCTCTGAAGATTTACACTTTCAGCAAATGGGACCAATGACCTTCAAGCTAAGAGACACAAAGTCAGAGAAGTCAGAATTCGAACATAAAATAACATTGCTGATAAGAAAAATAACATACTTAAATGAATATTAGTACCAGTTTTAGGTGTGTCCCCCCCCCCAAAAAAAAATAAAAAATAAAATAAAATCTTAAAACCATGTTTCTTTTGGAGGTATTAAAATAGATGCCCTTTCTAAGTTCAGTTAAAAACAGACTGCCACACAAGAATAAAAATGATGATAATGCTGATAATACAAGGCACCCAAGGACACTATGTGGTAGAAATACCCAACAACACTTTTATGTATCAAAGTGGATAACAAAAGAATTATCTAAATGTCTATGTGGTGCTCTGACAGAGCAGCATCTCGCTCATCTAGATGGTCTTTGTCTATGCAGCTGCTCTTGCTGAGACCCCAACCCCCATTCTACTTCAAACAAAGCTGATTTATCTGAGTGTCAGACTAGTGAGACTACGATGGAACATGGCAACACAGGCCCAGCCCCAGGCATCAATGAGCCTGCTGCAAAAGGCCACACATGTGACAGGCATACATATGAATAGACTTTACTGTCAGAATTGATTAATGGGTTCTCACTAGTCTTAAAACATATGTTGCCCATGCATCCAAAACAAAGACAGATGCATGTTTAATGTGGAAATCCTGAGTAATTTCATTTTCTATCAAAGGTACCACTTTCTTCTGTCTGGCTTTTCAGTTTTGTAAACCTCTTGTATAATAAAGTGAGTGATCAAGAAAAATGGGTAGAAAGAAGAGAATCTATACATCAAGTGAAAACTACAAATTTCTTTTATTTGTGTGCTGGAACCATTTGTTGAGAGCAACCCTTAATCAGTCTATGTGGTACTTATATACAGTGTTTAGGGCTTTAGTTCACCCAGCAGGGTACTGTCAAAGATCACAGGTTTTTATTTGGTCAGGGCAAAGACACCAAAACTGTCAATACTTAACTGTTGTTTGTTGAGTGGACACACTTTACCCAGACACTAAGTTATACCTGCCTACATTGTCAATATCTGCTGATGTCTTCTACTGCAAGTAGAAGTGAAAATGGCACCAAGTTTAAACTTGACTTGAATAAAATAGCTAGTAATCACTATGACTGTCAAAGTATATACAATAATGAAGTCAGGAAATCAAAAACTGAGATTGTACGCAACAAACAAAAGTAGTTATCAAGTACAGTCACCTATTCTCCTCTAGAGTGTCTCTCTGCTTTTGAGCATAAAAATATTCTACCTTGTTGTTTGGGCACCTCCTTTCTTCCAATCAAATCCCAGTTGGTGGCGCCAAAAATAAGCAGTTGGCCTTTCACCTTTGGACATTCGAGTTTCTGCAGAAAAGGAACATTGGGGTTAATAACAGAGTGTGTGTGTGTTTGTGTGTTTGTGTGTATATATATATATATATATATATATAGAGCAATTTGAGTTCAGCCCACCCCCCTACCCACCCCCAAAAAAAACAATTTTTTTTTGGGGGGGTTGGGCTGAACTCAAACTGCTCCTGGATAACAGTATTTGCATTCTGACACTTCTGTCATCTTTCTTGCCAAAGTTGAAGACATGAACTTCTAATCCGTTCCTAATACTGATTAATAATCAATTTATCACATGCAACTGTGCTTCTACTTCTACTATTTCTACAGAAAAATCTAAATAAATAATGTGGAAATAAATAACAAGTGAAAATTCCAACCCTTTGTGTTGAGAATATTCAATTTCATCAGAAAGCAGTTGAAAATAAACTCCATGCCAAAAGTAAAACTGTCCTATATTACTGAGGAAACAATACTACTTAAACCACAAAGAGAAATGGCTCACTCGCTTTTTGGAAGTTGGAGTTTTGGGGTACTAATTCAATATTCTGACTTCTTGTTCAGAGGTCAGAACAATGACATACATATTTTTTACTTTTTTTCCCCCACTCATCAACTTTTTTCCACTGGTGGATACAGGCTTATGCAGAATAAAAGACAAAAACAAATTAAGGCAAAAAATTGTGTTGGAATACAAACATTATAATAGTTGAAAAAAGTCACAAAGTTTTCAGACAACATATCAAACCCACTATTTTCTCTTTGACATCATCAGCAACAGTGACAGGTTGGAGACCAGACTTGGCAGCAGGCTTGCCAGGTTTCTTGTTGTTCTCCTGCTCATAGTCAAACTCATCATCACTGCTGAAGTCCCTCTCTTTCCTTTTCCCACTGGTCCTCTTCTTTTTCATCCCACCGTTCCCTGATATGTCTGTCACCTTCTTACGTGGCATTTTTCCAATCAGAAGCTGTTTTGTGATAAAGAGCCCAAGACAAGTTTATACAATGTGTAGGTAAAGTTTAAGAACACAGTTATCAAGGTGGTATTATGATGACATTAAGCACATTACATAGTTCAAGGATAACTTAACTTGAATAACGTGTAAACAAACATGGATTATTGGAGTACAGGAACACATCGAACAAAGTCAAACATAAATATTACATGAACAAATCCGAACAAAACAGCGGACACCAACCACTATGACTCAAAACAAGAACTTTCACACTTTTCACAGAGACAGAGAGATTTACAGCCACCAACTACAGTACTGCATCAGTCTTACTTTGAGAAGCAAGTTTCTATACATAGCCCCGGCCAACACTACTGACAAATGCCATCCATTAAAATAGAAAATGATCGAAAATTTCTGGAAGTGCCTTTTTCAATTGTTTGTTTTATTCCGTGAGTGAAATCTAGCACCTCAAACTCAAAACCGCAAACAAGCTCAAACACGTACCTGTCTCTCTCTGACGGCTAGTTGTTAGCTTCATTACGCTAACGAGCTAACCACTGTCGCTCTTTGTTCAGATAAAGCCTGAGTAGCTGGCTAGCTGACATGCTAACGCAATACACGCGAAGTTAACGTTACACACTAGGGCAGCTACTTCACAAACCAACCGGGAGAAATGTTTACGTTGTTTTAAAAATAGAAACTTCCATTGACCGTGGACTGAAATCAGCGTTAGTAAAATGTATAAAACAGTGGAGTAATGAGTTCATTCTGCTAACGATACCCTGCTAATGTAAGCTAACAGCCGCTTAATAAAGACATTGGCACTAACGTTACATTAAACGATGCTACAACAAAAACTTTTTCATAATTTCCTTGGTCAGAAGCGTTTTCGGGTTAACCCATGTGAAACATGTATGGTTCGGGAAAAAACTGTTTTTTTACAGTATCATAAATGTAAGAATAAATGCTGTACCGGTAATTTCCTGATTCGGCAGCTCTCTGTCCGTCTCCGGTTTGATTGATTTGAACAAAAGAAGCTGCAGTCTGCTTCCACACCACGTGGTATGCATTTACTATTCATACAGGAAACCAAACATTCACCGTCAGAGGACGGAGGAGAGCTCAGGGCTCTGCTGCTGCACAGCTGTTTCATCTTAAACCTGGATCATGCTCAAAGCAAACCTCATCTGATGTGTCACAGAAACGTTCAAGCAACCCCATTGACAAAAAGTGACAGTACATCAGAAGACTTTGAAAATATTTGGAGAAGACTTTTGAAATAATACCGTCTCACATCTGCATGCTCAGATCTAAAGACGAGTCGTAGAGTTTTTCGTCCCAGGCTAGTCTCGGGCGGATGTTTTACAAAGACTATGAATCTGGCAGGGTCACTTTTTACAAGACTACAGATAGATTATTTTGTGAATTCTCCCCACCATGCGCTTAGCTCGGCAATTTCAAGATGGAGGAGAAACAGAAGCAGCTCTTGGCTGAAACTGCCCTGATGTGTCCAGTGGTTTGTGCAGAAAAAAGAAAATAAAAACAAGAGGGGTAAACGCAGCAGGACGTCGACACAGCCCTGGATGCTTCGACGGGGACAGGAAAGGAAGTGGAGGTGAGTTATGAATACACATCGTGAAGTTCACAGTATTGTCAGAACTTTTTTCAAGTTGGTCGTTTAATAATAAAAATCACTTACGATAACCTGCTGTTTAGGGTTAGGGTTGACTGACCTTGGAAACAGTGTTATTGTGTTGAAATTTCAATATATTCTATCCATGAATTATAGGATGAGGTGGTGGTCATACCAAGCAAATGGGGACTATAATACAATGGCCCACCCAGACTTCAAGACAAAGCACATGTACGACCATGTTGTATATCATAATGCTCACATTACGTCGAATTTGTACCGTCCTTGTAGTGGTTTGCACAAAAATAAGTAAGTAAATAAATAAACAATGAACCCTTTTCTTTTTTTTCCTACTCTCTTTTCAGTCTGAGCCAACGAATAATAGAAGTGGATTTAACTTTGGGACTGTTTCGCATGACATCCAAGGACTTTGGTGTTCTGTTAGCAAAATTTCCTGTGGTATCAAAAACCTGTATGTAACAACAATAACTACCTTTTATGAATGTTTCTCATAAAACTTGGGATGGAGAATGACTGTTTTGGCCTCATCATCATTATTACCATTTATATTATTGTTATCCGAGGTGGTTATAGAAGTAGGAATACTGGGTTACTTGTATTGGGGGTTAGGGTTAGGTTTTTTTTAAATTATATATAGTAGACATCCGTGTATACACATTATTAAACATCATGCAAAATTGTGAGAAACAGGCCTCAACATTGACAAAGGACAACAAAAAATAAAAACAAAAACAATCCATTGATGTGGTCTTATAGTAAAAACACTCCTGTTGCCTGTTTTTATAATTTTTTTTTCTTCATTTGAAATTTATATATATATATATATATTTTTTTTTATTATTATTTTTTTTTTATATTGTAGCCTTCTTCTAACCCCACCGTCTTTATCTTACAGCTATGGTTGCGTCCCTGCCAGCTAAATTGTGCTTGCAATATTCAGATCAACAACAAACTCTGCCTCATAGTGGAATAATCCATGACTTTAAGGCCGATTTTGATTCATTAAATTCCACTTTAGTTTTGCTTGAGACACATGCCGCCTTTTACTCCGTCAAGGCCGATAGAGAAAGAGACGCGCTTTATTTTACGCGCTGCTTAAATTTGTAGACCTGCTGGTTAAATTCGCTCCACTTTTTTCTACCCAAAGTTGGAGAGGAGTCTACCCTGCCTCCGACTGGGTAATATTTGCCTTTGTAAGTTATAGATGTGTCACGTTCAGTTGTTGGGCTTGATGATTGGTTAGAATTAGGTAATGATTATAAAGGTAAAACAACCAGAAGAAGGGCACTGGTAGGTGCTCACTCTTATCGGCTATTTTTAGGTGTTTTATTGCACCTCCTAATCAAACTAAGGAAGCTTACTGTTCAATATTGGCAGGTTTGTGCTGCCCTCTGCTGGAAGACACTGTAATGCAGTTTTCCAGACAACTGAAAGATTGCATTGAATGCGGCAAAATACATGCATACAAAGCAATTTGACTCGGGGGGGGGGCAATCCCAGCTCACATTGGGTGAGCGCAGGGTACACCCTGGACAGGTCACCAGTCTATCATAGGGCCAACACAAAGAGACAGACAGAGACAAACAACCACTCACACAGATCTACGGACAATTTAGAGTCACCAGTTAACCTAGACATGCATGTGTTTGGACGGTGGGAGGAAACTGGAGTACCCAGAGTAAACCCACGCAGGCACAGGGAGAACATCCAGATTCCTCACAGAAAAGCCCCAGGCCTGGAAACTGAACTCGCGACCTTCTTATTGTGGGGCAACTGTGCTAACCACTATGCCGCCCATAGCAGTTTCCACAGTTTCCATTTGAGTAATATGTTTCAATAAACTTGTTTTAAATATTTGATGATACTGACAAGATAACTGATAACAACATGAGACATAAGATTGACAAAGGGAAGATTATAAAGTGTTCAATGGACACCAAATCACTTTACTTCTCAATGAAAACAGTTTTAACTAATTTTGCAGCAATAATTTTAATAACCAAGCATTCACTGGAGACAGCAAAAATAGTACAACCCAGATATATCAATGGATTTTGAGTTGATATGCTGAACAGCAGTCATAAAACTATGATAATTAATAGTGATGTATGTAAGTTCAATAGCCACCCTCTTTAAGTCTATTTTTGGTCCTCACCAACATCTGTGAAATACAGTGTATCGCTCAGCTGCTAGCTCTTCCATGTTCACTGGTGTCTGTTACTTGAGACATTGTTGTCAAAAATATAGTTAACTGGTTAACTTAGGTTCAGGAGCTGAACAACACCTCTAATTACCTGTCAAGGCTACTTATACCTGGTCCACCCATTCCTGCACCGTTTGTTTCAGCCTTACCCTCAAACAACGCACCCTCCCTTACCCTTGTCTTTTGCCCTCCTCATCCTTACCCAATTGTCACTTCCATTTCATTCCAGGTTTCTTTCTGGGTAGTCATCCAGCTTGGACACTTAGCCTATCTCCTAGTCATTAAACATTTGAATGACATATTGTTGTGGTGTGGTTCTTGCTAGTAAAATATCAGTTATAGCTACTTTAATTGTATGTTGTGTGTTTATAATATCCCAAATATTCTAAACAATTTTCAAGACAGAGAAATGGATTATTTTCATTAAAACTCAGTTTCATTTGGTCGTTTGTCACTGATGCCATGTCCTCTGTGCTCATGTCTCATGGCTGTCTGTCAGAGGCATCAAAATAATATAATACAAAATACTACAATGCAGTAAACACTTTAACCAAAGGAAGGCAATCGGATATCAGGATTTGAAGTTATTCGAGAAAGGGGCCAAGCAAATGTTCCCCAGCTCAGCTAACAGTCCCTTTGAGATGTTGTGTGTCCACCAAAGGGGGTCAGTGAGTAACAAAATTTTCAATGTGAAACTGATTTATTTAATGTTCCTTGTGTGGGACAGACAGGAAGGCATGAGAAATTAAATTTTTACTTACAGGTTTATGCACCTAAAATAAGAAAATTAATTTACAGAGGTCAAATAAACTAAATTCAGTCTGTGATAATAAAGTCACTTGTCGAACCAACTGACCTAACAGAACTCCGATCACATAACATGCAAAGAACAAAACAAGTTCAACGCAGAACGTGATTATTTGAACACCAACACCTTAACTAACAAAGAAACAATGTAGGACAATTAATCTAAAGATTTAAATAAAGTCCATATTAACTGGTCAAAAATATCACTTTGCCAAAATCTAAATTTGAAGAAAAGCTAGAGGAATGACATGCAGTCACATGGAAAACCCCAACCCCCAACCACTCAGCTCCCTGGTTCATTTATTATGGAAAGGAGGACTGGAGATAATGTGGCTGCTTCTAAAAGTCATTCAAATGACTGCTCATAAGTTGTCAGAAGGTTAAAGGTTATTGAGAGAGTCAAAACAAAAAGTTGGTTAATTGACAGCAATGGTGGTAATGTTCCAAGACAACTTCCATATACTCTATGTTCGGTCTTTTCTGATTGGTTAGAAAGGCAAGAATCATCAGAAACTGTTTACATATTGTTGCTTTGAGATAAGGTAAATATGCCAGCAAATTATTATAATTTTTTTGTGTAAATAATTCATAATACAAATAGCAAATATATTTTTGTTGTTGTTTCTTTAAGTTGATTAATTTAGCTATTAGTATATATATCCTATTATAGTATTATTTAGCTGTTATAACACTAGACAATCATTATTCTCTACAAACTAGTCTCTGTCATTCTCCTAGATTGATGTTGTCATGGTGACTGAAGCCCTAAACAGTCACTGCGGCTCCTGTGCTGGAAGGAGATGGGGCGGTCATCTCCCTGTCGCTCCCCCATCATGGAGCTGGGGTACTGCAGCTACCTCCATGGGCCTCGATCTGTGCTGCCACGCTCAGGCCAGGAATGTCTCTCTGAGGCTGCTGTGGAGTTTGGTTCAACACCGAGGAGGGAAGGGAGACTGGGGTGGTGGTGTTCTCACTGAGGCTCTGCATTGTAACTGATGACTGGCACAGATGTACAAATATAAGGCATTTTCATGAAATATAAAAATAGGTTTATACTTTCATACTTTTATCAAATATACAAAGATATATGCATATATATAATGAAAGATATGGAATGACGTTTGAATACCGTTAATAGTGGCTTCCATTCTAATGGACGCCTGGTCTCTACTATGAGCAAGTTGTGTCTGCGATTTGCACAAACAAAAGCCTCCCTCTTATAAATGCCTCCTTTTTTGAACCCTGAAAACAAATGATATCTGGCAGCTACCACCACATGTACTGGCAGGCGACATTTGTACAGAAGCCATAGCGTGTAGACATGGCACCTGTCAGATGACCAAGTTAACCAGAGAGTGTAAAGAGAAAATTCTGCAGTGGATAATTCATCAAATAAAGGCTTCCTCTTGAATATTAGCCTTCTTTCTAAAGGCCTGATACAATCTGGAGTTGAGGAAGTAAAAGCCCCTGACCACAATTAGAGGCAAACCGGCTCTCAAACTTCATTCCTTATTATTCAATATATTACATAAAATTCATAATCCATAAAAAACTATTCCCTAACCGGCTTGCCATATATACATATTTCTACCTAGATACTAAAATTTCCATTTTCAGGGGACAGGGCTCAACAAGCAGGATCAGGCCTACACGAGATGCACAGCAGGTAAAAAAAATCAATGAGTATTCACAACCAAGGATCTCAATATCACCAATCCATTTTAGTTAAGGCTGACAGATCAGAAACCATCCCTCCATTTTTTTCTCAATTATATGGTTCATACTTTTGCCAGGGATGTAACTCAGTGGTAGAGCTGCATGCTTTGTATGCAGAGGATCCGGGTTCAAACCCCAGCCACAATGCAAACCAGTCATCGGCCTTCTCCAGTCCCAAGTCTGGATAAATGGGGAGGGTTGCAACAGGAGGGGCATCCAGCATAAAAACTGTGGCCAAATCAATCATGCAAGTCACAGAGCTGACTTGCTGTGCCAACCCCATACATGTAAAAAGACGAAAGAGGGGGGAAAAAAAATTCATAATTGCAGGGAGTGCTTGCTTTAATTGCGTGTAGCAATGTGATAGACTTCAGTGTTTATTATTCCAAACACTTATTTTAGTGGATAAATTAAGACAGTTGTGTGAATGAAAAGTCAGACTTGTGCACTTTAAAGATGATGATACATTCTATTTAATTACCATGAGTTACTGATTTAGTCCCATTCAGCCATACTTAATATAACATGATAAACAAGTGAACAAAAAGCCTGAAATGGATAATTCCAGTAAAATCCATATAATTACAAGGGGAGAAATAATTATGTGAACATACCAAACAACTCACAACCCTTTTGTAGGGTTTACCTACAAAAGGCAGACAGAGGGCCTGAAGCAAACAAAGCAGCCAAAATCAGGAATTTAAGACAGAACTCTAAAATATGAAGCACAGCAGCTAACGGACAATGACAAACATTTTGACATAGCGTGGCTCCTGTAATGGCAAACATCTGGAAAACTGAACTAGTTCAACTTACAGTGCCAACAGAGAGGTCACTTCCAGCCACTGTCTTCTTCTTTCTGGCCATGTTGGGATTCCAGTGGCAAACCAGACTGTCATTCTGCACACTGTAGTTCTTATGGCCAATCAGCCAATATGTGTTCATTCTTCCTTTACCCTGGCAGGGGAAGGAAAGACATAAGAGATTGGCCATACAATCTGTCAAAAAAAATATTGTTCACAAAAAATTCCATCTCAAAGAGTTGCTTTAATGAACAAAAATGACCAACAACACCATAAAGCCACTGAGATAGTTATTAATATGGATTTCTACTTTGGAAAATTCTGTGTCAATGTTGTACATCAAAATTACATTGAAAAGTTATTTAACTTCTTTGATTTAACAATAAACGTTAGATTTGATTGCCGCATTACAACGCAGAAACTTTTTTACCTTAACTTCAATCTCTCCACGCAGTTGCAGCTCGTAAGCATTGTCTTTTATTAGAGCCAAGTAGGTTTCTGAACTGGTGTGGATTTTCTGAGCTGAAACAAAAATTATAAATAAAGATAGATCTTACCACTATTCCCATTTTCCAAATTAAAACGTGTTTTATATATGTGACAATAAAAAGTGATCACCACGAGGAGCTACCAAATGAGAAATGTTTAACTCATCTGACTACATACTTAAAACTCTTTCTTTCCAGGGTAATTGTAATTGCATGGTAATGCAGATGTAAATGTTTGTCTATTGTGTATCTCAGTGCACATACGTTGGCTAGTGGATTCCATTCTTGAGGCTGTGTTGACAGTATCTCCAAACAAACAGTACCTTGGCATCTTGTGGCCCACTATTCCTGCCACACATGGACCTACAGAGTAAGGAGACATTGACTGTGCTTTAGTTGATGCTTAAGATGTGCTGCAAGAAATTAGAACAATTAACGTAATGCAACAAGGGTGGAGAAACAGGACACAATCTAACTATTAAGCTTTGGGGGGGGGGTTTGTAATCCTTTACCAGCTAAAGTGATTCAAAATCAAAATAAAAGTTTAACCACACTGTTACCTCATTTTATTACCTCCAGGTCAGCCACTGGTTATATGCCCATTATGTATAATAATTATAGCACTTATCCATGGGGCAGGTGGGCCTGGAGCAGTGTGTGCCCTGCTTGGCAGTCCATTTGAGGGCTGACATATAGAGACAAACAACCAATCCCACTTAAACTCAGGCCTATAGGCAAGCTAGCTAATAACATGTCAGTGAGGCACAGTTAGTGGGGAAGGACAATGGCTAGAGTTCAAACATCAGGAAGCCGTGGATAAGTAATGAACAGCATCTGCTCTGTTCACCTGAAAAGCCACCCAGGTGTCGCCACACCAGCCTTGTTGGTTAGCAACATCCTAACCGAGGCTAAAGACATTGTCGTACACATTCTAACAATGCTTCAACTCATCCGTCCAGTTGTGTTGAGTTGCAATATCTTGAATTTGAGTCTATGTCTATGTCTATGGTCAAAGGCTTTCAACTTGTGCTTACGCTATTATGCTTTGGGAAACTCCGGACTGACTGCACAACTGGGTCAATGAAGGTCAAGAATCAAGTGGACTGTTTAATACAAGGTCAGGTCAAAAGTTTACATGTAAGGAAGACTGCTTGCTCAGAGTTATTGGAGGCTTGAATATTTTCTGAATCAATATGCCTGACAAGCAAATTTCCAAAATTAAGGTCACTTATGGCTGTTGATAACTTAAGTGAACTATTAAAGGTCAAGGCTTATATGGGCCCCTTCTGATATTTCTGATTTACTGCTACAGCTCAAAGATATGTATGTTAGGTTGCTGGTGACAAATCACGTGAGTTTGAATGGTTCTTTGTTACTTCTTGTCTCATTTGTCAGGCATGCGATATAGTGGCCTGTCCAGGATGTACCCCATTTTTGTCCCAATGCCAGCTTATATTGGCTCAAGCCCTCTGCTACCCTGCACTGATAAATGGTAATGGCCTTTCTCACCAATCATGTGACTAGGGACGCAGTGCCATGATGGATGGCAGCACAGAGCGCTGGACGGTAGGAAGTGAAAGAGACCCAGGAATTACAATATAAACAAAAGAAATAGCGATGGATGAATGCGATGGCTACCAGTAGGGAAATGAATGCTTTAGATTTGTTATATGAGGTGTCTCACCTAGTAGGACAGCACCACGAACGCTATTTACAGAAGCTAGCGCTAGCAGGGCTAGCTACCAACCCTTACCTTCTTCCCAAGGATGTGTTCATGGATCTAACTAAATCGTCCAGTCTGCCGGAGTTTACTTCACACGACCTATACCACTACATTGTAAATGGAGTGTCCCCATACACAGGCGCTGATCTAAAAGCATACAAAAGTCTGGATGCTTACCAGTACTTCATCTCAGGTTGGGTTACCGAGTCGTGGTGCTACTCTCACAGCAGGGGAATGTATCTCTTAATGGCAAAGGTAAGACCATGGAAGGGTAGACATAAGTTAGCTAGCTGTCTGTTTTTACCTGTTTCCCATACATTGAACTCCCCCAGCATGCCATCAAAACTCAATCAAAAGCAGCTCTAACTAACTCACACTGTGTTATAATGTCTGTGCATATATTCTCGTTCATCCAGGTCATAGTCATATCCGGCCACCAATTGAATTGAACACAACTGGACTCAGGACTTAGGTTGTCAAAGATGTTTCGACTCCTTATCCCAGGGGCTTCATCAGTTAGGAACGCATCGGTCTGACTAGTCCTCACTAGTCTGACAAAACAGTGGAGTTGGACCCAGGTATTTAACCTCTGTGGGAGTGTTCACACAGCTCCTGGTGAACAATAGCTCATTAGTGGAGTTCCACTGACCATTAAAACTGTGTTATAATGTTAGTGGCTGCCTTTCTACAATCTCTACAAAATAAGTTCGACCACTATGACATGTGGCACATAGCATATTAATAATAATAATAACAATAACAGTATGACATAACATAGAGTAGATAGTGGAAAGGCAGGCATTACATCAACAACATAGCTAGCTAATATTCTAGGTTACTTTTGACAGCCACTGTAACATAGTGACTCATAGTTCCTTAGCCTTTTCATAGTAGTTTACAGTCTTGCCTGTTGGCACAGTGCACGGCACAGCAAGAAATCACCATCTTACAAAATAAAAACATACTACAACCACAAAATTTAATGCTATGTCCTGAACCGTAGCTAACGTGCCTGTAAATCCACCAGCTCAACTGTTGTTTTGCTGTCCACTGTAACTTTCAAAAAAACCACCGGGGGGGCGTGACGTCACCGCGCAAATGAATAGATAATGGAATGGTTGATAGCTAATGACAAAAGTTTACCATATAAATTTTTCCTAATTTATGATTTTCAGAACCTGTGATATATTCAATCTAGTGCAGGTACAATCATAACTGAACCTGACGTAATAAATAATTGCTTTATAGGGTCTTATGGGAAGACTCTACAGCTATAAGGCTATGGTAGATACTTATGAAAAGATTTAAATGTTGAGGAAGACACAACACACTGCCTCTATCAGTGGAGGCAGTGTGTCTTCTTCCAATAGTGCATCTGGGGGCCATTTATTCCACAGATAAGTAGCACATACATGCAGGCATCCACATGATGTGATGAAAAAATGTGATTCTTCTGACCTGAACACCTACTTCCATTGCTCTGTGGGTTAGTTCTGATGCTCACTTCCTCTTGTAGGCACTTCTGGTGGTGGGTAGAAGTAAGCATGGGCCCCCTGACTGGTCTGTGGTTTTCAGCCTTATATACAACTGTGATACATTGTGTATTTTCTATCAGACCCAGCATAAACATCTTAAGCAATAAACATCCGACCCAGCCATCTAACCAGTACAGCTGTTGCTATGCAAATTTCATGACCATTGGTGAGGTTTATAAGTGACTATTGAATTGAAAGCTTTTTTGTTTTTTTACGTTCAGTTTAGTGTGAAGCAGCTTAGATGAGTACCTTGTGTTCATATTCATTAGTGAAGGAACATTTAAAAGTTATTAGGGTTAAATATTTTTAACATTAAATTAAGATATTTGACTACTTCACAGTTTTTACACTTTAAACAATTATTCATTCATCTTCTGCTGCTTATCCGTTTTTGGGTTGCGGGGGCTGCTGGGGCTAATCCCAGCTCACACTGGACGAGGGTTGGGGTACACTCTGGACAGGTCACCAGTCCATCACAGGGCCAACACACCGAGACAGGCAGAGACCAACAACTGCTCACATTCACACTCAGACCTATGGACAATTTAGAGTCACCAATTAATCCAAACATGCATGTCTTTGGATGGTGGGAGGAAACCGGAGTACCCGGAGGAAACCCACACAGGCATGGGGAGAACATGCAAACACTTTAACCAATTACAACATTATAATAGAATGATCAGTTTAGTATGTGGGGTCACTGTTCCGATCAATCCCAGCACAAATGATCACTTTGTTTTGACAGAAAACACCTCACATGCTCTCACCTGTGTGGATGCCAGCTCGGAGCTGAAGTCTATGGTTGGGCATGTGAGGAATGGAGACCTGTCTGACAGCTGCCACCAGATCCAGTGCCATCTTGGCAATTTCATCAGCATGTCGGTCCCCATTTCTCTCCGGCAGACCACTCACCACCATGTATGCATCTCCAATTGTCTCCACCTGGATTGATAACTTGGTCAGTCTTTTCTCATATAGATTGTCACATGTTATTGGTAAATGATACAAGCAAACAATAAAAATATTTTTTTAACAGCCTGATGCATCCAAATTAGAAAAGTATGAATTCTGCACATAATACTATCCTAGTATAATCAGTCTAATTAGGAGTCTGAGAAACAGCTATCTGCTTGAAAATGTGTTATTTTGAAACAAAGTGTGTGTCCTATAGTTCAGAAATTTGGGACATAACGTGGATGAAAGGAATAATTTGAGATCGATGAGGGCACAGAAAGAAAGGAACTAAAGATAATTTTCAAAATGTTTAAGAAAAGAAGTATATTAAAAGGTGTGTGGACTGTCTTATTACCTTGTAGACATCATAGGATTCGATACGTGTATCAAAACACATGTAGAGGTTGTTGAGCATCTCTACCACTTGCAGAGGAGTACAGGAAGCAGAGATGGAGGTGAAACCCACGATGTCTGAGAAAAAAATGGTCACCTGGAACAACATGGAGAGAAGCAACTCCATCAGTGTGCGAGATCCTTGGTACTGGACAATACTGCAATACTGGTCAAACATACATTGTGTTTATGAAGTACATGTATCTTGCTAGTTAGTAGATTAAACATAAGAGAAAATACTGCAGGTAGTTTAGAGCTGAAAGTAGTAGTAGATGTGTCAGAATGAACTGAAGCAATAATTCAGACTGCCAATTTGGCTCCATCCCAAGCCACTTCACAAAATATCAAACTGCAAGTTCTGTAGACACCAGACGAGTTATAATTTTGGCAAACATTGTTGATCTGAGAGGAGAAGTAGAATATGAGCATTTGTTTGCGTGTTTGAATATTATTATTTACAGATTTAATTATAGGATCTGTATTGCTTTTATTTATCTTATCGTCATAAAAGAAATATTCAAATATTGAGTAGTAGTATGGCAATAAGTTAACAGAGCATTTGCTGAAGGGCAGTAGTTTTAAAATCAAAATGACATTTTTTAACATCCCGCTAAATCATAACAAAGTTACTTCAAGGCACTTTACATGTAGAACAGGTCTTCACCAAACTACTGAAATTATAGAATTATTCGTACAGAGTAAAAAAATCACACAATGAGCAAACACTTGGCAACTGTGGCAAGGAAAAACTTCCTTTAAGAGGCAGAAACCTTGGTCATGTTGGTGGGTGGCCATCTGCCTTAACAAGATGGGTTGAGAGAGAGAGAGACAGAGAGGGGACAGAGAAGGAGAAACAAAGAGGGAGGAACAGAGAGAGTACGAGAGCACGAGGAACACAATAAAAATACAAGATAAATATATAGATGTGGACTTATGACTGGTACCACTAAATGTGCATTAGTAAGTATTACCATCAAGTATAAATAACAGAAGGCGTGATAATAGTAGTGATAAATAATGGCAGCGTTTTATAGTAACTAATAGGAATTATTGCAGCAGTTACTATTGTTACTACCCTTTCCATCACTCGCTCTCTCTCACTCTCACTCTCAACAACAATAATCAAAACAATATTTGCTTTACCAACATTTCCACTAAGCATCAGTGGATAAATAATGTTATTGATGATACAGGTGAGGTGATGCATAAGGTCATTCAACTCATTATTAGTGCTTGTTTGTATATTGTGCAGGCCAAAACAATTTTCAGGCAATCAGAAAATGTCCCAATGTTCTCAATGGGCTGTGCACCACAGAATCAGACCTGTCTTTCATAAATGTGGACCAGCATGATTACCTCAGACCAACCTCTCTGTGTGTCTATGTGTTACCAATTGTTGTTGACCAGAGGTCTACTATATCGCAAGAGCTGATATCCAGGAAAAGAAATATTTGTAGTTTTAAAAACCAAAAAACATATCTTTGGTTTTATATCTCCTGGCCTTATCCAAGCTTCTCTTTGGAGCTCAAGGAACGCCGGGCCAGTAAGCCAATTCGAAGACAGTCCTGAGCCCAAATATTGAAATCCCACTTTTTACAGTACAGGATCTCTACTGGATGAAAGCGTGATTGAAAAGGGTAAAACAATGGGTTGGGTGAATAGGAATTGTTATTTTGATCTTAAATTAATTGTTTACGTTATATAGTCATGAACCATAATCAGAACATGAACATAACAGTATGAACTATCTCTGTCTCACTTTATCTTAACCATACATCTCAGTTCATTAATCCACACCATGATACTGTATATAATTTAGGTTGTTGTAGTACAGCTAGAGCTAATCCCAGTGGACACTGGGTGAGAGGAAGAGTACACAAATTTAAGTGAAGCAGGCTATTGGAAGGTCTTCGTTTTTCTTTCCAAAATACCCCGTAGACTAAAATCAGTTTAAAAATGAGCCCACAGTCATTTTCAGGAGCAGCCATTCCCGGTGTAGAGTGCTTTTGGCACAGCTGCTTCAAACCTCTTTTATAAGCTAGACACAATTTTCACCCAGATAACTTGTTTTATCTTCTAATGAATATGGAATAGGGCAATTATAGGTAATTACGCCAACAATAGCAACAAAGGCAGCAAACACACACATATTCATTTAGCGTATTTGCAATCTTGCAGAGGCAGCTTCTTTGCAGTAGCAACCCACAACTGCCTGCAACATTATAAGCACTGAATTTGTTAGGGTAAATGTTAGTGAACGAGATGGAGCTTGTAGGGATAGATTGTTGTCTATCAAGGGGCATTGTCTTTTTCTACCATGTATCTTTAAAAATTTTAATACGAATGAGGAAAGGAGGGTGAACCCTTTTATGTAGGGCTGGATGATATGGTCAAAGTTTATATCATGATTTCTTAATTTCAGCCAATAAAATATAATACCAGTATCTATATGTACCTACAAACTTATACGAAATCAATATGCCAAGTCTGACTTGGCAAACTGATTGTAGATAGATAGATAGTATAAGTAAATCATTGTTCACTTTTTCTTTGTATTCAGCCTTCTTATACAAAAAGGAAACATGATATCACCGTAAAAACAAAACAAACAAACAAAAAAAAATCATCAACAACAACAACAACAAAAACAAAAAAAACCCTCTGCTTCGTCAATATCATTATCTTTGAACTATCTTTAAATTACACAAAATGCTGGTTCTAATTCTTTTGGAAATAAAATTTAACTAATTGCTTCTGCCACGATAAAGAATATGAAAAATGCTAGGAGTTGCTACAGAATACAGAAAAAAAGAGTGAGCAACAATAAGAACACATGTGGGGTGATGATGCTGTGTTAGGGACAGCCTGACTCAAACTTCTATCGTGCTTGATCTTCAGGCTCTCAGATTACTCTATGGAGGTGAAGGAATCCTTGCTAGGTGTAAGTGAGTGCAACGACAGTAAGAGTGGTGAAGAAAACAACTCCGATAAGCTGCAATGCCAGTGAGAGGACAGTTCTGTACTTTAATGGCCTTTGGTTACCATCTACATGTTGTTTATGGACAGAAAGATAGTTGAACATGGGAGATGAAGTTGTTTTCAAAATAGGTTTCAAGTCTTGACTATGAAATCCAAAGTCAAGTTCCAAAGGCATTACCAACAACCAAAGTCCAAATTCAGTTCTCAAGACCAACAAGTTTTTGGTCAGGTCCTCACTCATAATTAACTACCTATATCCTAAGATATAAAATAAAATTTAAAAAAAATTATAATAAAGAGAAACAAGTCCTGTGCAATGCCCCAGGGCAATATCAATCAATCCTAAACCAAGTCCCAATTCAAGAGAAACAAATCCAACAGCCAAGACCAACAAGTGAGGGCTAAGAAGTCAAGTGCAAAATTTAAACATTTATAAGACAACTCGGCCCTTTGATGGACTGGCAACCTGCCCAGGGTGTACCCCGCCCCTTGACCGGAACGTTGGCTGGGATTGGCTCCAGCACCCCCCTGCGACCCGGAAACGGAAAAATTAGTAGAAAATGGGTGGATGGATAAGACAACTCACAAGACTGACATATCAAAGTCTCAAGACAACTTCCCAGTTCATAACTACGACTTCCAAGACCCCAAAATTAACAATAAGAAATACTATCAGAAATAGTCAAAAGTCCAAACCAACAATTTCCAAGTCAAATTCAAATCCCAAAATGTTTGTTTCAGGTTCCAAGCAAAACAGTGTCCTTTGCCAAATTTCATGCAATTTATTTAAACTAAGTTTTAAAATAAGATTATTTTTTTAATGATTTTCACTGTTCGGGTAATTTTGTATCTTGTAAGCTTGGCAAAACGAAGATTTATCAGCAAACTACTTTAATTGTCTTTTGAATTACAATTTTAACTACAAAGTATAGATAAACAATGGAAAACTCAACTTGTTTTGTTGCTTGTTTTGGTGAATTATTTCAGAGAAATTTGATGTTTGAAGTTATACAAACCATTTCATAGCTCTCAGCCTCAACATGTTTATGTTGGCGAAGCTGCTTGGCAACAGACTTAGGCAGCATTTGATGCAGCAGATCTTCAGCCAACTGCCTTTGATACTTCAGGTCCTCAGTCTTCTCCTTCAAGTTTTGGGCATAGTTTTGTATCCACTCAGTCATCTGCTTGAAAGAGAACATGACCACTGGGTAGATGAGGCAGGCTATGAACAACAGGCAGATCCTCATACTGAGGCCCGAAGAGACTGATCGAGATGCCAACCTGAGAGCTGGCACTGCACTATCAAACAAGCACTGCTGTGTGTTTCTCAGAGCTTGAATTCCCATGTGAGATCCAGGCAGAAGTGCTGATCCTGTGTCAGAGATTTGCCACAGACTTCTGTCAAGAATATACAAATGTTTTAAATCCTGGCTGAAGTTAAACTTGAGGTCTATGTTTTTTAACCAGCAGTCATTTAGTTGCTCTGTCATAACCTTGGCAAAGCCAAGGTAGCTCAGTATATAAGTCCACTTATACTGGAAGTCATTGTGTGTTGCTATGTGGGGCAAGTCCATCAACTGGCTGTTAAGCTCTATGAATGCAACCAGAAGCCTTGCAGACAGCACATCTCTCCAGTGAGAACTTTGCTTAACTTTGATAATAGTATTTTCAACGGAACCCCAAGTGTCAAGAAGACTTCCAATGACTGAAGTGAAAGCAAAAACACGTGTGCTGTTTGTATCCATTGATGTGTTTAGAAATCCTTGAAGGCTTCTCCTCATCTCCTGGCAAAATCCAGCCAATTCAACACTGCAAGGGGGCCCATAGCTGTTACTCTGGGCTACCACTTCACCACAGAGATGACCAAATACAGGTAACAGGACATCTGAAACACCTGCTTCCAGTGTCTGATTGCTTGAGTGTTTGGTTAATAAATGTCTCATCTTCTGAAGCTTACTGACAACTTGCAGAATTGCTATTGTCCTGCATGAGGTCAACTCATCATAGGCGGCCTCCATAGTGTGCAGCAATTGAAATTTGGAGCTGAAATCAATGGATACAGAGCCAAGTAGGGCCAGGAAAGAGAAGACGCAGGCTGTCAGAATTCGACGGACGGAGCGACTACTGCCACAGAGAGAAAATATGGAGCACCTGTAACACAGGAACAAAACTGATGAGTTACTGAAGGCATAATAACAGTGAGGTAAGCTCCAAACCAACCAATTCACATGTCATAGGGCTGGATGATATGGCCAAAATTTCTATCCCACTATATGTCTTAATTTTGGTTGATACAATATAATTCTGAGCTTCGTTAACATAGTAGTTCCTGAATGGGGAAAAAGCAGAAAGAAGAAAAAAATTAAACAAACAACAAAAAAATAAATAAATAAATTACAAACCTTAAAACCAAAAAACTATATAAAATAGAAAAACTGGCATGAATACTCACAAGGGATATCCGTGCCTACAAATTTGTAAAAAAATCATTTTGCCAAGTCTATGAAACCCTTGTTTATAAACAAAATAATATTTTAGATATGAAAACGGTGCATTATTTTCTTGGCTTGAATCCAACGAATGACAGCAGTGCCTGTTATGAACCTCAGTCAGTGACAGACACTATAATAATGTATATTGAAGTATTGGAAATGTGTTTATAACCATGTCGCCATTATTGAAACACTTTAAATCATGATATACTGTACATTGATATCCAATCATTGTCTAACTGTCTAAAGACAAAATGGCAGCGTCTCCTCTCACCTTCACACCTTGCCTGGCAAACTGTTGTAGGAGGTATGGTGCATCACCGGCTTTGGAAAGTTACATAAAAATGGCCCCCCACTACTAATGTGGGTGTGTCAGCAGGTTGAAGCATACTGACATCTTTAGACCAACAGAACAATATAAATAAAAGAATGTGTTCTCATAAGGTATGGATGTGAGACATTAACGTTCCCACATTATTTTACACTTTTTCATGTTTAATATATTGATATCACTATTTATATAATATAGGACCTTTAGGGACTGAGCCTCTCTGCTGATTTAAGATAAACATGCTGAAAAACTCATTTAAGTGCACTGATACTTTCACAGTATTAATACAGAATCTAGATCTGATTAAAAAAGACATACAGATCATACATATGTGTATTCATTATGTGATACAATAGAAATACACAATTTTTAAAAAAGAAAATATAAAGGACAACATAAACAGTTAACACAGTTAACAATGGCGATAAAGAAGCACTGGTAATCCCTAGATGGCCAAATTTTGGATATTATGAGGTTCAATCCTGCCAATAGAAGCATTGTATGTGTTGTCTGTGTTTCACCTGCACAGCTGACACTCGCTCTCTGCATTCTGCTGCGCCTTCGGAGCGATCCTCCTCGTTTTTATGAATCTTCTCTTGAGAGAGACCGAGGACCGGGTCCCTGATGCGAAACACTCTTTTTTCATCAAGTCCACAGATGACATGAGAGTCGTGCTACAGTTTGTGAATGATCTCAGACCGTGGCCCCACAGGACAAATTCACTGCACAGGTAGGACCGCTCTCAACTGATGCCCAGTTAACCCGTTAGTGGAAGTGCCGAGCCGGTGGCAACGTCTTCTTAACTTCCGGTTACAAACTTCAAATATATATATATATATACACACACACACACATATATGCAAACAATAACACTTTCACAATAAACATCGAATAAGATGCGTTGATTATTTAAAAAAAATACTTCTGTGTTGATTTCGTCACCGACTGGACGAAATATACCACTTTTTTCATGACTTAAATGAAACCACACCAATGTCCATAAACACTGTGTCTATATTAATACGCGTTTTTGTCGACGAAAAAATACGAGCCTAATCTACTTAATTTAAAAAAAGTCTTCTTTCGTCTGAAAACGATGAGACTTTTAGATTACAATCCAACAGGTGCATTGATTGGATGCACATTATTTTGCCTCCCTTGCTGTCCCCATGCCAGTGGGGACGCACCGAAGAGTGGCCCGCGGCTAGCCGCGAGCGTCTGCTGCAAAGAGCCTGCAGCCTATCAATACATTTTATACACACAAAATCTATTCTATATCTGGGTATTTTTCACACACACCTGATGAAATAGGCTGTCGGACTGTGATGCATCCACATTCAACATGTATAGTCACGTTATCAGGTAATTATAACATAAAATCTTGTGAGATGAGGGGAAAAAAAACTAACATGACAGCTCTTAGTTAGATTGACTGAAATGTTGATTAAACTTAATCTGCTTTCAGAGTCTAAAAAAACACTATCAAATGACTAAAATGAGTTCCTCAGTCTAAATGCTTTGAGTTTTCTTCTGACTAAAATGATAAGACTAAAATGTGAAAAACTGTTTCGGTGTACTAAATATGAAAAAACTAATAAGCGCATTTGACACAAAAAATAGCTGACAAAATTAACATAAATGGTACGGCATTTCACTTAACTTACCCTGAAGGACAGTGTTCCACAAAGTTCTCCTGCATTTTTATTAGGGGGCTTTGAGTTCCGTTTGAAGCACTCTTAATTCTATATTTATTTATTTACTTTTTGACATTGCATGATTTTGCTGCTAAAGTGCAAATTTTCTGATCGCCACAGACACCTTCCCTGAGGGGGGTCATCATCGATTGCCTTCTGTAGTCTACTCCTGCTTCTGACTGCCAAGGTTGAATTATGATGGTGACTGTGATTCATTTTTTTGTCACCCTTCAGATAGCAAATTGAGAACTTCTGGACCAGCATGTACCAATCCTCCGGTGATACCTGACAGATTTCAGTGTGCGGGCCAGCAATGGTCCAAATGTGCGAGTGGCACTTGATTCATATTCAACATATATTCAGGCCATGGAACTGGGAAATAATAAAACAATAGTGGGGTCCAAGTAAGTTGCCTGGGCTAGTCTTTGATAGAAACTGTACATAAAAATTAACATTAACCAAAGTGCCTTATACCTGCATTCTATTTAATGTCCATCCATCAATATCCATTGTACATGATTGATTGATTGCAAAGCCAGTTTGTACCTATAGCTCAAGTCTGTATGAAAATTCACCTATTTCTCATTTTATATATTACGTCAGTAAATGTCTGCCAAATAAGTTTAGTGCCAATCTTTAGTTTCAAGTGTTCTTATCTGAAAACACTGTTAATTTTTAAAAATCAGGGTCTCTTATAGAGGACAATATACCATAAAGAAGGGTATGTAATAAGACATGGCTACCATGTGATTGACAGACTACCACAGTGGCCAACCTGAGGATCAGGATAGAGAACAGAGCAGGACAAATCGACCCCTCACTCCTCCTGAGTTCCACCCTCTCCCCCAAATATGGTTTCTAAAACCAATTTACAATCTAAAGGCCTGTAAATGACCATAAACCAATGTGTGACATCATGGTGGACTGAAACCTGATAGTATCCAAATAAAAGAAATGTATGGTTATGCAACAGAAATTGCTAAAAGAAAAAAAAAAAAAAATACAGCACACAGTGCACACAACTGGTTAGTTGAAGTTGAAGACCAAATTTACTAAAAAACAATCAAAGATGTTAAGTCAAATGTTAAGCATTTATGACCATTTTTTTGGGGGGGGGGCTTTCTGTGTTTTGGTGATGTAGCCTGTTCCACTTATTTCTGTTTAGTCAGTTACTTGTTTGTTTTTGTTTTTTTGCCATTATTCAGAAAATCAGAGAGGGGGAGAAAGGAAAGTCACAGAGAGAAGAGGGAAGATATACAGCAAAGGACCAAATGCTCTACCAGGTGAGTCATCAGGCTGCCTGCTGTTATTTTACTTCACATCCAATTATTTTTCAGGTGATTCACACTGGCATGAGCAGAGGAATTTTCAGAATTGTATAATTTTTGCAGCTGAGACTCTTCTGTGAGTTGTCCCCATACCTTAAAGTCCCTTTGTTATCACACAGATAGTGAATACATCTGATTGTATTAGAGTCACAATTTCTCAATGTTTTAACTGAAAAGACCATCTTCATCTTTCATATGGTCTGGTAGCATCACAAGCTGTTATACTATCAAGAGTGTTCACACTCTTCAATGAAACCTTGGTTGCACTGATTTAAATATCAGTGAATACAGCATTCAAATCAGAACCACTAAATTGTAAAGTGAAAACATCAACTCAATTAAATTTATCAATAAAGATGACAACTTAGAACTACATAGTCTGAACGCTTCAGAACAATACACAGTGTAAGTGTAAGAGTAATAAACAGCATAGAACCAGCATCAATTCACACATCTAACAGCAATAAGAAAGAAGCAAACACTTCGAATCTGCACCCTAGGCCAAAGAGACAGGTAAAGACAGATAAGAAGTGACAGGTAAAAGCTGGGCTGCATCGCAACATGGTGTGCCTGGACAGATAGATCCCCATCTCTTCTGGTCACCTGGGGCCTGTATTACGATGACAGATTTCAGCTTAACACGGAACACCTAACCTGCCCCGGAGCAGGTTAAATTCAGGGTTAAGAGCTCAGCTGCTATATTAGCCACCCACTGCCACCAATCAGTTCCCATGGGGAATGGCCTATCCATTTTTACACGAGCCCAAGCCCATTCAGAATCCTCTTTTTTTCGTTGTTTGTAAACTGTGGCCGTAAGCCACCCAGATTCTCCCCCAGCAATGACCACACCACTACTGAATTGTCGGCAAGACCTTTTATTTTGTCCTCTTTTATATATGCCGTAGTCCATGTACATATGTCTTGTGTTCCTTGCTCCTTCTTCCCTCCGGTGAGCGTCCTCCCTGCGCTCCTTGTCCTCTATACTGCAGGTAAAAAAGAGCCCCATTAGTACTCCTCAGTACAGCTGGCCTTAATCACTTACCTGGCGCTGGTCCTGCGGAGCCGGCCCTGCCCTGTCTCCCCCTCCTACAGTCGGAGCCCAAACCACGCCCACCTCCACATACCCCCACCGCCCGACTCAGGCCGGGGAGCCCACCGGCCCAACCAACTCCCCTCCCCCCTCCTGAGAGTGATCCCGGCCTGTGGATCACCTCGAACTTAAAGGGCTGTAAAGCCAGATACCACCGGGTGATCCGCACGTTGGCATCCTTCATGCGGTGGAGCCACTGGAGGGGGGCGTGGTCCGAACAGAGGGTGAATGGGCGTCCCAGCAGGTAGTACCGCAGGGTGTCGACCGCCCACCGGATTGCCAGGCACTCCTTCTCTATCGTGCTGTAGCGCGATTCCCTCTGACAGCTTCCGGCTGATGTATAGCACGGGTCGGTCAACACCCTCCACCAGCTGGGACAAAACAGCCCCGAGCCCCCTGTTCGAGGCATCCGTCTGCAGGGAAAAAGGGAGAGAGAAGTTAGACGTGTGCAGGAGCGGCTTCCCACAGAGGGTTTGTTTTACCCTCTCAAACGCCAGCTGGCACCGCTCCGTCCACTGGACCGGATCTGAGGCACCTTTATGGGTGAGGTCGGTCAAGGGGCCGGCCAGGTCCGCAAAGTTCGGAATGAACCTCCGGTAGTATCCTGCCAGACCCAAGAACCGCCTCACTTCCTTTTTGGTCTTGGGCATCGGGCAGGGTGCAATCGCGGCCGTTTTATCTACTTGTGGCCGCACCTGCCCTCCGCCCAAGTGGTCCCCCAGATACTGTACCTCCCTCCGTCCAACTGCGCACTTCTTCGGATTGGCTGTGAGCCCCGCTTGCCTCAGTGACTCTAGCGCCACTGTCACACGCCGCATATGCTCCGCCCAGCTGCTGCTGTGGATGATAACGTCATCCAGGTAGGCGGCAGCATACGTAGCGTGAGGACGCAGCACCTGGTCCATGAGGCGTTGGAAGGTAGCTGGGGCCCCAAACAATCCGAATGGCAGTGTCACGAATTGGTACAAGCCATACGGAGTGGAGAAAGCCGTTTTTTTCCCTGGACTCTGGAGACAAGGGAATCTGCCAGTAGCCCTTGGTCAAATCCAGTGTCCTGAAAAAACGAGCGGTAACGAGCTCCAGGAGTTCATCGACCCGGGGCATTGGGTAGGCATCGAACTGTGACACGTCACTCACCTTGCGATAGTCCACACAGAACCGGTTTGAAAAATCCTTCTTCACCAGAACGATGGGGCTACTCCAGGCGCTGTGGGACTCTTCTATTACCCCCATCTCCAGCATGACCTTTAATTCCCTCTGCACCATTTTTCTTTTGTGTTCAGGTAACCGATAGGGTCGTGGGTGCACTGTCACGCCCGGGCAAATCTCGACATGGTGCTGTATGAAGTTAGTGCGCCCTGGCAGAGGGGAGAACACATCCGCAAAACGCTTCTGCAACTGGGCCACATCTGCTCTCTGGGACGGTGAGAGAAGGTTGTCACAAGGGAGCGAGGCTGCCTGGGTGGATTTTGGCACCTCCGGCCCCAACTCATCTCTCTCCAATACCGTCCTTACCAGAGAAACAGGTACCGCCTCTCTCCACGCTTTAAGGAGGTTCAGGTGGTAGTTTGTGTTGCCCCGCCCCTGTCAGAACGCACCACCTCATAGTCAACCTCACCCACTCGTCGTGTGACCACGAAGGGTCCTTGCCACTTGGCGAGTAATTTGGAGCTGGAAGAGGGGAGTAATACAAGCACTTTGTCTCCCGGTGTGAATTGTCTTAACCTAGCTCCTCTGTTGTACAGGCGCTGTTGACGTTCCTGGGCCTGGAGCAAATTCTCTCGTGATAGCTGGCCCAGTGTGTGGAGTTTTGCTCTCAGGTCCAGGACGTATAGAACCTCGTTTTTACTGGGGCTTGGACCATCCTCCCAGGTTTCTTTAAGCAGGTCCAACACCCCTCGTGGCTTCCTGCCGAACAGCAGTTCGAAGGGAGAAAATCCCGTGGAGGCCTGGGGAACCTCCCGCACTGCAAACAACAGAGGGTCTAGCCACCTATCCCAATTCCAGTCGTCCCCGTGTATGAACTTATGGATCATGGATTTCAAAGTCCTATTTAGCCGCTCCACCAGCACGTCGGTCTGGGGATGATATACACTGGTCCGAATAGATTTGATTCTCATTAATTCGTATAGTTCCTTGAGTGTACATGACATGAACGAGGTGCCCTGGTCAGTCAGATTCTCTTTCGGGACACCGGCTCGGGAGATGACCTGAAACAGCGCCTGCGCAACACTCTTAGCCGAGACGGTGCGCAGTGGCACTGCTTCTGGATATCGTGTTGCGTAGTCCAACACTAACACAAAACGATATCCCCGTGCACTCCGGTGAAATGGCCCGATGAGGTCCATACCAATCCGCTCAAATGGCACCTCCATAAGTGGCAATGGGCGCAATGGCGCTCTGGGAATGGCCGGCTGATTAACCAGTTGACATTCGGGGCAAGACGCACACCAGCGTTGTACGTCTCCCCGAATGCCGGGCCAATAGAATCGGGTCATTATCCGGTTCAGTGTTTTTTCGAACCCCACGTGACCAGCCATTGGGTTAAACTGAGCCGCCTGGAAAAGCATTTCCCGACGGCTTTTTGGAACCAACAACTGGGTTACGATTTCATTTGCTTGAGTGTCACGACTCACTTGGTATAGTCTGTCCCTGATCAAAGCGAAGTGGGGATATGGCTGTGCTGCGTCAGGGCGCACCAGCTGACCATCAATTTTTATCACTTGGTCGAAGGCAAAGCGTAGAGTATCATCTCGAGACTGCTCAAGTATAAAATCTTCCATGGAAGACAACGTGGGAGCCTTATGTGTCTCCGAAAGAGGCACCCCCGGCTCCCCCTCCCCATCTACAGCGTCGGACAACCTCGCCTGAGCACCGCACACACATCCCATGTCCCTATTGGTCATGAACGCACCCCCACACATTGCCCCACTAAGTGGTTGAACCCAGGCCAATCGGTGCCCAAAATTATGGGGTGCGTCAGGCGGGAACTAACCGCGGCCTTGACACGATGCTTTTTCCCCCTATACCTGATTTCCACTGGCACCACAGGATATTTGTGAATGTCCCCATGCACACATTTAATATCCACCCATGAGCCCTCTACCAAAGCCCTAGGCCGAATCAAGCTTTGGTGAACTAAGGACTACGTGCAGCCCGAGTCCAGCATTGCCTGATGTATACCCCCTTGGATCCTTACCAGAACGCTGTATGTTCCTCCTGGACCGGGGGAGGGAGTCGGAGGGCCCGCCACCCGGACCACCTGACCGACCTCCATGAGGGGGCACTCCTGGCGGACGTGTCCGGGTTGGCCGCACCTCCAGCAGCCCTGCCCTGGCGCTTGAGGAACCCCCTGTGGGTCAGGAGCAGCGCCCGTAGTGGCTGGACTCTGAGGTGGAGGAGAGAGAGAGAGAGAGACAGAAGGTTAGATCGGGGTTGAGGAGAGGGTGGGAGCGGAAGCCCCACTCTCCTGCGTGGTGCCGGAGTCGGCCGGGCGATTCCCCATGGCTGTCCCTCCGCGCCGCGGCCATGGACCACCAGGTGATCCTCCGCCAGGGTGACCGTGGCCGCCAGGTCCTTGGGGCGGTGGCACCGCACCCACTCGGAGGTTCCACCGGGGAGGCCATCCACGAACTGCTCCAGCACCACCTGGTCGAGGATCCGCCCCTCATCTGCGGACTCCCCCACCTGCAGCCACCTGGAGGCGGCGACCCTCAGCTGTTGGGCATATACGAAGGGGCGGTCGGCTGGCCCCAGTCGGGTAGAGCGGAACCGCCTCCTGTGGTCCTCCCGCGACTGGCCCGTGCGGTCGAGGACAGCCCGCCGGATGTCCTCGAACCTCCCCCGTGAGGATGCAGGCAAGCCGAGCGCTGCTGTCTGCGCCTCTCCCGACAGCAGCGGGAGCAGCCGCACAGCCCACTCCCCGGCTGGCCACCCGCATGCCACCGCCGTCGCCTCGAATGCCTCTAAGAAGGATTGTGGGTCGTCCGCCGCCGTCATCCGCTGCATGCTGATCCCCGAGAGCGGAGATGGGGAAGCTGGCCGTGCTGTCTCTGCCTGTGCAGTGAGTCTCTCCAGCAGGGCCATTTGTCTCTCTGCCTGGGCATGGAGGACGTCCAGGTGTTGTCTGTTGACGGCCGCCTGCCCCCGGTGCATGGTGGCGATCTCGGCCAGCATTTGGGCCAAGGCCATCGCCGGCTGGAGGTGCTGCTGGTCCGTCATCCTGCTGGGGCTATGTGTCCCTGTTCAGGTGCCAATGTGGCCGTAAGCCACCCAGATTCTTCCCCAGCAATGACCACACCACCACTGAAATGTCGGCAAGACCTTTTATTTTGTCCTCTTTTATATATATGCCGTAGTCCATGTACATATGTCTTGTGTTCCTTGCTCCTTCTTCCCTCCGGTGAGCGTCCTCCCTGCGCTCCTTGTCCTCTATACTGCAGGTAAAAAGAGCCCCATTAGTACTCCTCAGTACAGCTGGCCTTAATCACTTACCTGGCGCTGGTCCTGCGGAGCCGGCCCTGCCCTGTCTCCCCCTCCTACAGTCGGAGCCCAAACCACGCCCACCTCCACATAAACAAACACAGAGATTGGTGTTTCCATCCTATATCAACCTCCATTTTTTTTTGTAAAGTGCTCTTACAGTGTCAGCACCCACCTGAAACAAATTAAATACATAATGCAGTGGCTTTAGCACAATAAGTGGTTCACATTATAATAATGCCAATGTCACACTTGAAATGAAGTTATTTACATCTTGTGACTGTCTCCTTGCTTGTTTTGATATGGAGGGAAAGGGCTCATCAAAAGGACAGTTTTCCTGTAAGAAAGCATAATAGCAATCAATTCATTGTAGGATAATGAGCACTTAAGCATAGCCAACTTAGTCCCATGTGCAGACCACACCACCTCTCTTTATACAGGAAATTGGAAAAGCTACATAATATTATTATGTAGCAGGCTCACTGTGAGGGTCTCACTATACACTGTGCAAAAAATACATCATACTTACTTTCGCAGTAAGTGCATAATTGCATAATTGAAACATACCATGTACAGATGTAGTGCTTTGTGAGCTGCCATCTACACCACAGTCTGATATGATTCCCCCTCTCCACACCCTCTATCAAGGGGTGACCCTCATTATTTGAAATGAGAAGCTCCTCTGCAGGAGTGTACTCCTGAGTAGGGGACCACCTTGTATTCTTGATCTCACATTTTTTTCCTGTGGGCTGCAAACAATATTAAATCATTACCATTGTGATGATCCTAAAACAAAGATACAGTGTAAAAAAGTACAGCTTTATACCTGTTGGTTGTCACTCACAACAGGGACACATATGCAGCCTATAAAATATTACAGTAAACCTGCTGACCACTTTGAGTTCTTATTTGTTTTTTCACTTATGCCAAGTCATCTTTGCTCCACCAGAGTTGCAAGTGAAATAATGAGGTTTAAATTGTAAAACAAGCGATTCAAAAAAATTTTAAACATGAAGTTATGAGACACTGTCTTCTTCTTTTAAAGACATCTCCTTGTGTCCACGTTGTCTGGGGAAGCAAATACCAAAATATGAGACTGTCAACCAAAAACATGAACCTCAAAACTCTGGTAAAGTAATTTTAGCGCTTTTCAATCCCAGCACGCAAACAGTAGTATACAAGTATTGTGAGGATCGAAATAAATGTGTGTAGCCTAAACAAAATAAACATCACAGGCAAATTGTACATTTTGGCCACAACCTCCATTCTATCCCCTAATCAACAATTGTTAACTTGATTGGTATTTAAAAAGTGATTCAGTTACCTAAAAATTTAAAGATTATCGAAATTGAAAAGGCACCGACTTTGAGTGGTAAAGTAATAACTAATGATTTAATATTTGTCAGAAAGATTGTTCTTATCCTGTTAAAATGCAGGAGTGTAAAGTTAAACAGTGGTTGTAGTAACAACAATACCACATCGAAAATACTGACCTTCACAATAAATGCACGTCTCGACTAGAATGAGCATTCTTTGTGCAAAATTAGGAGTAAAGTTAAAATAACTTTTATGTTTTTTTAATTTTTATGATTTCGTTGATCCACAGTAAATGGACTTGGCGTGAAATATGAGGGGGGATCGAAGCATTTCAAACTTTTTTCCAAAGCTTTAAACCACATCTGACATCGGTCAACCACGCAAACTGCACACACTATAGGCTCAAATTTAAAGGTAAGAAATCAGTTAAGAAATGGTCTATCGGTGAAACAAAGGCTAAAAATAAACCATCATACGGAAACCCCCGGTCTTGAAACCATAAAAGAATTAACAGTTTGATCATAAAACGCTGATAAAATGTGTTGCAACAAAGTAACAAGCGCCGAGTTGGGCTTTAACTTTGAAGGTTCTTGCCGGAGGTAGTTAGTGCCCCTGTCTTTTTCTTTAGTGCGTCCGCACACACGCACATGCACGCACGTACTCTAAACACTGTAGGTGTTACAGTCTGAAAAGGAGGCGGCAGAAACAGCGCGGATATGAATCGCTCGCATATTTAGCGTATCCTCGTGTAACGGGGCTGCCTCCCGCCTCCGTCAGCTGCCTCTGCCGCAGTCCGGTGTCCCGGTGGCGGGCTGGCTCCTCGCCGTTCGGCGGAAGGAGTGGAAGCAAATGAAAGCGTTGTTTGGAGCCGCTGAACAAAGAGCCCTTCTTCCCTCTCCCATTGTTACCGAGCGGAGCGCCTGTTTTCTAACTGACTTAGAGGTGGTTTCACACTGTGAAAGTAAGATAACTACTCTGAAGTTGCACTGTGTGTGTGTGTGTGTGTGTGTATGTATGTGTTGTTGTTGTTTTTTTTAAGATCGCGAGAGCGCGGGTTTTGATGCTGTGGAGTTCATTCACACAAGCAACGAACTAATCCCTTTAACCCCAGGCGACTTGCTTTGAAACAAAGCTATCTGCAACTTTACGCAAAATCGGCTGATTGGCTCAGTCTCAGCGTGGCCTCCGCTTTAAATCTGCACTTGGATCGGAAACTGGAAATCACTTTCTTCTCATTGGGGAGTTAGGAATGAACAGGTTTATTAACGCCGCGTAGTTAGCTAGCTTGTTAAATAGTATAAACAGCCGACAAGTGCCACTATTATTTCTTTGTACGGCAGATACTGAATCACTCTGCTTCAATCATTATAGCTCCATATGAAGCCGACGGGTATCTACAACAAGAACATAAACTCCGGCCCACCTTAACCTAACACGCTGCTCATGCGTGTAGATTGTCATTCGGGAATTTGACAATGCGGGATTGTGTAGTTTATTGTAACAAAATCATATGATACAGAGTTAAGCAGAATTGTGACACTGTTAGGGGCTCTCGTTATCTCTACACATTAAATTATTTGATGAGCCTATTCCTGTTAATTGCAGCAATACTATCAAAAAGATCAACTTGACTTATAATTAGAAAGGTGCTGTTGTACTGGATTGTTTCTCAGCAAAATTCAAAAGTGGGCCCTTAGGAATAAAAAAAAAAAAAAAACCGATACATTTGACAAACAAAATTATGTAGTGCAATACTGGGCAACTTTAAGGTGACATCTTAAAATAGTTTGTGTTTTGAACACCAGTTAGGATCTGGAGCTAATGCATTTGCCTTACTGCTTGTGTTGACAGGTGAGGGTTGGCCTGTGCTCTAGTCATGACCTCTGGTAATGGGAACTCTAACAGCAGCGAACACAATGGAGATAGCAAACCTGCCCAGGCTCTAGTCAAGACACACATCCTCACCCATCTAATTGAAGGCTTTGTCATTCAGGAGGGTGCTGAGCCTTTTCCTGTGAGTACTTGAGCTTGTCATGAATCTGTGTGTCACCAACACATGCATACTCACACACTGAATAAATTCATTGTATGATAGGGACAATATTCAAAGACCTGGGCCTGAGATCAGGGATGCCAGGTAACTCAAAAGACGATGATTTATATTGATTAAGATTGAAGACATACTTATTTTCCTTGATTAGCTCACTGTCCATCTGTTTTCCTTTGTATATTTAAACTCTGATGTAAGTCATGCAAGGTGTGTTTTTATACTGACACACTTGAAACAATAGATCATGTGGTCACTCAGAAGCACTGGGCACAAGTCTGTCCAGATAAACTGAAAAGCAGATTGTCCATTGTGCAGTTGCTTGGTTCCACAAAATACTGCAAATAAATAAGGTCAGTGTTGGCATTAAAATGCAGAATTTAATGCCACAAAAGCTGCTCATAAAGATAACAAGGTCACTTGCAATTCATTCACCATAGGTAGCTGTGAAGCAACATGGAGGTGTCTGCATTGTTGTTTCCAAAAGTCTCAACTTCTATGCTTCTAGATTAAAACATAACTTGTGTAGACTTGTGTGGATGACAGAAATAAACATAGTTAAGAGACGAGCAACAACTCAAATGTAGTTTGAATGGCACCTTTCAGCCCCTCTGGCACACTGATGGTTGTGTTTATGATTTACACTTTATTGTTGAATTTAAAAAAAAAAAAAAGCATACTAGTACATTAAGTTGTAATTGTGTGTAATGTTGCCTTTTTTTTTCTTTCTTTTCTTTTTTTGAATCTGCAGGTAGAACGTCCATCTTTCTCAATAGAAAGCCTAAAGAGACACACAGCAGACTCAAAGATGGCCGGCCTCTCACCAAAAGGTAAAGTGTAGCTTTCTTGTTTTTTATGATCTGCTTGGGGAGCTTAATTTTCTCTTGTCCATGATGATGCAATTCCAGGGCAATGTAGTTCTAAGTCATATGATTCTGCTGATCTGCGTGCAATGGCTAGCGTGGATCCAAGTCGACCTCCCTTCCACTTTCACGGCCATTTCCGTGGTCAGCAAAACTGGGAAAGGGCCTCTTGTAGTGCCATTGTTTCCAGTGCTTCCTCCTGTGATCCTTGATGAGCACCCAGTCTCCTTGCTTCAGGTGATGCCGGACTGCAATGGCTGGTGATGGTAGTGCAGCTTTCACCTGTGTATGGAGAGCTGAGAGTGCAGCTGTTAGGTTAGCAATTTATCTCAACATATGGTCCATTGTCAAGGCTGACTTTATCGGACCAATGCCTGTGCATGTTGGCCTTCCAAACACAATCTCCAAAGGGCTAAAGCCATGCTTGTTCCTAATTCTCATTTGCATGTGAAAAAGCACAAATGGAAGTGCCTTAATCCATGAAAATCCTGTATCTTCACTTGATGGTACTGTTCTCTTACTCCACTGCACCTGCACCTGCATCTGGATGATAAGAACAATGATGTCTGATGTTAAAACCCAAATATTGTGATATTTCATTGTGAGCATGGTTAGCAAATCCAGGGCCATTATCCCTACAAATGAGGTTGGGAATTCCCCACCGGTGAATAATCTCCCTCAAAAGAATCTTCGCCACTGTTCCTGCATCCTGTTTGGAAGTTGGAAAAACCTCAACCCATTTGCTGAACATGCACACTATCACCAGGCAATAGTTTTTCCCTTCAGATGGCATTAGTTCAATAAAATCCATCATTAGATGTTCAAATTGTTGGTCTAGAGGAGGATGTCCTTGCTGTGGCATTTTGATTGCCCCAGAGGCTTTACTTGCAGCACAAACTACACATTTTTTACAGAAATCAGCTGCAAATGTAGAAAACCCTCTGGTGTACCAACTTGCATTGATAGCATTACACATCCCCCCTTTGCCCACATGGTCTCTTCCGTGAGATAACTTAGCATAAGTAAGGAAGAGAGCCCGTGGCAAACAGGGCTTGCCATCAGGGCCTGTCTAAACTCTGCCTTTGAACGTAGCACCAGAGCGTGACCACAAGGAGTGCTCCTGTGCACTGGAAAGAGATTGAATTGTGGGAAGGTCAGCATATGGGCCTAGGTCAATCGGGGTAGAAAGCAAATGAATAATAGGAAAGAAGGAGCCTGATGAGGCTTCTGCCTTTGCTGCCGCATCTGCTGCTGCATTTCCTAAAGAAACAGGGTCGGAAGAAGTGTGAGCTTCACATTTCACATCAGACACTGCTTCAGGTAACAAAATGGCATCCAGGATTGCTGAAACATGAGTGTGATGTAAAATAGGTTTACCAGCTAAAAACACTCTGTGTTTCCATAAAGATCCAAAATCATAGACCACTCCAAATGCACAATGTGAATCAATATAAATATTCACAGATTTACCTTACGCCAACTTACACGCTTCTATAAGTGCTACCAGTTCTGCTGCCTGCGCAGAGAAATGTGAGGGAAGTCTACCACTAACAAGTACCTCATGTAATGTAACCGCTGCAAATCCAACCTGACTGCTGCCTGTCTCATGTGAATGGGATGCGGAACCATCAACAAACAACCCAAGATCTGCGTTGGCCAGAGGCGTGTCCAACAAATCAGGCCTTGGAGCACATGTTTGCTGTAAAACTTCCAACACAATCTTGTGGTTCACCATCATCAGCAGTAGGAAGAAGTGTTGCTGGGTTAAGGACATTGCAACGTTTCACAGTAACATTAGGCATTTCTAACAAGGTTGTGTGATACCTGAGCCACCTCTGAGCAGAGAGATGTGATGTCTTCTGAGCATGCAATATGGTGGCTACTGCATGAGGGACCATGAATGTCATATCAGAATACCCAACAATGTCATGTTACGCCAATATAGTTTTCTCAGCTGCTGCCACATCTCACAAACAAAAAGACCTACTGCTACAGGGTCTAGTTTTGAACAAAAGTAGGCAACAGGTCTAAGTTTCCCTCCGTGAGGCTGACACAACACCGATGTCATGTAGCAGTCTTTCTGGTCCAAAAACTGTGTAAACGGTAAGTCAAGCCTGGCAGGCCCAAAGTCGGGGCCTGAGTCAGAGAAGTCTTCAAGTCATCAAAAGCTTTTTCAACTTCTGGAGTCCAAGTCAGTCTGTCATGCGTGCCAAGAGCTTTACCATGGACCAGGGAAGAGAGGGGTGCCTCTCTTTCTGAATAACTTGGGATCCATCCCCAAGAAACTCATCATTTGTTTCTTTGTGATTGGCTTTGGTACTGATTGAATTGCTGCTACACGTTTGGGAGAGAGGGATTTGCCCTCTGCTGTGATCACATGTCCCCGATAAAGCACCTTTTCTTGGGCAAATTTAAGTTTTTGCAAGCTAACTTTGTCCATTCTCTGCCAAATGTTTAAGTCGCACTACTGTGTCTATTCTACAAGCTTTTTCTGATGGACTACAGATCATCATATCATCTACATAATTTAAGAGTGCTGACCCTGCAGGGAATTTAAGACACTGTAAATTTTCACTTCGTGCGGTATGAAACACACCTGGGCTTTCGTGGTGCCCCATTAGACATCTGGTCTACGTATATACACATCCATTAAAGGAGAATTTGAACCAATACTGGCTGTCTAGGTGAACTGGGATAGAAAAAAAATGGTTAGCCAAATCTACGACAGAAAAATAAGTAGTGCCAGGCGGGATGAGTGGCAAAATGGTATGTGGATTAGAAACTTCGGGTGCCTGCTGGTAGGTTGCTGCATTTACTACTTGCAAATCCTGCACAAATCTCCATTCAGTGGGTTGGAATTCATCTTGTGCTGTGTGTGCGTGCATGTGCAGTAAGATCACGATTAATTGAATCTACGTAGTTTGATGTTAACTTCCACTCATATACATGTAAAAGTGAGCTTATACTGCAGTCTGCCATGTGAAATGCTGTGTGCTGTGCTTTCCTCAGCACTTTAATGCCATCCAGCTGTGAGCACAGTAAAGTACCAAAGTGACACATCAAATCTCTTCCCATCAAATTTACTGGACAGTTCTGTGAAACTAAGAAGGAATGTTTTGTCATTTGATCATCTAATTCACATCTTAATGGGACAGAAAAACTCTCTCAAACAGGGACAGCACTTGATCCCATTGTAAGACACGTTCTGCCGCTCCTCTTTGGAGGACGGGGCAGAGCATCTGTTCTTAAAACTGAGCTTGTAGCTATTGAATCAACTAAAAATGTTACCGGATATTTACAAATCTTCAAGGTTAACTGTGGAAATTTCTTTCGTTGTAATCATACATGTAATCATTGGAAATTCCAGAATTGGTGTGTGTGCGTGCCAGCTTTAGCATTTTGTTGTGTGCAAGTGGATGTGAGGTTAGTTACTGCTTTCTCTGAGGAAGAATGGTCTGTCTCCAGAATCCACCCTCCCCCCGCACTCCATCAGTCTGACTTAAGAAATGCTGATCTTCTTTGCTGAGCCTCCGGGCTTTCTGCTCACCAATGGCCACTTTTCCCAGAGTTGTGACAAACATTGGGATAGTTCCTGTCGGGAATCCAGGCTGATCTGCCTCTGCAGTGCCAGCTCCTTCGGCCTCTCCCCCTTCTGACTTGGTCTGTTGGAGTTTGCATCTTTATCGTGTCAGCCAAATCGTCAAACATGATCAGCATGATCTCCCACATTCTTTTGTTTACTTTGTTTCTTTTACTCTTCTTTTGTCTTCAACTCATCCTCCATGTGCTGCATACTGCAGAATATCAGTGAGTGAGCATGTTTTCCAGGTTACACACGCTCTCCTTACCATCTGGGACAATTCAGGCCTCATTCTGCTAATGCAATGTTATTTCAGGTGAACTTCATAAGGCTGTAAAGGCTGAATCCCCATCAAATTGTGTCTAATGATACTGCTGTGAGTGTCAAAGACTGAAGTCAAACGTGCAAGGAACAAGCTACATATTTATTGCGGTTCTTGTGTCATGGAGGTAATGGATGACAGATTCAGTCTTAATGGAAAATGGCCTCTTACTTCTGCAGTAAGAGTATCCAGAGCATTTTGGAAGTGCATGTTGTTGGCATGTTGGTATTCAGGATGCTCCAGGTGGAAAGCCATTATTGCTGGAGTGAACACACCCTGAATCTTATGATCATCATTTGTCAGAGATCTACTCATCATATGTCGCAACTCAGTCATTGTCAGTCGTTATTCCCTGACAAATAGTTTTAAATCAGTTCCCCATTTGTTAAGATTATTTTAGGGATTACAAACATGAGTCAATGCTTCAGCCACATCTGTATCTGGCCAGGGTCTGAACACCAGCATCGGACCTTGTGTCCCCGCCACTTCTACCATCATCTTTGTCACTGGAGCTGATGAGGTGTCTGTCACTCCCCGGGCTTGTTTTAGGCTCTGCAGATCGGGATCCACTGATTTCCTCAGCACCTCAGAAAGACAAGGATAAAGTGTCTGTGGATCAGTAGTTGTAACGCATTCTTCGACATCAGTAATTTTAGAATGTTTTTCAGAATCGGGTGACTTAAGTGCTTTCAGTGCTTTCCCTTCTGTCTCTTTTTCCCACATACTAAAAGCCTCCCAGTCTACTGTAAATACTTCATTTTCTTTTTGCTTTCTTTTAGACACGGCTGCATGCTGGACTGTACTTCTCACTTCCTCTTTCCTCAATTGTTCCTTTAGCTGTTTTAACAGATTTTTACTTAGACTACCTTTTGAAGGAAATCCCAACTCCACCCACTTCTGCATCTGATTCAGACTACCAGGATAACGTTCTGACATAAATTTGCATAAAGGTGACAGGATCCCCGTAATTGGGATTATCTCCCCTTTACCTTGACTATTGCCCATCTCTAGTTCTTCATCCTATTTGGTATTGCATTTGACGTGCGCCAATAAACCTCCAAGATTTGCCAGGTGCATACAACCCCAAAATAATACGACAAAAGTTAGTTTCAACACTTCAGAATACGATTCTGCTTTGTTTTGATCAAATTTAAATTCTCTCACCGCTTTCTTTCGTTATCCGTGAACTGGATTGGATCAGCGATCCCGGCTCCGCTAGATGACCGGCTTCTCGCCCTTCTGGAGGATTATTCAATTTGTTGGCCTTTCTGTTTGTCTGACTTAGTCCAGATCATGCGTCCAATCACATCCTTGTGGGGGCAAATTTCTATTTCCAAGGTGAGAGAATGAACGTGCTCCACGTGGCCAAGCTTGAAAGATTTAATACAAACAAACACTAAACAAAACAGATTACAACATAAAACAATCATAAGCAAGCAACAAGTCAGAGCCGTATCTAATTAGTCAGCTGAGTAGGGACAGAGTTCTTTCTCCCAGGTGGGTTACAGAAGTCTGACAATTACCCTTTGATTTGAGTTCAGTTTTATACATCTAACTTCTGTTGAGAGCAAATGGCGTTGATAGTCCTTTGTCAACTGCTTCCCTGAGAGAGTCATTAGGAGCTTTCCCATCCTTGATCATGTTTATAACCTCAGGTGCCAAGTGCCACTTCTTGACTATCTCCACAGGATGTTCACACTTGAGGCCTTCAACAACCAGGCTAATCAGTTCAAGAGGTCAGTCAGGAGCCATTAACTAATCGAAAACAGGGCATTTGGAGTCTCACAGTTTTGATTTCCCCCACACAAAGTTTATCCATGTTCAGAAATGGCAATGTAGTTGGTTCACAAAAACGGATAACACTGGAATAGTGTCAGTGTTCACACTGACTTTGTATCCGCTGTGTCGCTGCTGTTGCCATCTCTGTTTTTCCTCAAAGTTTGCACTGGCTTTCAATTACTTTTCTTCAGAGCAAGAGCACCAGAAACAGAGCACACTTCTGTTGCTGACCTGTTAAATTGATATGATCTTAGCCTATATTACGTTTCTGCGGTGACACAATACACGTGACTTCACTTAAATGTTTAAACATTTATATTAGTTTGTGTCATATTCAGATTGGGTCTTTGCTTATTCAGTGTCAATATCTCTATGAGCAGATGTTTTCTGTCTACTTTTACTGTGAATGGAGTATGTCAAACCCTGATATCCCTGACGCTAATATGGATGCCAAGATGAAAACCAAGAAGATCCGTACATGTTAAGCAGGGATTCTTGACTTTTGCTGAGGGTCAAGTTTAACATGATTCATCTTGGGTAACAGGCTTGTGTGATTATAGATTACCTTGGAAAAAAAACTGTGTTGCACAATTTGCAGAAAAAATTTTGTCTGTCTCCAGCTGACAGTGTTTTGACTGTCACCTCAGAGTTAAAGGCCCAGGAACCCATGCTGACCTGTGAGCTGTGTGGCAGGGTAGATTTTGCCTACATCTTCAAAAGGTCGAAGAGGTTCTGCTCTACGGTGTGTGCTAAACGGTAAGGAGAGGTTACACTTGGTCATTTCCATAATTAACTCTCTGGGGAAGTGAGGGATGTCCCAATTGAGTTTGCTTTCCCCACCCTGGTTAATAGGTAATCTACTAATGAACTTAAATTATTGATTTTGATTATTATTATTATTATTGATTATTGATAATAAATGTATGATCTTGATCTAATTATTCACAATCTACTAATTAATAATGTAATATCACCAATTGTCTTTATCACAGACATACCTAAATGTAAACTACAATTTTATTCAGAATAAAAATACTAAACATAAATGGCATGGATGCACAGTCTACAGTAGTGCATTAAAAATTGGCAGATTTTCTAATTTGTCAAATTTGATATCAGTTAGGGCTCTTAATTGTGGAATAGTTTCATTATTAGTATGAATTACTTTCTGTAAGTGGCTATTGTATTAAAGTCATAACTTTGATATTTGGAACACTGGTTCCTACCAGTGTTTTTACAAAACTTTCCCGGGCTTGGAAAACAAGCACATTATCAAATGTTATGACAACATTTCTCAAAGTGTCGTCTGTAATTGGTCCCAGGTGTTCTGTGAGTAGATATATTAAAATTTCATTTTTAATGTAGTGTTTCTCAAACTGTCAAAGAACCACAGACCCTATTGGTTTAGGGCTATGTATTGTTTTCAATACTATTTCAAAACTTATGTAAATTAAAAAATGATTTGAATAGTCTGTTTTACAGTGTTGTTGGGCTTTTTGTTTTGCAACACTGACTACTGTCTACCATTTTTTTACATATATATTGTGTTTTACAATATACTTTAAAAATGATAAGCTAACATTTGATGGAAATATAGATAAAGCTAACAGTTAATCTGGACAAAACATAGGACTAAATCATTGCTTAAGACAGGGACTGTGAGTGCATGGGCTACTCACAGACAAATCACTTGCCAGTTTGTGTGTGAAATTGAGACAGTAGGGCAAGGAAATGCATCTGAACAAATATGCAGTGTTTTTAAATAGCATATTAAAAACAACAAAAAAAAGCTCAATATGTAGTGCTCAGTGTTGATATTGTGGCAGGGTGCCACGAATAAGTCATTGTATTGACAAACACTGCAGACATCACGTTAGACTGAAGAATATGAGGTCACACACAAGCGTACACCTAGTTGTCTTACAGTTCATGACACAAAAGCATTGCATGTCATAGCAGAGACTAAATAGCTGGATAAAGTGGATCCTTCATTATTTTGAGACCATGTTTAGATTCCCGGTTGGCTGGACTTTGACACTGACCTATCCACTAAAGACATACAGAAAAACACATAAATCTTTTCATGAAAGTTTTAGTTTACAAACTCACCACAGTACTAGTTCGGAAATAAGGTGGTCTGTGGGTTTTATTTTAATGGCTGAGGGCTTGATCTGAAAAAGTTTGAAAATCACTGGGTTGAAATGTAAATAAATATATTGACAAGATCTGAGAGCAGGTTTTAATTGGGTCCAAAGCTCCTGTATATTTCACACCAGGCAACCTGTTGAGGCAACACGAATTGGACCTGCAGTCTCTTGGGGGCCATGCATGTTTTTTAGGGCAGCACAGAGGAGTATCGCAATTTCTGAAGGGGATGACTTAATTTGGAATAAAACTTGGAACTGGGGGTGGTGTGAACCCATTGCAATTTATGAGATCTTACAGAGGTGCAGACATGCCCAATATTGTACAAATATGAACAATAATCTGGATCAGGCCAAGCTCCAAAAGTTTTTCCAACACAATGTTTACTTGATTTGTAGCTACAACGTGGGGTGCACAAAGAGGATGGGTCTCTTCCCAAACCGCAAAACCACCCTGGAGAACATGAAGAAACAGAGAGCCCTGAATGGAAACAACAAAAACTCAAGTTTAGAGTCTAAAAAGGTGAGACATTTAATTTGTACTGTTAACATATGAAAGAAGTATTTATCTTAAGTGAGGAGTAAGGGGCCTCTGAGTTTAGCAGCTAAATAAAATACCACTCTCTCTACAGAAGTCAGCTGCTGAAGCTCTATCCACTGGTCACTCTGTCCAACCTGCACAGGGAGAGTCCAGCCAATGTTCAGACTTGCTGGGGTACAAAAAAAGCCCACCCCCCCTGTCAGCAACCCAGCAGGTGCCCGTTGTGCAAGGCTTTGAACTGCCCTTGCTGTCCCATCGCTTCCTGGCCAGTGACACCAGTCAGTGGAACATAGAGGATGTCTATGAATTCATATCCTCTCTGCCAGGTGGGAACTACATCAGTCTCACTGTTACATTTGTCCATTTGTGTAAATTTTTACTAAACTGCCTCTCATTGTGATGGTGTGGAGGAGATTATCACATTCTCATCATCTTTAAATAGCCTGAGAAAATATGGCTCAAAGGCTCTTAATACCAACTGAACAAACATATTCGGAAAGCGTTGACTTTAATTTGTAAGTTGCTACTTCCATCATGTCATGTATGTATAACTATGCATAAATGCAGGTCACAAATATTAAGGCTTAGTTATGTGCCATTTCAACCCACATTGTGACAGTAAAAAAGGACATAAATAAGCAAGTGGACTCTTGATGTTGGCGTAAACAATTAACCTAGCAGACCTTTGCACAACTTTCATTCAGTTATGGGCTTTCACAGCTTTCAGCCCATTAACTGAATGATGGCACTATGAAAGAGTGGAAGCCCTCACAATCACTTACAGACAGCAAAACTCCTGCATGGAGCCAAATCAGTGATGTTTTTGTCCGTATCTCAGATCCTTTCTGTAGCTGACAGCTACAAAGTCAATTGGTTTCTGCTGGTATCTCTTCTAATAAGCGACTCCACAAGTAGATTATTGTTCAAAAACATCCTTAAACTATTTCCAGCTGTGGATTTATGTACTTTTGGAGCTCTGTTACTCTGTTACTACTGGCATCAGGGTGATATGTGTAGGATAGAGTTGAAACAAACCACAGAGTGTTTGTTGAATGTGTTCATGAATGAACATGCCACTCACTGCTTTTATAGTTTTTGAAAGGACAACGTGGACAAAGTGTTGGGCAGCCCTATAAGCTTGAACGTCTGTTTGACTGACTGAGCGATCAAGTTATATAACAATGGTCAGCCAGCAGGGGATTGCAGTTTCCCCACTCAAGATGAGCTGACACAAGCAGTTCCTATTAGGAGGTGTTAACAGCCTAAAGTATTGTCAGCTATATTGTCAAAGATTATTTGTTACCAGATTTAGAGAAATTTTTGAAAACAAGCACCTGACAAATCATCACACAATGGTCCCTTGAAGAAACGACATAGCGCTTCTCAGGGAATCGTGATTTTGTTTCAAAGATCAGTTTCACATGTGATAAAGAGAGCTGAATCATGGGTTAACAGATTGAGAAATTAGCATGTGGTGTGAATAGCCAGGTCACTGTCAGACTGATAATTTTTTCAAAAATGTAAATTAGAGCAGCTTTATTGCAAGTTCAGCTGTAGTAAAATTATGTATATGTGGGCATGGAGAGGAGTTGAGAAGCAAACTGATAAAAGGCTGCAAACCACTTAATCTAGACCAGTTTAAACAAGATTGAAACACGATGGAAATCAGATAAGAATACGCTGAAACTAGTGCACATCAGACTGAATGAGAGATAATTGGATTTGACATTATGGTTCAACAACCTTTTTGTGATTTAAATTAAAGCACATACATAATGATTCTAATGCCAACCATGAAAAAAATCAGTTGAAAAATGTATATTATTAGCCATGATGATGATGATTATCATGTAGACAGGAGCGCAGTCCAGAGCGTTTGCAAACTGACTGTTGTTGTGGCTGCAGGTTGTCTGGAGATCGCTGAGGAGTTCCGCTCTCAGGAGATTGATGGACAGGCCCTGTTGCTGCTGAAGGAGGACCACCTCATGGGAACCATGAATATCAAACTGGGCCCTGCACTCAAGATCTTTGCCCAGATTAGCATGCTCAAAAACTCATAGCCCATTTCAGTCCACACACACACACACACACACACACACACACACACACAGACACACACACATACACACAGCTCTCAGGCAGCTCTGGACAAACAGGATATGATCAGGATCCCACATGTCCAGTGACTTTGAGTTGAGTACTGGCTCAGCAGTTGATGTTGTGTCAGAGATATTATATACAGTGGGTACAGAAAGTATTCAAACCCCCTTAAATTTTTCACTGTTCATTATATTGCAGCCATTTGCTAAAATCATTTAAGTTTTTTTTTTTCCTCATTAATGTACACAGAGCACCCCGTTTTGACAGAAAAACACAGAAATCTAGACATTTTTGCAAATTTATTAAGGAACAAAAACTGAAATATCACATGGCCATAAGTATTCAGACCCTTTGCTGTGACACTCGTATATTTAACTCAGGTGCTGTCCAATTCTTCTGATCATCCTTCAGATGGTTCTACACCTTCATTGGAGTCCAGCTGTGTTTAAATTGATTGGACTTGATTAGGAAAGGCACACACCTGTCTATATAAGACCTTACAGCACATGTCAGAGCAAATGAGAATCATGAGGTCGAAGGAACTGCCTGAAGAGCTCAGACGGAATTGTGGCAAGGCACAGATCTGGCCAAGGTTACAAAAGAATTTCTGCTGCACTTATGGTTCCTAAGAGCACAGTGGCCTCCATAATCCTTAAATGGAAAAAGTTTGGGACAACCAGAACTCTTCCTAGAGCTGGCCGTCCGGCCAAACTGAGCAGTCGGGGGAGAAGAGCCTTGGTGAGAGAGGTAAAGAAGAACCCAAAGACCACTGTGGCTGAGCTCCAGAGATGCAGCGGGGAAATGGGAGAAAGTTCTAGAAAGTCAACCATCACTGCAGCCCTCCACCAATTGGGGCTTTATGGCAGAGAGGCCCAACGGAAGCCTCTCCTCAGTGCAAGACACATGAAAGCCTGCATAGAGTTTGCCAAAAAACACAGGAAAGACTCCCAGACTGTAATAAGTAAGATTCTCTGGTCTGATGAGACCAAGATTGAACTTTTTGTCCTTAATTCTAAGCGGTATGTGTGGAGAAAACCAGGCACCTGCCCAATACAATCCCAACAGTGAAGCATGCTGGTGGCAGCATCATGCTGTGGTGGTGTTCTTCAGCTGTAGTGACAGGATGACTGGTTGCAATTGAAAGAAAGATGAATGTGGCCAAGTACAGAGATATCGTGGATGAAAAACCTTTTCCAGAGTGATCAGGACCTCAGACTGGGCCGAAGGTTCACCTTCCAACAAGACAATGATCCTAAGCACACAGCTAAAATAACGAAGGAGTGGCTTCGGAACAACTCCGTGATTGTTCCTGAATGGCCCAGCCAGAGCCCTGACTTAAAGCCAATTGAGCATCTCTGGAGAGACCTGAAAATGGCTGTCAACCAACAATTCACCATCCAACCTGACAGAACTGGAGAGGATTTGCAAAGAGGAATGGCAGGGGATCCCCAAATCCAGGTGTGTAAAGAGTGAAAAATTTAAGGGCTCTGAATACTTTCCGTACCCAATGTAGGTGTTTTTTCCTGCTGAACACTGTCTGTATGATATGAGCCTGTTACTCTGATACTCCATAAACAAAACACCATAGTTCGAAGAGAGTGGTGTGTTAGGATGCCTGTGGGGGGAAAAAAATGTTGAACTTTTTTTTGGTTTGTTTGTTTTTTTTTTTGTTTTTTTTTAATCTTGTACCTTGGGGTCCTGCAAATTCCACGTCAGCAGAAAGTGACTGCTTTCTCTTTGCGTGTCAATCACTGTTACTCATTAATGAATTAATTACAGGGAATATTTAAAAATGAAAACTCAAAACAATACAAATTGAATGATAGTGTAGTGCCTCAGGGCAATAAAATGACACCAGTTTGTACTCTGTTTCATTGAAGTCAGTATTAGTCAGGTAAATTAAGGCTTTTATTAATGTTTTCCATCCACCTGTGGCAGCTCGACGTTTACTGCAGCAGAGCTTCTGCTAATGAAAAACACATTTGTATTCACGGTGTGTTTCATCTTCCGCTGAAGAGATTTTTCTGTCATGTATTTATTGTTTGTAAAAGTTGATTCTCGGCCAATAGAAGGTAGTAGCTCCTACTTAGTTGTGTTTTCATCCAGATATTATACAACACGATCAGTAAAAATTTGTGACTTTTTGTTTAATTTTGTTTATTTGTGTTCTCTTGGGTTGAGCTGATGGAGTTATAGCACAGAGACTGGAGGCAGTGAGACTGTCAGCTTAATTCCATTAGTAGTAAGGAGAAAACTTCAGAATGTTTAATAGCATTTTGGTATGAAACCTTGTAGTTACCAACAGTCATTAGCAGGACTCTGTGTAAAATGGAAAACTTTTTTTCACTCGTTATGCGCTAATTTCTTATGCGTCTCAGAATGTCTCTACTGAAAGACAGAGATGATGCCTGAGAAGAAGCTGGTTCCCTCCTGAGTCTGCTAACACAACACAACTCAACTCTTGCCTGAATGCTCACATGCTCAGCAGTTGTAATCACAAAATAATTGAAGGGCCTTTGGTCTGTAGATATGTGGTCATTATTTTAATCGAGTTCAATTAAGTATAAGCACAACCCGTCATCAGCTCATCTATTCTTGTCAGTTTTTGTGTTCAGGGCTGGAAACAAGAAATATAATGTGTCCGCTGCTGTAATGTTTGAATAGTCTGTGTGAACGCTGTGCTATATATTTATATATTGGCAGTGAGTTTGTCCACCTAGTGCTTCTCTGGGCAACTTGTAATTCACACACACTATTCATTCCACAGCTCTGTATCAGAAATGATGAATGCAAACATGAACTTGTCCTAATTTCCACAGTGATCAGGTTGTGTGAACACAGGAAACCACTGCTTTAAGTGCCTATGGTGATATTTTGACACTGTAATATAATTCAGATATGGAAAACCGAAAAAGAAGAAAGATGGTATGTCATTTCATAATGTTTTACCAAAGTCCACTTACTGCTGAAGTGTTGTTTCTAGAGATGTGTTGAAGCCAAGGTGTCACACCTAAGAGAGTGGGTTCCTTTGTCAGATGCTTGAAATCAGTTTTAAGTATTTTTAGTCTATTTTTAAGAAAAGAAGCTGAAAACAAGTTTTGATAAAGATGATTAAAAACACAGAGGTGCCCGTTTCACTATTGATCCTGTCATACTCTTTGAATAGTTGTATAATTTCCATGATGTGTTTGTGGTAGAAAGTTGACTGATTCACTTGTCAACACATAGATGAAGGCAGTTTCTAACTTGCTCCACAGGTCCACTGTTGGCACAGGTGCTGTTTGTTTACAGGAATAAAACAATTTCTTTGGGAATAGCTGAAATGCAGCCTGCTAATGACTGTGACATCACAAATCTTTACACAAGAAACTGAAAACATCTGTGTCCTGGTCCTGACAGATGTGTATAGTATAGTTAGAGGTAGACACTTTCTCTTCATTCGTTATTTCATTGCAGGGAACTTCATTTTTAGTTCAAAAATAAAACCATGATATAAATCAAATGACTTTCAAATTTGTTCATCATCTAAGTAGATCATAAGATCCTGTTGAGAATAGGCGTGTAACACCTATGTCAACTTAACATCAGTTTACCAACCACTGGAGGACACCAAAAACTTGACACTGAGGTTGTGAGATAGAATAATTTAGAATCAAAATAATAAACTTAAGAGATTAACATATTGGACTTAACAATTTAATTACTGATACTTTGACTCAAATATAAACAGTCGGTTAAATCATTTTTTTAGATTGAAAGGTGCAGTATGTCAGTATTGCTTTTACGGCATAGCCAACATTAGTATTAACAAAGTTTCTGAACTAGATGTTTTGAGTTGGTCTGAGATGCTGGTAGTAGAGGGTGACATCTAGTGGAAATGACGTCAACTTGCATAACCTTTACATGCTGTATACTCCGCAATCAAGAAGAAATGTGAGTTCAGTATCAAACTTCATTCCTTATAGCACGTCACCTCATGTGTCTCCTCATATGTATGGAAAGAGCTTAGAGTAGTGCTTGCTCCCTTTCAATCAAAGTTCCTGTCAGGTTGTCTCGAATCCAAGGATGATTTTTATTTAAAGTATCTTTATCAAGAAATACTTAAAAGTGAAATCAGAAGGGCATTATCAGCTACTGTAATTGAAAAGTTGTGTGCTATTTCTGAATTGTTTTAGCAGAATCCGGGGCCTTCTGACTGTGCAATCACTATTGTGATAAGCTGAGACATTGAACATTGTAGCATCTAGAGAAAATGAGTCTGGACTAATTAATCTAATGTGGCATAACCCAAAGCTTGTATCAGACAACAAAATTACAGTTTATAACAAGATTTCCACATGATCACAAACTATTCAAGTACAGTCCAATCATATAAATTAACTTCTTTCATTGATTTCTTCATTAATACACTAAGTAGGTCACATGAAAAACAGATTTACCCATAAACAGAACAACCATCAGAATCAGAAGGACCATGGAAAGCATAAACAGGCAGCTGGAGCCATGTTGCTACTTTTAGACATTAGCCAATTGAAGTATTACAGTGAAAGAAAATCTCTTGTGGCCTAGAAGACACAAGAGACACAATTCTGTGATCAAGTAGGAGGAACAAGGCCTTGACAATAGATTTGTGTATATGAGACCGCGATGGGTTAAATTGGGTCATGGCGCTTCTGAGCTGCAGCCCACCTCCTTAAAATTTACTTATGTCACACATGACAGGATGTTGGTCTTCATGAGTAACTCACTTCATCATAAGAAGAAAGATGTGAGGTGATTTCTACCCCTAACCAGCAATTTTATTAACAAAAAGCTAAATGTACTGATTACTGCTATCAGTTGGACATCATTAGGTGTTACAGTCTCCAGCAGTATGAACAGTGCCCTGTGAAATCCAGTTATAATTTTGTTTTGTAATAAGTTATAAAAGGTTCATTTCTGAATTAGCAAACATTACATGTGTATTTAACGTGCTGTGTACCCTTGATTAACGGGACATGTCCCCCCTCCAATGCAGTGTCTGGTCTTTTCAATTTGAGACACAAATATTAAAACATGGAACATAAAAAAGAAACTGATGAGACTAACAGATAAGATAGAGATGCTGAGTTATTTAGACAATCGGGAATGTGATTTTCATTGGTGTAATATAGTCCCATGCTGCTCCTCTCACACTGTTTGAACACAGGCTGTTGGTTGTTGTGGTTACTATACAGTCTCTAACAGGCTTCCTACGCCTTTACAAAAATCATGAATGTAATTATGTTTCAATACTGCATTGTAATGATTATAATTTCACTTTGTAACATATATAACTGCATTTATAAAGGTAAGAGTCTGAACATCAGCATCATTAGCATGAGTTCAAATGTTTTACCAGACTAAATGTTGGTCCAGCAACTGGTAAAGCAACAATTACCTGGCAGTGCAGCCAACTTCACACTCCTTCAATTTCCTTCAATCAACACATTAAAGTGATCTCCAAAAACTAAATTTTTTCAACAGGAAAATTAACCAACAATCAAACTTTTCTATGACTAATGCTGAAATCTGTACATTTGCTTAAGTAAGACTCTGTTATTGTATTTTATTTTCCAACATACCCGTATTCAAGTTGCTTTGTACCTATTACTATCCCATAGCTGGTAGGTCAACCACAGTCTTAATAAATCAGTTAAGACTATAATCAGACTATATTACTGTAAACTCTCAAAATCACTGCACATGGTGCGTATCTGTCTCTCTTCTACCCTCTCTATATTCTTTCAATTTGCAAGTAAAAGCACTGAGTCCATTTCTGATGTAGACAGGGAGATAAATAATAGTTTAGACAGATAATAAATAAGATGGTCTAGACTCAGGCTGCACCATCCACCCTATCCTTCTCTGTCATGACAGGTTTCTCACCTTGTTATTGAGAGTAGCCATTTAGAGCTACTACACCAGCTGATCTCTCACAGCCGCTACCTTACAGAAGCAGACAGACTAGCAGTTATCACTGAGATTGCCTCATTACATACAAACAAGGTCGGAAATATAACAACAATCTGAAAATACATGAGAATCAAGTTAAACTGGTCTCAGCCCTGCTGAGACAGATAAACTGTCAGAAAAATGATCTGTTTCATTTCATCTGTAGAAAATCTGGAAGAAGTCAGTGACCAGAGCTGTACACTCAACGGCAAACTGTTAGCTCTGAGATTACAACCCTCTGTAGACACCTGGTGAAGTTGCAGCTATTGTATGGACAATGTAGTCATGTCTCATAGATACCACAGTGAGACTGACAGTCTCAGCTCCACTTATATCCAGACTGAAGTATCTCAACAATTACAGAGATCATCATGCACTGTAGTAGTACAAACATTAAGAGTGCTAAAAATCATGTAAGTATCCTGTACACAACAAAACTCATAATCTCCATTGTTTCAATCACATCTTTCGTGAAGTTATGGAACATTTTTGGGCCACTAAATCAAGAATTCGTACCTCTTAAAAGCTTGTTCACAGTTTTTCTGCCATTAGAAAAACTCACTGTGGTTTACTGTGTTTAGATTTTTCATTGTGGTGGTTAGCAAAATTACCAGTAAAACACTGTGGTCTATGTTGCTTTAGTCTCATCGTTCAGGTGTCTCACTAAAATAGTCTTCAAATATCAAAAGGAATAGATTTTAGAAACTATTAACCATGTGATTTTTGCTAATTCTCACATAAGTATTTGCTGGGTTTAGTATTGTGTGATATCTGCTGACAGAGTGGGCACATTAATGTGGTCCCCATCCATTTAACTGTGTAACTGTTCAAAAACATGTGTCTGGACAGCAATTTCAGCAGTTTCAGGCTGCGCTGAATAACATCACGATAAAAATGCCTGTGCAAGAAATATAGATCTTTTAACAGAACCCAAAGTTGAGCGGTTGTTAAATTATTGGACAGCTACACAAACATTCATTTTGAATATTTAGTGAATGATGTTTAGACTGGCAGAAGTCAGCCAACTCTGTATCTTCCTCAGTGATTTTCTTTAGGAGCTTCACTGTAGCCAACGCAGCGCTCATTCTTCTTTCATCTATAATCTGGCCTTAAACATGTGGGTTGAGATCAGGTGACTGACCCAGACTTCATGAAAAACTCTCTATGCTTTAATCAGCGATGAAATCCTCATGTTGATATGTTACTTCCACAAGAAACATGACAAAGTAGATAAAGTGATGGATTTCAATTAAGGACTGGTCTTTTATTTCACTGAACTTTCCTCCTCCCATCTCTCCAATTTTTGGTGCAGACATTTATTTCCTATTTTTACTGGTTTGCAAATGATTTTCTTACATTTACAGTTCACCCCACTTGTTCAGTCTGTTTCACTGTGCTCACCTGGATTTTTTTCAACGTACTGCACCAAGTACCTTTGATCTTTAGTCCTCATACTGACAAATCAGTGCACCTCAATAAACCATGAGCCTCATCTGAGCTCCCTTTGACTGGAACTCATGTTGGGTCCATCAAACCAACATTTATGAACTTGGTGCCCAGTTACTTCTAAACTTTTCAATTTGGGCACTTGTATTATTTAAATTTTACGAGCTGAAGTGTTCACAGACAGAATGTAACTGTTGAAATATATGTGTACTGGACTCTGTTGCTGCACAGCAGTCTACGTTCACGAGGGGAAGAAAATGTTTCAGATTTAGAACCACTGCTACATGTTGAACTGTGGTATTCCAGCAGCACTCTTGATGTCACAGCGGCCATCCACACTTTTGCTGGCATCCTGGTGAAGTCAGAGGGAGGAGGGGAGGGGAACAGAATGCATGATTATCTTAAAAACACTAAGCCAAACTAACCCAAACCAACCCATAGTAGAGTATTCTGGTCAGTTCTTAAGAGCCAAAGCCAAACCAACACATTTCTTCTCAATTTAATTGTGTGATTCAATATAAAACAGAATCAAAATACAGAAAGAAAAGATAGCAGCAGAAAAGGAGTCAAGGCAGAGTGAGCACACAGTCCAAACTGCTAAGAGACACCTCCCTTGTAGCACAACCTCTGCCAAACATCCAGGAGCTCAACATCTTCTTCAGTGAAGACACTGATGATGTTACAGACTTTTTTTTACACCAATAGACTATATAGAGTTTTACTTCAGTCTTCTTTAATTAGCAGAATGATTTTCTTTTGGACTAACGATGATCTTCTTGCTTAAAAGGAGGAATTAACTTGCTTTTGATTTCTATGCCTGTGGTCAGATCAGAAAAGAGACAGGGGGAAAACCTACAGTTTGCCTGACAGATTATTTAATTTTTGGAGACTACATTTCATCTATAATAAACCTTCGCTACACAGGAACAGCACGGTGGAATAGTGGTTAGCGTTGTTGCCCCACAACAACAAGGTTGAGGGTTCAGTTCCCAGCCTGGGGCCTTTCTGTGCAGAGTTTGCATGTTCTCCCCGTGCCTGCGTGGGTTTCCTCCGGGTAACTCTGGTTTCCTCCCACCGTCCAAAGACATCATGTTTAGGTTAACTGGCGACTCTAAAGTGTCCGTAGGTGTGAGTGACTGTCTGTCTCTGTGTGTTGGCCCTGTGATGGACTGGCGACCTGTACAGGGTGTGTCCTGCCCTCGCCCAGTGTGAGCTGGGATTGGCTCCAGCAACCCCCGCGACACGGAAACGGTTAAGCGGTAGATGAATGAAGGAATGCAAAGACAAACTATCTATGGTAATAAATTTGCCATTAGACTTTTTTTTTTCCCCAAACAAAACACCTGAATGAATGTTTGGACTGTTTTTCACATCACTGTGTTCCCAGTTTTCAGCAGGAACAGACTGGACATCACTGAACACTTGACTTCCAGAAACTGAATGCCAGAATCCCATGCTGTAAACAACTATTAAAGAGCCACACCAGTGTTGTGAATCATTTACTACAAGTCATGTTCATGTAAGCATGCTTTTCAGGCTGCTTTTCCAGTTTAGATTTAAGTTGTCTAAATCGTGCTCTCCTCTTCCTCATGGAGTCAGTGGTTGTTTTTTCAGTTATAACTCAGTAGAAACGACTTTCAGTCAGATCATCCATCACAGTGAAATTTAAATTTATGTCGAAATTAATGGTACCTTTTGGACGGCTCATAAACACTTCAAAGTTCTACTTTCATGTATTTTTCGTCACCACAAATATGTGTCTATCCTTGAGGTTCTGCAAACATACTGAATCTATTTAAAGGCAATTTTTCTTTAATGTGTTTAGAGCATATACATTTTCTCACACTGGTGTGTGGTCTTCTTTCTCACCAACTGCACAACACCACCAGCTACATGCAGCATCACCTGTATACTTCTGTATGTACACAAGCTGCAAACACCACTGGTAGGGGACAGAAACTCTACAGCGTATATTCAATGTTGAAAGGACAGCTGGACTGAAAGGTCTGACAACTCACAAACATAACTTTAATGTAAATAAAACAAAACGTGGTAATGGATTTTACTACTCAAACAAGTCCATGTGAAATGACTTTTACTGGTAAATCAACATAGTTATTAAATTTTGGAGTATGTACCTTCACTACATTAAAGTATATGTGATTTGTTGTAAATGTGAAAACATTGGTGTGGTCCTTTAAGAACTCAGAACGAATAGAAAGGAGGAAAGTCTTGTGCTTGTTTTCTTCCATTGCGATCAAATAATCTTACATTCCACAATGGCCATGAAGTGCAGTCAACAGGTGGTGTGCTATCATGGACACTGACATTATGATTAATGGTCGCTTCTAAAATGAGGGCTACTGTTCTACTGGTGCAACTAAGATCAAATTCTTAATTGCCCACAGTTTTCCAGAGGAAATAGCTACAGTGGGAAAACTTTGACACCTTCCATACAGAAAAAAAACTGGAATCACCTTTCTTACAAGGTGTGCAAGGCTATTGTACAAACCCACTCCAAACATGTAAGAGTATGAGACAAGGAAAATAAAATTCACTCACAGAGGGTAAAAGTTCAAACTGAGAAACCAACCCATAGATAGAAAGAGAGGAAATCTTTGCCATCACACACAAATCAAAACAAAATAAAAAAACAAACGAGATTGAGAAGAGCAGGTTTTAGTTCTGTTTCCAGTTACCATGGTTTATACCTTGCTCCTGAAGAGGGGCTTAGCACCAGGGCCACAGTACTCGTTGTATATGAGCTTGAAGAGGAAAAGGTGGAACAGAGTTATGAGCGAGGCCACGCTGAACCAGAAAAGGAACGGCAGGCCAGGATACCTGTTGGCCATGTGCTCCTCATGGGCCAGGATGGCCTTAAGGTGTAGGGTGTGTCGGAGGTCCTGCAGATGGCGCAGGTCTGTGGAGATGTACAGCAGTGGTGTGATGGGCTGAGTCACCATCACTGGGAAAGTGTGACCTTTAATCTCTGATGTCAGCTCCACCGGCTCGTTGAGGCAGCCGGCCTCACAGGCGTACAGTTTCACTGGCTTCTCCTGAGGCTTCACAGACACATGAAGGAAAGGTTTCCCCTCCACATCCAGCAGAACTGCCAGGTTAATGAGGTCCTGGTTGTAGTGGATTCCTCTCAGGGCATAGCTGTTGTGCAGCACATCGGGATCAGCCTGAAACTGGAGGTGATTCTCTGTGAACTGAAGGCCACCAAAGCTAAGTACCATGCCCTGCATAGCTCCATGGGCTCCTGCTGCTACTAGCACCTTGCATCCTCTCTTCTGCAGAGTCAGAGTCCACAGTGTGACAAGTTGCAGGATCTGGGCAGTGTTGCTCAAATGTTCAGGCCACAGGTTTTCTGCATGCATGGTAGCATGACCACTGAAGCAGTGGTCGGCGTAGTTGAGACTTGACTCAAGACGAGCACGCTCCTCACTGCTCAGCCTCCAGTCCAGCAGGGGAGTCATGGAGGAGGAGAGGATATAGTAGAGGGTTGTATTGACTGTGCGACTTGATGGTGTGTGTGAGTCGGTAATCTTTCTCATTTCAATACCTGAATCAAGAGAGAGGCAAATAAGGTACAATTACTTTGAGTACCAACATTTGGAAAGAGTTAAAAAAAAAAACAAAACGCCACCATCTTTAATCCAGGTCCACTTATTAGCTTTTTCAGAGCTTTCAAACATGGTCATTTGATCACGTTAGCTCTGTTTTATCATACATGACAAACATTTTCCCAACATTCAATCATAATGCTCTTCAGTGTAAATATAAATATAAATGTATTCAGTGCATCTAAAAACTAGTTTATGAACCCTTTGTCCAGCATTTGAGAATTCTTTACAATTCTGGAAGGCAATAATTACTTGTTCACAATGCGATTTCCAGTTTTTAAATTAAGAGTATACATTCTTTTATTAGCCCTTTTTCCCCACACAACTGCATTAACATGGACTTCAGCTGTGAGACATGACCACTAATAGGCTCGTACTTAAGGGTCTTGTATTGCTTTTTGTAAATAATGTAACTATTTTCTTCATTGCCACTTGGCGTATCCGGGAAATCGCAATCTTCCAATCAAAATAATTAGTCATTTCAAGCAAAGTCCACAGTGTTTATGGCAGGTTGCAATTTTTCTAAATTCCTGCAAAAAGTTGAAATGCATCTCAGGAACACAAAAACAAAAAAGGAATTAAGATTCAAGACATAACCTCTATATTCTTTGACATCAGTGTGAGAATTAAAGTGCAATTTCTTCTTCTTTTGTTGTTGTATTGGTGGGTGACAAACAAGGAGCTGGTGCATTTTTACTTTTTTTTGGAGGAGGGGGTATTTTCCTTTCCTTGTTGAAAACAAAGAAGCAGATAAGCTTATCTGCAAGCTCAAAAATCATCTAAATTTAAGGCATGTTTCTATTATTGCACAATCGTTCCCATAACAATGTACACTATGGGCATCATTTAAAAAAAAAACAAAACACCAGCATATCCTTCAAAATGACCCACCCAGTATGTAATACTATGCAATACTTTTAAGGATCCACCTGTTTTGTCCACCCCTTTCATAAAAGGGGACAAAATATAGGGTAGGAGCTTGTGCTCTTGTGTGGCTGTATGTTTTTGTCAACAGCAGTAACAACAAGAGAATTAATAAAATTAACAAAATTTCCCACTTCATGGAATGCAGGTACAGACATATTAGCATTTTCATTGTTTAGCTCCTGGTTGAGAATATGTACATTTGGAGGCAGCGGAGCACTGAACCAACATACAGACACGGGTGTGCCACCTGAGCTTACCTGAAATAAAGATGTCCATCCAGGCTTGCTGGTGATCTACAACCAGCTCATCAACGCTGGCCCTCAGCAGCTCCTCTAGTTCCTTTTTGGCTCCTTCTCTGAGGGTGCTAAAGGTCTCCTCCAATTTGGAAGGCTCAGTGGACTCTGATGTCCACACCACTGACAGAATGTTATCTGTGTACTCAGAATTGGCAGAAACCTGAATCCTGCTGTTCACCTTCTTGGTGACTACCACTACCAGCACCATCCGGTTGTTCTCCACAGGTACTCTGCCAGAGGAGAGCACTATATCTCTGTCCTCCAGTTTATCCACAATTGTAGAGAATTTGCTACCGAAGTTGGGATTGTCAGAGGAAACGACCAGGGTGGCGGTCCTGTCAGATGGGTTGTTGATGTGGATTCTCTGCAGATAGACGTTAGGCCTGCTTCTATGGGCGATGAACTCCTCTCTGATGGTGACACAGTCCCGTGCAGACTGCAGAGTCGCCGGTGACGCACACCGCACCGACAGGACTGCTCCTTTCCGGAACCAGAGCATACTGGCCTGAGTTTCGGCCCGCTTCCCCTCCAGGTGGACGCCGACTCTCGGTGAGTACTCGGTCTGGTGGACCGGAGCCGAACCTGGCTTCAATGATGATGCCACCCACAGTCTGTTTGAATCAATGTCTATCAGAATATGGCCATTCCCTGATACAAAAGGTGTGTCTAGTTTTTGCTGAGGTGTGCTGTATATTCCCTCTCCTCGGTCGACAAGGGACTTCCACCTGTGGATCTCAGCTAGGAGGCACTGGCCAGCCGCTCCTCCGGGTATGGCCGAGCTGCCGAAGAGCCTCCACCTGCGCTCTGCTCCCAGGTACCAGTAGAATATGAGCAAGAGGAGAAGCCCGATGACAAGTCTTCTCGCCCAGCTGCTTGATAACAAGCCAGGCAGCCCCTTCAGTCTCTGCTGTAACCACATCGTGTTTTAAAGTGATGGAAGCCCGGTTACGAGAAAGAATATATAGACTGCACCCACGTACTCAGGGTGAAAATTAAGAGATCACCTAAAACATGATTTCAGGGGGAAAGCTGTGCAAGCTTCCGGGTAAGTTAGCTTAGCTAGGTAGCGTAGTAGCCGCGAACGTTTGAAGGCGAGTTGCTGTTCCTTGCATCGTGATCAAAGTCGTATTCTTCGTCAGGTGTGTGTGAGCGTCATTATAGGGGTTGTGTCCCACCTCATTTCCTTTTTTGTTTGTCCTTAAAGATCTTTCTGCTAGAGAAATATCTCTTGCAGTTGACACTTCTGGTTTGTTACAACTGTCGTAAAGCAACAGGGTACAGTGGTGACCGGAAATGTCGTAAAACCAGTGACGTAATATAATGCATATTTAAATAAGACTTGCTATGTCTCTTTATGGTGAGAGGCCTTCATTTCAAACTCCCTTCCCTATTGTTTAAATTCCACAAACATAATTTCTCCCCACAAAAATTTTCTGGAATAATCATCAAATGACATAAAAAAAGAAATCACCACTTTATAGAAAATTATTCAATAATATTAAAAATCTAGTAACCAAATAATTCAATGTAAAAGGAATGTTGATGAATTACTCTACTCTTTGATTAGGAAAAAAAATTGAGCTAAGAGATAAGATAATCCTTTATTAGTACCCCAGTGGCAAAATTTGCAGTCAGTGTACCCATCACACTCATCCACACACTTAAGACACTACTGTGTATAACATAGTCAAAACAAAGCTGAAAGGAAAGCTGACATATCCCCAGCCTGCTGTATGATGGAAGGGAGAGCGAGCAGGGTCTAGCAGCCATCTTAAATGCAGCTAAGCCAGGCTGCACAGGTGTGCCACATCTCCACTGACGACCCTTCACCTACAGGCACTCCAGAACGCACTATAAAAAAACCAAACACAACCTAACAAAGAGCAACTCCTGTAACTGAATAACTTTGGGAATACCAAAGACAGAGATTAACTGACATTTCAGCCGGGGCTAGTAGAAGTATGTAACTGGTACCTGGTAGTAAGTCTTCTGCACTCCCAAGTGACTTACCATATCATCATTGGCTGTTTGCAAAACACTCACTCACACACTCACACATTCTCTCTAGTCTACAAGGGACAGAAAATGTGAAAACAGGAAGTGGAAAAATCTGAAACATACATTTATGAAACATGCTTAAGCTATATCTCGTGGTGGGGATTTAATATTATTGTTGTGGTTCCTGGAGTCTCCAAGAGTAAATTAGGAGGCAGATCTTTTCGCTATCAGGCTCCTCTTCTAAGGAACCAACTCCCAGTATAAGTCTGGGGCCAGACTCTGTCACAGGTTTAAAGATCAGGCTTAAAACATTCCTTTATGACAAAGCCTAAAGTTAAACATTTAACGTTTAACTACTCTTTTTCTTTTAGTTGTGCTGCTAGAAGCTTAGACTGCTGGGGGTTGCACTGAGTACCTCTCCCACTCGCTGTGTCTCTCTGTCTCTCTCTCTCTCCCATGCATGTATATTACATCATTACACGTCACTAACTGTCTCTTCCTGTAGTCTGTGTTTTGTCCCTCCTTTCCTCATCTTTCAGGCGCAGAATCATCTCTGCTCCATGTTCCTGCTCAGTACCTGTTGCTGCTGCTACTCACTTCCCATTGTAACCTCTTCTTCTCTCCTACTACTAATATTTACTAGCGCATATTTAGAACTACCAGAGGCCCGTTTCAGAAAGCAGGTTAAACAAAATCTGAGTCTAAAATTTATCTCTGCGGTGACTAGCTCTGAGCTGTCAAACTCAGAGTTTCTGGTTTCAGAACAGATGATAACAATTAGTTCAATCAACTCTGAGTTAAATTCACCTCGAGCGAAGCGCGTGCATGAGGATACAAAAGGCCCTCCTCAATGGAACATAGATAACGTGATTCACCATGGCAACAAGTGGAAAAAAGCGATCCTCCTACTTTTCCCCAGTGGAGTTGGAGATATTAATGACTGCATGCAGAATACGAGCATATATTTAAAAAGAAGAGCAATACTGTGGCAGCAGCAAAGGAGTGGGAGCTTGCATGGCAGTAGATCACTGACCGAGTCAATGCATGAATATTAATAACAAAAAAAAAAAAAAGATTTGTCTTGAGTGGTCCACTTATTCAACATATATGTGCTGTATTTGTTTGTTTTCGCGCAGGTGCAACCCAACAGGTTCAAAGCGCACTTGGCAGCAACTAAAGGTGAAATAGAAAAATGTTGTTCAAACAGGTAAATTATAATTTCATTACAAGCAATTGTGATGTTTAGCCTGCCCTACCTCATTAAACAGCATTCAGTGGCTATATTCAACATGTGATATACTTAATTTGTGAAGTCTCCTAAGCAAAGAAAAAGGCAAATTTTCAGCCATGTCTGTTTGAAAGCAACACCTAAATGCCTTAAACATGTCTCCAAATTTGTGCTTTCTGGATGTTCAAATTTGACTTTCCATTATAGCCAACAGAAAAAAGGCTGAGGCCGGCAAGGCAGCTGGCGGTCCACTACCACCACCTCTCACGGAGGCTTAAGAGATGGCCCTCAGTCATGGCAGTGGGCGACCTATTGCTGAGGGCATCTCTGGGGGCAGCTCATTGGATCCAGCCACCCCCCCAGAATACAGGGGCCATAAGAGGTTAGTTATTCAAATTAATGGCATATGTACATTCATCCATTTGCTAGTGTTAGCTCAGAAATGGCCATCCATTCATCTTAGACACAACTTGGCACTCTGATATTTCTTGTAGCAGTAGGCTACAGTTCTTTTGTAACTAACTGCTGTTGCTTTTCCAGATTCTTAGTTGTCCTTCAGATATCATAATCTGTTTTAAGGTGACCTAGAATTATGTTTTCGAAAAATTGTGATGTGACCTGCACACTTTTGTACTGATGTAAAAACATCAACTATCTGATCTTCTTCATCTTCCACCAGTTACTGATGGTATAATCTGTTGGGTGGAGCCTTCAGACATAACAGACCTCCATGCTGTCGTACGTGCACTTAATATTCCACAGATTTTTCATAATGGGTTAAAGCATAACACAAAAGTTCAGTTTCATTGCAGGAAGATGATGAAGACACATTATCTGCCCCCACAGAAGATGTAGAGAGGCCTGTTGAAGTTTACACTTTTTTTTTGGTTGATATAATGTTGTACCACAATACAACTTGCTGCTTTTTTCCTCCCTCTAACAAAACAATGCTGTAAATTACAATGAGGAAGAAGGTCCATCAACTTCCACAGCACAGCTTACCTCAGTAAGATGTTGTTCAGCATTGACCCACAACTTACAATGACAGTAAATGGAAATGGCACTGTGAAATTCAATGTCAGTTAGAGGTGGGTGAGGTGCCCAAAAGTGGATGACATTTAATTTTTTGAACAACAAAATTTCTCTTTGAGGAAATAAAGAAAACCTCGTAAAATGAGAGGTATAGTGTATTTCTTTGACATTGGGGAGGTGATGGGTCAATCAGAAATGATGATTGCATATGTTGTTCCTAACAGTGCTTCCATCTTTTCCGTCAGCAGGCCCAGGGAGGTCAGGATCATTAGCTGTGTCAGGTGAATGAGTAGAGCATTGCTCCCCTTGACTTTTGGCAATGTTGTGCAGAATTGCACATGCCCTTTCTCGGGCGACCCTGAGCCAATGATGGCATGGGAGGCGGGCCTTTAGCATCCACATTATCATTTCAACTCTGGCTCATGTTCAGCAGTGGGCCAAGTTGTAGCGTTGCTGTGGGCTGGGTTCAGGCTAAGGGGTCAGCAGATAGGGCTGGCAGAGGTACCCTCGGTCAGCAAGTAGGTAACCATCAAACTCTCTTATGATCAAACGTTACAGTTTAAATTTTCAGTTATAACAGGAGGAAACTAATTATTGATCATAGGATATAGCTGTACTGTATATGAACTCACCATTGGCAAGCTTAACACTCAGAGTAGACTCACAAAAAACTTGTGAGTCATGCACTGACCAGGCCACTTTGCCTTCACATTGTTGATCACATATGATCTTCACAATGGAGAACAGGAATTAGCCGCGGTAGAAGTATTGTGAAGTATGTTTCATTTGTAATGTTAAAGGCTATTATTTAGGCCTACCTGCACATTAATACTGTGGTAATCTCTCTTGTTCACATAATATCCTTCACTGACTGAAGGAGCTGTGATGGGAATGTGAGTGCCATCTATGCAGCCAATCACAGCTGGAAACCCTAAAATAGAAAAAATTGATTGGTGCTTCAAGTCTCAAAGTTTTATACTACATAAATTAATTATTGCTTGAACTGATACCTGAAATTCTGTGGAACTCCTCTTTGAGAAGTCTGGTGGGTCTGTGACTGGGGAATTTAGTAAACGTATATAGTAAACATTTGAGTGCCAGAGTCACAGTTCTGACACCCTGACAGACGGTTGCCTTTGACACATGCTCCGCATCACCAATATTATACCAAAAACTGCAGTTGGCAGAAAAAGAAGTGCAATGCAAAGAATTTGCGCTGGGCTGAGAGCATGTCATGGTTTATGTGACTGATGTGAGGACTGAGAATATTGTTAAGATAAATTATTGATGGTGCAGAAAAACACAAATGCTCAAAAAGGTACTCATCAGGGAAATGATAAAATATCCAATCACGGTCTAATAGTCCTCTCCCAACAGAGATTTCTGTAGAGCATCTGCGCTTCCACATCAGCTGATTCTGCAAGAAAAGGACACACCATGTCTGCCACCACCTTAAGTCTGCAGGCTTCAACTTGAGAGCAGGAGAAACTCAAGATTAGTTAATGAAAACCTCACAGCCAGCAGGTTAGTTTCAGATGTTGCCATGGTAACTAATTCAGAGTCAAGCTGGACCGACTTTCTGAAACCACAACCCAGAGTTTCCTTCAACTCTGAGTCAACTAACTCAGAGTTTTCACAAAACCCGCTTTCTGACATGGACCCCAGGTTGCAATCACTGTATGTTTTGTTTGTATTTTCCATGGCCTTTTCTCTTCTCCTGTTCTTGTTCTCTCACCATCCCTCTACTGAGTCCCCCCCTCCTCTCCTTCACACTTGCTATCACTGTGTCTCTCTCTCCCACTGCCTCTGCTTTTCTTTCTGCGCCCCCCTGTCCCCATCTCTCCCTCTCTCAACCCACCCAGTCGAGGCAGATGGCTGCCCTCCCTGAGCCCGGTTCTGCCTGAGGTTTCTGCCTCTTAAAGTTAGTTTTTCCTTGCCACTGTCCCCAAGTGCTCTTGAAAGAGTTTGTTCTAGACCTACTCTAAGTGTGAAGTGCCTTGATGTAACTTTGTTATGATTTGGAGCTATATAAATACATTTGAGTTAATTTAATAGCATTTATGCACTAAAACAAAGAGCAACCCCAATGAACAAAACGAAATCTGCACTGTATGTAGCACAACTGTTTATCTTAGTTTTCTATAAATCTTAAACTTGGGTACAACCACTGTTGGATTTTGCATAGACCTATCCTGTGATAGGCTCCATTACCCTCTGGAAATGAATACCTGGCCATAGCAAAGAGCATCCTTTTCTGCATCTTCACTGATGATGTGTGTATGCTCTGCACTCTGATAAAGGTACATGGCATTGGTTCAATTATTATGAGGTGATAGTAACTAAGCTTATAACACTGCTGTCCATAGACCCATTTTCTGTTAGTAAATACTTTGATTTTTTTTAAAAATCTTTTTCTCTTTTTTTTGTGGCCTGAGTTTAGATGGAGGCAAAACAATTTCTGAGTTTAAGTGATGAAAACTGTATCATTACTAAGATATTGGAGGTGTGGGTTCATTTTATACCTTTTTAAATACACTTTTAAGTCCATATCCTTTCTGGCACACAGTGGAACTTGCTTCCCCTCATTATGAGCCACTTTCCATGTTTAAGGAAATAGCACTCTGAGTGAGGCAGAAAGAAAACCCTCAGAGATTCCTCGAATTCGGTGGATCGACAACAAGGAAGTCCTCATCACATCTTCTATCCATGAGATAGAGCCCCAGCATATCTGCACAAGGTGGTCAAAAAAAGAGAAGTGCCATGTCACTTGGTCTAAACCTGCTCTTGTGGCAGGTCTAGGAGTGTAGGAGTACATCTAGGAGTATTAGAAAAACGTGGATGGGGTTGATCTGTGTGACCGCATGATCTGCCCTTATCCCATGTCGAGAAATTGGACCGTATGACTGGATAAATAATAAATATTTTTTGAGGAAATAAAAATCTTTGTTGCATGTTTTCTATGGCTTTTTATACTTGGATTATGTAAACGTAATCAAAATATAAAACCTTTTTTTCTTCCACATTCTCGGAAGGACACAGTACATCAATGCAGTGGGCAGTTCCCCACTGCGACATTTCATGGGCACACACAAAAAAATATCCAAACCATCAGATGCTAAGATTATGAAAGAAGGAAATAAGAGAGGAGAGCATAGTATGGAATCATGGATGAAAGAAGCATTTAAAATGCGAATGGGACAATCTGAGAGGTGAGGGGGTCCAGGGGGGGTCCTCCCACAAAAATTAACAGTGGAAATGTAATTCCTGTATACTGGTGCCTTTTAACAGCGGGTTTTACACTTTGATTTGGTTATACTGTTAGGAAATGATGGGTGCATGGGTACAGAACAGTATAGAGGATAACAGAGAGCTGCAGTACAGCCACCATCATCCAGGCAAGACTGCTGCAGCGCAAGTGGAGTGGATACAGCAGCAGTCCATACACACTGCCAAACCAGAATATAGATATATTTATAAACCCCTTCTTCATGGTGAAATTGTCATTCTCAACATTTGTGAAAAGGTCCATTCAGGCAAATGACTGTCTACAGGAGGCCTATTCAACTGGTGAACTGTGGACCCAATCAAATCCAGCCTGTCAATCAGGTCTGACCGACTCACTGATCCATTGCTCAATTACAAATAATTAAAACCCAAAGGAATTAAATCATCAGAATAACATGCTTTATTGCCATAATACATTTTCTACACTAGAAAGAGTGACGTTGTTGGTTTTACTCTCTCCAACCCTCTGTGTGTGAAGGGTGGGGGCAGATCTGTAATTTATGGATTTATTGCACCACACACCCACAAAGAACTTGTTCTCAGTTGCTTTAGTGGAGAAAACATTGCATTTAAGAACGGAACCACAGACACATCCAGTGAGACTCTATCACATTCAGGGAGAAAAATTCATAGACCAACCAGCTTAAAGTTTACCAAAGGAATTTTCTGGGGATGACGGGAAAGGTTGCCTTCTACTGAAGACCCTCAAAGACTAAGGAAAAGATAATGGACAGCGCTCCCTCTCTCTCAACCCAACCAGTCGAGGCAGATGGCCGCCCCCACTGATCCTGGTTCTGCCTGAGGTTTCTGCCTCTTAAAGGAAGTTTTTCCTTGCCACTGTCCCCAAGTGCTTGCTCTTGGAGGGCTATGTTAGAGCTCTCCATTATGAGTTTCGTCTAGACCTGCACTTTGTAAAGTGCCTTGATGTAACGTTGTTATGATTTGGCGCTATATGGCTTGATTTGTTTGACTGGTGCACCAACATAGATGCTCTCAACAGAGAAAAACTTTTTCTTAAGGAGGGTCAGATGCAGACAGCTGCAGAAAGATGCTGCAGATATTTTAACGGTCTGTGATGGCAAGGTCCCTGTTCCATGCTGCAGTCTGCTGGGGAGGCAGCATAAAACAAAAGGATACAAGGCGGCTGGACAAACTGGTGTGAGGAACTGGTTCTGTAATTGGAACTATATCAGACTCACTGGGATGTTGTGGTGGAGCGATGTAAAACAGAGGAAGTGAAACCCATCTAAAATACTCAGGCCATCCACTTGATAACACATTACTGGATCAGAGAAACCACAGCAGTGGATGGTTAATCCTTCTATGATGCAGGACAGAAAGATACAGAAAATCATTCCTTCCCATGGCAAAATTGTTTTTACAGATCCTTTAACCATTAGAAGATGAGAAACTTAACTGCAGAATTTTCCTCTTAGTAATAATACAGTATTTTTGATTCTGATTCTGATTCTGATTTGACACAGTATGGTGAACTTTCAATTTAGCCTTAAAGACCGTTTGGTGAATTGTTTATACTATGTGCAGTTTAGTCACTGTGTTCATGTTATCTATATTAAGCTATTGTAGACACCGTACTAGAAAATACTCTGTTATACGGGTTTTTGGGTGGTCATGTGTTGTACAGCAGCTATATATGTTATATTGCCTCCTGGTCTCAGTGGTAATAAACCAAACTATGAGTAATAACCCTGGGTCATTCATTTGTTCTTTCTCAGTGAGTTCATGTTGTGCTTGTGCTTGTGTTAAGTGTATTAATTGCGGTAATACACTCTTATTTTACTGTGGCATTTTATCTTATGTTATGTTACGTGTAACGTGACGTCATTGTGTCAAAAAAGGGGCATGTTTGTGTAGTAAACATGCATGTGTAGTAATCTACATTGCTCGTACTGCTGCTGTTACCATGGCTAGAACGACAAACAATATGGCTTTAATTTCTACTGCAACCATAAATGAGCTGTTACTGTTGTTTAGTTGTTTGTGTCTGTTGGCTATGAGGTGGTTCCCAATAACCTGGAATAATCTAATGTCAGATGTATTTTGCCTCAGGCCCCCGGGCCCGCGCAGGTTAAGTGGTATAGTCAGTTAGACGTAAACGGCTGTTTGAGGTTTAAGACCTGGTTTTAGGGCATGGGTGTAAAATTAAAGCGAGCGAGACAGAGAGACAGAATGAGAATTAAAAATATTTTTATTTCAGGAATGTTGGTGAGTGCTGCTCCTGCTCCAGACCCCGTCCTCCATCTGCTTGGCGGCTGTATTAAATATTTACACTGCCCAGTCCCAGTAGTCCCAGCTGCGGGCCGGGCCGGGCCGCCTGCAGCTCCGCCGGCTTCCTGCAGGCGGCAGTGCAGCGGGGCTTCTGTCCATGGTGCTGAAGATCCGGCCGGCCCTGTCCGAAGTGCTGAACAGCTCTGGGTTGCTGGGCCCGGTCTGACGCCGCCGCCATCCCGTTAGTCCCCCTACTTGGGTGTGAAGGTGGATAGTCGTTGTAGCCATCACGGTTGTGTTACAGTGAACGTGTGTCTGGAGCCGAAGCTGTTTCAGCGGAGGGGGAGGGGATGGCAGGAAGGTAAGGCTTTATGTGTCTGACAAAGAGCACGAAGCGTCTCTCCTGTCGGTGTTGTCGTCGGCCGGTTGAAGGCCTCACGGTAGATACCGATCGGACGGGCATGTCGGATCAAGGCAATATTTGACTTAGCTCGTCGCAGTGTATTCGCACTTTCAGGTATTGTGTCAGGCATTAATTCAATTATTATTGTGGCTCGTCATTTCTGGCTGCTACAATGGCGGCCCGGTGTCGACACGGTAAGGTTAGTAAAAGACTAAACCCCCGGTTTATAGTGGCGTCATGTGTCTTTTTGTGTTTGTTTGTGTCTAATAGTGGAAGGCCTCGTTATAGTTCAAAGGCCTACATCCGCCCGTCAGCGAGAAGCACTTAACTCTTGCCTTAGTACTCCATGTTGTTTTTGGTCTGAAAGGTTCTACGTGCTGATAATGATGTAGCAGTCAATACACATTTAGACGGAGTGCCAGCAGGTAAAAACTCACCTTCTCGGGCCAGTGAAGTGTTTTAAAAATAACCACAGTACAACTACACTTCCATGACCTCTGACTGTCAGCCTGTCAGCATACCAGCATACCTCCAGGACCAAAGACAATGCATTTTTAATGGAATAATTTTGTTTGTATTAAATTTTGTAATTAATTACACGTGATTATTATGGTCTTAAATTATCAAATGACCTCATTACATTTGCATACACCATATACTTCAGCTATTTGCTTCACTATAGAGCTGTATTCAGGGAAAGTATGAGTCCCTAAATACATTTGCTGTGGTTGGAAACTTGTTTCTAATTGGCAGTAAGGTTTTAATCACCAGGCTGCATCCTGTCAGATTTTTTCAGGAGGTGTCTTAACAGGGTTCAGAAAAAAGCTGTCAACAAACAAACAGCATCCCAACTTTTAGTCCCTAAAGTGAAGCCCTAGAGATGCAGGATAATTAGAATGCATCTTTTCATTCAACTATCCATATGCAACAGATTGGATAGTTTTAACCATTTATTACTAACATGGAACATTTCTATGCTGTGCTTTATCCAACAGAAAATGAGTTAAAGCATCAGACACTGAGTCAGCATTGGACAAAGGGAGAGCCAGTCATACAGAGGGGGCACGCCTCAGATCAAAGTATCTATCTATCTATCTATCTATTGTCCATCTGTCAATCCATCCATACACCTATCCCTCTGTCTCATATCTCTGCCTGTCTCTCTTCACTCTGTTCAGATGAGCCAAGACATTACAGAGACACGAACACGAACTCGCTCCAAAGGCATCCGGGGTCAGTATAAGTACACCCACATACACACACACACACACACACACATATGCATAGTTCTGAGAGCCTTTCTTTGTATGTTGTATGGGACAAGTGTGTTTTATGTATGAGGATGGATTTCATATGATGCACAATGAGTGAACAGCTTTTCCTACAAAATAAAATGAATCTCATGGGACTTTTATCTTGATATCTAATAATTCCCCTGTTGTTTAACAGTGTCATCTGAACCTGTGGGACAAGAGATGAAGCAGGACTTGAGGTAGGTCATGTACTTTGACAGATGACTGTCAATGTGTATAAAGCAGGTTTTGTTTGTATGAAGTGTGTATTTGTCCTGTTGCAGCTGTAGCAGCTGTCCCACCCCTGGATGTGATGGCAAAGGTCATGTCAGTGGAAGATATTCACGGCACAGAAGGTAGGATTCATACTGGTAATGATGTAAACAAATCACAGATTTAAATGACTTTATAATTTCATGCAAAACTATGTAAAATAATGTCATGGAGTCATGGAGTCATAGAGCACGCACTCTGCTTTGAAAAGCTTCATGATGAAGTTGTTCCTTCCGGACAGCAGGTGTTACATGTCCAACACACTGATACTCATATTGACACCTCTTTTGGCATGAATAATAAAAACAGAAATAGAGTGAACTACATTATGTGAACAATTTGTTAGCATGTTATTGGATATGTTTCAGTGAGCCTTTACCAAGATGCAGTCAACATATAGATGGGGAAAGATGCAAGGAGACGCTAACATGAATTGTCCCAGTCAGGTGTCAATCACAGAACTGCTTCAGGTCTCTGAGCTTTATGGGAGGATGAACCAGTCTTCATAGACATTTACCCTCTGGTGTTTTGCGGATGTGGTCAAGAGAGCTGTCTAACATTCTAACCATAATTAGCTGGACTGCCATCTGGACATTCTGAAGGTCACAGCATATGAGTTACATCATGTTGATCTTCATCAGATCATCAGTGTCCTCACTGACCTGTGGATGAAGACAGTATTTTCCTGTTTCTCACTCTTCTTCAGGGTTTTCCTTGACACTGTCTGTATTTATGTACGGTAAACGTGCTTATACACAATACATGCACTGTATTCACATTCTTTTCTATATATAAAACTAGCATTATAAAGTTTCATATGCAACAGGTTCAGTATTGCTATATGTGGCATAAGTAAATTATTGGATGGATGGTAGGGTAAAACTGCACATTAATTCATATGTAAAGTAATAAAATCTTTCATCAAACAGCAGAAGCCATAATTTATAATCTCACATCCAATAGATAGACCAAAATCCGTTGTGTCTTAGTTTCATTGCAAAGAAGCTAAAAAACAAACACAAGCTATCAAATGTGCTACTTTATGTTAGCATGTTGGATGTTTGTGTTGATGTACTCACCCATCCTGGTCTCCTCAGTGTACTGGGATGTCCAATTGTGAAGAAGAGGAAGCTGGAGGAGGCAGAGGCCGAAGAGAACCAGTCTACTCCCAAGAGGCGGAATCAACCATTCACACAGACAACCAATGATTGCTTCACTGCAGATAGTGATGCAGCAGAGGAGGATGAGGATCAGAAAGAGGAGGAAGAGGGTGAAGAAGAGGACCTCAGAGAGAAGACAAAAACAAAAGAAAATAAAATAAAATGCAGACCAGAGTCAATTCAAAGTAAGTGAAACAAAACCCTTACAGTACAGTACAGTACAGTATAGAAACTAGATGAAACAAGTGACAAGAGTCCAGACAGAGATAGGGTCAAATGGACAGTAAACCAGTAATCAACCAGAGGACAAACTGTCAACACTAAGACAGTTGTCACTAATTCGGGCAGGAGAGGAGACCAGAAGGAGGAGCGATATCATAAGCATTTTAACATGCTAACAATGATAGCATACTCATGTTTTGCAGCTAATAATTGCTTTGGTCACCATAATAGATTTACATGATTTTATAGTTGAGTGATTTATACTTCTAACAGAAGCCAGTCAGCTCTACATAACACAGGTAGGGCTGAGTTCTCTGCTCCCATCCTTGGATCTATGTTACTGGGGCAGAGTTTACCCTTAATATAGCAGCAGACACCTGTTCACTGGATTGGCTCACAGGCTTCACTTCATTAATCATAAATATTTAATCTTTTCTGCAATTCTCAGACAGAGGTGACAGACATTAGTGATATTAACATTCATCACTACGTTTACTCTACAGCAGACTGCTCTTCTGACACAACAGCAGAGACAGAGGCTTGTCCTGCCGCTGAAGATAAGCGCAAACCTGAACACGAGGAAAGTGTTGAGGAAGTGAATGTGGAAAAACTCACAGACAGTGATCAACAGGAGGAAGGACAGACACAGGAGGAGGAGGACGCTCATGTGGTGACACAGGATCAGCTGTCAGACAATCCTGAGCAAGACAAGGCTGTTACAGAGCTTAAAGAGACAAAAGAGGACGAGCAAGAGGAAGAAAACAAGGAAGAGGAAAAGCAGCAAGAAAGGCTTGATAATTTGATGAAGGACAGAGAGGTAGAAAGACAGATCAGCCAGGAAAATTCTGATCACCAGTACTCCAGTGGCGATTTCAACCATCATGCCAAAGAAGAGCATAGAAAGAGGGAGGAACAGGAAGAGGAGGACGAAGAGGGGGAGGGTCAAGAGAGAGAGGATGAACAAGAGGTTGACACTCATTACACTTTGAGTCCACGTACTCAGGGATCAGGAACCAAGATGTCACTCAGGGAGGAAAAAATCCATACCCCTTTGACTGAGGAAGAGGATGATGATGAAGAGGAGGAAGAGGAAGATGAGAAGCATGGTAAAGAAGCAGGTGAGGTGGTGTTGGAAGAAGAAGGCCAAGACTCCAGCAAAGCCTCTCCAACCACAGTGGTTATAGAAGTCCACTCTGAGGACGATGATGATGAGGAGGAGGAAGATGAGGAAGATGAGGAGGAAGAAGAGGAGGAGGAGGAAGAAGAGGAGGACGAAGAGGAAGAAGAGGAGCAGGATCGTGTCTCAGAAGGTTCAGGAATCACAGATGACTCAGAGAACTGGGATATGACTCGAGGGAACCTGGGGCTGCTGGAGCAGGCCATCGCCCTGAAGGCGGAAGAGGTAAAGGGGGATAAGGAAGCCCACAGCTCCCCAGAATACCAACCTTACAGTTCCACTAGCAAGAGCTGTGAGTCTGCTTCTGTTGCCCGGCGTACCGTTCACTACAGCAAAGGTACGCTCACTGTCCCACCACACCTGATAAACTCAGAAAGAGGTCCTGAATATTAACAGTCTAGAGTGGTCCTTTTAAGATAACAAATATCTCTATGTCTGGTAAATAAATGATACCAACTGAAAACATTATATTCATCTTTAAAATCCATTCAGTTTAAACTGTAGAACAACGCAACTTTTTAGGCCTGTGTCTGACACTAGGACGACAGCCAGCAAAATACATCTCAAAACATTTTTTGTATCACAATGTTTTGAAATATGATTAATTTGCCATCCACACTGAACTGTGACTCTCCAAACCTCAAGAACAATATGAATCTAGATATACATCAATAATCCTATAAAACGTCCACCACTTAGTGGACATGTCTCGTGTGACTTTTGGCTTCTACGTGATCAACTGGTACTATTTGACGAGTGGTTGTGTCAATACTACAGATACGAAAGGTTTGCTTTCATTTTTTCCCACTATCATGTAAATCTATCATCCTCCATTCAGAGAAAAAAGAGGTGAAGTGCCCTACCCCAGGATGTGATGGGACAGGTCATGTGACTGGGTTGTACCCTCACCATCGCAGTCTGTCAGGATGTCCTCACAAAGACCGAATTCCTCCAGAGAGTGAGTAAACCTTATTTCAAATAATATAAATACCTACAGCCTCACATGATACACAGCACTGTGGTAGTTACACAGCTTTTAGGCAAAAACTCTATTTAACACACAGAGCAGTTTAATTTAGATATTTACCAGCTCTGGTAAAACTTGTTTCTTGTTACCAAGATTACCTTTCCAAGAGTGCTACTACTTTCTGTTATAGAAAACTCACTAATAGTACCACTGTCATCACCATTAATGCTTTTTCAATCGCTATGTGATGTAAGTCCATCCATGAACTAAACATACTTACATGGGTCTGTGTCGGTTGTGTGTCTGTAGTTCTTGCCATGCATGAGAACGTCCTGAAGTGTCCAACTCCTGGCTGCACAGGCCAAGGTCATGTCAACAGCAACCGCAACACTCACCGGAGGTTGTTAAGACACGCACTCACACACACAAACACACACACACACACACAGACCTATATAGTTAGTGGTTTGGCAATATAAACAACAAAGACTGGAGTTACATTAAGGACCGATTGTCAGCTGGCATGATCAGAAATACAGAAATAAAGATAAAAGAAGAACCAGTCTCTCCTAATACCACTAACACCTAATCATTTAAATTCATGTCTGGGTTTTGAATGTTGATCTCATAATATGGCTGTGTCCCCCTGTTTAGTCTATCCGGCTGCCCCATTGCAGCAGCAGCTAAACTCAACAAGAACCAGGACAAGCAGGTTCATTTACAGGCCTCAGCTAGTGAACCCTCCTCCAACTCTGACAGAGTGCTCAGGTGAAGCAAGGGTTTTAATGCATAAATATGCACAGCTCTGTCCACTTCACTGCACAGATAAACATAACTTGTGTCCTTCCCTCCAGGCCCATGTGTTTTGTAAAACAACTGGAGATTCCTCAGTATGGCAGCTACAGGCCAAACACAGTGACCACCACACCGCGAGCTAACCTGGCCAAGGAGCTGGAGAAATACTCCAAGGTGTCTTTTGACTATGCAAGCTTTGATGTCCAGGTGTTTGGAAAGCGCATGTTGATTCCAAAGACGCCCAGCACCACCGAAGCATCACCCAAAGCCTTCAAACGTGAGGACCATATTCTTCACCTCAATGCTCCACTTCTTATAGACTTTGACAAAAAATCTGAAAAATACAGAAGAGAACTGATAAGATGTTCTGACTGGTTCTCATACAGTGTCTAAATCTGTTGGACTGAGTCAGTGTGGTTATGATTCAGGTTTTTTTCCTCTCCATTATCATTCATGGTTGTTGACTCTATCACTAATATTATTAAAAGACTGTATGAAAAGAACCCTGAAAGAACTTCCATTGTATCATCCATTAGTGTTATGTATAATCTATACAATTTATATGTCAGGGTCCTGGGAGGCTATGGGGGTACACCTTGGACAGGTTGACGATCTAACAAAGGATCACAAGGCCATATAGGGCCATATAGAGACATGCAAGCTCACTCTCAGGCTGACAGGCAATTTAGAGTCACCAATAAATGTGCATGTCTTTGGACTGTGGGAGGAAGCTGGAGTACCTTGAGAGAACACACACAGGCACAGGGAGAACATGCAAACTCAGAACCTTCTTGCTGGAGGAAACAATGTTAACCACCACTCCACCATGCTACTCATCACTGTGTGGTCAAGACAGACGTGACTCCTGGTTCACCGACTGATAGAACTGTAATTGTGTTTCAGTGGAGGGGATGAAACACATTGAGCTGTAATAATGTTATGTCAGGGTGCTCTTCTTTCTTCTTCCTGTCTCAGTAACTTCCCTTCTCTCCCACAGATAAACCATTTCCCAAGGCCTCCTCCCCCAGTCACAGTGTGTCTGGAGGATACTCAAAGAGCGCCTCATCTTCAACTGCTTATGACTACAGCCAAGACGCAGAGGCAGCCCACATGGCAGCAACAGCCATCCTCAACCTGTCCACTCGCTGCTGGGAGAGGCCGGAGACTCTCAGCACCAAGCCCAAGGAGCTCTGCACCAAGGTACACAAACATTATTCCTGGTCCAGACTGTTCTGACTAGATCAGCCGCGCACACACACATGTTCTGTGTCTGAACTTTAGGAGTCGGACATCGAAGTGGATGAAAATGGCACTTTGGACCTCAGTATGAAGAAGACTAAAAGGGAGGGCATGCAGTCTTCAGAGCCTTCCTCCTCCTCTTCTTCATCTTCTCAACACATTGGAGCCAGCTTGTCTCAGGGCCACAGTCAGCCAGAGTGGGAGGGGCCGCTGGACTTCACCAAACCAAGTGGACTCAAAGAGGAGAACCATGAGGAGGTGCAGTCAACATCCAAACCAAAGGAGAGAGAAAGATGATGATAATTTGCTGTCATGGTTACATTTGGTCTTACCTTTGTTCAGGTGGAGTATACAGCTCCCTCTTACACCTCATCTGATGGGGAGGAAGAAGACCAGGAGAACTTAGAGGATAGAAAGTACCCCGGTGAGGTCACCACCAGCAGCTTCAAGGTCAAGTTTCAGCCTAAAGACAGCAAAAAAGAGGTTCTGGTGTAAGTTACAACCATTCATGATTATGGACCATGTTTCCACTTCCTTCATATCAACTGATCACCATAAAACAATCACTCCATTCAGTCTGACCAAGCCCTTGTGGGAAAGGTGTTGGCCACAGATGACTTTGAGATACCTGTCAGTGAGAATATTAGGTTTTTTTTTTCTGTAAACCCTCTGCTGTTTTTGTATAACATGGTGCTTCTATGGATTGAAGTCCATCAATCTCACGATTAAACCAACCACTTAGTACATTTACAACCACCTGTATCTTTTATGTTCACAAGACCCCTTCCAAACCATGGCAAACTCATCACTTTACAGAAACACAAGATTTAAAGTACCACTGTAGTTTTTAGCATTAGCACCATCTCCTGATCTGTACATCTGTGTCCTGGTCCTAGATGCCCCACTCCGGGGTGCGATGGCAGTGGACATATTACTGGAAACTATGCATCACATCGAAGGTGAGAGCTGCTCTCTGCTGTGACAGGAAGAGTATTTTAACTTTGTATTGACTACATCTTTTTAAGGTGGAGGCATGAATTCATTGTAATGCTGCACAATCTGTGGTGTGACTGCACCTTTTTGAGGTGGAGGTATGATTTCATTCTAAGACTGAATCATTTTATAAAGAAACAGACTTATGGTACATCTGAAAGAAGAGTCACTATCTAGTCAGCGTATTTATATTAGGTACCTTTTGGTCTAGTTACTGTGAGTACTGGATCATGACTGGTCAGTTTTCTATAATAGCCTGTAAATGACTGAATGATTGTGTATATGGGGTGTGTAAGCTGCTACCCCCCTTTGACCAACTGTCACCCTTATCACCCACAGGATAACCTGCACCATATGTTAGTTACCTATTAAACAAGTATAGAATTTCAATCAATTATAATCTTAATTATAGATTTGAATGATATTTAATGTGAGTATTTATAGAATGAAATTTGTTGTTTTTAACCTCTTCACCTATATGCTGCTAAAATAGGTAGAGATGTTCAAATCTCTTCAGTTGGCTAACACCCTGTAAATATTTCTTTCACACACAAAGTATTCAGAGTGTCTCTAAAATAATCTTGAGTTTCAATACAATGTATGGACATGAATTAATGTTTGTATATGATATCACAGGTGAATCAGATGGTCTCATTAATCACTAGTTATGCAGAGAAACACTTCACTTTTTTATCTCCATTAGCATACAGGAGTGGCTCAGTCTTGAGGTTTGGTCTTGTTTGAATGTGTGAATGATGGCCAAACATCTTCCTCAGTGCATCGCCTTATATCTAAACACAGTCATATCAATACTGTGATTATTCCAAACAGCTTTTCGGGTCTAATGAGAAGGCTCCCAGCCTGGAGGCCTACTCTGCCTCACACACCTCCCACTTGAAGATGTGCACCCCCCACATATGTTCATTCATCATTATATTTCCACTATTACTCTATTGCAGAGATCATTCCTGGCTATATAGTCAAGTTCAGGTACCAGTTCTCTAGTCCATGTCTGTTCTGGTTCTCTGTAGTCCAGTTCAGCTTCTTGTTCTGTGGTTCACTTCTGTCCTGGCTCTGTAGTTGAGTTCTGGTTCTGGCTCTGTAGTCAATTCTGGTCTGGGTCTTTCCTCTAGTTCTGGTCTCCTGATGGTCTCTCTCTGTATCTTCCAGTCTGTCTGGCTGTCCTCTTGCTGATAAATCACTTCGGACCCTCATGGCTGCCCACACAGCTGAACTGAAGTACGTCTGCCTCTGTCTCTGACCTCCTCCTGTTCAGCTCTGTCCCTGTCCACTACAATACTCAGCACCAACACACAACTCACTGAGTTTTAAACATTTCATCAAAGGCCTGTTGTGGATGATTGGTGATTAAAATTGAGTTCCTACACCAAAGATCATGATCATTTGTGGAAAATTTATATTTCAGTGAAGTTGGCCTCCACAATTATTTTCTTTTTAAAACTTTATAACTGCTCAATTAATCAGCTGCCATGATTTTATTCTTAAATAAAGACTTTAATTAGAAAAAAAAAAAAAAAAGAAGGTTCTTGGTTCAAACCCATGACCAGGGCCTTTCTGTGTGGAGTTGCATGTTATTCCTGTGCTTACGTTCCCTCAAGGTACTACAAATTCCTCCCACAGTTCAATAACCTGCATGTTTAAGTTCATTGGTGATTCTAAATTGGTAAATAGCGTGAATTGAAGTGCTCTGTCCACAGAGAAATGAACACATTCATGAACTTATAGCCTTATAACAAGCCATCAGGTTTTCTGGAAATTTGCGTTGTCACAACAAAGCAGTCATCACTTTCAGCCACACCCCAAGCCCAGCCCACCTGGACTGACCATCCAAACTTGCAGGATTTAGTTTCTCTGAGTGTTTCTGAGTGTTTACCTGAAATCCAGAATTTTTTATTTGCTCACGTTGAAAATTCCAAAAACTCCATATTTTTATTGAATCATTCATAAAACAGTCAGTGTTGGAAATGATGAAGTTGGAAACAATAAAATATTGTATTGCTTTGAACAGGACCCTGCTGCAGAGGGCAGCAGCAGAGATGCTGGACGTAGTATCCACATGTTAACAACATACAGGGTAGATCAGAAAAGCTGGAGATTGACAGATTATCTGTGTGTCTCAGGTGTCCAACGCCAGGTTGTGATGGATCAGGCCACATCACTGGAAACTATGCTTCACACAGAAGGTAGGAATTCTTCACCCCCTGCCTGCAACACTATTCAAGCACTCAAGACAATGCTGTGTCTCATCCTCTTTGATCCTCTTCACCAGTCTTTCCGGTTGCCCAAGAGCCAAGAAGAGCGGGGTCAAATCAGTCCCCACCAAGGATGACAAAGAAGACTCTGAGTTGTTGAGGTGAGCAAAAGTAGCTGGAAGGCAGATTGTCCGAAACATACTGAAATAAAAGTTATGGAATATCCATCGACGCCCATGTTCTGAAAGTGAGACATTATTTTTTCTTTAATATTAATTTCTCCTCCAATGCAGCATGGCAAATCTTACATCGTAGTTCCACAACATTTAGCATTCAAAATGCCAATCTGACATTTAATTAAAACTCAACTTTAATTTCTCTATATAAAATAATATTCTCATAGAGTCTGAGAAAAAGCATAGGCAGCGGCTTGCCAAATAAAATCAAAACCTGAAAACTAAATCTGGATTCATGAGGCCATCCGTCTCTCTCCATCAAGGAATCCAACCAGTATTTACTTTTTCCAGGTGTCCAGTTCCTGGCTGTGACAGTCTGGGCCACATCAGTGGGAAGTACGCCACTCATCGTAGTGCCTATGGCTGTCCTCTGGCAGCACGTAGACAGAAGGAGGGTCTTCTTAATGGCACCCCGTTTTCCTGGAAGGCCTTTAAGACTGAAGGTCCAACCTGCCCAACACCAGGCTGTGACGGCTCTGGCCATGCTAATGGCAGTTTCCTTACCCACCGCAGGTATGAACACACATAGATCAGCACAGCTTGCTGCTTTATCTCAATGTACATTCATCAATTCTGTTGCAAGGCAGGCTCACACATCACACAATGAGTCACTGGCCACCATAGATAACATTCCTCCCCACATCTGACTTACAGCTCTGGTCCACTTTACTGTAATGGTAGTCCTTTATTTCTCTATCACCTGATACAAAGATCTCAATCTTCCCATCTGTTTGTATATTACAACAACTGGATTGTGTCTGTTACTTTCTAAATTCCTCAACGTGTTAATTCAAAACTGATCAGCTCCTCGCCCTCAGTCTTTCAGGTTGTCCCAGAGCATCAGCCAACAAGAAGAGAGCAAAGTTCCCAGGAGATGAGTACATTACTGCAAAGTTCAGAGCCAGTGATGGTAAGAGACGGTCCCTTCGTCTGATAGTGTCTCACATGTCTCCCACACTACTGCTGCTGTTATTACTAAATCCTGAAACAAGCCTATTATGTTTGTTTGGGACAACCACATGTAACACATATCATGCAATGAAACAGACATACTAGCTCCACAGAGGCAGTGTTTGCAGGACAAGCTGAGGTCTTTATTTTCTGTTTGCTAACCATGTGTTTGCACAGTACTGGACAACGATGAGGATATCAAACAGCTCAATAAAGAGATCAACGAGCTGAATGAGTCAAACTCAGAGATGGAAACCGACATGATGAACCTGCACACTCAGGTGAGCTCAGCTGTTCAGCTCAGTGGTGCCATCTCAACAAAGAGAAGATATATCCAAGAGATGCTAGCTGCCATTTATCATAGACAGTATCTGACAGTAGAGGCTATATGATGCTACACAAATCAGGTTCACCAATGTATTGCTAAAGCTTGATATGGTCAATATGTCCGGATGGTCAACAGCAGTACTAAGATAAAAAGAAAAATATTTTCTCCACTTAAACTAGCAACTAGCAACTGTCACTGTCAAAAGTCTGTCAGGCATGCAAATACGTGCTGCAAAACATTTAGGGCTGTTTTGTCAAGAACTGTGTGTTGCTCCTTCAGAAGTAGCGACTTCTGGAGTTTTGTGTATTTGGTTCTGCTTCAGATCTCTTCAATGGAGAAGAACCTGAAAAGCATGGAAGAAGAGAATAAACAGATAGAGGAAAGGAATGAGGCTTTGTTCCTAGAACTCTCTGGTCTGAGTCAGGCCCTGATCCACAGCCTGGCCAATATCCGCCTTCCCACCATGGTGAGTATAAACCACGTTTATTTTGAGATAAATAATTCTGTCATTCTGCTTCGACACAGCTATAATCATTCTATTTAGACTAGGTTTCATCCTGTAAGTAACTGAGGTGGCTGCTGTGAGATGTACTTAAATTAGTGAAATTTTTGAAGGGTTCCTTCTTGAATGTTCAGAGATCGTGTTCAAGTGGTCAAACCTCTTTGGATGCACTTGTACATTGCTTCCATGTTACATTCTTCTAGTGGATTCCCATCTATCATTGTTGCGGGTATTACAGGAGCTCTTGAGCATGACCATAGCATGTTAAAATGTACAACACAGGGCCTGGCGTAATGTAATCTTTTGAGAAATGTTCCCATTTCAATTCTTTGATTTGTAACAAATCTAAAAGCCAAGCACATATAGTAATTTTCTTTGCATTAATTTGAATAATTCATTTGATTTCCCAATCAGAACATTGGTGAGAACTGCTTTACATTGTCAATATGGACTTTAAAATTGTTTTGAAATGAAAAGTTATAGAATTTGAAACCTCTGAAATTTTGCAATCATGATTTTTTTTTTTTTTTATTGTTTACAGCCCTAATTTGTACATACACACAGGTCAGTCCAGATGATTCATTTCTTATTTCTTGCAACTGTAAATTTAAAAATAGCTAAAAGTGAATTACAGTAAATCATATAATAAATCAAAAACTGTCCACCAAGGTGACATTTAGCAATCCATCCAGTGGCTGTCACACATAGAAGTTTGCTAACTTCTCAGTCATCAGTGGTAACCTGTGTATACAAAATACTGCATTCAGCTTCACTGGCACCAAAATTACCTGCATGCTCATGAGTCCTGTGGGAGCTTATTATTTGACACGTTTGATTTTGTTGCGCTTTAGATTTCAACCATTTTTTTTTAGACAAGATGAATATTGCATGAAAACAAATAATATTTTTGTCCGTTTAGTTAAACAAAAAAAAGTATGTCAATAGCCACAGAAGGTGAGACAGAAAAGTCCGGAAAAAAGGGAACAAAGGGCCAGAAGTCGGATTCAGACTATAAAAGTGAGAGGGAGAAATCAAAAGGTACTATCACCATATTTGATGGTCTGGATAACAATTTATTACACAGCTAGTTTCTATGGGGTGTAGTTTGTTGAACCAGAGTTATGACCAGGAAATATTCAGCTTGTGTTTTCCAAACTGGTTTCTGTCACTGAATCCTGATGTAATTAGACTCAGATGTGTTGAAAGATCAACTGCTTCTGTTCCAGTTTGTGTGAAGAGCACAGAATTCATGATCAGGTTCATACATATTTGACTTGACCTGTGATCTTGTGTGTTTAGCAGGAACCACTGTCTGAGCAGAACTTCGACAGCTACATAGACACCCTGACCCAAATGTTTACTAATAAAGACTGCTACCAGAACCCTGAGAACAGAGCCCTGCTCGAGTCCATCAATCAGGCTGTGAAGGGCATCGAGGTGTGATTGGAGCAGGGACAAGCCATCACAGCAACACAATTTCTTTCCACACCTTTAGATACTGTATGTAATTAATTCTTCTCATTTAGAACTTTGTCATCTGTTGTTCGCGTTTGTTTCCTATTTGCATGTTGCGTTATGATGGTGTGAGTATGAGATGAGGGTGTGAATTAGACTGTGATGGTCTACACACGCAGAGCAGTGACCAGAGTCTTAGTTAGTGAACATATCCCATTAAACAATAATGTTGATAGTATCTATAAGAGCATAGTGATGTTGCACCTTCAGGACTAGTTTGTAGAATCATTCTTACAATGGCTGTGTAACTATATTAAGACCTTTGCAAATGTTTGTTTAATAACAACTTATTCACTCATGTCTGCGGTATTATTTTTATGTTGGCCTATTTATGAAACATAATCTATTTATTAAGTTTTTTTATTTATTTGAAACTGCTACCTGAGAAGATTTTAACCAGTAACTGAGAAAAGGTGATCATTTCCTCTGCACTGTTGAACAAAGAGGAAATATTTTAAGATATCAACTATGAATTCTTTTATAAATCTTATTGTTTATTTAAAATACAGGATCTTTTTAAGTACAAATATTTTGTAATGGAAAGTTTTTAATAATTTTCTAAAATATTTTTTGGTGCTTATGTTTATATGATTTTCCTTTTTATTTCCACAAACTATTTTCAGTACATTGCAATACACTGTGAATATTGAGCTGCACATATTTGTTATTTATTTGGTGATGAAAAACAAAGTGATGGTGAATATTTATTTTGTATCGTCAGTGTTAATGATGGCTGTGTCTGGATTAGTCTTTTAAGTTGCTCTTGAAATAAAGGTTGACCCACAGTGCATGTGGATTGGGCGGCTATTTTTCTGATAACTCATTTCATTTCATTAACTTGTGACTACCAACTGCCCTTTACAGATGTTTTAGTGCTTTCACTGGACTCTTCTGAAGTCTGCAATTTCCTTAAAGAGGTAGAACCAGACTCAGGGTGGGTGGCCAGCTGCCACTACCAGAGACAGAGAGGGGAGAGAGAGGGAAGGATAGAGAATGAGGTGAAAAGAAAACAAGAAAAATGCACAGATGTAAAGCGTATTAATGGCTGATATTAGGGATGCACCGATACCGGGCATGAGTACTCATACTCGTACTCATAAAATTACCACCGATACCACTTTAGGGCAGCGCACGGTTTACAGCACCTCACTGCAAGGCAGGAAGTGAGGAGTCATGTCAGCAATGTGGAACTATTTTTAGGTGAATGAGGGCAACAAAAACAAAGCAGAATGCTAATTATCAATCCATTCATCTCCTACCACTTTTCCGCTTCCGAGAAAGGGGGGGGGGTACTGGAGCCAATCCCAGCTCACATTGGGCGAGGGTGGGGTACACCCTGGACAGGTCACCAGTCCATCACAGGGCTAACACACAGAGACAGACAGAGACCAACAACCACTCAGACTCACATTCAGACCTACGGACAATTTACAGTTATCCACGCAAGCACAGGGAGAACATGCAAACTCCACACAGAAAGGCCCCAGGCCAGGAACCAAACCCACGACAGCGCTAACCACTATACCACCGTGCTGCCCAGAATGCGAATTATGTCCAGCAAAACTCTCGAGAGGAGGGACAAAACTCTACCGCTTACAACACAAGTTTAATTAATTAAATTTAATTACACATGTCGGCAGTGCCATGTTTAAAGCACCTTTGTTGAATTTCAGTACTCAGTATATGACAAAGTTTTGCTGAAATCTTACAGTATGTGTGGCAGTGCCATGTTTACAAAAGCACTAATATTGAATGTCAGTATATGACAATGTATTTGAGGCCGTTTGTGTACTTGTGTTTGTCACAAGTAGTTCACTGCAGTACAGTCACCCATGTACAAAAAAATCATACTGAAGAATGTTGTTCAAATAACAGAAGATAGCTGTGGAAAAAAAAAAAAATTCAAAGTAACTTTATGTGTAATGGCCTAAGTACTCGGTATCGGTATTGGTGAGTACTCAAATGCAAGTACTAGTACACTACTCATTTTGGAAAAAAGTGGTATCGGTGCATCCCTAGCTGATACTACTAAAACCATATTAATAAATATCAGCAGTGAGTTAAAATAACAGAGGAAGCAATAACTGTAGTGTTAATAATGACAGTTAATGAGAGCTAATAGCTATTGCAGCAGCAGGTGTGGAGCAGGAATATGTGGCAGCAGTTATCTGTACCTGCAGAATTAGCACAGGGAGAGAGGACAGGAGGGAAACGGCAAATTTTGAGAAAGGGAAAAGTCGTGTGATATACAGTACCACTCAAAAGTCTGGACACACTTTCCCATTCAAATGAATAGGAGAGTGTGTCCAAACTTTTAACTGGTACGTGCGTGTGTGGAAAAGGAGAAAGAGAGAGAGGTTGAACAAGAGAGAGTTAATAGGTGCATCCCCCAGACAAAAGGGAACTATGAGCTCTTTGAGAGCTTTGAATTTTCATTTCTTCTCACAATTTTGCTGGCAACCAATGCAGAGCTAACACGGGACAGAAGTAATCTTTGATCTCTGATTGCTTCATTTGGCTTCATAGACAAATACTACAGAGTGTCATTTGTATATGATGAAATTAAAATATAATACTACCTACGAGAAGCATATAAAAAATAAATAATATTAACTTTAGTGTGCTGCAGCAAGGCGGCGTAAGAAGGTTGCAGGTTCGATTCCCAGCCTGGGGAAACTCCACACAGGCCTTTCTGTGTGGAGTTTTCATGTTCTCCCCATGTCTGCGTGGGTTTCCTCCCACCATTTGAAGACATCATGTTTAGGTTAACTTGTGACTCTAAATTGTCCGTAGGTCTGAGTGTGAGTCTCAGTGATTGTTGGTCTCTGTCTGTCTCTGTGTGTTGGCCCTGTGATGGACTGGTGACCTGTCCAGGGTGTACCCCGCCCTCGCCCAGAGTGAGCTGGGATTAGCTCCAGCACATGACCCTGAAACGGATAAGCGGTTGAAGATGAATGAATGAATGAATCTACTAAATATGGAAGCCTTTCCATTGGCTTAAGCCATTTGAAAATGAATGAATGAAATCCATTATTTCAGTATTTGACCGAGTTTATAATATAGCAAATTTGCTATTTCAGTGTAAACAGTTTTTGATTCATTGGAAAATGACAAGTGTTGCACAACCGTCTGGGGTCTCCCCTAGTGGAGATTAACTCAGATTAACACCTTTCCTTTGTAACTGAGTCTGGGACTTTCTGACACACCAGCTGCAGACTGTTGAAATCCATAGCATCTCATCTTCTCCCATCATCCTCAACATCGGCTCCCTCCAAAGATGTGCCCTGAGCCCCGTGCTCTACATGCTATTCACATTTGACTGATCAACCAAACACCCAGGCAGCCGTATTGTAAATTTTGCAGATAATACAACAGTAGTTGGACTAATGTCCCACAATAATGAGTTGTTGTGCTGGACAAGGTGAAAAGAGTGGTGGACTGATGTGAGGAGAGTAACCTCTGCATCAATGTGGGAAGACAAAGGGGGTGGTTGTGGGTTTTAAAAGCAGCTTTAAATGGACCATAAACACCACCATTTTAAAGAAGGCACTTTTGTTTTATCAGGAGGCTGAGGCAGGTTGGCCTCAATATGTCAGTGCTGGCAGCTTTCCCCAGGTGTCCGATGGAGAGTACTCTCACCTCCTCTATCAACCCCTGGTATGAGAACTGGTCTTCTGTTGTCAGGAAAGTGCTGCTGAGGGTGGTGAAAACTGCCCAGATCACCAGGAGCAGCCATCCTTCCACCGATTAAATCTATATCAGCAAGTTTAGGAGCTGCATGGCCCGCATCATAAGGCACCTTAGCTACCTGTGTCATGTTTCACTGTCTGTTAAGTATTTTATTTTTTCCCTTCATGTTTAATGTCTTGTCTTTCCTGTTTTATCTTTGTGATCACTCACCTCTGTCACTGTTCCAGGCTCCTGTCTGCCCTGCCCCCTCCCCGTCTGTGTGCACCTGATCCCTGATTGTGTCTCCCACACCTTTGTCTAATCACTCCCCATTAGTCCTGCATGTATTCCCCCTTTTTGTCTTGTCTCGTTGCCAGTTCGTTGATGTTCAAAGCTCACGTTCCAGCATTCTTTCACATCCACAGTCATAGTCTTGTAGTGTTTGAACTTTGCTGGTTTTTTGACCTTTGGCCTCACGTCTTGGATGCCTCTGCCTGGTTTGTTTGCTTTCTTGTGTACTGACCTCTGCCCGGAATAAACTTCATATTGCTGATCTTAACCGGTCGTTGTTGTGCATTTGAGTCCTGCTTATTCTGTGCTACGGTGACATGACAACCTGGCCCATGGACTGTTTGATCCCTCTCCTCTAGAACAAGAGGCTGCAGAGAATTAAGACCAGAGGGGTATTGCACAAAACCAAGATAAGGGATTAAGCCAGGAAATGTTGGTTATCCTGGCTGAATTTAGCCACAAGTTGGTTGCATGAAAGTAGGTCAATTTATCCCTGTCAAGTTACTATGGTGATTTATTCTCTGCAGCTAGCCTGCTCCAGACTGTTTTGCTCATCTTTATAAAATTGTGAGACTTGTCTTGAACTCCTGAGCTAACACTCATGCTTTATTTGCTTCTCCATACACGTTCTGGAAAAACCCCACAGGAAGTGTGTCTATTCTCTAACCACCACCGGCACCCTCTACTGGTCACCACTGGTGGCGACACACTAATATCAACACATCCCCCTTCCTTTGAAGTTATTGACAATGAGCATAAGAAAACACATGCCTTAACACACTTATATGATGTCAATACTATAAATCAAAATTATTGTAACCACAATTACAACATTTTCCTTTTCTAGCAACTTCTTGCTGTAAACTGTTATCTCCAGCTTGACCTTGTTAAACATTTCACCATGTTTCAGTTAACACCAAACTCTTTTAGACAAATAAACACATTTGAAAACCATACATCCTATTTGTATCTTCTTCTTCTTCTTTTTTTTAACATATAACATTAGAACCTAAGCATCCAGTACACGGATTTAAAGATTAAATCTAACTGGTCTTTTGATCTGATGTTCAGATCTCCTCAATACAGTATCCGGCCAACAATTGAATCAAAAGAAACTGGACTTAGGACTTAGGTTTGTCAAAGACGTTTCGCCTCTTATCCAAGAGGCTATATCAGTTCGTAACGCATCGGTCTGACTAGGATGTGTTTTACTGCACTTCCATGGTCTTTCTAAATGTGTTGCATCAATTTAATTATCCTGCATTAAAATATTATAGATATATTGTCATTTGTCATTTCATTGAAGTCTGTTGACTGTTTGTAATTGCAACAGTCTTTTTATAATCATTCGTGCTGTATTTTTACTGTCAGGCCTAGTGTTATATTGCTATGCTAATGACAATGGCTACAGAAGACCCCTCTACATCAAGGAGGAGTTTTACAAGATTGCAGGTAACATTAATCAAACCAGTCTGCCATTAATGTTATCTGGCAAAATAGGAGCATTTTCCCAGTCAACAATCGACAGCCACTCGGGGGGCCCTCTACTTTCTTAGGCCTGCAATGTTATGCAGCACTGTGCATGCAACTATGACATCACAGGCCCCGTCTGGGGAAACCTTGAGGTGGTGCAGGCACTGAAACTGAGATTTTAGAAGGCCAAAGGTCATCTCGATTTGAGCCCTGGTTTTGCCATGTGCATGGTTGTAGTCCTGCTGTGGTGGGGTTTGGGGGTCCGCGAGGGGAGTCAAGAGGAATGACTCACAGGCATAGCCTTTGTCTCCCAGCAGCACACCAGAGAATTTACCTGATAATACAAGATATCACTTATAAAACTACACAGCAGAGTTTAACATTCATAATGTCCAATGAGCTTACAAATAAAATGTGTGGCTTACCTTGTGAGGGTCTCTCGTAAATTGGACTAGCCCGAAAGACTCTGGAGTCATGGACTGAGCCAGGCCACTTTTCCTCTAAATTGCTGACAAAGATGTCAGCATCACAGATCATCTGAAAAGGTAAGATGTAACCTATTAAGATCATTTAATGTACAGAATTAATTTATGTAGGTCACAGTAACCACAAATCACTTTTACCTGAACATTGATGCTGTGGAAAGACTTCCTGTTAATGTAATCTCCCTCGTTTTCCTCTGAGGGGTATAATTCTGATATGGGTGCAGTCCACTGCACCAATGAAATTAGGGAAAGCTGTAACAAAAATAGTGATTATCCAACTCTGACTCTGAAACTAATGGTTACAAGTTGAAACTGATGTTACCTGCAATCTTGTAAAACTCCTCCTTGATGTAGAGGGGCCTTCTGTGGCCATTATCATTAGCATAGCAATATAATACTAGACCTGACAGTAATAATACCACATGAATGAATATAAAAAGACTGTTGCAATTAAAAACAGTCAACAAACTTCAATGAAATGACAAATGACAAAATATCTGTAATATTTTAATGCAGGAGAATTACAATGATGCAACACATTTAGAAAAACCATGGAAATGCTGTAAAACAGATTAATTTCTCACAGGATTCATAGCAGAACTACCAGATGAATCACCAGGATTAATCTTAGTCTGGTTGTTAGCCTGGTCTGGAACAGTCAAGCAGCAGAGAATAAATCCCCATAGTAACTTGACTGGGATAAATTTGACCTAATTTCATGCAACCGACTTGAGGCTAAGTTCAGCCAGGATAACTAACATATCCCAGTTTAAACCCTTATCTTGGTTTTGTGCAATACCCCTCTGGTCCTGACCAGGTTAAGATCATAGAGTCTGTTACTACGGTAACTGACTGAGAGCTTAAATTACCTCTCTGGGAAACAGGCTAGTTACTCCTCTTTCTCTTGTTTGAATTACCTCCCTTTGTGAAACAGAAAATTCAGTTTCCCTCATTTCAGGGTTTCCACTAAACCTTTGTGAAATGGACCCCTGAGATTAAAGAAAGTCTGGGCTTTCCTTTACAGAAACTGAGATCACACCAGTTACCATGGTAACCTGGAGTCACTTCAGGAGTAACCCAGAATTTCTGTCCATTCTGTCATTTGGAAAGACATCATTAATCATTACATTCCTTTTTAACCCAGGACCTGTCTTTTCTCTGATCATCCATCAGTGTGAGGACAGAGGCAGATGTAGTCAGTAGGTGGAGGCCTAATCCTCAGATCAGGTTGTGTTGTTCCCACTCACTGAAGCATCCTCCCAGTTGAGGAAAAAAAAAAATCTGTATGAAGCTTTAGACGGACTGATCAATGCACAGAACAGGCCTTTTCATAGCTACCATGTCATTTTGTAGATTAAGTCATACTTCTGAGTGAGAATGTATCTAGTGCAGGTGAAGACAAACATTTTAAAATAAGATGGAATGTAGGCAAGATTTAAGTCTGACAGTATTGATAATATTTTTGCTCCTGAATTTACATTTATAACCTGTTGAAATGCAATTATTGATGTCCACGATCTTTAAATGTAGACACATCGGGAATTTTACTCAGTTTTAACCTTGGTTTCTGTGATATTCAGTTGAAAATGTACCATGAGGTCTTTCCTGGGTAGAATCTGAGGTAGCAATAATAATACAATCAAACTTCTGATGTTTCACCTACATCTTCATCTTTGTCTCCATCAGGTCAAGGCAGTACAAATATGTCAACATTTGACCTATCAAGCAAATGAGTCCTTTTGCCCATTCAGGATATTAAAATCTGATAATGTAATAATTTTCCTAGTGGTTGATGCTTAGTAAAATGTAGTAGTTCGAATCAAGTGTTAACCCATTGTGATGTAACCCGTTGGTTTGTGAACAGCCATTTTGAAACTTCCAGTTTGTAATTTGACTACAACATCTTGGTTTTTGAAAACCAGAAGAAATAATAGTTGGAGGAGTGAGGGATGGGTGTGACCTCCTCTGTATGCTATACTGATTGTTAGGGCGATTGCAGTGTGTGGTACAATCTCTCAGTAACACATAGCCATGCATATGTTGCTTTGTTTTACTCTTAATGGGACCATAATTTTAAACTAACATGTTGTATTGAAGAGGACTCGAAACTGAGACCACAAACTCTTTAACACCTTTACTGAGACAACAAATCAAGTGATAAGTATTTACAGGCTCTTTTTTGCTGCTGCATTTGTTTTTCCTAGAGGGGAGTGCATGCTGGCAACAGGTATCAAGGAATCAAAAAGCCTTTTACCATTCACTGATAACTTTATTTTTAGAGTGGAGCTGAAGGAGCCATAAGCTGAGTGAAAGACACACCACTCAAACAAAGTCATTTACTAATTTTAATGGTTAAAAAAATACTTCTCTGCGCAAAGAGACAACAACAAATCCCTGTCTACTGAGGAGACAAGTAATCAAAATGAACATGGCCACCGAATGATGAAAGGTGGAGCGAGATAAGATGAGGTAAATGTTTTTGAGGATAGAAAACAAAAAAAAGGCACAATTTACAATCAATCATGCCCCAAATTCACAATAACAACAACAATAATAATAATAATAATAATAATAATAATAATAGTAATAATAACAATATATCAGTACAACTAAAAAAAATCTGAAAATCTCCAACAACAACAACAAAAAAATAAAATAAAATACAGACCAGTTACATTATACAAGGCAAGTCTTGCCTGTCAGGCTCCTCCTGTGGGCACTACCATCATCAGGTATCTGTACACCGGAGCGCCCCAGTCCTGCTCCTGATCCTCAAGCCCCTCTTCTTGCTGCCGATCCAATACACACGTGCACACACGCACGCAGGCGCACACACACACACACGCACACGCACACGCGCACGCGCACGCACACACGCACACACACACACACACACACACACACACACACACACACACGAACACACACGAACGCGCACATGCACACACACGAACGCGCACATGCACACACACACATGCTATCTGACCACCAGACAGGACACACAGAGTTTAGAGGGCCCGATGCAGTCGTCATGGCAGAAGGCACCACAGCCTTGGCACATGATCATGGCTTTGAGGCGGCATGAGCACTTGAGTGCCACCTCCTCAGCGGTACTGTCAGTGAAGGCCTGGATGCTGAGGGTGGTCTGACTTGAGGCCAAGCGCGGGTGAAGCTGGAGCACACCATCTGCCATGCTCCGGGAGAAACCACCATTGTCCATGACTGATACATTAGCTGTGTAGCTCACAGATCCAACACCCCCACCCTGCTTCGGGAGCTTCCCATACAGCTGGAAAGGAAGGGAGGACACAGAGGAGGAGGGGGAGGGAGAGGAGGAGGTGGAAGGAGAACAAGAGGAATAGGGAGCTTTGCTGTGCTCTTTCTTTGCCATCCTGGCTAAAGTCATCTCCATGTTGAGTAGCCCCTCCATTGCCCCCCCGCTCAGGTAGCTGTCCACAGAGCTCACAGGTTCTTTTTTAGTAACACTCGAAGGTACAGTGGGGGAGAATTTGGCAAGAGCTTGGCACGAGGGGCGTGCAGCTGCTTCATTCTTTATAGTAGGTGCAGGAGAGAGCTGTTGTTGGTGAGAGTGGGGGAGCTGAGACTGGGGGGGGCACCAGTTGATCTTAATAGTAGGCAATACCTCTGTGGGACAGGTGTCTGCATGGGGAGGAGATGGGCCATTAGGCATGGTTCTGTGGGCTGGATGGGGCCTATCTGGAGTGGCCCCAGGTGAGGGTTGAGGGCCACGAGACTCTTTGATAACTACAGACTCCAAAGTGTTTTGAGAGCTGGGGTCAGACTTACTTCTGGAGGACAGAGCGCTGGTGGAGGAAGAGGAAGGTGGCAGAGAAGTGATGACTGGAACAGCCCCAGGGGCCTGCTGGGACTGATATTGAGACACAGCTGGGGCCTCCATCAAACATGAAACTGGGCGGCCTGTTAGAGACTTGATGTGGATCTGAGAGACTGCATTGAGCTCTGGACTAGAAGATGGTACTGAAGCATCTGGCCTATGTCGAGGCCCCAGAGTTCTTGCCAGCTGTGGTCTAGGTTGAGGTCCGGGCAACCGGTTGATCTCAAGCCTGTTGACAGTGTGCGAGGGTAGAACTTTCTCCAGGGGCAGGCTGCCCTGCAGCAGCTGGGTGACTAATGGGTTGTTGGCCTCCACACTGGACACTGGTCTGGCTGAGCTGGCCAGTCTTTTGGAGGCAGCTGCAGAGGACTTCAAGCCTCCACGACATTCTTCCTCAGTGGAACTCTGCCTAGAGGCTCTACCATCATCTACAAGTTCCATCGTGACCACAATGTTGGTCTCCTTTGGCCCAATTGTTTGGACTGTGGTGAGAGACTGATGGTCCAATGAATGGGAATGGCTCTGCTGAGGTTGAGACAAATTGTTAGGGAAGCAAGGCTGAATGACAGTCTGGCCTTGGCGAGTGGACACATGGGACTGAATCACTGGCTGCTGGTTCTGCAGGGAAGGGCTACAGATGACCAGTTGGCTGTTTCTCTGGGTGTTCAGGCTGGGGTCCCAGTCCTTGTCAGGCTGCTGCTGCTCATCATCCTGGCTCTCATTCTCACAGTCTGAGGCGGTTTCTGTAGAGTCGCTGTGTGTGGCAGCCTCGTCCTCTTTCTCTCCTACAGACGAGTTCACGTGGTGGGTAGGGAATGCGTCTGTTTGCTGTCTGCTGTGAAAGAGTGGCTCCTGAGGGTCCACATGGTGGGAACCATGCTGGATAACACCTTGACCAATGTCTTTCCCTTGTTCCTTGGAGCTGGCCAATGTCTGAATAACATCCACACCCTGAGCCCCAAACCTGGGAAGGGAATCTGGAATTGAGGTTGGGGCTAGTGGGGGTTTTTCACCCTGCTGGTCTTTCCTCTCTGAGTGCACAACAGCAGACTCTGGCACGTGGTTTTGTTTCGCTGACTGCATGACCACAGACACTCCTACAGTGTCAGGCTCTGGAGGAGGCAAGTCAACGACCTTGTCTGTAAATCCATGGGAAGGGCTCTGGATATAGTCAGATGTTGCTTCCGTTTCCTCTACAGACTCTTGCCCCCCAACTGCCTCCTCTCGAGGAGGGCTTGGAGTCTGTGACGGCTCCAAAGACATGGAAGTTGAGGTAGTGGATAGGGCTGGGGAGGGCTGGGCTGTGTGATCTACATTGAGAAGCAGTAGTTGTGTTCCAGACGAATTAGCGCCTGAAGACGAGCCATGCTCCTCCACCCCACCATCACCCCTGCTTCCACTTCTTCCTCCTCTTCCTCCTCCTCCTCCGGGCTCGATAGGTCCTGGATGCTCTCGTGCTCTTCGTCCACTGGTGCTATCCGATATCCCAGCAGCAGGCCGCAGCCGGACCCCGACTTGCCTTGTCCCGTCGCCAGAGGCTGCAACAGCAGCAGCGGCCTCGCGCTGGGCGCGGGCTTGCTGGGCCCGGGCTTTGATATCTGCCAAGGTGCGAGCACCCCCTGTCCCTGTACGCCGCGAGCCCTCGCCGGGGGGCACGATCCGGGGACAGATCTGGTAGGTGGGGTGCCCTTTGACCCAGGGAGGTTTGATTCTGGACAATTGAATCTGGGACAGAGACACAGAAACGGCATGTTTAACTTTGGTAACTGTACCAGCTAATTTCTGAACAGGCAAATTATTTCTGTGCATAGGTTCATATATTAATGTATCACATTCTTACCCGGATAGGCGGCACCTTGGGTTCTTCTGTTGTCGGCTGCGGCTTCTCCGAACGGACACTGTCAATTGTGGTACGAAAGGACTGACGGTCGTCAAGCCGTGGCCTCTTTTCGGGGAAGCTGGAGAAGGCCTGTGTCTCATCTGGCCTTCTCTTCTGTTCCTTGAGCTGGGTGCTGGGTGCAGGGGTGCTCGCTGGGCTGACTGAGGGGCTGCTTTCACGGCTGCTGGTGACAGTACCTCCTGTGATGGATGTAACCACGGAAGCAGCATCATCAAGGGGATCTGCAGCCACTGCGGCACTGGAGGAAGCTGAAGAGGATGACGATGAGTCCAGGCCAGCAGTAAAAGCTCCCTGTCTATCAGAAGGTGAGGAGGGCGAGGAGGCAGGTGAAGAAGCAGATGAGACGGAGGAGGACGAGGAGGAAGGAGACGAGGTGGAAGTAAGCACCGGTGCAGCCTCTTTGGGGAGCAGACGGGATGTAACCTCTGGCTCTTCATTTGCACTGATGGAAGCTGGGCTTGGGCTTGGACTTGGAGTAGGAGTTGGAGTGATGGCTGGTAAGGTGACTGACTCTGGGTTGGGAGAGGGCTTTGGCTCCATGGTGCTGCTCTCAGCTGGGAGCTCCACACCACACTCAGCCGGCAGAACCACCTCATTCTGAACAACTGTACTGTCAGAGACAGGAGAGCCAACAGTGACAGCTGAGATGTCTGCTGCAGCACTGGCTTCAGTTGCTTCTGCAGGCTGCAAGGCTGAAGCAGGGGCCTTGCAGAGGGTTCTGCGGGCCCGACGACGAAGGTCAGCTCGGGTGCGTCTTCTCATCCTGCCATCTCTTCTCCGCCGACCCACGCTGCGTCTCTTGGGGGCACCACTAGCTACCACTGTCACATCACTGTCAAGTACACTGGCTCCAACTTCACTAGCTTCATTCATTGTGAGCTTCAGAGACTCCTCTCGTGTCAGGCCAGACCTGTAGACAAACTAAATGTCAGCACATTGTGCACACAGTGACCACACCTAACGAGGCTCACATTGAGTTTATTTACTTTACATGAATAGCTGCTTAGACAGCTGAAAACACAGGGTTCTCTAAATAACAATCTTCATATCGAGGAGGTTCAGTCAACTAATAACTAATAAATAGGAACTCTACTTTAACCATCCTTCAATGACAAAATAGGGTGCACAGATGTGGAGGAACTGGGTTGCTCTTACTTTTGACCGTGATATTCTTCAAAGAATTTCTCTTTCCATGCCTCCACCTTCTTCTCTTTTTCCATCTCTTGTCGGAAACGCACTTGCATCTCATGGGTAAACTCACCTAAAGGAGTCAAACATAGGTAAAGCGTTATCATTTTATTGTATAATCCTGGCTTGTTTAAACAAGCTGCAGGTGTTCAGTTGTAGTTCTAATCCAGGACAGTATAATGTTTGCAATTTGCTAAACAGTCAATTACCCTCAGCCAGTCTCTCTTTCCAGCTCTGGGAAGCATGGGTGAAGAACTCATTGTTTAGAGCAGAACTGCTAAGTCTCGCCATCCCATCAGGTCCAATCTGCAAAACAAGGATACAAACCATAAACAATAGGAAAAGTGAACACATGTGCTTTACATAGGCTGTAGATGACAAAACAGGGCCTGTTTCTCATAACAAGTAACTAAGCTTCACAAAGTCATGCAAAATTAAAAAGTACAAAAACAATGAAATGGTGAAACAGATCCAACAATATGTACACTGGGTAGGCCTTATATTATCCAACAATTTGTAACTGACTTTATTCAGGCTCTTTTACCTTTTAATTAACAACAACTGAAAGGATTGCATCCATATGAGTGAACAGAGGACACCAATCAGGGGCACAAGTCCAGCTTGACTGCTGTGTGATTAGTGTGGCTTAGGCTTTGTAATATCACTACCGACAAAGGCTGAGAGAGAAGAAGAGGGAGAAAAAACAAAATACACACACACCTGCCTGTCCACCTCTGGTAGCAGCTGCAGCAGCTGCTGCTGAGAGTGTGCAGGAAAGGCAGAGAAGGTCCGCACATTGATGAGGGCTCGAATATTGGTGTTGACCAGGATGGATCCTGGTGTTTCAAAGTCTACATCTACCCCTCCTCTACTCCTCTTCATGGGCCCTATTACAACAAAGAGCACACATTAAAACTGATGCTGATCCTAACAGTTCTTGTACTTTGTCATTACTGGCATCATGTCAATGACAGTGGTCCTTACCTGAGGGGACGTGCTCTCCATTGACTTTCAGAGGTGTAAGGACAACACGGGGCATCATGACTGCTTTCTTCCTCTGCCTCCCTGACTGTAACACAAGTTTGGGTGGACAGGTGGCAAAAGTTCCATAGTAAGTATATTGAGCAGCTCTTGAAGGCTGTTAAACTACACGCTATAAGAAACAACTAGTGCCCTCAGCAGCCCTTTATATCCCCATTCCTAATGATCATGTTATAATTTCCCCAGTTAAAATGGCAAAAGATGTGTTTTAGCCTTGCTAACCTGTCTGGAGCGACTCAGTCTGGTCTGGGCATGTTGAGGATGCTGGGTTTGCTGTGTGTCTGTGCGTCCCTGCTGTCCTGCTGCCCTGCTGAGGCGGGTCTGAGGCTGGGAACTGGGGGCATGCAATTCTGTGGAGCAGGAAGCACTTGACGAGCTCTCATCCACCGAGGCTTCAGGTCAGGGGGAAATACACATTTCAACTTATGAGACACACAACAAAAGCCAACACACCTTATGTTATTCAGCATGCAACAAGCTTTCAGAAGGAGCTTGAGAAGGACGGTCAGTTGGAGGTGGGAGTCGAACACCCAGCTCGTCAAATATCAAAAGAACAACTAGAATCACCTCCAACCAAGTTCATTTTACAGGTGAGAAACGCTTTGCAGAACATTATGATGTCACAGTGAAATTCACTTTTAACCGTTTGTGTATAAACTGTGGCATTATCATCCTATGAATTTTTTAATTATTTTCATGCGATTCTGACCCCTGGACATTTTGTCACGTCATCAAAAATATACACTGAAATTATAAAATGAATGATCTGTGATTGAAGACCACTTACGAGTTATTACTGGTCTTATTACCCTATAAAATTGTTTTTGCTCCCTCCCTTTGGTGACAGCAGACAGTCCACCATTTTGCCATCTGTTTGAGGTTTCTACCTCTTAAATTGGGTCTTTCCTGTCACACCATAAGGTGCTACTCACATGGGAATGCTTGCAGCTGTAATAATAAAGAGAAGGTCTAAGCCTGCATATTGAAAAGTGCCGAGAGAAAACTTTGATCGTAATTTGGAGCTTGATAAGAAAAGCTGACTAGAATTGAGTTGGCCTATAGTGAAAGAATAACCATCTGAGGAATTAGGCCACAAGTGTTTGCTGGAGGTGATGAAATTACTGGTATGTGGTTGGCGTTACCATCATTATCTCCACTTGCAGCAGCGGTGGTTTCAGTGGAGTCGCAGCTTTCCTGCTCGGTGATTTCTGTGGGGCAGTCTGGGGGCACAGCGGAACTTGCTGCAGGGATGTTGCTGGAAGCTGAGTGAGCGCTGCTACCAGCAGCATCGGTCGGCGTCTCTGATTCTGAAGTCGTCTTTGTCCACTGGAGCGCGTTTTTCTACAGCATGAACAGTACAGTTAGAGGGACCCTGTCTGTCTGGATAAAAGCTGTTCTCGATGTGTAGTTCTTAACAGCAATTTTATGTAACAAATTCACTACTACACAGAAGCATTCAACATTATGTATTCCCTCCAGTGAGTTTGTCAGAGCCATTTCAGCCAGTGCTAGTACTTCCTCTGGTACACACTCTAATGTTAGCCATCCTGCATAGTAGTAAATCACCCAAATGATCGACCAAGCAGCTAACTGTTCTCAACTCTGCCTCTCACTCTCAACCAGTGACTCTCATACATTTTAGTCAGTGTGCTTCAGTCAGGAAAGGTCCTCATTATAACTCTAAACTCTGCAGCCTATAGGTTATGTTGTGTTTGGGCTTCTTTTCTGGAGAAAAGTTCTGACAGCAATGATGATTCACAGCTGACTGACGGTCCTCACCTTCAGGGTGAACAGACTCATTCGTCCAGGCAGCTTGAAGAAGATGCTGTTCTTGACACGGTCTCCTCTCACCTGAGAATGCAGCATGGTGACCAGGCAGGCCAAGGGAGCTGTCCCACTGTGGAGTTACACACATACACACACACACACACACATGACTGGACATAGAATTCATATATGTAACAATGTACACTGAGACCACACTGCTGGCCATATTTGCTCATTTGGGGAAATGCTGTAAATCAATCAGTACTTGTGTCCACTTAGGTTTTTTTTTTTTTTTCATCCCTTTCCTTTTTGCATGCTCTCCAAACTGGTTCAAAGAAAATGCATGGACCCACACTGTTACAATATCTTAGATAACCTAACAGCAAAGTATTTAACTGTAACAGCTTGGATTCACTTCATCACTTGGTGCCTTTCTGTAAGGTGATGCATTTGGTGTAATTTATTTTGTTTTTTTTCTTCTTCCCTCACATTGATACTTTTTAATCACAGTGATTTATTTATTTCTTCCAAAGAAGGGGAAAAAAAACGATGCTGACACTGACTCAACATGTATAGGTCACCAGTTCACATCCCAGCCCAGACAACGCAATGTAGAGTGTGGACCGGTGGATGGTAAGGTGCCAGTCCACCTCCAGGTTACTGGCAAGGTGGCCTTGAGCAAGGCACCCCCCTGAAAAACCGCTCCAGGTGCGCAGAACAATGGCGGCACCTTCACTCTGGAACCTCTCCACATGTTCGCATAATATGGGGCCCCTGTGTGTGTGTGGTTTTTTTGGGGCCTGTGTGTGTGTGTGTGTGTGTATATATATGTCAGAGTGTAAATTGATTTCAGTGTGTGTACAATGACAATAAAGGATTCTTCTTCTATATTTGGTAGTGGAAATGTTTTTTGATTTGGTGAAGTAAAGCCTTGCTTGGTGTTCTGACATGTGTTTGCAACAAACTGATGAAGAGGAGGTTGAGGTGTTTTGTGTTAAAGCATAGCAAATCACATATGTAAATCAGAGATGTCAAAGTCCAGCAGTTTGAAGGTGCTGTTTCTTGGGGGTGAGTTCAGTCGCCCCAAGAAACCAAGTCACATTAATACATGTATATGTTTATTAAAAATTCAGCTAAGACTTCCACAACACATAAGGTTTGTTTAGTAACAACACTTCAGCATGACCACATCTACTTGACAGAGCCATCTTATTACCCATGAATAAAAGAAACCACATGTAACTTAACTGTTAGTCTGTACCTGTGGCAATGGCCAAACCGTATCGAGGTGTGCCACCCAACTAATGAAGCTGCTCATCTCATATCTTAAGCAACACAGTGAGACATTTCAGTTTCGACTGCTTGAGTATTCTTTCACACCGCTGCATCTTACCAATACGTCTCCAATGCATGTATAAATGAGCAGACCATCAGGCATGACTACTTCCAAATTATTTTGGTTTTGCTGTATTGAAGAGGTTAGACAAATAAAAATGTAATGAATGGATTGAACTTAAACACAATAGCGCTTTGTGTCATTAACTTGAAAAAACAGACTGAGGAGACACCAACACTTGTTGCCAAGTAACAAAAATCAATTTAGTTTCCTAAAATTTTACTGCTTCACTTGTCCTGTGTCATTCTATTCCAGGCGATGTTACAAGTTCAACAAAGTTGAAAATCACAGAGTGCTTTATATCCAATAATGACTAATGATTTTAAATTATCTCAATTTCCTCAGGAATGCAAACAAAACACAGTAATTTAAACAGAGGAAGAAATAGTGGAGAAGCAAGAAGTGTGAGCACCTACCTCCTGTTGGTCATTAGCAGGTCCAGAGGTCCAGCCAAAGGGAAATAAAAGACTCACAGTTAAAATCAGACTCGCACGTTCTATTGATTTGAACTGTATGATAAGTTGAGTGAGCACTATTAACACCAGACAGGATAGTGCAGGTACCAAAGAACATACAGCACTGTATAACAATTACACATGGCATGAATGGTTTAACTATTCTAAAATCAGCCACATGGACTTTTACTAAAAACTCAAGTGTGTGTGTGTGTGTGTGTGTGTCTGACCTCATTTCCTTCAGCCCCTTGGTCTGGATGACATGGAGGATTTGTTTGGGGGTCATGGGAGCATCAGAGAAGTTCTCCAACACCTGGTAAGCAGCCACAGATTTTACTCAACAAACACAATTTACAGGCCCTATGTAGATGAAAAGTAACAGTCATTGAAAGTATAAATTCAAAGTGAAAACACATACATTTTTATTATATATTTTAATTGGAAGAGAAAGAGAAAGAGCAAGGACATGCAAGATAGAATGTTATATTTCTAAACTGTCCATCACTTCAATTTACCAGAGGTGGACTCAAGTCAAGTTCTGGATGCTTCAATGATCATTTGAGATTAATTATTCTGGTCATTAATCAGATGTAATTGTGAGCATTTTTCCATAAAACGTCCCAGCCACAGAACCATCTGATTGGTTGCAAATCAAAAATAATAGGCTATGAACACTGAATGCTAATGTACACACAGACAGGCACAAGCTAGACTTATAGTCATCAAGCAGTGCTGTGTGTTTGAGGAATGAGAGCAAACTTTGCTAAAATTGCAATAGCATCACCCTCTACGCTGACATTTAAACACAGAGAGAAAATCACTTGCCATTGCTTACTACTAAGATAATGTCATGATCTGAATGGTGTGTAAATAACTGCTGAATTGAAAAAGCAGTCCCTAAAAAGTAGCAGAGAGCTAAGCGAATTAGCTAAACTAATTTAAATTATAAGCACAGCAGGTAGATAGGCACTGCGATGAAGAACACAGCGGTGTCAGTTGGGTTGTGATGGAGCAGCAATAAAATCAACCAAGAATAGACACTACAGTGACTGGAGCACTTTAGCTCCTGATGTACTAAAATGGAAAAGAGAAAAATTGGGTTAATGTTACTTAAAAGTATAAAAATGGTTGCAGATAAATTTACAAAGTAAACCAGTTAAAAGTTAATATGGCGTTAATACGATGATGTGGTTTCATTTTAAAGGGGGGCAGGGGAAAATGTGTCATTTGGTTATAACAATGATAAACTATTATATTAAAGAGTATCTTTAGGCCACTAGGTGTGTCTGTTCCCATGTGAGGACAGCACTGAAATAAACCAACTGTAGTCAAGCTGTTTATGCTTATAACTGAGATTTACTGTTCATCCAGTTGGTAATTTATTAAAAGATCTGTTCTGCAGTTGTAGAATTGGTCCTTGAAAAAAATAAAATAAAAAATAACAATAATAATAATATATATATATATATATAGAATATAGCAATAGAACAAGCGCATACATTTACAAAAGTAAAAACATATTCAAATTGTACAAAGTCATGGATCTCACTGTCAATGATATATATATATAAAAAAATTATATCAGATTTTTAAAACTAAGAGGAAACCATTATTTCCCCAGAAAATGTCCAAAATGCAGTATTGTGCAATGGTAATTAAAGTTAAAAAATACCCTAACAAATATACATGTCAGGGTTCTTTCATAGACCCCATTCCATCCTTTAACCATTGTTGATGATGAAAATAATTATTTAAGAATAATCCTAATCTGAAGTCACAGCAGAGGTGTCACAACTTTAATGAGCTTGTTCACTGTTAGCATGTTATCTCTTTGTCCTTGTTTATGCTTGAGGGTATATTGATAAAGAAATCTAATTATGAAATTCAAACTAAAGTAGTGCAGCTATATAAAAACTGAAGGGGCCATAATACCTGAATCAGCTGCCTGTTTTGGTACTTAAGTGTACACTGTTAAAACAGTGTGATTGTTTATTTGGAAGAATGTCAGGTTTGTGAGAATTTTTTCCATGCAAGTCTCTAAGTGTTTACATCATAAAACAGCTGTATGTAGGAAGCTTGATACTAGTAATCCCTTGGCATTAAGAGGAGAAACAATGAAAACGACATCTGACCACAGCTGATGATAGGGACTTTTTATATAATGGAATTTGTTCATTTGCAGTTCATATTTAGTATGTCTTGCACATTTTAAAAAATGTTTCTATCACTAGACCTTCGACAGAAGATTAACTAGTCTTCTCTCATTTTCCTTTACCATTTGGTGACAATGTGGATTCATGAGACAGCTGAGTTAGTGGCTCATGTTAGCTTCTAGCTTTGCTAACGCTAGCATGCACTGTGGCCAGCAACGTTAGCTAGTTGGAATTACATCGAATTAAGGGTTATGTTAATACTGCAGGTTGAACGACAACAAATTTACATTGTGTTTTGTGGCTCAAAGTACAGAAACTTAGCCTAGCGCCTGTGTGTGTGTGTGTGTGTGTGTGTGTGTGTGTGTGTTTACTTAGGTAGCTCAGATGATAATTAGCGTAGCACAGGCTAGTTTGCTGCCTAGCAAACAAAGGGCTCCAAGAGAAGATGTAGATATTAGCATGCTAACCATCGTTGGCATCCTATGTCACGAAGCTTTTTATGTTAGAACCCCAAAAGACATGCAGCAAATGTTAAGTGTGACCTTCTTGTAGTATTTAGGATAGCGTGTCTTCTGCTAAGTTAACGCTGATATTGAATTAGCTCACCGATACTAACGCCACAGCAGAGCACAGGCTGTGGTCGTGAGGAGAATATTCAAACGCAACACATCTAGATGAACTACTTCATATGTATTCATACATGACGCACATGCAGCAACAATGCACAAATAGAGTGCTTACCATGCGAGCCGCCTCAGCCCAGGTCCGCTCCTTCTTTCTCTTTTGTTTGTCCTTCATTTCCTTTGCACTGGTGTCTGCGGCTAGCTTGTTGTGTGTACAAAGCAACCTCAATGCGATGGCGTTTTAGCTGCTTAGCAAAATGGCTAATGACGCTCTAGGATAGGTATGCAAACATAAGACAGGACAGCCTTCTTAGGTCAGCAAGATGCTACGGTGTCTGCTCGTCTCTATTGATCCTTACTACTTTCTCCAATGCTTTGTCTAAACGACCTCAACACACATCGTCTATCTGTAGCATAGCAGCAGTGCGAGTGCAGCGCTGGCGGTGGTGCAGCTGCAGAACAAGCCTCTTTGGAATGCAACAACCAGGTCAAAGGTCAAACGCTCCGCAGGAATGTAACAAAACAACTGCAAGCTCGTCGCACACAAACAGTTTAGGCTACACAGACATTTTCGTTTTCGTTTTTAATTCTGTAAATTTAGAAAAACAATTGCGCAACAATCAGTTTTATGATCATCATTCCTAAATTTCATAGTAAATAATGCGCATGTGTCAAAACCATGAATGTTTCAGGGATCTATGAAGAATCGTGCAATTGGTTTAAAAATAAACAAATAAATGTATTTAGTGAATTTTATATACATATTTATATATTTGCTTAAGAACTTCAGGGGCCTGTACTACAAAATGGGATTTGTAGATATCGAGGTAAATTACACTGAACAAAAATATAAACGCAACACTCTTGTTTTTGCTCCCATTTTTCATGAGCTTAACTCAAAGATCTAAAACATTTTTTTTTATATACACAATATATACATTTCTCTCAAATATTGTTCACAAATCTGTCTGAATCTGTTAGTGAGCACTTCTCCTTTGCCCAGATAATCCATCCCACCTCCCAGGTGTGGTATATCAAGATGCTGATTAGACAGCATGAATATTGCACAGGTGTGCCTAAGGCTGGCCACAATAAAAGGCCACTCTGAAATGTTCAGTTTTATCACAGCACAATGCTACAGATATCGCAAGTTTTGAAGCCGTGTGCAATTGGCATGCTGACTGCAGGAATGTCCACCAGAGCTGTTGCTTGTGAATTGAATGTTCATTTCTCTACCATAAGCTGTCTCCAAAGGCGTTTCAGACAATTTGGCAGTACATATAGGTAACACAGATTAACCACACTGAGAGGACGGAGACGGACTTCCACTACAAAAAAAAAAAAAAAAAAATTTATTGGTAGGATTTACTGTATTTAAAAAGAACAAAGATGTCACTGATACATAGCTTGAGTGACAAAACAACCAAAATTGCAGTATGAAATAAAATAAATGGTAGGAACAGGGCTAGGCTTAGTTAGCTGGCAGATATATATTTAAAAAAAAAAAAAAAAAAAAAAAAAAGTGTGGGAGCACAAGAAATAAAATTATACTACCGCTCCTAGGGGGACACTCAGGCAGATACAATAAATCAGTTAATTTTCTCTCTCTCTCTCACACACACACACACACACACACACACACACACACACACACACACACACACAAAATAGCAGATAAAACAAAATTAACCCAAAACCAGCTGTGGGCAGAGACCAGGAGTGGATCAGCAAACCCAACAGCTAATATTAAACCAAATAGACAAAAAGAAAATAGTTAACCCACAAATAAATCAATAAACAAAAAGAATTGAACTAAAGCAAAACAGGAGTTGTGATGGAGTGGAGAAGCAAAGCTGCAGAAGCATGCTGTGCACTTTACGCAGCGTGTGTAACTACTGGCAGCGCAGCAAAGAAAAGTGAGCGACGGGAGACGGAGCCAGAGACGGAGCAACAGCACCGGGGCTGGAGGCCGTGGAAAACCGTCCTTCAGGATGCCCAGCTGGCGGCACAGATCACCTGGCTGCACGATGCAGCCCCACACAGAGCGCAGGATGAGAGGAGGCACAAACTGTGGCCTTAACAGCGAAGCGAAGGGAGCTTAACACCCGGCCCAACATACAATCACCACCTCACGACGCAGGCGGAGTGCAGATGCCACGCTCCCTCAAATCCACCCCGCTGCACACCAAACCGGCTCAGTCTTCACCCGATTGACGCCAGGCACATCTGAGTGCTCGAGTGAAAGCAGAACTAATATACCAGGTGGCACCGCAGCGCAATCAGCCGCAGGTGAGACTAATTGGGAGATGGAAGTGGAGGTGGAGCAGCACTCAACCTGCCACACATAGATTAGAGAAGATTTCAAATTAATCACAAGTCATAATAATTAATATTAAAGCCTATATAAGGGCTCCACCAATGTACAAAGTTCTCTTCTTTTACTATATATGTTAGACTCCGTGACCTGACCCCGGATAAGCGGATGCAGATGGATGGATATATGTTAATCTCTCCAGGGGAAGACAGGCCATCAGTTCCTTTGTCCTCTTTCCAGTATACACTCTAAGAAAAATAGGTTGTTCATAAGTGCTTTTGGGCACTTTTAGTGCTCTGGAGAGCCTTTTGATGGCTTAGAACCTTTTCTTGCTGTACAAGGTTCTTTGGGGAACTGAATTTCAAAAAAGAGTTCTATAAAGCCCCATCTGGCACTGTCAGTGCTTTGAAGAACCTTTCTGTGTTTTAATGGCTTTATGTCTATTGATTGTATGCCTTAAGCCTGGTTTATGGTCCAGCGTTAAATCAACGCCGTACCTACGTCGTAGGGTAGGGAGGCTCGCCGTAGCCCCCGGCATAGCCTAACGGTCAGCAGTGTTCCTACAGCTTAAGGTAAGTTAGATTTAAGACTTTTTAAGACTTTTTTAATGCCATTTGAAGTGAAATTTAAGACCAATTTTACAATAACCAAACTGAAGAAAAAAATGACATCAATTCCTTAGGGTTAGGGACAATTTTGCCCAAATGTTTAACATTACATAATACATGACTTTTTTGATCCAGTGACAAAGCTATATGATCTACATCAAATGTTGGAAAAAAAAAAACACTTTCTAGTGTGGAACACATGGAAAACAACATAAATCAAGACAATTTTGCCTTAGATGTACAGGCCTAATCCAAACTTGCTAATGTAGGCCGTCTACACACAAACGTACGGGTAATTTCAGAGACTGGAAACATTGTCACCTTCTCCGTCATTTGACTTATATGAATGGTGTTTCATTACTGTGTTCAGACACCACAGTACCTCTGCTTTCAGTGTAGGGGTACACCCGAATGTTGTCTGGAGGTCTGTCGCTGTTTGCACTGGTGCTGGTAGCGGAGACGGGGGTGGAGGAGCGGTGGAGACGAGGGTAGAACAAAACTGTGAAATACCTGGTGTCTGTTGGCAGGCTGACTGTGCAGGTTTCTCTGAATGTGGGATTCCACTGCCTTGATTCCCATTGTGACGAGTTTAAAACACTTTCTGGACAAAATACAATGTGCCTCGTATACATTGCCTGGTACCAGTTTCAGCATTGTATCAGGCAATCAGGTAACGCTTCTTTCATGAGTCTTTTCCTGTCAGACAAAATTTCTAAAATGAGTGTTGTTTCCGCTATCCTGATCTATGTTGCGTTTAATGTGAGAGGCATTCGGTAAATTATTTAAAAAATAAATGTTACAAATTATTTTGAGATTTTAAATTGTAATGCCAGAGAAAAATGTATTAAATCCTCCTGCCCGTGTCAGCATTTTTAAGACCTTTGAAATACTGATTTAAGACATTTTAATGCCAAATAAGGCCTTATTTTTAGATTAATGAATTCAATGCCTTTTAAGACTTTTTAAGGATCTGCGGGAACCCTGTGACATGCACCTCCCAAAAAATATAACTACACATCAAGGTGACACAGACCCAGCGCAGACTGAGAGGGTTGTGATTGGTTTGCTTGGTAGCAACGCATTTACGGTTCCGTATTTCCAGATTGCGCCATCCCCGCCATTTTTAAACATCTTGTTTTTGTACACATCCGGAGCATGGATCAAGTCAAGGTGCGACTCATTGAGGAAGTCAGAAATTATGAGCACCTTTACAACTCCTCAAGCCGGAAGCTAAACAAGCAATCAACTTGAGACGAGGATAACCATTCAGGAATGGAGTGCAGCCCCCTACCGCTGTGGTGGTGGATTGCACTGTGACGAAATGGAGTGATGGAGAATTTGAAAGAGTTCATGACAGCGTAGGTACGGCGTTGATTTAACGCAGGACAATAAACCATGCCTTAGCCTACTGACTACTTGTGGTTGTGTGTGGAAATATTGATTGTTATGGTAACTTTTTAATTTAAAGGGTGGTGTTTTGAAACTACTTTTTATATAGAGCTTTTATAAAGTAATGTAATTATAATTTGGATGGTGTAATCAATAACATGCAGCTTCTCAATTAATTCTTAATTACCCAACATGGATATTGAAACAATTATTATGATATTATGTTAATTTGCACCTTGAATGTACACAGGCAGGCAAATACTATTGAAACCAAATTGAAGTTTTGTAAAAATCATACTGTTTAAACCAAATTATAGAGGGACTAAAATGAGATTGAATAATAATTTCATATTACATATAGGCCTAAAGCTTCATGTGGGGTCTGTGTGTAGAAAAATTATTATATCCTACAATTCCTTTTTCAATGTGTCACAGCCTGAATCAAGGGAATGACAAAGAGGAGAGGACAACACATGAATTAAAGCCAAATATTTATTCCAAGAATTCTCGAATTAACTAAGGCAGTTCAAATGGTGTTAATCTGTAGATCAATGGTGTATGGCAGGTGTGCATGCATGTATGTGTGTCTGTGTGAGGTGTGAAAAACAAAAGGCCAAAGGCTAGCACCAGGAGAACCCAAACCAACCACAAACCATATGCCCAGGGTGAGAGAGAGAAAATGTCTGAATCCTTCAGCTTATATAGCTGAAGAACAGCACAGGATTGAATGGGTGCACTTCCTGTTGCCCCTCCCACATAGGGAGTGAGGTAAGGGAGAGAAAGACAGCCCTTACAGAAGACCAGGGGAAAAGCTGAGGGCTGTCACACCCCCCTCCTTAAGGGCAGCATTCCACCCTGTGTTTTTCAAAAACAAAGACAACATATTACAACATGGCCTTTAATGGACACAAAAACATCATACTAGTTCCAAATTGAGTTTCAACCATCCCATCAGTATAAAAGCTCACTCTCTTGGACTGCTAAATCCAATAAACAATTTCAAACAGAAGACAAAGGCTTTACATCCTTACTCATTGTCGGCCACAGTGACATGAAGCCAGGGACCACAGCCACAAACAAACTTAAGGTACAAAGGCACGAGATAAGGCATCAGCCACCAAGTTTGCAGTGTCTTTAATATGACGAATGTCCAATTCATAAGGCTGCAAAAACAAAGCCCACCTCAACTGTTGGTTAGGATTTTACAAGGACTTCAAAAAGGTCAGTGGATTGTGATCAGTATATACAACAAGAGGACCACCTGAACCAACACGTCAAAATGCTGAAGGGCCTGAATAAGTGCAAGAGCCTCTTTCTCTATCACGGAATAGTGTAGCTGATAGGACTTAAACTTCTTGGAAAAGAAGCTGACTGGTCTAGCTACCCCATCCAGACCTGGTTGCATCAGGACAGCACCAGCACCAACATCGCTGGCACCAACCTGCAGCTGGAATGGCTCCCCTAGTCGAGGAGCAGCAAGAACTGGTTCTGAGGCCAACAACTCCTTAACTTTCTCGAATGCTTTCTGGCATTCCTGAGACCAAATAAACTTAGCGTCAGCCTTAAGGAGGTTGGTGAGTGGTGTAATAACAGAGGAAAAATCCTCACAAAAACTTCGGTAATAACCGCCATGCCAAGAAAGTGCATTAACTCCTTTTTAGTGGAGGGAATGGGATAAACTTTAATGGCTGTAACTTTTTCATGTACAGGCCTCACTTCACCTTGCCCCACTATTTTTCCCAGATAGGTAACAGTGGCTCTAGCGAATTCACACTTTGTGAGGTTAACTGTCAAATTGGCCCAAACCAGCCTATCAAACAGTGCCTTTATTCGACAGAGATGCTCCTCCCATGTGTCACTGTAGACAACAACATCATCAAGATACACTGCACAACCCTGTAAGCCAGAAACTACTTGGTTCATGAGTCGTTGGAATGTTGTGGGAGCATTTCGCAATCCAAACGGCATGACTGTATAGCTGTACAGGCCTGTTGGAGTGACAAATGAACAAATCTCTTGTGCACGCTTAGAAAGCGTGACTTGCCAATACCCTTTCAAGAGATCAAATTTGCTCACGTATTTCGCTGCCCCAACTTGGTCAACACAATCTTGCATCCTGGGAAGTGGGTAGGAATCGGGTTTGCTGATGGCATTCACCTTGCGAAAGTCTGTGCACGGTCTGAAGGATGCATCTAGTTTTTTAACCAGCAAACAGGGAGAAGCCCAAGCGGAGGGAGACGGCTCAGCCAGTCCGTTGGTCAACATGTATGCAACCTCGGACTCTAGATTCTTACGTTTATCATCCTGTAGAAACGTTGCTTAATTGGTGGAGAATCACCAATATCAATGTCGTGTTTGATCAACCCCGTGCGAGAGGGTGTATCTGAAAACAGTGATGGATAGCTGTTAATGACCTCAACCAACTGTTCACACTGACACTCATCCAAATGACCCAACAGTGCACGAATATTACTCAAAGCCTCAGAGTTTTTAAGGCGAGGTTGCAAAACTCCAGAGTCTAATACAGGTTCTTCCTCTTCTAGCGCTGCCACCGCCAGAGTAGGGCTCGAGGTAACCCCAGCAAGAAGAACGGGATTACCATTATAACCCGCCACCTGCTCAGTTGAACCAGAGACACGAGCATGGTATGGTTTTAGTAGATTTACATGATACACCTTAGTTGTCTTTCGTTTGTTTGGCATAGAAACTAAGTAGTTAAGGTTTGACACTTGACGCAAAACCGTACAAGGCCCAAAGAACCTTGCTTGGAACAGCGACTCAACTACTGGCAACAGAACAAAAACTTGATCACCTGGGTCATATGTGCGCCATTCAACCTTGCGATCATATAACCGTTTTATTTTTTCCCTGAACAAGTCCCAAGTTTTCTCTAGCCAACTCCCCTGCAGCATAAAGCCTCTGTTTAAACCCATTAACGTAGTCCAACAGACTGTTATCAGGTTTAGGAGACATCCATTTGTCTTGCACTATGGCTAGAGGGCCACGTACTCTGTGCCCAAACTCAAGATCATTGGGGCTGAACCCAGTGCTCTCTTGAATAACCTCCATAGCTGCCAACAACAGCCAAGGCAGTCCCTCCTCCCAATCAGCTTTCAGCTCTGTACAGTAGGCACGAATCAAAGATTTCAAATGTTGGTGAAATCGTTCTAATGCACCTTGATTTTGAGGGTGATAAACAGAAGACTTTTGATGTCTGACTTGAAGTTGCTTGAGAACTAGTTCAAATAGCCGAGATGTGAAATTCGAGCCCTGATCACTTTGAATTATCTTGGGTATCCCAAACACAGAAATGAACTGGCTGAGAGCCTTAACCACTGACCTGGCAGAGATTGTTCGCAGAGGATATGCTGCCGGATACCTAGTTGATTGGCACATCACCGTTAACAAATAACTATAGCCAGACTTTGATCGAGGCAGTGGACCAACACAGTCAATGATGAGGTGCTCAAAAGGCGGACTTACCGCAGGAATGGGTTGTAGTGGTGCAGAAGCAACAGTTTGATTCAGCTTCCCTGTCAACTGGCATATGTGACAAGTCTTAATGAATGTGGAAACATTGCTTTTTAGCCGAGGCCAAAAGAAATGTCTAAGTATACGGTCTTAAGTTTTCCTCACTCCCATATGACCTGCTACACCGTCATGTACTGCTTTAAGTACAGACTGTCTATACTTAGTAGGCAATACTACCTGCTCCACAACTGCATTAGCTAACTGCTCCCGACAAGGGATCCATCTCCTCAGCAACAGACCACCCTGTAGATAGTATGTGGGAGACTGCTTCTCCAGGTCACATGTTGGCACCACAGAGTCAAAAAGTTGCTTTAAAGTGGGATCCAGTTTTTGAGCCTCCACAAACTCTGCATGAGACACAGACAAAAGGTCCACAGGCAAGGACAAAGCAACCTTGACGCTATCCTTCGGTGAGTCAGACCTGGTGTTAGTAAGAGAAGCAGTCATGGACCGTGTTACTACACAAGCTGAAGACACTGCCTGAGCTGGCACACCAGACTCAGGACGCTGTACAGCAGATGCTACAGCTGGTACCACTGACTGTTCATCTGACCATATACGTGCACCGGCCACATCATTACCTAGGATGACATCAACGCCCTCTACTGGCAGCTCTGGGTGGACCCCAACCTCCACCTCTCCATGTACCAAGGAACAGGACAAAAACATCTTGTGAACAGGTACAAAACTAGTTGCTAAACCCATTCCTCTAACAGGAACGCAACTTCCTGTGTCTGTCTGTGGAGAAAAAGGCAGGACCGAGTCACATATAAAAGTATTTAAGGCACCAGAATCTCGCAGTATTTTAACAGCTACCTTTTCATTACTGTCCACTAAGGACACAAACCCCTCGGAAATGAAAGGTGCATAACTTGCTGCGATTTCTGCTGCCGCCAAGGTCTTAGTTCTCATCTGAAAAGGAGTCAATGAACTTTTCGTGGATTCAACTGGTACAGTCAATGCAGTAGATTTAACTTGCGATGCATTTAGGCCTTTCTTATTGAGGGCTGGACACTGATTTTTCTAACACCCGCTCTTCTGGCAATAATTACAATTCGTGTCCTTTCTCACCGTATTTTCAGTGTCTTGCTTGGAATAAACTTGATCCAAATCTAACTGTGACCCCTCAAAAGCCTTTGGACCACAGGACTTCAATTTTTGTTCACCAAAGATATGTTTATGCGTTAATATATATTCATCTGCAAGAACTGCTGCGTCTGATGGAGTTTTAACTTTACGTTCATTAATGTACATAGCAATACAGCTCGGTACAGACTGTTTAAATTTCTCCAGAACAACTAAATTGCAAAGTTCATCAAATGAGGAAACCTTAGATGCAGAACACCATCGACCAAACTGTGCAACCAAATCCCTTGCAAACTCCATATAAGTCTGCCCCTCCGATTTTTTCCATTTTCTAAAACATTGTCTATATGCTTCAGGACTGCTGCCTTTACCTTGGCATAGTTTTTACAGTCCTCAGATGATAAAGCTGCATATGCCTTTTGGGCCTTACCAGTAAACACACACTGCAGCATTAAGGTCCGGTCCTGATCAGGCCAATTTTTAGCTTCCGCTAGCCTTTCAAACATACAGAAGAACGGATCTGGATCTTCATCATTAAATTTTGGCAGCAACCTTAAGTTACTAGCAATGTCAAACTGAGGGGTAGAAAAAGTGCTAACACATGCAGTTTGGTCAGTCAGGTCACTTGCTGACAACTTACCTTGTTTTACTAAGTCAAGCTTGTATTGTTCAATTTTCAACTTTTCTTGTTCAATTTTTCTGTTTGATTACTTCCACCTCTAGTTCCCTCTGCTGTACATCTCTTTCATGTTGAATTTGCATCAACATGAGCTCTTTCTGTTGCTCAAATGTTAGATTTGCCATTGAAGCCAGGGGCACACTAAACAGTTTAGGATTCTCACTTGCTAAAATCCCCTCTTCCATCAAATTAGCTTTCAAAATGTTCTTTACAGTTTCCTTTAGACGCTTTGCCTCAATTTCAATCAAGTGGTCAGCAATTTTCAACATCTGATCTTTAGTACACTGATCCAGCAAAGCTTCATTGGGATCCTGAATGAACAAATCTACAACAGACGTCATGATACCATTCCTTAGTTAAAGAAAACAGTGTAAATGAGGTCATCAAAAATGCTTCCTAACCAAAAACAAAACACAAGTGGCCCACACACTGGAGCTTCTCCTCCCTAAACTAACTAATGTACCTATCTAACTGACTAAGTACACTCAACCCTAGTCTTCAGGTGGTTACCGGCGGGGGGTACTTACTCACTGTAAACCAGTGGGACTAGCTAGTACCTGCTATGCAGCCACCCCCAGAAATCCACGGACGTGATCCCGAGCATATAGCTCTACCCACTTTCACCACCACACTATACAAATTGCAACAAGCTCTCTAGCAGAACTTATTACTAAGCCTGGCCGGAGAAACTCCAGGTGAAACAAAGTCCACCAAAATTGGGTTATATGGGATTTGGGTTATGTTGGGTTACTTTTGTGCAACTCATGCTCTGGGTCAAAATCCATCAACCCAGTTGCTGATCGGTTGACTCAGCTCCCGGGTTGTTTGTGCCTAAACAGTAGAGGGCAGCAATACACCGTTGATGCGTCTAGTCTGCCTAACGCAAAGAAGAAGAAGAAGAAGAAGAAGACACCGCGCCAGGTTCTTTGTACCTCCATGCGTTGCACCGAGCGGACGCACATTAGCACCGGGAGAACCTGAGTCACCATCCTCGTGGCGAGGTAAGTAGTTAATAAAAGGTTTGTGCACACTACATATCTAATTCACATTGTCTGTGTTGTGTTACCTACTAAAGTAGTATCTTTATTTTGTCGAGGCTAGTTGGTTGGTTTGGCTAACAACGTAGCAAAGATAACATTACGTAGCTAGCCATTTAGCTGTTATCATGGAAGCATACGCGGATACAGCTTTTCTTTTTGGTCTCGGCCATTTAACGTTATTGAATGAATTGGTGAAACTAAGGCCTGGGACACACTGCCTGCGTGTGCGTTGCGGAACCTGTTTTTCATTTCGGCGCCCATGTTAACGGATCAGAGCCGACACACTGGCTGTGTCCGACACCGCCCCCTAATCCCTAATTAGTGCGCTATATGGGGAGTTCGTCATTTTCTAGTGGTGTCCGAAATCTTTTGCGACAAAATGTAGTGCGCTGAAAGTATCCCACAATGAATTGTGAAAAGTAGTGAATAGCCGATGGTCACTAACCCAAGCAAGATATCCCATGATGCATTGTGGTCGCGGCAAAAATGGAAAATCCCAGTGCAGTGCAAAATTATCAAAAGCATTTAATGTAATGCAGTGATAAACAGAAAAGTTTAGCCGTGAGTTGGGTATGTTTTAATTGCGCAACAGTGATGACACAAATAATGGCGCCAAAAGTAGTGTCCGAAAGCGATCGTTCATTTGGTGAACAAGTCCATCTCCCTATATGGAGAGTAGGGATTAGGGAGTGAGGGGGTGGTTTCGGAAACAGCCACTGTCTGCGTGAGCCGCGTGCAGCTCACGCGCGGCTGCAGCAACACGTCATTTATTGATTCGGACTCTAGCCTATTTTTTTCTGCGAGCCGCGTGCGGAAAACATAGAAAACACATTGAAAATGAAATGTTCAGAGTCATATAGACATCATATCATCAATAATCCATAATGTATATCGATGTTGCAGTCACAACTTTCGGTGTGTTTCAATAGCACGTAATAAGTTTTTTTTTTTGTTTGTTTTTTTTTTAACTTGTGACATATTGACAGGACCGTGTATTGTGCTTTGAACTGCTCCATAATGGAAACCTGCTTGTTTTGGCTGGTTTTGTTTTAGAAAATAGTCATACATGATGTAAAAATACATGGTGTAAGGCAGACTTTTTCAGATGTGCGCTGTTTCTCTCTCTCTCTCTCTCTCTCTGTCCACCCCCCTCTCTCTCTTGCGCTGGACGAGCACCAATAAAAATCCTGTGACAGCTTTCTGCTTCAACTTTTCACTTGTCGGAGCTCTCATCAAACACAATGTAGAAACAGGGTAAACCCAGGAATAGCACGCTGCAACACTGCAGCCTGTGTGTACACCAAAACGTGTTTTTAATGCAACGCATACGCACTCCTCAGGTACGCGCAGGCAGGGTGTCCCAGGCCTAATGGACGTGGGCGTATGGTCATGTTTATTTTGAGATAGCAAGCTAGCTTGCTGGCTTGTGTTGAGTTCTATATAACCTGAACTCGCGCATTTGTTTGAAGGATGCAGGAGACATCCAAATCAGTTTCACATGTTTTATTCTCACAACAAACAGCAGAAATAGACTATAGAAAAAAGATCGTTTACAGAGCTCTGGACCAGACCATGTCTCCCTGACTAGCATACAATCCTAGCCTCAGTTCACGAAGTCTGATGCTCTATCTTTCCCTGGTCCAGCTTATGTTATTGTTACAAAAGAAAAGACATATGTGGGTGTATTCTTCTTCTGATTGGCTGAGCTCCAGGCCCTTTCCCATTGCACGCCTCCTCCTCGTGTTATCTGACTCCGCCCTTGTGATCAGCGCCTAGTAGCAATTGACAGGTCCTGTTTTTCTGCGAGAAGAAGAAAAACAGACACAAACCACAACTCCCACATTCCCAGTGTATCTTCTACATTCAGTCAGCAATTAACAGAAGGTCACATTTGACGTTTTTCACTCCTGTATGTACATTCTATCCTCATTACATTGTGCAATTGTTACTTCTTTTATTCATGTAAATGTCACTCTTTGCTTCATCATAGGCAGTATATTAGATTCATACAATGTAATAATCAAAGAGTATAAAAGCATGTTAGAAGGATAAAAATAAAATATTTCAACACTTGCCAGTTAGCAGGCTAATTTGCTAGCTAACTTAGCCAGCTAATCCGCCACTTTGCCAGTCCGACATAGTACACATCAATACACAAACATGGAAAATACACAAATTGTATGTCAATTGGGTCACTCATGCCACACATCTTAGGAAAGCTAAGATTCATTTGATTCAATTGATGCAAACCATTTCAAGATACAATTTTAACAGCAGATACAATCAACGACTCTGTTAACACAAACAATTACAAAATTGACGCAACTCACCTATGAACCCTCATAGTAATTCTCCGATTAAAAATATTCCTACATAAACGGTGTTGTTACATTGACAAAGGTCCATACCATCCAATCCAGTAAAATATTTAGTCCAAAACACATTATTATAGCAGTAAATATCCCAGAACAGCTGCTTCATAGTTTACATTTAGCCGGTATATGTCCATAATCTTCTGTGTTCATCCACAAACAAGCTTGTTATCTTCACATTGGATTACATTGTGCTGCTTGTTTGCATCGCTTTTGGTATGGTGATATCTGAATACAGTGGATATAAAAAGTCTACACACCCCAGTTCAAATGCCATGTTTTCGTGATGTAAAAAAATGACAGCAAGACAAATAATTTCACAACTTTTTCTATAACCTATAACCTGTACAATGCAATTGAAAAACAAACAGAAATCTTTCAGGGAGGTGAAGTAAAAATAAACAACTGATATAATGTGGTTGCATAAGTGTGCACACCCTTTTATAAGTGGGGATGTGGCTGTGTTCAGATTTAACCAATTACATTCAAATTCATGTTAAACTGGAGTCAGCACACACCTGTCGCCAATTAAAGTGCATCTGATCAACCCCAAATAAAGTTCAGCTGTTGTAATAGGCTTTTCCTGACATTTTTGTAGCCACATCTTCCAGCACAAGCCATGGTCCGCAGAGAGCTTCCAAAGCATCAAAGGGATCTCATTATTTAAAGATATCAGTCAGGTGAAGGCTATAATAGAATTTCCAAGGAATTAAATATACCATGGAACACAGTGAAGACCGTCATCATCAAGTGGAGAAAATATGGCACAACAGTGACATTACCAAGAACAGGACGTCCGTCCAAAATTGATGATAAGACGAGAAGAAAACTAGTCAGGGAGGCTGCCAAGAGGCCGACAGCAACACTGAAGGAGCTGCAGGAATTTCTGGCAAGTACTGGCTGTGTAGTACATGTGACAACAATCTCCCGTCTTCTTAATATGTCTGGGCTATGGGGTAGGGTGGCAAGACGGAAGCCTTATCTTACAAAGAAAAACATCCAAGCCCGGCTTAATCTTGCAAAAAGACATCTGAAATCTCCCAAACGCATGTGGGAAAATTTGTTATGGTCTGATGAAACCAAGGTTGAACTTTTTGGACATAATTCCAAAAGGTATATTTGGCGCAAAAACAACACTGCACATCACCTAAATAACACCATACCTACAGTGAAGCATGGTGGTGGCAGCATCATGCTTTGGGGCTGTTTTTCTTCAGCTGGAACTGGGGCCTTAGTTAATACAGTTAGTTAATACAATAGCAAATTTATTTTTGCTGAAGCTCTTTTTGTGTTTGTTTCAGATTAATGGACAACTTTGTCATTAACACCCTGACAGAGTGGCAGCTGGCAGACCTTGTTGAAAGATTTAATAGTAAGAAATATATAATTTTACCTTTTTACCACATCATATCAAGTCTGTATTGCTAATCATAGTGATAATTTGGGTAGTCATGGAGTTGACTGCATTCATTTTTTTGGTATAAATTCTTATGAAATATAATTTCCTCTATTTCTCAATAGTTTCCATGTAATGTGTCAAAGTGAATCCAATAAATGAATAGGGCACATGTCTTTTGTAGGCTTTCAGTGCTTCATTCTATTTTGTAATAATAAATGATGGAATATGCATGTTTATTACTATAGCTTCTGTGTAATTAGCAATAAATTTTTGTTTTCTGCTCCTCTGTTGTAAAAAGAAAGATGTCTTTGTGTTTTTTATTTTTGTCTTTCAGAGGAGGAGATTGATGAGGAGAGGTTTCTCCTTTTAGACGAGGCTACCATCAAGAACTTAATACCAAGAGCTGGCCCTAGGCTCAAGTTCCTCAATAAATTTAGAGGACTTGTACGTAGTTAACATAAATGTAGACGTTAGAGGCTCAATTCTTCCGTTTTCCACACACGATTATTATTTCTACTTACGGTGGAATCATTTCTTTGGGAAGATGCCATATACTTGCTTCAAGTGTAAAAGGCAAATTTCAGGGAGTATCAAGAGTCTTTTTATGCATTTACGTGCAGTACATAATGTAAATTCAGCATCAACACATTTTCAGTGTAGTGAAAGTGGTTGTGGTAGGACATTTTCTTACATGTGGTCTTTTAAAAGACACTTGGAAAAGGAGCATAAAGCTGGAAATACTCTTGATGACCCCATGCTGAAATGGTGCCAGCACAGGGAGACGAGGAAGTTGAGGAGGATTGGGATGAACTAGAGTCAGAGGGCATTACCAATCGGGTGGCCCTCTTTTTAGCCCACCTTAGAGCCAAATCTTCTATGACATACTCAGACTTAAACTATGTGGTTCAGCATACCTCCAGTTTAATCATCGGTATTGTCAGCAGACTGCAGTCAAAGACTATGCCTTTATTTCATCAGTTTGGTCTTGATCAAAGCCAAGAGGTAGAAGAGCTTGGGGTGGAGTTCTCAGAAGCAGCTGAGCCTTTTAAAGGAATGGAGACAGATTATAAGCAGATGCAGTATTTTGCTAAATCTGGGCACTTAATTCAGCCAGTTGAGGAGCTTTTGTCAGGGGTTTCCTATGTTCAGCCAATGGCCTCTGCCACTGGCATTATCCGGCAAGTTGGAATTCCTGATTCATATCACCGTATTCCATTGCAGAGCCTTTTGACCAATATTCTTGAAATTCCCATGATTTTACAGGCCATGCTGGAATGGCAGCGCAGAGAGAGTGATACAATTCAGGATGTTTTTGATGGGGAGTTTTGCAAAACACATCCATTGTTCCAGAAGGAGGATTCAATCCCACTTGTGATTTACCAAAATGATTGTGAGATAGTAAATCCGCTTGGCTCTAAGACTGGGATTCACAAGTTAGGACTTATTTATTTCATCTTGAAGAGCTTGCCACCAGACCTGCTATCAAGTTATCAGTCACAGTTCCTTGTAGCTGTGTACAAATCAGATGACGTGGTGACCTATGGCTTTGATGCAATTCTGCGCCCTATCATGGAAGAGATCAGATGTTTAGAGGGTGATGGCATCCTTGTTAATACCCCCAACTATCAAGGCGTTGTCAAGTTCACTGTGGAGATAATTTGGGCTTGCATGGCGTTCTTGGCTACATTGAAAGCTTCAGTGGAAATTATGTGTGTCGGTTCTGCAAAGCAGATAAATGGGTGGTGCGGTCTCTGACAATGGAAGATCCTGCACTATTGCGTGATCGCAATAGTTATAGGCAGATTTGCACACAGCCAACTCCTTCCAGACTGGCCTGAAAAGAGACAGTGTCTTGAACAACTTGTCTTTTTATCATGTGTCAGACAATGCAGCAGTTGACATCATGCATGATGTACTGGAAGGGGTTTGGCCCTATGAAGTCAAACTTGTGTTGAATTCACTAATTGAGCAAAAACACCTCACTCTAGCAAAGCTCAATTACAGACTAACAAGCTTTGACTATGGATTTTGCGACAAGGGTAACAAACCTTCTGTCATAAGCAAGAGTGATCTCAGAAACCCTGAAGGCTCCATGCGGCAGTCAGCATCTCAAATGTGGTGCCTACTGAGGTTACTGCCGATGATGATTGGTGACCTTATCCCTTTGGATAACAAGCATTGGGAACTTCTACTCCTCCTACTCTTGTGCATGGAGTTCATCTTTTCTCCCTCGCTTACTGTAGCAGCGACACTGTACTTAGGCAAAATCATTGAAGAGCATCACACTCTCTTCCTGAAAGGAACTGTATCCTCACCTACATTTACGGCCAAAGCACCACTTCATGGTCCATTACCCAGGAGTCATTCAAAAACTCGGACTGTTGAGGCAGTTCTGGCCGATGAGATTTGAAGCTCAACATCCGTTTTTCAAGCAAGTTAGCCATGTAACTTGCAACTTTAGAAACATTTGTAAAACCATGGCATTTTGCCATCAGATGATGCAGTGTTACACCTTCCTGTGTGGAACTGTGTTGAGCCACAATACAGAAGTTAGTCAAGGGCACAGTACATTTCTGGCAAACATTGAGGGATTTAAAGGGATCCAAAGTGGTCTAGAAGGTATTCCCCTTTTTAGTGAAGTGTAGATGCCAGCCTGGGTGACATTTAAGGGAACTGAATATAGAGCAGGTATGACTGTATTCCTGACCTAAGATCCATATGGAGAGCCTCAGTTTGGTCTCATACAATCAGTTTTGCTACTGGAGCAAACGTCACACACACACCAACAATAAAGCTTGTTGTAAAGAAGTGGGAAACACAGTGGTTTGATAGGCATTTATTTGCATACAGTGTGATTCCCATTCAAGTTTTGGCAGCTGTAGATGTGAGAGGGCTGCTTGATCACCATCCCCTCCATGCAGCTAAGTCTTACAGAGAGGATGATGACAGTTTATACATTTCCCTGCGCGACAGACTTTTTTAGATAAGGTCTGACTGCCATGAGGTGTTTGTGTGTATGTATGTATGACACTTGTAAATAGTATTTTGGTTTTTATACAGGTTTTTATATGTTGAAAAAGCCTAGCTTGACATTGTCTCTCATATTAGTTAAGTTATTAGCCATACATGCTGCATAAAGGGTCCATTGCTTGAGGATGATGAGTATTTGACTACCAGGATGGCAAGAACTACTGGACTTCTGGGATGGGACGATGTTATGGGACTACTGAGATGTCATTTAAATGACTACTCGGATGTGATAAGTTGTACTGTAAATATTTTGGGTTTAATCACTTAATGTCTATATACTCCATATACAGTCTTCGTCACTGCTACAGTTATGTTTTAGAAGTCCCCTTGTTCACTATCCTTCTAGGAGTTTACATACTGATGCTCAGCCAACTATTCCAGGTGGCTGCCACTGTTTATTATATTAACCTGGATTTTCTGTGTAGGTTGGACCTGCTGATGTACCTGCTACCCCACCTACAAGCTCTGATATCACATCAACTGCCATGCCTCCAGCCTCCATGGAGGAACAAGCAGCAGCTGTGGTACCAGTGAATCTGATACAGACAATACACATCAATCCACAGTTTGAAAAAAATTGACACCCAAGTTTTAAATGTGGAACTTACAATCACCACTAGACTGGGCAATTAATCAAAGCCAAAATTTAGAAACTAAACAGAATTTATCTTGTGTATGTTGATTGATCAAGAATCTTTTTTTTTTTCCTCAAATTGGAGAATCCACCTCGATAAGAAAAAGTAATTTTCCTATAATCGACTAAATGTATTTGATTAGCCTTTTAAGCCCCATGCTTGTTTGGCAGGAGTCCATATCTTAGCCGATAGTAGCCGATCTACAAGTTCACAACGCATCGCATTTCAATTCTTTGAGCTTGTAGAACAGCTAATTTCTTAAGCCCCATGTTATTTTTTGCTGTACAATGGTGGTGCACGAAAAGAGTGAAAATAGCTTTCTACAAGCTCACAACACATTGTGATGCGCTATGAGCTAATATGTGTTCATTAATTGTAATGAAGGCAAAAGTTTTAAATAATGGTGATATTGATTTGAATTCATATCATCCTTCCCTAAATAAATAAAAAATCTGCAATGTTGCCTCTTCTTGCAATTTTCTCAGGATGTCCAGCAGATTCTTACAGGATTACCTGATAGCAAGCAAATTGTTGAGAGCCTTGATGATGATAATGTCATCACATCACAACTAGCCAGAGATGTCTCCTCGTCCGTATCCTGGTGTCGCACCTCATTGAGAAGTTTGGAGAGAAGTACTTAAACATATTTTTACATTTTGTTTTATATTGAATAGGGTTCCTGTAAAATATGCCAACATTCTCAGTTGAAGAGTAAAGTAATATGTAGTTTATTTTCAAGATAAAACAAGACACTACTTTGAGGTCTGACATTGACCTAGATTTGCTAGGAAGAACCAACATTTCACCTTGGCGACTTGTCCAACTGCTACAGCTATTTTCTTGGGATACAACATGTTTCAGCAATATTTTAAAGGGGTAATTTAAGGTTTAGGACAAAAAAAAAAGATGTATGAAATGCTTACCGTCAATATAGTCGATGCGAAGGTATTAATTAATAACCTGAGTCCTTTGGTCAAAGTTTTGATTTGGTTGGTTAACATTTACGCCACAAAACTCATTGCATTTGTATTATTGACTTATTTCTTCTAAAAATGCTGTCACCAGGCACAATTTTCTGTATTGCTATGCAATTTATCATTGGGCCTCTACTGTTGCCTGCCTGTAGGTGACCGCAGCGCAACCTGTCCTTATGCAAGCTTTTGCACATACATGCGCATTGATAAAAGTTGCACAGCAAATACAGAAAATAGTGCCCAGTTGAATGGACTCAGAGGTTTTATAGAAGAGATAGGTCAACAATACAACTGCAATTAGTTTTGTGGAGTAATGTTTTTTTTTTTATTTATTTGTTCCAGCCAACTCACATGAACAACTTGATATGGATCTTAATCAAAGTTCGATCCAGAAACTCACATTCCATCAGATTTTTCTTGTTTGTTTTTTTGCTCATGTCAGGAAGGGAACACAGCTTGGACTCAAAATGCAGACAAACACAGTATGCAAGTCAAAAGACAGTCCTTTAATTGCAGCAGGGTCGGTACACAGGTGATCAGTCAGTACAGCAAGATAACCCAAATCTGTAGGCAAAAGGCGAGGTCAAAGACAAAAACAAGTCAGGATCTATAAGGCTTACTATGGAAGAAAAAAGGCTAGAACGCTGACACTAAGGAACAAGACGAACTGGCACAGAAGGAAGGGAACACTGAGGGAGGGAAGACAACGGTACACAGGTGCAACACATTAGGCCAGGGCAGGTAATCACACGGGAGGGAGACACACGAGGGCAGGAAGTGAAGGACCTGGAACGAGACAAGAGGTGAGTATCAAAATAAAACAGGAAGTACAAGACAAGGAACACTGGGAGAAACAAAAGATAACTCAGCTTTCCAGCCGGGGCATGACAGTACCCCCCTCCATGGCGGGCTCCAGACGGCCCAGGTTCGCCAGGGTGGGCCCGATGGAAGTCCCGGATGAGGAAGGGGTCCACAATGTTGCTAGCTGAGACCCAGGAATGCTCCTCCGAGCCGTACCCCTCCCAGTCAACCAGGTACTGGAATCCCCGGCCCCGAAGCCGGGCCGCCAGGAGCTTGCGGACAGTGTAAACGGGGCCACCATCGATGAAACGGGGGGAGAAGGGGGCCTGGAGGCAGGGAACAGAGGACTCTCTACGGCCAGTTTGATCCGACTTACGTGGAAGGCTGGGTGGACTCTCATGGCTCTGGGGATTTTGAGCTTGACTGCAACTGGGTTGATGACCTTGGAAATGGGGAATGGCCCAATGAACCTGGGAGCGAGTTTCTGGGACTCCACTCTGATGGGCAGGTCTTTAGTGGAGAGCCAAACTCTCTGACCGCTCGTGTACGTGGGAGCAGGAATCCACCATCGGTCAGCCGCCTTCTTGTAACGCTCTGAATTACGCAGCAGGGTGTGTTGGGCCCGGGCCCAGGTGTGGCGACAGTGGTGGACCAGAGCCAGTGCAGATGGCACGCTAACCTCCTTCTCCAGGGCAGGGAAGAGAGGAGGTTGATATCCATAGGCACACTGAAAGGGGGAGAGACCAGATGAGGAACATGGGAGAGAATTATGCGCATACTCAACCTAGGTGAGCTGTCTGCTCCAAGTGTTGGGGCTCTGGGAGGCTAGGCAACGCAGACTGGTCTCCAGCTCCTGGTTCAGCCGCTGCGTCTGACCGTTGGTTTGGGGATGGTGGCCCGATGAGAAGCTGACAGATGCTCCCAGGAGTGAGCAGAAAACCCGCCAGAACTGTGCCACAAACTGTGGACCCCGGTCAGACACAATATCCCTAGGGAAGCCATGGAGGCGAAAAACATGATGCAACATCACCTCGGCCGTTTCCTTGGCTGAGGGAAACTTGGGCAAGGGAACAAAGTGTACCATCTTAGAAAAAACCTATCCACCACCATGAGAACGGTGGTGTTACCTTCGGAAGGAGGGAGACCAGTCACAAAGTCCATGGAGATGTCTGACCAGGGTCGATGTGGCACCGGGAGTGGGTGGAGCTGACCAGAAGCTGGGCGTCGGGAGACCTTACAGCGAGCACACACAGGACAGGCTGCCACATATTCTGTCACCTCCTTCTTCATGACTGGCCACCAGAACCGCTCTCGGATGACGAACAGGGTCCTGCGTACTCCAGGGTGGCAGGACAACTGGGAAGAGTGGGCCCAGTGGGCGACCTGTAAACGCAGGGTAGGAGGCACAAACAGCCAGTTTGGCGGGCAGCTGGCTGGAGGTTGACAGTTCACACTGGCCTCATTGACCCTGCTCTCAATGTCCCAAGTGACAGAGCTCACAACGCACAAGAGGGGAAGTATGGGAGTATCTTCTTTACCAGAGTTTTCAGGGGTAAACAAACGAGAGAGAGCATCAGGTTTTAAGTTCTTAGAGCCAGGGCGATAGGACAGGGTGAAATGGAACCGGTTGAAAAAGAGAGGCCACCTTGCCTGCTGAGAGTTGAGCCTCTTAGCCGTCCTCAAGTACTCGAGGTTCTTATGATCCGTCCAGACGAGAAAAGGCTGTTCAGCCCCTTCCAGCCAGTGTCTCCACTGCTCCAATGCCACCTTAATCGCAAGCAGCTCACGATGCCAACGTCATAGTTCCTCTCAGAGGCTGACAGCTTGCGGGAAAGAAAGGCTAAGGGGTGTAACTTATTGTCCTTAGTCGACCTCTGAGAGAGAACAGATCCCACCCCTACATCGGAAGCATCCACCTCCACCACAAACTGCAGGTTGGGATCAGGCAACGCGAGGACAGAAGCTGAGGTGAAGCCGGTCTTCAGCTTCTGGAAGGCGAGCTCAGCCTGGGGGTTCCACTGGAAGTTAGACTTAGAAGAGGTCAGTGAATGAAGGGGGGCAGCAACAGAACTAAAATTTCTGATGAACTTTCTGTAAAAGTTTGCAAACCCTAGGAATCGTTGAACCTCCTTGCGGGAGTGGGCCAATCAACAACTGCACTGATCTTTATGGGATCCATCCTGACCTCCCCCTCAGACACGATGAACCCCAGGAAGGACACAGAGGGCACATGAAACTCACACTTCTCAGCTTTGACAAAGAGTTGGTGGTGGAGGAGGCGCTGGAGGACCTGCCTGACGTGCTGAATATGAGTTTGCTCATTGGGGGAAAAGATTAAGATGTCATCCAGGTAGACAAAAACAAATTCATTGAGCATGTCTTGGAGGACGTCGTTCACCAGGGCCTGAAAGACAGCTGGGGCATTGGTAAGTCCAAAAGGCATGACCAGGTACTCGTAATGACATCTGGGAGCATTGAATGCTGTCTTCCATTCATCCCCCTCACTTATTCTAACTAGGTGATAGGCATTTCTTAAGTCCAGTTTAGTGAAAACCTTAGCACCCTGAAGTTGTTCGAAAGCAGTGGAGATTAAAGGGAGGGGGTACCTGTTGTGAATGGTGATCTCGTTGAGTCCTCAGTAGTCAATGCAGGGCCGCAGGGTTTTATCCTTCTTGTCCACAATGAAGAAACCAGCGCCAACGGGAGAGCAGGAAGGCCGAATAATCCCCGCAGCCAGGGATTCCTCAATGTACATTTTCATGGCCTGGGTTTCAGGAGCTGACAGGGAATACAGCCAACCCTTGGGTGGAAAAGTACTGGGGAGCAGGTCAATGGCGCAGTCATAGGCCCAGTGAGGAGGCAAGGACGTGGCCCTGGCCTTGCTGAAAACTTCCTTAAGGTCGTGGTAGCAGATGGGAACCCGGGAAAGGTTGGGAAACTCCGGGTCCAGGCTGGGAGAGTTCTGGGAGGTATTAGGAGATTGAAGCTCTGATGGGGGAGTTTGAGAGGGTGAGAACAGTTCTTTTCACAAGTCTTCCCCCATGAAATTACCTGTCCAGTCTTCCAGTCAATGTGGGGACTGTGGAGTGTTAGCCAGGGGTATCCCAGGATGAGTGGGTGCTGAGGAGCTCTAAAGACATGAAAACTGATTCTTTCGGTATGAGAGTCAGGAAAGGACAGGAACAGTGACTGAGTTCGATGGGTGACCTTATATAATAGCCTGCCAACTAGGGCGCAGGCATCCAACGGCTGGTTGAGGCGGAAGGTTTTGAGACCCAGCTTCCTGATGAGACTAAAATCCATAAGGTTAGCATCTCAGCTGGAATCAACAAGAACTGGATGCTTGAGAGAAAACACAGGGGAGGTGAGGGACACAAAAGGTTGCAAACGAGAGGGATTAGACACAGTCAAAGTGCGGCTCACCAGTGCCCTCATCTTCACTGGCGAGCCCGGTCTTTTAAGCGGGCAGGAGGCGATGAAGTGGCCCAGTTGACCACAGTAGATGCAGCGACCCTCTGACACTTGTCGCTGGCGTTCCTCTGGAGTCAGGTGGGTGTGGCCAAGCTGCATCGGTTCCTCCGTGGCAGGAGGAGGCGCTGTCGTAGAGTCAGCAGGAGGAGTGCGTTGCCAGGGAGAAGAGGAAGAAGTTCTGTCAGCCTGTTGCTTCCACTGGAGCGGCGGGGAACTGCAGGGTCGGGTTCTGCTTCTCTCTCTCATACAGGCGCTTGTCTATCTTTATAGCCAGGGCGATAAGGCAATCCAGCTCTGCAGGTAAGTCCAGGGGGGCTGATTGGTCTTTGAGAGAGTCAGAAAGTCCATCAAGAAAAGCATCAAACAAGGCTAGCTGGTTCCAATCACTCTCCGCTGCTAGAGCGCGGAACTCGAGACCCTCTTTTTACCCTGTCGCAGCCTAACCAGGGCTCGGGCTGCCTCCCGTCCAGGGGCTGTCTGCTTGAAGATCTGGGTGAAGTTTTTGGAGAACAGCGGCAGTGAATTGCAGATGGGTGATTTCCAGTTCCACTCTGCAGTCGCCCAGGCCTCCGCTCTCCCAGTCAGGTGAGAAATAATGTATGTAATCTTTGAGTGGTCAGAGGGAAAGGCAGCAGCCTGAAGCTCAAAATGCAAATCACACTGGGTTAGAAAGGCTCGCCTGAGTCACCGGAGAAACGGTCTGGTCGGGAGAGGTGGAGAGGCAGGGACAGAGTGGCGGGCTTAGGAGAAGCATCATTGGGCCCAGATCTCGGTGGTGTTGCCGCTGTAGACTCTGCATCTTCTGCATTTGGTCCATGAGCTGGTTGATCTGAGTACTGAAAGCTGTGAAGAGGGACTCTTGACGACTTCTCAGCTCCTTCAATTCATGGCGAAGATGACTGATTTGCTCATCTTGACTGTGGATCTTGTGGGCCTGTGCCTGGAGCACTGAGCGAACTGTATCCACGTCTACTGAGTCCATGTTACAGTCCAGTTCGTACTGTCAGGAACGGAACACGGTTTGGACTCAAAATGCAGACAAACACAGTATGCAAGTCAAAAGACAGTCCTTTAATTGCAGCAGGGTCGGTACACAGGTGATCAGTCAGTACAGCAAGATAATCCAAATCTGTAGGCAAAAGGCGAGGTCAAAGACAAAAACAAGTCAGGATCTATAAGGCTTACTATGGAAGAAAAAAGGCTAGAACGCTGACACTAAGGAACAAGACGAACTGGCACAGAAGGAAGGGAACACTGAGGGAGGGAAGACAACGATACACAGGTGCAACACATTAGGGCAGGGCAGGTAATCACACGGGAGGGAGACACACGAGGGCAGGAAGTGAAGGACCTGGAACGAGACAAGAGGCGAGTATCAAAATAAAACAGGAAGTATAAGACAAGGAACACTGGGAGAAACAAAAGATAACTCAGCTTTCCAGCTGGGCATGACAGCTCATTTGATCTCAATTAAATTTTTCTCCTTGTTTAGGGTTCCCACGGGTCCTTAAAAAGTCTTAGATACAAAATTGGGAACTTGAGACCTTCAGTTGTCTTAAATTTGGCAAAATTTGGCTGAAAGTCACGACTGTGATGATCTGTGAGCCTGTAGGTCTGCTGTCAGTTAACAGGCACAGTACAGCTCACTCCTCCCAGAAACGCTTCCGTGCTGTTTGATGCCTAGTGTTATGCACTAAGAAGCAGGAAGAATAATTTGTCTACTTCTCTGAGGACAGATAAACGTACAGACAAACCCTGTTCTAATGGTAGCTCACGCTGTCAAAATCCAAACATGCCTCATCTCTATTCATCAAAGATTTTGATTTCTTGGCAGGACATTTGGTACACCCCAGGACGGAACCACCGGCCAGCCACTGGATTCCTAGAGGAAAGGCTGCAGAACATCAGGAAGAGGCTGAGAGCAACCAACAGGTTGGGAAGCATGGCACAGACATCGCCTCAAACGCCAGATGGTGGCGGTCTTGCAAGGGCTCTCATACCAGGTAATTATTAAACTTAAAAATTATTTGATGATGCAAATTATCAATATTTTAGTTACTCACAACATTCTTGTGTTCTTCTTTACAGAATGTAACATATCAGAGGAACATGCATCACAGCTTAAAGAATGGTTGAGAAACAATTCACAGCCCATCAGCCAGGTAGAGACCTACATGCATGACACAGCAGTCTACAGGGCCAAGTGCATTAGAGAGAACAATTGGACCGTCGATCAGATCCTCAAAGAGTTCCCTCGCCTAATGAGCAAAGGCATGGTAAGTTTAGGGAAATATGATCTTACATGTGATGAGGATGCATTGTTTATGACGCTTTATTAGTGTGGCACATTGAATTTGTTATAAAAATGTGTTTTCCATTTTATAGATTGCACAAGACTTTCTTGTCCTACTTGGGGACACTGCATCAAAGTTGTTTGAAAATTGGCTGCCAGGAGGGGAGTCTAAACTCGTAAGGTTCCTTCAAACAAGAATAGTTGCTTGCCCATAGTTCTAACCACCTCAAGGACAGTTTTTTTTGGAAAATGGACACTACCCCTGTTGCACTAAACTGATTTGTTCCAGTTCGTTACATGATATATATTAAGGATATGATGTATTAATAAATTTTTTCAAAGATTCCAGTATTGTTTTAGTGTTTATTGCATAATATGTGCTTTGCATAACCAAATAGAGCATGTATTTTGTTATAGGTTTGTAGTTGAACAGTTTTATAGATATGGGTAATCTATTGCAATTTATTTTAAATTGTACTGGAATGTGTTAAAAATAATCTGGCATATTGGTTAATTTGACTCAGCATTTGGGTAGAATATTTAACTCAGCTGTTGGGTTAAAATGGACCGACCCATCTTGCTGGGTCAAATTAACTGCTGCTGGGCTGGTGCTATAATAGCCCAGCGGTTGAGTTCTAAAACTGGCTGAATTGGGTTATTTTTAACCCAACAGTTTTTAGTGTGTAGGCCTCCATTGGGTTGTTACTGACCACACAATGCCTTTGTTCAGATAAATACCTTAATCCAGTTGGAGTTATGGAGCCTTTAACACTACTGTGGTACAGACTGTATCTTAAGGTGACCAGATTTCCTAAAATGAAAAACGGGGACATTTTCAGTGCAGTGGTGAAAAATCATTAAATATTATCATTATGAAATAAAAAATGGGGACAAGCATTTTCTCATGTATTTTGACCATCTTTTATTACCTCAACTCAAACTTCATACACTGCTCAAAAAAATAAAGGGAACACTAAAATAACACATCCTAGATCTGAATGAATGAAATATTCTTATTAAATACTTTGTTCTTTACATAGTTGAATGTGCTGACAACAAAATCACACAAAAATTATCAATGGAAATAAAATTTATTAACCCATGGAGGTCTGGATTTGGAGTCACACTCAAAATTAAAGTGGAAAAACACACTACAGGCTGATCCAACTTTGATGTAATGTCCTTAAAACAAGTCAAAATGAGGCTCAGTAGTGTGTGTGGCCTCCACGTGCCCGTATGACCTCCCTACAACGCCTGGGCATGCTCCTGATGAGGTGGCGGATGGTCTGCTGAGGGATCTCCTTCCAGACCTGGACTAAAGCATCCGCCAACTCCTGGACAGTCTGTGGTGCAACGTGGCGTTGGTGGATGGAGCGAGACATGATATCCCAGATGTGCCCAATTGAATTCAGGTCTGGGGAACGGGCTGGCCAGTCCATAGCATCAATGCCTTCGTCTTGCAGGAACTGCTGACACACTCCAGCCACATGAGGTCTAGCATTGTCTTGCATTAGGAGGAACCCAGGGCCAACCGCACCAGCATATGGTGTCACAATGGGTCTGAGGATCTCATCTCGGTACCTAATGGCAGTCAGGCTACCTCTGGCGAGCACATGGAGGGCTGTGCGGCCCCCCAAAGAAATGCCACCCCACACCATTACTGACCCACTGCCAAACCGGTCATGCTGGAGGATGTTGCAGGCAGCAGAACGTTCTCCACGGCGTCTCCAGACTCTGTCACGTCTGTCACATGTGCTCAGTGTGAACCTGCTTTAATCTGTGAAGAGCACAGGGCGCCAGTGGCGAATTTGCCAATCTTGGTGTTCTCTGTTAAATGCCAAACGTCCTGCACGGTGTTGGTCTGTAAGCACGCCGTCAGTTTGAGCAGACACATGCACATTTGTGGCCTGCTGGAGGTCATTTTTCAGGGCTCTGGCAGTGCTCCTCCTGTCCCTCCTTGCACAAAGGCGGAGGTAGCGGTCCTGCTGCTGGGTTGCTGCCCTCCTACGGCCTCCTCCATGTCTCCTGATGTACTGGCCTGTCTCCTGGTAGCGCCTCCATGCTCTGGACACTACGCTGACAGACACAGCAAACCTTCTTGGCACAGCTCGCATTGATGTGCCATCCTGGAGGAGCTGCACTACCTGAGCCACTTGTGTGGGTTGTAGACTCTGTCTCATGCTACCACTAGAGTGAAAGCACCGCCAGCATTCAAAAGTGACCAAAACATCAGCCAGAAAGCATAGGAACTGAGAAGTGGTCTGTGGTCACCACCTGCAGAACCACTCCTTTATTGGGGGTGTCTTGCTAATTGCCTATAATTCCACCTGTTGTCTATTCCATTTGCACAACAGCATGTGAAATTTACTGTCAATCAGTGTTGCTTCCTAACTGACTTGGAGTTACATTGTGTTGTTTAAGTGTTCCCTTTATTTTTTTGAGCAGTGTATATAAAAAATGCAACCCAAAGTGCTTTACATTAGAACATGTAGAACATTATACATTTTTGCACATATTATCAGAATGTTGTGTGTTAAGTATATGTATAGGTGTTTGTCAAAGATGACTTTGACTTTGACTTGACATCACTGTGGTCCCTCATACACATCCGTAGCCTCCTCCTCAGGAGCCTGGGTAGAATAAGAGCAGAGGAGAACATGAGAAAAACTGCAAGAGCAGATTCTTATTCTTAAACTAAGGTTTATATAATATTATTCAGTGTGAATAACTATTTTAAAAGCTTACAAACGTAGGACGATGGGCGCACTAACTTTTGGCTGTTTGCCAGCTGTCAGCTGTTTGTGACCGGCAGCTGTCAAACGCTCCCGCTGCACTGTAAGTATCTGACCAAAAGATGAATGAATGGCGTGCTGTAAAGCTGAAATAGGGGCACACCCTGAATAAGATGATACACAACATACCTTGTGCGCTGGTCTTTGTTCTTCTCTCTCCTTTTTGGCGCCACTAGAAGATGTTTGTTGATACTGCTGCGTTGCCGTCTGGTCGTGCAATCGTGATGACGTATGCACGTCATACGACGTCTTCTCTGGCGATGCGTTTACTTACTAACGTAATTACTGCTGCTCAGTGTCAAAATCGGGGACATTTCCGCGGACAGCTTTTACCGGGGACAGGTAACCCAAATCGGGGGGGGGGGGGGGGGGGTCCCGGAAAACGGGGACGTCTGGTCACCGTACTGTATCTCCGTATTTGATTTAAAAAGTTTAAAAGTTGTTATCACAGCATTGAATGCTGTTTGTTAGTAAGGCTGAAACGATTACTGGAATAATTCGAGTAAAAAAACGATCGAGTCATTTTTTCTTAAATCGCAAGTTTCGTTTAATTCGAACCACTCACATAATACGTCACACCCTGAAAACTTTGCGTGCCAGTAATTAAGATCCATGTGAAACAAAAACAGAGATGAGAAGGCAAGATGGAGCAAAGTAGGAGAAGCCGCTGTCATGGTGGAAAGCAAATGCAGCGCGATTTCCAGCCCTGGCAAAGTCCTGTCTGTGTATTCCAGCAACATCTACGGCATCAGAGAATTTGTTTTCTGCAGCAGGAAACATTGCAATAAAGCCCAGGGCAATCCTCAGTTGTGAGCATGTTGAAATCACTTTTCTTCACTGCAACCATAACCTTTACAGGTGTACACATTCACACAATCAACAATGCACTCACCACATACACACACACACACACACACACACACACTACTTATCTCATCTGGGAGATACAATACAATTCTTTTTCTTTTGTTTCTTTGGTATATTTGTTTAAGTTAAATATTTTCATTTGGTTTTGGGTTGTCCAGCTGTGGGGCATACTTTTGGTTAACAGGACTATTCCTGGTCCCCGCCCACAGCGGAATTTGTTAAGTTTGTCAAGTGTTATTTTCTGGTTACTGGTTTCCTTTCCTATAATATATTTGGGTTCAGTTAATTAGTTATTAGTTCACACTGTTGTGTGTGTGCTTGTGTGTGTTTTAGTATAGAATTCTGGCTTAATTAGCCGTACCACCTGAGTGTCCCACCACGAACTGTAGTATTATTTAGTTTTCCTCTGTTTCAGGACAGGAGCTGACCTTGTGTGCGGCAGACTTCCCTGGTGGTGGTTCCCCACTTTGGTGTGGCCCGTGGTGGTTTGGTTTGTAGTGGGTTTCTTTGGTTTGAGTTTTATCCTTTTATTTGTTTGCTTTAGTCTGTCTGTCACACAAATCTTACCCCCAAATTCCACTGGATGCGGAACGTCTCCGGAACGGCTTTGTACTCCACTGTCCGTCAACACCCATCGGATCAGTCTGTGATGCACACTGTTGCAGCTCTGCCGCAGAGCGGGAGTGGCGAGGACTCACGAGATCTTGTGAATTCACGCATAATCGCACGATATAGCCGGTTGTAGCATCTATAAAGAGAACCACAAAACCATTTAAACAATTGATACAACAATCAACAATGGGGTGTCGGCGAGAGATAGATGTGACTAGCGAGTGAGATTATCAGAAGCTGTTGGATTTGGTGGAGGGTCTTTGGATTTCCTGTCATTACGGTTGTTAGGGCTAGGATTGAGTAGTGGGAGGAATCTTTGTTGGGATATCAACCAATGGCCTGTATAGGCTCGGTATAAAGATATTCTTGCATTATTCCTCTCAAACTCCGGTAGGATGGCAGGGAAGGAGACGGATAGTGACAGCATGGAGCATAGTGGGGTAGATGAAAGGAAGGATAATGAGTGGGCAGAAGTGAGCAGGGGAAGAGGAAGGAAGGCAAGTTGCAGGACAAGAAAAAAAAATGAAGGAGCTAGTGCTAATGTCAGCACAGATGGATCAGAGAGTGAGGGTAGAGAGGGTAGGGTGAAGGATTTAAAAGCAGGATTATTAAATTTAGTTGTGGGAGTTGAGGGAGAGGGGGGAGTGAAGAAAATCGATCCAATGAAGCTAACAAAAATTATTCGAGGACAAGTTGGGGAAGTATGTGAAAGTTCTGGCTGATGGAAATTTGCTTATAGGGTGCAATTCTGAAATGCAGATGGAAAAGGCAATGGAAATGAGTTGGAAAATCAAGCTGTCGAAAGTAGTAAGAGTGGGGCAGCAAAGAGGCAGTAGATGCAAGGAGGTAATCTCTGGAATACCTCTGGGTATTACGATGCATGAATTGATTGAAAACTTGAAAGTATGGAATAGATCAGTCGTGAGCGCTAAAAGAATGATGAGGGGCGCTGCGAAAATGGAGACTGAGACCATTTTGATCGAGTTTGAAACAAAAGTCTGTCCACAAGAACTGTTTTTTGGGCTCATGAAATACAGAGTCAGGAAGTTAAAGATTAAAGTTAAAGAAAAAGTGTTGTGGCAAATGATGGTGAGTACAGAACAGGAATTGAAAAAGAAGGTATGGTTAGAGAAAAAGAGGTTGGTAATTTTTGTAGCCGGAGTGATTAATGCAACAGCTGAGGTCAAGTCTAAAACTGAAAGGATTCAAATCATTGTCAAAGCAGCAGTGCAACATCTTGACATGGCGGCTTTAAGATGGGAAGAAGTGAGATGATGTAAGTGCATACGCTAGTCAAGAGTCATGTTTTGGTTGATATTATTAACAATTTTAATACTCCAATGGAACGCAAGGAGTTTGATATCTAATGTACAAGAGTTTGAGGGATTCCTAGACAACTGCAGGCTGAAGCCAGACATTGTATGTGTCCAAGATATAGTTAGCTTTAGGGCACGTAGGGCAGGTCGCAAGGTTGTCTTTAAGTTTAGGGAGTTAGTCACTGAGTCTGGTCCAGTTTTTGTAGCACAAGTTTCTTGTGTTTACTCTGAATGGTTCAAACCTAACTTAGATTTTGTCTTGTGTGGGTATGAGGCAATTAGATGAGATAGGAAGGATGGAAGAGGAGGAGGATGTGTCACATTTGTTAAGTAAGGGATTCCTAGCAGGGTGCTTGCTATAGGAAAAGAGTTGGAGTATGTGGTGGTGGAAGTGTGGGTGGGAAAAAGGAAATTGGTGTGTGTGAATTATTTTAATCCCGGTAAGAGGGTGGAGTTGAATAAACTTGAAGAAATAGAAGGGCAAACAAAATCAAGTATTATGTGGTGTGGGGACTTCAATGCCCACAATACCTTGTGGGGAAGTGAGAAAACTGGTGCTAATGGAAGGTAATAGAAGGGTTCTTAGATGAGAGGAATTTAGTTTGTTTAAATTATGGTAGAAAGACAAGAATTGATGTAAATTCAGGAAAGGAATCTGCGATAGATCTAACTCTGGTTTCAAACATTATTTCCCACATATGTGATTGGAAAGTGTATCAGGAAAGACCATAGGCAGTGACCATTATCCAATTTTATGTGAGATAAACATTAATTAAACTAGGACTGAAGAACACAGAGGTGGAAAATGGGTATTTGTGAAGGCTGACTGGAAAAATTTAAGGAAGAGAGTGATGTATATCTAAGACAGATTAATGGGGATATGAACATAGATGATTTGGATATCCAAATTAAAAATGGTATCAGAGCAGCTGCACTTAAATCCATACCTAAGGGTAAAGGGAAAATAATAAGGAAGGGATGAAATGGAATGGTGGGATGAAAAATGTAAAGAAGCAATAAAAAACAGAAATAAGGCATTTAAATTATTGAAGAAAACTCATAATTTTCAACATATGATATTGTATAAAAAGGCTCAGGCCTTAGTAAGAAACCCAATCAGACAAGCAAAAAGAAGCTATTGGAGGAAATTTTTTGACTCAATCGGAAATACAACCCCAGTAGGTGAGATATGGAGGATGATAAGAAATATGGGAATGGACTTATCCAGTGTTAGTAAATGGAAATGAAGTAGCAGTAAGTAATAAAGACAAAGTTGAGCTATTGGCTAGCACCTTTGTTAAGGTGCATAACTCTAATAATTTGTCTGAGGAGGGAAGAAGGGGTAGGAACAAAACAAAAGCTGAGAACATGGAGGCCTTAAGGAAAAAGGAAAATCTCAGAGATGAACAGAGTGTGTCATTCTCCTTGGGAGAGTTGAATAGAGCGTTGGCTAAAACTGGCATGACTGCACCAGGTCAGGATGGAATATGTTATATGATGATAAAGCATCTGAGTGAAGAAGGTCTGAGCTGTCACACCGTGGTGAGGTTGTCTTGTCCTGGTTTTGTTTTTGTCCCGTCATTTCCTGTTTTATTTTGAAAGTCTAACTCTCCTCTTGTTTCAGAGCACTTGCCCTTCCTCATGTGTCAACCGTGCATCTCCCTGATTGCCGATTGTCTCCACCTGTTTCCCATTTCCCTTCATGTGTTTAAATAGTCTGTGCTCCCCGTGTCTTGTGCCAGTGTTTCTTTGTCCTTGTCCTGCACCAGAGCTCTCCTTCATGCCCACAGCCTTTAACTACTTTGTAAGCCTTGTTCCTCGAATTGAGTGATTTTTTTTTTTGTTTGTAATTTTGATAATCATAGCTTGTTTTCATAGCCCTTTTGTTTCTCCTCGTCATGAGTGATTTTCTGTTTGTTACCTTTTGTATTTAGAGTATATCATAGTTAGTTTTCATAGGCCTTTTGTTTTTCCTCGATAAGAGTGATTTTGATTTCTGTAATTTTTTTAAATATTATTTCATATCCTCCGACTTTTGCGTGAGTTGATTCTTTTGGTTTTCTTTAGTCAGGTTTTCTCCTAACGGAGCGTTTTGTGTTTACCTTTTGTTTTCTTTTAGTTAGTGTTTTTTTTCCTCCTCCGGGAGTGATTTTTATTTAGACCTTAGAGTATAGTGACGATCTCTATTAGTTAAGGTTACATAGCCCTCTTGCTTTGTCACTCTGGTTTGAGGTCCTTGTGTTTCAAATAAAGTCATTTATTATTGAAAGTCTCTGCATCTGAGTCCTGTTTGAGTCCCGGCCTGATATGAGCAAACTATTATTATTGTATATAAAGAGTGGGAAGAAGGTAGATTACTAGTGAGCTGGAAAAAGGTAATTATTATTCCCATAAAGAAGCCAGGGAAAGATCCAAGTAATCCAGCAAATTATAGGCCGATCGCATTGACATCTCACATATGTAAACTCATGGAATGAATGGTAAATGAAAGACTGATGTATTTTTTTGAGAAGGAGGGTTTAATAGCAGGATACCAAAGTGGATTTAGGAAAGGACGTAGTACTTTGGATCCAATATTGTGTCTAAAGAATGAAATAAGCAATTTAATAAGGAAAAAAGAATAAGGAATAAGGAAAATTTAATAAGCATTTATTTAATTTATGTAGCATCAATTAGATCAAGACTTGATTATGGGAGTTTGGTGTATGGATCAGCAGCAAAGACGGTGCTTAGTGAGTTAGATGTGATACAGGCCCGGGCCCTCAGAGTGTGTATTGGAGCAGTGAGAACATCACCTGTGTGTGCCCTGCAAGTGGAGGCAGGAGAAATGCCTTTGTGTTTACGCAGGAAGCAACTTAGAGGGAATTACTGGATAAGTTTGAGGGGGCACAGTGATAATCATCCAACTAAAAAGGTACTAAAAACTTGCTGGGAAAAAGAAGGAACTGCAAAATCAAGTTTTGGGTGGATAGGGGACACAACAGCAAGAGAACTGGGGATATATGGAATGGAGTTCTGTCCGGCAGTGGAGTGGCCTAGGACCCCTTTGTGGGTGCTGGAACCTTTGATAGTAGAATTTACTTCCAGTTAAGTCAAAAAAGAACAGTATGGACCTAGTAAATGAGTTTTATAGTTATACAGAAAGTAAATACAGAGAATATGTACAGGTGTATACAGATGGATCTAAAGATCCAGAAACTGGTAGTACTGGATCTGCAATCTCAGTTCCCAGCCACAGAGTTGCAGTAAGCAGGACATCAGATTACTTTAGTGTATATTCAGTGGAGTTATATGCTATCTGGATGGCCTTAGAATGGATTATGCAAACTAAAACAAAAAGAGCCCTGATTTGTAGTGACTCACAACAGCTTTGGTTAGTCTAAAAATAGGTTCATCCCGTAATCATCAGGATCTGGTGTTCAAAGTAAGGGAGATACACTCAAAAGTTGTAAGAGAAGGCACTGACATCACATTCATTTGGGTCCCTGCACACATAGGCATTTTTGGAAATGAAAGAGTGGATAAACTGGCTAAACAAGCTGATAAAAAAGAAACAATAGCCATAACAATAAAACTTTCTAAATCAGAAGGAAAGAATATTGTATGGAAGAAAATCAATGTTGAATGGCAGCAATACTGGGATCAGGAAACAAAGGGAAGACATCTTCATACAATACAAAATAGAATGGATATTGAGAGATATAGAGGAGGAAATGGAAGTCTAATGGTAGCAATGAGTAGAATCAGAATAGGACACAGTAATTTAAACGGGCCACTTTATTAAATTGGAAAACATCCAACTGGTATGTGTGACATCTGTAAACAAGCTGAAACAATAGAACATGCTATTATTAATTGTAGAAGTTATATCCAGGAAAGACGGAACATGATGACAGGGATGGGAAAAGTTGGACTGATAGGGACAGATCTTAAAAGTATTCTTGAGTGTGTTGATAGTGGGCAAGGCTGGAGATATATATTTGAATTTCTTTCAAGAAGCGGATTGATAAGGAGAATTTAGACAATAGATATAATTAGTCACAGTAGGTGGCAGTAATGCAATTAACAGGATGCCAGCTGCCTTAAAACCTCAAAGAAGAAGAAGAAGAACATTTAAACAGTTTATTGTGTCCATCCAGAGGAGTAGAAGAAAATCGACTCAGTCCAGTCCTGTAGATCTGCCATTTTTGTGCAGATTATTATGATTCAACCATGGGTAAGTGCAATCTTTATATTTTTAAACGAAACTGATAATAAACCAAATATTTATTTTGAGTTAATTAGTCTTGTTTAGAGGCATTAGGAAAGTACTAGGCCATGTAAATAAACAATACTGGAAAATATCTTGCTAATCTTGTAAAGAAGAGGGCAGATTCTCAAAAAATAGTCTCTATTACTGACTCTAATGGTGTTAGATCGTTGACACTAGAACCATTAATAAACACTTTGCATCATTTTATTCCAACCTATATAGTTCCAAACAGCCTGACAATGCCCTGACCCTTATGTGTCAGTTTTATGCAGATTTAAGACTCCCCAAAGCTACGGATGATCAAAATTACAACTAAATGCCCCAATTACTAGAAAAGAAACGCTACTTGCTTTGAAATGTATGCCTTCCGGTAAGGCCCCAGGACCAGATGGATTTGGATGTGAGTTTTATAAGGAGTTTAGTGGTATTCTCTTAGATCCTCTGTTGTCTATGCCTAACCATTCATTTGAAAATAGGATCCTACTTCAATCCCTTAGGGAGACCAACATTTTTCTCATCCTTAAAAAAGGAAAATGCCCAGAGAGCTGCACCTCATACAGGCCGATAGCCCTACTTAACTCTGACTAAAAACTGCTCTCCAAAATTCTGGCCTTACGCCTAGAGAAGGTTCTGCCCCATATTGTCAAGGAGGACCAAACTGGCTTTGTCAAGGGCCGGAACTCCTGTGATAATATGAAGAGGCTCCTTAACATCATCCAACTAACCCAGAGCTCTAAGGACCCGGCCCTCGTGCTATCTCTCGATGCCAAGAAGGCATTCGACCGGGTTTAGTGGTTGTATTTGTTTTATGCTCTAGAGGAATTTGGCCTATGTGATAATTTTGTGAATTGGAATAGGGTTCTGTATAATATTCCGACGGCAGCAGTTCTGACCAATGGGCTGAGATCCAACAACTTCCCCCTCCACCGCGGAAATAGGCAGGGCGACCCCCTCAGCCCCCTGCTCTTTGATATTGCTATTGAGCCGCTGGCCCAAGCAGTAAGGCAAAACAATTCAATATCATGTATCTTTGTTGGTGAAACAGAACACAAAATTACATTATATGCGGATGAAATTTTGATACATTTATCGCAACCCCAAACCTCTGTTCCCTGCCTGATTAAGGTCATTTTGTCATTTAGAGTCTTTTCGGGATATAAAATGAACTTTGCGAAATACGAGGCTATTCCCCTGGGGTCGCTAACAAGTGTTCCAGATATGGCTGAGCCCTTCCTGTTCTGCTGGTCTCCCACCGGTTTCACTTACTTAGGAGTGCATTTAACACCCACTTTTGATCAGATGTTTAAGTCCAACTTCCCCCCCTCTTGGATGCTATAAGGGCAGACTTAGACCGCTGGGCCCCTCTCTCTCTTTCCTGGCTAGGTAGGGGTGCTCTTATAAAAATGAACGTCCTGCCCAGAATGCTATACCCGCTGCAAATGATCCCTATCTTATTATCCAACAAGGTTATTAAGGTGCTTGAAGGCTGGCTAAGCTCCTTCATTTGGAGCAAAAGGAAGCCCCGTCTCAAGATGACAAAATTTCAAATGGCAGGTTGTGATGGAGGGTTATACGACCAAATCTTAGATTTTACTGCCATCACACCTGCGAGTGATTGCAAGCTGGCACAACTGTGATCCAGCCTGGATTTGGCTTGATATGAATCCTGTCAGTCAAAGTGTCCCTTATTGAATCTACTGTTTATGAATAATCCCGAATCTATTAAAAAACACTGCTGTAACCCTATTACTCTCCGTACTATCAGAGCCTGGAGATCTATTCACTCTACAGAAGGCCGGGCTCAGTTGTCATCTCCTCTCACTCCCATCTTTGATAACCCGGACTTCCTGCCAGGCTGTAAGGACCAGGGCTTTAAAGTGTGGAACACCCAAGGGCTTAAGAAAATCGGTGATCTATTTAAAGGCCAGATTTTACTATCCTTTCAGCAGTTGCAACAGAAATTCGGTTTATTTAATCAAGGTGACTTCTACAGATATTTACAAATTAGAGATTTCATAGTTAAAGACACCACCCTAATGACTAATAACACCACTTCTTGTGTGGAAAAAGCCCTGTGTCTACAGATTAGTAAGAAATACATTACTGTTTTTTACAGAGCCCTAAACTCTAATTCTCCTCTTACCTCACAAACCACCAAGCAAGCTTGGGAGAAAGATCTAGGCGTTGCTATAGATGATGCTGACTGGCAGGAAGTCTGGTCTCAGGTCATGAGCATTTCTGTATGTCACCGCACCAAATCCACACAGTTCAGAATTGTACATTGCACGCATATAACACCTGTTGTCAAGAACAAAATGGACGCTAATATTTCCCCACTTTGCTGGAAATGCAATTCTGAGACTGGTAATTATGTTCACTGCCTCTGGCCATGTGTGAAGTTACAAAGGTATTGGTCTAGTATTGTGAATGAACTGACTGCTATCTTTGGTGTCTCAATACGGATGGACCCTATGTGCCTGATACATGGTCTCCCGGATGGTCGGGTAACAGACACTAAACACAAGAGACTTTTCAATATACTGACTTTTGCTGCTAGAAAGAACATTCTAATCTTCTGGATCAAGAATGTTGCTCTGTCAGGTCTCTGTCTTTATGTTCTTGGACTTCCTGTTTTATTTTGTAATCTGTGTTTATTCATGTCATGGCTCATCACTTCCTGTCAAATTCCTTTGTTCTGTTTCCCGCCAATAATCTCCACACCTGTGTCTGCCTGTATTTAAGTCCATGGGTCACGCCCATTCTTTTGCCAGATTGTCATCGATACCCCTGTGTGCTTTGCTAGTGTATGACCTGTCTTTTGCCTCACCGGTTTTTTGGAATTCTTCCTTGCCCTCTTCGGATTTGTTTGCCTGTTTCTCCTGACTGCCTCCTCGTGTATGACCCTGCCTGCTCTTCAGTAAAGTTTAGCGGAACCTGGACTACTTTGTGTTTGTGGTGTTCACTCTGTGACTGAGTCTCTCGATAGTCTTAGGCCTTGTCATGCTCCAACACAAAAACCATGGCACAACATTGTTATGGACTGCATTCCTAGTGAATACATCACATGCATGCTTAACTCCAAAATAATTGTTTTCTATAAGGTCTTGGACCCTTACTTGCAGCATATTGGGCCCACACTGTCATCCACCTTGCTTTGTGGATTTCCCAGATCAGCCTAGCCTATCTTTGCACTTTGATTCAAGTGCTCACTATCTAACAAGCACCTTGTAGCCCTGCTATGTTTATATGCTCTGTATTGATATTCATCTGGATACTGCCTTGTCTTGTTGCGAGAGATTGAAAGGGAGGAGGCTGGATGGAAACTGTACCCACTGTCATTTATTTTTATTTTCATATTTACTGTACCCACATTCCCACATTCTGCTGTTTTGTCCTTTGTCATGTTTGAGCAGTTCTGTGTGTTTTGCGTTTTGAGAAAATGTAATAAAAATATAAAAAAAGCCCAAAACTATTGTTATTGTATGAAAAAGAAAAAATATATAAAACAAAAAAGCTGTAGTTCATTGTACTTCTGAGTGACAATAACATTTAATATATTAATAATAGTAACAATATAATAACTAACTATGTTAGTGCCTGTTCCTAGGAGGAGAACAATTGCTTTATTACTTCTGCTTGCAAGACTGGAGGAGGGGTAGAAGGAGTGCAAGCCGGCACTGGGTCCATCCATTGAACCAGCGCAGACTTCAACAAGGAGATTTTTATCATCTTGTGGTAGAATTGGATAGTGGATAGCATCACCAGTATTTTTGTATGAGTGCAGAGCAAATGGATCAGCTTCTCTCAATCATAGGCCCAGAACTCACCAACAGAACACCAAGTACAGAGCTGCCATAAAAGCAAAGCAGAGACTGGCTGTTGGACTGAGGTGAGCGTGACATTATGTACACAATGAATCACTGATCCCAATAGGTTTGAACTTTTATTTTTCAAAATTAAAGACACACAAAGTGTAAACCAGAAGAAATTCAAAGAGATAATCTAAAAAAAAAGTTAGAGAAAATAAAAATCTGTAAAAACAAATGTAAATGCTAAATCACAGCCAAACAACTATTTACAAATTTGCTCACATTACTATTTACTGATCAGTGTATGGTGTGCTGCCCTCCCCCCCACTGTAGGTTTTCCTCTGAGGGCAGCATCTCTGTGAAATGCCCAATAGGGTTAACTGGGGGGGGGGGTGTAAATGGCCAGTAAGTACCTGGCCTAGGCAGAGGTGCAAGGGGTTTGTGGGGTGTAGGGGGAGGTTGAGGTTGAGTGCAGCTTTGTTGCTCTCGTGACAGCTGCATTGAAGCAGTGCTGCTCTCTATAAGCATGTTTACATGACACCTAAAAAAAAAAAAACTAATTATTGCGTTAGTCTGACCAAAACTGGACTTTTAAAGTACAAGTGTTGATATCAAGATACATTCATGCTGTCATTACTTACTGAAAGCATCGCTATCTTTTCTGGTGGTCCAACCAAGGGCATTGTATTATGACAATTCAGGCCAGTTTGTCAGGTTGCCTTGAAGGGCATCTTGAAAGATGCAGTGTTTCCCAGACAGACACTAAATAAAAAGTTGTATAGAAATTATGTATAGAAATTCATTTCAAGGGATTTTGTATATCCACAGACTGCAGCACTGAAGTCAAATCATCACAGAAGCAGAATACTGATAAAATCAAAGTTATACTAGACAGAACACAATTTGCTCCCAAAGATTGTTTGTTAGTAAGAGTCAGCACGTTTACATGACACCTAAAAAAACGAATTATTGCGTTAGTCCGACCAAAACTGGACTTTTAAAGTACATGTAAACACGTTAGCTCGACTGAAATCGAGTTTATAATTGTTGGACTAACACACCCAGCTAATGCGATTGAAAGTCGATCTACTGCTGCATGTATACGGACAGTCGGGCTGGAGATGTAGGAAGTGATGTGCGCATGTGCTGAAATTTCGCGCTAAGCTATGACCCGGAAGTTGAACGGCATTTAAAATGTAAATGCAAACGTCAGACAAAAGAAGCCGGCTAACTGCTACACGTCGAACATGGCAAAGTCTGCAGCAAAAGCTCATTTTTGGACGGATACAGAGGCTAACTTGCTAGCTCACTGGTCTTTGTTTCTTTCCACCTCTGTTGTGGTCTGTGAAGTCATAGGTCAATCGGTAGTGGCCCATAACCCACAAGCAGAAAGAGTGCATATCGCCACCTATCGTAGCGGAGGCAACATGATTTCAACAAATAAATCGATTTAATTCCCGTGCATGTATACTGGGACAAGGACAGAAGTCCGATGAGATGGCTTTATCGAGCAATAACCATAGCCTGACTTAAGTGTGCATGTAAACGTACTGATTGTCATGCAGCAAGTTTAAAATGCCAATTTTTGCCTGCCGCCTCCTGGTTTGGTCTAGTCGGTAGAGTTGTGGGATGAGGCTCACTGCGAAGTGATAGCACTCATCGAGCTCACTGTCAGGTTTCATATTTGGCTCTTCTAGAATTGATAGAAGACGGTCTTCCAAATCAGAGGTCTGCTGTGGTCTGTGGCTCCTCCTTGGGTTTGCGTGAGCCCCCCTCTCCCTCGGGCTCCGGGACCTGTGGGGCCTGTATCTCTCGCCAGATGTAGTGGGCCCCCGGTACAGACTGTGCTGTGGAAACAGTCTGTGCTGTAGATAGACTTGGAGCGGGTGAAACAGACCGTCCCATTGATGCAGTGGGCAGAGCCAGATCATCAGATCCACATGCCAACACTGTTGTGGAAGATCTCTCCTCCTCTGCAAAAGCAGCGCTCAGGTTGCTTTTCGAACTACAAAACAAACACATACAAAGAAACTAATTAGTCACATTGGTGTCAGAGACACAAGAATGATCTACTACTTAATTGGAACTTTGCACATAGAATGTAAATATGATATCACAATCAATAATGTTATATAATTAAAGATTAAGAATAAGAATTTCATACAGACCTTCTCGGGCGTAGGTGGGGCAAAAGGAAAGACATGATGTCCATGAACTTCCATTCCTTTTGTGACCCCCCCTGCCGAGCTGGTGGCAAACACCTTCTTTCAGCTCTTGACAAAGCTGTCCCTCAGGGACCGCCATTTCACCTTGCAGAGCTCAACTGAAAAAAGAAAGACATATTAAAAACACAATCATACATTTAACAAATCTTTTTTTCTTTATTCACTTCACAGGTACCTGGCTTCTGGGGACTCACTTATCAGCCTAGCCATCAACTACCACCTTGCCCACACAACAGTGATTAATTCTGTTCACTTGGTGTGTGCCACCATAGAAAAGGTTATGATGAAGAAGTTTTTATCACAGCTGACCACAGACACATGGAACGAGATAGCATAACGCTTCTGGGAGAAGCGGAACTTCCCAAATTGCCTGGGAGCACTTGATGGCAAACGTCATAATTCAAGCACCACCCCAGTCCGTTAGTCAATACTACAACTACAAGAAGACTTTCTCCATCATGCTTTTGGCACTCCTGGATGCTGACTACCGTTTCAGGTGCATTCAGGTGGGAGACGTTTGATGGTGGGGTCTACGAAGGCTCGGATTTGGGGAGAGGGATGGAGAACCACACTCTTCATGTTCCTCCAAAAACCTCTCTGCCTGGTGCTGCTCACATTGGGGATGTACCACATGTCATGGTGGGAGATGCAGCATTCCCTCTAAAGCCCTACCTGATGAGACCCTACCCAGGAAAGAACCTCAACCACAAAAAAAGGATTTTCAATTACAGACTCTCCAGAGCGAGGATGATGGTTGAAAATGCCTTTGGCATTTTGGTGTCACGTTGGAGGATTTTCCGTCGCAGGATTAACCTGCACCCCAAAAACGTGGACACACTTGTGGTGGCAGCATGCACCCTGCACAATTTCCACCTTGCGCCAAGTGAAAATGTGCAGCTGCTGGAAGAGGCAGAGGACCTCAGGAAACTCATGGCACCAGTGACAAAAATGGGAGGAAACAGGGCATCAAGAGAAGCCTGTGCAGTCAGGGAGAGCTTGGCCACTTTTTTCATCTCCCCCGAGGGCAGTGTGTCCTGGCAGGACAAAATGGCTTAAAATAATTTCACTTGAAGTCATTAACTTGACCGATTAGTGTACCTTTGTATTTCTTTTTTTTTTCTCCTGATGTGAAAAGGTTGTACTAAGTTATGTACTATGATTTTTATTGAAAATAAACTGGTCTGGCTACTTCTTGGCAGCCCCCCAATTTGCAAGCGTGAAAGTACTGTGGCCATGATTATGTGATCAGGACACCAACAGCATGGCAGTTTCTACAGCACCCCCCCCACGACAGTATTTAGGTTAACACAGCAAAGATTTACCACTTATATTTTAACTTTCACAAATATCAAACACATAGTAACATAAATTATTTATTCTTATATACATATAAAACATAACTCAACCTTTACTTACTGCATTTCATGACATCATATCAGCTGATAAAAGCTCTTCATACAAATCAAACAACCCTGCAATGGATAGTTATTTCAATGATTTTCATGGGTTTGCTACATTTGTAACAAGAGAATGTCTCATTTAATGTACATGAACAACCTATTTGCCTTCAAACACAATTTATTGGACCACATTAGTAACTTACCATCCACTCCAATTACTCCTTGTGGCCGTAAGCCACCCAGATTCTCCCCCAGCAATGACCACACCACCACTGAAATGTCGGCAAGACCTTTTATTTTGTCCTTCTTTGATATGCCGTAGTCCATGTACATATATCTCGTGTTCCTTGCTCCTTCTTCCCTCCGGTGAGCATCCTCCCTGCGCTCCTTGTCCTCTATACTGCAGGTAAAAAGAGCCCCATTAGTACTCCTCAGTACAGCTGGCCTTAATCACTTACCTGGCGCTGGTCCTGCGGAGCCGGCCCTGCCCTGTCTCCCCCTCCTACAGTCGGAGCCCAAACCACGCCCACCTCCACACTCCTGCTATGCTATTCCACGCCGCATCCTTTTTATTGGAGTGTGGAAATTGGAAGAAATCGCAGAAGACAATATTTCACATTGAGCACATGAATGTGTGTGTCGTTTAATCAGACAACAGGAAAAAACAAGAGAAACAAAAATGGCGTTGTCCAGCAACAAGACCGGCATAGTGCTAGACGTCATGAAACATTTAAAGGGACCATGATCCCTGAACAACCATACTCACATGACGTGAGTACGGACTGTAAAATGATAGACATGCAACCAATTACTTTCACAACTGCACGAAGAATTATGTTAACCAAGAACTGCTTATATAATGAACAGTGTGTAGAACTACACTTAAGAAGCAAGGTGAATTATGAATGTCACTATGTATGTCCACTACACACGTCCCCCCCGAATTCACCATAACAGAAGAAAAACTGTCAACGTGGGGGCGGGCGAATTAACCGGCCACAACGGCTCTGCTGTAAAGGAGGCAGAGGAGGTTCAGCTGTGGTGGGGTTACCGCTTTGACATGTGTGTTGAGCCTGGAGGGAGGGAGCTTTGGGAGGGAAGGGAGCAGGGGGTGGGAGTGGAAAAGGACGTCCGCGACACGAAGGCTGGGCCAATTCAATGGGCCTGGCCACATCCAAGTGAGCTGGTTTGAGATAATCAATTGAAAAACGTTCGGCTTGCCACCAATGTCCACCACAAAATGTTTGTCCCCTGTCTCCAACACACGGAATGGGCCCTCATAGGGCGAATGAAAACATGGTCCGCCGTCTGCAGTTTAGCGGGGATGTGTGACTGAGGCAGGCCGTGATGGGAAGTTGGGACGGGTGCAAAAAGCCGTGCATTGTCCAGTAGTGTGGACCACTGAAGGTGGTCACATACCAAGGGACTGTGGTGCTGGGGACAAAATCCCACAGTGGCTGACCAAAAACAAGCTCCGCAGAGGAGGACTGTAGGTCCTCCTTAGGTGCAGTTCTGATGCCCAGCATCACCCACAGGAGCTTATCAACTCGTGTTGCTGTCTTTGAGGCTGGCATGAAGAGCAGCCTTCATCGACCTATGAAAACGTTTACAGAGTCCGTTAGCCTGTGGGTGATAAGCGGTTGTGCGGTGGAGTTTCACTCCAAGGCTGTCTGCTACAGCGTTCCACAGCTCAGAAGTGAACTGTGCACCCTGGTCTGAAGGAGTGCCAAAATGGGCAACCCAGGTGCCGATGAATGCCCGTGTCATCTCAACAGAAGCTGTTGATGTCAGTGGAACTGCCTAAGGCCAACGGGTGGTCCTGTCAACCATGGTCAACAGGTGCGTAAAACCGTGAGAAGAGGGCAGAGGGCTGACCAGATCTACGTTTACCTGATCAAAACGCCTCTCTGGCACTGGGAACTATTCTAACGGGCTTTTGTGTTGCGGTGTACTTTGGCCCGCTGGCACTCAACACAGGTATTAGCCCAGTCCCTAACGTCCTTCTGGACACCATGGCACACAAATTTTGCTGAAATTAGTCTCTGTGATGCTTTTGAACCTGGATGGGAGAGACCGTGGATGGCATCAAAAACTTGTCGATTCCATCCGGAGGGCACGATTGGCCGACGACTGCCTGTGGAGATGTCACACAACAGCGTGGTGCCGGCCTCGCTGAAAACCACGCCCTGTATCTGCAGCCCTGAGGTCAAGGACCTCAGGAGTTGCACGCCCAGGTCTGTGGTCTGATCCGCTGCCATGCGGCTGTAATCCAAACCAAGATGGACTGCCCCTGCCACGGCCCGTGACAGGCAGTCCGCCACGTGATTTTTCTTACCGGCAACGTGCTGCAAGTCTGTAGTGACTCTGAAATGTAGGACAGTTGATGTTGCTTTCGGGCGGACCACGGCTCAGTCACTTTGGCCATGGCAAAAGTCAGCGGCTTGTGGTCGACAAAAGCAGTGACATGCCGACCTTCCAGCAAGGAACGAAAGTGTCTAATAGCAAGGTAGAGACCAAGCAACTCACGATCAAAAGTGCAGTACTTCCGCTCGCTGGGGCGCAACTCTCGGCTGAAGGAGGAAGGCCCCACCAACCCACTGCCCATACACAGCACCGACAGCATAGTCCGAGGCGTCCGAGGAAATGGCGATGGAGGCTGTGGGAGAAGGATGGGCCAGCATGCTGGTGTTAGCTAGAGCTGCCTTAGTGGCAGCAAAGGCCTTGTCCCTGGACTCAGTCCAGTCCACTGCATGTTTGGCCTTACCTGTCAAGGCTTCGTACAAGGGCCGCATGAGCTGGGCAGCTCACCATGCCAGAGAACCCCTGCAGAGATTTGACGGTGAGAAGCGTGGAAACTGTGTGACCGCCTCCACCTTTGACAGGAGAGGGACTGCACCGTCTTTAGTGACTCTGTGTCCCAGAAAGTCAATTGTGCAGAGGCCAAACTGGCACTTGGCAGGGTTGACAATTAGCCCATGTTGGCTAAGCCCTTCAAAGTGTTCGGAGGTGCGCCAGGTGTTGAGACTTAGACGTGCTCGCAACCAGGATGTCGTCCAGATAAACAAGAAGAAAAGGCAAATCCCATAACACAGAGTCCATGAGGCGTTGAAAAGATTGAGCTGCGTTTTTAAGGCCGAAAGGCATGCGCAGAAACTCAAAGATACCAAATGGTATGATCACTTCTGTTTTGGGTATGTCCGGTGGATGTACAGGCACCTGATGATATCCCCGGACAAGGTCCACCTTTGAAAAAATCACCTTAGCGGCCAGGTGTGCCGAAAAATCCTGCACATGTGGGACTGGGTATCGGTCAGGGGTCGTGGCCCCATTAAGCCGCTGGTAGTCGCCACACGGGTGAAAACCCCCGGTTTGGGGACAATGTGGAGGGGTGATGCTCATGGGCTGTTGGACCGGCGGACAATACCCAGGTGTTCCATGTTGGCAAACTCAGCCCTGGCAACGGCAAGCTTAGTTGGGTCGAGGAACCGAGCACGGGCATAGACGGGCGGACCAGTAGTGGCAAGGTGGTGCTCCATGCTTCACAGTAGACGCAGAGAAAGTTGGTTGAGTGAGGGCTGGGAACTTGACATGTAACCAGTGGAAGACATCCGAGGTACCTCGTGCCATATGTTCGGATGGGGGTACCATTAGCAGCCTCCATTGGAGGCCCGTGGCTGTTGGTCACCATGTCCAAATGGGATTCAGGCAGGATGCCCCTTCTGTGCTCCCATGTCACACAGGAAATGCCGTCCGCAGATGGTGTCATGGATGAAAAGCAGCCTGCCTACGCGGCAGATGCTCTACTACTGAGCGCCGGCCCCGGCGTTTCCCAACCTGCCGAAAGTGCATGGGGAACGGCATTGCTTAGCCTTGGTTCCTTGCCATGGTAGAAACAAAAGCCAGAAGATTGCTACTGGCTGGAAGACCACTGCCAGCTAGACGTGGTTGCAGCGTTGATTGTGGAGTCATCCGAAGTCCTGGGAGCGATGTGAACGGGAAGGAAAGATGCTACACAGTGCTGCTGACTTTTCAGCCTCTTCAGCCAGCCTCCGATAGTCCGTGATCGTGGTGTTGGCCAATGCAGCTCTCACCTGAGAAGGCAGTTGACGCAAGAAAAGTTGGACGAAAAGTAAATCGGGACTGTGTTCACCAAGGAGATCCAGCATATGTTCCATGAGCTCAGATGGCTTGCTGTGAGCCAACACGACGTAATAGTATTTTGTCGTGTCCGCGGTGATCTCTCACAGCGCGAACTGTGCTTCAGTCTGAGGGAACCATGTAGACGCTGCTGAGTCCCAGAATTCGGGGAGTTTGAGGGAAACAGCATTCGTGGACATGATTGTGTCTCTGGATACGTCTAGGAGACTAATGTCGGGGTTACCAGTGTGAAAAAGAAATCGCAGAAGACAATTTCTCACATTGAGCACACGAATGTGTGTGTCGTTTAATCAATGGGGCTGTCCAGCAACAAAACTGGCATAGAGCTAGACGTCATGAAACATTTAAAGCGACCATGATCTCTGAACAACCATACTTACATGACGTGAGTACAGACTGTAAAATGATTGACATGCAAGCAATTACTTTCACAACTGCACAAAGAATTATTATTATGTTAACCAAGAACTGCGTATATAATGAACAGTGTGTAGAACTACACTTAAGAAGCAAGGTGAATTATGAATGTCACTATGTATGTCCACTACAGGTTTCTCTATAAATAGGATATGACAAGTCATAGACAATGCTGTGATTTTGAAACTCCAGAATAAGCATTTCCACATCCATGGTGTCAACGGGGTGAAATGACGCCTGAAACCCTCTCACCTGTTTTTGTCTGTCTCCGCCCATTATGACATTGTCAAGGTGTGAAATATGATCCGCCGTGAACACTGAGTATTTTATTTTGAAAATAAACCGGATGTTTTATTTTGTGTCTGTGCACGCTTTACCGTCCCGCGCGATCTGCTCCGTGCTTGATTTATGCGCCGTGCTCGATTTATGCGCCTTGCTCCGGCATCCGGCAAAATTAGAACTATCTGTTGCAGAGGGCTGCCGGATGCCGGAGCTGTTCCGGAACCGTGACGCAGCAGAACCACAGCCGGTGGAAGCACGCACATTGACTAGAATTGAAACGTATCGGCTCCTCTGCCGTACCGGAGCGGAGTCACAGCCGTTCCGCATCCAGTGGAATTTGGAGGTTAGCCCTGATTCTGCCTTTGTTTTTGTTATTGCCATTTGTTTTGTGTGGTTGCTGCCATTACCAGTGGCTTATTGTGGACAACCAGGTCAGGTACTCTTAATCATCTTTTAAAAGTAGAAAATTGTTACTAATTAAGCTATTATATTTGGAAGTCTGTCCTCTTTAAGATTATTGGTGTAGCGAACCTGTGTGACCTTAAAGGTTTCAGGTAGAGTGTATTTCCTGGGGTGCAGCTCCCCAGGTGGGGTTGTCGATTACAAAAATAATCGATAGCTGCAGCCCTATTTGTTAGTGAAGCAGTGATGGAGCAGTGCAGCATTAAACGACATTACATTTGTATCACTATCATCAATGAGTGAATGCTCTGACTTAGAAGTCGACAGAAATAAGGTAGTCCCATTTGTTTAATTTTGGTTATTAAAACACACATGCTGATTTAAAACAGTAATAGTAATACAGTTCATTTTGTTTGTTTTGAAAGAAAAATATATAAAAAAATATACATTACATATATGTTTAAGAGGACTATATTACAATTAAAAAGGGTGATAAAAAGATAAATACTGATTGGAAAGCTGTAAATAAAATCATTTGTGTAAGTAAAATACAGATTTTGAATTCTTAATGAATAATTTTGTTTGCAGTGTGACGGCAGTGCGGATATCTCCCTTGCCCTGGCTGTTGCCCTCTCACTTTATCACATCTCCTAAGTTGAGTACCCCAAAAACTTAAGAAAGTATGTCTCTTTTCTAGAATCCTTTGTTTTGAAAATGAAGGGTTGTGCTCCTATTTCTGTGCAAAGGTTTTTTAACTTGCTGTAAAAGAACTGGCCAGACACTCGGTTTTCTGTGTAATATTATGTTTTGACTTTTACTGTGTTCTATATGGTTGCTAGGATGTCACTAGATGGTTTCGAGGATGTCATTTTTTCAGACAGAATTACCTGCTAACACTCAACGTAACTCTTGATTCCCACCACTGTGATGGGAATATTCTTTCAGTCTTGTTCATTTTATCTAGAATGTGTAGGCTACAGGTTCAACTCAAGAGAATGCTAGGGTGGATAAGTTGACTTTGCACGTGTTATTATACCTTACAGAAATAATATGAATAGACATACAGATGTCTTGTTACTGTTTTGGACATGAAATAAATAACGTCATACAAAATCAGCTCTGATTGTATTTTTCACAGCAAACAAGATTAAACTCTTGCATATCAGTGAAGTGATGACTTTACATATGGATCAGATGTTCTGTATTTGTTATTGGTTAATGTCAAATTAATAATCACTCACCTATTTAATTAAAATTCTAAATGTATGTGAAGACCAACAGTGTGAGCACAGGCTCATGTTTGTCAGCATATTTATCAAATATTTTATTGTGATAAATTGATTTTGTTGTTTTTGTGCTCTAAAAACCTGTTGGGTTTGTAGTGAGTTATTGATTTTGAGGAAAGCCATTTTTTTTTAAACATTTATAACATTTATGTAGTAAAGAACTACGTTTTTTAAATTTAGTTTTTAACAACAGATTCTTCAGAGAACCCCTGATTTAAAGGTTGTATGTAGGAGTTATCTTGAAGGAGGAGTTTGTTAGGAATGTTCTGGAGGTTAAAAGAGTATCAGATAGAGTAATGAGTCTGAAGCTAGAAATCGAAGGTGTAATGTTCAATGTTGTTAGTGGGTATGCTCCACAGGTAGGATGTGAGCTGGAGGAGAAGGAGAAATTCTGGTTGGACCTTGATGAAGTGATGCAGAGCATCCCTAGAAGTGAGAGAGTTGTCATTGGTGCAGACTTCAATGGACACGTTGGTGCAGGAAACAGAGATGATGAGGAGGTGATGGGCAGGTTTGGTATCCAGGAGAGGAACACAGAAGGACAGATGGTGGTTGACTTTGCAAAAAGGATGGAAATGGCTGTAGTGAATACTTTCTTCCAGAAGAGGCAGGAACATAGGGTGACTTATAAGAGTGGAGGTAGGAGTACACAGGTAGACTACATCTTGTGTAGACGGTGTAATCTGAAGGAGATCAGTGACTGCAAAGTAGTGGTAGGTGAGAGTGTAGCCAGACAGCATAGGATGGTGGTGTGTAGGATGACTCTGGTGGTGAGGAAGATGAAGAGGGCAAAGACAGAGCAGAGGACTAAATGGTGGAAGCTGAAAAAGGAAGAGTGTTGTATGATTTTTAGGAAGGAGTTGAGACAGGCTCTGGATGGCCAGGAGGTGCTTCCAGTTGACTGGACAACTACAGCTAATGTGATCAGGGAGACAGGTAGGAGAGTATTTGGTGTGTCATCTGGAAGGAAAGTGGATAAGGAGACTTGGTGGTGGAATGAGGAGGTGCAGGAGTGTATACAGAGAAAGAGGTTAGCTAAGAAGAAGTGGGACACTGAGAGGACTGAAGAGAGTAGACAGGAATACAGGGAGATGCAGCGTAAGGTGAAAGTAGAGGTGGCAAAGGCCAAACAAAGGGCTTACGATGACTTGTATGCTAGGTTGGACAGTAAGGAGGGAGAGACTGATCTATACAGGTTGGCAAGGCAGAGAGACAGAGATGGGAAGGACGTGCAGGCGGTTAGGGTGATTAAGGATAGAGATGAAAGTGTATTGACAGATGCCAGTAGTGTGATGGGAAGATGGAAAGAGTACTTTGAAGAACTAATGAATGAGGAAAATGAGAGAGAACGAAGAGTAGAAGAGGTGACTGTTGTGGACCAGGAAGTAGCAAAGATTAGTAAGGATGAAGTGAGGAGGGCACTGAAGAGGATGAAGAGTGGAAAAGCACTCGGTCCTGATGATATACCTGTGGAGGTCTGGAAGTGTCTAGGAGAGGTAGCAGTAGAGTTTCTGACTGGGTTGTTCAACAGGATCTTAGATAGTGAGAAGATGCCTGAGGAATGGAGGAGAAGTGTGCTGGTGCCCATTTTTAAGAACAAGGGAGATGTACAGAGTTGTAGCAACTACAGAGGAATAAAGCTGATGAGCCATACAATGAAGTTATGGGAAAGAGTAGTTGAAGCTAGACTAAGGGCAGAAGTGAGCATTTGTGAGCAGCAGTATGGTTTCATGCCAAAAAAGAGTACTACAGATGCAGTATTTGCTTTGAGGATGTTGATAGAGAAGTACAGAGAAGGTCAGAGGGAGTTGCATTGTGTCTTTGTAGATCTGGAGAAAGCTTATGACATGGTGCCCAGAGAGGAACTGTGGTATTGTATGAGGAAGTCTGGAGTGGCAGAGAAGTATGTTAGAGCGGTGCAGGACATGTATGAGGACTGTAAGACAGTGGTGAGGTGTGCTGTAGGTGTGACAGAGGAGTTCAAGGTGGAGGTGGGACTGCATCAGGGATCAGCTCTGAGCCCCTTCTTGTTTGCTATGGTGATGGACAGGCTGACAGACGAGGTTAGACAGGAATCTCCATGGACTATGATGTTTGCAGATGACATTGTGATCTGTAGTGAGAGCAGGGAACAGGTGGAGGAGAAGCTAGAGTGGTGGAGGTTTGCCCTGGAAAGGAGAGGAATGAAGGTTAGCCGCAGCAAGACGGAGTATATGTGTGTGAATGAGAGGGACCCAAGTGGAAGAGTGAGGTTACAGGGAGAAGAGATAAAGAAGGTGCAAGATTTTAAGTACTTAGGGTCAACGGTCCAGAGCAATGGAGAGTGTGGAAAAGAGGTGAAGAAGCGTGTGCAGGCAGGCTGGAACGGGTGGAGAAAAGTGTCAGGTGTTATGTGTGATAGGAGAGTTTCAGCTAAGATGAAAGGAAAGGTGTACAAAACTGTGGTGAGACCAGCGATGTTGTTTGGTCTAGAGACAGTGTCACTGAGGAAAAGACAGGAGGCAGAGCTGGAGGTAGCAGAGATGAAGATGCTGAGGTTCTCTTTGGGAGTGACCAGGTTGGATAGGGTCAGGAATGAGTACATCAGAGGGACAGCACATGTTAGGGGTTTTGGAGATAAAGTCAGAGAGGCCAGACTGAGATGGTTCGGACATGTCCAGAGGAGAGATAGTGAATATATTGGTAGAAGGATGCTGAGTTTTGAACTGCCAGGCAGGAGGCCTAGAGGAAGACCTAAGAGGAGGTTTATAGATGTAGTGAAAGAGGACATGAAGGTGGTTGGTGTGAGAGAAGAGGATGCAGAAGACAGGCTTAGATGGAGGCAACTGATTCGCTGTGGCGACCCCTGAAGGGAAAAGCCGAAAGGATAAGAAGATGTGGAACCTTACAAGGTTCTTTAATTAAGGTTCCATTAAGAACTGAATAGGGTTATCTGAAAAACAGGATAACAAATAGAGCTCCGGACGTCACGTGACTTTTGTTTGCGCCGCCATTTTGGCAGTAAATGGAACAGAAAATGGCTAGTGCCGATTAAGTCTTCTGAATTAACTTCTCACTTTAACTCGGATGAAATTGGTCTTTACATTTATTAAATATTACCGACCCGCATAATTCCCCCAGGGTGCTTTTTACTAGTATCTCCTCCAAAAAGGATGTCCCAGACCCACAGTGTCTGGACCTATATAACTATTTGTATGCCCTTAGGGAGTCCCCTGTGTAAGACGAGGGGAAGTTGATCAAGGGTTTAGAGGGCTACAAATGGACACAGTCTGGCTTTGTAACGACCCTTCAGCTGCGGAAACTACCAGCTAAAGAATGCTGTATCCTCACTGGAAGGGTTAGTGTCGCTTTATGTAACGTTAAAACTAAGCTAATGGGCAGTGTAACAATTAGCCAGTTAAGCTAACGTTAGGTAGTGTAGGTACCATGTTCTGATGATAATAATATAATGCTGTGAGCACTTTAAAGAGTGCTTTTCCATCTAAAATATGCTCAAAGCGCTGTGGGAGAGGGAGAAGGGGTACACATCTAATCACAACCAATGTGTAGCACCCACCTGGGTGATGCTAAGGCTAATGCTAATGCTAAATTCCTAAACAGTGGATTTGTCCCAGGTAGTTCAAGTCCCCTGTACTCAAGCCAGTTGTCCCCTCCACCTCTGAAATCAAAATTTTGTCCCTGGCCCTCCCTGATATACAATGGTTTTTTCCCCACATGGGGGAAAACTGTGATAATGCTGACATATCTCTGATATGTTGGTGTGCAAAGTACCACAATGAGATGGTGTTTTGAAGAAGGGTAATCTTTGTCCGTTTAATAAATCTTTTGGTACTTGTGTGATGACCCTGCCTCTCTGACTTTTCTGTATTAATTGTTCTTGTGTTCCAGGAGGTGTGGTCACGGTCTGGCTCATTGGATGCACCTGGGCCAACAGCATCCATAGGTTCATAAGCCCCAGTCAATTGTGCCTTGGCAGAAACGGAGGAAATTTCCTTCTGTACCTGTTTTCCTTTCTCCCCAGCGCTGCTCTTTGTTTTCACCCACACATGCCACATGCATGTCATTTTACACTCATATAGTCACAGCTTTCACCGCTGATTTACTGATGGACACACTCCATAGCTTTTATGGGAGCTTGGGTTGTGGAATAAAGAGAACGGATTTGGAAAATTGCTCAATAGTTGTGTTTCCATTCAGTTTTTCACAAAATAAAAGTGATATTTATAAAATTTCTGTTTCTAATATTGCAACTTGCAGGTGTTTCCATTGAAGGGTGTTTTGCATGTGAACCGTAATTCTCATAAAGTTTAGCTTCGTGACATCCCATAATTCTTGTAAAATTCTCTTCCCATGAGACTCCACTTTGAGGAAGATGGATGAAAGCATTTTGCGTTTTCTATGGTTTTGGAAGACTGATATAGATTGCCACTACTGCTGTGGCCATGATTGTTTTTAGCAGAAGACAAAGGCAGCAAGTAATTATTCAGAGGCAAAGCACATATGTATAACAGCGCCCAAGAATAAAGGATTTCTGGGAAAGGATTGTCAACGAATCTGCAATTCACAAATGAATTGCGGATTCAGGATTTCCAGATGACCCGGGATACGTTTAATGAGATCTGCAATTTTGTTTGCCGTAAACTGGTCATGTGACCCCCTACATCATGTAGGGGGTGTAAATGTGAAAAAAATATTTCCATTACACTTTTGCGATAAACTTCTATAGCCGTATCTGAAAAACCCCCTCATGACAACATTGAAATTCACGTGTTTCCTTTACCAGGGTTTTTTTCCCTATTAAGATTTTGTGCATTTCTAAGGGTAATAGAAACACACCTAATGACTCTGGGAATTACTGTATTACAGTTGGACGGAGGGAGTCCAGTCACAAAATCCAGAGCTACGTGATACCATGGGCGGCTCATCAGTTTGTGCCTTTCTAACTAGGTTAAGCTAGTCTGACTGGCTGGCGATGAAACTCAGGTATATAGTAGCTATAGTAGTATATAGTAGTTAGTAGCTCCTTAGGCTCGGATATTGGGAACAACAGTCATTCCTGACCTTCACAGACACAGTCTGGAAGAAGTTTTGTTGGTCACAGACAGCGACAAAATCAAAAAAGGAATGTGCCTGAGTGACCCCAGGATGACAGGTAAGTCAAGTCAATTGCCCCTATTGGAGAACCTCAAAGTGGAAAGATTTAGGAACAAACAGGGTGTTAGGTGGACCGTTACCTGGACTGGCTGGAAAATTCTGGGCCTGGAAGACACGGGACTGGATTTCCCAGGTAACAGCAGCAATGATGCTGGAAGGCGGCGGTATGGACTCTGGCCCTGTGCTGGTCTCCATTGTGAATTGAGAGAGGACATACGGTGTGATGTTCCTAAAGGTGGGATGATAAGTTAATGTGAAATTGAACCTGCCAAAAACAAGGCCGACCTGGCTTGAGGGGAATTCAGCCTCTTAGCTGTTTCGATGTACTATAAATTTTTGTAATTAGTCCAAACAATAGGGGGGTGTTTGGTGCCCTTCAGCCAGTGACGGCACTCTTCCAGGGCCAGTTTCACTGCCAGAATCTCCTGGTTGTCAGTGTCATAGTTTCTCTCTGGTGGTGAAACTTTATGGGAAAAGAACGCACATGGATGCAGTTATTGATCAGTTGTACAACATGAGTGAGCACAGTAACTACCCCGGTATATGATGGAGCCACCTCAACAATGAACCGAGTCCCAGGGTCTGGTTGAATGAGAACAGGAGCCTTAGTGAAGTGGTGTTTGAGTTCCAGCCTCTACCTCAGGAGTCCCATTGAATGGAATGGAGGTGGAAGTGAGAGCCATTAGGGGTGATACCAGGCAACTGTAGTTGTGGATAAATTGCCTGTAAAAGTTGGCAAATCCCAAAAATTGCTGCAGCTGCCCCAGGGTGGTGGGGGTTGACCACTAAGTGATGGCATGATTTTGGCCGAGTCCATCTGCAACAGTCGCTCAGAAATGATGTAATCCAGGAGAGAGATAGCCACATGGAATTGTAGCGTGAACACCACAATTTATATTTTGCACTCATTGAAAAGGGGCACCAGTCCTCAAAGAGGACTATTTATTGAATTTATTAATTTATTTGATCGGTTTCACCAAAAGCAGTGATTTCCAGACAACATTGATCTCCGATCTCCACTTCAATGAAACACAAACAATGACTGAGTCAAGTTGATATGTTAATTGACTAAATACTAATAAAGCAAAATAAATGAATAATGATCAACACAGAAAACTAGGTTAAACAGTACCAATTTCAATAATCAGGTTATGGCTGGGCGATGGGGAGAGAGGATAAGTTTAACTATGTGTAGCGCGGTTATTTTGAATTGTGGAATTTAGATAATTCATTCATAAACTAAGATTATTTTGACATCAACCCAGTTAGAACAGAGGATGGAGTAGCCTACTTTGTGTCATGTCGCGCTGTTGAGATCTCTTGGCTGGAGTCCAAGGAGTGGAGGTTGTCAGGAAACAGGACGCCTCGCTCCGAGTGGTTTCTCTCGGGGATGGCGGACGTTACCAGGGTAACGGGCTCTGCCGGAATCTCGGTGGGGCAGCGTCGGCGTAGTTTGCCAGCAGACTTTCTTCTGTAGGTACTCTCAGGTCTGGTCAGCAGGTTGGCCGGAGGTTGACGTCGGAATAAGCTTTCACGTCCAAATAATATTATCAAAAACTCGGAAAGGGATTGGCGTTGGCCAAACGACGCAAAACCTTCGGAATTTCTTTATAAGTTGTTTTCTTTTTCCAAATTTTGTTAAAGTCTCACTTGTGTGAGATTCAGTTTGACTTGATTTGGCTCGTTGCTGTACTTATGTAGAAACTCGCGAAAAGAAATAGAAACTCATCCACGTATGAATATGAGTTGTAAACTAAGAGATAAAATAGATGCGCGCAAAAAAAAAAGAAAAAGGCGAAAAAGTACAAAAGCAAGAAGACTAAAGGCAAAAAGCGAAAAGAAGACAAAAGACTAAGACTGAAAAAAAACAAAGCCAAAGATAATTCGCACCAGAGGATGCAGCGGTTTTATCCTCAGGCGTATGAAAGGGGGGGGCTTGGGTGGTCGCCACCCCCTGGAGCTCACTTTCACATCTTCAGGGGTCAGTTGTATGACAGAAAGGAGCTGATCCTAGAACTTTTAAAAAGTGAATTTGATTGTCATGCATGTATCTTATATTCTCTCACCATGGCCCATTCACATTTAGTAACATATACAAACTATATAATTATCGTTAGAAGTAATTGGAACAGTTTATCAAGCTAATCTAATAGTGCACATGATATATTTCATCGATAACATCGATGGAATGGTACATGAAACGTTATGAGGTAGTTTTAATCCTTGGAGGATTCAATCTGGAAGAGTCCTTAAAAAGTAACAAAAAGTAACAAAAGTGTCACATAGTAGATATTCCTATCAGGGCTAGGAAAATACATTTCAGCTGTGCTGTGGACTAGAAAAATAGGTTTTAGATTACAGTTACTGAAGACTTACATAGCGTATTGACATAATTGGTTACACAGTGATCATATGCTTCATTCCATGATGTTTCAAACATACTTTAGTGAGTGTGGTTGAATAGTTCTCTGTTCAGGTTGGTGTGTGAGGTGATTTATGGCAGGAGCCCATGTTATCTCGAGGCCCCCCTTTTGGTATGGGAGGAAAGGAGAGTGTTGTGGTTGAAGACAATGTTCTCCTTGATGATCTGAGTGAAGGGGTATCCTGGTGTGAGCACCACAGGATAGTACCTTGATGGGACTCAAGATACCCTGTTACATTGTTTGTTGAGAGGTGACAACCAACTATCGATCCTATGTGATAGTTGTGGTTGTCACGTTCATCCAATGTCACTTTGTGGGGGTTTCATGCCTATTGTTCCTTTCTGCGGAAAAGGGTGTCTGATGCAGATTTCTTGAGCCAGCTGTAAATTACTTGGGTATCTTTACAGCTTCAAGGCTCAGGACTAAGGAGGTGTTGAGGTTGGACATTCCTTCGATTTCTGTGTCTTGTTCAAATGATAGTTTTATGGGGTGAACGTGGGTTCAGGAGGATCCTCCTGGTACCAGAGCTCCCCCTGCCCTTCCTGTGACTTGTTTATCTTATCTCTGCCATCCAGTCCGCTACAGAATTCACACTACTCAGCTTTAGCATACAGTTTATTCTCCAATAAACTTTTGAGTACTTGACAAACATACAGCTGGGGAGTGTCGAGATCCAGGGAGTAGATGAAGATGTCTTCCAAGCAAACAAAGACAAAGCGTCCAATCATGTCTCTCAGCACATTCGTTAGGAGCCTGGAAGACAGCAGGGGCCTTAGTAAGACTGAATGGCATGACCAGGTATTCTAAATAGCCCAAATGTGTCTCGAAGGCTGTTTTCCAAATGTCCCACTTTCTGATCCAGAGAAGGGGTCACAGTCCAGGTTTCTTAGGTTGATTTATTCATTCATGTTGTTTCCTGTTTTACTTTGAAACTTACATCTCCTCTCATTTCAGATCACTTCACTTCCTGCCTTTGGGTGTTTTCCCTCCCTTTTGATGGCTTCACCTGTTTCTGATTGTCTGTCCCGCCCTGATTAGCCTCACCTGTGCCTTGTTAGCCGTCCCCTCTCCACGATATTTAGTGTGTGTCTTGTTTTCTCTCTGTACCAGTTCGTTTTAGTGCTCTGTGGGTCGACGTTCCAGCCTTTTTGTTTCCCTGTATCTCTTTGTCAGTTTTTTGGACTTAGCCTGTTTTTTGACTCTGCCTCTGCCTTGTCGGATGCTTTTGCCTTTAATGAACACCCTGTGTGTACCGAACCTATTTTGTCCAGTAAAGACTTTTTACTTACCTGAAATGCGTTTGTGTACATTTTCTCCTGTTTCACCAGTTGTAACAAGGTGGAAGCCATTCAGGATATCAAGCTTCGAAAAAAATTTTTTTGCTCCATGGAGAGGGGAGAAAGTAGAGGATATGAGTGGCAGGGGATATCTGTTTTCAATAGTGATGTCCATAGCACGGACATCAATGCATGGTCTCCGAGGTCCATCCTTTTTTTCCCACAAAAAAGAATCCAGCAGCTACTGTTGAGGAAGAAGGCCTGATGATACCTGCAGCCAGGGAGTCCTGGATGTACTTCTCCATAAACTCTTGTTCTGGGTGAGAGAGATTGTATAACTAGTTGCTGGGAAGAGGAGCTCCTGGCTCAAGGTTGATGGCACAGTCATAAGGCCGATGGGGCAGCAAGAACATAACATGATTGCTGAAAATTGGAGTTAAGTCGTAATAGACTGCAGGTACAGAAGACGGACTAATCATCCCTTGATGATAAAGAGACATGAAGGCTGACTAACTGTTCTTTCGGTCACACAGGCGAGGAGTTGTCTTTTGAGGGCTCTGGCATTGAAAGGGTTTTTCAGGGGAATGGTCTCCAGTGTCAGTTGGGTCACCACATCACAATCTAGAAAAATCTTATTGTCCGCAGAGTCAACAAGCCAGAAGCACCATGTCTGTAAAACAAGCTCTTCAAACCAGGAGGTAACAAAAGTTCAAAATCCAAAGAGGCAGGCAGAATCAGGCAGGCCAAACAGACAGGGAACAAACAAAAATCCAAAAGGTCGAAAATGCCAAAACCAGTCATACACAGGAGGCAAACAGAGATCAGAACGCGATAGAGCTTGTACACGGAGGTAACTACGACAATCTGGCACAGGAGGAGAGGGGAGCACGGTTTAAATACACTAGGAGAGGGGAGACACTGAGATACAGGTGTAACACATTAGGGCCGGAATATAATCAAACAGAGGAGGGGAAAAAAGGAAGTAAAACTAAGAGCAGCACAACAGAATGCAAACTACAAAATAAAACAGAAAATACATACAAATTAATGTATGGCCACATTTTACAGGTGTTATGACATTGTGGCGTTGTAATAAAAGAGTACAAATACTAGACTAGTCTGTAGTCCAAACCTGTGACTATTAAAAATAGGCCAACGCCTCAAGAGGACCTCACAGTCCTGTGTGAGAGATCGTGAGACCAACTGCGATTTGAATCATTACATGGCGGCATAGCGCTGCTAGATCAGATCAATAATATGAAGTCCCTTATCTGGATCATATCATCTGATTCTGGATCATACGGAAGCTAGCATTCGGAATTTAAAATTGAAAAATATCACCAGAGTGGAGGATCTGGAAAGCTTCATCAATAGTTACTACCAGCAGTGCATCATGGAGCTTCCCGCAGACAACTCGGCCAAGAGGAAGAAGGCCGACTTCTCCACAGACATACAGGATCTCATTACCACTGAGGTCTCTGTGCTTGAATCCATTAATAAAAAACTTGATCTGTTCAGTTTGCTGCATCAGGAGATCAAGGATCTCAAAGTAAGCCTGGAGTTCTCACATCAGCAGATCAACGACCTGCAGAGAGATAACGCCGAGCTCTGGCATCTCCTCTATTACAGCAGAGGTGGACCAGCTCAAACAAGAAAACTAACAACTTAAAGAGACTGTCCTAGACATACAATCCAGGAGTATGCGGGACAATCTCATATTCTCAGGCATCCCAGAGAGCTCCCTGGACAATCCAGAGGACCTGATTAAAAAAACTTTATGTTATCCACTCTCAAACTTCCGACGGAGACAGTAAACAACATCACCTTCCACCGCGTGCACCAAGTTGGAGCCCGAGGAGGAAACTGTCCCCGTCCTATCATCGCCAAGTTTGAGTATTTCCAACTGAAGGTGCTCGTTAAGAGCAAAGGATGTGAGCTGAAAGGCACTTCTTTTGGGATGAAGGCCGAAGAGAGATCAATGAGAGGCTGAAAGTGCTGTACCCTACCCTGAAGGAACAGTGGCAGAAAGGAAAGAGGACTGCACTAACTGTAGATAAACTTTGCATTGATGGTCAGCTGTTCCGGGACGCCAACATCACCCTGTGGCTCTTCTGAAGGGATAAGTAAAATGAATACATCAACCTAAAATAAGTTGTGTATATATATACACAACAAACAATTATAAAAACATTATAAAACATTATTAAAAAAAACTCACTAAAATGTCAATATATGTCACCTCTCCTATCCTGTGACTCACCTTGTCAGTCTCCCCCTGCTTTTCTTTTCTCTTCCTCCCTCTATCTATGTCTCCCTCCCCTCCACACTCCATTGCACTCATCCCCTCACCCCTCCACATATCCCCTATGCAATAACTTTTTTTCATTGTGGTGCCCATGTCAATAACTTTGCTATTTCCTTTCCAGGTCTTGATGTTCAGTTTTTATGACATTGCCTGTGACTCCACTGTACACACATTTATACATTTATAATCCAACACTCCAACATTCACTTCATGAGTTCACTCAAATCACTGATTGTCACCCCCTACACACTGATAGCAGTAGAAAGTTTCTTAGACACATGCAAACCATTCTCAACATTCATACAGAGAATGATTGAATGCTCTCTCTCTCCATGTCTCATTTAACTATAGTATCCTGGAATGTGCTCGCAGGCAAAAAAAGTTAAAATTATGGACTATATCTCCAAGTTAAAAGCAGATATCTTACTCATTCAATTAAACCACTTACAAGATTCAGAAGAAAGGTCTCTCATTGATCCAAATTTTGACCAAATCTTTTCATCCTGTTCCAATAGTAGTGTAGCGGACTCCGGTTGGCAGAGATGAGATACACAAGTCACGGTAAGGGCACAGGGATGCTCTGGTACCAAGGAGAGCCTCCCAGGCCCACGTCCACCTCATAAAAGTATCACTTGAACAGAAAACAGGAACCAAAGGAATGTCTAACACCAACAAATCCCTAGCTTGAGCCTTAAAACTGTAAAGATACCAGAGTAATTTAAGTTTGACTCAAGAAACCTCCGTCAGACTTACTCTCCCACAGGAAATGGACAGTATGCATAAAACCCAACAAAGGGACACTGAATTCAGGTGGTAACAACGACTATCACCTGGGATCGATAGTTGGTCATCACCTCCCACCAAACAATGTGTAAAGGTATCTTGAGTCCTATCAAGGTGCTACTCTGTGGTGCTCACACCAGGAACTCACTCCACTCGGATTATCAAGGGGGACATTTGTTCTCAACTCCAACGCTCTCCTGCCCTCTCACACCAAAAAGGGGGGCCTCGAGATAACACACAGACTCATACCATAAATCACCGCACACCCCAACCTGGACTGATAACTAGTGTTCCACCTGTTAAAGCATGTTTAAAATGTCATGGAAGAAAATGTCTAATCATTATGTAACCAATTTGTTAATACTCTGTGCAAGTCTTTAAGAATCTTAGTCCAAAGTGCATTTCTCTAGCCCACAGGATAGCTGAGATGTATTTTTCTAGCTTTTGTGAGCCTCCATTCTGTGACAATACTGCCCTCTAAGGATCCCTCCAGATCCGAAGCCTCTAGGGAATAAACTACCTCATAACCTCTGATGTACAATGCTATTGACATTGTCTCATGTAGTTAAAAATTTATTTGTGTTTTGAAGGATTGTTATTTCCCTGACAATTGAAATATATCATGTGTACCAATAGACTAGTTCGATATCAATATTCTATAACCACTCCTAGTATTGTATAGGAGTAACTGTAACTGTATATGCAGTGTATGTATGCCATTAAATATGAATGGGCCATGGTGGTAGAAGGATATAAGATACTTGCGCGAAAATCGAATCCACTCTAGAAATAAAAGTTCTCAAATCAACTCCTTTCTTATATAACAATTAATGCATCGAAAGTGAAAGAGAGCTCCAAGGGGTGGCGACAACTGCTAAGACCCCCCACATTCACCTGAGGATAAAAGCAGCTGGACCCTCTGGCACAAAAAGCTTTTTTTGTTCTTTTCAATTTTAAAAGTTTTTTTTTTTTTTTTAATGTTTTTTTTTCTTTTTTTGTTCTTTTAATTTTTTTCATTTCATTTCATTTACGTTTTGTTTCGCATCCAGACACATATCGTATTTTCGTCTTTATGCGCCTCTACTTCTTTCTTTTCATTTTACAACTTGTGTTCATACGTGAACAAGTCTTTTTATTTCTTTCACTCCACATCCTTGGAGTAAGTTTCTTTTGCGAGAGTTCTAACATAGTTACAGTAACAAGCCAGATTACTCCAAACTGAATCTCACACAAGTGTTGATCCTCCAGCGTTTGTTAGAGAAGTTCAGAAGGTTTTGCGTAATTTGGCCAACACCAATTCCTTCCCGAATTTTTATACAATATTAGTTGGAAGTGAAAGCTTATTCCGACGTCAACCTCCGGCCCGGCTACCCACCGACCAGGACCGGCTAACCAGACCCCGAGAGTGCCTAAAGAAGGAAGTCTGCTGGCAGACTGCGACGACTCTGATCCACCGAGACCCCATCAGAGCCCGTTACCCCTGGCGACGATCGTCACATCTGAGAGAAACCACTTGGAGCGTGACGCCCGGTTACCTGGCAACCTCAACTCCGTGGGCTCCAGCCAAAGATCTCGACAGCACGCTGCCACTCAAAGTAGGCAACTCTGTCCTCTGCTTCTGACTGGGTTGATGTCGAAATAATCTTTAGTTTATTAGTGAGCATTCTAAACTTCATCATTAAGAATAACCGCGCTACACATGGCCGAATTTATCCTCTTACACCATCGCCCAACAGTAACCTAACTAGTAGAAATAGTGCTGTTTAGCATAGTTTCCGGTGTTGGTGTAATTAGTAAATAAACTTATCAACCTGGACCCAGTCGTTGTTCTGTGTTTCATTGGAGTAGAGATCGGAGATCAATGTAATCGAGAGATCACTGCTTTTGGTGAGACTGATCAAACAAATTAATAAATTCAATAGAATTGTCCTCTTTGAGGACTGGTGCCCCTTTTCAACGAGAGCAAAATCTAAATTCTGGTGTTCACGCTACAGTAGACAAAGATGAGTCTCCATTTTGGTCCATAAGAGACTACCATTTACTCTAAACAGTATGGTAACAAACCCAGAAGGCTGATACATCATTATTCAGGTATCAATCTTTAAGAAATTATAGACAATTGTGAATATCTATGCTCCTAATAACGATGATCCTGCCTTCTTCCACAAAGTTTTTTCACAATCATCCAACTTATCAGTCACCCCAACTACGATCATCGGAGGGGACTTTAACACAGTACTCAATTCTTCTATAGATCGTTCTCATAATTCAGCACACACAAAGAAATCATCAGCCACAGTCCTTAAGGAATGTATGGATGACTTTGGACTTGGCGATGGCTGGAGATTCAAAAATCCTACAAAAAGGAATACACCTTCTTCTCCCCAGTGCACCACTCTTTTTCAAGAATTTACTTTTTCTTCTCAAACAACTCTTATTGCACAAAAAAATCAACACCAGTATACACCCCATTATAATCAGTGATTACACACCGGTGTCCCTCCACCTTCAAATAGAACCCACCATGAAACGGTCACCCACTTGGTGCTTTAACGCCTCTTTACTAAGGGATCCAGAATTTGGCTTGTTAATAAGGAAGGAATGGAAAACCTTTTTGGATCTGGGAAGCTGAAAAGGCAGTAATCAGAGGCAAAATTATATCTTATTGCTCTTACAAGAAAAAACAGGAACAACAGGCTGAAAAAAACATAGAGGATAAGATTAAAGAACTAACAGAACAATATGCTACAAAAACAAATACCCTTAAAAAAAAAACCCCACAGAATTCATACTACAATAACTCAGATACCAAAATTTTGAATATAACAACAAATCAGGCAAGTTTCTTGCAAATCAACTCCAACGCAACGCAACAGAGAAAAATCTCTTATAAGTGCAATTCAGGACTCAAACAACAAATATACTCAATCACCCCAAACAATCAATCATATCTTTTGCAGCTTTTTATCAATATCTATATTAAACAACAAACAAACCAAACCTAGTAGACATTCAGGCCTTCCTCAAAAACCTAAATCTGCCTCAACTATCTGTAGAACAAAGGAACTTCTTGGATGCTGTGGTGGCAAAATGTTGATAAAGACCTTGGAAAAAGAGTCTTCACACATCAGCTGTCTTTTCTTGAGTTTAATAGCATTCAGTGAATGGACTCACACACATACGACCATATCCAGTCAGTCAGTGAGAGAGCCTTTAGCCCTCAAAGCATACAGATCCTTTAGTGTTCTTGAAAAGGGGGTTAGTAGACAAAACATATGGTGTTAGTGTCATCCTGGTCATACTTGTTTGAACAATCTGTCTTGCTGAGACATCACTATCCTGGGGTTTCTTTGTTTATGGTACACTTAGTTCATGTCCCCTCTGTGTCTGACAATGCTATCGCGGGATTACACAAGCAATTTACGTTTACATGAACATTTGATAAAGGTCACAGTAACCCGGGTTAACTAGCAGAACAGTTAAATGTCAGAATTTTCCATCACAATGCCCCACTGACCGTTGATGAACTATTAACTGCTTTCGGAAATATGCTTGCATGTAAGGTTCCTGGAGCGGATGGCTTCCCTGCCAAATTTATGAAACATTTCTGGTCAGTGCTAGCGCCTTTATTCTTCAGGACAGGGACAGATATCAAAAACACAGGTTATATAAGAGCCCAAATGAATACAGCTGCAATTAAATTACCTTTAAAACCAGATAAAGATCCAACACTCCCTTCCAGCTATCCCCCTCTGTCATTGATAAATACCGACATCAAAATTATTTCTAAAACACTTGCGTCTACATTGGAGACAATACGCTAATCGATAATTCTCAATGACCAAACAGGTTTTATCAAAGGGCGACACTCCTTAATTTGATCAGCATGTCGCTGCGCAGCAACACAGAAGCCATTGTTGTATCACTCGATGCTGAAAAAGCCTTTGACAAAGTTAACTGGTCCTTCCTCTTTGCAAACCCTTCAACAATTTTGCTTTAGAGAGTCATTTATCCACTGGGTGTCTGCACTGCATAACTCACCTAAGGCTACAGTCACCACAAACAGGATCACATCACAAAGCTTCACTCAGCAAGGGAGAGAGAGGGCATCCTTGTCTGGTTCCCCTCTGCAGTTTGCTATATTCATTGAACCACTGACATCAGCAATACGTCAGAACACCAATATCAAAGGTATCCACTCGACTATTTCCGAACACAAAATCAATTTATATGCTGATGATGTATTACTCTACTTGCAACAACCTCAAAGATTTATTAGTTTAGTTTATTTATTTGTTCCTTACATGAAAGTGGACAACAGAATTTGTACATAAGCGCATACTACATTTTCAAATCAACACCTCCATGATTGGAAAGGAGCAGCAAGAAGAAATCATTTCTTATATTTGTCTGCCCCCTAAGATCATTACTGGAACCTTATAACTGCATCAGAAATTTCTCAGCCCTCTCTCACTACTCGATTAACTGGTCCAAATCAACAATATTACCAATAACAGAGAATGCAGGGGATACCACAGACCAAAATCTCCAACTTTGCTTCTCCATAGGCAGTATTAAATACTTGGGCATAAATATCTCAGCTAAACTATCACAGCTAGTCCACTTGAACTATGATCCACTCCTGGAGAAAATCTATGGTGACCTGGGGCGCTGGAACAATCTTCACATCTCTTTTATGGGGTGTATAGCTGCGGTTAAAATGAGAATTTTACCACAAATCAACTATTTATTCTCCATGATCCCATTCAAACCCACAGCAAAGTGGTTCCAGAAGTTAGATTCCGCTATTATAAAATTCTATTCAAAGAACGTTTCTCTTCAGCACTGTAGCCAGGCTGACAGAGAGTCATAGCTCAGTTGAACCAGTGATCCCTTCAGCTCTCAGCAGTGATGATTTTATGGGCTTCTTTACAGATAAAATTATAACAATCAGAGAAATAATTCATCAGCTCTTGCCTACATTAGACAATAATCTTCTACTGAATACAGCAACTCCTGAATCAACTGCAACGCCTATTTTACATCTGATATCATTCTCATCTCTGAATCTCTCAGAGCTAGCTTCTATAGTTTCATCATCTAAACCATCAGCCTGTCTTTTAGACCCAGTACCGACTAGCCTCTGTGGCCTAAGAGCCGAGTCCCCTGAACAAAGGTGTCAGGGTAGACTGTCTGTTAAAGACAAAGGTATGGAGACGAAGGTAGAGTGAGCAGGTAATAGTTGGCTCGCTAGCACCCCTGCTAACGAAGCCCTCATGGTGTACGATCTTCATGACACGACCACTAAATTGACCCTACCCAATCAGACGATGTTCTTGACAGTTCCTCAGGAAGCCACCGTCCACTTAGGTGACATTGTCCTCCATCATCTCAAACATTTGGTCACAATTTGACGACTGACGACACTCTTCAGCAGCAGCTCCTAGCTGAAGGAACCAAACTAGTGAAGTTCAGCCTCAAACCGTCTGGACTCACTACGGCTTATTTTAGGCACGGGTGGTCGTCCCACCAGGAACAGCCTGTCAGTTGGGCTGCGCTTGGACTCCGTAGTGGTTGGGTCATCACGGCGGTCATCGCACACATCATGTACCAATACATCCACAGGTTGCAGGCCAGACTCAACACCCTCTTGGTGGTCCAGCAGCGTTTTGTGCACCAGTCTGTGTCTTCCCCTCGCACTAACACCATTTCTTTCCAGGAGTAGGCTTAATGGCCTCTAACCCCCTCCTGCTTTCCTCACCCCTACTTTAGGCATTCCCCTAGCGTTAGCGGTGAACAATGAGCAGCCAAGGATTGCAAATTGTGTTTGAATGCATCTTCTCACCATGTTATGATGTGTAGCATAGTTCATTGAGTAGAATCTCTGCCCAGATGAAACCTCAGTGTTTAACTACCCAGACGCCAAAACCTCTGCTTAAATTGAACTTTACAGACTCTGACTGCTCCTCAGGTATTACGGACTCTTGGTTTCAGAAATATGGACTGGGTAACCCACTAGTCATACCTCTTCCATGGATCAGTTGGCCCTTGGGTTGCTCTGAGGACTGTGACCAGCACCCCACTCCTCAGACCAAAGGGGGGATGTTGGGCCTCCATCATGAGGTCAGACAAAGAAAGGCCTACATGTAAACCCTGAGGCCTGACCACACCTCTGTTCCTTTGTACTGTTCCTTTGGCTCTCGTCTTTGATTGGCAGAGACATATCTACAACACAGGGAGCCGAGATAACGGGGCCATGACATCACTCCCCCTTTAAATACGGACTGGGAACTTATCTCGTCCTCTTTCTGGTATTCTTGCTCAGGAGAAGGTTTTCCTTTTTGACCAGCTAGATCACTGACGAAAGTGACCTATACACGTGTACTTATTCCCCTTCTTTGGAGTTCCACCCTCGCTGGACGACAGACCCGACCTGTGTTCGCCTGAACACTTTTCTGGATCCATGAGAGTCAGCTGCTTGCAACCCACTGACCTTTAAGTTATTACCTGGAGAAGGAAGAAAGAGCTTTTTCATGGAGACGCAGATAACTTCTACGCCCTGTTGTCTACCGGTTAAGTCAACCATCCTGTGTTTCATCGCTGCCCCGCTGACAAACCAGCGCCGTCAGTCTCGAGTAACAGTGACGGTGCCATCAGCACCATGCACCGGAGGACCCGCTGCTGGATCAAACTGAAGGACTTAAGGGCCGTCCACACCAAGAACTATAACTATAAATATATAGTTCTAAAAATTGTTCTTAGCTCAAGTGGATGGCAGCGTCCACACTACAACTATAACGACAACGATAGTGGTGGACGATATTGTTCGGATCACTTTCAGAGCGATTTGATGAACGATAAAAACACTGACAGCCAATCAAAATCCATCAGGAATGACAATTCGAGACCTTCTTCACGTCACTATGTCACTCACATACTCATTCAACATGGCGGACGACGTAGGAGAGAGGCTTATCATTGAGGTACACAAAAATCCAGCTCTGTATGACAAGAATGACAGACTGTATAAAGATGCCACCAAGAAGAGGGACATCTGGGACGGAATCGGGTGCACCCTTGGAATAAATAAATCTCTGCTCCACTGCTGACTGTTGCGCCGAGCAATCAGTGTGCTTGGGGTAACCTAGCAACACAACAATATCGTTCATTGGTGTGGATGCTGGCATTTTATCGTTATAGTTATAGTTCTTGGTGTGGACGGCCCTTTACACACACACTGGTTCGCTCAAGAGCGCGTCACAAGTAAGAGGTTGTCTGGGCAGAGACGTTAGATTTGTATGTTTTACGAGCTTAGTGCTGAGTTACTGTTGTTTGTTTTAACGGACCACCGAGTCCGTCCTCTGCTGTACTCTGAGGAGTATTTTTAAGTTGCTGCCTGTTTAGTTTCTGTTCACCACGCTAAACTGTTTGTGTTATCCCATTCGGGATAAAAAAAAGTAAGTTGCTTTGTCAGTCCACAACCAGACACCGGGCTACAGACCACCGTCCGTATGCTTGCTCTCTGTAGTCAAGGTAACCACTGCTCTCCTCTCACGGTCACGGGACCGAGAGCCGGTCTCCCTTCTTCTCGCTTTCCTCTCTCTCTTACTAACACACACTACACACCCCCACCTATACGTCCATTCAATTGCGCACGGCTCGCTCCGCATATCCGATCGTAAGATAACACCGGTATAGTGCCGCCTTATCCCTTTGTTATCTACCATCAGATTTGTGCGTGTGCAGAAATGCCTCCGACCACCGGTTGGCGCTATCTGCTATTGTTAACCTGAACCTTGCGGCAGCTCCGGCAGTTGTGGCTGTGTCCGAAACCACCCCCTAATCACTATATAGTAAGCTTGTCTTTTGTAGTGGTGTCCTAATGTTTTGCGACAAAATGTAGTGCACTCAAAGTATCTCACAATGCATTGTGAAAAGTAGTGAATAGCCGATGATCACTAACCCAAGCAAGATATCCCATGATGCATTGCGCTCGAGGCTAAAATGGCGATTCTAGCAGAACAGAATAGTTTATTTTATAGCACATTTCAAAAACAAGGCAATTAAATGTACTGTTTACATGAATGTAAAGAGCATTAACATCGTGCAAAACACAATATAATCAGACATTCAAGTAACGTTAGATTACAATTAAAAACCGTTACCTAAGAGCCAAGAGAATAGAAAATAAAAATATAATAAAAGAAAACCAAATACGAGAATAAAAATTACAATGCAGTGCAAAATTATCAAAAGCCTTTAACAAAATGCTTAACAAAATTTTAACAAAATGCAGTGATAAACAGAAAAGTTTTTTTTCTGTCTTTAGCCGTGAGTTGGGTACGTTTTAATTTCGCGACAGTGATCAAGCAATTAACGGCGCCAAAAGTAGTGTCCGAAAGCATTGTTCATTTTGTGAATGAGTTCACTATATAGTCCACTACATTCATCTCCCTATATAGGGAGTAGGGAGTAGGGAGTGAGGGGGTGGTTTCGGACACAGCCGTAGCCTTCCTCGGAAGCCGCGCCATCTTGACACACATACACGCGCACGCACACACACCCGCTGTACTTTACCTGTTTACCTTTACACCACTGCCGTCTTTATGTATTTTGCCCAGCGTTAGTTGGTAGTATAGTATTTATTAATCGAAACGCTTGTTGGTGTTAATTCTTGTGGAAGTTAATAAATACTATTTGTAGCTGTTTCGGCCCTAGTGCCGAAGTGTGTGTATGTGTGGGTGTGGCTGCTGTGCTCTCTTTCTCTCTCCCTAGCCCAAGGTGGATGGCTCCGCCCCTGATACAGGTGTTTTGCCCGGAGCGGCGCCGGGAGGATAAAAAGGGGAGAGAGGCAACAGCCGGGGCCAGTGTGCCACTGTGACAGTCGCGATGTGTGGTCCCCTTCAGTGTGTGTTGGTGCTGACAGCCCTTCGTGTCCCTTTCGGTGGAAAGGTGGTTTTTTGGATACTTACCTGCAGTTTGTTTTTCCTGGTCGTTTTTAAGTTATACGTGGACCAGTGTTTTCAGTTCCTAGTGCCTATGGTGCATCCTGGTGAGACCAGTGATTTTTGGTTTATTTGATTTCTGTTTTCATAATAAAAAGCATTTCCTCTAACCTGAGCGACTGCGGCTCCAGTGCTTTTCTTTGGTGTTTGGTATTTCTTTTCAATCCTAGTTTACTTATCTTTTGTTATCTCTCCCTCTATACCCCTGGACAAACTGGGGAGGTAACAAAGTGGGGCCCGTCCAGGATTTGAACCTGGGACCTCTCACAGGCGCGGTCTTCAACCTAAAGGGCATCACCGTATACTGCATGAAATTATCAGGGTTGACAAAAGCAGAGATTTCTGATGCCCGAGGGGTTAAGGGGACCTGTCAGTATCCTTTAAGAAGATCCATCTTGGTTATGTGAGTGGCTGGACCAACACTCTCCACACAATATTCTATACGGGGTAAGGGAAAACAATCAGGCACTGTAACTGCGTTTATTTTCCTAAAATACGTACAGAAGTGTGGTGCTCCATCTGCCTTGGGAGCCAGTAAGCACGGGGAGCTCCAAGGACTGTGGCTGGGTTTCGCTAACCCATTCTCCACCAGGTATTCAACCTCAGACTTAATTAGCTGTCGGTTGTCTATGGAACACTGATATGCATGCTGCTTAATGGGGGCAGCACCACCTACATCAGTGTCATGGTGCACGACATTGGTACATGACAGTACATCTCCGAACAAAATGGGAAATGATTTTAAAAGGCCTAATACGTCACAATGCTGCTCATCGGAGAAGTAAGATAGACGGAAGTCAGCGCATGACAGGAACTCTGAGTTGGTCAGGCGACCACTCTGTTGGCCACCAGAGGGTACAGTGAGCCCATCATCTGCTGCCAACTCTGAACAAACCAGAGAAACTTTAGCAGTAGGGCTCACTGTATCCTCTGGTGGCCAACAGAGTGGTCGCCTGACCAACTCAGAGTTCCTGTCATCCGCTGACTCCCGTCTATCTTACTTTTCTGATGAGCAGCATTGTGACGTATTAGGCCTGCATGTGTGGTGCACCCCATGACACAAACAGCTGTTCCGACTTCTGAAAACCAGCTGTTCTGGCCACATATGCGCGTAATGCCCGCACCGGACAGAGGGCATTCATGCGTTCCTGCTCCCGTGAAGAGAAGGGAGGGGGACAGAACGCTGACAGCTCAATGGGGCGATATGGTATCACTGGATTAAAAACCTTAGGAACAAACGCAGGGTTGGGCTTCAGCAGAACCTTAGAATCCCCTGCCAAGAAGCGCATACATGCCGGGTTCACCGACAGCGCATGAATGTCACTCACGCGTTTAGCCAAGGCCAAAGCAAGTAACAGAGCCGTCTTCAAAGAGAGCACTCTGAGCTCCAGCTGAGACAGTGGCTCAAAGGGCGGAGCCGTCAGCGCATCCAGCACCATGGGGAGATCCCATGGTGCGGCCAGGTCCCTTGACACCGGCCGAAGCTGCCGTGCCCCTTTCATAAACTGACAAACGAGGGGATTTGACCGGCTGTTTTGTCACCAAAGCCTACATGACATGCCAATATATCGGCCAAGTACACTTTGACAGTGGAGAACGCCAGGCCCTTATCCAGCAGCCCCTGCAGGAACATTAGGATAACAGGCACCGGGCTCTGAAAAGCCAGCACTCCCGCCTTTATGCACCAGTCCTCGAATGCGCTCCATTTGCCATCATATGCGGAGCGCGTAGAAGGAGCCCTTGCACTTTGAATAGTTGCAACGACGCTCCGCGGGAGTCCAGCAGTGGTCAAATTCAGCCTCTCACGGGCCAGGCCCACAGAGCCATGCGCTCCGGATAAGGGTGAAAAATCTCTCAGCGCACCTGCATCAGGAGATCCCTTTGCAGTGGCAGGCGCCACGGCTGGCCGCACAGGAGTTGGAAAATCTCCGCCAGCCAGTGTTTCCATTGCTAGCGAGGAGCTATTAGGATCAGGGTCAAATTCCTCTCTCGCACCCTGGCGAGAGTAGGAGTGATCAGCTCTAATGGGTGAAACGCGTACAAGAGGACACGAGGCCACTTGTGCGCCAAGGCGTCCAGCCCCATCGGCACGCTCAGGTCAGTGAGGGAGTAGAACAGAGGGCAGCGGGTGTTCTCTGCCGACGCAAAGAGGTCCACCTTCGCCCCACCGTATATCTCCAAAATCTGGGCCACCACCTCGCTGTGAAGTCTCCAATCTTTGTAGCGAGGATTGCCTCTGGAGAGCAAATCCGCTCCCAGGTTCCATATGCCTGGCACATGAGTGGCTCTCAGAGACAATAGGCGGGAGCTGCTCGACATTATCAATCTGTGTGCCAACATGTGCAGACGGCGCGAGCGCCAGTGACACCACCTGGAGCTCCAGACAGCTTATGTTAAGCAACTGCATACGCGAGCTCCATGTGCCATTTACTATCCTGCCCTCGTATGTGGCTCCCCAGCCCAGACGAGAGGCATCCGTAGTAATAACTTTTCTGGACAGGACGGTTCCCATGGCAACCCCTGTCAACAGACACGCTGTGCGCCTCCATGGGCGCAGCGCCATGACGCACGACGTGGAAACCGACACCTGTTGGTGTCCGTGGCGTGCAGGGTTCAGTCCGAGTGATGTCACCCATCGCTGAAAAGGTCTCATGTGCAGGCAGCCGAGCGGTATCACCGCTAGGGCTGACGCCATCAGACCCAGTAATCTGAGACACAACCTGAACTTTAGCCTTGTCCCTCTGCGAAAGAGTGCCAGACAGGCACGGAAAGCCTCCACTCTCTCCACTGACAGATGTGCTCTGAACGTGGTTGAATCCAGGGACAAACCGATGAAAGTGATGTTTTGAGTTGGGGTCAAAACACTCTTTTCCCTGTTCACCGTGAAACCCAAATCGGCCAGGTGTGCCATGAGTAATCTGGCGTGAGTTCGGGTTTGCTGCGGGGACTGGACCGCAAGGAGCCAGTGGTCTATGTACATTGCCAAGTGCATTCCTCTCTCTCTCAGAGATGCGATGGCTGCCTCGGTGCACTTTACAAATACCCTCAGGCTCAGTGAGAGGCCGAACAGGAGCACCAGATACTCGTAGGATATGCCTTGGAAGGCGAACTGCAGATATTTTCTGTGCGGGGGGTAAATAGGGATGTGAAAGTAAGCGTCCTTCAGGTCTACTGATATGAACCAGTCACCTGGGCGCGTAAACTTTATCAGAGCCGTGTGCGTCAGCATCCTGAACTTGTACTGTCTCAAGTATCTGTTCAGAGCGCGCAGGTCCAATATGGGCCGCAGACCCCCGTCTCTTTTGGGGACCAGAAAATACATTGAATAGAAACCGCCTTGGGTCTCCCCGGGAGGTACCACCCGGACAGCTCCTTTGTTCAACAGGAAGTTTATCTCTTCTTGCAGTGTGCGAACTTTTTCCCCCTGCGCCTGTGATTGCAAAACTGTGTTGAATCTCGGCGGAGTGGACGCGAACTGGAGCCGGTAACCCTTGTTTATGGTCTTTAACACCCAGTCCGACGTCACGCACACACGCCACTGTCGAGCCCGGTCCGCCAGCGGACCTAACTGCGGTCCCGCTGCTGTGCCGGGCTGCACAGAGGGTGGTGCGGCCGCGGCGCTCAGCCTGTGCTGTGGAGCAGGGAGACCTGACTGCTGCGCCACGGGTGGGGTTATGTCTCCCCCTTGTGGCGACACGCGGGACCGCAGAGCCATGTTGAGTTTCATTTTTATTTCTTTTGTGATTAATAAATGTAACTGTGCCCTCGGTCTTGGGCCTGGATGCGCAGTTGTAAACATTTATTAATGACAATGAGGGGTGTGTGTGTGTTTTCATGCACTGGTGTGTGCTTGTACAACACTGGGCCTCTGCAGGGCTCTCTGCAGGGCCGACCTTCCTCCTCTTCGGGCGGCTGTGGGCCGCGAGTGCTGTGGCAGCTGCGCGTCTCCTCAGGGACCCGGAACATGGCCTCTCGGAACTGGGCCGGAACATGAAACTCTCCACAGCGGAGGGGCCGGGCGTCTGGCTGGGCCTGACATCCCTCTGCGTGGGCAGCATGCTAGGTGGTGCACCGCTTCTTTTTGCCCCCGTGAGTGGCATCGGGGGCAGCCTGCCCCCCTCGCGTCACGTTGGCGGCGAAGGGCTACTTAGCCCACACACCCTCCAGCTTTGGTGGTTTGGCCTGGGCAGCCGCCTGGGCCTGCTGCGGCTGACGTCTCGGGATCATGTACCCAGTGAGGGTCACGGTCTGGGTGAACGTCTGCCGGGGAGCTGTCGGGGGAGGAGGCAGCAGCATCTTCCTGGGAAGACAGAGCTGAAGCGCCTCGCCCTCCTTCTTTTTCTCCTCATATCTCTTCTGCATGGTGGCGACAGCTGGCCTGAACAGCCCCTTTGGGTCTACGGGGACGTCGAGAAAGTGGGCCTTCTACTTTTGGGACAGGCTGGAGAGAGAGAGCCATCGAGCTCTCTCCTGCGCCACCATCAGGGCCATGGCTTTCCCTGAGGCCTGGACAGCGCACCTGTGCAGGCGTAAGCAGAGGTCAGTGATCACGCTTACTTCATCCCACATGGCAGCAGAGGGTGAGGTGGTCATCTTCTCCTGCAGCTCGGCCTGGTAGGCAAGCAGGAGTGATGATGCATTCAGGGCCCTCACTGATATGGCTACGGACTTGTAGCCTTTTTCAGTCAGGGAGGACTGGAAGCATTCTGCCTTGGATGGCAGAGCAGGGCTCGTCGTTGCCATGGCGGGCTTCTGGCTAGGGTGGAGGTGGGATGCCAGGAGGGGTTCGACTGGGGGAAGGTGGGAGAAGCCGTTCTCCTCCATGCCCACCCAGTCAAGCGCCGAGCCTCCCTGTGCGGCATTCTTGGCTGTGAGTGGATTGCTCCACGAACGCGTCGCTTCCTCCAGGCACTCGGGGAAAACAGGCAGGAGTTGTCTGGCAGAGGGTCTGGCTTTGGGAACCCGTAGTCCCTCGTACCGAGATGTGGAGGTGTTGGTGGGGGTTTCTGGCCACTCGACACTCAGGTTTGCAGCTGCTCTCCTGCAGACGTCGTGTAGGTCAGTACCGGCGGGCGGGTTTGGGGAGCCTCCGCTCGCCGCCTCCACCTCGGCAAAGGGCTTCGCAGCCGGTGGGGGGGCGAAGGGGGCGTCCGTGTCCGACTCGTTGTCTGACCCGGGGCTGATGGATTCATCTCCCGAGTTGGAGAATTCCATCACGTCCATGGCATCGTCCGCCATCCGGCAGGCAGCCGGGCTATCATGGTCTGGCAGCGGGGCCACCTCATCAAGGTGGTTGCTCCAAACGAGGTCCGCGGGGGGATTGGGGTCCCCCACGGAAGACTCCGTTTCCAACTCCTGTGGCGGGGGGATTGGGGTCCCCCACGGAAGACGCCGTTTCCAACTCCTGTGGCGGGGGGTTGGGTGCCCCCACCATAGGGTCAGTGATCGACAGGCTAGCCAGCCGTACCAGTCTGCGTCTGCGGCTCTTTTTAGAGAGCCGTGCGCAGTGCTCGCAGGTGGCCGGTGTTGCTACAGCGGCCTGGGCATGTTGCAGCCCGAGGCACGCCGAGCAGGTGGAGTGGGTGTCTGCAGCGGCTATTATTTGCCACACGGGCACACCTTTGCAGATGTGGACCCCTCCATGGAGAAGACAAACCCTTTCTCCGGCTCTTAAAATACGAGCGGCCACTGTTTAGGGACAGGCTGGCGAGTTGCTACCGTTTGGGGACGAGCTAGCAAGTGTAGGGCGCAACTGTTTGTTGACAGACTTGCTCTCACAGGTAGAAAACAGCCACTGTTTGTGAACAGACTAGCTGGCTCTCGTAGCTTTGCAGCCTTAGAGGGGATGCTAACGCGTTAGCGGCCGGCGACCGAGTGGTGAGCTCGCTCTGTGACCTAAAAGGCTAACTTTAGCTGAATCCATCTTCTGAGAGCTGCTTCTAGGAGCGAGAAGAGGTTTTAGACTGAAGTGGTAACGTGACGCCTCGCTCTTATAAAGAGGAGGAAGTCCCTCCTCCGGGGAGCGGATGTCACGTCTGTCTGCCAGTCAGGACTGGCGTAGTAGAAAATTGCTTCAAGGGACAAGCGCAGGGGGCATGTCCCATAGTGAGATACCGAAACGAGTGTTGAAAGAGAACAGGCTGTTAAATCAAATCAAATCAGATTTATTTGTATAGCGCCAAATCATAACAAAGTTACATCAAGGCACTTTACATATAGAGCAGGTCTAGACCAAACTCTTTATAAAATTATTTAAAGAGACCCAACAGATCCCCCGATGAGCAAGCACTTGGCGACAGTGGCAAGGAAAAACTTCCTTTAAGAGGCAGAAACCTCGGGCAGAACCAGGCTCGGGGGGGCGGCCATCTGCCTCGACCGGTTGGGTTGAGAGAGGGAGAGAGAGAGAGAGAGAGGCACGGGGGAGGGGGGGGGGGGGGGCAAAGTTGTTACTTTTTCTCCTGGGTAGGGCTGGTCGATATATTGATATAAAAAATATATCGATATATTTTTAATGTGTGATTGTGATATGGAATTAAACCATATTGCATATATCGATATAGTTCAAATTTGCGCTGTGATCCTCGCTCCAAGCAAGCTGCTGACCCGGAGGTCCCTGCACTGGTCCCCGCGCCCTCGCCTCTCCTCTTTCATCCACAGAGGGGGGAGTGGCAGGAACAGACACCCGGCACTCTTCAACAAACATGGAGGAAGCAACAACGTATGCAAAGTGTGCGGTGGAGGAATTGGTTAGTAAAAGAAAAACCAGTGGCTCAGTAATCTGGAGTTCTGATTAGCAACAAAATAACATTATATGTAGGGAGTGCCATAAACAAGTTACAAACAGGGGTGGGAGCACTACAAATATTTTTCACTAGGAAGTACGAAGAGTGTGTGAAACTGCGTGCTGCAGCAGCCCCAGCTGCAATCCACAACCCGAAAAAGTTCCAGCCCCGAAACAAAGCTCACCTTACTAGGGTTTTTCATGTTTTGTTCTTTTGTAATATTGTTATTTGCATCTGTGGATTTATTAGAAAGGAGAAGAAAATCTGTAATTTGTTTTTAATAACCTATTTATAGTTGTCACACAAAAAAAAAATTGATATTGTACTTGTCTCATATAAATATATTTATTTCGGAAAAAGATTGGCCTATTTTATTTCATAGGCCATTTTTATTTAAGATATTTCTTTATTTAAATGTTTCAATAAAACTACTTGTGACGTGTCATATTTGGCTTTGTCTTTGACTGAACATTTGCTCTGACTTTGCGAAAAAATATCGGGATATATATCGTATATCGATATTCAGCCTAAATATATCGGGATATGACTTTTGGTCCATATCGCCCAGCCCTACTCCTAAGGTAAGGGCAGAACCTGGCACAGGCATTAAAACCCTACACTTGATCACCTGCAGCAAACTGGCAAATCACTGCCTTATGGTCAAACCGTGCCTTCATGCCCTTTATAAGTAGCGGCTAAGGCCTGCTTAGCTAGCGAGGTGGCTCTATGTAGCCGGGCCCTGCAATCTGAGACAAAGTCTAACACGTTGGTTTTGGGTGGTTCACCATAAACTGATCGTGTAGGACCTTTAATGGACTTCTCACATTATGCCCAAACACCAGTTCAGCCGGACTTAACCCGAAGGATTCCTGCTTCGTATCAAGGATGGCAAAAAGCATGAACGGTAAGCCCTCATCCCAGGTCCTGCCAGTCTCACAGCAGTATTTTTGGAGCATGGATTTTAAAGTCTGGTGCCATCGCTCCAGTGCTCCCTGTGACTCGGGGTGATATGCGCTACTTACAGAGTGGGAAATGGCTAACGATAGTAAAGTCTCTCTAAAGACTTTAGACAAAAAATTGGTGCCTCGATCCGTCTACACAACAGGTGGTAAACCAAAAGAAAAAATCTGACCAATGCTTTACTCACCACTGATGCAGTAATTTTCTGCAGAGGTATAGCCTCAGGAAAACGAGTCGCCACAGACATCACCATTAATAAGAACTGGTTACTGGCTTTTGTCCTTGGCAGGGGTCCAACACAGTCAACAATGACATGTTCAAAAGGGGCGCCGACAGCTGGAATGGGGTGCAGAGGAGCAGGAGGGATTTTCTGGTTCGGCTTCCCAGTTACCCGACAGGTATGACAGGTTCTGCAGAACCCACCACATCTACTTTTAAACTTGGCCAAAAAGAGTGTTTCAAAATCCGGTGATATGTTTTTGTCACGCCCAGGTGACCAGACCAGGGATGCTCATGCACGAACGCCAGTACATGCTGCCTGCAACCAGCTGGAACAACAATCTGATGGACAGCATGCCAGTCCACATCTGCTGCTACCGACAATGGAACCCACCTTCGGACTAACAGTCCATTATCCTTAAAATAAACAGATCTGTCGCTAAAAGTTGTAGCAGAGTCGTTTATATCAACCACAACTGCAAAACACTTTTCAAGAGCACGGTCACTTTGTTGAGCCTTGATCAGGGCCTCATGGTTTAAAGGCAGCGTGATCCCTGAAGTAGCACCTGACTCCGGTGTGCTCCTACACTCTCTAATTCTGTCATCCTCCAGCTCAACCACCTGGGGCAGCTTATCCTCTGACAGGGCAGTCGCAAACATAGAGTCAGCAAGCACACACTCCTTTCTATGGGCCTGAGTTTGGGTGAGGATGCTTACATCAAACACGTCCGGGTGACTAACCGCCAACTCGTCTGGCTCAGACTCAGGGAGGGGAATGCTCACGACTTCAGGGTTTGAGTAAACCTTACCGCCCATGATATCATTCCCCATAATAAAATCAATCTCCTCTATTAGGAACGTGTCGCGTACAGCCACCGTGAAAAAACCTGTTACTAACTCTGATTTTAAGTGAACACGGTGAAGAGGGGCTGGTATGAAACTCATGCTTCCCCTCACCACAGTGCTCACGTCACAGGCGGACTCGCTCCCCAAAGGCAGGATATTAGACAGGATAAAAGACTGGGAACCACCAGTATCAGGGAGGATGGTAACATGGCACTGATCCTCCCTCTTACCACTAAGAGACACAAACCCCTTCGAGGTAAAAGGTTTAAAACAGACATCGGGTCCGCTTCTCTGACTGACTGGAGGGACAGTTGTCACTAACCTTATTAACCCGACTCCCTTTGGCTGCTTTAGCGCCTCACAATCTGCTACCACCGACCTGGCCTTAAACAATAAAAACAGGACCTTGCCTTCTGATTCTGTCCCCGCACACCAGTACAATGACCGGGAGGTGCCTGAGAAGCATCAGTTCTCTGTTGGGGGCCGCGAGTTGAGGGTGCGTCATACTTTGTGAAAGTACTCTTACGCGTCAGGACAAATTCATCGGCTAATACATCCGCCTGCTGTAGGGTGGTAACCTTCTGCTAATTAAGTACGTCACAGTAGCTTTAAAGAAAAGTCTTCTTGTCATTATTGTGCATATTTTATTGTGATAGGTGGCTGATTGAGAGAGTCAGAGCTTGGACTTCTCACCTTCACCGTTCACCTAGTGGTGCTGATATTTCAGATATCGGCTCCTCTAATTGAACTGTTTATGAGGCAACGTTTACAGTTTGGTTATTGGGCCTGGTGGTGCCCCAAATTATTGATTGAATTTAATAATTTCTGATTTTATTATTCTGATTTTATAATCACAGCTGATAACCAAACACACCCTTTTCAAACCCAACATTAATTTGACCTTATCTTTGGGTTATGTACCCCAGACTCTTAAAACCACAGTCATCAAACCCCAGCTTAAAAAGCCAAATCTTGATCCAAATGTTTTGGCCAATTATAGACCCAAATCGAACCTTCCATTAATTTCTAAAATCATCGAAAAAGCAGTTGCAAACCAATTACACGACCATCTGCATAGGAACAGTTTGCTTGAAGAGTTTCAGTCAGGATTTAGAGCTCACCACAGCACAGAAACAGCGCTGATTAAAGTCTCCAATGATATTCTAATGGCTTCAGACAATGGATCAGCCTCCATACTTCTCCTCTTAGATCTCAGTGCTGCGTTCGACACCATTGATCACAATATTTTATTACAGAGACTGGAACATGAAATTGGGATTAAAGGAACTGCACTAAGGTGGTTCAAATCCTATTTATCAGATAGACATCTGTTTGTACATGTTAACAATAGCTCCTCCTCACGCACAATAGCCAGTTATGGAGTCCCACAGGGTTCAGTACTTGGACCAATCCTCTTCACTCTTTATCTGCTTCCTTTAGGCAACATTATCAGGAAGCACAGCATCAATTTTCACTGTTATGGAGACGATACTCAGATATATTTAACAATGAAGCCAAATGAAGTCAGTCAGATAGTCAGACTGCAGACATGTCTTGAAGACATAAAAGTGTGGATGACTTGTAACTTTTTACTTCTAAATCCTGACAAAACTGAAGTTATTGTACTCGGCCCTAAGCACCTCAGAAAAACCCTATTTAATCGTCTAATCAGTCTGGATGCCATTAATTTGGCTTCCAACTCCACTGTAAGAAATCTAAGAGTAACTTTTGACCAGGACATGTCCTTTGTCCCTCATATAAAGCAAGTCAGTAGGGCAGCTTTCTTTCACCTGTGAAACATCAGGAAAATCAGAAACATCCTGTCCCAAGAGGATGCAGAAAAACTAGTCCATGCATTTGTTACTTCTAGGCTGGACTACTGTACCTCATTATTATCTGGATGTCCAAACAAATCTCTGAAAGGCCTTCAGTTGATTCAGAATGCTGCTGCACGAATATTAACAGGAACTAGAAAAAGGGATCACATCTCTCCTGTGTTAGCTGCTCTTCATTGGCTGCCGATAAAATTCAGAATAGAATTTAAAATCCTTCTGTTAACGTAAAAGTTCTTAATGGCCAAGCTCCATCATATCTCAGAGAGCTCATAGTTCCTTACTGCCCTAGTAGGCCACTCTGCTCTCTAGATGGAGGTTTACTTGTGGTTCCTAGAGTCTCCAAGAGTAAATCGGGAGGAAGATCTTTCAGTTATCAGGCTCCTCTTCTATGGAACCAACTTCCAGTATCGGTCCGGGGTGCGGACTCTTTAGCAATTTTCAAGACCAGGATTAAAACTTTTCTGTATGACAGAGCTTATAGTTAAAAAGTCAAAGTTCATTTACTCCTTAGCTATGCTGCTATAGGCCTAAACTACTAGGGGAAGGCCTGAGCATCTTTCTCGCTCTCTCTCTCTCTCGCCCCGACATATCAATAACCATGCTTTTCCGAAGTCCCTGCTTCTCCCAGTTCTAAGCATGTGTACTGTATTTACTAACCTTGTTTTCCTGAAGTCTCTGTCTCTCCCAGTTCCTCTCCTCTCTCTCCCTGTACTCATCCTGCAGGTGATGAATCATCACTACCCCATGTTCCTGCAACGCCTGCTGCTCCCATACCTTCATGAACTCCATACAGCATCATTTCTATGAACTTCATGCAGCAACATGTGTTCCTGCCTGCACCTGTATTGAATATCCCCTGCTCTCATTCTCTCCCTACTCCCCCCCCATGTCTCTGTCTTTCTCTCTCAACCCAACCAGTTGAGGCAGATGGCCGCCCCCCCTGAGCCTGGTTCTGCCCGAGGTTTCTGCCTCTTAAAGGAAGTTTTTCCTTGCCACTGTTGCCAAGTGCTTGCTCATCGGGGGATCTGTTGGGTCTCTTTAAATAATTTTATAAAGAGTTTGGTCTAGACCTGCTCTATATGTAAAGTGCCTTGATGTAACTTTGTTAAATCTGATTTGATTTGATTTAGAACAAAAAGACAAGAATTAGCCTCACTACCCTTCAAAAGAATAAATTGGAAGTAGGATTGGATGCACCAATATTCATGAATTACTACTTGGCAAATCAGCAGCAATATATCACTCAATGGATAAATCCAAAAGCAGATGACAACTCCTGGCTTGAATTTGAACAGGTAGACTGTAACGACATCAGTATCTCTGACCTCCCCTTCATTACTATGAACCTTAATCGTCATAACTGTTTCAAAAACCCAATGACTGCCTCCACTCTCTCTGCTTGGTGGAAAGCTTTAGAGACCACAGGTTCCCAACTGGAACCCTGTATGTTCTCCCCGATCTGGCACAACCCAGATTTTGTAACTAACAAAGTCCCTGTCCATCTTAGCACTTGGGAACAGAAAGCAATCACCCACCTCCATCACCTCTTCCAGGAAAACCTACTTCTGAAACACAGATATTTATTTGAGACTTTTGGTATAGGAAATGGAAACTTTCTCCAATACCTTCAGGTGATCAAGACAATCAACAAGAAAATTCCAATGCTCCAGTATACTGTACAGCCCCCAGAATTTGTCATTAACATCACAAAGCTTTCTCCAAAAAAGAAGAAAAACATCTCTAAAATATATGTTACTCTCAAGCACCTATTCTATACATCTACCTATATCGAAATAGGAAGCAGATCTGTCTCTGTCCGCTGACTTCGACTTCTGGGCCCAGATCTGCCAAAATACATTTAAAATGACAAAAAATTCGAACTTACAGCAGATCCAGTTCAAGGTGCTTCACAGATTACACACAACCCAATACAAGATGCACAGAATGGGTTTCTCTAACTCCGATATATGCACACAATGCGTACAACCAATTTACCTTACCATCTATCCCAATCTGCTCTTGTAGCTCTCGCCATCACCAAGAAAACAATCCTAGTTAACTGGAAAAATAAACAGTCGCTTAACATCTCCCAGTGGCTGAACGTTCTTGCAGAGAAAATATCTGATACCCAAAAAAACCAGTTGATTCTCTTTACAAAAAAATGGGCTGCATTCAGCAACTCTCTGAACCTTAATTTGTATCTAGACCTTGCCTGCTCATTCATTTACCTTCCCTGCACAACAATATTACTCTCTCTGCCAAGGTGATAACTTCCGTTTATTGCAATGTTTTTATTACCCTCCACATCCAGGATCACAACGTCAGATCCTCAGACCACAACACCTTGAGGATGCCATAGGGATGCTCCTCTCGTTCTCACCCCTGGGTTGAAATCTGGCTCAGGAGGGTCTACCCGGCCGACCCCCCAACCTCGCCAGTGTGCTCTGGCGCCCTGCCTGGGTTTTCCTGTGGTTCTGGGGCCTACTCGCTGTCCCGGGGTCTGGGGGTGTTGATGGCCGGCTCCTCCTGGGTCGCCCTGCGGGCCGCAATGGTGTGGTCTTCCTCTCCCCTCCTTTTGCATCCTTGTGACTGGGCTCTGCCTCCTGGCGCTGTGTGGTGCTGGGTCCGTGGCAGCTCCCTGGTGGCCCCAATCGGTCTGGCGCTGACCAGTCTGTGGTGGCTCGTCGCTTCCTCTCTCCCATGTGTGGGGGGTCAGGGGCTCCTCCCGGTGCTAGTGGGGTTTCCTCCTCCTGCAGTCTCCTTGGTCCGTGTGCATTGGGGGTGCAGGTCCAGGACCATGGCCCCCTTCAGGCACTTTGCCGGTGTCTGCGTGCGGGGGCACCGTGGGGGCTCCCGGGTGGGTCTCTTCAGTCTCAAGGATGCCTCTGGCTCGTCCGGGAGATGGGGTTGGGGTCCGAGGTGTGTGAGGTCGGTGACGGGTTGGTGGTAGCGGAGTGTTGGGGGGGGCCTGGGGTCCTCCTGCCCCGCTCCGGTGTGCGATGGCTTGGATGGTCCGGTGGTGCTCGCCGTCGCCCACCCGGAACACTGGGGACTGCAGGGCACCATGCGGCTGTGGTGGTTCTCTTGGCTTGGTACCTCAAGCGCTCCTGTGGTGGGCATGGGGAGCCAGGGCACCTGACCTGACTCTGCGCCCTGGTGATTGTCTCACTCATATTTAGGGAATGCCCACTTGCATGTGTGGTGTCACTTTCCAGATCTTGTTGGGTCACATCATGAAGAACTGATTAATCCTGACTAAAATGGGCTGAGCCGCTCTGTTATTCCATCACTATGTATCCTATCGCTGTCTCGGCTCCTCTTTTGGGACACCTTCACCTATCTGGACTACCATCTCTCCACAGTTCTCCACAGAAACCCTCTGGACCCTCCTAATCCTGAAACAGGAAAAGCACAGCATCCTTCACCCCACCAGTCCCTACCAGCACCACCTGCTTCCCTTCTCCTGTCCATCCTTCCACACCTTCTCTGTCCTTTACCCTCCCCTGTATTCACTGAGGTGTAGCACTGCCCTCCCTGCTCAAAGGTCATTTCACTCAATAAAGATCCACAAACTAGCTTCCAGGGAGGGCTGGTGATGGTCACACACACGCACTGAAATAATAAAATATTTAGCTGCAAAACTGCATCAATCTCATACAATGTTGACACCCTGTGGAGTTAAACTATGAGGACAAATGCAGACAAAAAAAAAAAAAAAAAATAGGCCAACACTCTGAATTGCTTTTGTTTTGTTCATCTGCTCTTCTTCTCCACAGCTTACAAACAAGTTCCCATCCCCCAGAACTCTAGTGTACCTCAGTTTTCCAACCTCCATTTTAAGGGTTTTTGTCAACTTCACTGTATCGATTTTCTTCAACCCTCCATCTCCCTCAAACCTCACTGCTACATTGATCACTTTGGTCCTCAGTCTATGCTCGCCCCCACTCTCACTAACTGCTTAGAAGGACCTTGGAGGCTGTTAGTGGGTGTTTCTGTTTCCCTCCTCTACTTTTGCTACCCTGTCCCACTGTCCACAAAATTTCACAGTCAACGGTCCACAATCCAGCTGAGTCATCCTCACTCCCTCCTTCTGTCAAATCTCTCTCTCGCTCTCCACTGCACTTTCCACTATTTAGACACATTTTAGCAAATAACTTTTACAGTCTTCTACATTATTTTGAAAATGAAGGCACAATGTCCTCTTCTTCTTCTTTTTATCTGCAGTTCATTGGTATTTTACAAGTCTGTCTTTTACAAAGACTGAAAGTATGAACTATTATGTTTTTACTAAATTAACTAAATTTGCATCCATGTATATTGGCTCCTACAGCTGGTCTAATAATAATATTGCATGGTGCTTAATGCTGAATAACAGTCTAGCCCTGGACAATCATCTCCTGTAAAGTTCAGCTGAAGAACATGAAGCTTAAAAGCCTGAGTCAAACTCAGCTTCACACTTCAGGTCATTTTATTACTCTTTGTGAAGCTCAGGCAGTTGAGAACAACACAAACAGGGAGTTCCTCCTGGACTGGACCTGTGGAGGAGAATCAGCTGATTCTGAGTCTCCACTAAAGCCTCAGATCAATCTCAGCTGAACCTTAGGACCTTCAAGTCCAGAGTTCCTGATGATGTTGGATCAGATCGAGAGCAGCAAATAAGGTGGACTGGACTCTGTGGAGCTGATCTCAGAGCAGCTCAGTCATCTTCATCATCCTCTTCACTCTCAACTACATTAATATCATCATCACTTCCATCTGTGGAGAGAAGAAGAGTTAGATCAGATGAGTCAGAACTCACAAAGACTCACTTCCTCAGGACTTCCGTCCTGGGCAGTCCAGATGTGAAGCAGCTGTTTCACCTGTTTAACAGCTGGCACATAGACTCTTTACTCCTGGATCCCTCAGCTTGTTGAAGCTCAGGTCCAATTCTCTGAGATGGGAGAGGTTGGATTTCAGAGCTGAGACCAGAGAAAAACAGCTGAGCTTTGACAACTGGCAGGCTTCCAACCTGAATAAAGAATAAAAGATGTAGATAAAGTGCTTGATGATTGATCAGATTCCTCCTGATTAATGACTTTTGTGTTAATGTGGAACATCATGTCAACACAATTTTTATCATGTCAAGTCAGACTTTATTTATATAGTACATTTAAAATAAACCAGGGCTGACCAAAGTCATTCACAGAGTAATTAAAGACAACATGTCAAAAATATCTTAAACAATATACCAAAAACTGCTCATAAAATCAAGATAGGATTAATACAATAAAAAAAAATTTAAGCTGCAAGCAGCGATGAATGGCACACCTTGCACACCTGTGTAGCTCGGAGGCCTCTGGAGGCGCCCCAACCATATTGCCCTAAAACCCAAAATGTTTAGCTGGGGATGATGTGAAGTGCAACATCTCGCAAGTGTCCACTGTGCGACGCTAGAGAGCACCCACCAATGTTAGGTTATGTTGTAGTGTTGGATGAGGATTACTTCCTGTTTATATGTAAATAATTATATGTCATAGTGTATAATGCGGAGAACACACCCTGTAAATATCATGTAAAGACGACAATATTTGTATTATTATTCTGACTTCCTTTGTCCAGTGGGTGGCGCTCTGTGTGTGACTCAGTATTGATACATAGGTGTGTTTAGGGTGGAACTCTGAGCATGTGTGATTAATTTTGGGCCGATTGGACATTGTATGTTTGAGTCTGTGAAGGTTCTTAGTCATCCAGGTCATCTTAGTCTTGGAGTGTTTAGTGCAAAGCAACTAAACTTCCTATCTAGTATGAAGACATTTTGCCTCTCATCCAAAAGGCTTATTCAGTTTTGAGGGTCAGGATCGGATTGGGAAACTTGAGCCTGGAAGGATAGCTTAGGGCTTCTGCCCTTTTCTATCCATCGTAGGTGGAGCCTGGTGGGCGGCAGGAGGGGTGGGAGGAGCAGGACTCTAGAGGAAGGAGGGAGGGAGAGAGAGAGAGAGACAGAAAAAAAAAGGGCTCATGTGTATCTAGTGTAGGCTTATTTGTATGTGTATTAAATCTGATATACATTTGTGTTTGTGTCTTCATATGAGCGTTTGGTGATATGTGTTGTGTTCTCAGTTACTCTGTCATGGGATGATTAGGAGGGTGGGGGGTTCACCAGCTGGGTGATGAATGACAAGGGGGTGTTAGTTGTGAGCTGGGCTTCCTTAATGGTGTTCTGCAGGGCGGGGTTGGTTGTAGCAGTCTTGAAGTATTTCAGAGCTATGGTTTGATGGCGTTGTTGTATGGTCTGGATGCCTGTTATTGTGTGTATGCAGTGGTTACTACAGAAAAACGGGAGTCTATTGGCCAGTTTTAGTTCTTTGTTTTGGATGGTTTGTAGTCTGCAGTTGGTTGTCAGAGATGGTGATCCAGGCGGGGACAGAGTATTCAAGGAGTGGTCTGATGTATGACAAGTAGACTTTAATAACTGTTGAGGGTGAGGTGCCATGTTTGCCACAGAGGGCTTTGAGGTGGTTGAGTCTATTGTTGGCTTTTTGTTCCAGGTTATTGATGTGTTTGGTCCAGGTCATGTTGTTTTGGAAGGTGACTCCGAGGAAAGTTGCTTCTTTGTTGAGAGGGATTTGTTGGTTGTATATTGACAGGTTGATGTTGGGTTGCAAGTGTTGATTTTTTGTGAAGAGGATGTATTGTGTCTTGGCAGGGTTCAGTTTGATTCTCCAGAGGTTTGACCAGTTTTCTATTTCTGTTATACACATTTTGAGTTTTTTGGCTGCAAGTTGTGGAGTTTTGGAGCTGGACCAGTAGCAGAGATCGTCTGCGAATTGGGAGACTTTGGCTATGGTGGCTGGGGGGTAATAAATGTCAGAAATGTAGAGGAGGAAGAGGAGGGGACTTAGGACTGCACCTTGGGGGACTCCTGCTTTGGGGGTGAAGGGTGTTGAGATGGTTGATGATGAACTTTACCTTTGATCTGTCGATTATCGAGGAAACTTGAGATAATTGACTGGGTGGGTTGTGGGAGTTTGAGATTGGAATCCAGTATTCTGTATATGAGTACGTTGTGCCATACTTTATCGAATGCTTTTTCTATGTCAAAGAAAATTGCCAGGGTTATTTCTTTTTTGTTGAGATTTCTATGGATATCCTCTGATAAACGGAGGATGTTGTCTGTGGTGGCTCTTCCTTTTCTGAAACCGGCTTGGTGGATTGTGATGAGGCCCATTGATTCAATGTGATTGCTGAGACGTGAAGTGAGTATTCTTTCAAACAGTTTTCCAGTGTGGCTGAGGAGGCTTATGGGACGGTAGCTGGTGATGTTGTGGGGGCCTTTTCCTAGTTTGTGGATCATGGTGACGAGAGCAGTCTTCCGGGGTGAGGGAAAGTGACCAGTAGTGAGGCAGGTGATGAAGAGCTGTCCAAGGTGCTGAAGGTAAATGATTGGTGCTTGTTTTATTAGAATGGTATCGATTGTGCCTTCTCTCGGTGCTTTGTTTCTCATCTTCTTCAGGTGTAGTTGTATTTCTTTTGTGGTGACAGGTTTTGTGATGGGGTGGTGCTCTGTGATGACTTGTTAGATTGGTCAGCGAAATCTTGTGTTTTGCGATTTCCTTATCCACCAAGTCTTTCCATGTATTGTTGAAGTGAGGGTCGTTTGGCATGAGTGAATGTTTTCAAGATGATTGTGGAAGAGTGTGGCTTTTTCTCTATTATCAGTGATGATTGTATCGGAGGATTTGAGCAGAGGGATAGTGTTGTTCTGTGGGTCTCCGTTTATGCTCTTGATTTTCTGCTAAAAGGTTAGGGGATTTGTGTCATGGTCCAGTTTCCTGTAGAAGGTTTTCCAGGTTTTTTGTTTATGGGAGATAAGTTGTGTTTTGATGGTAATTTGGAGTCTATTTATTTCTGTCTTGATATGGGGTGATCTGAACCTTATATAATTACATCGCAGTTTTCTTTTCTGTCTGATAAGTTGAAGGATGTGGGGTGGTAGTGATTGTATTGGGGTTTTGCTGGTGTTTTGTGTTATAGTTTCTTCTCTGGCTTGGGTGAGTAGTTGGCTTAGCATAGTTGCTTGGTGGTCCAAATAATCGGGGGTGGTGATGAGAGTGGCAAGGGTATTCTTTAATTTTGTTTCAATGTATGCTTTGTAGATTTCCCAGTTTGTTTTTCTGTAGTTGTATTTCTTGCTTGGGACAACTTGTAGGTGAAAGGAGAAAGTGGTGAGAACAGGTAGATGGTCACTGCTGAGATGGTTTGTAGTGGAGAACTGGTGGAGTTTTGAGCGAGGTTGGGGGTGCAGAGGATCAGATCCAGGATATCTGTGCTGCCTGTTGCCGGCAAGATATAGGTGGGTTCGTTGGTGTTGATGATTCATAAGTTTGATTCAAATTGCTGTTAAGGATCTGTTGGAGTTCTATGCCGCTTGTGTTAGTTTTATTGCAGTAAAAGTTGACATGCTTTGCATTAAAATCTCCCATAATAAGGGAGTAGCTGGGGTTGGAGATGGCGGTGAACAGGTCAGCTGAGGGTTTTGTTCCGGGGGGGCAGTAGAAACTGGTGACTGTGATGGAGTGATGTCAGTGGATTATCATTTTGATTGTGACATATTCATTTCCTTTAAGTTGTTCTGGTGAGAGGCCGTAATCCATTTGACTGTATTCAATGTTTTTGCGTATTAGAATTGCCATTCCTCCTCCATGTCCTGTCTGTCGTTCTTTTCTGATGATGTTGTAGCCAGGGATGTGGATTTGTGAGGTTTTGGATAAGAGTTTTTCGTTTATGGAGGCTATAGAGCTGTCTTTTTCTTTAAGTAGTTGGATAAGTTCTTGTTTGTTTGCTCGTATTCCTCTGATATTTATTTGAGGAATGTGGTGAAAGCCACTGTGAAGAATAGTAGATGGGTAGACAGTGGATGGTTCATATGTTGAAGTGTGTGTGTTTCCTTATGCTCCTGATTACGTCTTGTATTTTCTTTTTGTCCATGGTGAGTTTTCTGAGGTCTTCGCGTAAGTGTATGAAGTGAGTGTTGTCATGATGCCGGCTGGGGGCATTAGTGATGACGGGCTGGCTGATGGGTAGTGGTGGTTCTCTGGTTGATAGAGTTGTGTGTGAAAGGTAAACTGGGCAGGATTTGGAGGCAGCAGAGTGTTTGCCACAACAGTTAGCACATCTGGCTTCTCTTTTTTGCTTTGTGCAGGTTTTGTGGTGGTGGTTTTCTCCGCATCTGAGGCAGACAACTGGGTCGGTTCAGTTGGTTTGATATATGGTTGAACTGTTGACATTTGAAGCATTGTTTAACAGTGGGTGGAGGCTGGGCCTTCTCCACTCTGTACTGGAAGAGGTCCATGTAGAAACCTTTGTGGAGAAGGCCAGCGGATAGGTGCTTATGATCCGGTGTATTCTGGTGATGCTGATACCTTGTTTTTCCAGTTCTTGTCTGACCTGCTCTTCTGTGGTGTTGGTGTGTATTCCTTTAATGACCAGTAATTTGGCTGGAGCATCAGATAGGGGGTTATTGCCTTGTTTCCGTGCAAGTTTGCAAGTGAAATGTGCTCCATTGAATGAGTCTTCAGGCCATGGTGAAAGTAGATTGTTGAGGGAGGGGATGTCCTTGGGGAAGATGAGAATATAGCCATTTCGCATATGAACCAGTTTTTGAAGTTTTGCTTGTGGTTTGAGTCTTTCAATTTCTTTGAGAATGGATGTGTTGGTTGAAAAAGAGTGGTTAGGGGTTTAGTAGTTTTCCACTACAATGGGCGTGATCTGATGGTAATCTGATTCCCTTCTTGCTCTTTTCCTTGGTCCTGTATTGAAGTTTTGATATTTGTACTTTGTGCATGTTTGCATTTACAGTGTTTGAGTAGCTGTCAGGAAGGGATGGAAGAGGGGTGTGAGGGTCTTGTTCATGCAGCAGGATCCAATCTATGGTGGTTAGAGTGGATTTCATTTGTGTGATAGCATCGTTGAGGGGGGTGGACAGGGTGTATTTGCAGTTTGGAAAAGAGGTGATTAACTTGATCAAAAATGTTCTTGATGATGAAGTTGTCCATTTTTTCAGTGGTGGAGGGGGTTGATGCCTCAACATGGGTGGGTGGATTTGGATGGGACGAGATAGCAGCTGGATTGGTTTCTGGGGGTGTGGTAGGGTCCATTGTTTCTAATTGCTGGAGTGTGTTGGTAATGAATGTTTGTACCTCTGGAGAGTCAGGGCTCTGTCTTTCTTGGGTGGACTTTTGTAATTTGTGTTTTTGTGTGTCGGGGTCTGCTAGCTGGTTTTTCTTTTGCATTTTCCCATTATTCCAAAAGCTGTTGTCCATATTTATTTTCTCTCCAGTGAAGTGATTGACCGTGAGGTGGACATGTTAAGTGCTTAGTTAACTAGTGAGTAACAGAAAAGACAGAAATAAATAAAAAGGTGTTTGCGTCTTAAGTGCTTAGTGAACCAGTGATTTGTTAACACAAAAGTGGCTTTACAGTGCAGAAGTGCCTTGATCACCACATTTGTTTGTACCTCGTCTGTCGATTTAGGAAAGCAGGGAGGATCTTGAGGTGGCGCTGACGTTTCGTGGCAGACGGAGCTGCAGGCAGTGTATTTTTCGTCGCTGAGGGGACAGCTGAATAGTTTTAGCTGCCGGAAGCACTACTGTGTCTGAGCGGTGTCCGAGCGGTCCGAATCCGAACAGAGTGATCTCATGAAAATGAGGGTCAGTTCTTCTTCTTCTTCTTCTTTTGGTTTAATGGCGGGTCGCAATCTTAACTTAGAAGGTGCATACCGCCACCTACTGTATCGGAGTATGCAAACATGTCAGGTCCTACATAATACTAGATTCTGTTTTACAGCTGTGTGTCCCTTAAAAATTGCACAACGGCTCTCCTAGTACCAGCCACCCCATTCCCTGTTGTTCCCAATAGGCCCTCTATGCTCCACACTCTACCTGCCTCTTCAACTCTCAGTTTCAGCTGCTCCCTCTCCTCATTAAACCTGCTGCAGTGCATGAGTACATGTTCAACATCCTCCACCACCCTACACTCAGAGCACTCCTCCGACTGCACCTTCCCCACCATGAACAAGTCCTGTATGGTTGAACCATAGCCTGGCTAGTTTGACTTCATCTCTTCTGTTACGCAAGTTAACACTATTAGCATTTATGGATTTCTGCACCCTCTAGTACGTTTGTCCTTTCTCGGCTCCATCCCACGCCTCCTGCCACTTCTTCATCATTCATCTCTTAACAACAGCCTTTCCTTCCCCCTTTCCGAATGGTACATTCAGGACATCACCCAGACCAGGAGCACATTTGGCCAGTTTGTCTGCTGCCTCGTTCCCTTTAATACCCACATGAGCGGGCACCCGGCAGAACACTATCTCCTTACCTATCCTATGCAGTCTGTAGAGGCTCTGGCGTATTTCCAGCACTAGGTCTGGTCTACTAGAGTTCATTGATTTGATGCTGAGAAACACAGAAACATAGTCCACACACACCACCGCTCTGTCTGGAAGGACCTCTTCCACCCACTGCAGGCAGATTATCCCTGCCATCATCTCCGCTGTGTAGACTGACAGGGCATCAGGCAGCCTCATGCGCATGCTTGACTGTGTCATCGGTACGTAGACTCCTATTCCTACTCTGTCTCGTTCATCCTTAGACCCGTCTGTATAAATATCCATAAAACCATAGTACCTGCTATTAATATACTGCCCCGCTAGCACCCCTATCTTGCACTCAGCCCACTCCTCCTTAAACTCCAGTATTCTAGTATCCACATCAGGTTTTGGGAAGAACCATGGGGGAACAACACTAATAGGGTTTGGATGGCTAAACTGGATATTATTCAGCCCATACTCTACTGCCTTTCCTTCTGCTGTCCACCCGAACCCCTTACCCTGTACCCCGTACTCCCAGCACTGCTGCAGGACCCCTTGGTTGGATTATCAGCATCACATCCCTGCAATCTAATCCAGTATGACAGTATCAGCTTCTCCCTCCTCAGGTCCACCGGTGCCTCCCCTGCTTCTACCTGCAGTGCATTGATAGGTGTTGTACTCATTGCCCCCTTGCAGATCCTGAGCGCCCTATTCTGTACTCTGTTTATCCTACTTAGATGCGTCTTGGCTGCCCCTCCATACACAAAACATCCATAATCTATGGCAGATCTCATCAAGGCCCTGTACTCATACATTAGGGAGTCTTTGTCTGCTCCCCAATCCCGTCCAGATATTGCTCTCATTAAATTAACAACCTTCTTGCATTTAGTTTCTAGCTTATCCAGGTGTACTTTCCATGTTTGACCTTCATCCAACCAGACTCCCAGGTACTTGAAAACACTAACCTTTTCCATGGGGACCCCATACAGCTTGAAATCCTGGCTTGCTACACCCCTCTTCTTGGTGAAAAACATATAGCAAGACTTGCTTGGTGACATCTTGAACCCCCATCTATACGACAACTGTTCTAGTCCCGCTATTGCCTTCTGCATTTGATCAGTCACCCAGCCTGGATTACGCCCCCGGATCCATATAGCTCCATCTTCTTCTTCTCCTTTCGGCTTTTCCCTTCAGGGGTCGCCACAGCGAATCAGTTGCCTCCATCTAAGCCTGTCTTCTGCATCCTCTTCTCTCACACCAACCACCTTCATGTCCTCTTTCACTACATCTATAAACCTCCTCTTAGGTCTTCCTCTAGGCCTCCTGCCTGGCACTTCAAAACTCAGCATCCTTCTACCAATATATTCACTATCTCTCCTCTGGACATGTCCGAACCATCTCAGTCTGGCCTCTCTGACTTTATCTCCAAAACCTCTAACATGTGCTGTCCCTCTGATGTACTCATTCCTGACCCTATCCAACCTGGTCACTCCCAAAGAGAACCTCAGCATCTTCATCTCTGCTACCTCCAGCTCTGCCTCCTGTCTTTTCCTCAGTGACACTGTCTCTAGACCAAACAACATCGCTGGTCTCACCACAGTTTTGTACACCTTTCCTTTCATCTTAGCTGAAACTCTTCTATGACACATCACACCTGACACTTTTCTCCACCCGTTCCAGCCTGCCTGCACACGCTTCTTCACCTCTTTTCCACACTCTCCATTGCTCTGGACTGTTGACCCTAAGTACTTAAAATCCTCCACCTTCTTTATCTCTTCTCCCTGTAACCTCACTCTTCCACTTGGGTCCCTCTCATTCACACACATATACTCCGTCTTGCTGCGGCTAACCTTCATTCCTCTCCTTTCCAGGGCAAACCTCCACCACTCTAGCTTCTCCTCCACCTGTTCCCTGCTCTCACTACAGATCACAATGTCATCTGCAAACATCATAGTCCATGGAGATTCCTGTCTAACCTCGTCTGTCAGCCTGTCCATCACCATAGCGAACAAGAAGGGGCTCAGAGCTGATCCCTGATGCAGTCCCACCTCCACCTTGAACTCCTCTGTCACACCTACAGCACACCTCACCACTGTCTTACAATCCTCATACATGTCCTGCACCGCTCTAACATACTTCTCTGCCACTCCAGACTTCCTCATACAATACCGCAGTTCCTCTCTGGGCACCCTGTCATAAGCTTTCTCCAGATCTACAAAGACACAATGCAGCTCCCTCTGACCTTCTCTGTACTTCTCTATCAACATCCTCAAAGCAAATACTGCATCTGTAGTACTCTTTTTTGGCATGAAACCATACTGCTACTCACAAATGCTCACTTCTGCCCTTAGTCTAGCTTCAACTACTCTTTCCCATAACTTCATTGTACGGCTCATCAGCTTTATTCCTCTGTAGTTGCTACAACTCTGTACATCTCCCTTGTTCTTAAAAATGGGCACCAGCACACTTCTCCTCCATTCCTCAGGCATCTTCTCACTATCTAAGATCCTGTTGAACAACCCAGTCAGAAACTCTACTGCTACCTCTCCTACACACTTCCAGACCTCCACAGGTATATCATCAGGACCGAGTGCTTTTCCGCTCTTCATCCTATTCAATGCCCTCCTCACTTCATCCTTACTAATCTTTGCTACCTCCTGGTCCACAACAGTCACCTCTTCTACTCTTCGTTCTCTCTCATTTTCCTCATTCATCAACTCTTCAAAGTACTCTTTCCATCTTCCCATCACACTATTGGCATCTGTCAATACACTTTCATCTCTATCCTTAATCACCCTAACCGCCTGCACGTCCTTCCCATCTCTGTCTCTCTGCCTTGCCAACCTGTATAGATCAGTCTCTCCCTCCTTACTGTCCAACCTAGCATACAAGTCATCGTAAGCCCTTTGTTTGGCCTTTGCCACCTCTACTTTCACCTTACGCTGCATCTCCCTGTACTCCTGTCTACTCTCTTCAGTCCTCTCAGTGTCCCACTTCTTCTTAGCTAACCTCTTTCTCTGTATACACTCCTGCACCTCCTCATTCCACCACCAAGTCTCCTTATCCACTTTCCTTCCAGATACTCTCCTACCTGTCTCCCTGATCACATTAGCTGTAGTTGTCCAGTCAACTGGAAGCACCTCCTGGCCATCCAGAGCCTGTCTCAACTCCTTCCTAAACATCATACAACACTCTTCCTTTTTCAGCTTCCACCATTTAGTCCTCTGCTCTGTCTTTGCCCTCTTCATCTTCCTCACCACCAGAGTCATCCTACATACCACCATCCTATGCTGTCTGGCTACACTCTCACCTACCACTACTTTGCAGTCACTGATCTCCTTCAGATTACACCGTCTACACAAGATGTAGTCTACCTGTGTACTCCTACCTCCACTCTTATAAGTCACCCTATGTTCCTGCCTCTTCTGGAAGAAAGTATTCACTACAGCCATTTCCATTCTTTTTGCAAAGTCAACCACCATCTGTCCTTCTGCGTTCCTCTCCTGGATACCAAACCTGCCCATCACCTCCTCATCATCTCTGTTTCCTGCACCAACGTGTCCATTGAAGTCTGCACCAATGACAACTCTCTCACTTCTAGGGATGCTCTGCATCACTTCATCAAGGTCCAACCAGAATTTCTCCTTCTCCTCCAGCTCACATCCTACCTGTGGAGCATACTCACTAACAACATTGAACATCACACCTTCGATTTCTAGCTTCAGACTCATTACTCTATCTGATACTCTTTTAACCTCCAGAACATTCCTAACAAGCTCCTCCTTCAAGATAACTCCTACTCCATTTCTCTTCCTATCTACACCATGATAGAACAACTTGAACCCTGCTCCTAAACTTCTAGCCTTGCTACCTTTCTACCTGGTCTCTTGGACACACAGATATCTACCTTCCTCCTCTGCATCATGTCAACCAACTCTATACCTTTTCCTGTCACAGTTCCAACATTCAAAGTCCCTACTCTCAGTCCTAGACTCCGCGTTCCTTTTCTCTCTCTTCCTACGAACACACCTTCCTCCTCTCCTTCTTCTCCATATAGCTCCATCATCTGCGTAAAGTGCTGACCCTACTCTCCTGTCAAGACCCATAAAGATATCATTAATCATTATATTAAAAAGTATCGGGCTTATAAGTATCTGGCTATATCAAACATATCTGATATCTCAGACCCAACTTTCACACTGAATTTACGCTCAATTAAAAACTCTAACACAAAGTTATATAACCTCCCTCCAATCCCCAGCTTCTTCATTTTGATTAGTAACCCCTCTCTCCACATAGAATCATATGCTTTTCCAATATCAAAGAACACTACTGTCATAGCTTCCTTCACCTTACTGGATTTCTCAATGTCTGTACACACCCTAACAGCTGCCTCCATGGTAGACCTTCCCCTCCGAAACCTACTTTGATAGGGCGCTACCAACCTCCCCCGCTCTAGGTAGTAATCAAGCCTCTTTACTAGGATGTTCTCAATCCACTTGCACATGTGAGAGGACAGTGCAATAGGCCTGTAACTGCCTACACTACTTGGGTCCTTACCTGGCTTATTAAATGGGAGAACCAAAGCCCTCTTCCAACTCCCCGGCAGTTCCCCTCCTCCCCATATCTTATTAAATAGTTGTAATACTAGCTTATAAACACTCTCCGGTAACTTCCTGAACACTATACACTTGTCGCTGTATATCCAGTACCCTCCAGTGCCGACAGTAGCTCTGACATGGTGATGTCAGTATCCATGACACTATCTGACTCCACAGGTTCCTTTAGTAGTACATTTCCGTTCTCCCTCAGAGCCTCCTCTTTCTTTTGCCTGTGCATCTCATCTAGGTGACTCCCGCTATGCACACTAGCAAAGGCCTGTCCTATCGCATTAGCTTTGTCCTTATCTGTTATTGCTAACACCCCATGTTCTACCAGGACTGGAATTTTCCCAGATGCCCTTCTCCCATTCATTTTCTTCAGCATACACCAGACATCCCCGATGGCCACCTCTCTCCCAATCGACGAACAATAATTCCTCCAGGTATTTCACTTACTCTCCTTAATAATCCTCCATGCAGCTGCCCTTTTCCGTTGATAATCCAATATATTTACTTGGTTTAAATTATTCCGTAAGGTTCTAAAAGCCCTATTTCGCTCCCTGACCACATCTGTACATCCTTCGTTCCACCAGGGGACCAGCGTCCTAGTCCCCCCTAGCTTTTTGGGACTAGGACTTTTGGGATACTGTCCTGTGCTGCCTCCCTGATTATCCTGCTAACCAGGTAGGCACAGCTCTCTACCGCCCCACCCATGTTCACAGCCTCAGCTTCTTGGCTACATAGCCTATTAAACTTTTCCCAGTCCGCTTTGGCAAAGCACCATTTCTGTATCCTACCCCTGTCCTGGCAATTTACACTAACATTAATTGAGCATGTAATGAGAAAGTGATCATTCCCTAGATTATTTTCCTTCACAGACCAGTCACATACACCAACCAGGCTGCTAGAGACCATTGTCAGTTCTATACATGACAGTGCATTGGTTTGTACATCTAATCGTGTTCCAGCACCGTTATTTAGACATACCAACCCCCTGGTATCCAACAGCTCTTCTACCACCTCCCCATTGCTGTCTGTATGATGGCTCCCCCACAGGCTGTCATGGGCATTAAAATCCCCACACCATACTTCATGTGTACTGCCAGCTACAGGCCTGCTAATCAGCTGCTGAAGAGTTTCTAACTTTAACGGCTTATAAGGGTTATAGAAGTTAACTAAGACTAGGTTACCATCTGATTTGCTCACCTCTGTGATCACACACTCCAGGTCTGTTATGTTGGTCAGTCGCCTAGCAGCTATACCCTCCCTTATAAATGTAACACACCCACCCCCCTGTCCCACACTCCGGTCACATCTCATTACATCATACCCATGAATAATAAATTCTAGTTGTGGAAGTAGCCAAGTCTCTTGTACACATATTATATCTGGTTTGATTTCACTGTCTAACAGCCATTTCTTGAACTCCTGCCCATTTGCCATAAGACTCCTAGCATTCCACTGTAAAAGATGGAATACCATAATGGCTCTAAATACCAGCAACATTTTGAGAGCTGTCAATCCCTCTCTCTGATATCAGTTCATGTATCTCCTCTCCCTGGATGCCTATCACACTCAGGAACTCCTCCACTGCTTCCACTACAACACGGATCTTATCACTCTTCCTTGCCTGTTGACTGACCTCATTCACAACTTTACACATAAAGGCAACAAAGCTCTTTTTGTCTACTAGCATGGTGTTCTCCTTAACAGCACACTTGTGGTTGCACATCCTCATGATCGGCTGCCGCTGCGGCAGTGGGACTGGTTGTTTCTGCCCTTTGGAAGCATAACGACTTTGCTGCCCTTCACTTGGCCCCTGGGAGGCTACCTCCTCCTCTGAACTCTCACTCCCCCTCCTTCTGCTAACCGCAGGCTCTTCCCCCCTTCCTTTCTTGATACTCCTAAGTGCCTCCGCATATGACACTTTATTCCTGATTTTGAACCGCTGGGCCTCCATCGCCTCCACCTGCACACTACAACCCCCATACGCAGCGCTATGCTCTCCGCCGCAATTGCAGCACTTAAGCTTTGCATCCTTATCACATTTCCCATATTCATGTTCACCACCACATTTAGCACATCTCTGCCTGCCCTTACACTGGTGTACTGTGTGTCCCATCCTTTGGCATTTGAAACAGCGGTTGTGGTATGAACTCCCTCACTCTGTAGTTAATCCACCCCATTCTCACGTCTTTATGCATAACTTTATCAAATGTGAGTAGTACTGATAGGCTGTCTGAATTCTCTCCTCCCCTGTGTGTTTGTAGCTTCTTGGCCTCCACCACCATACCACCCTTTATCTCTGCCTTTACATCCTCCATTGACATGTCCAGCGGGACATTTGTAATTACTTCCCTAAGCCCTGCCGCCACCCCCGGGATATGCACCTTAATCCTACTATCTCCAAGTGTTTTCAGGTTTAGAGTCCTGGTCTGCTGCTCTTTACTATTGACCACAATCAATATCCTTCTGTTGGTGAGAAATTTTGCAAACTTGATTCTTCTTATTTCCTTCTCAATATCCTTCGTTACTCTAACTGGGGGAAAGTGGCCCACATCACTCACAAATGTTACAATTAACCTCCACTCCTCTTCCACCTCCTGTCTGCCCGCTGATCTTTTCCTCTGCACACTTGGCCTGTCCCCACAACTATCATACTCGACTTGGCATTGGCCAAACTTTTCTTTGAGAAAAAGCCTTCAAACTTTCGAAATTCGCGCTCCCCACACCCTAAGACAGAAACTCCCTAAAGTAGTTTAATTTAGCTGTGGCCGCATGGCGCCAATGAGGGTCAGTGTGGGAAGCCCAGGTATTTAACTCAGAGTGGTGGGGGCAATCACCAAAACAGAGGACGTGATTGAAGACACTGTGAGAATATAACAAAATATGTTTAAAATATATTTACTAATCATATGCTTCAGCTATACAAGTGTTATAATAGAATCATGTGCTTAAAAACAAAGTGTTGTGTCTGTCACAGTACTGCACCCCCTGAAAGGAGAGATGAGTCATAACTAGATAAGGGAAGTCAGTGCAGCTACGGAGCCTGGTACGAGCCTGATAAACGACCAACCTGACTGCATCCTAGCGGTCTCATACCAGTAAACAACATTGGAAAAACACTGAAAGAGGCAGAGGTGGAAAAGTACTGAGACAAACAGAATCTTAGTAAGGCGTTCCCTAGGTAGAGCTATGAGCCTATATAACTGCTTGCTGAAAGTGTGTAATTTTGAATCTCTCGGGGTAAGATACAGGAGAAGTTCTGTATGAGAGGTTCCCAAAGAATCTTTGCTAAATAAACTGGTTTAAGACGACATCAATGGTTCCGACTGATTCTTCTCACATCAACAAACTAGGGGAAGTCAGGTTGACTTCAACAATTTGGGCGCTCGTCCGGGATGTGAGAAGTCTTAATTCGGCTTAAAAAGAAACGGCATACTGACGGCACAGCACTCGGGTCGACCTAAAAGATAAGGTAAGCAGAAACCTGTTATATCAAATTCTGCAGATTGACTTATAACCAAAATCAAGAGTGTTTCGTGCCTGACGTGTAAAGTTTCCTAAAGAGGAGTACAGTTGATGTTACAGTTAAAAGTATGAATTGTAAAAGGAAATAAGAAAAGGAACAAGAACCTAGGGTGTGGCAACCCCACTGTGTCTCTGACAAGGGAACGGAGCCTCAGGGAGGCTGCTGGGTTAGAGTCCCGGGGATTTAGGACCCCCGAATTCTGTGGGTTAGAGTCCCTGAAGCTGAACTTCATAAATTCTGTGGGTTAGAGTCCCTTGAAGCTGAATTTCATAAATTCTGTGGGTTAGAGTCCCTTGAAGCTGAACTTCATAAATTCTACAAACTAAATTGGGAGGTGGTGTGCAGTGGTGTCTCAAGCAGAGTGATTTTCAGTGTCCTATCCAACTGTATAAAACAGACAGGGGAAACCTAACGGTGCTAACGTAACCTGTCTGAGCCGTGGAAACCTAACGGTGCTAACAAAAGTGGCCGGTTGGTTAGTGAGGGCAGTTGCTTGGGTGAATGCCATACAAACTGCCTGGCTGCGATTATGTTTGATCAGGATCGGTTGCTCGGGTGTATGCCATACAAACTGGTTGGCCACTGTACATCATGGACGGGGAATTTGATAGAGAAAAAGACAATGATGGGTGGGGCCCAGCAGGAAAGACTGCTCCAGGTACAGGGGACTGGAAACCACTCAGTGTGCAGCTACAGAATTTACTGATAGCAGGAAACAACACAGGAAAACCAGATCAGGCAGAAAAAGGGGTTACAGAAATTACGAAAAAAAGTGGAACTTGCCTTAAAAGAAGATAAGACAGACTTACAAAGAAGGGAGAATCTAGGAGTGTGGCTATGGGAACAGGCAGAAAAGTGTAATACAAAAAGGAAGGAAGCGCAACAGCAGGAGGAGAAAGCAAGTTTGTTGGGAAGGAATAAATGGAAAAAGGAAGTAAATATGCAAGAGGCAGACAGACGTTTCTGGTTTGAGTTTGTGGTCTGGTGGCAGAGTGCCAGTCATTTACACAGGGAAAAGAAACCAGAACCACCTAAGGAAGAGAAAACACCAGCACAACCGCGGACAACGGGAGAGCAGGCCAAACTCAAGCACAAGTCAGACCTATCGACCCAACCACCGCCCTATGCACCCCCAGTTATGCCAACTGCCCCGGTAAGTGGAATATACCCAGTGTTACAGGTGGACGGAGGTCATGTCCTAGTAGGGTGTCCAGGTAAGACAGAGACATTATGCAACCTAGAAGCCCCACAGGTTAGCCTAATCTCAGGACCACCCTCACAGGCACAGACCACACATCACCTAACCCCACAGCTAAAAGCACTCCACATACTCAGACACAAGGAGGATCAGCCGGAGTAGGAGTGGCGTTCGCTGAAAGGGCAGCCAGGGAGTGTCCACTGTCACAAACTAACCCCTACAAAGCAGAAGGATTAAGGTTCATGACTAACAGCTCAGGGAGCAGTAGGATAGGAAGTATGAACTGCCAACCAAGCGGGGGACCAGCTTGACCTCTAGTTATCCAGAAAATGCCGGCATAATCAGCGCTCATTTGACTGGACAATGGAGTAAGGAGCCTAATGAAGACGAGTATGTGGAACCCTTAGAGGGGGTAGGAGGCGTAACCGCCCCTTCCACGGTTGAAGAGGTTAGAAGGGCACTGGATGTAGCCGGTGCACTTTTGAATACTGTGTCTCAAAAGATTGAGGAGAGAGCGGAAGCAGGCACTAGCTCAACGGGGGGAGGAATGCCCCAACCAACTCATAATTATGGGTTGAGGTCCAGGGGTTGTCTAGATGTAGGCATGTTCCCTTTGATGGCCACAAATGGCGGGAACAAATACCGTCCTTTCAGTGTAGGGGATGTTGAGGCTATGATTGACAAACTGCCTCCAATAGCGGAGGGTGGGGGATTGTGGCTGAGGAAATTAGATAGCTTGACTGCGGGACAGAGATTGGCATTGGGAGACCTCAGAGCAATAGGAGCTCATTGCATGACTGGAGCTACTTGGAGGGATATCGTAATATCCCTAGCCAAGACTACTCCTTTGCCTGATGAAGTACCCCTAATGAGGGTCATAACAGATGTAAGCAAAGCAATACGAGACAATTATCCCCTACCTACCACAGCAGCGGTGCCTAAGCTAAAATGGGAACCAAGTCAGCACCCCCATGACTTCTTAGACCGATGTAAAGACACTTGGATAAGACACACAGGGTGTCACCCCGGCAATGTTGGGGTCCACAGAGAGTGGTATAGGCAGGCAGTGATGGAAGGAGTACCAAAGGATGTCAGAGAAGCCATGAAAAGCAACCCAGATGTTCCAGGTAGTGACTCTCATGTGTAGGACAGACATTTGATATACTATTTAACTAGAGCTCAGGATCAGCAGAGTAAGGAGGACGAAGGGTTAAAAGACTTACAAACTCAGTTACTCAAACTACAACTCAGTGAGGCTCGACAAAAAGTAAGTGTAAAAAAAAAGAAGAAGGATGCGAAGGTGATGCTAGCAGCCACCGACTCCCCTGACCTGTTCCCTACTCCCCCTGGGAGGGAAAAAATAATTATTCATGAGGAGGTTACGGGGGAGCTCAGAGAGGAGGATGAGGAAGAGGACGCGGGGATCGGGGGGGACTGCCAAGAGGTAAGGCTGGCGGGGGACGCTGCTATTATTGCGAGGAAGAGGTGCACTGGGTCCGCAGTTGTCCTCATCTGAGGACGGGGTCGTGGCAGAGGAAGAGCAGCTCTTCGTGGAGCCCAGATGCAGGCACCAAATCAACAAGCAGCACCCAGAGGTCAGTTCCCAGTAATGGGCTGGGAAGAAGACAACGGGTGGCCTTATCCACAGCATTGACACACCCCACAGGGGAACCGAGACAACATCGCTAGAGCAGATCCGATATTGTCAGTAAAGATCGGTGGTGCAGAACTGTCGTTTCTAGTGGATACTGGGGCAACATGCTCAACAATCAATGTCACTCCTCCTGCTTCTATTCTGTCTAAAGACACCACCACTGTGAAAGGTTTCTCTGGGGAAAGTCAAACACTGCCTATCACCAAGCCCCTGCCAACCAAAATGGGGCCACAAACAGTCTCGCATGCGTTTGCATGCTCGCCCACAGTTCCAGTCAACTTAATGGGGAGAGGTCTTCTCATCAGACTGGGTGCATCAATTCTGTGTGGGCCGGAGGGATTGACAGTCACCCTACCCGATGGCACTCGCCTAACATGCCAAGGGGTGAGAACTGCAAGACAGTACTTGGTGCAGCCACTGGAGGATCCATATGCCGATATCTATTGGGCCCTCCTACAACCTGAAGAGCCCAAGCAGTTGGGTGTCCTCACCTCCTACCTCGGGTGGAAACCCTGGATCTCCCTCCTGGAATCCTATGTCTCCCCTCCTGACCCTCCCCACGTGACACTCTTCTATGATAGAAATGAGCTTACTTGGTACCAAGACAAATTTCAGAATCAGATAGAGGGATACCAGTGGGAGTTGCACTCAAAAACTATTTATGTGGACCTAGAGGGGGTGGCTGCCGACGTCACCCTGACGGGCGATCAAAGACAGCAGTACATGATGGAAGAGGAAGCCGTTCCTCATGTCTCACTGGCCTTGCATCCTGGCCATCAGACTAAAGAACTAGGAGGCATGGTTAAACGTGCCCAGACTCAGACCGACTGGACGACCACACAAATACCACAGCTCGAGTATTCACCCGGCCTTAAAGTTTATCGCATTGCCATAAATGCCACTGACATTGCCGTGTTAGAACACACACAGGTAGCAAGACATCATGGCAGAGAAAAGACTGACCATGAGGATGCTAAGGCCATGATCGCCTCACTACCGGACAGTCTGTGGTCAACTGAGCCCACTGACATTGGACTAACAGACTGTGAACCCATCACCTTTAAGGTAAAGACTGACCATCTTATATGGATTAGCCAGTATCCACACAAACCACAGGCCGCTGAAGGAATCAGGGATACCATAGAAGGGCTGTTAAAGGTTGGAGTGTTGGAGCGGTCCAGCTCTGATTGGAACACCCCTATCCTGCCCATTGAGAAAAAGGGGACAGGGAAATACCGCATGGCTCATGACTTAAGGGCTATTAATGCCATACTGACTACTCCCACCATCCCTGTGCCAAACCCGTATGTGGCCTTGACTAACTGGGACCCTGTGCAGTCATGGTTCACCTGCATAGATTTGGCTAATGCATTTTTCTGCCTGCCCCTGGCAGAAGAGTGTAGAGACATTTTCTCATTCACTTACCAAACAATTACAATACACCAGATTGCCACAAGGATTTGCTCTGTCTCCAGGACTATTCAATCAGGTACTAAAGCGGGCCCTGGCGAATCGTCAGTTGCCACCTCAAACTACGTTAATCCAGTAGGTTGATGATCTGCTCCTGGCCTCTCCCTCTGCCTCCACCTGTCTAGCTGCCACAGAAGCAGTCTTGTGCCATTTGGCTGAGAAAGGTTTCAAGGTCAGTAAAACTAAGCTACAGGTTGCCAGAAAACAAGTAGCTTTTCTAGGTCGCATGATATCTCAAAAGGGGGCAGGGATGCCCCCAGCTCACAGAACAACCATCCTACAGCACCCAAAGCCAGAGAAGGTTAAAGACATGCTCTTGTTTTTAGGGCTTACAGGGTATAGTAGGAACTACATTACCAACTACACCGGACTGACAGACCCTTTACGGGCACTGGTAAGAGAGCGAGGGATGCGCAATTTGAATGCCACACTGACATGGGACCAGGGGTCGGAAGACGCGTTCATTACACTTAAACAAAAGCTAGCTACTGCCTCAGAACTAGCCCTCCTGGACTACTCCATCCCATTTTATCTGGATGTTTCCGGAACAGACTCTGTTGTTAATGGAGTCCTGTTCCAGAAAAAAGGGGGAGGTAGAGTGGGCCTGATGTACCTAAGCATAATGCTCGATAACATGGAAAAAAGACACCCCAAATGCACACAACTTGTAGCAGGAGTTGCTAAACTGATTCAGAAAACTGCACACCTGGTGATGGGACACTCTCTACACGTACTAACAACACACAGTGTAGTGGCCTATGTAAACTCCCAAACTTTCACACTGACCACACTCAGACAGCAAAGGCTGAGCAAGATTCTCGAAGCCCCAAACATCTCATTCACACACAAAGGCATCAACATGGCAGATAGGATAGGGGAAGGACAACCACATGAGTGTGCAGAAGAGGTGGTCCGAGAAGAAAAAGTAAGAATAGATCTGCAAGCCGAACCCCTTTCAGGGGCACGAAATCTGTACACAGACGGCTGCTGCTTCAAACATGATAAGGAAGGGCTAATAACAGCCTATGCGGTAGTACAAGACACCGAGGAAGGACTAACAATGTTGAAAGCCGCAAGGCTGGAGGGACAGCAATCAGCTCAAAGAGCTGAAGTGTTAGCCGTAATTGAAGGCCTGAAATTAGGAAAAGACCAGGAAATTAATGTCTACACAGACTCAGCATATGCAGCCGGAGCGGTGCATGTGGAGCTGCCACAATGGCTTAGGGCAGGGTTCCTCACAGCCTCACAAAAGCCCATTAAACATGAAAAAGAAATGAAAGAATTAGCAGAAGCACTGCTGCTACCGGTAAAGGTAGCAGTCATAAAATGCAAAGGACATGACCCCAGTAACACCCCTACAGCTAAGGGAAATCAGGCAGCAGACCAGGCAGCAAAACAGGCAGCTGGGTACCAGGAAAAGCTGGTTATGGTGTGCTCAACAGATGAACAAAAGATTGATCAGGATAAGAATGAACTAAAGGACATGCAAAAGGAAACATCACCCCAAGAAAAGACCATGTGGAAAGCTAGGGGAGCCACCTGCACGGATGGAATCTGGAGAGGCCCAGATGGCAGGACTCTCTTACCCCCTGTATTAAGAGAAAGTCTTTTTTCCGAAGCCCATGGGGTGGGGCATGTGGGAACGGGACAAATGATAAAGAATCTGGAACATTGGTGGCACCCGTTCCTGAAAGATATGATCAAACATTGGGTCAAGACCTGTGACCTCTGCACTAAATACAACACCAGACCCACGGTCAAACCAGAAATAGGAAGATATCCTATGGTAGATGCACCAGGGAGGGAAATTATCATAGATTACACGGATATGGTAACTCCCGTAAAGGGGTACAGGTATGTATTAATGTGCATGGATGCATACTCAGGGTGGCCGGAGCCATGGCCAACAAAGAGAGATGATAGCCAGTCAGTCATAAAGTTTTTGGTGAACCATTACATACCGCAACATGGGTTCCCGCAGAAAATCAGGTCTGACAACGGCACTCACTTCAAAAACCAAGACCTGCAACAGGTGGAAAAGATGCTAGGATTAAAACATACTTTTGGTACAGTATATCATCCCCAGTCACAAGGCAAAGTAGAACAACGGTCAAAACCAAATTGGCAAAAATCTGTGCACAGACCAAACTGAACTGGGTAGAAGCATTACCGTTGGCCCTAATGTCTATAAGAAGCTCCCTTTACCAATCCACAGGATTTACTCCATTTGAACTGCAGACTGGAAGAACCTTTCCAGGTCCAGCCACAAAACTCCCAGGAGAAGGGAGTGATACAGGTACGCTGGCTCACAAGATGTATTTTAATGATCTCCAAGCTCTCGTTGCAGGATACTCCAAGCAGGTGGCAGCCCAGAGAGGGAACGAGGCAGAAAGCACCTTGCCTGCAGCAGAGTGGGTCCTCCTGAGGGTCATCAAGAGGAAGTGGTCAGAACCTAGGTGGACAGGACCCTTCAGGGTGGTGGAAAGAACGTAACACTCTGTCCGGCTGCAGGGCTAAGGAGACACTTGGTATCACTGGAGTCAGTGTGCTGCAGCAGAGGAACCACAGTGGGCGCTGTGGGAAGTGCACCAGGACTTGAGGAACATTCAACCTGAGCCGGCTGGCTCAGGAACCGATCCCACTGCTACAATAGGGGTAGAATAATCCCCTGTGGTGATCTAAGTGTCAGGATAGTCTACCCCTGGCACTGAAGAAAGATGTCAGCAATAGACAGTGCTGGAAGGGAGGAGGTGAAACAGCGCTCCTCTCCGTCAAGTGGCGTGCCAAGCCACCACCGTCGTCGTAATCCATACACTGGAAAGACTCTGACCTAACTGAAGAAGAACAGGTCACTGAACTGGTGGTAGATCTTAGACAAAGGGACACAATGACCACACTGAACCCCACCCCACAGCCACCGACACTGCAATCAGATCGGTGACCAATGAAAGAGTATACCGCTGGAAGGTGAAAATTGTGATCAAATACGTGTGGGACAAAGTAAGAATTTGTTTTGATGAGCAGGGAGGCTCCCGAGGAGCGTGGGGCTTGTGGATTGAAGTGTATCTAAGGGGTTGAAAGATCTATTCTGAAAAACCGCCTTACAATAGACATGACGATTGGGGGCATGGAACACCTATAGGGAATAAGAGGCAGCCCTTGACTAAACATGATCAACGTTAAACTTTTCATTTTTATGTGTGTGGCTTATTGTATGTGCTGTGTTTATATTTGCATTGTGGAAGCTGGCTCCTACTGGAACCACTAGATTTTGAAGGGCCCATTGGGTACTAGGATTGCTCATAGTGTGGTATTCAGTGGCTTACATCAGTGTGTATTGTCATTACTTTGCTTCACCAGTTTGCATAAATCAGACAGTACCAGAGTGCAAGGAAAAGAAGGTTAAGGACCCTCCGTGATAAGCGCAGGCACACCTCCCACGGATACAAGGATTAATGGTCAGCAGACGCTGACGAAGGGCACTCAAGGGTAATAGAATGTATGGTAATTGGAAATTACTAATTCGATGAGGAGGCGGATCAGGTTCGTGATGTTGCAATCTAGGGTTGGTGATCTCTGATTAGAGATCACAAGGGGGAATTGTGAGAATATAACAAAATATGTTTAAAATATGTTTAGTAATCATATGCTTCAGCTATACAAGTGTTATAATAGAATCATGTGCTTAAAAACAAAGTGTTCTGTCTGTCACAGTACTGCACCCCCTGAAAAGAGAGATGAGTCATAACTAGATAAGGAAGTCAGTGCAGCTACGGAGCCTGGTACGAGCCTGATAAACGACCAACCTGACCTCATCCTAACGGTCTCATCCCAGTAAACAACATTGGAAAAACACTGAAAGAGGCAGAGGGGGAAAAGTACTGAGACAAACAGAATCTTAGTAAGGTGTTCCCTAGGTAGAGCTACGAGCCTATATAACTGCTTGCTGAATGTGTGTAATTTTGAATCTCTCGGGGTAAGATACAGGAGAAGTTCTGTATGAGAGGTTCCCAAAGACTCTTTGCTAAATAAACTGGTTTAAGACGACATCAATGGCTCCGACTGATTCTTCTCACATCAACAAACTCGGGGAAGACAGGTTGACTTCAACAACACCTACTTAGCATCATGAGAGTAGCCCAGGTGTGAATCACCCAAGAGTGTTTGCCTATCCCCACTGGTTTTGGTGATTGCCCCCATCACTCGGGGTTAAATACCTGGGTTTCCCACACTGACCGTCAGAACTGAAGAAGCCTTTTGGATGAGAGGTGAAAAGTCTTCATACTAGATAAGAAGTCCAGTTGCTTCACACTAAACACTCTAAGACAATTTATATTTTAAATTACAAGCACTTTCTCTCTTATAGCGACACATCGAAATTGGCGCCACGCCACGCCCTGCAGGAATACCGGACAAAAAAGATTTTGATAGTTTTTGATTTTCAAGGTCTTGAGATGATACTGAATGAATGTGAAGTCATTAGGTTTAAAATTGAAGGAGGAGTTCATTCATCTATGAGGCGTGATCCTTGAGAGAAACTTCCTGTGTCCAGTGGGTGGCACTCTAAGCCTGAGTCAACATTGATACATGGACGTGTATCATCTTCATTTTTATTCATTTTCGTCAATCCTGAGCGAGGGGCTCAATTTTCTTGATTTAGAAGGTGGTGAAGCCATTTTTTGATGTGCATTTCTGTATCCAATGAAATATCAAAATTTCACACAGTCACACAGAGTATGCTAAAGTCCCCAAAAATGCGGTCGAAATGGGGGAAGGATAATAATATTGCCAAGGGATGCAAAGGGGATCATGCACTATTGAGTGCTCAGGCCCTAAAAATAATCTGTTGAGATAGAAACATGCTCATCATGAGGGGACAGCCAAGGAGAAGATATGTCTTGTCAAGAATGATTTAAAATGCACAATGGTGTGGCCAGATTTTACATCAAAATGTGGATTGTTGCATAAATTTGGGGTGGAATCTGCAAAAGTCCTATTTCCCCTGTTTCTTAAGCCTTGTTTTAGCGACATCTATCAACAGCTTGTTGGTAAACGTTAATGCTCGGGTTGGAATATGACCATCTAGCTCATTCACATCAGTTGGTTTTGTACACTTGTTCTTGTGAACTCAGCTTGATTAGCTGCTGCTGACCTCAGCACAGTCTGTCAGTAATTATATGTGCTCCAGATGTTCCAGCTGTGTGTTGAGCTCCAGCCCTGGGTGTCCTGTAGATGAAGACCTTTGGAGGTAGTGATCTTCCTGCTGTCCACACTCATTGACCTGCTCTCTACTGGAAAAAGGACTTGATGAGCTGAAATGAAGCGGAATGAAGTTTCAGAGTAGGAGTCAGATCCAGAGGATCCTCATGCTGATGACATCACAGAGGGACCAGTGATGTCATCCTTCACTTGCGGGGGCCATGAAACAAAGTCCTGACTCTGATCTAAAGAACCTTTAAACTGATCTCATTCACTCTGAAGCAGCATTTAAATGTGACCTCAGCCAAGAGTGAACCCTCAACAGCTTCAACATTAGATCTGCTCAGGTTCAGCTCCAGGGGCTGAGAGCAGGTCGCTCAGTCATTTGTGATCCATCACTGACCACTAACACTCTGATTCAACTCTGACCAGCTGAAGTGTTGTGATGTCAAAATCAGTTTAAATCACACAAATACACAAATGACTGAAAACAGATACAAAACAAGCTGCAAGCTGCTGTCAGTGAACTGACCTCAGAGACTCCAGGAACAGTTTGGACTCTCCAGTCCAGAACACAGCACCTTCAGTCCCGAATCCTCCAGCTGGTTCCCACTCAGGTCCAGTTCTCTCAGATGGGAGAGCCTGGACTTCAGAGCTGAGGCCACAACTTCATAGTGAGTCTGTGAGAGTCCACAGAAAAGCAGTCTGTAAATATAGAAAATATAAAATGTGTTAGAATCAAATCAGATTTAAAGTTTTGATGATACAACATGAATGAAGGTCAGTGGTCCAGATCATGTGATCTGATGCTGGAGTGGAAACAATTGTCCACATGTCTCTCAGACCTCCAAGTTTTAACGTTCATCTTTGTTTACAGATGAAGGAGGGAAATGACGTCATGTTGATGTCATCCTGTGATTGGATCTTCACAGAACATGAAGCTGGCCTTTGACCTTTGGTGTGGAGAAGAAGACTGAAGCTGCCAACAAATTTGTTGATCTACACTCTTCATGACATGTTCAATAATCAGTCAGTTAGTCATTAAAACAGCTTTAGATTTCCTTTGTTGTTCTGCTGGGATTAGTAGTTTGACTTCATGTCTGTGACCTTTAAATAGATGATGTTGGTAAATGACTGGGCTGAGTCTTTATCATCAACTTTGTCCGATCAGTGTCTGTTAGCTCAGAGCTACTGTTCCAATAAACTAACTCACTCACTTCACTACAGAGAACCAGATAGTGTGAAGCAGCAGCTTTAATGTGTTCATATGTTCAACGCTGATGACTGTTGTCATAGAAACCTGAATCTGAGGACACCACAGCTTCATCACTGCTCTCCTGTTATATTGTTACTCCTGTCACAAAGCTCAACCACAGAGACCTGTTTCATCTTAAGATAAATCAGGGGACTACATTACCCACAATGCAGCAGGCCGCTACATTTAAAACCTCTTGCATCTCCTGGAAACACACTGAGGTGGAGGGTCAGTGGATTCCTGTTTTAATTAGTTTTATCAGCTTTAAATTAAACCAAAAAGACTTCAAATTAAACAAAAAATGAAGAAAAGAACATGTTTCATTCATTCATCATCTGAAATTACTGATATGTGTGTTTTTAAAGTCACGCTAAGAATAAAGTGAAGAAATGAAAACTGTTCATTTGAACCACATTAACCCACTAATTTAATCTACTGGTCAATAATTCTGTTGATCTGGTCTGGACTCACTGAGCCTTCCTGCAGTTCCTAACAGCTGGGATCAGTCTCTGTCATCCCTGATCTGATGTTTTGTACTTCATCAGGTCCAGCTCATCCAGAACTTTCTCTGACATCTGCAGCATGTAGGCCAGAGTTGAGCAATGGATGCCATAGAGACACCTATTTGAAATGGTGTCTGACTTCAGGAACTCTTGGATCTCCTGGTGAACTGAGTGATCGTTCATCTCCATCAGACAGTGGAAGATGTTGCTGCTTCTGTCAGGAGGGGTGTCATCACTGTTCATCATTTTCAGGTTGTTGATGGTTCTCTGGATAGTCTCTGGTCTGGTCTCTGGAGTCCAACCAGAGACTCTTAGGAAGTCTGTTGGGTCAGACAGAGAAAGACCATGGAGGGAGCGAACAAACAGGTCCAAGTGATCATTTTTACCTTTGAGGGATTTCCTCATGACGGCCAACAGGAAAACATCAACAAGTTTAAGTCACCATGTTTGTTCCACAGGAAGTCTTGCCTCAGGAAGTTCTTCCCCAGAAGGTGCTGACCCATGCAATCCTGTCCCAGGAAGTGCTCCAGGACCTTCCTTTTCCTTTTGGCTTGACAGTAGAATATGTACACTGCAGCCAGAAACTCCTGAACCCTCAGATGAACAAAGCAGTAGACGGTTTTCTTGAAGATCACATTCTCTGTTTTGAAGATCTCAGTAAAGAGTCCTGACTTCACCAAGGCTTCTGTGACATCAAGACCACACTCCTCCAGGTCCTCTTGGTAGAACATGATGTTTCCTTTCTCCAGATGTTCAAATGCCAGCCTTCCCAGCTTCAGAAGAGTTTCCCTGTCAGCCTCTGTCAGCTCCTGTGGACTCTTCCATGCCCCTCATGGTACTTTATCTTCTTCCTCCTGGTCTGGACCAGCAGGAAGTGTGAGTACAGGTCAGTCATGGTCCTGGGCAGCTCTCCTCTCTGGTCTGTAGTTAGTATGTGCTCCAGAACTGTAGCAATGATCCAACAGAAAACTGGGACTTGACACATGATGTGGAGGCTCATGGACCTCTTGACATGTGACATGATTCTGTTGGACAGCTCTTCATCAATGGATCTCCTCCTGAAGTACTCCTCCTGCTAGGCATCAGTGAAGCCTCGGACTTCTGTTAGTCTATCAACACATGAAGGAGGGATCTGACTGGCTGCTGCAGGTCTGGAAGTGATCCAGACCAAAGCTGAGGGAAGCAGATTCCCTGGATGAGGTTTGTCAGCAGCAGGTGGACCGATGACTCCTGTGTGACATCAGACACAACCTCTCTGTTGGTGAAGTCCAGTGAAAGTCTGCTTTCATCCAGGCCGTCCAAAATAAACAGAACTTTACAGATGGCCAGCTGCTCTGCTGTGACCTTCTGTAATGTTGGATAAAAAACATGGAGCAGCCTGATAAGACTGTACTGCTCCTCTCTGATCAGGTTCAGCTCCCTGAATGAAAGCAGAACCAGCAGACTGACATCCTGGTTCTCCAAGCCTTCTGCCCAGTCCAGACTGAACTTCTGCACCAAGAAGGTTTTTCCAACACCAGCGACACCAGTGGTCAGAACCAGTCAGATGGGACTCTGCTGGGGAGGTAAAACTTTAAAGATGTGATGACACTTGATTGGAGCATCATGGAGGGCATTCTTCTTGGAAGTTGTCTCCAGCTGCCTCACCTCATGTTGGGTATGAACCTCTTCATTCTGTGCCTCTGTGATGTAGAGCTCAGTGTAGATCCTGTTGAGGAGGGTTCCACTTCCTGTTCCTATTCCTTCAGTTACATGTTGACATCTGGTCGTCAGACTCAACTTATGTTGATCTAAATCCTCCTGCAGACCACAATCATCTGCTGAGAGAGAAGAGACAATGTCAGACTGAGTACAGAGAATTGTTGATTCTTTTCATCAGCTGCAGACAACTGCAGACAAACAGAGAAAAGCTTTTTAATGTTGTGTATTTATCTTTAATAATAGGCCTGTGATTTCACAACTGAGTCTGTAGAAAACAGCGGGGCATTTGTTTCAGACATGATGACGTCATCACACTGATCTTCAGACTCACTTTGGACAGGGTTGGTCTGCAGTCCTGGTCTTGTTCTGAGTCTTTGTCCACACTGGGGACAGGAGGAGTCTCCTGAAGAACCAGACTGGTCCCAGTTTGAGGTACAGCACTGTCTGGAGACCCAATGTCCACATCTGGTAGAGACTGGATCCTTCAGAACGTCCCCACACAGATCACAGCAGGACAGCTGCTCCTCCACGGAGACACCAGTCCTCTTCCTGTCTCTGTGACGACATTTCATTATCACAAACATGTCTGAGTCACGCGTCCTCCAACATGGAGACACACACATGCCCTCCTGCTCACTGAAAGCTCTACAGACAGCTGGAGCTCAGAGGTGTTACTGTGAAATCAGCTGATTGTGAGTGTGTCTGAATCCATCTATGGAAGCTGTGGTGTTAAGAGTGACAGGCTGCTCGACAGGAACACAAGGACACTTTCCTTTAGAAATCTGGTGGACATAGTGTCTTCATGTTTCTGTCTCTGACTTCTGGTTGTTAACCTTCAGAGTTTGATCAATCTTGATCAAATTTTCTTTCATTCCTTCACATTTGTTTGATAACTGAATCCTCTTCAGCAAAGTTCACAGTAGGAACAGTCTCTTACTGTGTGTCCAAGGGTCCAGGTCCAGAACTGAAGTTTGTATGTTCATCTTTAAACCACTCACTCTTAATGGACAGACAGCTGCATCCTGGGGACTCTGCTTTCAGTGTCTGGTTCTGACCCCTGCAGACACAAGCTTGGTTTTATTCACAGAACAAGAACATTGTATCTAAACTTAACATTTCCTTCCTGTTTGTTTTGTTGGTGTGGAGAAGAAAAGAGGATTTATGGTTTTGCACAGAGTCCATGTCTTATAAATAATGATGTAGTCTCCTTCACACCTTCCCTTCACCTCAGGACTTTTCATTGAGGTCCAGAAGAAAAGAACAGAAAGAAGAGTATTGGAACTTTTTGATTGTTTGACCGGAAACGAGGAGCCTCAGTATCAACTAACTGGTAAGACAGAAGAATTTTCTTCTGTTACAGAAACTGTCTGAAGTTCCCAGGTGTCTAGCAGGTGTCTTACTGTGTGTCTGAGGGTCCAGGACCTGGACTGAAGTTTGGAGGTTCACCTTTAGACCAGTCGCTCTTTATGGACACACAGATGGATCCTGGAGACTCTGCTCTGTCCTCCTCTTCCTCCATACTGTCACTCATCTTCAGGACTTCAATCAGTCTGAGAGGCAAACACTGACTGTCAGATCTTAAACACACACACATACATACACTGAAGCACTAACAGTGCATCTCCCCTCATCCTGTGCCAGTGTGTCTCGATTACTTGTGCACCCCAGCCCCTTGCCACAAGACTTTTATCCTGCCACAGCCACGTCTGTTCGAGCCCTTTGTTAATTTGTTGCTTCTCCTCTTAGTGAGTGATTTTTTGTTCTTGTATTTTTGCCGTGTTTTGCTTACCTCCGGTCAGAGCAATTTTGATTTTCTTGTTTTTCTTTTACCTCCAGGTTGGCGTGATTTTGAGTTTCTTGTTTTGTTTTGTTTTATTTGTCTGCTTCGTTGTGCAGTGATTATGAGTTTTGATAATAAAGTCGGCATCTGCCCTCTACCAATCTCTGCATCTGAGTCCTGATTTGAGTCGCGGCCTGACACTTTTGGTAAAGAGCCTATTTTTACTTACTGCTAATATTTACTAATGCACATTTTGTGGTACCAGGCTTCAATCACTCCTTAAATCTGTATGTTTTGCCTCCATTTTTATTGCATCTTCTCTCCTCCTGCTCTTGTTCTCTCTCCCTCTCTCTTACAATTATAGTTTTATTTTCATCCACTGCATGGTCAGCTCTGAAATTAGTGTCTTTGTTTGCTGTATCTGTAATATAAACAAATAAACTGAACTGACAGCACACGGGAAAAAACTTCCGCTTCACATCCAGCTAATGTTTTTGCATAAACTTCATGCTTCCCCTCGGGGGCGCCACAGTTTCTGGTGCAAGCACGCCTCAGACATTGAGAACGTCTGTGTCTATTGTTTTTTATGTAACCTATTGATTTTGAGCTCTGGCCTACAAGTTAAACTAGAAGATTTCCTCACAGAAATTTTGAGAGTGCTTTAGGGGGCTGTTGCCAGGTGAGGGAAGGCTGTGTCTGTCCCACAGTAATGGATGAACAAAGTGAACAACATTGATGTTAACTGTGTTTGTGTTTCTGTTCTTGTATGCCACTCAGTGTGTGTGTGTGTCTGAATATCTATGAGTGTATATGTATGTCTTTTGTTGTATTTCCGTCCATTTGTGTATGTCTGTTTATATCTGTACGTTTGTCTGTATGTATGTCTGTATATGTCTATGTGTGTGTCAGTTGATAAACTGACACAGATACATGGACATGACCCTCTCTGGGTGTGTCTGTGTGTGGACTGAGCTGTGTGTGTGTGTATATATGTAACTGTCTTTTATTGAATGTTTGTGTGTGTGTGTGTGTGTGTGTGTGCATGTGCGTGCGCGTATGTATATGTGTGTCTTTGCCAGTTGATCAACTGCTCTCATAGCAGAGGAGTCAACACCTAAGGCTAACACGCATGCACACACACACACACACATTCTTGCATTTCCTATCTTCTTGAGACCTCCAATTAATGCCTACCTCTTTAGGACCACCCTTTCTAGACATCATAGGAGCAACTGAAAGACATCCCTGAACTTGGAAAAAAAATCTATTTTAATAATATCTTCTCAGATTTAAGATACACGCACACAAAAAAGAAATAATTATTTTTCCAGGTATTTTTACTGTACTTGCAAGGACTGCCTCAACTTTTTTTTTCGGTAAGTAACCCTTCTGCATTGGCTTTCATGAGTTCAATCAAGTAAACATATCCTGTATGTGTCAGTACTGTGATACAACTCAAAACAGCTTAGAAAAATAATCAAAACAGTGGCATGGTGGTGTTCCCTCTCACACTCTCCTGAATCCCAGCTCAACCTGCACACATCTCTCCCATCAGCTCATCACCTTCTGCAGCATATCTACCCCTGCTTGACTCGCCCTCATCACCAAATCATTGCCTCAGATACTGTTCAGGTTCATGGGCCACTAACATTCATCATTTTTGGAAATCAGTTGTTTCTGTGTTTTATTCTTGTGCCCTGGGGTCATTGCATACCTGCCTGCTGTCCCTGCTCCTTTCCAGCCAGCTAAACTCAGTCCTCAGCCTGTCAGCCGTCAGCCATCATCTCCTCTCCACTTCACCGCCATTCTCTGGTAGCCTGCAATAAACCTCCAGAATTTCCCCTCACCTCTGTGCCCTGTTTTGTGTCCCTATTGTAACACCACCACAGCAGTGTTGTTAACTGAAGACGAAGATTTAGACAATAATTATACAACACGTTGAGCTTGTGCCATAGACTAAAGCTGTTACATTTCAAACAACCACGTCTCTCCCATCCCAAAGTGTGTCTAAGTGAGAGCAAATACCAGTCAACTAAAACAAGACTAGGAAGATATGGAACTTAATGAAATTGAGGATACTTCTGCTCTGTCAGAACATTAGGCTTTAATTTTCCTTTTTTAAGAGCAATTCTTTTGGGGACAGCTCCAATACAAACCCCATGCTGACAAGACTGGTAAAAACGCGAACCCAAATGCATGACTCCAAAACACAGTAAGAAGATTCTCAAACAGATTTATTTACAAAAAGTAAAAACTTAAATATCCTTCAACTAGAAAAATCCTAAACACAAAGCGTCACTCTAATGAGGAGAATAATGAACTAAAAATCACTCAGATGAGGAATAACTCTGTGATCTTACAAAACAAAGTATCAACTCAATAAGTACTCTACTATGACTGAGGCAAATGACAAAGTAGCAATAAAATACAAAAACCTGAGCGTAATTCCTACAAGTCACGTGAATCCTGGACATGAAGGGCTAGATCGCGAGGCTTGATTCATGGACAAGACGAACTGGCACAGGACAAAGGGAGACGCAGACTATATATACACACACACAAGGTAACGGGGAACAGGTGGAGACCATTAGGGCGGGGAAGACAATCAGACAGGGAACACCGGGGAGAGGACAGGCTTCCTGAAACGAGAGGGCAGAGAGGTTTCAAAATAAAAGCCACGAGACAACACAGATACAAGACAAAAACTAAATAAAAACCTAACACCTGGTTCGAGACGTGACACTTGTACAAAAATAATTTGAAATCCAAGTATAATATAAAAATACTATTGTAGAAACAAAATCATTGTATCTGTGCAATACAGCTTTTTTTCCCCCCTGTATTCCATGAAAATTTGAAAAACTGCATAGTAAGAGCAAAATATCCAACAATTCATATCAGATCTTCAAATATCCTTCAAAACAACAAAATCTTTGGCATCTTTGAGGCTCAGAAAAATAAAATAAAATTAAAATTAAATTTACTATTTGAGGTGAATGATGAAAGCAGCATGTAAAAAAAACCCCAAACCCTCACTACTCAAAGGGTTAAAATCATAAAATAGTGACCAGCTGTGACTTAACCCTCCTGTCATGTTCTGTTCAAATCTGACCGATTTACAAGTTTCTTCTCTAAAAAAGTGCAGTAAATTTCATCCATTTGTCATGAGGTTCCATGACTTTGTTCACACATGGCATTTGAACACATAAAATAAATATGAAATATTTTTTAAAAAATGTGTGTGTTTTATGGAACTTGTATACACCCATGGTGTTCCCGGTCAAAAATGACCGGTCATTGGAAATGAATGGGTAAGACTACAATTAGTGTATAAAACAGAGTTCAAGCACATATCTACTCTCCTTTCTCGCACCTCAACACGCAGGTGTCTTTGAGCAGACACACACACATGCACGTGCACACACACAGACACACATTCATACACATACACACACACACACATACATCTTATGCCCCTTTATGGCTTCCATGGCAACCCCCATGGGAACCAGTTGACCATATAGTTTTTACCCCATGGGAACCACACCTGATGAAGATCAAAACTGCAACATTGTTTCAATCATACAACTTTCTGGCAGCTCTGGTATAGCTTTTCTGAGGCCTTGCTCACAGTTCATTCTGTGCATGATGGCCAAGAGATACACAGCAAGTGAAGCCATGGACCTCATATTTGACCATGACAGTGATCAGGAGGAGAGAAGCCAGGTTGATAGTGAGGAGGCTTTAGAGGAGGAAGTGTCAGAGGTTGAAGATGACACAGAGTACAACCCAGAGGAGGAAGACTCTGACACTGATGAGGAAGAAGCCCCAGCTGAAGTTGTGGTCTACTTTCGGGCCAAAAATGGAAATTTTACCTGGATGTCATCCCCACCTGAGAGAAGAAGTCGGCTCCCAAGTGAAAATGTCATCAGGATCACCCCAGGGCCAACACGATATGCCATATCCCGAGTGGATGACATCAAGTCCTGTTTTCAACTTTTCCTCACGGACTCCATTGTAGCCATTGTCATGAACATGACAAACCTGGAGGGGAGAAGGGTTTAGTGAGATGCCTGGAAGGAGATAGACAAGGTGACTATTGAAGCCTACATGGGTGTGTTGATTTTGTGTGGTGTCTACAGATCCCGGAACAAATCTGCATCCAGCTTGTGGGATGCAGACACTGGTCGGGCAATTTTTCGTGCTACAATGTCTTTGCAGACCTTCCATATCTTGTCACGTGTGATTCGCTTTGATGACCACCACGCAAAAGCAGCCCGCCGTCAAAACGACAAACTGGCACCAATCAGGGAAGTTTGGCAGAACTGGGTGGAGCGCCTGCCACTCATTTACAAACCAGGTCCTGACATCACTGTTGCTGAGCGGTTTTAGGGGACGGTGCCCATTCAAACTGTATATGCCAAACAAACCATCTAAGTATGGCATAAAGATATGGGCAGCATGTGATGTGAAGACAAGTTACGCCTGGAACATGCAAGTGTACACAGGCAAACTGGCTGATGGTGTTCCTGAGAAAAATCAGGGGAAGAGGGTGGTCCTAGACATGACAGCAGGGCTACAAGGACACAACATTACCTGCGATAATTTTTTAACCAGCTATGCCCTGGGTCAGGAACTGCTCAAAAGAAAACTGACCATGGTTGGAACAATAAGGAAAAACAAGCCTGAGTTGCCTCCCGCTTTACTGACAACCAAGGACAGGGAGAGCTTTTCCTCCAGATTTGCCTTTACTGACACACACACTCTTGTGTCCTACACCCCAAAGAAGAATAAGAATGTGCTTCTGATGACAACCCTGCACAGGGATGCCGCCGTGAATACCAGGGAGGACAAAAAGCCCGTTGCAATCCTGGATTACAACATGACCAAAGGAGGCGTTAATAACCTTGATAAGGTATGTAACGTTTTTTTATTTCAATTCTCATGTAATTGTTTGTATTACCAAATTGTTTTATCTGCACTGCAAAAATAAGGCACACTGTTTGGTAAAATGTTCATTTAGTTTGTGAACAATATGGAGTCAGTTATTTCCATTTGAATATGTAAATATGTTTTAGATGTGCTAAATTATAAACAGTGCTTGTGTGAAACGTTTCATGTTACTATGCAAGACATGAAATATGTTATGTATGCACTCATAATGTTATTTACTGATTATTGCACTTTTGTAGGTTACTGGCACGTACTCCTGCAAGAGAATGATGGCACATTGGCCCATGGTGGTGTTTTTCAACATCACTGATGTGTCAGCCTACAATGCCTTTGTGGTTTGGAGGGAGATCAATCCAGGCTGGAGGGAGGGCAAAAACTACAAGAGGAGGCTGTTCCTTGAAGAACTTGGAAAAAGCATGGTGGAGCCCCTCATTCAAGGGCGCCGACACCTTCCACGAACGCCCTCCTCTGCTGCATTGGTGAAAGACATGCAAGCAACAGCAGCAACTTCCACGCCAACCAGAGAAGGAGGAGTCAAAAGAAAGAGGTGCCAACTGTTTGCACCAAGAGATAAAAAAAAAAGCTCTGTGTGCCACAGATGCGGTGTATACATTTGCAAAGAACATGCAACGACCTGAGCATATTGCCCAATATGCGCATGAGAGGGCAAAACTGAGGACCATGGACATGACACTATGGCACTGTCTTTTCAGAGCTACAATAGAAAACTGCAAATGTGTTCAAGCAGTGAATGGTTCAAGCTATTTGTAGCTTACTTTTGTAGTATAGTTGTAGTAAGTTTTCCTTGTGGTGTTTGTTTTCAGTAAATAAATCATACCGGTCAGTTTTGACCGGGAACACAAAAGTTGTTATTTTGTGCCACAGTTTATATAATTTAACTGGTTTCAAAAAAGTGACTTTGATAAACATTTCAGTGAAGTACTCTGTGATAAAAAGTACAACAGGTTTCATCTTAGTATTTCTTATAGTCAAAATAATTTGTATATAATGTTTTTTTCCTTAAAAAAACAAGTGTTATGAGCTCAGGTAAATGAGGCCTGTAGGACATACACAGCAAATACAAGTTCAAAACTTGTAATGCTTACAAGAGCTGAAGTCGATAAAAAGATCTAATACAACATTAGGTGATAATATATGTATTATTATGGATTTAAAATGGAATAAAATGATCCCGGTCAAAAGTGACCGGGAACACTATGGGTGTTAGCAGAAACGAACACAACAGCAGGGTTAAATAATACAGCTCAACAGGTCAGAGCCACAACAGTGCCTTCTCAGCCTCTAAAGCCTCTGATCTGAAATGATTCTGTTGTAAACATAGAACTTGACACCTTTCCAGTCCCTGTCAGCGAGGGCTTCAGGGGCAGCAGCGATGCACTGCTCACAGTCTTGTTTTCCAGGGTTCTTACCCATACGAATAAAATCCATCAAAGACTTTTCAACTGCTTTCACCTCCTCCGTTGACCACTTTCGTTTTGCCTTTTTAGCACCTTGGAAAGGAGATTGTAAAGAACACATAATATACAGGAAATTTAATACATATTGAAAATTGTCCGACATTAACAGGAAAGGGGAAGCCAGCCTGACTTTCCTGCCCTCCCACCAACAGGTGAATGCTCTTGTTGTGTATTCAAGGGGTTGTTGACTAAAGAACATGTGTTTGGGTTGAGAGCCTACCTATGTTGGCCAGTTGCCAGTATATAAAATTGTTAATTTAATTTCATGTTCATTTTCAATTAACTGTTAAGGAGCTATCTGCTTGTTAATTACTCTCACACTGCTGTTTCCTTCGCTACCAGGTAATTGTTTTAGCTTATGTACATTAACGTTCAAACAGTGCTGAAAGATAGACCTTGCCCTATAGGGTCACTCTAGCCCTGGCGACGTTCTACTGCACGTCGACTGCAGAAAGAGAGCAGCAAGAGCCGCAGTCATGTCTTGTGCTGTTGGTTGCACTAATTGTTTGATAAAAATAACAAAATGCACAAAATTATAGAATCGCATCAACTCGCACCCCTTTCAAGGCAAACAAGAGAGAAAATAATACATTGGAGATTCATTTGGAGCAATGTGTTAGACACATGGGTTTGAATAGTGATAAAGCTAGATGCCCGCAGCCACAGCTGTATAATTGCAGCAACTGAGTTGTGAAATGTTTACTACAATAACAACAGTGACTGAAGACGAGGTTACATAGTATTGGAAAGTACTGGTTCACACGGTATATGGTCTTTTTTTTCCCCTTTCTCCACCGAGTGGTACATCTTCATATGTATGCGCTCTCCACACAAGTAGAGGTCGACGTATACTGTGGGATGACATCAAAATGATGTAGAGCAGTGTGCACCTTATCTCTTAAGTTGCTCACTCAGTTTCATATTAAGACAAGTGCGTCAGAGCCAGTGGATCGTCACAGACTCGCGAGTCGGGCATTAGGCTCTCGCGGGCTGGATGTGACCCGTGGGCCGTCTAATGCGCTTGGCTGCTGGTCACCTCGCCATGTGGAAGACAGTGAAGGCATCAGGCTGGACTCTTACATTACTTTCCTAACTTTTTAAAACGTTGTTGCTCTGTGTTTGTTGCTGCACATGCCGCGGACACGTGTTGTAGCGCCGTCACTAACATAGAATTAAAGTGACTCATGGATCGGCCTCATTTATCCGATATCTGATCCTGTTATCGGATCAGTGCATCCCTAAACAAAGGGTTATTAGCCTTTGATTTTCCTCTTGCTGTTCAGTTGCAGTGTATAGAAACTGCTACAACAATAATTTAACATACATGTGGAAATAAGGACACGTAATGACGACAACACATTCTTACCTCCTGAGCCTCGTTTCTGTCCAAGCTGCTGCTTTAAAGTGCCTTTCTTATGTCCAATCAAAGGTTCCTCTCCTGAAAAACATTCATAGGAAACAAAAGTATGTACATGGCATGACTAGCCTACTGCCACAGATTGTACAGAAATTTTCACAACATGCTGAGAAAACATAGCAGTAACTAACAATATCATTATCTAATCTGTTCTATTTATATGCCAACCGGACAATACTATTTTAGTAACATTTACAGTACGATTTATGTAAGTGAGAATTAAGTCATTATAGGAACAAGCATGCTCACTTTCTGGCTCTAGTAAAGGAGTTTGACTGACTTTTCATCTATGGTAACACTTTGAAGGTAAAACACATGGAGAGAGCAGTACACCTTTGCTGTGCATCATACTCACTCTTGACCATCTTTCCTGTCTCATCTACAGCTGCCCTATAGAATAAAAACTATTAAATGAATCTGCAAATATTTGGCTAATCGATTAATCTGTTGGAGGCACTCTTAAGAAAATAAACCCAAATTATCTTCTTATTTCAGCATCTTAAATGGACAGTGTATAGGAACAGCTCTGAGCTGCTGACACAAATGTACATATTATGGTGGGAAACATAAGAGCCATGGGTCACACTTACCTCCCGAGCTTTGTTCCTCTAAAGGCTGCTGCTCTGAACTGCGCTGTTCATCTCGAGTCACAGATTCGTCTCCTGGAAAACATTCATAGGAAACAAAATTATTAATGTAGCATGAGTAGCCTCATCACTTATTCTAAAGAAATTTTCACAACAGAGCAAACATAGCAGTAACTAATAATATCAATATTAGATCTTTTCCATTTATATGCCAACTGGACAACACTACTTCAGCAACATTTACAAGATGATTTATGTAAGAGAGAATGAGATTGACAAACTCCTTGTTTTAAAGGTAGGGTTGGAGATCCTGGAAAAATGGTTCTAGCAGGCCACATTTTGAAAATACACAAGTCACAGGTCCCAGCCCCTTTCCTCAGACTTCTCTCTGAAGCCACGCCTTCACCTTTCCGCGGACGTAGGTGAAGACTCTGATCGCGCATGTGAAAAGAGGGAGAGAGGAAGAGAGACACCAGCTTCATTAACACATCACAAACCAATTGATTTTTATGTGATGTTAAAGATGATTGCATGCTGTTTTTACAGGATTGTCTGTCCCAAAGGTGACAGACTTTTATTTGTGAAAAAGCTGTCAATTAATTGGTTACAATCGGAGTGTGAAGAGGGTTTCAAACAATTTAGTAAAAAAGGCTCCAGAATAGGATCACCAACCCAACCTTTAACTCCAGTTCAAGAACAGTTTTACGGCAATATTACTGTTAATAGACCTGCTATGACTGATAGATTATTTGTCACCTGTTAAATTAATCCGCAACTATTATGATGATGGATTAATCTATGCGAGGCATTTTTAAAATAAAAATATGCCCAAATTATCTTCTTATTTCAGCATCATAAATGGACAGTGTATAGGAACAGCTCTGAGCTTCTGACACAAATGTACATATTATGGTGGGAGCCATGTGTCACACACACCTCCTGAGCTTTGCTGTTTTACAGGCTGCTTTTTGTGTCGAGTCGCTGAAGCTCCTCCTGGAAAACATTCATAAGAAACAAAAGTATGTACGTGGCATGACTAGCCATCTATACAGTCTGACTGATGATGTGTGGAATTACTGTGTACAGAATGAGGATGTTAGCATTAAGACAAAAAAGGGAAATGTTATTGTGACCCAGCACACCAATCAGAAACATAGACATACCTGCTGGAGCAGCTGGATGATCTTCATCTTCAGATGACTCCCCTGAGCATTCTTCCATAACTTCAGTTTGGTCTTCACGATGGTAAACAAAGGCAAATTGTATCAAATGAAATATTAAATATTTCGTCTTAAATCATGCCATTCACAAGGGCCCACACCTTCATGTTCACATCTTTAGGTACAGCTTGAGCAGAAGCACAGAGTGATTGTATTCTTGTTTTTCCAAGTAATGTTCTGCGAACATTTTGAGCAAGTGAGCACCGTTTTGCGTGCTTCCACAGAGATTTGCGCTTGAAGTACCCAAAGCATGCAAAACAATACTGATAGTCCTTTGAATTGCTCTTGCCATCGCTTCATTGTCTACAAGGTACCAGTGTCCCTTCTCCTTTTCTGAGTGTGTCAATGTTGTGTGGCCGATTTCCTTGCTTGCAAAGGACATCAGCCGATTTCTCCTTTCTTTAGACTTCTTTGCATATATCTCTAAACAAGCAACTTTCCTTTTATCCCCATGTTTACATTCCAGGTGGCGTGCAAGTTTTGATTGCGGTTCCCCGCATTAAATACAGTAGTTTCTCTTTTGGTGGTATTTCTTGCACCCATTTACTTTTGCAACATCAGCCACAACCAGAGAATCACTCGTATTAACTGAGATAGAAATAGTAGATTTTTTATATCTTGTGTAAGTTTTTCTATTCGTCTTTTGATTGATGCAAAGTCATCTGGTTCACCTTCAACTTGAGAACTTGTGCTTCTCTTTTCACTCTTTTTGTATCTCTTTGTTTTGAGTCTTGATTCACCTGTATCTTCTTCTTCACTTGAACTTGAGCATCTCTTGTCACTTCTGTTGTATAGTTTATTTATCTTGAGTCTTGGTTCATCTGAATTCTCTTCTCTGGAATGCACACTTGCTTCCCTGCATTGCTTCTTTTTCTTAGCTCCTGATAACCCATCTGAGCCATTTTTTTTATCCTTATGAAGTCTTTGGTCTTTGTTCTGATAATTCATCTGAACTGGCCTCTGATGATGCTGGGACATACTCATCTTTACTGCTGGAGATAGTGGAAAATGACAAATTGGAGTTGTATCCAAGCATTTCTTTGGTCAGCTACAATAGAACACACAATTATTTCACATGAGAATCAAAAGGGATGCAATTTCATAATACAAGTATTTTCTCTAAAACTGTACATGACAACAGATTAATCTGTTTAGCTGATTATTCAGGGCCAATTGACACGTGTGAGCGGGGTGGACCAACAATAGTGGAGACAGACACTGGCGAACAGTTTCAGTATATTTAATGAATTGAGAAAGTTAGCAGGGCAAGGTGCAAACAAAAAGGGTAACATTCTGGTGTTCACCATCACATCTGAGATTGGTTAAAAATACAAGCTTGTTAGCGTCTTCCAGGCTTGAATAATGTGAAATGTATCCCGGGTGTGCATTGACTGTCCAAGGTTTAACTGCTTTCCTATCTTACGTTGCATTAGCAAGGGTGTCATAGCAACATTGACGTTACCGTTAACGTTAACAGTTGCAACTAATACCGGCTAACTTAATTCAAATCAGTTTAACTCAAATGTTCTTTACCCACCCCAAGTGATGATGTATGGAATGATGGCAACACTGTGAATATGGTCGATTGTGCCTGCCACTTAGACATAACAATTAGCATGTGCAACACATGAGCTTTACTTACAAATACACTGTCTGTTCTTGTTAAGGGTGGAACCTGTATTTGTCTACATATTCTTAATTGTCTCTCTCAGTTTTAGAAGAGAAGACCTTTTGACAAAACTGAGGCCCAAAGCATGGATCCACCCAGGAACAAGAAGGCCAAGCGATCAATGGGCAGTTTGCTCAAAACAAATCCAGGCCCCACTCCTCTGTATCTTCCATGCAGCTGGAGCAAAAGGCTGAAGCTGAACTTTACAGCTACTTGCTGTCTCCCACCATTGACAGTGAGCCAGCCCTTCTGGCTCGATGGAAATTCCACCAGGTTACCAACCCAAAGCTGAACAAACGAACTTGGAAGTATCATTGTTTAATTTATATTTAGTTTAGTTTAGTTTTTTTACCACATTTTTTTTTTTCATTTCAAGAGATGTTTTTGTTGGGTTTAAAAGAATTTTTTTAAATGGATGAGGGGAAATTACACTTTAATTTCTTATGGATAAAATGTGTTATTTAAAAATTAATGTCTAGCTGAATTTGTGGGTATTTCTGTACAATTGTTTCAATAAAAGCAGTGGGCAAAGGCAAATCAATGTTTGGGGTCTATGTTATCATTGTACCTTTTAAAGCAGAAAGACATACCAAATGTATAGCTAATATGCACATTTAAATATTTACGCATTTACTGTACGTCACAGATTTTCCTTGTATCTTGCAGGGCTAGCTCTACCTACATTTGTCTTTATAAACAGTGACTATGGACTGTTAAATTGAGATTAAATTGAAACCTATGACATCCTCAACGAAACAGGAAGCAAATTTAAAAAAGGGCAACTATAATATCTCCTGATGCATGTGCCACATGTGCCACATTGCTGGAGCAATTAAAATGTGCCACAAAGTTTTTCATATTTTTTATGTGTTGCATGACCAACATAAGTCAAAGTAGCTTTATTTACACACACACGTTTTATACAAAGGGTAAATCCCTAACAGGGAACTGACTGTCAGAGCAGAGGGATGTGGCGCCACTTTGTGGAATATTTGTGGAATGTCAACAATGAATGCAAATCAGACATGAAAATCTCGTCCAGACAGTCATTAATTCATTCATTCATCTTCAACCGTTTATCTCTTTCTGGGTCAGGGGGGTGCTGGAGCCAATCCCAGCTCTCTTGGGTGAGGGCGGGGTCACCCTGGACAGGTCACAAGTCCATCACAGGGCCAACACACAGAGACAGACAGAGACCAAAAAGCACTCACACTCACACTCAGACCTACAGACAATTTAGAGTCACCAGTTAACCCAAACATGATGTCTTTGGATGGTGGGAGGAAACCAGAGTACCCGGAGGAAACCCATGCAGACACGGGGTCGTCCACACATGCCAAATGAAATTATAATCAATATTTCAGAACTTGGTGTCTTCTTATGCACCCTTCTTCTGGCTCTTGCAGTACAGTGCTTTTCAGGCCAGGCAAACTCAGATACATGTTAAAATTAGTTTCCCACAACTCATAGTTCTTTTCATCTCTGTCAAAACAAATCACACCATCAGCTTCCAAGCTTCTTTCTGGGCCACTAACCTGTTGGTACTGCGATTTTGTTATTTTCTGCATACACCTGCACTGTAAACTGTACATCCTGCTTTTATTATGAATTAACTTCCTGAACAACTGTTGTAAATTTTTTAGTGCGACATCAGACACTTTATTATAGCACCTCCTTACTTTACTATGTGACACAAGATGTGGGAGAATGGCACTCACACCATAACAATTGCTCCTCTCTGTGCTGTTGGGTGACAGTGCATCCAAGAAAAGGACAAGACAACATGCTCCTTTGTTCCAAGGGAGACAGAAAGGACAGACCTTTGAACTCAGCTCCCCAAAGTGCTCATCTTTTCACACCTATGTGAGAAGACAACCACAAAGTGTAAGTCCAGCTGCTATTGGTCACTGTATGACATGTGACCCAGGTCTACAAAAACCTCTGTTTGTGCTCTCTTCTCCCGAGGCTCTCACTTCCCTCATGCCCTCCCGGGCTCCTCCTTCTTTGTTCATGGATATTCTCTTGGCTTGGATCTTCTGAGGCCTCCCTTGGATTAGCTCTCCTGGCTTGGAGGTTGACCCTGATCTCCTTTCCAGCTCTTCGCTCTTCCCATGGTAGTGATGTGAGGTCCTACCTATACCGCCTAAGAGTGGACAAGCTGAACACCAGCAGCCTTGACACAACGACTCCCTGCTGTTTCCTGCAATCTACAAGCCTTAAGTTAGCATCAACTGATAACTTAACTGCAACACCAGCAACTCAACCAACTTAAGCAACCAAGGAGGAATTCAACCACTTACACCTGCAGCTCTGGACTTTGGACTCTGAACTTGGACAAAGCACAAAGAAAGAAGTTGCTTGTCCAAGAACAGGGTAATGTTCACTGGACAAACTTAGCATAAAAAAAGCACAGCTTGGAACAGGCCTGTTGACCTTTGTGCGCGCAAATGTAGATTTGGTTACTCTCTCTCTTGGGCTTTCTTGTATGTGCTTAGGTTGTTGGTTAGCCACACCAGGAGTTGATGTTAATGTTGTATGTTGTTGTATGTTCACACATGCTTTAGCACATCACTCACCCTGCATGGAACTAACCCTCCCCCTTTTTACTCTGGCACCTTGGAACTATTTCAGCTGGCTTTAACCACATGAGACATGTGGCCCCAGCAGCCATCTTGTTTGTAGTTTTTATTGTATGCCATTTGGTCACTGTCACACACACACACACACGTAGGTGCTTGAACGCACACATACATGTATATAGCCCATATTAGAATAGTACCTGTGTATTTGTTTGTTACTTTATGATAAATGTTCTGAAACACAGTCACTGCACTATTTGATATTGCACAAGAAGAAATATTGCCAACCTCTTTTCTGCAGAACTCTAATCCTTCTACTTTAATATGGTAGTTTGGCTGTAGTTGTAAGGTTGATTATAGTCAGAGATCCAATCATTAGTATTTTCTGTTTAAATTTATCATTCATATTTTTAATTGTTTGGTAAATTTTTGATAGCCAATCACCTATGAACTACCAGGCCCCAACAAAATGGTGCCCCATGTAAGCTGTATCACAATAGTGCTGCAAAAAAAGCCATAAATGCTGTGTCACAGAAAACTGTCATCCATCCTCAACATGGCTAATGAAGCTGAAAACGCACAAGGTTATGGGCCCAGGCACAGCGGTGCAGCAGAAAAATGGCAAAGGTTATTCTTCCATAGAGAAGAAAATAAGTACAAACTTTGGGAGGTAAAAAGTTTCTTGGCCAGCTGAGAATATTAATCCAGGAGGGTCATAGGACATGGTTGTTCCTGCCAGTTTTGTAGCTAACTTTATGTTAACATTCTAAAAACGCTAGCTAGCTGCCACTTAACAGTTCAGCAACGTCCTGAAGTAATAGCCAGTGCTGGGGAGAAGCAGCATTCCTAGTGCAACCACATTTCTCAGGAGCATGGTCGTAATGTCGCAGTTTTCTAAATCCAATAGCTTTCCAGTAATTAAGCTATTTACCTGATTAAATAACACAGCAGCGTCCACAGAAGCTACATTTTCCTGGCCTATTTCGAAACCTTAAATGATGCAGTGTGAAATATTAGGAGCAGCAGGCGAGGCCTGGATGATCACCACCACTCACTTGTAATGCCTCAGAACCAAGGAACCCAAAAGCACAAACTCAGGGGCAGGAGCAGAGTCCAGTAAACTTTAATCAGTCTAAAATAACTGTCTGGAGTCACAAACCAGGCAGGCAGACATATCCAAGGGACTAAGCAAAAATGTCCAGACTGGGAAACAGACAGGGTACAGGTAATAGGCAAGCCAACAGATAAATGAGGGATGCTGGAAAGCTAGGCAAACACGCTAGACAATCTGGAAAGGAACATGAGAATCTGGGCCAGCAAATAAGGAGTAACTGAGCATAATGGGTTCCAGGTGAGGGGAATGAGGCGATCGCAGGGCAGATGGGTGTAGCAGGATCTGCAATGACAGGAGAGTTAGAGATCAGGCAGGTGAACCTGTGACACTACTGTAGCATACGGCTGTATGCCACAGCATGTAAAGTCACGACAGCGTGACGTCACTGCCGTAAAGTATGTCCTGTAGAGTACAGCACATGAATGGCTGCTGAATAATAAACACAGTGAGCACACACAGTCATTGTCCGTGCATTATTAGACATAACATTGGCGACGAAGATGGAGCTTCCGTTTTCACCTCTACCTCCGTTCCTCACTCTGCCCGGCGAGCCATCGATCCCATGGCCCCGCTGGCATGAGTCTTTCCACACGTTCATTGCGGCTATTGAGCTAGCTGAGGCTAGCGACACGCGGCTAAAGGCAATGCTAATCCACAGTCTGGGCAGCGAGGGACAACGGATCTTCAGGACTCTCTGACCCGCACGGAAGTACGCTGACTGTGTCGCCTTGCTGGCCGGACATTTCGCTGCCCCACAGAGCGTCATGGTACGGCGAATCGTCTTCCACCAGCGCCGACAGTGGCCCAGTGAGTTGGTCCACCACTACGTCGCAGACCTCCGGTGTTTGGCCAATCTCTGTCAGTTCAGCAATTTGGAGGAGGAGACGATTCGGGACCAGCTAGGGGAGCACACGACCGACCCCAGGCTGCAGGAGAAACTGTTCATGTCGCCGGACGACACGCCGCTATCGAAGGCGGTGGAAATAGCCTTCCAGCTTGAATCAGCCACTCTGTTAGCATCTCGGCTAGTGACCTCGGACCCGGCCTCCTCTCACTCCGCTCCGCTGGCACAGACAATAGCCCTTACTGCTCTGCTCTCCAAGCCCACATCTTCTCCCGACGAGCTCGAGGTAAACGTCGCGGGACGCCAGGGCACTACGGCACGTCAGCACTGTGGAAACTGCGGTTCTTCATCACATCCCACACGTGCACTGGTCTGCCCAGCCACGGGGCCGAGATGCCAACGCTGCGGTAAGATGAACCACTTCTCCAAAGTGTGCCACTCTGCGCCCGTCCCCACGAACTCCCAACCTCACTCGTCCGCTGCTTCAAGCCCAACCACCATCCACTCTGTGGGCTCCTGCACCAAGGCATTTAAGTGGTGCACGTTGGAGGGCTACCTGCAGGTTCCCCTACACCCGGAGAGCCGCAACCTCACTGATTTCGTGACCCACATGGGGGTCTTCCAGTATACCCGCATGCCTTTTGGACTTAGCTCCGCTCCCAGCTGTTTCCAGAAGATCGTGGCCACCATCTTTGCTGGCATCCCGGGTGTGGTCGTGTACCTGGATGATATCGTAGTGCACGGAGTGACGTCTGCTCTGCACAACAACAGCCTTTCCAGGGTGCTTGACGTGCTCACCCGCCACAACCTTATGCTGAATGGGGAGAAGTGCATTTTTGCTGAACCCATCATCGAGTTTGTGGGGTTCCGCCTGACTGCTGACGGCCTGAGCCCACTCCACTCCAACGTCGATGCCGTCCTGCGCCTACCCGAGCCCTCCTGCACTGCGCAGCTGTCGTCATTCCTGGGGATGACAGCATTTTATCTGCGTTTCCTTCCCCACTATTTGGAAACCACCGCACCACTGCGCACCCTCCTCAAGTAGGACGTACCCTGGTCTTGGACACCTGCATGCTCTACCGCAGTCCGCCGGCTGAAAACGCAGCTCAGTTCTCCTCCTGTGCTTGCCCACTTCGACCTGCAGAGCCCCACATTCGTGACCTGCGATGCGTCCAACACCACTGTCGGTGCCGTCCTGTCCCAGCTCCAGGGAGGGGCTGAACACCCAGTGGCGTTTGCTTCGAGGTCACTTACTCTGACTGAGCAGAAATACTCCATGGGGGAGACGGAGGCACTGGCCTGTGTCTGGGCATGTGAACGGTGGCACAGATACCTGTATGGGTGGCACTTCACGCTCTGGACAGACCACCAGGCCCTTACAGCCCTGCTGGCCACAACCAGATCAGGACACAAGCCACTGTGCTTGTACCAGTGGTCAGAGAGGTTGCAGGCTTATAATTTCACCACGATGTTTAAACCTGGCAGAGACAACGTCGTGGCCGACCTGCTCTCCAGAGCCACGCCACGCTCTGCGCCAGACATTACCCAAGACTTCTCAGAGCCAGAGCTGATTCTCATGTTGCATGAACCCCTCCGGGCAGCTGTTTCCAAGCAGCATCTGCACACAACCCTGTGTTTACTCAGCTTCGCACTTTTATCCAAAAGGGTTGGCCCGCCAGGGTGCCGGAGGAACTAGCGCCTTTCCACCATGTCAAAGGTGACCTTTCCTGTTGGAATAATGACTGCGTGGCGAGGGGGCTGTGTACAGTGATCCCCAGCACCTTGACGGCACACGTCCTGGCCATGGTTCACGAGGGTCACCTAGGCATCATGAGGGTTAAACAATGCTGCAGGGGCCTGGTTTGAGGCCAGGCATTGACAGGGACATTGAGACGATGGTGAAGGACTGTACAGCTTGTCTTTCCAGTGGTAAGACAGGCCCGGCCCCGTTTCCGCCTTTGCAGCCCCTACCGTGGCCAGTGGCGCCATGGACCCACATCCAGTTGGACATCTGTGGCGAACTTCACGGCATCCCTCAGCACCAACGTTTCCTCCTGGTGGCCTGCGACCACCACTCCAAATGGCCTGAAGTGCTTCCTGTTGGTTCTGTCACAACCAGGGTGGTCACCAACTTCCTCTCCTCCCTGTTTGCCCGCTGGGGTGTACCTGACGCCATCACCACCGATAACGGCCCCCACTTCATCTCAGCGGACTTTGCTTCCTTCACAGAGGGGAGGGGGATCGAACATATCAGAACCGCTCTATACCACCCACAGGACAACAGTGGTGTGGAGAGGTTTAACCAGACCCTCCAGAACGGTCTGAGAGCACACCTGGCAGATGACCTCCCATTTGCATCAGCATTGCAGAACACCTTACTGCATTACAGGGCGACACCACAACAGGCAGTTCTCCAGCCCTCCTGATGCTAAGACGTGAACTTCAGCTTCCCCTGGATCATCTACATTCTAAGAAGGAAGACACTCCAGCGGCGAAGCCCTCTCCCGGTGACAGAGTAGCAGAGAAGCAACACCGCATGAAGCAGCACTTTGACAGGGTGCGTCGGGTGAGATGTCCCGCACTCGCAGTGTCAGACTGGATCCATTGACCCAGTCGGTCCCACAAGCCGCTTTCCCTCTGGTCTGCACCGCAGCAGATCACAACGCAGTTGGGACCAGCTACCTTCCACCTGGCTGATGGCTCACATTGGCATGCCACCCGCCTTAGACAGGTCACACCACCGTCTGCCTCAGACCAGGCGGCTGCAGCTGATCCGCGTCACACGGATGGGGACTGGGACTTTCCTCCGGTACAGCCAGGAGCCCCGGCGGCACATCCACTAGAACCTGATGCACCGGCTGAACTGCTGCAGCCTGGGTCCCGTCCTACCCGGGCTCGCCAGAGGCCCCCTTACCTCAGAGACTATGTTTTAAGTTCCTGACCTATTCTGGACGAGCGCATGGCCTGTCATGTGGCAGAATAATCCACAAGGCCATACGGGTAAACCGGCAGTCTACCCTGTTTACCCAGTCAGGTTGGCTATGTTCAGGGCCTCAGTAATCTTCCTTTGCACTAACTTGTTTCAAGTCTGTTTTGCACTTGGGGGGGGTGGTGAATGTAGCATACGGCTGTATGCCACAGCATGTAAAGTCATGACAGCGTGACGTCACTGCCGTAAAGTATGTCCTGTAGAGTAAAGCACATGAATGGCCGCTGATGTAATAAACACAGTGAGCACACACAGTCGTTGTCCGTGCATTATTAGACATAACAACTACTGTGACATACTAACTAATTAGACATACTAACTACTCCATGTGGTAGGTAGTCAACTGACGCTCTTCTGTGTGATGTCCCATACCTATCCTCCTGCTGATGCTAGCAAACTGTGTGCTGCAGCTGGGTGGGCAGGGAAACGTGCAGCAGATGACTGTAGGTGCGTTTCCATTACCCCTAGAAATGCACAAAACCTAAATATCGCAATAAAAATGAAAATGTAGCCCTGTGGCTATTATTCCATTCATTTCTATGAAGACTTTAAAATGTGTTTTTATTTTATTTCATTTCTCTAAGAATACTTTAAAATGTTTGTTAAAAAGGGCACAAGTTAATGTATAAATATGTTTAAAAATGTTTAATGGTTTAAACCGGTCAATGTATTTACAGTTAAAACAGTCAGAATTCATGGTTGGAGTTATAATCATCATAGTTTGTTTGTTTGTGCAGAGCACGTTGTGTGTATGGAGCATTTAAGTGATGTCAGCATGGAAAGTCAGTCACTCATTCTCTCTTCTCTAATTGGCTTGTCTGTAGTCTTTAGCCAATTTCAATCTCACCTTGTTGAGGGAGGAGGTGCTTAGCCTTACCTCCGTGAAAAACACAGGTTAGCTGCGGCAGAAGCAATATTGCTGTCCGAGCTGGATGAGCATAAAGTGAACAAGAATATGACATTCCAAACTATCAAGACTGACAGAGAGTCGTCCTGTGGCTGCTGTGTGTTACTTTTGAGAAGCCAGAGTACTGGACATTTGCCCGTGAGAGGGAGAGAGAAAGAAGACTGGGAGGGACCTGGACCGCTTGAGAGAGACTTTTAGTTGCTGTACTGAGCTCCGTTTCTGCACTGTGTGACTGCACACCCCATTCCCTTTGCCACCGAAACTGCATTGCCCTTTGCCCTTTTTCTCCTGCTCATCATCAAAGCTCTCCGCAGTGCTAGAAGATCATATTATTCAGCACTAATAGAAAAAAACAAGAACAACCCCAGGTTTCTCTTCAGCACTGTAGCCAGGCTGACAGAGAGTCATAGTTCAATAGAACCAGTGATCCCCTTAGCTCTCATCAGCAATGATTTTATTGGCTTTTTTACAAATAAAATCATAACAATCAGAGACAGAATTCAACAGCTCTTACCTACATTAGACAATAATCTACTGAATACAGCAACTCCTGAATCAACTGCAACACCTATTTTACATCTGGAATCATTCTCATCTCTGAATCTCTCAGAGCTAGCTTCTATAGTATCATCATCTAGACCATCAACCTGTCTATTAGACCCAGTGCCGACCAGCCTCTTTAAAGACATTCTTTACTTAATTGAGCCCTTCATTCTAGATCTCATTAATTTGACCTTATCTTTGGGTTATGTACCTCAGACTCTTAAGACCGCAGTCATCAAACCCCAGCTTAAAAAGCCAAATCTTGATCCAGATGTTTTGGCCAATTATAGACCCCTATGAAACCTTCCCTTCATTTCTAAAATCATTGAGAAAGCAGTAGCAAACCAATTACACGACCATCTGCATAGGAATGGTTTGCTTGAAGAGTTTCAGTCAGGATTTAGAGCTCACCACAGCACAGAAACAGCACTGATTAAAGTCTCCAATGATATTCTAATGGCTTCAGACAATGGATCAGCCTCCATACTTCTCCTCTTAGATCTCAGCGCTGCATTTGACACCATTGATCACAATATTTTATTACAGAGACTGGAACATGAAATTGGCATTAAAGGAACTGCTCTAAGGTGGTTCAAATCCTATTTATCGGATAGATATCAGTTTGTACATGTTAACAATAGCTCCTCCTCAAGCACTATAGCCAGTTATGGAGTCCCACAGGGTTCGGTGCTTGGACCAATCCTCTTCACTCTTTATCTGCTTCCTTTAGGCAACATTATCAGGAAACACAGCATCAATTTCCACTGTTATGCAGACGACACTCAGCTGTATTTATCAATGAAGCCAAATGAAGTTAGTCAGATAGTCAGACTGCAGACATGTCTTGAAGACATAAAAGTCTGGATGACCCATAATTTTTTACTTCTAAATTCTGACAAAACTGAAGTTATTGTACTCGGCCCTAAGCACCTTAGAGAAACCCTATCTAATCAATTAATCAGTCTGGATGGCATTACTTTGGCTTCCAACTCCACTGTAAAAAACCTTGGAGTAACCTTTGACCAGGACATGTCCTTTGTCCCTCACATAAAACAAGTCAGTAGGGCAGCTTTCTTTCACCTGAGAAACATTAGGAAAATCAGAAATATCCTCTCTCAAGAGGATGCAGAAAAACTAGTCCACGCATTCGTAACTTCTAGGCTGGACTACTGTAACTCATTATTATCTGGATGTCCAAACAAATCTCTGAAAGGCCTTCAGTTGATTCAGAATGCTGCTGCACGAATATTAACAGGAACTAGAAAAAGAGATCACATCTCTCCTGTGTTAGCTGCTCTTCATTGGCTGCCGGTAAAATCCAGAATAGAATTTAAAATCCTTCTGTTAACATATAAAGCTCTTACTGGCCAAGCTCCGTCATATCTCAGAGAGCTCATAGTTCCTTATTGTCCTAGTAGGCCACTCCGCTCTCTAGATGGAGGTTTACTTGTGGTTCCTAGAGTCTCCAAGAGTAAATCAGGAGGCAGATCTTTCAGTTATCAGGCTCCTCTTCTATGGAACCAACTTCCAGTATCGGTCCGGGGGGCAGACTCTTTAGCAATTTTCAAGACCAGGCTTAAAACTTTTCTGTATGACAGAGCTTATAGTTAAAAAGTTAAAGTTCATTTACTCTTTAGCTATGCTGCTACAGGCCTAGACTGCTGGGGGAAGGACTGAGCACCTCTCTCTCTCTCTCCCTCTCCCTTTCCCTCTCTCTCTCTCTCTCTCTCTCTCTCTCTCTCTCCCCCTCTCCCTCTTCCCTCTCCCTCCCTCCCCCTCTTCCCTCTCCCTCTCTCTCTCCCCCCCCCGCATGCGCCGTTATACCAACAACCTGCTTCTCCGAAATCCCAGTTTCTCTCAGTTCCAAGCATGTGCATTGCATTTACTAACCATGTTTTCCCAAAGTCTCCGTCTCCCCCAGCTCCTCTCCTCTCTCTCTCCCAGCTCCTCTCCTCTCTCTCCCTGTCCTCATCCTACAGGTGATGAATCATCACCATCCCATGTTCCTGCAATGCCTGCTTGCTCCCACATCTTCAAGAATTCCATACAGCATCATTCCTACGAACCTCATGCAGCATCATGTTCCTGCCTACACCTGTTTGAATATCCCCTCCTCCTGCTCTCTTTCTCTCCCTACTCTACCCAATTTTGCCCCCCCCCTCCCCCGTGCCTCTCTCTCTCTCTCTCTCTCTCCCTCTCTCAACCCAACCGGTCGAGGCAGATGGCCGCCCCCCCTGAGCCTAGTTCTGCCCGAGGTTTCTGCCTCTTAAAGGAAGTTTTTCCTTGCCACTGTCGCCGAGTGCTTGCTCATCGGGGGATCTGTTGGGTCTCTTTAAATAATTTTATAAAGAGTTTGGTCTAGACCTGCTCTATATGTAAAGTGCCTTGATGTAACTTTGTTATGATTTGGCGCTATACAAATAAATCTGATTTGATTTGATTTGATTTGATTTTGATTTGATCTGTATTACTGACTGTCGGCTGGGTTCGTAAGTACAGAACTAACTCTGCTGGTTAAACCCAGTGAAGTGGAGATCGAGTTTCGAGCCTCTACGCTCACAAGCATCGACTGGGCCCACAACGTGTTTGTTTGTCTCATTCAAATAAGCCCTGTGTGAATGTGTGTGTGTGAGAGTGGACATTGAGTTAATTTTCCTTTATCAATACAATACAGTACACTTTTTCTATTTGAGTTCATTTGTGATCAGCCTGAGTCTATTTTGCTGGAGTTGTGAACAGTGAATATATTCAGTGACATATTTGAAAGTCAACAGTGAGCCACATAGATAATTTACATATTGCCAATTCAGATTTTTCTTGTAATAAATGCCCTGTGTTTATTTTACTAAATTTGGTGTGGTAATTGCAACTGAAATTATTTTATTGGGTTTAAAGGGACAGTACCAATATTTTGGTTACTGGAGAAAAGTTAATGGAGGCACCAACAGGTCATTCTATATCACTACAATAGTTATCACAGGTGTTTAGCGCCATTTCCAGTCGAACTCAGGCCCCATCCCTGCGTACTACAACACCTCCATTAGTATTAACTAGCTACATGGGACTGGGGTTACAAAAACGCTTGCATTTCTAAAAACCTCTCGAATATCGCATAAAAAGTTTTTATGTTTTCATGATGTGGTTTTTCAGACATGTCGATACAGACGTATGTTGCAAAAGTGTAAGGGAAACACTTTTGTTTGCATTTAGACCTCACTGGACTTGACATAGAAGGTCCCATGACCAGTTCACTGCAAATCAGTGCACCAAAACCATCCAAATGCAAAATGCTTTTGTCAGTCTTCCTCAAATTGGAGTCTTGTGGGTGAAGACTTCACAAGAATTATGGGATGTTGCAAGACTAGACTTAGTATAGTTAATTAGCAAAACACCCTTCAAAAGAAATAACTGCAAGTCGGAATTGTACTTTGTCGAAATTTTTGAAATATCACATTTATTTTGCAGAAATCTGTGACTAATGAAAGAAGGGGCAGAATTGCCAGTGTCACACTGTGGTGAGGTTGTCTTGTCCTGGTTTTGTTTTTGTCTCGTCATTTCCTGTTTTATTTTGAAAGTCTAACTCTCCTCTCGTTTCAGAGCACTTGCCCCTCCTCATGTGCCACCCGTGCGTCTACCGTGATGACCCATTGTCTCCACCTGTTCCCCGAGTGTCTTCGTCCCATGACCAGCACCCGAGCCCTTATCCATGCCCACAGCCAAAGAGAAATTTCAAGTAAGCCGTTTGTACCTCAAGAAGAGTGATTTTTTTTGTTTGTAATTTTGTATCATAGTTTAGATCCTTGCCTTAGTTGAAGTTCCATAGCCGATTTTTTTTTTCCTCTTTATGAGTGATTTTTGTTTGTAATTTAAGTATCTTAGTCTAGATCCTCGCCTCAGTTAAATTCCATAGCCGGTAGTTTTCCTCCTTAGGAGTGATTTTGATTTCAGTATAAAGTTTCATAGATAACCTTAGATCCTCCACCTTGTTGCGTGAGTTGTTTTATTTTTCGTTAGTTTTCACTAGGTCTGGTTTTCCTCCTTACAGAGCACTTTGAGTTAGCCCTTTTGCTTTTTGAGTGTAGCCTTTCTCCTCCTGAAGTGATTTTTTTTGTTTCCTGGTTTTCGTTAGAACTAGGAGTTACATAGCCATTGTTTTGTCACTCGGTCCTGAGGTCACCGGTGATACTAATAAAGCCTGTTTCTCACTAAAATCTCTGCATCTGAGTCCTGCCTTGAGTCCCTGCCTGACAGTACACTCTGGCCAGTATGGACTCAGCAGAGACTGGCCAGCTGACGGCTGTGCTGCGCACACAGGAGGCCCGACTCTCCCGCCGGGAGGAGTTTCAGGTGGCGACAGTCACGCAATTAGGTCAGCTTTCATCCCAAGTGCAGGATCTGGTGTGACACCTGCAGCGGACCTCCAACCCACCCATCATACCAGAGTCTCCGGTCACGACAGCGGCTCCTGTTAAGGCCAAGCCCATCGCTGGGACAGGAATCAGGCTGGCAACCCCAGAGCGCTTCTCCGGGGAGCCAGGGCTTTGTAAAGCCTTCCTTATAGACTGTTCCATCCACTTTGAACATTCCCCCCATGCATTTACCACAGACTGGTCCAAGATTGCATTTATGGTTTCCCACCTGACCAGGACAGCGAGAGCATGGGCCACAGCAGAGTGGGGGCGTGACTCCCCACTTTGCCGCTCTCTCCCCGAATTTCAAACCACTCTCCACAGGACTTTTGATCCGGTGTCAACGGATAGGGAAAAGGCTAGAGAGTTAAGCAGGCTGAAACAGGGCGGTGGCTAGGTATGTGACTACGCCATCTGCTTCCGCCGATGGCGACACTTCAGAATGCATGCTCATGCAGTACCTCTGGTCAGTTCAATCTTGATTATTCTGTCTGAAGTTTTTTCGTTTAACAAAATTATCAAAGGATGTATTGTGTTTCATTAACGGCAAAAAATCATTTTTACTTTTTACTTTTACTTTGAAAGTACATTTCAGAGCCTGTACTTTCTTAGTAAAGGAGTTGAATCAGTACTTCTACTTTTACCAGAGTATTTTTTTTACACATGTATCTGTACTTCTACTTAAGTACAGAATATGAGTACTTTTGCCACCTCTGCAGATTGCAATACCAGCTTATAGGTGTATACCGCCACCTACCGTACCAGCGTATGTACAACGGGATTTTGTTTACAATAACGCACAAAAAAGGAGTTCATTCACCTACTAAATTCTGTTAAACAATCCGGTGTTTACTAAGAATTTTAATACCTCTCTCTGAATTTCCCTCACCCATCACCACTACTTCCTAGTATTCCTTCCAAATCCCAACCCTGTTTGCTCTCTCTCACCCTTTGTTGTAACATAATTCTTTCATCCTGATATCCGACACAGTGCATTAGTACATGCTCAACATTTTCTATTTTATTACAATGTGCACCACAACATTTTCCACTGATTGAGAGAAGATTTACTGCATATTTATGGCGACAGATTAGTGCGAAAAAGCACTGGCGGGGAAAAAAACATTAATTTGGGCGTATTATATTATTTCACACGCATAGATATTAACTGCAAGTGCGCACTCAGAGGAAACTGCTCCCCGAGCGAGGCGTAATATGTGACCAAGTGCACCAAACAACCACTCAAAAACCACCCCGCTCTCTTGAAGTTGATTTCTGCTATCTCGCTCAAAACTTTTGGCACAGTGGGGGAGGGAACTATATGTGGCACGCTGGTCACATATGGTTCCCGAATGTATGTTTTATCGCACCATTGCTTTTTGGCACTAATGTGTCGCCATACCACCTGTTCAGAGCTTCCTCTATCCATGTCCACCACACTCAGCAACTCCAGTATTATTTCCACTCTGTTCAATGTGTGTTTAGCGGCGCAGCAATGAAAAGGGTTCCTTGTGAAACAATTTACCAGCACGCTGCGTTACAGACATGTTTAGGCTATTTAAACTGGTGTTGCCGGTATATGAAAATTCATATCATAACAAATATAAAAACCAGTTTTCAGTACGAACTGGTATACCGCCCAGCCTTAGTGATGAGCAAGCTACCAGTTACTCTACATTAAATGAAACTTCACCACACTGAGATTCCCCACTTGAAAAATGTAGCAAGCTAAGCTACACTAAAATGAGAAAGGTAGCATGGCAAAGCCATAATGACTTTATCACTTCCCACCAGCAAAGCTTTGATGTTACACACAGTGCTGATGACGTTACACACAGACCGGACACACACTCACACACACAAACAAAGAGGGACCAGCTGAATTATCATAATTAATTATTGATTAATAATTATAAATTATCATAATAATTTCTTATGCACACAATAAAATGAATTTAAGCTTTGGCTTTTTATTTCTTTCAAATGTTTTATAACTTTATTAAAAAAAAACACAGGTTTATACATCAATTTATATTGTTCAACTGTGTTTTAGTTGTAATGTGAAAACATATTCACTGCATACATTAGGCTTTATTTTGTTAACAAATCCACAAATCATGGCATCAGTACAAACAAGATTGTTTAAGACATTCTTTTTGTATATGACAGAAAAACATGCAATGCTAACTGAAGGTTAATGCATAATCGTACTGAACCCATCTTTTGGAGTAAGATACATCAGCACAGTTTTTTACGAGGGAGATTTTTAGTGATAGGCCGATATGGTTTTTTCAGGACCGATACTGATTATTAGTAGTCAAGGAGGCCGATAACCGATATTTAGAGCCGATATTAATGTGCAGTAAAAGGGAAAATATTGGCATCAAAATTTTAAATAATACAAACTCCAACACTTAACTTTGTTTAAATACCTTTAAGCATATGTTTATTACACAGCTTATCATATTTGCAACCTGTTAAAGGTTTTTTTTTTTTTTTATCTTAGACAATAGACATCTTTGTTTTAATATTCTAACAAAAAGTGCAGGGAGCTCCCAGGCTCAGCAGCCTGTCTTATAAAGTTAAATGAAAGCTGAAACAATTAAATAGCACCCTAAAGTTTTCTACAGTAAATAAAGTTTTCCAAAATTTCAGTATAACTGATGCAGAAGATCCAGGTATTTTTATTCCACGACACCCGTAAAACTAACTTTTTTGGCATCATGCACCACTGAGCAACATCTGTAAGAATGAATGGGCCCCGCCTCCGACGCTGTATCTAGTTCTCTTTATGCATTCATGTTCGAAACATATATCTGCTCTCTGGACCTTCTCCGCCATGTGTGTGAGCACTGTGCATGCACAGGTTTCACTGCTGATTGGCTGTTACCCGTGCCGTGGCTCTGCGTGTAACCAATCAGATGGTGCTGTGGGTGGGACAATGCTGGAGACAGAGTAGTGACAGCAGACAGAGAGGCGCCGCTGCATCAGAGCCAAAATAACCCTGTTTTAAATTGATCTCTTATCAGCCATCGGATTATAAAAACAGGCCGATAATCAGCCTTGGCTGATAATCGGTCGATCCCTAGAGATTTTATCTCTTGACGGAAAGTGGTTGCTGTTTGGAGGGTAGAAGGCCTACTTGCCTCCTCTTTGATATCTCAATTACTGAATCAAATACAGAATAACATAAGTCAACTGTCCGGGGCAACAATGTTCTGAAATGGACATCCAACCTCACATTGCCTCGTTTAATCAGCAAACATTTCCTGAACCCTTCATCGGGCTCCAAATTGAAACAGAACACTGGACATCAGGGGGATTCAATAGAATTGAATGAGGTCCACTACAATAACATGGCCTCAAGCCAAGGTCCAGTGGTTATGTGTATGTGTTTCTCATGCTGCCAATTTCATAGATATGGATTTCCTTGCATATTCCTATCAAATTATTGCCTTTGCTGTTTTAATGTCATTCCCTTCAGCTGTCTGATCTACAGCTCAACTTTAAATCAAATGAAGTATATTTCAGTAATATTCAGCATTATGTAATGTTAGTTTTAATTATTTAATTTGAGGACTTTTAAATAATAACGAGGCTACTATAAACATGTTGTTTTCTCAATTAAAAGTAAAACCAAGTAAAACCAGGGACAACAAAAAGAGCACATCAAATACATTACAGGTGCTTTATTTTAGGAAAATCAAATATTAAGTACAGCTTTATTTTCCCTTTTGTTTTTATAAATTCCATTTCACATCAACAGTGTCAAACACATTTCTAACAGTCTCAACACGTCTTTACTATTGAATAACCTTAACACTTTCACCAGTAAATAGTTTCCTGTGTTGAAGCATTTGTTAGCGCTGTTGCCTCACAACATGAAGGTTGTGGTTTCAGTCCCTGGGCCTGGGGGCTTTCTGTGTGCAGTTTGCATGTTCTCCCCGTGCCTGTGGGTTTCCCCTGGTACTCTGGTTTCCTCCCACCGTCGAAAGAAATTCATGTCTTGGTTGATCGCTAACTGTAAATCGCCCGTAGATCTGAGTGTGGGTGGTTGTTCGACCCGGAAACGGACAAGAACTAGAAGACGAATTTGTGTGTGTGTGTGTGTGTGTGTAAAGCTACTTTTACTTATGTTATTCATGCAAGACATAAAAAGCTTTGTAGCATATGCATGTGTGTGTTAAACACAGCAAATATTTACAGACATAAATTATGACAAAGAATAATAATTTACTATCAAATTGTTATGTCACAAGCAGAAAAATCTTACATAATTCTTTAACTGGAAGACAAAAGACACTAATGAATAATTTGCATTAAAAAATCGATAAAATAACATGCAGTTATCACATGAACAAACACAGAAATATAAAACAGATAAAGGGGTAAGAAAATGAATGTCCAGCCTTAATAAAGCAAAGCAACCTTTAATGACCATCCCCTCTGTTGAACCTAACCTTTACCACATGCAGTCCTGCTCAGTGCTCAACAATCCAACCCCCAACAACCCAAAGAACATTTGTTCCACAATCACAATATTACAAAGCTCCCTTAATATGTGTTTTAGATCTATAACTTATATTCCTGTTAGTAAACAAAATAAAAAAAATTATCCCAAAATATATTATTCTAATTTTTAATGAAAATTATTAAATGACTGACTCTAATGGCAGCTACAACCATCCTTCAAGAGAGTCAGTGTTTTGATGTTATCATGTTGTTGCTTAAAGAGACGTGTCATGAAACCACATGAAGATAACACTTTTGGTGGATGTTTATTAGTTTTGCGGTGTCTCATGTTTGCTCTCTAAAATATAACGAAATGACTTTTAGTTGTTTGCTGATTCACGTCGTTTGATTCAAAAATGTTGCATGACACTTCATATTTTCAAGTGTTGATCTTCATAAATGACAAATTATATACTGATTAAAAAAGGAGAGGAAGAAAAAAAGTAACGCCCCTTCAGTTGCCTTCGCAGAGTTTGAGTTAGACATCACAACCATTGGAGTGAGTGTAACGATCATGTGCACAATGAAGAACTGCACAGTTCTCCTTATCTGCAGTCTCTGTGAGTATTACCATTAAATGACATCAGCTGCAGCTGTGAGTGAACTTGTTTAAAAGTTTGTGTTTGGTGTCTTTCAGTGTCATGGTTTGTGTTTCTGTCAGGCTGCATCTCTGCCTTAGACTTTTACACTGAGCAAGTTCAGTCAGGTGAAGAAGTCACTCTGTTGTGTACCAACTTCACCAGTAGTCCTTCTCGGGTGATGTGGTTCAGGGTGGCCAAGCTGTCGGGTCTCCAACGTATTTCTCATATATTCTACTCTTCTGAATCTGCTTCATATTACAATGGATTTCAAAATGGAAGATTCAACGTTAGGTCCAACATGTCCACCATTTTCCTCCAAATCAAGCAAATGACTGCGACTGACTCTGGACTGTATTTCTGTGGATATTCCATCAGTAGAAACCCAATTATTATCAGTGCAACATATTTAGAGGTTGAAGGTGAGACTATTTATTATTATATTAGTCAATGTGCCTGTTCAACACTCAGTTTGAATATCTGGTGGTGTAAATTTTAACAAACTGTCTTTCTTGTAGAGAGGCTTGATGGAGTGATGAAGTGGAGCATGCTACTGGGCTCTTTGAGTGTTTTCCTCATTGCGGTCATTATTGGTTTGGTTATCAAAATAAAAAAGCTACAGAAAGGTACATCCACCATTAATTCTACTTCTTCTTCTCCTTTCGGCTTTTCCCTTCAGGGGTCGCCACAGCGAATCAGTTGCCTCCATCTAAGCCTGTCTTCCGCATCCTCTTCTCTCACACCAACTACTTTCATGTCCTCTTTCACTACATCTATAAACCTCCTCTTTGGTCTTCCTCTAGGCCTCCTGCCTGGCAGTTCAAAACTCAGCATCTTTCTACCAATATATTCACTATCTCTCCTCTGGACATGTCCGAACCATCTCAGTCTGGCCTCTCTGACTTTATCTCCAAAACCTCTAACATGTGCTGTCCCTCTGATGTACTCATTCCTGACCCTATCCAACCTGGTCACTCCCAAAGAGAACCTCAGCATCTTCATCTCTGCTACCTCCAGCTCTGCCTCCTGTCTTTTCCTCAGTGACACTGTCTCTAGACCAAACAACATCGCTGGTCTCACCACAGTTTTTTACACCTTTCCTTTCATCTTAGCTGAAACTCTTCTATCACACATCACACCTGACACTTTTCTCCACCCGTTCCAGCCTGCCTGCACACGCTTCTTCACCTCTTTTCCACACTCTCCATTGCTCTGGACTGTTGACCCTAAATACTTAAAATCCTCCACCTTCTTTATCTCTTCTCCCTGTAACCTCACTCTTCCACTTGGGTCCCTCTCATTCACACACATATACTCCGTCTTGCTGCGGCTAACCTTCATTCCTCTCCTTTCCAGGGCAAACCTCCACCACTCTAGCTTCTCCTCCACCTGTTCCCTGCTCTCACTACAGATCACAATGTCATCTGCAAACATCATAGTCCATGGAGATTCCTGTCTAACCTCGTCTGTCAGCCTGTCCATCACCATAGCAAACAAGAAGGGGCTCAGAGCTGATCCCTGATGCAGTCCCACCTCCACCTTGAACTCCTCTGTCACACCTACAGCACACCTCACCACTGTCTTACAGTCCTCATACATGTCCTGCACCGCTCTAACATACTTCTCTGCCACTCCAGACTTCCTCATACAATACCACAGTTCTTCTCTGGGCACCCTGTCATAAGCTTTCTCCAGATCTACAAAGACACAATGCAGCTCCCTCTGACCTTCTCTGTACTTCTCTATCAACATCCTCAAAGCAAATACTGCATCTGTAGTACTCTTTTTTGGCATGAAACCATACTGCTGCTCACAAATGCTCACTTCTGCCCTTAGTCTAGCTTCAACTACTCTTTCCCATAACTTCATTGTATGGCTCATCAGCTTTATTCCTCTGTAGTTGCTACAACTCTGTACATCTCCCTTGTTCTTAAAAATGGGCACCAGCACACTTCTCCTCCATTCCTCAGGCATCTTCTCACTATCTAAGATCCTGTTGAACAACCCAGTCAGAAACTCTACTGCTACCTCTCCTAGACACTTCCAGACCTCCACAGGTATATCATCAGGACCGAGTGCTTTTCCACTCTTCATCCTCTTCAGTGCCCTCCTCACTTCATCCTTACTAATCTTTGCTACTTCCTGGTCCACAACAGTCACCTCTTCTACTCTTCGTTCTCTCTCATTTTCCTCATTCATTAGTTCTTCAAAGTACTCTTTCCATCTTCCCATCACACTATTGGCATCTGTCAATACACTTTCATCTCTATCCTTAATCACCCTAACCGCCTGCACGTCCTTCCCATCTCTGTCTCTCTGCCTTGCCAACCTGTATAGATCAGTCTCTCCCTCCTTACTGTCCAACCTAGCATACAAGTCATCGTAAGCCCTTTGTTTGGCCTTTGCCACCTCTACTTTCACCTTACGCTGCATCTCCCTGTATTCCTGTCTACTCTCTTCAGTCCTCTCAGTGTCCCACTTCTTCTTAGCTAACCTCTTTCTCTGTATACACTCCTGCACCTCCTCATTCCACCACCAAGTCTCCTTATCCACTTTCCTTCCAGATGACACACCAAATACTCTCCTACCTGTCTCCCTGATCACATTAGCTGTAGTTGTCCAGTCAACTGGAAGCACTTCCTGGCCATCCAGAGCCTGTCTCAACTCCTTCCTAAAAATCATACAACGCTCTTCCTTTTTCAGCTTCCACCATTTAGTCCTCTGCTCTGTCTTTGCCCTCTTCATCTTACTCACCAACAGAGTCATCCTACACACCACCATCCTATGCTGTCTGGCTACACTCTCACCTACCACTACTTTGCAGTCACTGATCTCCTTCAGATTACACCGTCTACACAAGATGTAGTCTACCTGTGTACTCCTACCTCCACTCTTATAAGTCACCCTATGTTCCTGCCTCTTCTGGAAGAAAGTATTCACTACAGCCATTTCCATCCTTTTTGCAAAGTCAACCACCATCTGTCCTTCTGCGTTCCTCTCCTGGATACCAAACCTGCCCATCACCTCCTCATCATCTCTGTTTCCTGCACCAACGTGTCCATTGAAGTCTGCACCAATGACAACTCTCTCACTTCTAGGGATGCTCTGCATCACTTCATCAAGGTCCAACCAGAATTTCTCCTTCTCCTCCAGCTCACATCCTACCTGTGGAGCATACCCACTAACAACATTGAACATCACACCTTCGATTTCTAGCTTCAGACTCATTACTGTATCTGATACTCTTTTAACCTCCAGAACATTCCTAACAAACTCCTCCTTCAAGATAACTCCTACTCCATTTCTCTTCCTATCTACACCATGATAGAACAACTAGAACCCTGCTCCTAAACTTCTAGCCTTGCTACCTTTCCACCTGGTCTCCTGGACACACAGTATGTCTACCTTCCTCCTCTGCATCATGTCAACCAACTCTCTACCTTTCCCTGTCATAGTTCCAACATTCAAAGTCCCTACTCTCAGTCCTAGACTCTTGCCGTTCCTTTTCTCTCTCTTCCTACGAACACACCTTCCTCCTCTCCTTCTTCGACTTCTTCGACGAACAGTAGTCCAATTTCCACCGGTACCCTGTACGTGAACAGCACCGATGGCGGTCGTTGTTAACCCGGGCCTCGACCGATCCGGTATGGAAGTCATTGATTCGATTCGCATGTTTGATTTGGCAAAAGTTTTACGTCGGATGCCCTTCCTAACACAACCCTCTGTATTTATCCGGGCTTGGGACCGGCACAATAAGGCACTGGCTTGTACCCCCTTGCGGCTACATTCACCACCATTAATTCTACTGTTGTTGAATATTTTTACCTCTGCTTGACAGACAAATCCTTAATTTTCAAATTCAAACAGGAACATGCCTACATTTTCAAATCCATCTTCAATGTTTAATTGTTTTTAGGGTTGTTTTTTTTTTATTATTTATTATGTTTTCTTCTTCTCTGCTTTGCTTCTAGGGATGCGATTTCATTTATTCCGCATGCATATTTATTGTTTTTAATTGACTTTGTTTCAGCAAAGGGTTAGGGTCTTTAAGCATTAATAAAAGCAATCTTTTAATAAATGTATTGTTAATTTTAAAACTGTCAGTGAATTAACAAGACATGTTTCTGCTGTGTAGCTCAAACTACAGAACTGAAGTTACAACAGAGAGAGGTGATGTCTCATTTCACATTTTTGTATTTCAGTAGCTGCTATAACCATTTCAGGCGATTCATCAGTGATTGATTTAGTCACCTTCCACACTGACAGAAAGCCCTTTTGTTCACAGAGTCAGACCTCAGAGGTGATCTATACAGCAGTGACTTTCCAGCCAAAGAAGAAGTGAAAGCCCAGACCTGCACTGAAATGGAATCAAACATTATTTTTACAGCCACTAGATGAAAAACCATGCACCTGCTGCAGCCGGAGAGGAACTGAAACATTTAATAGATCATCATAATCCACCTGAGCATCAAAGTCACTATCACATCTGACTTTGTGACAGATGTGTGACAATGTCCAATAATCTTGTTCATGCTGATTTTTTGCAGACACCTTTGAATGTTGTGTTTCCAAACCATCACAGTGCGATCAGATGGTTCATGTCCAGAATAACTGACAAGATGTTCCACCTATTTTGTCACGATTCTGTTTTTGGATTCATTTTCCTGTTGACAGAGAATTTGCAGTTGTTGTCGTCTCTCTAGTATGGTGGTCGGGAGGTGCAAACCAACATTACACAAATTTACATTTTGGAAAACAAATTAACAAACTGCAAAACACTTTTACAAACGCTGAGACAAATTTACAAGTCCCGAAACAAACTGGAAAGGGAATGTCCCAACTCCGGGGTTGACCTGGAAGTGATAATGGGAGCGGCCAGTTGGAGTTTGGTGTAGTGCATGGATAACAACGGATAGCGATCGAGTGATGTTTTGCCAATTTTGTGGCAAACACACGAGCCGATTAACACGGTTTTGTTTTTTGTGTGGGCAACACGGTGGTGTAGTGGGTAGCCATGTCATCCCACAATAAGGTCGGGTGTTTGGTTCCCGGCCTTTCGGTGCAGAGTTTGCATGTTCTCCCCGTGTCTGCGTGGGTTTCCACCGTCTAAACACATCATATTTGGGTTAACTGGCGACTCTAAATTGTCTGTAAGTCTGAGTGTGAGTGTGAGTGGTTGTCCGTCTCTGTTTGTCTTTGTTGTTGGCTCTGTGATGCACTGGCGACCTGTTCAGGGTGTACCCCGCCCCTCAACCAGAACGTTGGCTGGTATTGGCTCCAGCACCCCGCAACCCGGAAACGGAAAAGCGGTAGAAGATGGATGGATGTTTTTCATGTGGTCGGTCTTTAGAGTTTTTAAATGGCGCAGACCAGATGGAATGTGTTCGTCACAAAATGGGCAAAACATCACTCGTTCGTTATACATGAACTCCATCGAACCTCAAATGGCCGTGTCGCTCCCGTTATCACTTCGGGGTCAACCCTGGAGTTGGGACATTCCCTTTCTTGTTTGTTTCTGGACTTGTAAATTTGTTTCAACGTTTGTAAAAGTAATTTGCTTTTGTTAATTTGTTTTCCAAAATGTAAATTTGTCTCAAGCTTTGTAAGAGTGTTTCAGATTTTGTAATGTTGGTTTGCACCTCCCGGCCACCATACACCAGCTCCAACTGAGCTTTAACTTAAAGGGAAAGCTTAAAGCATTTTATTGATTCTGAACATTTTGGATCTTTTCACATTTATAGAAAAGTGGCTTGTACAATATGTGCCTTTGAACAAAACACCTTTTTGTTCTTATTCTGTAAAAACAATTGAAGGTGTCCTTTCAACCTTAAGTGATTTTTGATGCACAGAAAGAGGATCACTGATTATTTGACACACAAACCATCCAGTTGTTATTAAATGCACTGAGAAGTGTTTTCAATTATATTATATTATATTTGTGGCCGCACGCCACCCAGGTTCTCCCCCAGCAATAACTACACCACCACTAAGATGTCAGCAAGACCTTTTTATTTTGTTATCTTTTCTTTATATCTGTCTCTCATGTACGTCTCGTAGTCTTTACTTCTTCTTCCCCCGCGGTGAGTGTCCTCCCTCCTCCTTGTTCTGCTACTGCAGGTAAAAAGAGCCCCATTAGTACTCCTCAGTACAGCTGGCCTTAATCACTTACCTGGTGCTGGTCCTGCGGAGCCGGCCCTGCCCTGTCTCCCCCTCCTACCGTCGGAGCCCAAACCACGCCCACCTCCACGATATTATATATTACTTTGAAAAAGGTTTATCAAACACACTCTTTTGTATCATTCTAACTTCAGTTAAACCTCCCAAACCATGTCCCTGGGATTCCTGAAGGTGTAAACTGAAGCCAATGAAGCATTGCAGGTTCTCAGGAACCAATCAGATTACCTCGCCGTTGTAGTGTGGCCACTCACTGTAACTGCAATAAACTTTTGTTTGTCCCTAAAATGCTCCTGTGTGCATTAAACTAATATTAACCATTAGCACACCTGCTTGTGACATTTTACGTCACATTTTCCCTCCAACAAGCCAATCAGCTGCTCTATAATAACTGAACAGGAAACACATTAAGTCAAACGAATCCTTGTGCAGGCTAGAGTAGAGTGCCTTTAGACACAGAGTGGCGACCAATTGATCATTGGACTGACGATTCTCGTTGTCTCTGCAGCAAAACATTTCCATAGTGAATAAAAAGCTCTGGCTGGTATGGCTGGTGTTTATGGTTGGTGTTAAAGCGGAAATTTCAGCCCTTAAATCTGCTTCACTTTCACAGGATTTGTATAACTGGCAAGTAAGGGTGACATAGTTATCCTGAAGTTGGAAGATTGATGAGTGAGAGCAGAATGAGTTTTGTGTGCAGAGCAGATATTTTCTTGATGTGAGTGTTGGGCTCCTTATATATGTGTGATATGTTATACGTGTTTATATGTGTTTTTTCTAAATTGAGGGAAAGACGAGGGAACATCATTTGTGCCTCAGTTGAGTAGAAGGCAAATTAATAGACAACCACAAGCAGACACGTGGGGACTTTGAGCGCAGGTTGAGGTAAGAGGATTACAGACCTTCCTTTAAATTATAACCATCAGACATTACATTATGACCACCTGGACCTTTTTCCATGTCTCCGTGGTCCAGTTCTGATGTCTACGTGTCCTCTGTAGGAGGTTTTGGTGGTGGACAGCAGTCAGTATGGACACCCTGACTGGTTTGCAGTTAACCATCCTCACACTTGACCAACTTGTGCCAGTTCTACACATTAAACTCCTGTGAATAACAAACATTCTAGACAATATGGTTTGTGTCTGACAGTGTAATGTTTAAATATTGATTTTGTAAAGATGCAGGCTATTTGTGTTGATCAGGAAAAATCAGTGCTGTTATTTTAGCTTTCTCATGATTTTATGTTATGAAAGAGTTATTGTTGAACAGTTGGGTCATATTTTTTCATTCGTATAAAGTGAAGAGTCCTATGCTGTTCTGGACTGTGTTTATCAGTCAGAGGTTTGATATGAGAACAAAACTTGTATCGATTTTAAAAATTTTGTTTATATTATTCAAATTCAGCACATAATTGAATTGTTCTGAATAAAGAGAGCAAAATGTTCTTCTGTGCCCTGAGCTTGATTTCATTTTAGTTTCACATCACCAGGGCTTGTGCACATCTTGACAGTTCCAAGTCAAAGTTCTGCTGCTTGTCAGCTCATTTTCTGACAAAGTGTTGAAACACAGGGAAGCTCCTCTGTTTGGAATATGATCTGATGATGTGACTTTTAATCCAAAGGACCAGGAGACTGGTCACTGAGTGGTGAGAGTTTATTTCCAATGTTAACCTCTTCACATTCATCACAGCAAAGATCAGTGCACTCACATAACAGACTGGTGGACACTGTCTTTTTCTCCATGCATTCCTTTTTCTTAGACATTCTGCTTTGCAGAGAACTGTGTTTTATAATCAAACTTCTAAATGAGCCAGGTCTGGCATCAGTCACAAGGCAAAGCAAACATATCAAATCAAATTTATATATAAAGCACATCATAACAGAGTTACATCAAGGCACTTTAGACATACAGCAGGTCTAGACGAAATTCTTTACGGAGTTGTTAAAGAGACCCAACAGATCCCCCGATGAGCAAGCAATTGGCGACAGTGGCGAGGGAAAAATTTCCTTTAAGAGGCAGAAACCTCGGGCAGAACCAGGCTCAGGGGGGCGGCCATCTGCCTTGACCAGCTGGGTTGAGAGAGGGAGAGAGAGAGAGAGAGGTGCTCAGTCCTTCCCCCAGCAGTCTTGGCCTATAGCAGCATAGCTAAGAAGTGAATGAACTTTAGCAATTTTCAAGACCAGGCTTAAAACTTTTCTGTATGACAGAGCTTATAGTTAAAAAGTTAAAGAGTCTGCCCCCCGGACCGATACTGGAAGTTGGTTCCATAGAAGAGGAGCCTGATAACTGAAAGATCTGCCTCCCGATTTACTCTTGGAGACTCTAGAAACCACAAGTAAACCTCCATCTAGAGAGCGGAGTGGCCTACTAGGACAGTAAGGAACTATGAGCTCTCTGAGGTATGATGGAGCTTGGCCATTAAGAGCTTTATATGTTAGGATGTTGTTCATGCAGTAGCATTCTGAATCAAATGAAGGCCTCTCAGAGATTTGTTTGGACATCCAGATAATAATGAGTTACAGTAGTCCAGCCTAGAAGGTACGAATGCATGGACTAGTTTTTCTGCATCCTCTTGAGAGAGGGTGTTTCTGATTTTCCTGATGATTCGCAGGTGGAAGAAAGCTGCCCTACTGACCTGTTTTATGTGAGGGACAAAGGACATGTCCTGGTCAAAAGTTACACCAAGATTTCTTACAGTGGAGCTGGAAGCCAAAGTAATGGCATCCAGACTGATTAGATGATTAGATAGGGTTTCTCTAGGGTGTTTAGGGTAAAGTACAATAACTTCAGTTTTGTCAGAATTTAGAAGCAAAAATATATGTGTCAGCCAGACTTATGTCTTCAAGACATGTCTGCAGTCTGACTATCTGACTAACTTCATTTGGCTTCATAGATAAGTACAGCTGAGTGTTGTCTGCATAACAGTGAAAATTGATGCTGTGTTTCCAGATAATGTTGCCTAAAGGAAGCAGATATAAAGTGAAGAGGATTGGTCCAAGTACCGAGCCCTGTGGGACCCCATAACTGGCTATGGTGCGTGAGGAGGAGCTATTGTTAACATGAACAAACAGATGTCTATCTGATAAATAGGATTTGAACCACCTTAGAGCAGTTCCTTTAATGCCAATTTCATGTTCCAGTCTCTGTAATAAAATATGATCAATGGTGTCGAATGCAGCACTGAGATCTAAGAGGAGAAGTATGGAGGCTGATCCATTGTCTGAAGCCATTAGAACATCATTGGAAACTTTAACCAGCGCTGTTTCTGTGCTGTGATGAACTCTAAATCCTGACTGAAACTCTTCAAGCAAACCGTTCCTATGCAGATGGTGATGTAATTGGTTTGCTACTGCTTTCTCAATGATTTTAGAAATGAAGGGAAGGTTTGATATGGGTCTATATTTGGCCAAAACATCTGGATCAAGATTCGGCTTTTTAAGCTGGGGTTTGATGACTGCGGTCTTAACCCAAAGATAAGGTCAAATTAATGAGATCTAGAATGAACAACTCAGTTAATTAGAAATTGTCTTTAAAGAGGCTGGTCGGCACTGGGTATAATAGACAGGTTGATGGTCGAGATGATGAGACTATAGAAGCTAGCTCTGAGAGATTCAGATATGAAAATGATTCCAGATGTAAAATAGGCATTGCAGTTGATTCATGAGTTGCTGTATTCATGTAGATTACTGTCTAATGTAGGTAAGAATTGAATTCTTTCTCTGATTGTTATAATTTAATTTGTAAAAAAGCCCATAAAATCATCACTGCTGAGAGCTAAGGGGATCACTGGTTGAGCTATAACTCTCTGTCAGCCTGGCTACAGTGCTGAAGAGAAACCTGGGTTGTACTTGTTTTTTTCTGTTAGTACTGAGTAATATGAGCTTCTAGCACTGCAGAGAGCTTTTTTATACATTTTAAGCTTTCTTTCTAGGCTCGGTGAAACTTTTCCAAGTTACTGGAATGCCAACTTCTTTCTAATTTCCTTGATGTCTGCTTTAAGGCACAAATTTGAGAATTATACAACGGAGCCAGCCTCCTTTGTTTTATTACTTTCTTTTTGAGAGGGGCAGCATCATCAAGATTTGAACACAGTGTGGCCATAGTGCTAATCACAAGGTCATCAACCTGTGTATGGGAGAAATCCTCATTTGAATTTAGATATGGCATTGCTGCAAATGATGACTGAATGTTCTCTTTAAATTTAGCCACAGTATCTTCAGATAAATATCTTCTATAGCCAATTTTATTCCTCGATGCTGTGCAGTCAGTTAAAGTAAACTCAAATGTAATGAGGTAATGGTCAGTCAAAAGACAGTTTTGAGGAAAAATTGTTAACTTGTCAATTTCAATGCCATATGTTAGAACAAGTTCAAGGATATGACTGAAGCAGTGAGTGGGTTCATTCACATGCTGCAAAAAGCCAACTGAGTTTAGTAAGGAAAGAAACCCAGAACTAAGGCTGTCACTTTCTACATCTACATGAATATTGAAATCTCCCACTATAATGATTTTATCTGTACTAAGTACTAACTCTGATATAAACTCAGAAAACTCTGATAGGAATTCTGAGTATGGACCAGGTGGACAGTATACTGTAACTAACAGAACTGGTTTTTTAACTTTCCAGTTTGAGTGGGAAAGACTAAGAGTGAGGCTTTCAAAAGACCTACAGCCAGATTTTGGTCTAGGGTTGAGTAATAAGCTTGACTGAAATATCGCAGCCACCCCCTCTCCTCGACCTGTGGTACGAGGGACATGAAAATTAACATGAGTGGGGGGTGTAGCTTCATTAATACTGACATACTCATCCTGCATGTTCCAAGATTCCCAACACAAGACTGTGGGCCAAACTAATGCCATCCAAAGTGGCTACATGATCAGATAATGCTTCTCTAAGGGGCTAACGGCAAAGTACAATGACTTCAGTTTTGTCGGAGTTCAGAAGTAAAAAGTTGCAGGTCATCGGGTCTTTATGTCTATAAGACATGCCTTAAGTCTGACTAGCTGATTGGCTTCATTTGACTTCCTAGATAACTTCAGACTACCGAGTTCCTAGATTTGCTCCAGTCTGCTCCAGACTGTAGAGCAGCAGCTCTTTAGAAGGTTGGTTTATCGTCAGTTGTCAGTTCAACTGTTTGTCTCTTCCACTGAGGACAGAAAGACCTTCACTTAAAATGCAAACACCTTGTGCAGTTTTTCAGACTTCACAGTGATGTCAGCTCAGACACTGACTGTCAATGAATATGTCAACTTAGCTTATACACTTCATATCATTGATGACTCCTCTCTGTCTGTGGTTATTTATAGCGACATATAAAAAAGATGAAATCAATAAATTACTGAGATACACCAATTATCGCCATCGACCACGGTTTACAATAATCACAAATAATCAGAATAGGAAACATACCTTAGTGGTTTCCTTTTCTTCTGCTGTCCATAATAGAAACAAAACAAATTAATAAAATCATAACCTTGTAGTCATTACTTGTCAGAAGGTATCACATCAAACCATGAAAACATTTTTTGTGAAGGCACAAAGATCTTACATGTTTAAAGTCTTTTCTTTTAGGTCTACAGGAAGAAAAGTGCAACTCCACAAATTAATAATAAAAGCGCACAACTGATCACAGCTGCGGTCAAACTACTGTTTCCTACACATTCAGCATCAGTGGCAGCAGTTCCTGGTTTTATCAGATGGTTTTCTGAATCACATCTGGAATGATAGAGGCTCAGTTTCATAGGAAAATGTGCAGAAACTACAAATTCACTGCATTTGTGAGAAACCAGGTATGTGTCTATGTGCTGTGCAGCTTCACTTACTTTGTGTGTGGTTGACAAGATGTTGATGTCCCATCTGAGAAAGTTCCATGACTGCAATCAGAGCACAAAGTATCCTTGGAGGCTGTTCCTGTAAAATACAATCATACACATGTTCAAAGTCGTTACTAGCGTACACATGATATGATGACACATTTTATCAGTCATATCTGAATTCTACTCAGCAATATGTGATTCTTTTTAAAACATTCAATAACTGTCCCAATATGACTGTTAATTCTTTAATGTTGGATCGAACATTCAGCTCTTTTCTCAGAAGAGCAGAACAAGACAGATTGGTTTATAATCCGAGCAGTTTCTGTTTGACACAACACTGAAATAATCTGAATGGTATTAGCTTCAGTGCCTTATGGAAATACTTAAACAACCAATGTTCATATTCATACAATCCTGTCAATAAACTAGTCCATCAAAATATTTCAGAAACTGCAGTTTAGCACTTTTAAATGTTTATCCTTTGGAGAGTTTAATATCTTATTGAAATCATGGCAATGACATAAAAACATGAAGTGATTTTGGAAGACAAAATTATTGGTTTGTTCCTCTTTTTTGTCCAAATCAAGGAAATATCTCCTGAAGCCAACACACATCTGGTTTCTTGGATGTTAGTTTTTTTTCTTCTCTATCATAATTTGTTAGACTTCTGACAAACCAATTGCACAACCTGTTGTTGTGAGAATTAAGAACTCTCACTTTATTGTTTCTCTATGTTCTTTTTTCTGGCCAGCATCCTGCTCCGGACAATTTGTCATACACATATTCTTTCCCCACCTTGTAGGCAAACTTGTGCAGGCCACACAGTCAAATATTTTATATAAATATATTCAGCAGAGTGTCCCATCTCACAAAATATATCTTTATGAGTTGATATATTTACATGCAAGTCTGAGTTCAACTTTGTTCATGTAGTGCTCATAATTAATAATCCAGTTTCCATAATTTTACTCTGTGAAGCCAGTTGATCATCCAAAAGTTCCTCCACTAACTGCTGTAAAATGAGCCTTTTATAAAAATCATAAGAGGGAAGCCAACCTTTTGTTATGATGTATTGTCCTGGTTTACATTCTGAGTGTTTATCTGCTGCCACACAGCTGTCTTGTTTGGTGTCTATACAGTAGAATCCTTCCAGTGGTTCACAAATTGTATTTAATGTTTTTGTGCATGAACTCTTTACCTTCACACCAGAACCTGTCAACACACACAGAGATTAAACATGGAGATACTAAACCTGTTTTAATCTACTGGATGGTACTAATTTCATTCTGACTCGACACACAACAGGTTCTCAACTCTATGAATTTATGAGGTTGTGAGGTCTTTGTGGCTGCAGTCAGTTTTCATCAATGTGAATGTGAACTCTCAATGAAATTGACCTTGATGACAAACTGTCAAACAGTTTTCTCTTCACACAGTATCAGTAATATTCCTGTCCCTTTGTAATAATGAGAAAGAGAAATATACCTGTGTCACAGTTTGTGCAGGGAAGACAATCTTTAAGTCCGGTGAAATGATTGATGAAGGTTCCATTAGAGCAGGGCTGACAGGAAGTACACATGAACTCTGTGCAATCTATTTTAACTTGAGTTCCTGTTGGAGAGATTAATATTTAATGCAACTTTTTAGTTCAGTTTCATTTTCATTACTAGAAGTGTCCATATTTTTGCTAAACTATGAGGACAAATGCAGACCAAAAAAAAAAGAAAATTTCCATATTTAACCAACACGGTGAAATGTCACGTCACCGTTCAAGTGGATCTTACCAGGTGGACATTTAGGACAACATTCATTTCTTATTTGATAGTCTGCTGGATGACATGTCAGAGTATTTCTTCTGAAGAATCTGATCATCAATAGCTGTGAAGGATGAGACAAAAGTTTTTCCAGTCAGTGAAGTTTGGTTGAACTGCTGAGAAGGTCAACAAAACTAAGTGAATGACTGAAGACGGCTAACAATCACTATGAGGTGGAGAAAGACAACTGGAAAAGGAGGGAAGGTGAGTGAAGGAAGACACTGATGGAGGCAAAAGAGGAGATACATGAGGGGAGAAGATGATGGCAAGCTAGGATGCAGATCTGAAGAGGAAGAAGGAGAAAAAGATTTCAGAAGACGACTCAACACTGAAATGACCAAAGGGGGACTTGAGAGTTTTTCTTCAGATTTGGTTTTAATATTCATTCATGTAGATTCTACACAATTTTGCTTCCAAAACAGTCGTGGATTGACATCTGGGGAAATCGATGTCTCCACTGTAGGTGGTTTTGGTCGTGGACTGGGCTCAGTGTGGACACCCTGATGGGTCTGCTGCTACACAGGAAACTGTGATACTCAGTAAACTATTTTATTCTTATTCTAAATGCAAAATAGGAAATAAATAACCAAAAGGCTTGTCGTCTCTGCCCCTCTCTTCTATCCACGCCAGCGGCACTTATTTTTAAGTCCTTTGTCTGTTGTTAGGATGTATTCCCCTGGCTTCACAAACTTACTCTCCATCATCTCCAACAGTGACTTTTGTTTGCTGCGTTCATGAAAACTCGGAACCGAGAATTCTATATTCCAACTCGGAAATTTCCGACTTCACACTTCATGCTACAGGTTAACTCGGAGGAGAAAAAATAAGTTTGGCATATTTTCACCATTTGCTGAACACTAAAATATGTGCAGCAGCCATTTATGTTTATTTTGGAAGCAGTAATATCCGAGTTTGACAACTCTGAGCTAATTTTTTCAAGTTGTTTCGAATGCAGCATCACCTGTCTATTGTTTCTTTTTTATCAGCTTGTTTAGCCAGTTTATCAAATCAAATCAAATCAGATTTATTTGTATAGCGCCAAATCATAACAAAGTTACATCAAGGCACTTTACATATAGAGCAGGTCTAGACCAAACTCTTTATAAAATTATTTAAAGAGACCCAACAGATCCCCCGATGAGCAAGCACTCGGCGACAGTGGCAGGGAAAAACTTCCTTTAAGAGGCAGAAACCTCAGGCAGAACCAGGCTCAGGGGGGGCGACTCTTTCATTTCCAAAAATGCCTATGGTTGCAGGGACCCAAATGAATGTGACGTCAGTGCCTTCTCTTACAACTTTTGAGTGTATCTCCCTTACTTTGAACACCAGATCCTGACGATTACGGGATGAACCTATTTTTAGACTAACCAAAGCTGCTGCTGAGTCACTACAAATCAGGGCTCTTTTTGTTTTAGTTTGCATAAACCATTCTAAGGCCGTCCAGATAGCATATAACTCCACTGAATATACACTTAAGTAATCTGATGTCCTTCTGCTTACTGCAACTCTGTGGCTGGGAACTGAGATTGCAGATCCAGTACTACCAGTTTCTGGATCTTTAGATCCATCTGTATACACCTGTACATATTCTCTGTATTTACTTTCTGTATAACTATAAAACTCATTTACTTGGTCCATACTGTTCTTTTTTGACTTAACTGGAAGTAAATTCAAATCTACTATCAAAGGTTCCAGCACCCACAAAGGGGTCCTAGGCCACTCCACTGCCGGACAGAACTCCATTCCATATATCACCAGTTCTCTTGCTGTTGTGTCCCCTATCCACCCAAAACTTGATTTTGCAGTTCCTTCTTTTTCCCAGCAAGTTTGTAGTACCTTTTTAGTTGGATGATTATCACTGTGCCCCCTCAAACTTATCCAGTAATTCCTTCTAAGTTGCTTCCTGCGTAAACACAAAGGCATTTCTCCTGCCTCCACTTGCAGGGCACACACAGGTGATGTTCTCACTGCTCCAATACACACTCTGAGGGCCCGGGCCTGTATCACATCTAACTCACTAAGCACCGTCTTTGCTGCTGATCCATTTCATTCTTTAGACACAATATCGGATCCAAAGTACTACGTCCTTTCCTAAATCCACTTTGGTATCCTGCTATTAAACCCTCCTTCTCAAAAAAATACATCAGTCTTTCATTTACCATTCATTCCATGAGTTTACATATGTGAGATGTCAATGCGATCGGCCTATAATTTGCTGGATTACTTGGATCTTTCCCTGGCTTCTTTATGGGAATAATAATTACCTTTTTCCAGCTCACTAGTAATCTACCTTCTTCCCACTCTTTATATACAATAATAATAGTTTGCTCAGACCTTTTTCACTCAGATGCTTTATCATCATATAACATATTCCATCCTGACCTGGTGCAGTCATGCCAGTTTTAGCCAACACTCTATTCAACTCTCCCAAGGAGAATGACACACTCTGTTCATCTCTGAGATTTTCCTTTTTCCTTAAGGCCTCCATGTTCTCAGCTTTTGTTTTGTTCCTACCCCTTCTTCCCTCCTCAGACAAATTATTAGAGTTATGCACCTTAACAAAGGTGCTAGCCAATAGCTCAACTTTGTCTTTATTACTTACTGCTACTTCATTTCCATTTACTAACACTGGATAAGTCCATTCCCATCTGTCCCCTCCCATCTTTCTTATCATGCTCCATATCTCACCTACTGGGGTTGTATTTCCAATTGAGTCACAAAATTTCCTCCAATAGCTTCTTTTTGCTTGTCTGATTGGGTTTCTTACTAAGGCCTGAGCCTTTTTATACAATATCATATGTTGAAAATTATGAGTTTTTTTCAATAATTTAAATGCCTTATTTCTGTTTTTTATAGCGTCTTTACATTTGTCATCCCACCATCGTACTGCCTTCCGTATTATTTTCCCTTTACCCTTAGGTATGGATTTAAGTGCAGTTGCTCTGATACCATTTTTAATTTTTTAAATATATGTTCATATCTCCATTGATATGTCTTAGATATACATCACTCTCTTCCTTACTCTTTTCCCAGTCACAAATACCCATTTTTCCACCTCTGTCTTTTTTAGTCCTAGTTAAGGAGCTTCCTGCCTGACCGCATGAAGAGTGAATGCACGCTGCTCTGGGTCACGTGATCCTAACTGACCAATAAGAAAACACTTTACAGAATAACTGTTTTTATAACAAACTGCCACAAGGTGGGGCTAAAGAATCAATTTAAAGGCTACAGAACGTGTGCCATGAGACACTCAATTCCGACGTCTGTCAGGAGGAACCGCTCCTGAGATGCGCACCGATAACTCGATTCATCCCATCCCACTCTTCCACAGTGTTGTTGTTTTTTTTTTAATGGAAGAGTATGAAGAAAGGGCGCCAGTCGGGGCTGCAAGTTTTTGCTATAATTTATTTATTTATTCATTAGTTCATTTATACATTTATTTTTATTTATTTGAGCGCTTGCAAATGTTCAGATTCACATCATATAAATACTGACTCCTCTCTTCCTCCCGCGGTAACCTGTGCGGTGCGAACTAATGAGACCTGTGTCTCTTACTCCTAGTTCATCAGCAGGGCATTCACACACTCAACGCTGGGAGAGACAGAAATACAATATACAGTTTCATTCATTCATTCATCTTCTACTGTTTATCTCTTTCTGGGTGCTGGAGCCAATCCCAGCTCACACTGGTGAGGGCGGGGTACACCCAGGACAGGTCACCAGCCCACACAGAGACAGACAGAAACAAACAACCATTCACACTCACACTCCAACCTACGGACAATTTAGAGTCACCTATTCATTAAAAACATTGAAAGCATTAAGAACATGTGATTATTATTATTATAAAACATAAATTATAAAAAGATATTGCAAAGCAGTGATTAAAAGGGAGCAAAGGTTTCAGTGGAGTCTGTGACTGCAGCAGTAAATAAGAATGTTTTTAGACCTGTCTTGAAGGAGGTTACAAACCTCGAAAGCCTCAGGTTTTCCAGCAGTTTGTTCCACAAGTGAGGGGAATAAACACTAAAAGGTGCTTCATCCTGCTTGGTTCTGGTTCTAGGAACAGTGAGTAAACCTATCACAGAGGACCTGAGGAGTCTGAAGGGGACTAGGAGGACTGGTATTTAGGCCCAAGACCTAAATACAGAGTGCAACTTTTTTGATTTTAGTAATGCATAATAATCACAACTAAATAATAATTTATAGTTCCTAGATGTTTAAGTAGTTTGGCACTGTATGGGAAAGGCATACTTCAGCTCCCAGTATCTAGTCTAGTGGAGGAGTTTAAATGTGCTAAGGTTAGGACAGAGCTCCTGTTATCTGGGAGTAAAGATGTGGTAGTTAGTAAGGTGGTTCCAAACCCAACCAAGGGGAGAAAATGGAATCCAAGAATGGCAGTGCAGGAAGCGAAAGCAAATCTTAGGCATACAGAGATTGTGGGTAATGTGCAAATAGGCTGGGGAGGCTTGGGGCTTGGCCCAGGCAAGCTGGTGTGGAGTAGAGCAGGTCCCAAAGGGAAGGGAAAGAGAGCAGGTTCATAGGCAGGAGGAAATATTAAGGGGTGCAAAGGCAGTGGCTCAGGCTAAGCAGGGACAATGGTTGAACTGGGAAGGTGTAGAGAAGAATAAGCTTAGTTGGAAAGAGCTGTGGAGTATGGAGGAAAGTAGTATTAGATTTTTGATAGGGGCAACATATGATGTATTGCCAACTCCCCAGAACTTAAAACTCTGGGTAAATGGAGACCCACTATGTTTGTTGTGTTCAGGTACTGCAACTTTAAAGCACAACTTGTCAGGTAGTAAGGTTAGTCTGTCACAAGGACGGTATACGTGGCGACATAACCAAGTTTGAAAAAGCTTAGCTGCAGGAACTGAAGATATACGAACGCAGGCAAATTTAGGAGGGTCTAAGACAAAGACAGTTGCAATTCAGTTTGTTCAAGAGGGAGAGAAAGTTAATAAGACAGCAAGGAGGCAAGGCAGCTTAGAGGATGCTTGTGATTACGAGATGCAGGTGGATTTAGGAGGAAAGCTTGTTGTTCCCCAGGAAGTAGCCTGTACAAAGCTGAAGCCTGATATAATTTTGTGGTCTAGGAGTAGAATGAGAGTATATTTCATAGCGCTGACTGTTCCGTGGGAGGATTTAGTTGTAGAAGCGTATGAAAGAAAAAGGTATGCAGACTCAGGGGCTGAAGCGGAGCAGCGAGGATGGAAAGTTAGGATTTGTCCAGCGGAAGTAGGATGTAGAGGGTTTGTAGCAAGGTCTGTTGTCTTTTGTTTAGGGGAGTTAGGAGGAAGGGGAAAGAGTGTGAGGAAAATAGTGAAGGAAATGTCAGATGAGGCAGTAAGATCCAGTCAGTGGATTTGGATTAGAAGAAATAATAGTAGCTGGGGGCCCAGCAGGGGGAGCACTTAGGATAGACAGACTCTTGAGAGAAGCAAGGAAGAAATGCAGGAAGAGGAAGTGTATTTAAGTGGAGGGTGTGGCCTGTGTGAAACTCTTTGAGACCATGCAGTTAGTCCAGGTGAGTTGGCCTGTATTGGTTTGAATTGTCTTTTGTTATGTCTTTCTCTGATTATAGGACTGTTTAGGTGAGTTTGTTTGCTGAATCTGCTAGTGTATCTTGTCCTGCCTCCACCTCCTGCACCCTCTATACTTTCATTACCCCCTACCCGAACCAGGGTCTGTATCCCCACCCCACTTTTACTGGTGCAGTTGGTGAGAGGTCGGTGTAGTTGACGATAGTGCTGTTTGAGATAATTGTCTTGGTGTGAGGAGCGGTGATAGCTGGCATTAGGGGGGTGACTCTGGGACGCCAGTGATCACTGTCTAGCCTCCTGGAGGTGTCGTGGGACCAACTAGACGGAACACTGGTGAAATGAGGTTCCCACCTGATGACCCCAAAGACATGTTAGTTATCACCGCTCACTGGGCTAGTTAGATATAGTTATCTTTAGGGTATGTAGGGCAGGTCGCAAGGGTGTTAAGTTTATGGAGTTAGTCACTGAGTCTGGTCCATTTTTTTGTAGCACAAGTTTCTTGTTTACTTTGAATATAGTAGGTTGAAGACATTAAATTTGGCGGACATCAGGGGGCATGACCCTCACCCAGCAGGACTCTGGGTGGGGGGCATGGTTTAAGTCCCTGGGTTTTCTGGTGCAATGTTGTTCCTGTTTCAGTTTGGTTTGGAAGCTGAGGAATAAATTACAAACTCACCTTCAGCTCCTGTGTGTTTCTTCATCCTGCCACATAGGTAGTAAACTGTCTGCTGCAGTTACATGTTTTGCTTGTACTGGGAGCTAATACATAAATCTAATCTGCACGTGTCCTGGACAGATTCACTGTGAATCACCTCTAGAAGCTGCTGCAAAGGGGCCTTCGCCATCTTCACCACTCTCTGAAGAATGTAAGTAGCCAACTAGTTGTGGTCTCTGATATCACTGTTTTGTCTGTTCATTCATTCATCTACTGCTTATCCATTTCTGGGTCATGGGGGGTGCTGGAGCCAATCCCAGCTCACATTGGGTGAGGGTGGGGTACCTCCTGGACAGGTCGCCAGTCCATCGCAGGGCTAACACAAAGAGACAGACAGAGACAAACAACCACACACTCATTAAATTAGTTATTTTTTTACATTTTGTTGCAAATTTTTCAATATGGTTCTTTCGTCAGCTCTCATCAAGCCATATTCCTAAATATTTGAATTCCTTTACTGTTTACATTGCTTGCCCACATAAACAAAGTTAAAAGATGCACAATATATCTGTAACCATCTTTGTTTCCTGAAATAGTGGTTAGCGCTGTCGCCCCACAATAAGAAGGTCACAGGTTTGGTTCCCGGCTTGGCGCCTTTCTGTGCGGAGTTTGCATGTCCTCCCCGTGTCTGCATGGGTTTCTTCCAGGTACTCCGGTTTCCTTCCACTGTCCAAAGACATGCATGTTTAGGTTAACTGGTGACTTTAGATTGTCTGTAGGTCTGATTGCGAGCGTGAGTGCTTGTTAATCTCTGTTTGTCTTTGTGTGTCGGCCCTGTGATGGACTGGTGACCTGTCTAGGGTGTACCCCTCACCCAGAACGTTGGCTTGTGTAAAGGTGACAGAGCGATCTGTGGGAACAGTCGTGGATTATCACTCCTCTCCATCGCTGGGAAAATCCTGGCAAAGGTCATGCTCAACAGACTGATAATGCACATATCAGAAGCTGTTCTCATGGAGACACAATGTGGCTTCCGGAAGACGAGATCCACCATTGACATGGTCTTTGTCCTGAGACAACTAATGGAGATGAGCAGGGAACAACGCAAAGATCTCTACATGGCTTTTATTGACCTCAGCAAAGCCTTCGACACCATTAACCGCGAGATGCTCTGGCAACAACTTTACAAACTTGGAGTACCACCCAAGTTTCTCTCCATCCTAGAACAACTACACGATGGGATGCACACCAGAGTCTGCATAGGGGAACTCCAATCAGAGCCCTTCGAGGTGAACGTTGGGGTGAAGCAAGGCTGTGTCCTGGCACCAGTACTCTTTCACCTCTTCCTCTCAGCCATTACACATCTCTTCCACTGTGCCCTAGGACCTGAAGATGGTGTTAACTTCGAATACCGCCTGGACGGTAACCTCTTCAATATCCGACGCCTCCAGGCCCGAACGAAAACAAAGACCAACCAGATCTGCGAGCTGCAATATGCTGATGATTGTGCAGTCCTGGCTCACAGCCCAGAATCTATGCAGCACGCCCTCAACACAATCTCCGCTTTGTATAAATCCTTTGGACTCCAGGTCAACATCCAAAAAACTGAAGTCATGTCCCAACTCATTATCCAACCTGCCTCACCCCCCAGTTTCCACATAAATGGTGTCCCACTCAAAACAGTCGAGCATTTCACTTACCTCGGCTCCACACTGACATCACACTGTTCCTTCGACAGAGAAATACTAACCCGCATCAACAAAGCCTCATCAGCTTTCGGTGACCTGTGCAGCAGAGTTTTCTATAACCATAACTTGAAGGTCAGCACCAAGATCGCCGTTTTCAACGCTGTATGTGTCTCAACCCTATTGTATGGCGCTGAAACATGGACTCCGTATAGACGGCATATCACAAACCTTGAGGGCTTTCATATCCGCTGCCTCCAAAAGATCCTTGGTTTGTCCTGGGAAGACCGTGTTCCACACACGAAAATCCTAGACAGCACTAATTCCATCTGCATGGAAGCAACCATTGCCAAAAGGCACCTACGATGGCTAGGTCACACCATCCGCATGCCCGACCACCGCCTCCCCCGTCAAGTCCTCTATGGCCAAATAAGAGGTGCGAAACGGGCTGCAGGCGGACAAAAAAGACGCTATAAGGACTACACCAAGGACATCCTCAAGCGGACCAAAATCAACCCCACACAGCTAGAAACTCTGGCACTGAATCGCTCAGCCTGGCAGGCCATCTGTACCAGAGCAGCCACACTCATACACAGCAGCTGCCAACAGAGAAGGTCCGAGAGATGAGCCCAAAGACACCAGAGGGCATCTCGCATTCCCCCTTCAGCCGGGCTCCCCTGCCCCGAATGTGGACGGGTGATCGGCTCATGTATCGGCCGCAACAGCCACCTGAAATTGCACGAACGGCAGCCTCACCAAACCTCCCACTCCCCCATCCTACCCAAACCCTCCCTGAAGCAAGCGTTGTCATCGAACACGATGGACAGCTAAGAAGAAGTGTGTGTGTGTGTGTGTGTGTGTGTGTGTGTATTTGTGGGGGTGGGAGGGTTGGGTTTTCTTCTTTGTTGTTTTTAGCCTCCGTGAGGCACTTTGTGTTGCTTTTATGCATGTTAAGTGCCATACAAATAAAATTTGATTTGAACAGCTGGAAGCTCAGACCTGAAATAATTTCAACCAAACCTCTGGACGGATGTTAAAAAGGTGGACCAATCAAAACTGTTTCCATCTGATGATGTAATGACTTTATTTGTTTCCATGTGAACACCAGTCACTTAATAATGCAGCCTGCTCTTATTTTGGAAAGTCCAGACTGGGACAGGCACAAATACACACAGATACACACACACACACACACACACACACACACACACACACACACTGACTTCAGTCTACAGTCTCATCTCTGCATGAGGTTCTCTAGGTCTGGATCCTTCAGATTGTTTCCCCCCAGGTCCAGTTCTCTCAGATGGGTGGGGTTGGACTTCAGAGTTGACACCAGAGAAGAACAGCTGATCTTTGACAACCTGCAGTCCCTCAACCTGAATGCAGAATAAAAGATGTTGCTACTTGGAACTGTTCAGTCTTTGCATCTGTTCAGAGCTGAAGGTTGAGGAAAAAAAACATGCTGCACCGTAACTGAGGAACAAAGGACTCCAAAACCGCCCCAACTCAACCAACAGACAACGGCACGGTGAAGCCCAGGTCAAACAGATATTGGGCCCCCCCCATTGGCCAAAGGCCAACATATTCTATTCACAGCACTGTGGATGCTCAAAGAAGACAAATGGGAACCACGGCCTAACAGAGTCACTTTTTCTCCAACAAACAGTAGTACACGTCAGAGTGTTTGCATTGACTGCTGTAAGGGAGAACCTAAAAGAGCATCTCTTTGTGCTTTTTCTTCATCTGCTGAGCAACAGTCTGCAACTTGCAGCATGAATAGAGACTTTTATTTTCTTCCTTTTTTCCTTCCCTGGGATTACTTTTTAAAATCTTTTTATTTTTGAGTAGGGAAGACCATAGACACTTAAGACTTTTTGGGATTTTTCCAGCAAATCAAAAACAGTTTACACTGCTATATTATTAACGGCAATATGTCAACTACCAAAACAATGTACCGAAGCAGTTTTATGAAATTAGTACATGTTGCAAAATTTATTTTTAAAAAAGTCACTCCGCTGTTACAACTGTCTCAGTACACAGAGACAGAAGTAACGTGTAAAATAAACATAAATAATCCATCAAATACTCCAAGTGAAAAATATTATTTATCGTGCTTGTTATTGTGACTATTGCCATATGATCTGGCCATTCCCCTGACTGACTTGCCCAGTTTGATTTCATCTGAAGCTCTCTCCAGCAAAGAAAGTGGGCTCTGCTGTCTGTCTTCCTTTTTCTGATATTTGCATGCTGTAAACAAACACATCTTTTCACTGACTATTACCAAGCAAATAATTTTAAATTAACTGAACTTGGAATCTAGTTATGTAGGTCTAGTCAATAAGCTTATTGTATATTGTTTCATTAATCTAACATTGCCCTTATTCTGTGTTGGCCAGTAGCTGAAGGCGGGGTCCTTGGCAGTCCGATCCCTAGCTGCCAAAACTGGCTCTTGGGACATGGAACATAACTTCTGATGGGGAAGAAGCCTGGGCTTGTGCGAGAGGTTGAGTGGTACCAGCTAGATGTAGTCAACACACAGCTGTGGATCAGGAACCAACCTTCTCAAGAGGGGCTGGTAAAGGGTTCTGTCCTTGTGCCTCCAGGTTGGCGAGTGGGTGGTTCCTGCTTGTGTGCCAAACACTAGTCCCTGGGACAGGTGCTGGAAGGCGCCCCCATCATGGTGTTCATCGTTCAATTGGGGGACTTCAACGGCCATGTGGGCAATGACAGTGTGATCTTGAGAGACGTGACTGGGAGGAATGGCCTGCCTGATCTGGACCCGATCAATTTTCAGTTGTTGAACTTCTGTGCTAGTCATGGTCTCTCCATAACTAGCACAATCTTTGAACAAAATGGTGTCCATTGGTTCACCTGGCACCAGGACACTCTTGGTCTTAGGTCGATGATCGATTTCTAAGTCACTTTGGATGATTTGCAACTGTATGTTTTGGACACTCCGGTGAAGAGAGGAGCTGAGCTGTCAACTCCTCAACCACATGAGGTGGCAGAGCAGGATGCCAGAAAGACCTGGCAGGCCCAAACGAATAATAAAGGTCTGCTGGGAATGTCTGACGTAGGACTGAGTCCTGTTGGTCTTCAACTGGAACCTCCGGCAGAGTGTCAACCACGTCTCGGGGGGTGGGGGACATGGAATCTGATTGGTCCATGTTCTGAGCTGCCATTGCTGAGGCAGTTGTTCAGAGCTGTGGTTGCAGGACTGCCGGTGCTAGTCAGCATTTGCCAAAGATGCTTGTGGACACCAGAGTTGAGAGATGCCATCAAGCTGAAGAAGGAGTCCTATAAAGCATGCATTGTTCTTCGGGACTCCTGAGGCAAGTGACAGCTACCAGCAGGCCAAATCTTGTGCAGATTTGCGGTCATGGAGGAGAAACCCTAGCATGGGAGAATCTGTGTCATTCAGCTATGAAGAAGTTCTGGAAAACTGTCCATTGTCCTCCCTTTAGTAGTAGTCATTTTTTGCCCCCTTTTGTTCCTCAGAATGCTTCAAGTATAGCTGACTTACTAACGAATTAATGGTTGATGCTTGAAGTGGTTTGCTGGGTTTGTGACATCCGCGTTAATGACCAGGGGGGCTAACCCTAGTAATATCACGACAAACATCACAGAGCCTCAGAGAAGAGAAGCCATCAGCTATTGATTATAGATGACTGATTGTCTCAGATTGAAATTGTTCGTGTTTGTACTTTAAAATTTCATGAGCTGAACTCTGAAGAGAAACAGTTAGTTGACTCAAACCAGAGAAGAAGTAAACAGACGTCACCATGTAAGACCCTCAGTGTGGATCGCTATAGTATCAGTGTCATTCCTGCCGATCAGTGTCAACACAACTTTAACATCACATTCAATTCAGCACAGAAATAAAAGTGTAAAGTCTGACCTCAGAGTCTCCAGTCCACAATCTGGACTCTCCAGAAAACCACACAGACTCTCCACTCCTGGATCCTTCAGGTCCTGGTTGTAGCTCAAGTCCAGTTCTCTCAGATGGGAGGGGTTGGACTTCAGAGCTGAGACCAGAGAAAAACAGCTGATCTCTGACAAGCTGCAGCTATCCAATCTGAATGAAGAATAAAAGATGTATATTAAGTCTGATTGATCAGATTCGTCCTCATCAATGATCTTTGTGTACATCATCGTGTCAACAAAACATTCATACACCTGTTCATGTGAACCCAGGTGTAACCTGGTGAAACTGGAGTACTCAGAGGAAACCCACGCAGGCACAGGGAGAACATGCAAACTCCACACAGAAAGGCCCCAGGCCAAACCTGTGACCTTCTTATTGTGGGGCAACAGCACTAACCACTGCTGCCGTGCTGCCCTGATCAGACATGTTGGACTGAAAACACACAAAATTTTTATTCATGACTGAACTGGATCAGAGTTTAAAGGTCCAGTCCTGATCCAGGTACTGGTCTTACTTATTCCTGGAGCCTGTATGATGAAGCTGGATTAACATGCCCATGATCTCTTTTCACTATCTGGCTTCACTTACACAGACATCCACAATCCTGATAAACTGTCTCATGAAGCCGGTTATCAACTTGCTAATTGTACCCAGTTTTTTTCCATCTAGACCAGTACCCATTCGCATTAAAGGGGCGGGGTTTGATGCATATGACCAAACTGGCTATGGACACAATGGAGGAGCAAACTACACTGCTCAAAAAAATAAAGGGAACACTTAAACAACACAATGTAACTCCAAGTCAGTCGCACTTCTGTGAAATCAAACTGTCCACTTAGGAAGCAACACTGATTGACAATCAATTTCACATGCTGTTGTGCAAATGGAATAGACAACAGGTGGAAATTATGGGCAATTGCAAGACACCCCCAATAAAGGAGTGGTTCTGCAGGTGGTGACCACAGACCACTTCTCAGTTCCTATGCTTTCTGGCTGATGTTTTGGTCACTTTTGAATGCTGGCGGTGCTTTCACTCTAGTGGTAGCATGAGAGAGAGAGTCTAAAACCCACACAAGTGGCTCAGGTAGTGCAGCTCATCCAGGATGGCACATCAATGCGAGCTGTGGCAAGAAGGTTTGCTGTGTCTGTCAGCGTAGTGTCCAGAGCATGGAGGCGCTACCAGGAGACAGGCCAGTACATCAGGAGACGTGGAGGAGGCCGTAGGAGGGCAACAACCCAGCAGCAGGACCGCTACCTCCGCCTTTGTGCAAGGAGGAACAGGAGGAGCACTGCCAGAGCCCTGCAAAATGACCTCCAGCAGGCCACAAATGTGCATGTCTGCTCAAACGGTCAGAAACAGACTCCATGAGGGTGGTATGAGGGCCCAACGTCCACAGGTGGGGGTTGTGCTTACAGCCCAACACCATGCAGGACGTTTGGCATTTGCCAGAGAACACCAAGATTGGCAAATTCGCCACTGGCACCCTGTGCTCTTCACAGATGAAAGCAGGTTCACACTGAGCACATGTGACAGACGTGACAGAGTCTGGAGACACCGTGGAGAACGTTCTGCTGCCTGCAACATCCTCCAGCATGACCGGTTTGGCAGTGGGTCAGTAATGGTGTGGGGTGGCATTTCTTTGGGGGGCCGCACAGCCCTCCATGTGCTCGCCAGAGGTAGCCTGACTGCCATTAGGTACCGAGATGAGATCCTCAGACCCATTGTGAAACCATATGCTGGTGCGGTTGGCCCTGGGTTCCTCCTAATGCAAGACAATGCTAGACCTCATGTGGCTGGAGTGTGTCAGCAGTTCCTGCAAGACGAAGGCATTGATGCTATGGACTGGCCCGCCCGTTCCCCAGACCTGAATCCAATTGAGCACATCTGGGACATCATGTCTCGCTCCATCCACCAACGCCACATTGCACCACAGACTGTCCAGGAGTTGGTGGATGCTTTAGTCCAGGTCTGGGAGGAGATCCCTCAGGAGACCATCTGCCACCTCATCAGGAGCATGCCCAGGCGTTGTAGGGAGGTCATACGGGCACGTGGAGGCCACACACTGACCACTACTGAGCCTCATTTTGACTTGTTTTAAGGACATTACATCAAAGTTGGATCAGCCTGTAGTGTGTTTTTCCACTTTAATTTTGAGTGTGACTCCAAATCCAGACCTCCATGGGTTAATAAATTTGATTTCCATTGATCATTTTTGTGTGATTTTGTTGTCAGCACATTCAACTATGTAGAGAACAAAATATTTAATAAGAATATTTCATTCATTCAAACCTAGGATGTGTTATTTTACTGTTCCCTTTATTTTTTTGAGCAGTGTATAATATTAACAAAATATGAAGGCTATAAATCAATAATTCAAACAAAAAGTTACACGGTTGCAAATGCCAGAAGCCACAAAAATGCTGGGGGGGAAAAAAAAAAAATCACCAAATCTATCAATGCGTAAATTATCAGGATAATAATATTAAATCTGCACAAAATAGGTGAGGTTTACTGTATTTGTCCCATAAATGTATGTTTCAGATTTTTCTTCGCTTGTTTTGAAATTTTATCCTCATTATTTCAGTTTCAACCCCAGTGGAGCAAAGCAAACTTGGGAACAAGTCCATTTACTCGTCCAAAAATTCAAACCAGTTAACTCTGTCAGAAACTTTTCTTTCTCCCTTAAAAGCTCCTCTTACTGTTAAATCCCCATATCATTGGGCTGGTCTGGGGATGGGCAGGCCATTTTCAAGAGAATTAATTGGTCAGTCATCGGTCTAATACACGTGTTGTGCTCTTAACCCTGAACTTAACCTGCTCTGGGGCAGGTTATGCGTTCCATGCAAGTTACCCTGGCAATATACACCAATAGAAAGTAAACCATCTTCGTGAGACGGTAAACCCATTGTTAACCGTGAAGTTACCTCGCTAAGGTGAAATCCAGCTTCATGATCCAGGCATCTGGTCTTGAGAAATCAAGAACTTAACACAAATTAAACTGAACAAAAACTGATTCAATGAAAAACTGAAAACAAAGGCCTACCTCATTCAGACAGTCAAGGTCATTAATTCATTCATCCATCCCAGCTCACACTGGGCAAGGGCGGGGTACACCCTGGACAGGTCAACCCACGAAGGCACAGGGAGAACATGCAAACTCCGCACAGAAAGGACCCAGGCTGGGAACCGAACCCACAACCGTCTTGTTATGGGGCAACAGCACTTACTATTATTCCACCGTGCTGCCCAATCCAGGTCAATGGATTCAAATTCTGAGTTAAGAAACATGAAGTTCTGTTGCTGGATAAAGACACAGGATCTACAACAAGCAGTGACCTGAACTCAGAGTCTCCAGTCCACAATCTGGACTCTCCAGAAAACCACACAGAATCTCAACTCCTGGATCCTGCAGGTGCTCGTTGTAGCTCAGGTCCAGGTGTCTCAGATGGGAGGGGTTGGACTTCAGAGCAGAGACCAGAGAAGAACAGCTGACAACAGCTGTCTGACAAATTGTAGAGACTCAACCTAAATAAAAAATAAAAGATGTAGATAAAGTGATTGATGATGATCATAATTATCCCGATCAATGATCTTTGTGGTACTGGTACATGATTATCATGTCAACACAACATTCATACACCTGTTCATGTGAACTCAGGTTGATCAGCTGCTGCTGATCTCAGCACAGGACCTTTAAACTGATCTCACTCACTCTGAAGCAGCATTTAAATGTGACCTCAGCCAAGAGTGAACCCTCAGCAGCTTCAGCATTAGATCTGCTCAGGTTCAGCTCCAGGGGCTGAGAGCAGGTCGCTCAGTCATTTGTGATCCATCACTGACCACTAACACTCTGATTCAACTCTGACCTTTGACCCCTGACCAGCTGAAGTGTATTGATGTCAAAATCAGTTTAAATCACACAAATACACAAATGACTGAAAACAGATACAAAACAAGCTGCAAGCTGCTGTCAGTGAACTGACCTCAGAGACTCCAGGACACAGTTTGGACTCTCCAGTCCAGAACACAGCACCTTCAGTCCTGAATCATACAGGGGCATCCTAATCAGGTCCAGTTCTCTCAGATGGGAGAGCCTGGACTTCAGAGCTGAGGCCACGACTTCATAGTGAGTCTCTGAGAGTCCACAGAAAAGCAGTCTGTAAATATAGAAAATATAAAATGTGTTAGAATCCAATCAGATTTAAAGATTTGATGATACAACATGAATGAAGGTCTGTGGTCTAGATCATGTGATCTGATGCTGGAGAGGAAACAATTGTCCACATGTCTCTCAGACCTCCAAGTTTTAACGTTCATCTTTGTTTACAGATGAAGGAGGGAAATGACGTCATGTTGATGTCATCCTGTGATTGGATCCAGAGTCAGAGTGAAGACATGTTGTTTAGAAGAACATTTCACTGTCCAATGTTTCTGAACTGACTTCAGAACATTTTTTCAGAGCTGAACTCAGTGAACAGTTCAGAGTTAATCTCTGTTTGTTGTTGTTTTCTCTTCACAGAAAATGATGCTGGCCTTTGACCTTTGGTGCAGAGAAAAAGACTGAAGCCTCCAACAAATTCATTGATCTACACTCTTAATGTAGCCGCAAGGGGGTACAAGCCAGTGCCTTATTGTGCCGGTCCCAAGCCCGGATAAATACAGAGGGTTGTGTCAGGAAGGGCATCCGACGTAAAACTTTTGCCAAATCAAACATGCGAATCGAATCAATGACTTCCATACCGGATCGGTCGAGGCCCGGGTTAACAACGACCGCCATCGGTGCTGTTCACGTACAGGGTACCGGTGGAAATTGGACTACTGTTCGTCGAAGAAGTCGAAGAAGGAGAGGAGGAAGGTGTGTTCGTAGGAAGAGAGAGAAAAGGAACGGCAAGAGTCTAGGACTGAGAGTAGGGACTTTGAATGTTGGAACTATGACAGGGAAAGGTAGAGAGTTGGTTGACATGATGCAGAGGAGGAAGGTAGACATACTGTGTGTCCAGGAGACCAGGTGGAAAGGTAGCAAGGCTAGAAGTTTAGGAGCAGGGTTCAAGTTGTTCTATCATGGTGTAGATAGGAAGAGAAATGGAGTAGGAGTTATCTTGAAGGAGGAGTTTGTTAGGAATGTTCTGGAGGTTAAAAGAGTATCAGATAGAGTAATGAGTCTGAAGCTAGAAATCGAAGGTGTAATGTTCAATGTTGTTAGTGGGTATGCTCCACAGGTAGGATGTGAGCTGGGGGAGAAGGAGAAATTCTGGTTGGACCTTGATGAAGTGATGCAGAGCATCCCTAGAAGTGAGAGAGTTGTCATTGGTGCAGACTTCAATGGACACGTTGGTGCAGGAAACAGAGATGATGAGGAGGTGATGGGCAGGTTTGGTATCCAGGAGAGGAACGCAGAAGGACAGATGGTGGTTGACTTTGCAAAAAGGATGGAAATGGCTGTAGTGAATACTTTCTTCCAGAAGAGGCAGGAACATAGGGTGACTTATAAGAGTGGAGGTAGGAGTACACAGGTAGACTACATCTTGTGTAGACGGTGTAATCTGAAGGAGATCAGTGACTGCAAAGTAGTGGTAGGTGAGAGTGTAGCCAGACAGCATAGGATGGTGGTGTGTAGGATGACTCTGTTGGTGAGTAAGATGAAGAGGGCAAAGACAGAGCAGAGGACTAAATGGTGGAAGCTGAAAAAGGAAGAGTGTTGTATGATTTTTAGGAAGGAGTTGAGACAGGCTCTGGATGGCCAGGAAGTGCTTCCAGTTGACTGGACAACTACAGCTAATGTGATCAGGGAGACAGGTAGGAGAGTATTTGGTGTGTCATCTGGAAGGAAAGTGGATAAGGAGACTTGGTGGTGGAATGAGGAGGTGCAGGAGTGTATTCAGAGAAAGAGGTTAGCTAAGAAGAAGTGGGACACTGAGAGGACTGAAGAGAGTAGACAGGAATACAGGGAGATGCAGCGTAAGGTGAAAGTAGAGGTGGCAAAGGCCAAACAAAGGGCTTACGATGACTTGTATGCTAGGTTGGACAGTAAGGAGGGAGAGACTGATCTATACAGGTTGGCAAGGCAGAGAGACAGAGATGGGAAGGACGTGCAGGCGGTTAGGGTGATTAAGGATAGAGATGAAAGTGTATTGACAGATGCCAATAGTGTGATGGGAAGATGGAAAGAGTACTTTGAAGAACTAATGAATGAGGAAAATGAGAGAGAACGAAGAGTAGAAGAGGTGACTGTTGTGGACCAGGAAGTAGCAAAGATTAGTAAGGATGAAGTGAGGAGGGCACTGAAGAGGATGAAGAGTGGAAAAGCACTCGGTCCTGATGATATACCTGTGGAGGTCTGGAAGTGTCTAGGAGAGGTAGCAGTAGAGTTTCTGACTGGGTTGTTCAACAGGATCTTAGATAGTGAGAAGATGCCTGAGGAATGGAGGAGAAGTGTGCTGGTGCCCATTTTTAAGAACAAGGGAGATGTACAGAGTTGTAGCAACTACAGAGGAATAAAGCTGATGAGCCATACAATGAAGTTATGGGAAAGAGTAGTTGAAGCTAGACTAAGGGCAGAAGTGAGCATTTGTGAGCAGCAGTATGGTTTCATGCCAAAAAAGAGTACTACAGATGCAGTATTTGCTTTGAGGATGTTGATAGAGAAGTACAGAGAAGGTCAGAGGGAGCTGCATTGTATCTTTGTAGATCTGGAGAAAGCTTATGACAGGGTGCCCAGAGAGGAACTGTGGTATTGTATGAGGAAGTCTGGAGTGGCAGAGAAGTATGTTAGAGCGGTGCAGGACATGTATGAGGACTGTAAGACAGTGGTGAGGTGTGCTGTAGGTGTGACAGAGGAGTTCAAGGTGGAGGTGGGACTGCATCAGGGATCAGCTCTGAGCCCCTTCTTGTTTGCTATGGTGATGGACAGGCTGACAGACGAGGTTAGACAGGAATCTCCATGGACTATGATGTTTGCAGATGACATTGTGATCTGTAGTGAGAGCAGGGACCAGGTGGAGGAGAAGCTAGAGTGGTGGAGGTTTGCCCTGGAAAGGAGAGGAATGAAGGTTAGCCGCAGCAAGACGGAGTATATGTGTGTGAATGAGAGGGACCCAAGTGGAAGAGTGAGGTTACAGGGAGAAGAGATAAAGAAGGTGGAGGATTTTAAGTACTTAGGGTCAACAGTCCAGAGCAATGGAGAGTGTGGAAAAGAGGTGAAGAAGCGTGTGCAGGCAGGCTGGAACGGGTGGAGAAAAGTGTCAGGTGTGATGTGTGATAGGAGAGTTTCAGCTAAGATGAAAGGAAAGGTGTACAAAACTGTGGTGAGACCAGCGATGTTGTTTGGTCTAGAGACAGTGTCACTGAGGAAAAGACAGGAGGCAGAGCTGGAGGTAGCAGAGATGAAGATGCTGAGGTTCTCTTTGGGAGTGACCAGGTTGGATAGGGTCAGGAATGAGTACATCAGAGGGACAGCACATGTTAGAGGTTTTGGAGATAAAGTCAGAGAGGCCAGACTGAGATGGTTCGGACATGTCCAGAGGAGAGATAGTGAATATATTGTTAGAAAGATGCTGAGTTTTGAACTGCCAGGCAGGAGGCCTAGAGGAAGACCTAAGAGGAGGTTTATAGATGTAGTGAAAGAGGACATGAAGGTGGTTGGTGTGAGAGAAGAGGATGCAGAAGACAGGCTTAGATGGAGGCAACTGATTCGCTGTGGCGACCCCTGAAGGGAAAAGCCGAAAGGAGAAGAAGAAGACTCTTCATGACATTTCAATAATCAGTCAGTTAGTCATTAAGCCAGCTTTAGATCTCCTCTGTTGTTCTGCTGGGATTAGTAGTTTGTCTTCATTTCTGTGACCTTAATTAGATGATTGTTTTGGGGTTCTACCTCCCTGTTTCTGTGAGGCAGTGTGAGTTTGTGGGTGTGTCTGTGTTTGTGTAGTTGGAGTCCTGGCTGCTGTTTCCTGATTGGGTCTCTGGGGCTTTAAGTGGCACGCCCAACCACCAAGATGGCCTCTCTACCCTTCTCACTGCAGCAGAGCCAGCTTCCTATATGTCCTTTGTTCTGTTCAATGAATTTGTTGAGTATGTGTTTCTTATCTGTTGCAGCAGCAGTAAGGGTAGTGATAGAGAAACCGAAGCTTGCTGAACCACTGAATCAATATGAAGAAATTGTGTTGAAATGGTTCAGTGTTCACTGGTTAAAATTCAACATAACATTTGCATGGAACAAAAACGTCTCAAACAGTAAGGCACTGTTAAGAATGTTTAACAATTAAGGTTCTATGTGCATCTTTAAATTTTTGACAGTTTTGTCTTTAAAATTTACAATATACTTGTATTATAATGTGATTGTGCCACAATAAAATACTGTACGAAATAAAGATATGCTTTTGCAAAATTGGGAAATATTTGTGTAACAATAGTACTAAACGCTGGTGGTGCTGGAGAGGGTGTTTACGCGGTTCAAAGCTTTTAATTTAAAAACAAGATCATTTCATTCGAGTTTGTCTTAAGTCTGTTTCTCTTCTATGTCACTGCCTCTCCAGCTTTAGATAAAACTCTTTCTTATGGCAGTGAAATCAGTATGTATCATGTTTAAATGTCTATGTGCCAATGTAAATGTATAACTGTATGGCTGTTAATCTAATCATGTGCTAATCTTACCTATACCTCACTATCCTTGGTTGTCAATCAATGAGACTATAGCAATAACACAGGCAAAACTCTTCTAAAAAACCCATGAAGCTTGGAAGGATTGTGCTCATTTATAAGTATTGTGGGAGTTTGAAAACCCCGTCATCAATTCAAAACTGTCGCGACACACTGACGATACCTGTGTGATGTAATGAAGCTTCATTTGGGGAGTCACATGATTTTTCGCATGTTGAAGCGAGGCATCGAAACGTCTTGCCACGATCATTCTCATTCAAAAGCTCGATACTGTTTTGAGTCATCTGTTTCGAGCATAACATCACTAGGTAGGGGTGAGAAACCCTTTTTATTTTCCAATCTTGGGTTTGTCCTGTTTTTCCAATGCTAGGAGGCTAGGTAAGGTATCTGTACTTTTGTTTGTTTCCTCTTGGTTGAGGTAAGTCCAGGGCCCCTAGTCTCTTCTTGTTTGTTGTTTTGGGTCACACTCACACCAGAGGATATTAAAAAGCTGCTTTTTAGACTTGAGCTTTGTCGTGCTGGCTGTGTTGATTCAGATATTGAGAATGGTGGGGACCTCACCCTATGTTACGTCTGGACCCCACCAGACCCTGGGGCGTAACATTGATGTTGGTAAAATACTCAACTGAGTCTCTTCAGTAAGTGCTGACTTTTTATCATCAACTTTGTCTCATCAGTGTCTTTTAACTCAGAGCTACTGTTCTGATAAACTGACACTCAACACTGTTCAACGCTGATGACCATTGTCATGGAAACCTGAGTCTGAGGACTCCACAGTGACAGGACTCCATCACTGCTCTCCTGTTACACTGTCACAAAGAGAACACACTGAGGTAGAAGATCAGTGGATTCCAGTTTTAATTAGTTTTATCAGCTTTTAATTAAACAAAAAAGGCTTTAAATTAAAGTAAAAAAAGATTAAGAAAATAACCATTTTCATTCATTTGACAGCAACAATCAAGACCCTCTGAAACTACTGATACGTGTGTTTTTAAAGTCACACTAAGAAGTGAAGAAGTGAAATCTACTGGTCAATAATTCTGTTGATCTGGTGTGGACTCACCAAGCCTTCCTGCAGTTCCTAACAGCTGGGATCAGTCTCCGTCGTCCCTGATCTGATGTTTTGTACTTCATCAGGTCCAGCTCATCCAGAACCTTCTCTGACATCTGCAGCATGTAGGCCAGAGCTGAGCAATGGATGTCAGAGAGTGTCCTCTCTGATCTCATCTTTGACTTCAGGAACTCTTGGATCTCCTAGTGAACTGAGTGATCGTTCATCTCCATCAGACAGTGGAAGATGTTGATGCTTCTGTCAGGAAGGGTGTCATCACTGTTCATCATTTTCAGGTTGTTGATGGTTCTCTGGATGGTCTCTGGTCTGGTCTCTGTCCGACCCAACAGACCTGCTAACAGTCTCCGGTTGGACTCCAGAGAGAGACCATGGAGGAATCGAACAAACAGATCCAAGTGACCATTTTTACTTTTGAAGGATTTCCTCGTGACTGACATCAGGAAGACATCCAAGGTTGAATTGCCATGTTTGTTCCCCACGAAGACCTCCACAAAGTTCCTCTTCCTGTTGGTGTAACAGTGGAAAATGTAAACTGCAGCCAGAAACTCCTGAACACTCAGATGAACAAAGCCGTAGACGGTTTTCTTGAAGATCACATTCTCTGTTTTGAAGATCTCAGTAAAGAGTCCTGACTTCACCAAGGCTTCTGTGACATCAAGACCACACTGCTCCAGGTCCTCTTGGTAGAACATGATGTTTCCTTTCTCCAGATGTTCAAATGCCAGCCTTCCCAGCTTCAGAAGAGTTTCCCTGTCAGCCTCTGTCAGCTCCTGTGGACTCCTCTCATGCCCCTCATGGTACTTGATCTTCTTCCTCCTGGTCTGGACCAGCAGGAAGTGTGAGTACAGGTCAGTCATGGTCCTGGGCAGCTCTCCTCTCTGGTCTGTAGTCAGCATGTGCTCCAGAACTGTAGCAATGATCCAACAGAAAACTGGGACTTGACACATGATGTGGAGGCTCCTCATGTGACATGATTCTGTTGGACAGTTCTTCATCAATGGATCTCCTCCTGAAGTACTCCTCCTGCTAGGCATCAGTGAAGCCTCGGACTTCTGTTAGTCTATCAACACATGAAGGAGGGATCTGACTGGCTGCTGCAGGTCTGGAAGTGATCCAGACTAAAGCTGAGGGAAGCAGATTCCCTGGATGAGGTTTGTCAGCAGCAGGTGGACCGATGACTCCTGTGTGACATCAGACACAACCTCTCTGTTGGTGAAGTCCAGTGAAAGTCTGCTTTCATCCAGGCCGTCCAAAATAAACAGAACTTTACAGATGGCCAGCTGCTCTGCTGTGACCTTCTGTAATGTTGGATAAAAAACATGGAGCAGCCTGATAAGACTGTACTGCTCCTCTCTGATCAGGTTCAGCTCCCTGAATGAAAGCAGAACCAGCAGACTGACATCCTGGTTCTCCAAGCCTTCTGCCCAGTCCAGACTGAACTTCTGCACCAAGAAGGTTTTTCTAACACCAGCAACACCAGTGGTCAGAACCAGTCAGATGGGACTCTGCTGGGGAGGTAAAACTTTAAAGATGTGATGACACTTGATTGGAGCATCATGGAGGGCATTCTTCTTGGAAGTTTTCTCCAGCCGCCTCACCTCATGTTGGGTATGAACCTCTTCATTCTGTGCCTCTGTGATGTAGAGCTCAGTGTAGATCCTGTTGAGGAGGGTTCCACTTCCTGTTCCTATTCCTTCAGTTATATGTTGACATCTGGTCGTCAGACTCAAATTATGTTGATCTAAATCCTCCTGCAGACCACAATCATCTGCTGAGAGAGAAGAGACAATGTCAGACTGAGTACAGAGAATTGTTGATTCTTTTCATCAGCTGCAGACAACTGCAGACAAACAGAGAAAAGCTTTTTAATGTTGTGTATTTATCATCATCTTTAATAATAGGCCTGTGATTTCACAACTGAGTCTGTAGAAAACAGCGGGGCATTTGTTTCAGACATGATGACGTCATCACACTGATCTTCAGACTCACTTTGGACAGGGTTGGTCTGCAGTCCTGGTCTTGTTCTGAGTCTTTGTCCACATTGGGGACAGGAGGAGTCTCCTGAAGAACCAGACTGGTCCCAGTGTGAGGTGCAGCACTGTCTGGAGACCCAATGTCCACATCTGGTAGAGACCGGATCCTTCAGAACGTCCCGACACAGAGCACAGCAGGACAGCTGCTCCTCCACGGAGACACCAGTCCTCTTCCTGTCTCTGTGAAGACATTTCATCATCACAAACATGTCTGAGTCACGCATCCTCCAACATGGAGACACACACATGCCCTCCTGCTCACTGAAAGCTCTACAGACAGCTGGAGCTCAGAGGTGTTGCTGTGAAATCAGCTGATTGTGAGTGTGTCTGAATCCATCTATGGAAGCTGTGGTGTTAAGAGTGACAGGCTGCTCGACAGGAACACAAGGACACTTTCCTTTAGAAATCTGGTGGACATAGTGTCTTCATGTTTCTGTCTCTGACTTCTGGTTGTTAACCTTCAAAGTTTGATCAATCTTGATCAAATTTTCTTTCATTCCTTCACATTTGTTTGATAACTGAATCCTCTTCAGCAAAGTTCACAGTAGGAACAGTCTCTTACTGTGTGTCCAAGGGTCCAGGTCCAGAACTGAAGTTCGTATGTTCATCTTTAGACCACTCACTCTTAATGGACAGACAGCTGCATCCTGGAGAATCTGCTGTCAGTGTCTGGTTCTGACCCCTGCAGACACAAGCTTGGTTTTATTCACAGAACAAGAACATTGTATCTAAACTTGACATTTCCATCCTGTTTGTTTTGTTGGTTTGGAGAAGAAAAGAGGATTTATGGTTTTGCACAGAGTCCATGTCTTATAAATAATGATGTAGTCTCCTTCACACCTTCCCTTCACCTCAGGACTTTTCATTGAGGTCCAGAAGAAAAGAACAGAAAGAAGAGTATTGGAACTTTTTGATTGTTTGACCGGAAACAAGGAGCCTCAGTATCAACTAACTGGTCAGACAGAAGAACCTTCTTCTGTTACAGAAACTGTCTGAAGTTCCCAGGTGTCTAGCAGATGTCTTACTGTGTGTCTGAGGGTCCAGGACCTGGACTGAAGTTTGGAGGTTCATCTTTAGACCAGTCGCTCTTTATGGACACACAGATGGATCCTGGAGTCTCTGCTCTGTCCTCCTCTTCCTCCATACTGTCACTCATCTCTAAGACTTCAATCAGTCTGAGAGACAAACACTGACTGTCAGATCTTAAACACACACACACACACACAAAGAATCAGGAGAAACAGGTCTGTTCAAATGACACACAAATTAATTAAAAATGAAAACACAGTGTCTCTCAGTCTCTGTGGACAGAAGTCCACTGTGACTGTTCGTCCTTCCACAGTCCACAGGTACAAACTGACTCAGAGACTTTGACAGTGAATCAAAATAATGATAATAATCACCAGCGACAGCCTTCAGTTCCCTCATTCTGCTCCGTCCAGTTAAAATGGAGTCTGGGTTCTGAACATTTTCGTTTTTACCTTTTTGTTTCCTCTGCTGTGGGAGTGTCTTCACTGAAATTATTCCTTCATCAGAAAATGACACACACACACACACACAAGAATGAGGACAAACAGGTCTGTCTGAGAGAACAGAGGCTGCAGCAACACCCTTTAGAGCAGCAGCCAGCGGCTGTGGAATCTGCCTCTGATTCCTGGAGGTGTCTCTCACACACTGTTACCTCCCCAGTTTGTCCAGGGGTATAACAAAATATAATAAAAAACGGGATTGAAAAGAATACCAAAAACAACTAAAGAAGAGTGCTGGAGTCGTACTTGCTCAGGTTAGAAAAGGCTTTTATTATAGAAAAAAGAAACCAAATAAACCAAAAACCACTGGGTCACCAGGATGCTCGATAAGTACACAAAGTGAAAACACTGGTCCACTAACAAACTAAAAACAACCAGGAAAACAAACAACCACAGGTCAGCAACAACAACCACCTTTCCGCAGAAAGGGACATAAATGTAGTATTAGAACCAAACCACACACCGCTGCTAACACACAGTGGCACACTGGCCCCAAATGTTGCCTTTCTTCCCATTTTATCCTCCAGCCACTGCTCAGGTGAATTCAGAGCACCCTGTATCTGGGGGTGGAGCATCCACCTGGGCTGGAGAGAGAGAGAGAGAGAGAGAACACCTGAGCCACTCCAACACACACACCTCGGCACTAGGACCGTGACACACACACACACACACACACACATGCGCCTCCTGCTTTATTGACAGGATATCATGATTCTTTCTACTTGTGTGTTGATCACCACGTCCTATTTTGTTTAAATTATTGTGATTCCACTAAACAGAACATCCTGCTGCAGGTTTCATTGAACCACGATACATCACTGACCAACATGGAAGACGCCACTATCTGTATCTGTTCAACCATCTACATTATCTGTATCTGTATCCGTACTCGGAAGGGGCGGGGCTTAAACCGGCAGTGTGCGTGGTTTATACTGGAAGTTGTATTTTTAACCTGAAATTGATATGGGTTGATCTCATTGTAACTGTAACTAATTACTTTTTTAAAGTAACTTGCCCAACACTGTATATTTACTGAAGAACAGAATTAAAATAATAGAGACAGACAACATGACAACTATTGACTCCTGCTCCATCAAAGAATCAGACACAATTATGTTTCTTTTGTCCATCATTTCTGCAAAGAAACTCCCACAGTCCCACCTGATGTGAAATGAAAACATGAAGGGCTCCATGAGTTCAAGGTGTTTTTCACTGTCTAGGTCATTGTATGATTTTATTCACTGATGCATTGAAGGCCTTTCCTGTCCACTTCAACCCCTCCAGGGTGCGACACGGTACTGAATGTTTGCTATTGGCCAGTGCAGTCCATCGCTGGACTCAGATAAATGGACCAAATTAATAATGAAAAATTTAATTATTTTTGCACAATATTGGTGTTTAATATTTTCATATACGCTACAGTGAATGAGGAGGTGCAGCTCTGTCTCCGCTGTTCTCTGGCACAATCTGCCTTCCACGAGCAGCCATGTCAGTCTGTGCTGGTCTATTTCCTAGCAGCATAGGGTTTTGTATGAAAAGGAGAGTAGGTCACTTGTTCTAATATGATTTCACAAATTAAGGACTCATTTTTGAATGTTTTATCAGTAGAAGATATTGGCCTAATTCCGCTCTGCAGGCAGAGTTGGGAGCTTATTTTTGGACCTGGAGGATACTTTTGCAGAACTCTGTATGTAAGAATTAAATTGGATTTTTGTCCAAGTTGAATTTGTGTTAATGAAAAGGAAACTGATAACACCTGGGACCAGCCAACTCTGTATGATACATTGCTTCAAATCTATAGATACGATATACAGTCAACATGTGTCTATTAAAATCCGCAACACTGGTTTTACAAGTTTATTACCCAGTTTCAAGCAGGGACTTTGTCTCTTAAAGTCACATCTTTTTTGCTTTACTCAGGTTGAGTTGCTATAGCTTGTTTAATGTGAGTTACAAAAATAATTATAATAAAAAAGCACAAGAATGGGGGTAAAAAACAAAAATTATAAAATTTAACAGATTGAAATCAAAAGGCACAAGACAATGCTTGGAAAAGACTAGACACAAATCACAAGGCTAAGCTGGACACAAATGATCGAAATGAGAGCGGCCCCCTTCACAGTGGGATGAATGCCATCTGTCTGAATCAGACCAGGTCTCCCCCAGGAAGTCTTCCAGTTATCTATGTAGCCCGCATTGTTTTCTGGACACCACCTCAACAACCAGCAGTAGAATGAGGTCATATGGCTATACATGTCATCACTGGTTGTCAGGGCCTGATAGTTTTGTTTCTGGTCTACTTCCTGTTTTATTTTGAAGTGTTTCCCTTGCCTTGTCTAGCTTTTTTCCCTCCTGTTGATTGCCTCCCATACCCTAATGTGATACACCTGTGTCTTGTTAACCCCAGTGTATATATGTGGTGCGCGCAATCCTTTCTGTGTGAGATTGTCTGGCCAGGTTTCTTTCAGCGTCTAATGTCTTTAACTAGTGTTAATTGACCAGTTTTGTTTCTTTGGATCCTTGATTTGTTAAGATGTTTTAGTTTTTTTTTAAACCTCTGCCCTATGGTGTGACCCTTCTGTTTTTTTTTGTTTTTTTTTATCTTTTGGACTGATTAAATCGACTCTAACTCTTCTACCCAGTGTTCCTGTCTCTGCATTTTCAGTCCATCTAGTCTGTGCCTGATACTGGTCAGATTGGGCAGGGGGCAACAAACTACAGCATCCAACATGGTTTTTGTAAAATTACACACCACACTCTGCATTACACTCCACATTACTCTTTTTGACCTCTGACTGGCATAGTTGGATGTCGTAACTGCTGACATGAATAAAACAGCTGCTCTGTTGTGTTTTACATTTATGTGTGTCTGTCATGGTAAACTTCAGCTCTTCGTTATTTTAAATGCTGTTGCAGGAAGAAATGGTGGTGTTGGTGGTTTTTTCTCTCCTGAAAGAAGGTTCATATTTCCTTTAAAGATAAGATCAGAAAACACTGAAGTTCCTATTTGTAATGTGAGGGTTTGATGTGTGTGGATTGGATCACTCTAGATGGGAATACTATCTAGAGTGATAATTACTCTTTATCTCCATGGTCTCCTATATTGTCATGTTATATTGTTGTTTTTTTATTCATTCATCTAATGATTGTAAAGTTTGTGTAGTGGGCAGCATGGTAGCATAGTGGTTAGCGCTATTGCCCCACAATAAGAATGTTACAGGTTTGGTCCCTGGGCCTGGGGCCTTTCTGTGCAGAGTTTGCATTTTCTCTCCATACCTGTGTCGGTTTCCTCCGGGTACTCCGGTTTCCTCCCACTGTCCAAAGACATCATGTTTGGGTTAATTGGTGACTCTAAATTGTTCGTAGGTCTGAGTGTGACTGTGAGCGGTCGTTTGTCTCTGTGTGTCTCTGTATTGTTGGCCCTGTGATGGACTGGCGACCTGTCCAGGGTGTACCCACAATGGCACATTGGCAACAATGTATACTATGCACTCTTGCCAATAAAGCTAATTGAACTGAGAGAGAAAGTGTTCCATAGTAAAAGTACTCTCTGTACTATGGAACCATGTGTACTTTGTCTACTTCTCCTTCATCTCCCTCCACACATCAACTGAGCTGTGAGTCTCTATCTAGCTGCTGTATTTCACTTCTAGAGGCTGCATGAGGCTCAGTGTGATTTTTTTCTTTGGATAATTTTCTGTAAAGTTAAAATCTCCCCCAAGAAAAAAAAAAACCTCTGCAGGCCCACGCTGAATTCAATATACACTTGTCTGGACCCGGTGGTTTGGTAATGTCTGTTTGGTATGTTATGTTCAGTTTTGTGTCTTGTCTTCTTCGTGTTTTCTTTTGAAGTTTGTGTATGTATTTCCCTTGTGTTGTTTAGCTTCTTTCTCTCCTGTTTATTGCCTCCCTTCCTCTAATCTGATACACGTGTCTTGTTAACACTCAGTGTATATGTGATGTGCTCCTTCCATCGTCTCTTCAGGTTTCTGTCAGCGTTCCAGCATTTATTTCTCTGTGTATACTCCCCAGTGTTATCGAACGGTTTTGTGTCTTGGCTTTTGTGATTTTGTACCTTTGCCCAGTGTATTGGTTTTTCTGGTTTTTTGGACTTTGGACTGATTAAATGTTTTGAGAACTCTCATTCCGTCTGCCCTTGTCTCTGCATATTGAGTCCACCTGGTCTGTGCCTGATCATACTGAGGTCCACTAAAACCTGATCCCTATCAGGCTCTGCATTTTCAGCATATACTTTCACAAAGGAGTTGACTCTTTGACCAAGGGAGAGCTGCTCCTCAACTGTTTTTATTGAAGCGGCTTATAGAGACTTCACCATCCAGCCCTTCCTCCAGTCACTGTCTTTGGTGCGGCCACTGTGTCTCCTGAACAAACTTGACATTTACTAACTTTACTTTTATAAGTTCACTTTTTTTCACGTCCTTTGTCAAGTTCTTTTTTAACCTTTCTAATCTCATAATGTTGCTCATAAATAATGGAAACAGACAGCTGAGAGCCTGCTGAGCAGTTAGACTGTTGCAGTCTCAGGCTGCTTTCTAGTCTGCTCACTGCAGAATATCAGGAGCTCAAAAACTTTTAGTTTAAGAATCTATGAAACTGAAACCAAACAGGAGAATAAAAAATAAATAAATAAATAAATCAAAAAAATATATTCACATCAATTTTCTGCCTGGACCTTTTGAAGTGAGCTAACCTTCTCTACTGCTTCAGGTGGAGGTGCTTGGGTAGGAATCACACAGGGGATTTTCAGTTTCTGAACTTGACTGACCTTCTGAAGTGAGTACACATCTTACCAAAATATACACTTCTGCATATAAATGGAAAAAGAAAATGCTTGTCATGACTGATAAATGAGTCAGCTCATACAACAATATTTGAAGTTTAATTACTGAACTGAGAATATGAACAGATGTGCAGCTCTAACGTCACCTCAGTACAGCGTCACCATTCTGTTGCCATGACTTTTACGGACACATGCGTGTATGTGCACGAGCATGAAGTGATGTATCGTGACTGGACTGTAACTGTTTGTATTTTTATGTGGAAAAACTGCAGCTACTGGGGGTCAGATTGGGTCGGACCCCTAGAATGGCTCCCTGAACTTGGGAATGGGAAAAAGATGCAATGTTAAAAAAAAAAAAAAAAAAGAAAGAAAAAGGAAAATGATCTCTGTCACCTTTTTCTAAGGAATAGGATTGTAAAAGTCTGGATTAAACTGAGTCTTGGGATATCAATCTGTGGGAACTTGACTGTTTTTTTGCTAATTTAGCAAACATTGCAAACACTCAACATGTCATAAATATTCACAGCATATACGTGCATGTCTGACAGATTTTGGTAACTGAATGGATACAATTGCTTGTGACAGTTCAAATGATGAACGAATGTTTAGAACTTGTCAAGTGTTTGATAATATCATTAGCAATGATAGCATTTCATGCAAATTTGTAGACAATTGTACTGACTCTTCTGAACTCAATACTAAAATCTGAAATTTGCTTGGATGAATGAGAAATTCCAATCTGTTGTGATCAAAAAACGAATTGTTTGGTGATTTGAGCTTAATATTATGAAACATGCTTTTCCTGTTCAAGAATTGAGCAAAAGTGAAACTTTGCCGACTGTTGAAAGCTGAATCCAAAACCCTCGGTGCAAAATATATAGCATCCAGCTAGAGAAAAACTCACTTCTTTTGTACAGTACAACAAAGGGTGATAGCAAAAAGTAGAACAAAATGCAAATTTGTACATGGCACGCATTTTCAGGTTTGACTATCAGGGTAAAAAAGCATGTAAACATTTTGACCAGCATGGCTGAAACTATAACAAAACAACTTTTCATTTTGGAGATACTGGCAAAAAAAACCCCAAAAAACCAACAACAACTCGGTTTTGAAATGTAAATGAAATGTTTTGGGTGAATTACTACCTTAGGCAAACGTGTTAGTACAATCGTCACAACAGTTTAAAAATCACAACTGAGAGTTTAGAGAATATAAAGAGTGATTTGTGTCAATATGTCAAAAACATTGAAAAAACTGTATTATAATGATAACAACATCAAATACAAAAATGATAATAATTATGAGTAGTAATTATTATTCTTACAGTTACAGTTACCCCTTTTTCTTTCAACACAAGCTGTCAGACAGATGTCTGTCCTGTTGTGCCTTTTAAAAGGAATTTTAGCCTCTCCACTGATAGATGGATAAATAGATAGGTTCCAATCTTTTCACGAGATTTTTTGACACAAAGAAAAATATATATGATGAACTGCAACACGTTAAGCTTGTGTTATTATTTCTTCCCACTAGGGGGCAGAGAAACTCTAAAAGCAAACCGAGAAAAACACAAAACAGTAAATCAAATGCCTGTGTGACCTGTGTGTCCTTTGTGATGCTGTGGGCCCCATGCTGGATGAGACATGAGCTTGACTGGTGCACACACCCTTGGCATGGATGTCCACGGTTAGTCTGCGGTCTGGCAAACATGTTATTGCTTTGCATTTTCAACACACACTCACATTGAAGTTGTGGTATCGTTGGAGTTTGACCCAGAAGAAGAAAGCTCCCTTGACACAGCAAAGGCAGCAAAGACAGGGAACACAAAGACAGATGTGCATAGATGTCTGACACAACCTTGGGAAAATATTACAAATATGTTTGTGACCATTAAAGTGCGTCATTAACTTCAGATTGTAAAATTAATTTTCAATTAGAGGATGCACCGATGTGAGGAGGGGGATTGGGGATCAGTCATCCCCGACATAATCAATAACTGTCTATTTTTTAACTTTTTCAGTTTGTTTCTTCCAACCACAAGCCTCCTCCTATCAGTTTCTCCATATTTGGACTTAATTGTGTCTTTCTCAATTCTTCTCAATTTTCCTCTCTTTCCATCCTTCCCTCCTCATCAAAAACCCCTATCTTCCAGATATCTGTCATTAGTCCTCACTGATCCAGACTAAAACTGATTCCTGCCAAGTCTCCTCACAAGTGCCAAGTGTTCTATAACACTGCAGAGTCACATGCAAGAGAGGCTCAGGATTAAAGATCCTGATTGTGCTTAAAGTTTCTTTTAGTACTATTTTTCAGGTGTAATGTGGATCTTTATTTTGAAATGAGCTGTAAATAATGGCTCTGTGTGAAAACTGCCAGCTGTCTTTCTCCATATTTTCTAGATGAAGAACTCGGACTTTGGGAAGACTTGATTTGATTTGAAAGAGTTAATTTCATGGGACGTAAAACCAGGAGGGGGGTTGTTTTAAATGCTCTGTAGCCTGAGCTCATGTCTGAGACCTTGCATGAAAGACATAACATGAAGGGAGGGAGAGCAAAAGGAGTTGCAGGGGTCTATTGGAAGGGGGGCATAAACACACAGGACTGGGGGGAGAGGATGGCTGGTAGGATATAGAAGGGATGAAAAGGACAGGCACCTGGAAAGTTTGTCTGGGCCAAAATGCCTGCAACAGCAAGACTCACCTCGTCTGTGGTTTCAGTCTGAGGACAGAAAAAGGAAGCAGAGGGACACACAGGGAGGAAAAATAAAATAGACGACCAGAAAGTGGGAAAACTGAGAGTAAAAACAAAGTTGGGAGGGTGGGGGGGGGCTTTTGGAGGCGCATCAAGAATTTGCCTTTTAAGGGGTACAGTCTCACTCTTCCAAGATTTGAGAGCTCCTGCATAGCAGCCAAAACACTCAAGGGAGAAGAAATAAACAACAGCATAAAGACTGGAGAGGTGAAACATGAGTAAAGCAAAAGTCTGACACTCTCTTTGGTATGGGTCCCTTATTTTACATCTTGAGAACCAGAAATCTGTATATATAAATGTATATATAAAACCTGTATATATAAACATATCTCAGAGTGTAAATGTAATTTCATTGTGTGTGCTTGGACCTCAGTGTGTGTACAACGACAATAAAGATTCTTAATCTTAATCTTAATCTTCTTCTAAAAATCATCTCACTGTAGTTTTGCTTCTCCTTTCTCAGGCTTCTCTTTGGAGCCCTCATTAAAACAGGTCAGTCAATGAGGAGCTGAGCCTCTCTTCTGATTGGTTTCTTTTTTGTGACATCCATAGAGTTGCAGAAAACCTGAGTGCTGTTTTTAAGGCTCAGTTTCTGAATACAGGCTTTGAGAATTTCTCTGTGAACTGACACCTTTGATACTTCTACTGTATTGATATGGAACCTAAACCTGATTTAGAACCAAAGAAGACCTTTAGAAATATGGATAAATTCATGCCTTTATTTTCCTACTCTAACTGGACAGAAAATATTTGAAACAATGACAAAGATGCACCTGACATTTTTTTCAGAAAACTTCCCATGTCCCATAGCTGTTAAATGTTAGGTATCCCAGGGTCAAAGAGACCTTGTTCCACGACTGCCACAAACAGGCTATTGCATCGTAAACAAGGGAGGCCTCAGTGCAACGAAGTCTCAGTCCACTCTGAATCACTGGCTTGCACAGCATCCTAAGAGCTGCAGTCACTGTTGTGGTTTTTCTTGGTTGTTTTCTAGACAATACCAACAATGTGTTGCCTGAGTTAAGGAGAGAGTGCCTGTATCTGGAAGCAGGAAACAGAGGAGAGCCGACGAGGAGAGATGGGTGGGGGTGAGAACAGAGAGGTAATTGTATATGTAAGAGTGAGGCAACTCTAGCAGAGGGGTAGAGGCAGGAGGAAAGAAGGAAAGGAGAGACGTGTTCTTGGGGATGGAAGGACTGGTAAAAAAAAGAAGAAAAAGTATCGATGGGCGAAGATAGAAAGCTTCAGATGATGGGAAGAGTCTGACATAAGAGCCATGTGTGCGAGTCCAAAGACGGATGATGTGATCAACTGGCACAAAGAAAAACAGAAAGAACCTGTACCGTTGGAAACCCAGGACAGTTTGGATGGTTGTGATTGAGCGTGTAAAGCAAAGACGAGCAGAGAGTGGGGGTGGGTGGAGGTGGAAAGGTGGTCTAGATTTAAATGCAGGACTGAGTTGGGGAGAGAGGTGTTTTTAAAGTGCGTATATAAGGGAGAGGGTAGCAGTGAGAGCATGCAGAGTGTATCCTCCCCCCTGTCCCTGTAGCAGCGCTGATCCAGAGCCAGGAAGAGAGGAAGGCCCCCCCCCCTTCCAGCTGACAAAAACAGCTACCCAGGAGCCTGGACTGGAGCCTGCTTAGAGGAAGAGGGGAAGAGGACAGAGAGGGAGAGAGAAGGCGGGAGGACAGAAAGAGAGACGAGAGAGAGGAGGAGGAGTGAGAAAAAAAAGTCCACAAGTCCAGGACCCTGTCCACCTATATGGGTTGCGTCCTGAGTTCGGACTGGTGTGGGGAGGAAGAGGTGCAACCGGTGCTGGTGGTCAGGAACTCGTCTCTGAACAGAAGGAGCCTGGAGAGGAGCGAGAGAGACAGGATGAGGCTGACAAAGGTCAGTGTGCATGAGCTGTTCACATGAAAGTGCAATGAAATTATTTATGAACATTTTCATGATCATTGAGCATATCCCAGTGTTGTTAGTAAAAGACATGACATCTGTCACAGGATGATGGAGTCACAGAGAAGTTTCAAAATTCGTTGACTGGGTGATATTTTTATTGATCAGGGGTAACTTATATCAGCTGATCATGTATCCCATAGTAATACACAATAATTTTAATGGTGGACTGAAAACATCATTGCTTGTATTTAAGCCCAATGATGTCATCCAAGTTAATACTCTGAGGAGAGCACTTGCATGGTTTGTGCAAAACCTTTTTGTGACTCCAGCAGTCTGATCATTTACCATAAGTGATGTCACTCGAGTCAGAGTTGGTTGAAGACTACAAGTACGAAAAGTAAAAAGTAAAAAGAAAAATCTGGTGGTGTGGTGTCAAAAAGACACAAGCTTGGCCCCCTGCAGCCAAGCAGTATGAGGCAACATCAGCCATCACTACAATAACACTACCATCACTACCATAACCCTGGTTGTGGTTTAGTTGAATTGTGGGTAATGTAGGAGGCAGAAAAAAAGGAAAATGTGTTGGACTGCAGAGTCCTACAGTGTTATAGGTTTTTAAAGTAGAGTAATCTTAGTAGAAAATTTCAGCTGCAAATATATATATATATATATATATATTAAAGTAACTGTCCTCCCTCCTTCAGTTTTCAAAAACAATGGCAAATGTCAGTGTGTGTGTGTGTGTGTGTGTACACGTGTGTATGTGCATCTGTTTGGCCTTGATTTTAAAGATGATGTGGATGACAGATGATGTGGATGACGATGTCTTCTCCCAGGCAAGGCCACATCTGTGCAGAGACAATGAGTCTGTTGTGATGGCCTCAGCACTGCTGGAGGATCACCATAATGTATACAGAGACAAGCTGGAGTCATCTCAGACTTTTATTAGCTATGAGGAGAACACAGAGAACCTGTAACTTTGTCCATCATTTACAACATATCAGATCTCAAACAAGCCCAAGACTATTTTTTCTCAAACAGATGTGTAAACTGTCAGGCAGATTTTTGTAAGTGTAAAGGGCTGTGTATGTTTTCCACATGTGTGTATGCGTGTGTGTGTGTGTGTGTTTGTGCATGCTTGGTTGCACTACAGTCCCAGCAGTTCCATATCACATGCAGAGCAGCGTGGGAATGTTGAGCCCTCTGGACAACGTCATCCTGGAGTGACTGACCCCACTGCATGGGTGTGGGAACCAGTTGGAGATCAGTGATTATCCAAGAGGAGGAGATGTTGCCTCATCTATTTATGGTCTTTTTATGGACTTGTTTTCACTCTATTTGATTTCATGGTTCATCTCCAGGCAGAGGTGTGACAGCTTAGATGCTACTCTCAGTGAGAACCTGACACCAGTATGATCAAGGTTTTAATGTCTTTATATCCTGGGAAGGACCGTGCAAATGCATTCCTAATCAAACCATTGCCAGTAATTTACTGGAAATACTTGGCAGCAGAAAAATATTCTACACATGCTGCTATCAGTGTGATGACAACCAAAAAATATTGTTTCTTCACCTTTTGTAGCATGTAAATTGCGGTTGAAATGCATCCTTCACACTTAATTCCATTTGATTTTGTGTCATTAATGATTTTGTGAGAATTGGACTCAAAACTAAGTGTACTGTGCCAAATCTGCCCCCATCCAGTCCTTCTTCGAGTTGTTGATGTGCAGAAGCTGAGCATCAATAAACAACCATCTAAAAATGGATTCCTGAAATAAACAGGTCCTGGCAGAGAGAGTCAGTAGTTCATATGGTTCTCTTTAAAAACCAAAGCTCTGAAGAGAACTGCAGAATTCACATGGCACCAATCAAAGTAGGTGTTCCTCAGATAGAATTAATGAAATGGCTTCCTCAAGGTTATACCCTTGTAATGAAAATAATTTTTCTGATCTGTCATATTATGTGCTATGGTCACAAGGGTGCATTGGCACTGAAAGATGAGTGTCTTTATATCTTGGCAGGCTCCGTAGTAAGAATGTGTTTAATTCACCAACATCCACAGCCAAACGTTTAAATATGAGATCTTAATGTAATCACTGAGCTGATGAATTTTAATATGAACCATATTCTCTCTCACTGCCAGTTCTAGAGTGATGTCAGCCAATCATTCGGTGCACCACTGTAGTCCAGACTGAAATGTCTCAGCAGCTAGTGGGTGGATTTTCTTTGAGTTCAGCGCAGATGTCCATGTTGTTCCCAGAATGAATCCTTATGACTCTGGTTATCTGATGTTTCATCTAATGGACAGGTTGGCACAAAAGTTTTTGCAGAATGCTTTGTTCCCAGATAATGTGTCTGAATCAGTGAAATCTCCTGATTTTTATCAGTCATGAGATCTAGACATTTTTGGTTGAGAGATATGTCTTTTGTGGACCATTGAATGGAGTTCCAGTGTGGTACAGATGTTAATGAGCACCTCAGTATTTGCCTAAATACGACCAATGGTAATAAATTAGTTCCTGACAACACTTGTAACAAGAGTCTGTCCACTTTAGGGCATCCATTCAGCAGAAAAACCAGAAATTGTCTCTCAGTGAAACATGTTTTGTTACTATCTTTGGGTAAACGTTAATTTGCCAGATTGTAGTTGTTTAATGTTGCATATGAATGTCCTCTATGCTGCTCCATGGAAATATTTTCAACCCTTAAGAGAAATGAAGTGAAGAAAACTTTGTCAGTCTCAATTTTTAACTTCATCTGTCTCAAAATGCGACAGTGACACGTTGTTTTTCTGTTTAAAGAAAGAGCTGATGGCCAAAATGTCAAGGTATTTCCTGTCTCTGAAGTGCTAGGTCATTATTTAGGTGAAAAAATCTTTAATTCGTATATATAGTTTCCATCTGCAAGTTCTAGCACTGCTGCCACATTAGCGATAATGGCTGTTTACGTACCCAGATCTGCCTCTATTGGTGGAAAACAGCTGTAATGCTAACTTCTACTATCACCTTAACCAGCTAGTTCTGTTCCATCTTGCCACTTCCTGATCGTGAGTCATTGCCTCCTCCAACCTGCCCTGAAGACATAGAGCCGCTGAAAGGGAGTAAATGTAGGCGCCATTTTATTTCATCTCATATTATAGACAACAATGGCTGAAGTTAATACACCACCTGCTCCTGGAAATAAACATCATGTTTCCAGAACAGAAAACTTACAAGTAGCCTCTTTGATTTATGTGAGGCATTTTTTACTCTAATGGAACTCTTGTTATTCTAACTCTGCAGTTAGTGTAGTGAATACTATTACTTAAAGTCTTGTTCCTTGTAATGACCGTGATCTTTAAATTTAAGCTCATACTTATTGTTTCTCACCACTGAAAAAGATAAAACGTCAAATGCACCATCATACTAATTCTGCTGTGTGTTTGACTCTAGAAATATATAGAAACCTGGCGCTGTGACAGCGGTTTTATATTTATTTTTGTAGCTTCTCTGTAATTTCTGATGAACAACAAAGTTTAGATTGGCCATGACCAATCCTGGGGCCTTGAACCACAGGCATTCACTACAAACACACACCCAACACAGGAAGCAGGACTGACCGGTTAGGGTTAAATATAGACCCCCAACATCCAGAATAAAATAGAATGTCGTAGAAGTGGAAGAGAAAACTTCACACACGCCTGCCTGGTAGAAAAAAGGTTAATTTCTAAGTAAAACCCAGGCTCAGGGGGTGGCTGTCGTAGACTGGATTCCTGTGGCTTGAAAACAATGATCAGTCCCAAACTCTGAGCAAGATTTGAGGAATGCTTGTTGTGTAGCGGGAACACAGATGAAAGCTGATCGAGGGAAAAGGGAAAGACATAAACCATTTCCTCCCTCAGTAAGCCAACAACAAATCCCTCTACTGCCCTCAAAAGAAGCACCTCACAGCAAACTATTCACTAAATATGTTCTCTTCTCACAAACAAAAAAAGTAGAGCTTGACATTTGACCAAGTTTTGAAAAAATGTCTTTGGGACTAAGCAGGGTTGGACGACATGGAAGATTTTATTGAAGTCTTTGGCACATTAAATGTGAACACGTGCTTATTTGTGTCTCTCTCCGACTCACCCGCTGCTCCCACGGCTCTCTCGGTCTTTCGCTCCTTCAGCAGCTGCACTTTATCAGCCTTTGGCTTAGTGCTGTCTTACATAATCCTTCATCAGGCTACACAGCCCCCTTTTCTAGCCTCCTCCTCCCCTCATTTCATTTTAGCCCAGGCTCCCACTCCATTCACCTCTCTCTCTTGTTACCACCCAGGGGCAATCCAAGTCCTTCCACTTCCTGGAGGCTCTAAATTCAGTGGTCTAGACACAAACACATCTGGTAATATTTCATGCAACATGAAGCACCTTGCATTATGGTGTCTATAAAACTTTGCAGGTTTCACTCAGTTTAAGTGTCACATTCCCTAAACAAACCTCTAAAACAATTCCTTCATTTACCATCTCTTTCTTCCACATGATCCTCCCCCATTTTTCTCACCCACTCAACCCCTCATTCCAATCGCAAGCAAGAACTTCCTGCCTCTCATGGTCGCTCAATATTTTGTTAATCACACATATGACCCTCCTATTACCTTTTTCAAGTCAACACTTTACTCCTCACTTCTGCTTCATCTCATCTCTCCTGCTCTTTGGCTCCCTCCTCCTCTTCCTTCTCTCTGCCACAATCCAAAAGAAAATGATTTTAAATTCCACAAAACAATTGAACTCTCCCCACCCCCACCTAAAAATATCTGTCAGCCCTATTTTTTTCTGTACCATGATCCGGAAATTCCTAGGTTATGAGCAAAAGGAGCAGATTGTATTACTACATGTGTTGTTGGTGGGCTATTACTTCGGCCCTCATGATTCACGGTCACATTCTGCACTGATTGGCAGGGATAGACTGCTCAGCCTTCATACCTGCATGTCAGTCTGACCCATATGGAAATGGCTATGAGACCAGGACAGAAATAAAGCTCTGGTGCATTAGCAGTCTGAAGCAAGGGGAATATCACAGGCTAACTTAACTGGCTAATTTAAGTCAGGCAACTCAAAAGGAATTCACCTTTATGGAAACATAGAGAGAATAATAACAACCATGAGCACATACAGACGAGGTTGGCAAGATTTATGTATTCACACACTACCCTGGATGACAATCTTTGCTGGTTTTGATTGCAGAAGATCAGCTCAGATCTGATTTTGAAAATTTTAAAAACTTCTCATCTGGAGAATTTTCAGGAATTCTCCAGACATGTTTTCCGTTTGATTTCCTCTACATTTACAGGGTGGACGTTCTCAGCTGTATCTGTCTACATTAATAGATGTTTGTAGGTGAGGTAGGACTGCAGGAGAGACGGAGGAAAGTGAAGTGACGTGATGAAACATGCTCGATAAAGGCTGCCACATTTCTCTTATGTCACCACTAGATGCTGCTACTAACACACTGTCACCCTCAACTGTAGAGTCAATACAGATGTGTGCTTGTGCGTGTTTGTGCATGTGTGTTTGTATGTGATGTAGAGACTAGCACATGCACTTCAGTTGGTATTCATGCAGCTACTTTGTTATAGTTTACAGGGTGAAAATAAACACACCATCATTCGAATTAGCAAATCAGTACTCATTATTGCTGTTAAAAACATCTGTTCATACCAACTAATATCTGTCTGGATGTGGAAAGAAGAAAACTATTTTTGAAGATGTCTACCTTCATTTCAAAACAAACAACCCAGTTTAAGTAGATAACTTCAAATAAACATGGAGATTATGAGAGGAAGGTTTTAGTTGATTTACTACTTGGTGACATGCACATGTGGTCTATTGTTATAAGAGGAGAAGCGGGGCCCCTAATTAAATCACCTCAGCGTGTATGTGTGTGTTTGGCAAACTTTTCATTCACTTATTGTAAACTGTGGACGTGACTGTATTTGGAAGAGACACTGGTTGTGTATTATAGACGATCAGTTCAAAGATAATTTTATTAAACTCTTTGGATTATCGACGCTTTTTGGAGGAATAATACTGTAATTCGTTCAGCCAATCAGAATCTAGAATCATCAAGCTCCCCTGCAGAAACAGGCCAATCAAGTGGTGAAGGTTGCAGTAATAGTACTCCACATGCACTCTGAGCTGCTGTGGCTCCGCCCGCCGTCCCGCTCCGGAGGGCGGACTGGGTAAAGAAAACAACTTATCTCACACTCCAGAGTCATGTTCCTGATGTTACCGATGGCGGCCGTGAGGATGAGGGGCCGTTCCTGAACCGGGACATGTTCAGCGGGAAGATGAGCAAGGTGAGTGTGTGAGGCTGCGGGGTGTGAGTCCTGGGGGGCTGGACTGGGCCTGCCTTGGACTCGGTGCATGGACTTTAATACTTGGATGGCTGTGTGATTTTTCATGTTGCGCACTTTGTGAGTTTGTCTTGAGTTTAAAATGGAGCCAAGTCTGGCCTGTGTGAGCTGAGAACTGTCCACTGTCCACAGACAGTGTCTGTGATCTGAGCTTTAATTTGAGCTTTGAGCTTTAATTAGATCTGACTTTCTTCCCAGAAACCTCATTCACATCCTCTGTTCTTTGAGTTGAGTCCAAAAAGCTGCTGTCACGTCGTTCTTCATTAAACTGACATGAAATGCTATAACAGAGTCATTTGATGGACCCCCCATGCTCACTCATTTATTATTAATGTCAAGACAGGAGGGCGTGTGTGTGCAGGAAATCAGGTGCCAGGTGTTTTTGTTAAGATAAACCTACATGTCAGTTGTGAAGCCAAACTCCTTTGGAGGAGTCAGTTGAGTTTGAGTCAGACTCTGTGGAGCTGAACTGGGTATAAAGTCAAAAGGTTTCCTCTGTGTTTCTCTGGCAACTTTCCTTGTTTGTCCCAGCTGTGAGTACGTTTGAACTACACAAGCAGTCATTGCCCCCTCAGTCTGATTGTGTTGTCAGGCTGAGGTTGTGTTTCTGTATGTGTGTGTGTGTGTCAGACGGACGATGTGGGTCTCCGCCTGTCTCTCTGACATGTCCAAATGGATGAAGGGATGTCACATTCAGCTCCACCTCTCGAGGAATGAACTCCTAGGCATCCACCATATCAACATCCAAATCACCTCTCCTCATGTCATGTTCGACAACAACTTGTCCTTCTCAGACCTTGTTGCCTTTATGTCTCCATCAGTGAGGTGCCCAATCAAGTTCAAGTCACTAGTGCTGTGAGTTCTGATGCTGCACAATCATCAGCCTTATACCCTACCTCAGCTACTGTGATCCTCCATGAATGTCCAGACTGTTATGGTCAGGGGTTCCCTGATGGTGAAACAGCTCCTGAATCCTATCAAAGCAGAGATGTCTTTCTGTCTTCAAGAAGCTCCTAAAAACTCATCTTTGCCTCTTATCAAAAGGAACTGAGAATTTGGTTGGACTTTCTGATCTGATCGTGCTGGAGGTCTTATCTAATCTCCTGCATGTATTTAATTGATGTAGAATTTAAAGGGCCAAGTCTCTAACTGCACTGAAGCTGTGCTGATGTAATTTCTAAGTTACTCTGGATAACAGCATCTAACAGATGATTAAATGTAAATATATATTGTGTGCTTGGTGTGTAGGTCGGTCTATATAAATACAGACACTGATTGATGATGGTTTTGTGGTTCATATGTTGGCCATAAGTGTTGGCTCTCTATCATGATCCCTCCTTGTCAGAGTTCCTACATCCCTCTGCAATGTGAGGGAAACACCTACGGATTAACAACAAGATAAGATTGTACAACTTCTTCCATCTTTTCCTTTCCTGATAACAGCGTGGTCGTGATCTTGAAAAATATCACTTTCTCAGAAAACTTGGGCATGAAATATAAGTATGCAGTTTATCCCCTCCCCCACCCAGAAAAACAAAACAAAAAAAAAAACACCAACAAACAAACAGTGGTGCCTTTGAGCAAGGCACTTAGGCCAGTTGTTCCAGTGGCCAGTGACCAGCAGTCAGTAATCCCACAGGTGTGACCAGTGTACAGCTGGTACTCTATATTTGTCATTTTTGGGTGTAACTGTGAAGTTTCATGCTGAAGAAATGTCAAAACATCTCGTTGTTTGTTTCGGAGACCCCCTGTCTGCTGCCAAGGAAAGAAGCTGAAACAGAAGCTGGTTCACATTCCCCTCTGCCAGATGCAGTTACACTGAGTTCAGATCTGCAGCAGAAACTTTTCACATTCACCTGGAAAATCCAGTAGCATTAAACCAGGATGGGGCGTGGATGGCAATGATTTCCCTCTACTCCAAAAGAGGCAGGCCTATAAAACTGGCCTGCCTCTTTAGGAGTTTTGGAGTTTTAAAGACTCCAGTCAGATCAGAGCTGGCCCCAGACATCACATACTGGATGATGTCACTGTCTTTACTGAGGCCAACTCTCGGTATCAGTAGACAGGTCACATTTTAAGGGAAAACAGATGAAAATCCAATTTGCCCAGTAAATATTAGCAACTGCAGCAGGGGGTGTTGGTGACGCCGCTGGAGCAACAAGACCATGTTGTGTTTGTGTTTGCGTGCATGTGTGTGCGTGTGTAGACTATGTCTAGGAGGAGTCCAAGGGAACGGGAAGTATAACATGGCGACTCGCTGACCTAACCTCAGGAACAGGCAGTCTCTGTTCCCTGCATTGCCTGTCCCACCCTTTGGACACACACATGCACTTACACACAAATGAACTGACGCATTTGTTAGCGCACACGCTCTTGATGCCAACAAATGATGCAGGAACCGAGATATGAACCAGTGGGAGACACTCTCAATGCAGGGTGGGATTTAAATACACAAGGAGTCACAAACATGCCACTAAAAGACTCTGTTGTTATACATTTCTGTATAAAATCAACATTAACAGCGATTAGAAAATTTACATTTTGGAAGTTTTGTCCATTTCTCATACACATTAAACCTTCCCCTCACCAAAAGGAGACTCGGGTCATTTCCATTGACCCTAAAGGTCAAGTCTGTAAATTCCCTTTTAAGGAGGTGAAAATCTCCCCTTCTTTGCCAAAGACTAAGTAGGTTACTGTCAATGGGAAAACCTGCTCTACACTCAGACCATTTACACACCAGATGGGATTTGACCTCAGAAACATTTCACCTCTGATGATCATAAAGTTGCACTGATTCATCATTTTGTCAGTAGAAACAAAATCAACCAACATTTTTATACTCAGTTGACCAATAAATCATTTTGTAGGGAACATGTCAAACATTCACTGTCTCTAATGTTTAAATTGTGATATTCTTTAGCTTTTCTTTGACTCATGATTGTAGATTACATGTCTCTGAGTTTTGCAATGATACAAATAAGCAACCAGATGAAATCATTGTCTCTTGAGGAACTTATCTAATGAACTTCTTAGCCAATCATATATCATTCACACAATAAATCTGAATTCAATGATATGCAGCTGTTGGAACAAATAGCAGTCAGTGAACGGCTGATTTCATGCAGCTGGATTTGAGTTTAGCTGAACAGACTGAGACACCTGCTGCTCTCAGCAGTGTGTGGCTGACAGACAGTGAAGTGGTGAGTCTTAAACTGAGGGCTGAAGACAAAGTCGCAGTCACAGAGGTTTCTCTGAAACTCTGCCCCCTCGGGCATCCCTTCATCAGGCCTCCTCACTGACCATCTGCTGCTGGATCTAAGGTCAGTGTCGAGTCTTGCAGTCAGTAATGGAGTGCTACCACACAATGGTCACCCTTGTCCAAATATCAGGACCATATTTAGAAAGAAACAAGAGGGCGTGGGGACCCGAGAGTTTCCTGGGTTGTGTATGTGTGTACGAATGACTCTGTTTTTGGGCATTTGTTTTTACATTTGAAAGCATAAATCTCTGCCTGTGTGTGTTTGTGTGTGTGTGTGTGTCCGCGCATGTGTCCAACCCCTCCCTCATTCAATCTAGCTACTGTTCTGTGACGGCTGGCAGACATTCAGGGAGGAAGGGGAAGGATGTCTGGTTAGAAAGCATCTCTTTGACTCCAGAAACCTGTGGTTCTCTTTTCTGCCAAAAAGCTAAAAATATTAGAAAAAGGACTTCTTGTGTGTAGCAGATGTTGTAGCAGAGGTGGGGTGTGTCCTGGGGGAGGGGGGTCACAGGAACAGGAAGAGGAGAGGGGAAGGCTGTCTTTTTCCACCGAGAGTCTGCAGAGATGCACATCTGCACGTGAGTGAGTGTGAGTTTTTCCTCCTAAAGTCTCAGATAACTCTTTACTACTCCTGCACTAAGGCGAGGTCCAGGTGGCTCCAGGCTGGTGGGGGCTTTGGAGCTCAAACTGTCACATGTTCTGCTTTTTGTCCATCAGTGTGGTGGTGTTTGGTTAAACTGTTTGTTTCAGCAGAAATGTACCTTTCTATGTAAGCTCAGTGTCCTGTGTGTTGAATAACAGATGTAGCAGAGGAAGATGTTTTTCATCCATTACAGCAGTGACAGTAATGACCATCCAGGGGACTGGGCTCAGGTTGTTTTTGGTGCCCTAACACTCAGACTCTGCAGCTGTTTTCTGCGTCCTCTATTGTAAACTGCCTCTAAGTTGTAAACCCCTTTCACTGGTCTCTTCTGCTGGAGCCTAGGTTGAGTTGAGTTGAATGTCTCAGGAGATTTGGTTCTTAATTCAGTTTGCACAGTATTCTTTTCTTAGTCCGGCTTTGAATACATTGATCCTTGTTGTAGCGATTCTTCCATTGATACAGTTTCCAGACTTCTTAATTAACTTTCACATATACCCATTGAGCAGATTGAGTTTCAATCAGAGCTAATTAGACATCAAACAGTGTTAGAGGTCTGAGGAGGGGTAGCTCTCTGAGTAAGTGAGATTTCAAGAGATTGTTGAAAACAGGGAGAAACCTCCTTGATAGACTTCAGGAGCTGGTTCCACCATGAGAAAAACACAGACTAGAGCTGACTGGACTCAGCTAGACTTGCATGCAGGGATGGTGTTAACAGGTGTTGATGCTTGGAGGAACACAGTTGCTGAGAAGGAGCAGAATGATTGAGTTGAAGTTGATGCTGAAGCCCTAGAAGTTGCTCTGAAGGCAGCAACAGTGACTTGATTTGGACCAGTCAGTGAATAGTGGAGCGTATCTGCCAGGAACTGTTTTGACGTGAACTTTTAGTCTTGATGTTTTACTATAATTGCTTCTGCAATGATTTAAAAAATAAGTATATATTGTAACATATACAGCTGTACATATGAAATTTTGCATAAAGTAGATATGATAAATTATAATAAAATGAAATAATTACATGTATTAAAAGAATCAAGACAATAGAAAGAGTAGAATCCAATGCAAAAAAAATCATTTCCTCAGGTTTCTTTACAAATGTCTCACTGTCTGTAGTGCAAACTCAAGAGTGAAAGCTGAAACAGAAATTAAATTAAATTACTTCTCCTGTTTGAAATATTTTAAGTGGCTAGCGTTTTTGTTGCCATGTACTTTGTGACTTTTAACTATCCAAACAGTATGTGTCTATGCCCCATGTGACAGTCCAACAGCAGCATGTTGGCAGCTGTCCTCTTCCTCATCCACCTCCTCTTCCTTCTCTTCCTCTCAATCAAAATCAAATCAAATCCAATTCATTTATATTATGCCAAATCATAACAAATTTACATCAAGACACTTTTACACATACAGCAGGTCTAGACCAAACTCTTTATGGTTGTTAAAGAGACCCAACAAATCCCTCCATGAGCAAGCACTTGGGATACAGTGGCAAGGAAAAACTTCCTTTGAGAGGTAGAAACCTCAGACAGAACCAGGATCAGAGAGGGCAACCATCTGCCTCGACCGATTGGGTAGAGAGAGAGAGAGAGAGAGTGTGAAAGAGAGGACGAGAGGGTGGGGGGACTCAGTAGAGGGATGGTGAGAGAACGAGAACAGGAGAAGATGCCATGGAAAATACAAACAAAACATACAGTGATCGCAACCTGGTAGCACCAAATGTGCGCTAGTAAATATTAGCAGAAGGGGAGAAGAACAGGTTGTTCAATCATTCTGCTCCTCCCCCTACCTCCCCCTCTTCCTCCTCCTCTCCCTCTTCCTCCTCCTCCTCTCATACACTTCTCCCTTCATTAGCTGCAGATGTCTCACGCTCTCTTTCTGCCTCTCAGCAGTTCTGGTTAAATTCTGAAAATATTCACAACAAATGATCAAATATTTTAATCTCACTGATCTGTTTGTTTGTTAAGGTCAAAGGTCAAATTTATTTAAAGAGCACATTTAAAACGATCAGCAGTCGATCAAAGTGCTATACAAAGGTTAAAAACATTATAAAAACAATAAATAGAAGCAAAAAGATAGTAAGTGCTCAGACTGGAGAAAAAGTGGGTTTTCAGGGAGGATTTAAACATTTCTGGGGTCTGGGAGGATGTAATATAAAAGGGTAGACTATCCCAGAGCCTAGGGGCAGCTGTTGCAAAGGCCCTGTCACCTCTAGACTCCAGCCTTGTTTTTGGCATCACCAACAGCAGCTGGTCAGAGGACCTTAAGGCTCTGGTTGTGTGTGTGGCGATGGAGAAGCTCAGAGATATACAAAGGGGGTAGGTCTCAACCTCCGGTCCTGGAGAGCTCCTGAGCTGCATGTTTTAGATGTTTCCTGCTCCAACACACCATACTCAAATGATCAGTTCGTCATCAAGCTCTGCTGATGTCTGATAAGGAGCCACTCATTTGAATCAGGTGTGTTGAAAGAGGAAACATCTAAAACATGCAGGATAGTACCTCTCCAGGACTAGTGTCAGAGACCCCTGGGCTAGTCCGTTTACAACTTTTTTTTTTTTTATGTTTAAAAACAATACGAAAGTGGACTACGAAGCAGTGGAGAGAAGCCAAGACTGGTGTAATGTAGTCACGCTTTTTCTTGCCTGTGAGGAGACAACGTTTTTAACAAGTTATAGGTGGCTAAGAGAGGACTGGTCCAAGCCAACATACAGGAAGTTGCGATAATCGAGTCTCAAAGTAATGAAGGCATGGATCACCCTCTCTAGGTCTGTTACGGAGAGATAGGGCTAGATCTTAGTGAGGAGATGCAGTTGGAAGAAGCTTGTTTTTACCACAGCACTGATCGGTTTGTCGAATTTAAAATGACTTTTGAAAATCACCCCAAGATAAATCAGTGTGTGGGAAACTGTACTTCTGTTCAGTTGTTCAATAGCTACCAGCAAGGTAATATTGTTGATGTAGCATCATTGCTAAAACAGCTTTTCACCACCCCTTTAACCAACCTCGCAATGAACAAAAGGACTTTTGATGTGATTGTGACATTATTTTAAAGGCTGCTGACTGTACATGAAGCATGAGCATCATTTTTTGTGTCTGAACAGCTGAACACGCACTTGTACTTCACCTTCCTTTGTCCTTTTGGCTTCATCCTGTGCCAGAAATGGATAACTGATTCAGTTGATTTACATTTAGACCTTTTTCTGTTAATGGTCCCTCTGCAGTGATAAAACCTGCAACCAATGGTTTGCACCATCCCCTCACAGCAAGAAGGCTCTGGGTTCAAACCAAGTTCTTGTTCTCTAAATTGCCTGTGAGTGGATGATTGTTTGTCTCTAAATGTTGGTTGGTCCTGCGGTTGGCAATTTGCAACCCCCGCCCATGACCCTAATGGATAAGTAGTGCAGCTATTGGATAGATATAACATTGCTAGTGATGAAGATTAACAGCTATTATTGATATATTCTATCAGGATTTTGTATCTCTATCGGATAAACAAGTTGAGGTTGAGCGGTTGAGAGGAAATGAGTGGCAGAATGAGGGGAGGGGTTACATTCCAACAGGGTCGTGAACTGCGGACATCGTGGTCCATAGTTGGCTCTGTCTTTTATGGTCCCCATGTCAGAGACGATATTCCCCCCAGATCCCCCGCAGGACCAAGAGTGTGGCAGCTTATGTTGGTGTCATGTGTGAGTGCAGTAACACACTGTGCAGTAGCATAATGGTGTATCACTGTCTGACCATGATTGTCTGCGGTAGGACCAGATTGTGGTCTTGATTGTGTCTGAAACTGAAGGAATGCTGTCAACCTCTCTTCTCTGTGTTTATATCTTAGCCCACATCACCGTTGTGGTTAAGCTGACAGTAACTGCCTGCTTTTTTAAACTCACCGTGGCCCCATGGGTATATTCACGTATGTTTAGTATGCATAGACATACATTTAGGTTATTGCACAAGTCCATGGGTAAGAATAAGGGAAATCAGTAGATTTTTGTTATACATACAAGAAGAAGACTGTGAGAAGAATTTTGGCACCCTTGGTCAATAGACATGTCAAAGCAAAGCTAATGGCAAAAAATACATGAGGTAGTTAAAGTAGTCACGATAGAGCGGTGCTTTTGTTGTGTTTGGGGTTCAGGAAAGGGTGTAGGAGGAGAGCCAAATCAGGAATTCATCAAAATAGGATCAAGATAAGAGGACATGAAACTTTAATGAAGCTTCTGTGTATCTGTGTGTGTGTGTGTGTGTGTGTGTGAGAGAGAGAGAGAGAGAGAGAGAGAGAGTGAGTGATACAGGAAGAAAAGTCATTCATTCATTCATCTTCTACTGCTCATCTGTTTGCGGATGCTGGAGCCAATCCCAGCTCGCATTGGGTGAGGGCAGGGTACACCCTGGACAGGTCACCAGTCTATCACAGAGCCAACACACCGAGACAGACAGAGACAAACAACCACTCACACTCACACTCAAACCTACGGACAATTTAGAGTCAACAATTTAGAGTCACCAATTAACCTAAACATGTCTTTGGGGGCAGCATGGCGGTGTAGTGGTTAGCGCTGTCGCCCCACAATAAGAAGGTTGCGGGTTCGGTTCCCGGCCTGGGGCCTTTCTGTGCAGAGTTTGCATGTTCTCCCCGTGTCTGCATGGGTTTCCTCCAGGTACTCTGGTTTCCTCCCACCATCCAAAAATATCATGTCTAGGTTAACTGGTGACTATAAATTGTCCATAGGTCTGACTGTGAGTGGTTGTTTGTCTCTGTATGTTGGCCCTGTGATGGACTGGTGACCTGTCCAGGGTGTACCCTGCCCTCACCCGGAACATTGGTTGGGATTGGCTCCAGCAACCCCCATGACCTGGAAACAGAAAAGTGGTAGAAGATGGATGATGTCTTTGATGACTGCACAGTTTTTGAGAGTGACGTAAATCCCCACTGAATGCACCACATTACATAACACACCAGCCCCCTGAGCCACTCAGTCCATCTCCACCATCCAGGGTGCTGCGGTCATAGTACACTTGCAGTGGAGCAGGCCAGCAGCCGCTTAACACAGCTGGCAGAGGGTGATGCCTGGCAGGCAGCTGTCCAAACAGCGTGCAGTCTTGAGAGCAGAGTCGGAGCAGTGGGATCATGGAAAAAGTGTGCAAATAGCCGCCTTTCTTTGTTACCAAGGGGGGAAAGCACACGGAGGAAACAAAAACCCTTTATATTCATGTTTCATTTTGATTATCCGAACTATGGAAACATGGATGCTGAGTATCTTTAGCTCCCTGATCACTTTCTTGCATATCGCTGTTTTTTTTTTTTTTTTGTGATGATGGTGATTTATGCTCATATTGCTGTCAAATGAGAGAAATGGCTGAATCCAATGACTTTTGATTGGTAACATGTTCTTCCTTTCAACATGACACTGCACATCCTTTGGTTGCCCCACATGCCCTGTCCCTTTTACCCCTCTTCTCCCATCCTATGTGTATCCATGCATGAAAACATGCTCAGCAGCCAGCTTCTTAGTTAGTGGTAAGAAGTGTTCTCATGTTCAAAGGCTGCTTGGAGTCACGTTAGGCTCAGTCAACTGTGGATCTGATCCCATGTTGGGAAACAAAGAGACACTGGGTGGGGAGGGCTACCACACCAACTAACACACACACACACAGAGTGACATATGTGCAACATCAAGACAAGAAAAGGGGCTGATTTCTATTACTTTCCGCCTCTCTTGCTCTCCTCTAAGAATTAGTCCAATACAATTGCTCTTCTTTATTTTCCAAACCTTCTCACACACACACACACACACACACACTCTAAAGATTATAAAGGGTTATGGGCGGGGACCACAAGGATTATTACTGGAAGACAGTTACACAACTAGAACAGAAGTTCAAAAGGCAGAGGGATGGAGGGCGGTGGTTGCCATAGTGGTGCACAGTCACACTCCTTAAAACACACGACAACAATTGCACACTTCAGGTCTGTCATGTGTTCGGGTCAAAACTGGAGGTTTTAAGAGGCCATCATTGTCACAAGCCATCTTTAAGGTTTTCCCCTTCAGTTTCTGGAAAGAGTTAGGAAAGTTGAGAGTGAATAGATGGTTGATAGGCAACATAGCCGTCAAACTATTGGATGAAGGTCAAACAAGGGTTCTTGCAGAGAACAGTTAGCTGGCTGACCACATGTGGTCCCACATCAGGTCCCATATCAGGTGGCTAAGATCTCACTTTTCTGTTTTCTGTTTGTGTGTGAGCAGACGGGGAAAGGAGAGCCCCACATCTTCAAGGAAAAGACTTTCAAAAAGAAGCGGCAGTGCAGCGTGTGTCGACAGAACGTGGACCACGTGGGCTCCTTCTGCAGAGGTGAATGTGAATGTTGTGGTCGTCTGTTGCTCTGGATGGTGCCATGTCAGAGAGATGTTGTCATTTTTAGTGTCCCCAAGTCTCTGTATATTCAGAATCAGCTCAACTTCAGCTAATAATAAATGTCAGTCAATGAAGATTGTTTGCTGTAATAGAGGATCGTAGCTCAGAAAACACAGAAAAACAAACATAAAGAATTATGTTTATTTAATAGATGTACACCGCAAACGGATAAGTGGTAGAAGATGAGTGAATGAATAAATTAATAATAGATAATAACATCAATGACAACAATAATAACCAAATAAAACTTCAACACAGACACTTAAACATGTGTTTGGGTTGTTCTAAAGCTGATTAGAAGTCTCTGTCTTTATAAGATAAACAAAATTAAACAGACAGAAGTAAAGCAGCAACCCTCCAGTGAAAGGTCAGCCTGAGTTTAAAGACAAAAGTTAGTGCCAAATACAAACACATCAGAGTTTGTTAGAAAAAGCTGATTCTGTATTTTAATAAGCAAAAACCCCTCAAACCTACACAGCAAAAACATGTGGGCTTGAGGAAGCTCTGCCAGACACCATGATCACGATCTAAGAAGGAGCACCAAGAGCACCTATAAAGCATGATAGAGACAGGAATAGAAGACGTGATATCAAGTTGTGAAATAACACAGTAAGAGAAAAAGCAAATGGAGAGAATACAGTGGTTGAACATTTATAACAAATTTTGCATGTGATATATATATATATATAATAACTGAACAAAACAGGTGTGATATTCTTTTTTTCCCCTTCCTTCCTTCCTTTCATCCCTCCCAGTATGCAAGACAGCCACCCACAGGAAGTGCGAGGCCAAGGTAAGAACCAAACTCTGCATTTTGCTTCTGTCCTTTTTGATACTGTTCATAGACAGCATTGACATTGCTTTGACATTTGTTGGGCTTAGAAGTAGAAAAACACCTTTATTTACCATTTATATGGACTTCTGCGCTTCATTTTCAGTTTGCTCAAAAAAAACTAAGGTGGAAAGTGGCTGATAAAAACAACAGAAAAAGCAATCGGGGAAATAAAAACAATGTAAAGCATTGATATTCTTCAGTGCACAACCAAATATGCGAAATTCCGCAATGTGAATATTATTGTCGCCAACTGCTCATGTGCACACACTTAACTCCTAATTTTTGAACAACATTAGAAGGAAGAAACATACGATAGTATTCTTGTTTTTTGGGAATTTGATTAAAATTTGCATTATGTACAGAGGGAAACACATCAAGTGTCTGGCCAATGAGGGATATCTCATGAAACAAGCTAAAAATGCTGTAAACATTTAGGGTTATATACACATAAGACAGCAAATACATTTAACATCAAAATAGTCTCTAGGGGGGTAACTAAGAACAAATATCAAGGTCAAATGCCAAGCCACTGCCAGCCTTCAGCATGACCCTGTTAGTTTAAAATTAAGTCTAAATTCTGACCATTGAGCCTTATGAAACAGGGACCTAGGCGACATCCATCCTTGTTTATAGATAAGATGTTGTGATTGAACTAAAGGAATAACTTAAATGAGTACCTGGATGTATAGGAATAGCATAAAAATGCTCCTTCAAGTTGTTGTTATGTCAGTGAGGTGTTAAAAGACATGACAAATGACATAGACTCTATGAGGACAGAAATCTCCAGACTTCTGCTCACATGAAGGCAGCTCAGTTACATTCCTCAGAAAAGACTCGAGGCCTCGGTCCAGCCCCACACTGCTGCCTCTGTGAAAGGATCATTGATGGAGGGGCAGCATAATGAATAGACAGAGAGATGAAGAGGGGGAGAATGCCAGCCATGGCCAGGGTGATGGGGAGGGAGTAGAGGCCAAGGCAAGGAGCCTTGGCAGGCAGCGGGCAAAAGAGAGAAAGCCAAGGGCGAAGGCATGTGGCAAAGATGAGACTCATTCCTCTAGCATCCCTCCTCCATCCTCATGTGTTATTATGAGGAGAGTTGAGACCTGAGGATGAGTACTAAGATGAAAGGATGGCTTTGAATCATTATTTGCAAAAAAGTATACTTTTTAGGTCAACTTGTGATATGACTTGTCTTTTATTCAGCAATTGGTTTGTCTTTGCATGCTCTTTGTACATTATAATTGATATGAATATAAATTATGTGCATATCTAGCTACAACATATGGAAATCATTTTGTATTATTTTGGCAGCTAATAATGACTGTGGTATGTAATTGTGATTTCAGATGTAAAGATTTTTTTAAATTTATTAAAAATATACAATGCACAACAAATTTTTTAGGAAATTTTGAAATGATATAACAAGATATAAGTGTCAAACAAAGGCCAGCTGCTCCTCCTTTATTTCCAGTTCTAGCTTTAGTTCAATTCTTAGCACTCATATGAGAGAGGTTGGTCCTTTCAATAAAGTAAATAAGCACAATTCCCAATTCAATTATTCACTGTTAAGATGGATCACACACAGGAACAGGATGGAGTTTGATGGCCTGACTGTAACAGGCCACTGTGCCTGGCTGCTGACTGGTAAAGTAGTGATAGCCATCGCTGCTGCCCAGGAAGGGAGAGGTCGGAAAAGGCGGGACATGTTGTCTGTACGTGCTGTTATCTATCCTCATGTTCTAGGGTGGATGGGCTGGCATCAGACTCAGACTGTGAAAGTCTAAAGGCAAACTGTCTGTGGTGATGATGAAGACTAGCGTTGGAGTTTGGAGTCTGCTTACTGAGCCGATTAGATTTAACCTTCCATCTATATTTGAGCAGTTCCCTGAGTTTATTTATCACTAGTTTTGAAGGATTTTTTGAAGACAAGTAATCAAATAATATTTGATGCAAAGTGTTATGTGATTAACTTTCAGATGTTATTTGATAAGCACTGAGATGTGTTACACCACAGAAAAAGATACACTGGTAGATTGGACAGGGTGACTGCAACCTGTTGATGATTCGGGAAAAAGGCCCAGATGATCTCCAGTAGATCATGTGTCCTGTTTTTCTTTCCTTTTTTTTTTTTTTTTAACCAGGGCAATTAATTCTGCCATGATTAGATAATGAACAATCCCCTAAGTCATGAAAAAATGACTGTAATGGTGGCAGATCAGTTCAAACTGGAATACAACGGGTTGTGGCCTCTGAGATGTGAGCATACACACACATCAGTCCTGGAGCCACCCTGTTTTTAACAAGCTTCATCTTCCAGTATCTTGTCAGTGTGTCTGCTCCAGTTCTCTGGGAAACCCCACTAAACTAATATTAAGCTTTCTCCCACAGAGAGTGAATGGTGGTAATAGGTAGTTTTTGTACAGTTGGTGTTTTTTCTTATAGTTGTCCTCTGTCATTCTGTTCCCTGCTCTCTGCCCACAAGGTCAACAGCCTCCAGCTGGCCCGCCTCTCCTCTATTAAAAACACACATAGACACACACAGACCCATAAAAAGCTGTATTCCAGCATGTCCTTCTCAGAGAACTGTCCCTCTTTATCTTTGATCCCAAGTGGAACGTTTGGTCCATGGGGAACTAACTGGGGCACTGGGGTCAAAGAGATGGAGGAAACACACAGAAATAGGAAGAGGGGATTGTTTTGGGGAGGGTTGGGGGCGGGGGTGCATCAGGGGGAGGCAGAGGATAAAATGAGTGAAATTCAGCCCGTGACGAGTCTATTGGTCTGTCTGTCTTATTAGGTAAGACAAATCATTTTTCCCTCCTTGGCTTTTTTACTGTCTGTCTGCTAATCAAAAGAAAGCTTCTGAATGGTATATAATTAGCTACAATATAGAGCCACAATACTGACATGAAACCCATTGAGTCATCCTGACTGACTGAGTTTGTCAGTTTGAGTTTCACCAGTCTTACCAGCAGTGAAACATCATGTAGTGGGAGTTTACAATATCAGAGTAATATCACTGACTAATTTTGACTCTGTTTTTGTTCAGAGAAAAGACAGATTCTTAAATAATTAATCAGTCAAATACATTTAAAGGTTTCTTTATGTCAACTGAATGAAATGAAAAACTGCTTCTATTGGATTATAAGGTTACCAAACTAACTTCAGTTTCCAGAGCTGAAACTTTTTGACTGGTTTCCAGTTTCTGACTTCAATGTTGTGGCAGCAGTGATCAGCAGTGTTTTTTCAGCCTCTCTTATTGCATTGCGTCTTTGGTTTCAATGCTTTCATTGATTGTTGTGTCATGATGAAGCTCATCTGCAGTCTCCAGTTGATTATCAATTAGTCAGTGTCTAACTGGCTGACTGACTTTTTATGGGAGTTGTGACTCAACTGGCCAAATGATAAGTGGACAAAAATACTATAATACTGCCAGGCTGATAGTACCGGCTGGTAAAGCTCTTCTACAGGTTGTATATTTGAGCTGTGTATCACAATAATCGTTTCCTGTCTCTCTACAGGATTCTTTGTTGTCTCTCATCCCTGTCACACTTTTTATCTGCTCAACATGTTAGAAAACATTTCACATGAGACTGTGAAATGCTTGCACTGTTTGCTCTCTTTACCAGAAGAGGATGTACAACCTAGTACAGATAGATGGAGTGGAAGTGGGGGAGGATGCAGGGGACTAGAGGAAGAGCAACATAACCCGCCTGATGTTTCTCTACATAAAACCTTTTCTGGGGACAGATCTGGTTTGAGTCTTGCTTTTTCCATATGCTCTGTTTTTAGTGAAGAACAGACGAGGAAACAACTTTTTCTTTCTCTGATGCTGCACAAACACTGGAGTCATTTTCTAGACCATCATATATATATATATATATATATATATATATGGTTGACGGACTTTGTACTGTAGGAACAACTTTGGATTTACCAGCTGATTTTGGTCTCACGATCATGACCTACAAGTGGGTGAAATGGGTTTTCTTCTGTAGGAAGTTGAACTGAGCATCAGAATGAGGAGATTTTACATCCAGATGGCGCTCAGAGTAAAGTTGCTGCTCCTGATTTTGGGGAAGCAGATTTTGCCTTTTGGCACCGGAGGGATTACATATCTTGCCTTGGGAATGCCCCGATGGATAGAGTGATGCCTGCAATACCCTGCTGCCACTGTGACACAACCCAGGATAAGCAAAAGAACATGGATGGACAGATGCAGGGCATCACTGCTGGTGTTATCCCAACACATTACCTAAACTGACCCTTACATGCAAACCATAGAGCAGAAAGGGAACATAATGTCACAATAGTTTATGTTTTCCCAACATGCAGCTCAACATCACTGCTGACCCCAACATCCCTGCAGACTTCCTGTCTGGTGGGTAGCTCCTTGTCAAGTATCCGCCTGCTTGCAGTAATGCAGCTATAGGAATAATAACTCACTGTTGTTAAAACATGTCAGTTGCAATGAAATTTTTCAGCACCAACTCTGTAACATTTACAAAAACATTAATTCAGCCAGTTCTCTGGAAGCAATCCCCTTTATCACCCCAGTAGTGTGCAGAGCTTTAGTTGGCGGGGACCATTGATGTCACTGAGAACTACAGTGACATTAGTGGTGAGTAATCTCTTGATAGAATGTTGTGGCCTTGAGCTCGGGGCCTATGGTTTCCCCTCCTGCAGGCCCAAGACTTCACCAAATAAGTATTCAGAGTGAGTCATTTGGGATAACAGGATCCAACTGTATAGCTTCAACATTAGCAGGACCATGACTGTCTCTTCTGACTAAAGGAGTTGCTATTTTATCACAGACAGCTCTGGTAATTGCTGAGATAGGCTGGCATGTTTTCATTTTGAGCTCTCTCTCTCTCTCTCTCTGTGTGTGCCCATGTTGCACACAGGGAAGGAAAACATGAGTGAGCTATGTTGATGAGAGTTAAAACCATAATCATGAAAGCAAACCTCGCCAAGGTGCGTGTGTGCGTGTGCGCCTGTGTGTATGTGTACCCGCAAGGGCAAAAGTTGTACTAATTAGCTGTTGGATGTGGTCTGAGATCTAACAGGAAGAGAGCGTTTGGAAATCTTTGCAGTGATGTTAAATATTGACACACACAGCAGCAGGACACGAGTCACAGATTTTAGTGTTATCTACTGTCAATGTTTCTCCTGGGCTTTAATTTATGGAGGAAAATGTCATAAAGCAGTCAGCAGACCAACTGGTCCGGGATCTGTTGGGTCTCTTTAAATCATTTTATAAAGAGTTTGGTTTAGACCTGCTCTATATGTAAAGTGCCTTGATGTAACTTTGTTATGATTTGGCACTATACAAATAAATCTGATTTGATTTTGATTTGATTTGAAGTCAATTTGTTTAAATATTGTGTTTTAAATGAAATGTCTCTTAAAATGTATGCAGGTCACCATAAAGCCGACTGGAGAACAATTTTGATAATACAGAATGTGTGGTTTTAATTTTTAAACACATGGAACATTATTTTATGTTTTACAGTGTTGTTGAACTTTCCGACTGTTATGCGACAGTCTACTCACACAGTTTCGCTGGTTTACAGTTTATGTTTAATGACTTGCATCAAATATGATCAGCTTGACTTTTGAAAGAAAATGTGGATGAAGCTAACAGCCTGTGTCATTACGACTGAGACTTGTTTTGCATTTAATGGCAAACATTAAAACTGTACAACCTCACAACAACATGACTGAAATGTTTGCCCTGTTGGTTTGGGGGGGATGTTTGGGATTTAGGAAACCAATCTACACTTAAGTCCATGTTAATAGTGATATTGATTTATACTTAATATTGAAGTCCAAGTGTTCTGTCAGTTCTGTAAATACACCTCCTTATAGGCTTCAACACAATGAACAGAAAAAACAAACAAAGACTGTAAATTCTCTGACCACACAGTCACGTTATTTATGAGCTGTGATGGGTTTTCAGAAGCAGATGCAGCAGATTTTTTGACAATACACAATTACCATCTGATGTATTTACACATGGTGTACTGTTTTGGCTGAATACTCCGGCAAATATAGAAGGAGGAGGGGATACTGGGTTTTTGGGAACTGTGTCACAACAGATTAATGACAGAGATGCAGCTCAACCACAAAGGGCAAACAAGGGAGGGGAAGCACAGAAGATCTGTAATAACACCTTGTTTTTGGCTCACAGGAGATTTTTTTTCCATTGTTGATCTCTCCCGATCTCATCCCGGCCCATATCTTCCTGTCTTGTTTATTTACCCGTCTTTATTTTTGTCCTGATTTCTGCTTTCAGCCTGTGTTTGGCTCGAGGCAAAGAGATGAAAACAGTTGTCCATGAGCTTCAGCTATCTACATGTACCCAGAAAACATCTGCACAGCCAAAATGTATGCATTCAACTGTTTGTGTTTTGCATCGGCCTAACATTTTGCATGTATCATGTAGTCATAAATGTTGACCCCCGGCTCCATAACAGGGATTTGCTTCCCAGCCAGTCATTAAGGCTCCACCACAGGGACCCATGTGACTTGTGATATGTTCCGTATCTTGCTCAGCTGCTTTGGGGCAAGACGGGAACAACAACAGACAGAGACCCTTTTTCTTTTCCTTTTGGGGTCAAAAGAAAGTGTGGGAAGAAGACACAAATAGTAAGAAAGAAAAAAGTGTCAGATCAGATGAACTTACCTGTTGACTCAGACACAGAAAAGCAGGGCTCACTAGGCTGTGAAAAGCAGCTTCCAAGTCTAAGGGATAGAGATATTTCACCCTTATGTGTATTTTTTTGCCTTGTTATAAACTTAAGAGTCCCCTTGAGTTAAGCTGCGTGCTTTCTGGTTTTCTCATGAAATCCACCTTGTCATGATTAAGCAGCATTAGACATGTGGGGTACATTTGCGGGATAATCATACATCTAAGCCAAGAAACTCTCCAAACTGCCATAAAATGAGTCCTGCACGTCTGTGCAGAGCAGAGACCATCTGCAATTTTGTCTGCCAGACATACACAAAAAATTTACAAAAAATGGCATATTGTCAGAACGACATAGCTCCGGATGTAGACGGATATAGTTCATTGCCAGGTCATGGTAAATGTTAAGTATTGCAGAGATCCTCTGTAAGCCTGAATATAAGCCACATGACAAACAAGTTTTTAAATGATTTCTCTCTGAGCAACGTTCAAGTACAACAGCAGTCAGTGAGCTTTTAACAGAGTGGTCCAACCCCCAAAACAGGCTGTCAAACAAACACACACACAGTTAGACAGAGTGGCCAAGAACAGAGGTCACGTATTTTACCCGCAGTGATTGTAAGCGCTTCAGTCAACAGGTACATTCATGTCGACAGATTTAGTTGATCGTCTTTAAAATGAACCTGTCAATGCCCTCCCCCCCTTTTTAGACAGTTTTTTTAAACTTACATTCCTTCATCAGTGTGGAATTTAAAGTGTGACAGAAAACAGGTGGAAGACATATTGCTCAAACATTGGCAAATATGGGAAACGTTTCCCAGAGGCAAATTAAACAGTACGGGTGCAGAAGGAGGGGCAGTAGCTTGTGAATGTGCTATGTACTTCTGTGTAATTTTATATGTGTGTACTTATTTGTTGGGTCAGTTTTTTGTAGGTGTCTCGTTGATACTTACATACTTATTGCATCATCACTGTCCCAATAATCAGAGGAAGGATTGTCCTGCCCTCTGTTCAAGGCCCCCTGGTGCATTCCCGCCTGGCTCACTTGCTGATGGTGATGATGAAAGCTCAGGAGATCACAGCCAGCATCGGCTTTCACTACTGATTCGGTGCAGCTTTCATCAGCGCTCTCTGATTGGCTTTCCCAGGGGAGCTTAAAGAATGAGGGGGACAATTAAGCCCAAGGCGATCCATCAAAGGAAATGATCCATAAGTGCTGCGTTCATATGTAATCAAGGACCAGGATCTTGATCAAGGTCTTGAAAAGGATATCGATGGTTAGCTTTACTTATAGATGTAGGACCTGCTTTGTCTTGCAGTTTCTGGCCGCATGGGTTGATCTTGTTTTCATTTATTTTGTAAATTACAGAACATTTTTGGGGCAATCTACAGTGCAACATTGGCTGCTCGGCATCATATGGTGTACTTCATTGGATTTTGCAGCTCACTTGAAGCCGAGCCATTGAATAAGTGGTCAAAATATGGCTGTAAGTAGCTGTCACGTTAAAAAAATGAATTAGTTTGAATGTGAGTCTTATAACCATCCCTAAATACACTGTGGCATTAATGCCCTCAGAGACTCTGCCGTTGCTCTTAGGGATGAACTAATTTTACTGTTCTTCCAGTTTACAGCAGCGGCCTGTAATCAATAATTACTTTCATCTTTTTCAACGATTCTTCTGTCCAGGATGTCAAATCCAAAATCACCTATCAGCTGATTTAGTTTGATGTTTTTCTGTTTGACCGAGTCTAACTTCCTCCATATTGCAATGGCAACAAGCTCAACCGTTAAGCTACTGTACACAGCAACTGGAGATATAATCTAGCCCCACCGATGACCTGTGTGCTCTATGTTACTCTGTAAATTTCTGAATTTATAATATGGGCTATTCTATGTCTTTATTGTTCACTGTAGTTGTAAACTAAATTAGTAGAATCATTTATTAGTATTCTATACTTTATTAGTAAGATAATTTATTGTTATCCTAGGATATTTTATAAGTAGGATACTTTCTTAAATATCAAAGTCACATTATTTGTAGCATCATTTATTACAGATAATGTATTAGGTTACTAGTTCACGCTGGTAGTCTGAAGTTCTGCGTTGAAAGGAGGGAGAGTTGTGCTTTATCCACTAGCTGCCTTGCTCTGCTTTGATGGATCAAAGAGCTGGAAGAGCCAGGGCCACTGCAGCAAAACAAAACAACGAGAGGAATGAGATAGACGGCTGGCAGACGATGATGGAGGGAAGAGCACTGGAAAAGGGGGTAGAAGAGAGGGGGGTGGGTGGAGAGATGAGACAGAAGGTTACGGGGGTCAGGGCTTTAGGAGCATCGCCAACTGGACCCACCTGAGGGGGGGCAGTAGAGGTGCAGTATGGGCAGAAATGTGCCTCTTAAAATGCACAAAGTTATAAATTAAGGTATGTTACCTACGAGTTATATGCATATTGGATTTTATCATAATGATGATATTGGTCATTTTTAAGTTTTACTACTTCATTTGAGCTTTTTCCCAGTCTACTGTTCTGTAGGTTCGTTTGGACATGCAGCCAGTGCTTGTTGCCACAGCAAGTCTGAACAGGCCAACTCACTGTGGGTCTTTTTCAAGGATATTTGGTTACTGATAAACAGAGGTGATCAAACCTGTGACCTTTCAGTTTTTAAGATCAGTTTTAAGACATGAGAGGTACAAGCGTAGGAGACTGCAGAAAATGAAAGGATTTGGGGAAAACTGGTAGGAAGTTTAAAGAGGAAGACAAACAGGAAGGGTTTTTTTAGAAAGAGAATAGAGAAGAAATGGAAAAGGGGTAAAAGGGGAAGGAAATATTGGGGTTGGGAGAAGAAGTATGGGAAATATGATAAACAAAAGAATAAAGAAAAGGACTGATCAGGGAAAAGGGGAGTGAGAGACTAGACTCTAGGACCTAAAACAGCAGAAAAGCTGGAACAGTAAAGAAGGGATGAAAAATGGAGGGAACAAGCAGAGCAAGATAGCAAGATTGTTTCCTGATAGAGTAGTAAAAGAGAAGGAGGTCCATTCCCAGGAAGTTTGTGCGTAAGTGTTGGCCCAAGGAGATGGAATCTGGGCTGGTGTGTTTGTTCTGGCTTTAGGTCTGCCCTCAGTAGGCCCTTCTACTGGGCACTTGGAGAGAGGGATGTGGAGGAATAAATGAAGGAAAAGATTAGAAAAGTACACTGAGAGTGAGGCTGAACCCAGGTAAAACCTGATTCATGAAAAAGTCTAGTTCTGGACTATTTTCAAGACTGGAAGACTGAGGAGGAAAAACTGGATCCAGTGGATGACTCCAGAAGGTTTTGATTTTTCCTGTTAGAAGCCAGCTCATTTGCTGCATTTTCCAGCAGTACCATCAAATTTCAAAATGAGTTTTGTGGCATTCACTGAACACTATACACATCAAGCTCCACAATGTTAGCTGACCTGATATCATGCGGTACCACTCAAATGTTTTTTTTTTCTTAATTTAAATTTTCCAAAGCTGCAGTTTGTTACAGCAGTTTTAACTCCCTGTACAGAGTAAATGATTCTTGAGCCATGTAGTATTGTTCTTCCACTTGACCAAGAGTGTCACTAGATCTCAACCTCATCTTACTACCCTTGACAGATTTTGGACTTACATGTAGAAATGTCTTTCCAAGGAATGAACTTCTTTTTTCTCCTGATGAGAGTCAAAGAGTAAAGAGGGGGACAGACGGTTGCAATGACAGGTGAAAATTTGTAGTTGTTTAGCAGAATAACAGGAGAAAGGTATAGGATGTAAAGATTTGCTTGACCCCAGAAGCTCATCCAGTCATGATCCCGAAAGCGCAACTAAAAGGCACAATTTTATCATGGCAGATGAGATTCAAGCCCTATATTCAAATTTACTGTGTTTTTAGATGTGATACACTTTGAAAATCTCATTGTTTTTAAGAAAACACATTAAATTAATCTGACCCGCAAGAGAGAATTAAGAAATTCTAGAGCCTTACCCAGTCCAAACATGTCTTCTCATGAATTTCAAATGAAGAGTAACTACACCACAGGATAAGATTTGAGGTCCATTTCCCTGCGGATATGGAAATAAACATTAATTCTCTTAGTGAGTTATACAAGAACATTGCGCAGTTATTCGCCTGATAAGCAATGGTCAACCTGAACCGGCTTTCCTGTGACTTTGGTCAAACATGGCATGTCTGGATTTAGCTCATTATCTGCTCCTCTGTTTTCCTGTTGTGTGCGGTTACATAGAAGCAACAGTAATAGCCTGAGCCTGTTGCTTCAAAAAGAAAGAAAGAGTAGCACTGACTGTACAACACAGACACACACACACATACTATGGTGGTGGCACACCCCCAGGTTCAGGGCCTGTGTCACTTCCCTTTTGTGCACAATAAGATACACAAGTCCTTGCCCTTTTCCTGTATCCAAATAAACAATCCAAAAAGGGGCATGAAGCGGGTACACCGCCCTGTGTGTGCGTGTGTGTGTGTGTGTGTGTGTGTACGTGTGTGTGTGTGTTTGTGTGTGTGTGTGTGTGTGTGTGTGTGTGCGTGTGTGTACATGCATGTGTGTGTGTGTGTGTGTGTGTGTGTGTGTGTATAGCATGTGTTACGTAAGTATGACTGTGGCCCTCAGCCCCCTTCATTAGTGCTGCTGTTCAGCTCCTGCTTCCTTTGGTCACAGTTCATTGACCTGTAGGCTCATAACAAATATGGGAATCGGATGTGTCACTGTCTGTGTGTGTGTTTCCGTCTCCAGCTGTGTAGCTGTGCGTTTGGCCTCACGTGAACATACTCCACATTTAGTAGACATACTCTTAAACAGAAGTTATACTAGTGCTTACTTGGTACTTATGTTCATCTAAGTAGTTGCACAGACACTGTTTGTGGTCTATTCATCATCATTTTGCTCTTCACTATATTGTCCTCAGCGTTTTCCTCCCTGGCCTCAACAGCCCAGCCCACAGTGGTGAAATATTTTAATCAAACAAAAACAAACAAAATTAAAATGTCATCAGTTTTTGTCAGGAACTTATTGTTATTGTACAGTTTGTTGTTGATCAATGAAAAAAAATGTTATGTTATTATTGATTTGCTCTATATAAGGTTTTAGTCTGGATGCATCACTTAGCTAGTTCTCTAATCATTATTATGATTTAGTTATTTTTCCATCTTTCAGATTTTTCTGTGGATATTGTGAGAATAATAATTAGTTCATATTGGCATATTTGCTTATTTACTTTCATGCTTGCTTTCATAAGGTTGATGCCACTTCAGTTCAAAGACTTTTAGGTTAAAGACTGTTAGCTCAAAAGCTGTTAGTTAGAAGACTGTTCGTGCAAAGACAGTTAGACTTTTAGCTTAGCTCAGACTGCTAACTCAAACACAGGAGGACAGCGAGCAGAAAAAACTTTACCTCTTAAAACAGTAGCTACAGGAGCACTCAAGCTAACAAAGAGAAGACTTTGGCCCAGTAAACTGAGCCTGAATGTCTCCCATATTAAAAAAAAACTATTTAACAGACTGAAGTCTTCTCATCCAGCTCTTGACAAGGAATTTTGCGACTGTGTATTTCAAACAATGTTAAAGTCAGTGCTTAAACTTCAGAGTCAATAGCTTCCCTTTCTGTCTATCTGTGTTTGATCTGAATCGTCTCAGAGCTGTGACCCTTCCCTCCATCCTGAAGCCAATAGGATGTTTTTTTGTGTATGTGTGGGTCAGTCTTATACTCAGATGTGGGTGTTTTTTGTGTGTTGTAGGTGACCTCTGCCTGCATCCCAGTGCCCTCCAGTGACCTGGTAAGTCCCCTTCATTCACCCGTGTCTTCAACACTAGGTTTTAGTTTCCCACTTCTGTCTATCCATAGTTACGAGGTATGGGTTCCCAAAACCACCGTATGGTTTACTCTGGTTGAATTCCTTTTGGCAAGCCGAGACCTCAGCCCAGTTTGAGCTCAGTTCATTCCTGGAGCACTGCTGCATTCCAGTCGAGGAGAAAAAAATACTTGGTGTTGTGTATAGGAAGTATTAATGTTTATCCAATAGAGAGTGTTTGTTTAATTAACCATCTTTTCCTTCCTGTGTAACTCGTCTCTGTCTCATCTTTCTCCCCTCCTTCCTCTTTCCCCCGTCACCTCCTTTCAACCTTCTCCCTTTGCCCCACTTCCTCTTATCACGCTTCTCCTCTCCCAACTTCACCTTTGTCTCATCACGGCTCCTTCCTCACATCTAGCAGCGCAGAGGGACCGCTCCTTCTCGACACACCCAACACCTGGTGAGCACATTTGAATCCCCATCATCTCTCCTTTGTCTCTTCACCCTTATCCTTTGGATTTCTCTCCATGTTTCCAGTGTCGTGCTGTCTGTCTTGGAAATGTCCAAAAACCTTTGTGGCTTCACAGGATTTGATGTTACACATGATAAACAATCCAAAATGAGAGCAATGCCAGACACGCATATTTCTCTGAAAATCAAAGAAACCCTAAAGTTTGTGAGTTCTGAAGACTTTAGTGTTCACAATCAGCCAAAATCAAATCAAAAGAAGTGCTTCCTTGAGAACCTGAAAATGCTGAGCAAATTAAATGTCAATCACATGATCCCTGGAAAGGGTTCATCAGGTGGAATGAATTCTGATAATACGATATTATTATTGTTTCATGAACCAAAACATTAGACAAATGAAAACTTTTGACCTGATGATAAGTCACCAAAGCCACTAAGAACAACCAGATTTCATCTTTGGGGAGCCATAAAGGTACAAACATGAAATACTGGCGGGGATACTTTAGCCTGGAGTAAGTAAAGGTCTCACTCAAACAGATGGATGGCATGACTGATCTGAAGGCCAAAGCTGACTGAAGTGGATAATAATGATGAACAAATTTTAATTATTATTTTGTGTTATTTTATTTCACAGGGGTCCACCAAGTCTCTCACCTACACCAAACAGAGAAACACCCTGCCAAGGTAAGGGTCACCTGATTTGACCTCTTTTTTATTCTCTCTATAAAGTGTAGTTTCAATGATGTGATGGAGCAACTCGGCTTTAGAATTGACCTACATTTCACACACAGTATCCAGTTTCTCTCTTTGTCTTTCCTCTTTCTCTTCATCCATCCATCCCTCCCTGAGTTTTACTGGAGTGAATGAAGGAGCAAGGTCATGTTAGCTACCACAGACGATCTGAATGAAAACGTACATTTGAACCCCTTGTCCAACTTTCTCCCTGTTTTTCTGCGTTACCACTTGATCTATTCTCTCTCTATCTTCTCTCTTTCCCTTCTTTTCTTTTCGCTCCTTCTCTGTCTAATCCAGAAGCTTCAGTGTGGACCGTGTGATGGAGCGAGTGATGGAGCGCCACTACGACTTCGACTTGACATATATCACTGAGAGGATCATCTCTGTCTTCTTCCCCCCGAAGCTGGAGGAGCAGAGATATCGAGTCAACCTGAAGGAGGTGGCCGCCATGCTCAAGTCCAAGCATCAGGACAAATTTCTGGTGAGGAAACATGAACAGATCGCTCTCTTTCAGATGAGATACAGAGTAACAGTAGCTTTCATGAGATGTCACGTGCTTCTGCGGTATTTGCAGCAGCAGTAATTTCATCTCCAACCTCAGCTGAAGATAAAGAAGAGACCAAATGTATCTGTGCCATACCCATAATAAGAACTAAATGGATTCTCACCTTCTTTGTTCCAGCTCCTGAATCTCTCTGAGAGGCGCCATGACATAACGCGACTTAATCCGAAGGTAGGACTTCTCTTCTTCCAACCTTCTTCTCTAACCTTTTTAATATCATCTCTTCTAATCACATGCTGCTTAACTCCGTCTCCATCCACCACCAGGTTCATGACTTTGGTTGGCCTGACCTCCACGCCCCACCACTGGATAAGATCTGTGCCATATGTAAGGCCATGGAGACGTGGCTGACCTCTGACCCTCAGCACGTGGTGGTCCTGCACTGCAAGGTCAGAGTTCAGGAGGCTAACTGGGTTTTCAGACCGATGTCCCACTGTTTTCCAGGCTCAAAACTGAGCATATCAGAATGAAGTGACAAGTTAAGAGTTGCAGAGAAAACAAGTGTTGATTTTGAAGTTAGTAATGGAAGAACTTAACAGTGTAAACACTTCTCCTTGTCTTAAGAGCTTTTATGTCTCCCTGATGGTTTGATCTTTTTGTTCTCCATAAACTAGAGAATCAGCTCTTTCGAAAAGCCCTGATTTGTCATGTGTGGCACTGACGTCGGTGGATGAACTGATCAACAAAGTTGGTAGATTTGGATCAATCTGACCCTTTGACTGGAGCTGTGTTATTTTACTCTAGTGTTTTTCGATTCTCATCCTCCATCTTTGATAGTGACATATAGAGTCATGTCTCTACATGGGACCCTCCTACTGGCTCCAGTCGATAATGTCACATCAATCAGAGTGTATGAAACAGAGCCCTAGCTGCCAGCTGCTTGTGTAGCCAGACTCTCTGGGATCTATCCTATATTTTTCTGATCTCAGAGTGAGGAGATGCTGGTCTGAATTTATTGTAGTGCCAGAATAAAGACAGAGACACATGGACATTAAATTATTTGGAGCAATAGAAGCTTTGGGGCTGATTTTTCATCATTACTGCTGAAAACAAGGAGCAGAACTCCTGATCAGATAAAGATAGAAAATTCAAATCAGCTCTAGAACATCAGAAACACGTGTGGAACTTTCTGTGTTCAACTTTCCTTTGGTCATTCTGGTTTACAAAGTTTTTATCTTATAAAACAAAGAACATTTCGATGTTTTGTTTTTTTGTGCTTTTTTATGAGCTAGTATTACAGTGGTGAGTCTTAATTGACAGACATATATAACTAGCTGAGGTTGTGTTGATTTTAAATAAGTGGAGACTTGTGGACATGCCAAAGAGGCTCAGTAGAACCTGCATTAAGCGGTTATAACAAACCTCTTAATGCATTAATGCATTATTGTTAGCCAATAATATGACCTATACTGCCAACCATGTGAGCTGACCGTCATGTTTTCATTTTACTATCCAGACTGCTTTGGTAAAGGCAGCAATTTCATACTGTGTAAAAGCTTAAAAGCTTAAAATCTTACTGTGTAGTAAACGTTCCAAAGTGTTATCAGCAAAACGTGCATCAGAATTGATAAATACTATTGGAACTATGGTGAATTATCAGACTGTGTGGTAACAGTTATCATATTTATATATTAGTGACACATTGTTGCAGTTTATTATTTTTTATCCATTTCATACATTATTTTTCAACAGGACAACCTTAAGGAGACCGGAAATGGGACAAAGAAGGGGATTGGCACAGGAAGTAGTCCGACCGGCTGAAATAAGAACTGGGCAGTTGTGCCCATGTTAAAAGTAGTCAATAACTGTGTCACATTGAAGCTGAAATGTAGAAATGTCATGTAGAACAACTGTTAAGAGGCATAAAATGACAATAATTTTAAAGTACATCAAAGTTGTGCTCAGGTTGTATTCTGGCAATTCCAGTTGCTGGAGATGGTAGTGAAATAGTACCAAGCAATGTTATTCAGCCTTGAGTCCTTTTTTCATCAATTTTTCATGCTTGAATTGCTATTTTGGAAAACTATTTTCAACCAGTTGTAAATACTCTGCAGTCGTATTTCCCACATGCACTTTTGCTGGTGTGAAATACAATAAATGAAGTTATTGCTGTGAAAATATAACTTGACAAAATTGCAGAGTGCATCATAAAATTCAATAAATGGTTACCACCAAAATTGACTGAACGATTCCCATCAAACTCTGTTCAATAAACGTTTAACTTCCACACTGAACACACTTGGGCTCATTAATACCTACAATTCAGGAAATCTTTCCACTGCTACCAACCAGTAACTGACCAATACTGAGCACAACAGAGCTCCCGCAGCTTGTCTGGGTGTTTTATTTATTGGTTTTGGTCAGGAAAATTTAAATGCTAAAACCAGACTACTTCTGTGGTCTGCTGACTTTCCAGCATGTCCCAGCTAAAGGCCTTTTTTCCAGCCAGGATCACACCAGACACAGTAATAAACAAGTTTCTGTCAATAAAGAATCTTCGATAGAGAAAAAGACTGAGCGAAACAAGCTCAATTTGTGCTCAGTGTGTAGGTATTGCCTTCATTCTGGTCTTGGGGTGGGGGGGTTGACAGTAGGAATTTGAAGCTGGAAAGTTTCTGGAATGTGTCAGAAACTATGAAGCGCCACAGCGAGCTTTTTATTTTTTTAATCTCAACTCACATTTTTATTTTCCTGCCTTCTCTTTGTGTCCACTGTCTCCCTTTTTTAAATCAACCATGCAGTAATCTGTGGAAATCCATTGTCTTTGTTGAAACCATAGTGACTGAGGATGCAATCAGCATATCATGATTTCCATGATTTCATTTTTCTTATGTCTCCTTTGTACAGGGCAACAAAGGGAAAACAGGCGTGATTATTGCAGCATACATGCACTATAGCAAGATCTCTGCAGGGTGAGTGTGTATTTGTATGAGGCATCCAAAGCCAAAAATGTACCTTTTGTTGTAGATCAAAGTATCTGCACATGGAGAAGACAAAAAATTATTAAACTGATGTGCAAAACATATTGGATCGGACTACTCAAATGTGCAGTGCTCAATGATACGTCACACTGGCTGCTGATGTTTTCTAATTCAAGTGCTGTACATGCTGCACAATGATTTTCCTTCAGACTCGGTTTGATGAATTAATCCTTGTGGATTTTACATAGAAACAGTGGAAACTGGTTTATCCTGTGACCAGTTCCAGCTGTTTCCTCTCCATGTAGTTTCTGGCATCAAGAGAGTCTGGTGCAAATCCTGTGATGGAAATTCTCTGCCTAAAGCATGTGTGTATATGTGTGTGTGTGTGTGTGTGTGTGTGTGTGTGTGTTTGTGTGTTGCAGGGCAGACCAGGCTCTCAGTACTCTTGCCATGAGGAAGTTCTGTGAAGATAAGGTGTCCTCTTCCCTCCAGCCATCCCAAAACAGGTAAAGGCCACAAGGTGATTTGAGGGGCAAATTGTGGGTGTGCGCTGTTGGTGTATGGGTTATCCCACATCCTAGCAGGAGTTATTAAATGCAGCCCCTTTGCACCTTTTGAAAACAGAAAGAAAAAGAAAACGGCTTCTAGCTGGAAGCTCCTCATATCTCACTGCTGGATTAGATTTTTCATTAACGTTGTGTTTAGTCTGTTCTCACAGACGACACACAGACATAAATAACTAAATTAATGATGGCAGAAATCTGTTTAGCGACTTTAGTTTCAGCGTCATGTTCATGCTGACTCACTGTTACACTGTCACAGAGCCATTGTTAATGTTGTTAGTTACAAATGTCACAAGATCTGCTGTGAAAAACACTGTATATTATAAATATCATAGCCACTGAATTCTCTTGCTCGGTGGAGTCACAGGGGCAAGTATTCCAGGTGGTACCTTGAGGGAAAGAGGAAAGGAGAAAGTGATGCTTCTGGCCCACAGATGGTGCAGGGTGGGGTACCTGTAAAGACAGGCCAGGTACATTGTAAGATACCCCAGGCAAAAGTGGGGGAGGATGATCAGCCCACAGGACAGACCATTGTTATAACCACCCATGACAGACAACTGACTAAAGAACATCCTGGGTCTGCAGGTGTGGGAAGATATGCAAAAATGAGAGGGGTCTAAAAATACATCAGACAAAGATGAAGTGGCTGAAACCCATGCGTCATTAACAACGCACAGGAAAACCTTGTAGGACGGAGGAGAGCACAGTGCAAGAGGCAAATCATAGTCCCTGGAATCTCCAGGCACATGACAAAAAGGGGAGCAGGAGCAGCATCACTGATGTGTCAGAGGAAACAAAGCACCGGTCTGAGAGGGAAGGCATTTGGGACACCAGACGACCAAGACAGGTCACTGGCACAGGAGTGGTCTGGAGGGAACAAGTGAACTGGCTGATGCAGTTGCAAAGACGGAGAGGGTGATGTTTGATTGCTAAGTGGACCGGGTACTGGAGACAACCTTGGCAGGAGACGTGGGGAGAAAGCTTAAAGCCATGGCATCCATCTTCTGGAACATGGGTGCTGAGCGCTTTAGAATAGAGGAGCAAAAAAGCCAGAACAAACACCCAACAAAAGGAAAACAGACACCTGAAGGAGATAGCCTCCGCAGGTCCCCTCTAAGAATTGCTGAGGAAGCATTCCATGAAGCAACAGCAGACCAGAAAGCAGCACTCAAAGAACTCCGAAAAAACTTAAGAGGGCATTTTAAGACCTTACGAAGAGCTGAATGCCGTGGCAGGGACTGGAAGTGACGGATGCAGGAAAGCTCAGACTTCACTGAGAACCTTTCAAATACATATTGAAACTCCTGGGCCATAAAACATCAGTGGAGCTGAAAGCAACAAAGGAGAAGATTGAGGAGCAGCCTTTCAGGTCTACAGTGAACCTAGAAGGGAGGATATGGAGAGGCTCAAATAACCAGTAAAGCCATCTGTCCATCTGAGGAACCAAGCTAGCAGGAAGTGAGCACCTTTCTGAAGAAGGCAAGAGCAAAATCAGCCCCGGGGCCGAACGGCATCCTGTACAAGGTGCACAAGTACTGCGAAAGGCTCAGAAAAAAGCTCTGGAAGTTAATGAAAGTGGCGTGGAGGAAGGACTTACTTGCTGATGGTTGGCCCCTCAATGTTGAAGGTAAAATCTTTCTTGGGGTTCTGGCAAAGAGGTTAACCACCTTCATGTTAGACAACAGGTACATGGATACATCAGTCCACAAGGGTGGAGTTCCAGGGGTACCAGGGTATCCCACATCTCATCAAGCACACCGCCGTGATCACCAAGATCATTAAAGATGCAAAGAGGTCTACCTGTGGTTGGACCTCACAAATTCCTATGGGCACAAGCTGGTGGAGTTAACGCTGAAGAGCTACCATGTCCCTGAGCTATTCCAGAAGCTTCTACAGCACCATCTTGAGCTCTTCGTCATACTGTTCACCTGTTTAAACTTCACCACCAACTGGCAGAGAGGAGTTATGTATCATCACAGGCTTTGCAATCTCAGGGATCCTTTTTTCCACAGCATTTCCATTAACCTTCTTGTTAAGTCAGCAGAGAAGCTGCACTGGGGTGCTGTGCTGTCATGTGGCATCTAGCAGGTACCGATTAGGGCATTAATGTATAACCTCACTATTACAGCAAAATCAGTAGCTGACGGGGGATGGATCTTGGAGGACCTGGTTGAACTCGCTGACTGGGCAAGGATGGAGTTTAAACATGAAAAATCCAGAATCCTGGTACTGTGGAAGGGGCAGGTCCAATACCAGTTTTGTTTTAAGATCAAAGATACCATCATCCCAACAGTTCAGGACATACCAGTCAAGAGCTTGGGGAAGTGTAGCATGGCAGACCTCAATGATAAGAAGAATGTGGGGGAGAAGTTGATCCCAACAGACACTTGGATGAAGTCTTTCGAGAAGAGCAGATTACCTAGTAAGTATAAGACCTGGAGCTGCCAGCATGGGGTGCTGCCCAGAATGCTCTGGCCTCTGCTTGTTTATGAAGTACTGGTCTCCACTGTGGAAAAGCTGGAGAGGAAGATTAACACTTATCTGAGGAGATGGCTGGGTGTCCCAAGAAGCCTTTGCTCCATTGGACTGTACAGCAAGCTAAGGTTGCCAGTAACATCAGTGGTCGATGAGTATAAGGCATCAAAGACACACCACGCTATGGTGCTGCAAAACAGCAGGGATGAGAGGTTATGACAGGCAGGCATTGTGGTCGGGATAGCTCAAGAGTGGTCAGCCAACAGAGCTCTGATGGAGGCAGAGAATTGGCTGCAGCATGATGACATTATTGGGTTGATAGCCCAGGGTAGGCTGAGAGCTGGAACAAAGCCGACCTAAGAGAGCAGCAGATCATGGTGCAGAGGAAGCTCCGTAAGACTGAGGAGGAAACCCACCATGTAAAAGCTGTAGCCATGAGGAAAGGGCAGGAAGGGCAGCTGGACGAAGTGGAAGGGAGTGCAAGGAAGGGCACTGATTGGCAGGACATCTGGAGCATGGTAGGACATCGGATAGAGTTCTCGCTGTGTTCTGCCTTAGATGTCCTGCCTACTCCATCAAACCTCCATACGTCGGAAGTGGCAGAGAGCTCCAAGTGCAAGCTTTGTGGAGAGTTAGAAAACCTCAATCATAATCTCTCAGTGCAGGTTTCATGCATGAAACCTGCACTGTATTTTCTTAATTTATCTATATATATTCTGATGGCGTCACAACAAGATACTGATGCAGTTGGCAGATGGCGTGGAACAGGGATGAAAAAAAAACAAAAAAAAAGAAACAACAACAGTCAGACAGACTCCACTTTGTCTAGTTTGTCAGGTCAGGATACAGCGCTGCAGCAGCAGGATCAAGGAATAAAGGAATCTTGGCCTCAGCAAAAAACTGGAAGATGCAAGCAGACCAGAAAAAGCAGGTCAAATTCCCAGAGGAAATAGCCCAAACCAGCCTCAGAAGAGATATTGTTCTTTTTGGTTCTTTCTGGTCTAGAGGTACCAAACAAGTGGTGCTCATGAAGCTAGTAGTACCCTGGGAAGAGAGGATGGAGGAGGAACATGAGCGCAAGCTACAGTAAAGAGATATCAAGCCCTTATCCTTGTGAGCCGGAAAATGAATGGAAGGACTGGAACCTATCCATAGATGTCGGCTGCAGGTGTTTTGCTGGTTAGTCGCTCTGGAGATTGAAAGGGTGGCAAGAAAGCAACTGATAGGTAATGTCATCAAGCAGGCTGAAACAGCATCCCGTTGGATGTGGATACAGCGGGAGGTCCAGTGGCAGAGCCAACCAGCTGACGGACAGCTTAGAGTGGGGTGGTGGTCAGCAGGGGCAGATCCAGGATGCTGGAGCTGCTGTTGAACCCCCTCGAGGTGTTGTGGGCTTAAATGGATGAAACACCAGTGAAGGGGGGTGCCCACCTGAAGACCTGTTGTAGCCACCCAACTCTCTTCCAGTGAAGTCATAGGGCAAAATACTCCAGGCGGTGCCATGAGGGAAGGAGGAAAGGAGAGAGTGATGCTGCTGGCCCACAGACGGCACAGGCAGGGTACCTCTGAATGTGGGCCAAGGTGAACAAAGTAGTTTGGTTTGGCTCTGCTGTGCATTCAAAATGTCTGAATACCAGCACTTATATGTTTTTTTTTTTTTATGTTTAGTTGTTATACAAACAGTAACACAACTCAGCTCATTTCTAAGAAACTGTTCAGAGAATTTCTAGCTGGACACAGCCCTGGTTTTAGTTTCCAGAAGATCTTAATTCGAACTGTTTTAAACTCATTGTTCATGTTCAGATAACTGACATTAAAAGCTATTTGAATTTTCTCAGTTATAATAATCACTTTTTTTGCTTGTATATTTAAAATCGGCTATCGGCTTTCCAGTCATGATGCTAAACTAAGCTAACCACTTAAGCTAAGAGAATGGAAAAAAAATTGAGATTTTTTGATAACTATAATGTTTATATTTCGAGAGCTGTCTGACTCGGCTCAACATACGCAGCATTGTTATTCTGAAAATAAAAGTAAAAAAACTAGTCAACAAACAACTATTAAAAATGTGACAAAATGTGAAAAATTAAGACTAAGCTGAAGAAATTGTTTTCTCTCCCTCCCTTTCTTTCTATTTTGAGGAATCTACTCTGATGGTTTGCTTGTTTGCACTTTTCTTCTCTATTCCAAAAACAATTTTTCATAACCTAATTTTACATCTGTTCCTCTTATTCCCCATCCTTATTTAACTTATTTTATTTCATTGTGACGTGTCTCCCTCTCTCTCTCAGGTATATCTATTACTTTGGTGGCCTTCTGTCTGGGGCAATCAAGATGAACAGCAGCCCTCTCTTCCTCCACCAAGTTCTTATCCCATCACTCCCTAACTTCCAGGGTGAAGGAGGTGGGTTCAATATTATCAAAACACAAAGCAAGTTTGTTCTGCCTGTTTCTAATCTTCTACCTATGTGGATTCATCCCAGTGCCTTCGTTCTCCCTTTTGCTCCTTGCACTTTAGTTATCATCATCATTAAAGATGTTCATCAGGCTCCCTTGACAATGTCATTTGCACAAAACTATTTTTATTTTATTTGCGCCTCAGTTAAATGGTGTGGATTTGTGCCACAGCAACTATAAATCTGTCATTTCAAGCTTGAAAACTAAAACTAAAAGTCTGGGAGAAGTGTGTTCTCTCATGTGATGTTACAAAATTCCTCATGTAGAAATCAATTTTAATGTTAAATATATATGCAAAGTTTGCTCTTGTGCCAAAAACATTTAGGCTGCTATGCTATTTATTTTAGTTGTCAAATGATCATTTCACATGCAGAATATCAGCAAATAAGAGGAAAAATAGAAAATTAATTAAAGGTTGTCCAGCTGACATTAGAAACGGTGTCATGTCCATTGTGTGCTTGTGTCATCAGTTGATCCAGTGCTGCCACTGGTATGACAGAAAAGTAAAACATAATTTTCACTTTAAACTCTCACAATGAGGGAAAGAAAGATGGAGTTAAGATGTTCCTGATCTGACTGTACACATTAAATGTGGCCATGATGGGATGGGATAACAGGCTTCCCCCCTGAATCAAAGCTGAATTAATAATAATTATTGTAATAGAAAGAAGATGGGCTTTTCTTGACAAAGTAAAGAGCTCTATAAGAAAATTTAAAAACTGATAAATGGAATGATAAATATATAGCAATATAATTCAAATGTGTGTCAAATGTTAGCAAAAGCTAAAGTTCAGAAATGTGTGTTAGAAGAGATTTAAAGGAGGATGTAAAGTAGTGGACGGAAGTCTGGCTGATACCGGAAGAAAGAGCATGATACTAAATACGCTGAGACTAAATGAACAAATTTGAAAACTTCCTGCAAGTCCTGCAAGTCAAGTCTGAGCCACATGTTTGACTTGATCACAAAGCTGAGATTTGCATCCTTGTATATTACTGATGTGGCAGAATGGCGGCTTAGTGGTTAGCACTTTTGCTTCAGTGCCCAGCTTGGGGCCTTTCTGTGTGGAGTTTTCATGTTCTCCCTGTGCCTGCGTGGTTTTCCTACAGGTACTCCGATTTCCTCCCACCGTCCAATGTCATCATGTTTAGGTTAACTGGTGACTCTAAATTGTCCATAGGTCTGAGTGTGAGTGTGAGTGGTTGTTTGTCTCTGTCTGTCTCTGTGTTGGCCCTGTGATGGACTGGTGACCTGTCCAGGGTGTACCCCGCAACACAGATCAGATAAGCAGTTGAAGATGATGAATGAATGTTACTGATGGTGAATCATAGATTCCCCACACTCACCCTCCTCCCACACACGTACACACACACACTCATCTGTTTTTCTTTAATCAGATGATCAAGTCCAGGAGGAGGAGGTGGCACATTCAGCACATTCCTTCGTGACCATGTTGGTAATGTCTTGTTTGTCCCTCGTCTCTTCTCAGGTTACTACCCCTTCCTGAAGATCTACCAGGCCATGCAGTTGGTCTACACTTCAGGCATATAGTGAGTCTCTCTTGCCGATAGCACAGATGAGACAGGATGTATTTGGGTATTTTCTGTCATCAGCTGAGGTTTCAGGGGTAATTAAAGAGATATGAATAGATAAAATGACACAAAACATGTCCATATTTTAGCTTTCTAGTTACCCCCCTTAATCTTTTCCATGTAAAATCTCAATATGATAATTCAAAGTGAAAACATACTGCTAAAAACAATGAATTGAACCTTTACATCAGCCTGATGCCTGTGAGAACACACAACCAAATCAACAAATTAATCTTTCACACTGAGTCCTTGAGTGTTTTCAGTTCCCTTACAGGCTGCTTTTTGTGTTCTGTGTTGTTTGTAGTGACCTTCAAGGCACCGGAGGCCGGCGGCTTTGTGTGACCATTGAGCCAGCGCTGCTGCTTAAGGGTGACGTCATGGTGAGTCATGTGGGAAGGAAATGACAGAGGACCCCTGACATGGGTGGGGTCCAAATCGAGCCTTAAGTGAATTAATTTTAACTTACATAAACAAAGTAATATTTTGCAAAAGTAGTACTGCAAAACTTTGCTGAGGCTGCCAGGTCCCACCTTTGAAGCAGAAGTTGTGGCCTGTGAAAAGAAGATACTGTCACTTTGTTAACAAGGAGTTACATTGTCTGTTTTGTATAGTCTATAATTTCAAAAGCGGCTGCAACACTTGAATGTCTCTGATGGATTTTGATCTGACACCCTGCCCCTCTCTCTGCTTCCCTCTGCAGGTCAAATGCTACCACAGACAAGCCCAGAATGCTGACAGAGACACTGTGTTCAGGCTGCAGTTCCACACATGCACCATCCATGGATCCCAGCTCTGGTTTGGCAAAGGGGAGCTGGATGAAGCTTGTACTGGTTAGTTTATTTAGGTGGTCCAAACAGCTGATTAGAGATTAAAGCTCACAAGGGGCTACCCCCCCCCCCCAAAAAAGTGATTGAGAGATTAAAGACAAAAATGCTTTGGTGCTGCAGGAAGGGAAACACACTGACTGTATCTGCCTCTGGACCAGACAGTGGAGTTGTTCTCAGCTCAAGAGAGAGGCATGGGACAATATTACAGATGTCAAAATTAAAGTGTTAATCCAGATTAATTCATTTGCATGATTAATTTGATGAAAATTTGTAACGCAAATAACTCGTATCAAAATCCTGCAAAAAAAAAAAAAAAAAAAGTCTGGCGATGCACATTGGGCAGTGCACTAATGAAGTTTGTCCAAGCAGAGTTGATGTAAATCGCTGTCCAAGAGGACGGCCGGCAGTACAGAGCAAAGCCGAGCATTAGTATGCAGGACTGTCCCTTGGAGAAGGAACAAACCCTGAAGTTTGTTTGTTTACAAAAAAAAAAAAGAACGAAAGAAAGAAAAGGAGCAGTTTCTGAATATGATGGAGTTGTTTTTTATATATATATTGCAATCTGGACTCCAGATCTGCTCTTTGGTTAAAATAAACACATGTTAAATATTTATATATTGCCTTATTTCATGACTTATTTGGTACCACAGGAGTGACTGAAAATGCTGCAGAGAACAGACCGAGGTCTGGGACAGCTCAGTCTCTGAGTTACATGGCTTCAGGACCATTTGATGTCCGTGATGTTCAGTTTGACTTTTGGAATGACATAACATTGCTATTTGTTATCAATTTCACTTCTATTCATACAGAAGCACCACCTCATTGAAAAGATGCTTCCTGTGATGCACTAAATATATTTCTTTTTTACAAAAATGTTTGAAGAAAGCCATTTTAGTGTGTTAGAGAATTCAAAGTATATTTTATTGATTATCACAACAGTACCATGAATTGCAATCACCACAGCTCAGATACAGCAGCCAACTCTGAACACCTATTCAACTCTACCTGCTCATCACCAAGTAGCACACACACAGAGTAAACAAGTGAAGCTAGTGGAGAGTTTGGCCACTTAAAAGCCAGATCAACTTGTCATGTATTAGTGGAGACCAAAAAAAGAGGTAAAAAAAAAAGTTTCTTCCCCCATATCTTCTGGGTGCTTAAATAGGTACCTGCAAACATGTTAGCTTTAGTCCTGTTGAGAAGCGTTATACAAATGAAATGTATTATTATTATTAAATATTATTACCTGTGTCAGTGTGATAAATGCTACACATAGTGTAACAATATCACATATAGAGAGCTGTCATAAAGTCAGCTGACCCAGATATGTCAGTAAAGTCTATTTAAATCTGACTAACATTCGTTACCACTAATGAGCTACTATTCATACCACAACAGGTAAAGCTTTAGCTGCAAAACCCAACACCCCAATATATGTTGAACTGAGCAATGATGCTTTTCACCCTTCATGACTCCAGCTTTTGATTTGTATGAAAAAGACAGGGAAAGGGTTATTGCATCATACATACATTACAGTATTGTGTCGTGCTCAGAGTGAATTTTATATGCTTCTGCCTTTTTGGATACTTTAAATTAAATTGTCATTTTAGCCACAGGTTATTAATTGTGGTAGAAGAATCACCGCACACTGCTGATGGATATAATAGCAGTTCTTTAAATTGGCTTTGTGGGAGTATATTCACAGTGGTTTGGCTTCATAATAACACTGTGGTTGATTCAATCCCAAAATAATAGCAACATAATCCCCATTCTGAACATAATAACAGTCCTCCAGAGACAAGTATAATGAAAATGAGTTGCACTATATGACTCCAACTATCCCTCAGAGATCGCAGAGGACCCCGCTCTATTCCCTAAGTCCATAATGAATATGCTTATTACTTCATTTCCTCTTTGGTTTCACTTTCCCCTGAAATGACAGCACGTGTACGGTCTGTAAAGTCAAGGTTGTGTATGTGGTTGTCATCGTATTACACTAAATGAAAAGTTACAAATGTACATAAACACAGCTTTGTTGGTTCCCGGACCTTAGGACACATCTGTGTAAGGTATTAGTGTATTTGATATATTGGAGCAGAAAAGCAATTTGATTCCTGTCGGAGTTTCCCCACATCACTGGAGCTCGATAGAGGAGATTTATTGGCTGTAATGTAGAAATATTATACACCTTCATGAGTACATTTTTTGTTTGAAAATTATTGTTATTGTTCCCACTCACAACATTTATTTTCCTGTTCTCCTCCCCAGATGAGCGTTTTCCATCAGATGCCACAGTGGAGTTCGTCTTCTCCTCTGGACCAGAGAAGATCAAAGGTTGGTTCACTCTACCACTTCAAATTCTTCCTCATGTCTGTTCTACTTTGTAACTTCAGATTTGTCAAATGAGTAAAACACGAAGAAGAAGGAAACAAATGCAGATGAAAGGAAATGAAATGTTTCTTTCCTCAGGTCGTGAGTACCAGAAAAACGACCCAGCTGTCACAGTCGACTACAACACTGCCGACCCAGTGGTGCGCTGGGATTCCTATGAGAACTTTAACCAGCGATACCAGGACAGCCTAGAGGGTAACACGCCAACTGTTTTCTGTGAATCTCCTGCCAGCTTAAACTGTGAATTGAAAGAATAGCCAAGGACAAAATCAGCTGAATAAAATTCAATAGATTTGTTTCGTGATTATGTGTGTGAGCAGATTAACAGTGCGTGTAAATCTGTAAATAATTCCAAGGATACAAAAAATACAGTTGTCGACTTTCATCAGTCTAAAATATAATGCTGCCATTAGTCAGGATTTTTGTTTAGACCGGCAGAAACTTAGTGTCAACAATATGTGTATGTGAAATGCAAATCCACAAGCAGAGAGGAGAGATATTTCTCGATTGGAGATTTACCTACTGTTTGTCAACCTGTTCACACAAATAATATAAAAAAATGGGTCTCCTACTTCAGTTTGAAACTCTGTGAACTGACCTTTCTTTCCTGTTTTGTTGTAGACATTGCTCACACGAGAGGTCCTCTTGATGGCAGCCTCTACGCTCAGATAAAGAAGCGTAGAGGACCTGGCTCTGGGTCTCTCACCTCAACCGGTGGCAGCAGCCCAGGGGTGAGCCTTCCCGAAGATAGGCCTGATCACCTCATTGCTCAAGGGTCAGATTCCGCCCTCTCGGGCCATTCTGTCCATTTGAACCAATCATCTGACCGCCAGGAGGAGTCCATTCGTCCACCACCTCCAACCAGACAGGAAAGAGAGGAGCTTGAACGTCTCCTTGGAGGCATAGAGGGAAATCGAGATGGAGAGCGGGAGACTGCCATCTTGGATGACGGGGATTCGCTGCCCTCGGAACGAACTGGGACATTGAGGCTCAGCCGGTCCTGCTCCTGTAGGGATGGTTACCGGTCCCAGCGCTGCGCAGAACCTGGCTGTGACCACACCCTCCTCATGCCAAATGGTTACTGCCTTGATCGGGCTCCCGGCACCAATGGGCACCACGGTGCGACGCCTTCTGCTACCCCAAACACAGCTGCTCCTCCATCACACATGGATCTGTGCCAGCACTACAGTCCCCACCCCCACCAGTCCCTCCCGCCTCCAGATTTGGTTTGGGACCGCCAGAGTGGCCCCCCGCACTACCTGCACCGCTCCTGCTCAGAGGTTCCCTCATCTCGACATATTTGCCCATACCCATCCCCAGACATCACCCCCCACTCTCACAACCCCCTGCATCACAACCCTCTGTCTGCCCCGGGTCGCATCTGCTGTCGAGAAGATGACTATGGTCCATACCACCACCCTCCTCCCGCCCATAGCCACCATCACGCCCATGCTCATGCACACCGCCCCAAGCCCTCCACCAGCCCTACCTACCATGACATAATGCTAATGGATGGTCTGCCGCCACCAGGCTGCCCTTGCAGAGACTGTGCCATCAGGAGGGAAGACTCAGCGGCTTATCATGGTCTGAGGATTGACCGAGGTGACAGGTTTCACTGGGATAGAGAGGCGGAGCTTCAGCAGAGGGAGGTGGGGCTCAGAAGACCCAGGGAGACTGAGTTATCCAGAGGGCCAGAGCTTCACTGGGAGAGGGATGGTGGGCTGAGGAGAGGCAGAGAGCTGTCCCTCCACTGGGAAAGAGACAGGGAGGCTGAGCTGCAGTGGGAGAGGGATCGGGAGGCTGAGTATTGGCACCGGAGAGCCACTGTAGCCTCCTATGGCCCGCAGGGTCACGATCTTCCAGCCTTCACGTTTGACCCCTTGCCGTCGGGTCATCCAGCTTATCCCGAGGCGTCGAGATCTCATGCTCATTCTCATCTGGACCTCAAGTACAGCAGCAGCAGCAGCGGTTACCAAACACCCCGCCAAGCTTGCCCCTACTCACCGTACCAGCCCTCGCCATCAGAAAGCAGGGGCTACGCCTCTGGCTACCAGTCTGAGTCTACGTCACCGCTGCCACCTGCATCTTCCATGACAGGGCCCTGCAACCATAGCAACGGACCGGCAGAGCACAACCACAATCAACAACACCCAGACTCACAGCAGTCATATGGTTCTGACTCACACACTGGTGAGTCTCAATGAAACAAAAAAACAGTGTTTTCTTGAAGTGGGAACCAGGAAAGGATAAATAACTGATAATCAAAAACAGCATCCACCAATCATTGGTGCTTAGCTCAACAGATGCCTTGCATATTACTCACAAACTGCCTCTTCTTCAGTTGCCAACCTCAGCTGATTCTTCCTTCACGGATGTTAAAGATTGTAAATTTATTCCTCTCCATTCTCAGATGGCCTTCGTAGTTCTGGAGAAAGTGTTGGCTGGAGGGATCACATTACCCATGGGTCCTTTAAGAGGGTCCACAGAGAAGGCCATGGTGCGTGCTCCACGCCATCGGACATGTCTGGACCGCCCACTCCTGTCCACACCAGCAGCCCTTTACGCACCCAGGAAAGGTATTCTACCATTTCTCCTTCACAATGTCAAATACTTCTGTCATTACATGTATGGTTCGCTATTGGGTTTGGAAAAGGAAGGATAAAAATATTGAAAGTCACATTATTTGACGCTCTTTTATTTGAAGGTCATTTTAACCAAAAAGCATCTCCATGTAGTTTTACAACTCAAGCCAGTGAGCAAATGAAAAGATATGCTCTGAGCCTCTGAGGACCCAATGTCCTGACGGTTGGTTTTAAGGCTCAGTGTCTGAATACAGGCTGTGTGCATTTCTCTGTGGACCGAGACCTTTGAAACTCTCACTGTATAAATCCAGAACCTCAACCTGATTTAGAATGAAACAACACATTTAATAACGCTAATCAGCAGATGACTAAATAGATAGGTTAGCATTTCTCTAGCTCACCAACAGGTCTGTGACAGTAATACTCATGTCTGTCCATTTAGCCCCAGTCCAGGAGGGAGGGAGTATGAGATCCGGACAACAGACATCCTCAGCAGTGACTATGAGGCGCCCCAGCCCCAGGAAAGACACTATAGTGCTGATAATATTGTCCAGGAATCCCCAGAGAGCCAAAGAAGCAGCACAGAGCCGCCATATGTGTCACCCGCCAAAGACACACAGTCATACACAACCACACACACAGAAGCAGAGCTCCACAACCACTGCACTTCACAAACAGACCTATCTCCTACAGCTCCCCACCAGCAGCACTGTAGCCCAGAAATGCCGTCCGCTCCTTCCTTTAATTCTGTGACACCAACCACATCAAACCAAAGACACTGCCAGGTTCCATCTTCCCCTATCCATGCTCTATCCACCCCAAACACACACACCCAACCTGGCCCTCTCAATCTCCAGACCCCCCATCCATCAGAGGCTGCTGTTGTGCCTCCCAGTGTGGCACAGGCAGTGTCCCAGCCTCAGAGCCAGACCCCGGCCCGGGCCATAGGACCGATCCCTTCCGATGTCAGTGGATTTTCTCCAACCATCGAAACTCACTCTCCAAAAGCCACTAACACCCAGGCCCCTGCATCCCCCACCACAGCTTCACCATGCTCCCCCCAGCCAACATCCAACAGCATGGAAGGCTCCCCTGTCTCAGATGCCCCAGTTCCTGGCTTTGCCACCTTGGGAAGGAGGTTAATGTTGAGCAGTACCGAACATCCGAACCATGCTCAGCAGCACGGGCCCCCACATCACCACTTCCCGGCCACGGAGCACAGTGCTACTCTAGACACTAACAAGAGGCACTGCTACCCTACTCAAACCCCTCAGCTTCACCCTTCCTCCTTTTCCAACTACTCCACCATCTCCATACCCCTTCCTCACCCCCAACCGCCTCTGCCAGAGAAGCGCCACTTGGCCGCCCAGTCAGGTTCACCAGGTGATGGGGTAGGGACTCTGAGGCCAGCAGTGGTGGGCAATGGGCCTCCCCCTTCTTCCAGCACCACCCAGCATCAGCACCACGTTACATTCTCTCCCACCGTCGGGGAAATTGCCCCCCCTACGGGCCAGAATGAAGGAGTTGGCTCTGTGGAGTTCGAGAATGGAAACAGGGTCGGTGTGAAGTTTGTCCAGGACAGCTCAAGGTTCTGGTACAAGCCTGGCATCTCCAGAGAACAGGGTGGGTCTTCCTTTACTTTAATCAAGTGTAGTTTGCTACAATGTATAGTCTTGTTTTCTTTAGATTGTCGATTAAAAAGCTTCCTAATATTTAGTTTGTTCTTGGCTGCAGCAATCGCAGCTCTGAAGGAGAGAGAGCCGGGAACATTCCTGATCAGAGACAGTAACTCTTTCCAGGGGGCGTATGGCTTGGCCCTGAAGGTGGCTACACCTCCTCCCAATGTCAACAACCACAGCAGCAAAGGTAATTAGATTTATTATGTCAATGCCATGAAAAAATATCGCAAGAAGTAGTGTCACAAACAGCCGGAGAATTTAGCCATTCAAGGCATCTTACTCACTCAGCAGTACTGCTGTCCTCAGTTGACAATGATATTTGCAACTAACTGATGTTCAACCTCTGCTGTTACAGCCAGTGATCCTCTGGAGCAGCTGGTTAGACATTTCCTGATAGAGACAGGCCCTCGAGGAGTCAAGATTAAAGGGTGTCAGAATGAGCCATTCTTTGGTAAGAACTTTCAGGCCTGCTTTTTATGGGGTTAAGGGGAAAATATTGAGATTTAACTGAAACTACGGGAGAAAGCTTAACGTATACGTCTTTTCGGTGTTTGGAAATGTGAGAAGTTTTTCCTGTTAATCTCTTTTCTCCAGGCAGTCTGTCAGCTCTGGTCTACCAACACTCCATCACCCCCATTTCTTTGCCCTGTGCTCTGAAGATCCCAGAAAAAGGTTGGTACTGCTCAGGTTTTCAAAAGAACTGTGATGAATGAATATTTTTCATTATTGATTACAATTCTCCTCATAAATTTCTGTCCAAAATTTTTAAAAATCCATGTAACAGGTAACTCGACAAATAACAGCAACAGATACTGGTAATTCAGGCTGGGAGTAGAAATCTTCTGTCTTTTTGATTTATTATTACATAATAGGTAACAAACGTTTCCTGTGACTCTGTTTGATCGTGCAGTTATTAGCATTGTGGCCTCACATCAGGAGAGTTCTCCTTAAGCTTCCATAGTCCATAGACCATAGACTTGCAGGTTTCTAAAATGTGAACATTAATTTGTATGACAGTGTGAATATTTTTCAGCCCTCTGGACTCATGAATTAAAACATAGTTTGTCCACTAGAGGGCACTGACACAATGTCAATATGGGTCTTGTCCGTCATTTAAATTTTACTTTTACCTTAAATACTTTAATTTCATTGTTGGCTTCTAAAATCAAATATATTCACATTAGGTTTACATATGACTTTAATCTAGGTGGGTAAATGAATGTGAATGGTTGTTTGTCTCTGTATGTTGAACCTGCATTTTTGTAGACAATAATAATAACAATCTTTGAGAAGTTAATCACAACAGAAAATACACTTTAAAGAAAAACTGATTTGTTTGTGTGTGGACAGACCTGACTGGAGATGTCCAGGAGGTTCAGCCTGTGAGTAACATCAGCACGGCGGCCGACCTGCTGAAACAAGGAGCAGGTGAGTCCTCCATTGGACTCCTTCCTCGTACACACACACATACACTTTTACATCATCATACACAAATATCACACTCAGATGCAGCCAAAATTTCTGTTGTCTTCCACCTCCAAAATAATATTGGACATAGAAATATCACAATTGTGTGAAGTTGAATTTTTCTGTGACTCTCTCTCCTGTCAGCCTGTAACGTCCTCTACCTGAACTCTGTGGAAACGGAGTCTCTGACTGGCCCTCAAGCCATTGCCAAGGCAACAGATGCCACCTTTGGTCGTAACCCACGTCCCGCCGCCACTGTGGTCCAGTTCAAAGTGACATCCCAAGGTATTACGCTCACGGACAGCCAGCGCAGGTGAGACTTCCCCATGGAGTCATTCCGAAAAATAAAGTGATGTTCTTATTTATTTGATGAATCATGACCAAAAGGAACCGTCTTCTCTCTGCTCAGGCCTCTAATCTTTACTACAAGCTCTCTGAGATCAGGCTGCTAATTCTCATTTTAAATCCCTCTAACAGGGGTTGGGGTCTTAAACCTGCATTCTATGTAATGACCATCAGGGGGCGACTCCACTGGTTGTTAAAAGAAGGCAGATTACATTGAAGTCTTTGGCAAAATGTCCATCATTCTGCCTTGATATATTAGCTCAGTTCACATTTTGGTCTCATTCTCTAGTGAAGTCGTTTAATACAACATGATGTCAATTTAAATGATGGTCCCAAATGGAGGAAAATTGCCCAGAAAATGGGGGATGGATCAGGGGGCAGGGTGTGTGACTGACAGACTGTACCACCCAATCAAGATGGAGTACAGAGCAGACCAGACTCCTCCACAGCTCTACCTTCTCTCTAAGCATTCATCTGGTTTCAAAGAACCAAGATCGCCGACAGAAAAGTTGCAATCTGAAAGCTTGAAAATTAGGATTCACAAAATTGATCGTTTAAAAATGTTTTACCAGACAGACGTCACTATCTTTCCTATAACTCCTACTCAGTGCTTTAAAACTTTAAAAGTGTTTTTAAATTTGATTATGCATATTCTTGAAACTGCAACAGTTTTGGAAGGCTATATATATATATATATATATATATACATACACACATACACATATATATATATATATATATATATATATATATACATACATACATACACACACACACACGCACACACACACACACACACACACACACACTGCTCAAAAAAAAATAAAGGGAACACTAAAATAACATCCTAGATCTGAATGAATGAAATATTCTTATTAAATACTTTATTCTTTACATAGTTGAATGTGCTGACAACAAAATCACACAAAAATTATCAATGGATATCAAATTTATTAACCCATGGAGGTCTGGATTTGGAGTCACACTCAAAATTAAAGTGGAAAAACTCACTACAGGCTGATCCAACTTTGATGTAATGTCCTTAAAACAAGTCAAAATGAGGCTCAGTAGTGTGTGTGGCCTCCACGTGCCCGTATGACCTCCCTACAACGCCTGGGCATGCTCCTGATGAGGTGGCGGATGGTCTCCTGAGGGATTTCCTCCCAGACCTGGACTAAAGCATCCACCAACTCCTGGACAGACACAGTTGGTGGATGGAGCGAGACATGATGTCCCAGATGTGCTCAATTGGATTCAGGTCTGGGGAACAGGCGGGCCAGTCCATAGCATCAATGCCTTCATCTTGCAGGAACTGCTGACACACTCCAGCCACATGAGGTCTAGCATTGTCTTGCATTAGGAGGAACCCAGGGCCAACCGCACCAGCATATGGTGTCACAATGGGTCTGAGGATCTCATCTCGGTACCTAATGGCAGTCAGGCTACCTCTGGCGAGCACATGGAGGGCTGTGCGGCCCCCCAAAGAAATGCCACCCCACACCATTACTGACCCACTGCCAAACCGGTCATGCTGGAGGATGTTGCAGGCAGCAGAACGTTCTCCACGGCGTCTCCAGACTCTGTCACGTCTGTCACATGTGCTCAGTGTGAACCTGCTTTCATCTGTGAAGAGCACAGGGCGCCAGTGGTGAATGTGCCAATCTTGGTGTTCTCTGGCAAATGCCAAACGTCCTGCACAGTGTTGGGCTGTAAGCACAACCCCCACCTGTGGACGTCGGGCCCTCATACCACCCTCATGGAGTCTGTTTCTGACCGTTTGAGCAGACATGCACATTTGTGGCCTGCTGGAGGTCATTTTGCAGGGCTCTGGCAGTGCTCCTCCTGTTCCTCCTCGCACAAAGGCGGAGGTAGCGGTCCTGCTGCTGGGTTGTTGCCCTCCTACGGCCTCCTCCACGTCTCCTGATGTACTGGTCTTGCTCCTGGTAGCGCCTCCATGCTCTGGACACTACGCTGACGGACACAGCAAACCTTCTTGCCACAGCTCGCATTGATGTGCCATCCTGGATGAGCTGCACTACCTGAGCCACTTGTGTGGGTTGTAGACTCCGTCTCATGCTACCACTAGAGTGAAAGCACCGCCAGCATTCAAAAGTGACCAAAACATCAGCCAGAAAGCATAGGAACTGAGAAGTGGTCTGTGGTCACCACCTGCAGAACCACTCCTTTATTGGGGGTGTCTTGCTAATTGTCTATAATTTCCACCCGTTGTCTATTCCATTTGCACAACAGCATGCGAAATTGATTGTCAATCAGTGTTGCTGCCTAAGTGGACAGTTTGATTTCACAGAAGTGTGACTGACTTGGAGTTACATTGTGTTGTTTAAGTGTTCCCTTTATTTTTTTGAGCAGTGTAGTTTATTATTATCTTTAAAACAAACTTTTTCCTTTTGATATATTTGTATTTCTTCCTCATTCTTTAGTATAGTTTTGCCTGGGCGAAAAAGACTAAATACTGTTTGATATTTGTTTTGTCCCTTTTAGGGTTTTCTTCAGGAGACATTACCCAGTCAACAGTGTAACGTACAGCAGCGTCGACCCTAAAGACAGGAGGTGGGAAATTAAAGGACTAGATAGATCCTACTTGATTCCAGCTAACCTGTAATCAGCAAAATTCGCCCCAATCAGTCATTCACTCCACACATCATCCTTCCTTGCATTTGTGGCTATGAGTCCATGCATGGTTTAGGAGTGCATTTGTTTGCCTTTGAATGTGTGCGAGCATGCACGAGACGGGTCATTGTGTTGTGTGAGCACGTTGGCTATTGGCCACGGCTTCAGCTGCATCAGCTTGTTTGGCTTGTGTGTGTCTGAGTCTGGTTTCTCTCTCTTTCTCTCCCTCTGTCTGTTGTAGGTGGACTAACTCAGACAACACAACTGTTAAGTAAGTGCTGCGATTGTGTTTGTGAGTCAGAGTTAGTGACAGTGTGTGCATTTGTTTTCATGCGTTATAAAAAAGAAGTGTATGTTCTCCTGTGCAGGAGTAGGTTGTGGCTGATTCAAATGTGTTGCATGGCATCAGATGGCGTGTGAGGCTTGGCCACATCCTTACACAAATATGATTTGGTCATTGTTGACTTCCATGTTACGTAAAACTAAATCTACCATCATAGTTAACCCTGTAGTCTGCTACAAACCCAGCCTGCCTGTCACTTCCTGTCATGCTCAGTAACGTGCCCCCTCAAATCCTCTTTCCTCTCGCAGGGTGTTTGGTTTCGTTGCCAAGAAGCCTGGCAGTTTGGCAGAGAATGTTTGTCACATGTTTGCAGAGTTGGATCCCGAACAACCCGCCTCTGCCATTGTCAACTTCATCAACAAGGTCATGCTGTCGCAGCGCCGGTAGACGAAGACATGGGCAATGGTGTGCGGTGTATAGTGTCATTGGGAAGGCCCAGTGTTCGTGTTCTCAGTTTGGACCATAATCTTTATCCAACAGTTGATTATGTCAAAAGTTCTGTTTGTAAATACGCTCACATTAGTTGATGATCCAAAGCGATAGTTTATGTGCCATTGTGCCACACTGTGTCCTTAACAGCCCCCACCTTTTCAAAAAGATAACACAACATTTAAATTTTTTAGAATGTGAAAGATGCAAAGTGTTTAAACAAAACCATGATGTGTAATACTACAACTCCTCTGAGTGTGAGGAGGCTTCAGAGGAGGAGACATTGACATCTGACAGGGATCCACTCCTGAAGGATTGCTGGGTTAACTGGCTGCTTCTGGGACTTGCCAGGTATCATGAAGCTAGTTAACTCTGAAATAGACTCAGAAATCACAGAAGGAAGTTCAGTTTATTTTGAAGGACCATCTGAACCTGCTCCCATAACAAGAGGGTAATGGGTTCGGGTTCTAAATTGTCCGTAGGTCTGAGTCTGAGTGTGAGTAGCTGTTGGTCTCTGTCTCTGTATGTTGGCCCTGTGATGGACTGGCGACCTGTCCTGGGTGTACCCCGCCCTCACGCAGTGTGAGCTGGGGTTGGCTCCGTAACCACCCCGACCGGGAAACGGATAAGCGGTAGAAAATGAATGCAAGAATGAATTACAGTAGGATAATTACTTTATTTCCATCTCTGAGTATGAACATGCATGAATGACTATGAAGCTGAAAAGATAATTGAAGTATTATTGAAATCACAGGAAATACTACTACTAAATCAAAAAACTACCATTCGACTGATTCATATCAAAGTCACAAAATCTTTGCATTTACTCTGTTCTAGCCGTGTGAATATTCAGGTGCGTTCAAAAAATGTGAATACCTGATGCCATTGCATGTTAATTGGCTTCTAAGTGAAGATTTTGCCTCTTTAAATAGAGCTCAGAGCTGAACAGGTAAACCGAGAGATGACTTTACAAACAGCTTCATGATACCACTGAGACCAACACAGCCAAACTGAGCTGACACAGGTCCCTGCTAGATGTTGGTGAAATCCAGCTTCTATCACCAGCTGCTGTTCAGGTAACCAGTGATATAAGAGTTTAAAGCTGCTTTAAGGACACAGCAGACTGAGCAGCCACTGTGGCCGAGCAGAAAGTCCAAAACTTCAACCTAATAGCTGCCTTAAAAAAAACAAAAAAAAAACAGCAGGTGTTTATACTCTGCATTGTTACAAAATCCTTTATTTTTTTTTGTTTGAAACAGTGACCAAAGCCAAGATGATGTCATTTAGGTTCTATATCTAGAGATGTGTGTATAGCTTGTTTAAAGCCACATGCCTTCAAACGCACCACAGCACACATTTAAATTACAACTGACAATCAGGTTTTCTTTCTCACTCACATTCACTTTAACGTCTTAATCAGAGCGAGTGAGAGCCGTAACTCTCTAATGAAAGGAAATGTGAAGTTTTTAACTTTAAATAAGAGTATGTATGAGAGGGAGTTGTGTGTGTGTGTGCGTGTGTGTGTGTGGAGGGTATTTAGGTTAATATGATGGGTAGGTTGATGTTGCATCCATCTTTTAAAGAAATGTATGTGAAACGGGGAAAAAGCTTGACAGGAAAGTTGTACAGTGTAAAATCACAGGACACATTTGATGTTGATTCACTGCTTCACAGACGGGACATTATCAAAGAGGAGACAAGTAAACACACGGAGGCAGAACAGACGTACTTAACCAAAGAAAAAGCACTCTTGTATTAATAAGCTTTTTATCCAACTATATTTTTTTACGTATGGCTTCCTGTATTGTTACTATGCATTTATTTAGTGTGTTGCCTTGTTTGGTAATGACCTAGAAAAACACTACTTGTATTACAGCGATAATATATTGTGTGTTTACTTGTTGATCTATATTATGTAGTAATATATTTCCACATGCAGCTATAGGACAGTATATGATACATAAAAAGGAACATTTGGTTGTTTTTGAAAATAATTTCTAATTTTGTATGCAAAAAGCTGAAGAGTAGAATTAAACACAAATGTGGTACCTAAATTGATTGAGTCATTGAGTCATTATTTTGGGTTAAATGATATTTGGCTTCATAAACAGAAAATTTTGTCACAAATGTCTCTGTGAAAGTTTAGTTTTTCATATTTAATATTCAAGGTTTGCAGGAGGATTTCATAATTGAAAAACATTTCTGTGAATTTGTAATTTTTTTATATTTGTAGATGGTGTTTTTTGTTTGATTACAAATTTACACACAGATTGTCACTGTTCACACAAACACTGAGACAGCTCTACCTCTATACATTTTCACCTCTGCGCACATCGGTCTGAGTGGAGGAACAAGTGCAAGGTTTTCTCTGAACTGGTAAGTTAACAGCTGCCACGCAGGAAAACACTGAATCACTGCTGGACAGAAAAAATGTAAATATAGTTCCATTTCTCCGAGATATTTCCTTTTTATTTTCTTTTGTTTGGCCAACAGTCTGATGCCCAAATATTTTCTGTTTTCAATGAGAGAAGCATCAGATCCTCACATTTTTCAAGCAGAAACCAGGAGAGATTCAACACATGACAAATAACTCACAAAACATACTTATGTTTGTTAACAATTTTATTTATTCATAATTCCTTTTAATATATTTTTTAGTACCAAACAAATATATACACTGCATTTTTTTAAAACTCTTGTAAAATCTTTTCAATCAAAACTTTACAAACAACTGTCCCTTTAAAAAAAAAAAAAAAAAAAAAGTCAAATCATAATTACTTTTTAGTCATTGTATGTCCATGGTAACATTACCCTTGTACAGATGCTGCTGAATACTTGTAAAGAGTCCACGTCTATGATACACTCCTTGCCTGACACATTGAACATGCGGAAACAGTAGGTCTGTCAGACCATTATTGCTAGTAATCATCATGTTCACACCATTGTGAAGATAACGTATACAGACTGGATTTTTATTTAAGGCTTTAATATTCCTCTAATTAGTGTAGCTGAACCAGGAGTTTAACTGATCAATAACCTGTGACTGGTGATACTGAGCAGAGATGATGTCACATCGTTGCATGTTAGCAAGTCAAGTTTGTGTATTGTTTCCTCTGTGATACAACGACCCCTACTCTGAATCTAAAAAAAAAAAAAAAACGGCGTGCTTAGACTTGCCAAGATGACGGGTAACTAGAAATAACTTAGCTTTTCCTTTAAAAACGTGATATATTAAATGTGCCAATTGCATTTTAAACTTAAACAGTTAAACAACACAACAAAACAACCTGCAGCTGTAACAGTATGTCCCAATCTCATAGTGCAGTAACAGTTATAAAAAGATCTCTTGTGCTAGTTTCACACTTCAAACAGCAGAGAACTCAGTAGCCTGCAGTCAACAGTGTTGCAATAAGAGTCATTCAAGTTACACTGAAGGAGGCTCTTCAACAGAGACGGGCAGAGCTAAGTGTAAATTAAAGCGCCATTGTCAGCAGGGAATGTTCCTCCTCTTTTTACAGAGAAGAGCTTTCTCTGACATTTGCCCTGATTCTAAAACAGGACCACAGAGCACTGCTTGGCAATGACGTGTTCACTTTGCCTCCATTTTCATATCTGAAATAGCAAAACTGCCTTTTTAAAAAGTTGTATTTTCCACATGATGCATTCAAACCCAAGCATTCAAGTGGAAACCAAAAGTGTCTGTGGGTAATATCCATTCCCAGAAAAGGCAGATGTAGTAAAACAAGTCTGGCCCTCTAATGCAAAAGGTCATGGAGCTCCATTTTCACTTGCTGATGTCTAACCAAAACAACAGAACCACTCATCTGCTGCCTCTGGGGTGTACAATGAAAACAAACCAAAAAAATGGCTGCTGCCTTTCACAATACCCCCTTTCCATAGCTAAAAGCTTCATTCAGTGTTTTAGCGCAGAGAAGCCCAATTTGGTTTTTATGCTTGGAACATCATCTCCCACCTCCTCTACAGAAACCATCCCCGTGTTCCTGGACTCACTCAGATTGGATGAGGACTGAGGCCGGGGGTGAGTGGGTGGACGAATGGTGCCGGAGCCACTCGCCTGTGTGGTGGTATGTGGTGTTGGAGCCGCAGTCTATGTAGCGATAGGCCTCCAAGCTGTTCTGGGATGACCGCACCATGTATGAGGTTTTCACTGATGTCCTGAGAATAGATGAACATACCAAGGAGTGAAGGGCCTGCTGCTGCATGAAGTGACCACAGAGCTGATCAACCGGGGGACAAGTGTATCAGCAGAAACACTAATTTCCAGTGTGTTACATGATTGTTATTTTGTAAACAAAGCAAAAATTATCTACACCAACCAGCCATTACAACCACCTGCCTAAATATTGTGTAAGGCTCCTTTTGCCACTAAAAGAGTCCTGACTCTGGAGGTCTGGATTCTTCTAGACCTCTGAAGCTGAGCTGTGCAATCTGGACCATGATGTTAGCAGCAGATCTTTTAAGTCTTGGAAGTTGTGAGCTAGAGCCTCCATTGTTCTGGAACAATGAAACAACGAAAACCTCGAACTGGTTGTTGTTCCGAAAGCCTTCCTGAACTGTTGTTGCAGTGAAGCAGGAAGTATTATCCTGCTGAAAGAGGCCACTGACATTAGAGAATACTGCTTCTATGAAGGGCTTATCTTCTTCCCATTATGCATCCTGGTGCTATGTCTTCCACAGGTAGGTGACACATACCTGATGCATCAGGCCAGACCACCTCCTGCTATTCTGGTTCAGTTCTGATGCTCATGTATCCACTTGTAGGTTTTGGTGGTGAACTGTGGTCAGCATGGACACCCTGACTGACCTGCTGCCACACAACAAAATGTGATGCTCTGTGTGTTCTGACAGCTTTCAATCAGAATGAGCATGAACTTCTTCAGCTGTTTGATGCAACAGAAGAGCTCAGACTACACGGTCCAGCCTTCACTCCCCGTGACCATCAATGAGCCTTGACCCCTGTTCCTGCAGTTCAATGCTTTTCCTTCCTTGCACACTTTTGGTAGGTCCTACCCGCTGCTGTCCAGGAACATCCCACTGAGCTGCAGTGTTGGAGCTGATCTGACACCGTCGTCTACACATCACAGTTTGGTTCTTCTCAGTTGCTCATTTTCAAACTGGAGCATTTTTCTGCTTCAACATCAAATTCAGGACTAAATGTTTACCTGCTGCCTTATAGACCCCACCCCACCCCAGTTGTGAAGATGTAGCAGAGGACAGCGGGCTCCTTTCTACTCCACAGTACACCGATGTTAATACATATGTCTGTTTACTTCAGCCAGATTTAAGTACAGAACTTTACATGGCTTAATTTTATTTGTGTCAGAACATCTTCCAACTCCGTGAAGAACAAGGTCAAAAAACATAAAAACAAATAAGTGATAAAATCAGAATGAAGCATCTTCTCAAAGAAATAAGTAACTTACTGCACAAATATGACAATGTTGTGGACCTTGATGCTGGGCATGGTACAGAAGGCACTGAAAAAGACCGAGCAGAAGAAGTTTAGATCAATGAATTGATTTCTGGATTGAAAACCAACAATTTAGCAGATCTGAACTCAACACTGTTCTGTAAACTAATCAGTCTACTCATTTTATCTCTGTAATTTCAGTTCCCCGAAATGCCATGTCTAAATTCAATACAGGACTTTTCCCCTACACAGTTTGATGACTTTGTGAATAGCACTATGGCCGAACTGTGTTCAAATTTTGATTCTGTGGCTCTTCTGAAAGAGAAAATAATGAAACAGAGGAGGCTGGCTCTGTGGTATAGCCCTCAAACTCAGGACTTAAAGCAGACATTGCGGAAATAAGAAAGGAAATTGCGGTGCATTAATATAGGTTATTCCTACCTGGGCTGGAAAGAAAGCTTATAAACATATTTTTTTAAAAAAAGCTCTTTGCATTGCCAGAGCTCATACTATTTAGCGTTGATAGAAGAAAACAAAAACAGTCCCAAGTTTCCCTTCAATACTGCAGCCAGGCTGAGAGAGTCATAACTCAGTGGAACCACTGATTCCTTTAGCTCTTAGCAGGGATGACTTTATGGGCACAATCAGAGCCAAAATTCACCAGCTCTTACCTGCAATTGGTAGTAGTCTGCTATCAAATGCAGCAGCTTCTCAATCCACTGTAACAGCTACTTTGTATTTGGAATCTTTTACACCTTTAAATCTCTCGGAACTAGTTTCTATAGCTTCATCGTCTAAACCATCAATTTGTCTTTTAGACCCAATACCTACCAGGCTATTTAAAGATGTTTTTCCACTAATTAACATCTATATTCTCGATCTGATCAGTGTGAGTTTATCTTCAGGTTATGTACCATAGCCTTTCAAGATTGCTGTTATTAAACCTCTCCTTTAAAGACCTAATCTTGATCCAGATGTTTTGGCTAATTACAGACCCATATCTACTCCTCCTGTCATTTCCAAAATTCTTGAAAAAGCAGTTGCAAGCCAATTATGTGAACATCTGTATAGGAATAACTTGTTTGAAGAGTTTCAGTCAGGTTTTAGAATTCATCATAGCACAGAAACAGCACTGGTAAATGTTACCAACATCATTCTAATGGCTACAGATAACAGATTGGCCTCCATACTTGTCCTGTTAGATCTTAGTGGTGCTGTTGACATATCCTTGCATTCATTGCATTCATGTCAGTGCTTGCTCTTGGAGGGATATGTTGGGTCTCTTTAACAACTCCATAAAGAGTTTGGTCTAGACCTGTTCTATATGTAAGGTGCCTTGATGTAACTTGGCAAACTGTTAAATTGGTTGTTTTCCAGTTAAAGAGGTACAGCTTCTTCTTCTCAGCCTGTGAAAAAAAGTCTTCCAATATCTAATGTTACATCCACACTATCATTATTTTGATTTTAAAATGCATTTCTTTTTCTGTTTTACTTTGACAACTCCAGCGTGTTGAAGTCTTGACCAAATATTAGTCCTCGGTGATGTCACCCATGTAGGAGTCATTGCTTTTGTAGCAAACATAATTACTCCTAGTCTCATAAATAACTTGAGCATCCTTTTCAGCCAATACATGGTTTTTGTTTTTACATGACAGTGAAAATAGTTTCGAGAATCAACACTTACTATACATAGGGTGCATTTCTGCCAATCTCCACACTGACGGTGTAGTTCACCTGCAGAAAATTAGAAGTTACACAAGAACAAAGCTAAATGTATTGTCATCTAAAGAGGAAGTGAAGTAACTTCAGAGGAATAACATACATTATTACCCAAATCATACTGTGGAACTCCAACACCTTCAAGATTTCCTACATTGCTGTTGTTTTGGTTAAAATAGTTAATAAAAACAAAATTATGTAATTCTTTCATTTTTCCAGGTTTCTCAGCTTCATAAAAAGTTTTTCAAAGTCTAAAGCACAAATGTTAATCAACAGAAATACATTTGCATGTGTCAGTGAGTGTTTCCTGGCACTAAATAAACTACAGGTTATTCAGTGCAATAGATCAAACCCACTATGTGTTTTTAATGTCTTCACATATTTAACCTTTAGCAGGACAGTTTTTCAGGATTCTGAAAGCTCAAACAGAGCTGATGCCCTGTAGCAGCCATATTGTGGTGTACTGATGATGCTTCATTTGCTGCATGACATCTATATCAGGGATCACTAATGTCACTGAAGCACAAGTGAGGATGTTTATTGTCCATCCAGAAGAATATTTGGTGGAAGACTAATCTCCCGTACCTGACGCTCACTGAGAGGCAGGATGGTGGTGGCATTGTCCAACTGTTGAGTGCCAATCACCATCTTCATGTAAAGGACCTGGCAGCTCACACTCTGAACCAGCATGGAGAAAAAGTTTGGGTTGCTGATGTTCAGTGTGCTCTAAGAAAAAGAAAGTGGAAAAAAAGACAAACAAAAATACCCACGAAAATCAATAGCCACACACCTGCCATATTCATTCAAAACAGGAGCCGTGACTGATAATATCTTCTCTGCACAAACAGAAAGTCACAAAATCTTTAGCAAGAAACATTTGAACAAACTAGTGGCTACTCATTGTCAGTGCAGAATAAACAGCTTTGACAAATCTGACTTTTGACAGAGAGAACATGTTGCTCAGGAACACATACTGTAACAGGCTGCAAGAGATACTTCAGGTGAAAATACAACAATTGGACACTGAAGTAATTCTCACACAAGGAGAAGACACTTTCTGACACCAGGTCTCACCTAGTTCTCTAAACAACACACATGTGTTTAGGATTCTGTGATTTTGAACAACTCTGAGACTCTCAGTCCCAGTTTCAAACTTAGCTGAGAGCAAGACAAAGTTTGGTCAGTTAATTGCTCCATCAGTAAAGTATCTGTCGGATAACAGAGAAAATATTGTTTTATAATTTTCCAAATTCTGAGGAGATGTACCGAAAGTGCCTGTGTAATCCACCAGATTTATTTTACAACCACACATGATGCAGAAAAGCATTAAACCCTCATGTTTGCAAATCGGATAGTAGAGCATGTTTTGATTTGACGGACTAATACATAATTGGCTCTAATTTGGATTCATCATACAAAGATTTCTTATGCCATATGAATTGGAATTACAGTGAGTCAAATTTAATTCAGCCTTTATATAAGTTGTGGTGCTTTGCAAATGTGAGTCAAAACTTACAGTCATATTCATCAGGACCTTCATATTGGAGTGGTCAAAGTAAACTGTCACAGAGCGTATCCCATCATCCACCACAACTACCGAGCGAGGGAACAGGAAAAAGGCAACAAGTGAAGATGCCAGGAGACACAACACAATTGACAGGACCACGTACAGCTTCCTGGAAAAAAGGAAAAGGTCCTCCTGCTGTTCAGATGTCATGAACCACATTAACAGAACAAAGCATCAGAATAAATGTTTAGTGAGCAGAAAAATCTAATCTTTTCCAAACACAAAAAAGTCACACACATCCAGAGGCAAGATAAAGTCAGACAGCCCTTTGGAAAACCATTTTCTACTTTGATTGGCAGCAAAATGGGATCTGACTTTCATCAGTTCAGGATCATGTCAATAATGAAATGAACACTATGTCAACCCTTTATGAGATGCTATTTTCAAGGCTCTAGTTTGAATTTGTCTGTCAAGAAATCATATTTAGAAGAGAACGTGAAGCTGACCTGCTCTATCCTGATTGGGTGGTACAATCTGTCAGTCACAAAGTAACCACACCGTCTCATCCATCCCCTGCTTTATGACCTATTTACCTCTAAATGGGGCCATAATGCTACAGTAGGATAATAAAGCTATCCAGCTTAATACAACTTTCTACCACTTATCCACTTTCGGGTCGTGGGGGGTGCTGGAGCCAATCCCAGCTCACACTGGGTGAGGGCGGGGTACACCCTGGACAGGTCAGCAGTCCATCACAGGGCCAACACACAGAGACAGAGACCAACAACCACTCACACTCACACCTCTTGGGCATTTCAAACTTATTTTAAGGGCACTAGAAAAAGCAACTTTTGAAACGAAAAACATTAAAAAGAACTAACATCAAGCTGTACTGAAGACTTGAAACCATAAAACTTAGTAAAAGACGTTTACTAAATCAACTAAGAAGTAGGGGCATTTTCCCATAGACCTCAATACAATCTGGCTTCGTTAACCAATCAGTTGAATCACCTCCTGATGGTCACAAGACAGAATTTAAGGCTCTTTAGCACTGACTTCACTTTACAGGCCCAGAATCCAGGTCCACTTCAATGGACGACTACAGTCAGTATAAAGAAGCATGGTGATTGAGCTAAAAACACACAAACAATTATATGAACACATCTGATGACATTTAGCAGGCTTTCTTCCCCTCTCTTGCCATTGTATTGATGGATTTTGGTTCCTTACGTTCTTTGTGGCCGCAGTCTTTGGTCACTGTATGGGATCAATGCAACCAGTTCATTCACTTGACCTATCAGGCAAAAGATAACAGGTCATGCAACACAATGGTTGGAGCTTCCTCTTCCAATACCCTGAAAGTTTGGCAACACAACAAACATCATAAAAAAAACTGCATCACCTTTGCTTTCAAAAAACAAACAAAAAAAAACAAAAAACACACACACACATGCAACAGTATACTAGGAGAGGAGGATTGTTGTGTTATTGCTCACCGCGCAGCACAGAAATCAGAATTGGCAGAGGAATGCAGATAAACTGTGTGTGGTTTACTAACTGTGCGTTTGTTTGCACACTGTGACCCCAAACAAGCTGCAAACTAAACACTGAAACGTTTTTGATATGTAAAATAGATATTAAAATGTGTCAAACTCTGCTAAACTTACAGCTAAGGCCTAAGATAATTTAACTAACTGTTCTTGACTCCCTTTTGGTTGAAGCTCCACTCACCGGACGGTATCCGCCCAGTGCCCTGACATGTCGGACACGTTATGCTGTCCCTCCCGGTGAACTCCACGTAGGGGAACTGGGCTATGTCCTCCCGTCTCCCGATGCCGTCCAAAGACTCATTATCGGAGTCCTTGTCCTCTTCCAGCCGCCCAGAGCTGCGACTTTCCGGCAGGAGTGACAAGTAGCTGACGCTCCGGGACCACAGCGTCCCCATGGCGGTCTGCAGGTGGCCCGGTACAGGAGGGAAGCGACACGGCGGCCGAGAGGGCGAAGCTTTCTCCGTTGAACGAGCCGACACACGCGCACAGTGTCAAAAAAGCAGCCGGCGGAAACCGGAACCCTCCCGCCTCAGGTCTATGTGCTAACGACGGCTGGTTAGTTTGACAAAGGAGCGGTTGTCCCCTTTGCCTGTGGCCGCCCGCCCCGGTGCGCAGAGTTTACTCACCGCGCCGTCAACTGGACCAACACCGCCATCACTCAATCCTATTTACTCAGGCACATGTGTGTTGCCTTCCAGGCCCCTCCGTACCGCCCCAATCAACGTCCTCATCCAACCTGAATAGCCCGGTTTATGTAGCTTCGAGCCACAACACAGTGAGGACAACACGCAGGTTGTATTAATCTGTATTTATTTATTTATCAAAGAATTGCAAGGTATTACTCTATCATCGGTGAATGACATAAGAAACACATTGTCTGTTCTTCAGAGGTTTAGTGAATTACACACAGGATTATTGGCGTGTGAAGGCAGCAACCTGGTGTGCGGTGAGCTGAGCAGGTTGTTGCAGCCCTCTACTGTCGTGGATGCAGACCAACCCAACACCTGGAAATATTTTAGAAATGTTATTTTTCTGTGTTCCTGCCAAGTATTTTTTGTGTATAAATATAACAACATACACTGTTACTGTTTGCCAGTTAGGTCTGCAAGGCTCCTCTTCAGCTCTGAATTCTCCCTCTGCAGTATTTTATTCTATAGAAGAATGACAAATAGGGTGTAAACCTGTCAATCTTCATCACTATTGAATCAGCCTTTTCATAATACACTGACTGAATAAACCGAAGTTCATTTCAAAACCAAGTGACGCAAAATGGCATCAACCTTATGTCTGAGCGCCTCTACAGTAAGGTCTCGTCCTCCCTTGATGCTCTCCTCCTTCTTTGATGCTCTGAAGATGTCCCCAATAATTGAGACAAGCATGTGGGACTGAAAAAAAATGTTTTAGAAATGAATGCCTGAGCTTTTGAAGGCCCGGATATCTCATTTATTTATTTGTTTTCCAATAGTGATATTTGTGTCGATCATCTTGTACTGGTGATACTCACAAACGTTTTGCTCTGAAACAGATAACAGTGGTACATGTCGGCTGCAGGGTGTCTGGTCACAAAGCCAAAGACTTTGGGCGATGATGGCAGGACCGCACAGAAGGAAACAGTGGAGAGAGGGCATGTATACAACAAGAACTGAGGATAGGAAAGATAATGAGAAGATATAAAGTGATGATTCATGGCCAGAGAAGGCCAGATGTTCTATATATCTTTCAACTATTAGGAAAAGTTTGACACACTTGTCACACACCTTGGTTTTGCTTTCCAAAATGTCTATCCCGCTCAGAGACAGAAAAAGGTGGACTTTGCTCTTCCTGGCTGCCTTTTCAGAATAGTATTTATCTGACATCTGGGGATGAGAAGGGAAAAAAACTGATGGATCACATGTCACTGCATGTCTGTGGACAACACATGTTAATAATACATATAAACCATACATGTGAACATTATGTTGGTCCTTATCGAGTGAATGACGTCATTGATCCAACAATAAAAAAAATTAAAAAAAAAGAGGGTGGCACTACTTAAAAAGTTTGTGGATCTCCAAAGTTATTCGGGTTCATCCCCCAGGGATCATAAATCTGTCTTTTATTGTCAATCCTTAAGCTGGATATTGAGTGAATTCAATCTGGTCGAAAGCGGAGCAGCATGCAACTGACAGATCGGTTTAACAGTCCGGTTGAAATATACAGGAAAGGGAAATTTTAGATGTGTTTAAAAACCAACACTCCATTAGACCCACAGTACTGACCTGGAGGTGCTGAACTGCATCATCCAGGATCTGTAGTCCTTTAGGGTGAACAACCTCAACTCGCCCGAGAAACTTGTTTTAAGAGAGAAACAGAGATGACGACGAATTTAAATGTGTTTTAAACATGGTGTCTTAATACAAATGAAGGCTGAACACATAAGTATGCAAATTTGATCGGCATGGCCACAAGATTACTTCATGACAAACTGCACTGAGTCACACAAAATTCAACATAATGTTTAAATCCCATAACGTCTCAAAAGTAATGTATCAGATTCAACCTTTGGATATTTCACTGTATTTCACTGTGAAGCCTATATTTACCTTTACCCGAAAGGAGATCTCATTGTCATCCTCTGAGGTGTCACTCATCTCGACAGGCCTGGGACTCTACCTGCCATTTGTCACACAAACATCAAGATGTAAAAAACAAACACCAACTCAGCAATGACGACTTACTGAAGTTTAGCCTTACCTTTTTGTAAATACTCTGTATAACCTGAGTGAGACGTTTACTGCCTCGACTGCAAATGGGCGAGTGCAAAGTCTATTGGAGTTAAAATATAACCATGAGATCTTCCTTATTACCCTTTATTAGATATCTAGGCTGCCTGGAAATCGAATGACTTGTTTCATGTGTTACCTTAGACAGTTGTTTTATATTCTCTTCATTTTAATGTTTCTTCATGTGCACATTTTAGAGGTCTCATGTTTTACACTTTCCAGTGTTTTATCTTAGGTATTAATGCCCATATGAAAATAGATTTGTGAACCAAAAATCATCTGTGTAGGTTTACATCTCCTCTCCTTCTGGAGCTCAAAAAAACAACAGGCCAGTTGATGCTTTCACAGCATTAACATAGAACTTAGACTTGATTTATAATTCAAGACTACATAGACATCTGTACAACAACATTAGGCCTTTAAGTTGTACTGAATAGACTGAAGGAAAAAACAACACAGAAAATAACTTCCATATCAACTGGATTTATTTGTTTATAGCGAGTGCCACTTCATCAATGATCAATCATATATATATATCTTTATATTAGCAAGAAAATACAATGTCAATGTGTCAGGCATAAGTTAGTTAACATTGTGGGTTGACATTGACATCAAGCATCAATTGAAAATGACTGTGGTCATAGACAAGATGAGGAAAACCCTAAAACAGACAGTGAAACACCCAATCCTTTATCACAAGGTAGATTTTTACATTTCAATAATCATTTTAAAGCCATTTCAGACATGAAGTAAACAGAAAACAATCAGTTAATTGGTATCTGTTTGCTTTAGGCTCAGTGTTGCTGCAGATATAAAAGATTGGTGGACAGTCAGGTGGTCATGGAGTCAGAAGTGGACTGTAGATGGGTGAGAGCAAAGAACGCTTAATGTGTGCTTAATGCGGGGCGGGGCTGAGATGAATAACGCCATCCTTTTAGGTAAAAACAGCATGGACAACCTTCGCTTTCAGCTAAAGAGAATATTAAGTGCCTTTATTTTTCACCCTCTCCATAGAATTTTGGGAAAAACCCCAGATCATTAAACACAAGGCTCTGGTCCATCTGTTTCTACCCACAAGGGTGGTGGCCAGGTTATGACAAGGGGACAATATAGTCTTGGACTGGAGTCTAGTCTATGAGTCATTGACAGACATGTTCTCCATGGCATTAGGGAGGTTCTGATCCTGCTTCTTTTTCTTCCCTCCTTCCTGCTGCTTCTTTGCTTTTTTAGATGTCTCCTGATCAATTGGAGCAGGTTTGATGAACTTAATGATGTCTGTCATACCTGCAGGAAGAAAAACATATGACAGCATCTAAGCAAACAAACAGCAAAACTTAATAAATAAATAAACACATTTTAAATACACACACACACACACACACACACAGGTCTTCCATATGAAGGTAAAGATTTCCACATTGACATTTTCATTGAAAACCTCCAAATGCAGAGTTTAGCAATACTACTCAGATAGCTTAAAGAAACACTGAGAAAATATTGACTATCTCGTCAAGAAATAGACCAAAAATATCATCATTGTCCTCATAAATGTTCAGTGAATATGAAGCCGGTGGCCACACTGGCCGATGCTGACAGACAGAAACAAATATGAATATTTTTCAGTCACCAGTTGACCTAAAGTACCTGTTTTGTCTGTGGGAGTAAGCCAAAGTGCCCCGGGGAATGCATACAGGGACAAGCAGAAGATGAGCAGCCTCACTGAAGGGCCCAAGTTCAAACCCAGAACCCCAATGCCGTGAGGCCACAGTGCTAATCACTGTCATGTGCCCCCTTCTAAAACAATTTCTGAAACTTGTTGTGACCAAAATATCCGCAGAAGAACTTAAAATAAAACTCTTGGACCACCAAAGTCACACACATCTACAAAAGCAACAGGGCTACTTCAGTTGTGCTGTGGTGGGCTGGTATTGTGCAGAATTTTATTTATTAATTTTTGCATTTTGATGCTCTTTTTGGATTGGTCAGAGACACAATAGGAAAGAATACATTAGAAAGGCAAAACAGAAGATTTTCCATCTGCCCAGGAGTCAAGACCTGGTCTCAGAAAAATTTGCCTTCATCTGATGTCTTTTACTGTCTGTCCATTCATATCACATGCAGGACATTTAGCTCAATCCCAGAGCAGGCTAACTGTTAGTTTCATCTCTAATGTTAACTGATCATTTCTGACATATTTACATTATAAAACTGATGAAGCTACACGAGGAGATAGCTGGTTGCAAGAACGCATTAAAACATTAAATTGAATCATAGATTTTAAATTATATAAGTTGATTTAATGTTAAAAATAAAATTTTGCCTTACACTATTCACTAAGTAGCTTACAGTCATTCTCACACACTTACAAAAACTTCTAACAGGATATTTTAAATTATTTACGCCTAGATCAGCAGGGGCTGCTTCTAGACCACAGACCACACTTTTGAGAAAAACTGCTCTAAAATATCACCTTGGATTAATAATTAGATTTTACAGCGTAAACATTTACAGTGTTTCATCTACAACCATTTAGGAGTGGTGGGGCCTCCACAACTTCAAATTTCATTTTATTTATTTATTTTTTTTATTTGTTGCAAATACACCACCGCTGCATTTCTCCACCTTCACAGCACAGCCTGGTGATGAGCGCAACGGCGGGGGGTTGGGGGGGTCCTATTGGAGTTAATACGACGTTAATTACTCGCAAGAGCACGGCCTTGAAAGTGACGTCACGTCAGGCACCAGGTCAGAGAGTCAGAGGAGTTTCGGGTGGAAAATAGGGCAGCGACCACCCGGAGAAAAGGTAGACTTATTAGCTTAAGATAACTCAACATAGATTTTACAAGTTAAAGAGACATTCGCAAAGTATTGATGACCAGCTACTTAACATACCAGTAGTTTATGTTAACTGGGCCCGGTTCCAACTGAGTGACGCTAACGTGGGTAAACTAATTGATAGCATTAAGCTAATATCTTCACACCATGATGTATTAAGTGCTGACTGCATTTTCGGATAAGTTTGCTCAAATATTTCTCTAAGAAGAGCAGGACAACTGATGAAGATGACGCTAGTCATGTATCATTAGCCTTTTTAATTTTATTGTTTTATTTATTTTTTTACTTTTTACATTCAGCCTTTCTCTGACATTGTAAAAAGCCATTTTCAACTGGCCAGCCAATAAATAGGTTGTAAAAGTTAAATCTGCAGTCATGTGTCATTTGTTTACACCTGCACGGGCCCCTGCTGCTGAAAAAAATCCTGGAGGAAACACAGATTTACTTTGGACTAAAACTCCATCATGATTAGTTTGGTTTGTTGCTTGGTCTGTTTTTCTTCACTGACAGGGATGATTCCTGTCCTGAATGAGAATATGTGAAAACAATCAGCCCGTCTTACCAGGAGGCATGAACTCCCTGAGCTTCTCTGGAACAACAATGCCTTCTTCAGTCTGGTAATTCTCCAGGATGGCACACATCACACGGGTGGTGGCGCACATGGTGGCATTCAACATGTGCACAAACTCTGCCTATGTGACATAGAAAGAGAGAAAGTGAAACACGGTGAATTAAAAGGCTTTTCCTTTCTGCAGGAAGAGAAGCAAAATCTCAGACCACTGGCTGGACCTCAACCAACATCTGAGGGTGCATCTGCATTATTACATGAACGCCTCTCCACTGAGATGCACAGCAGTGCTGGAAGCTAGTACTAACCTTGTCCATCATTTTTTTGGTCTGTCCATAGCGGATGCGGAGGCGTCTGGCCTGGTAGTCGGTGCAGTTTGAGCAGGAGACCAGCTCCCTGAACGCAGCTGAGCCAGGGAACCAGGCTTCCAGATCCAGCTTCTTACTAGCTGCATGATTCAGGGCACCTGTGATGACACGCAGAAGTCAGCTGATATGATGTCTGATTGTTGTTACTTCAGGGCAACCAGCTAAAACCCCAAGAACAGACAGACAGACAACAGACATAATCACATGTGTGATTATGTATCGATTCTCATCCGCTATCTTTGATAGTGATGTCTAGAGTCATGTCTACATTTGATGCGCCTATTAGGTCCAGTGGGTAATGTCACAGCCAATCAGTGTCTAGTTGTCAGCTGGTTGTATAGCCAAAGTCTCTGGGATCAAACCTGTATTTTTCTGATCTCAGAGTGGAGTAGTTGGTCTGAGTTTATTGAAGTGGCAAAATAAGGGCAGAGAGACATGGACAATAAGATATTTAGAACATTAGAAGCTTTCAAGCTGCTTTTTCATCACTACTGCTCAAAAAAATAAATTAATAAAAAAAATGAACAGAGCTCCTGATTACGTAAAGATAGACACTTCAAATCAGCTTTAGAAAAACCCAAACAAATTTGGAACTTTCTGGGTTCAACTTTTGATTTTTCTAGTTTACAATGTATTTATCTAGAAAATAAAATTTCCCGGGCTACTATCCCCTTTTACGTTTATTACAGTGAACAGAGTTTAAATCGAGTGAAATATATAATTAGCTAAGGCTAAGCTGACTCTGAATATGTAGAGACATTTTTAAAACAGACAACTTTATAAAGAAAAACACTAAGGTATAAAAAGGGAAAAGTCTTAATGTGGCTCTAAAAGGGTTATTTAAAGGTCTTTTTTCCCCTAATTTTCTTTTGAGAGGTACTGTAAAACAAAAGCCAAATTATTAAAGACTTTTTGGGAGAGTTGATATACCCCACTTTGGGCTTGTAGCTTGTAGCTTGTGTTCCTACTTGACGAAAAGGACAAGTCAGACCTTCAGATACTTTCTTGCAGTGTGTCAGGCCTACCAGAGACAATGTTGACGATGCGATATGGAATTCCTAGTGACTGGTAGAATTCTTCCGCTGTCCCAATCATTTCATCAAACATCTCCCATGATTTGTTTTCATGTGGGGAAGCATAAACAAACTGCTCGATCTAAAAGGAAGACAGAGTCAGAGAATAGTCAGGAATAAATACTGAATGTTTTCGAGTCAATTACAATTCTAAAATAACAACAAAATCTGACTTTACTCATTTAAAGTGGATTTAACTGACAATGAAATACGATTTTTGACCTTTTCAAACTGGTGCACCCTGAAGATGCCCCGAGTGTCGCGGCCATGGGAGCCCACTTCCTGTCTGAAGCAGGTAGAGAAGCCAGCGTAGCGCATGGGCAGGTCCTCGGGTTTGAGCCATTCATCCCTCAGGAAGGCTGCGATGGGCTGCTCAGAGGTGGCGATGAGATACTTCTCATCAATAGCACTGTCGTCTGACTTTTCACTGCTCTTACCAATGACCTGATGAGAGCAAATACAGCAGGTGAGGACCAAAATTCACTGGTCCAGCTTACGGGATAAATTCTGACATGTAACATGATTCATTTGTTTAAAAAAAAAAAAAAAAAAAAAAAGTATGACAGCAGCATTCAGCAAAACAAGGATTGTGTCCTTGTCCTTGCATCACTGCTGCTGTAGCTGGGTCTCTAGGTGGCACTGCAATCCCTAAAAATCATGTCCGAAAGCACATGAACACCTGAACATCTCATATCATGAACTTCAAGTGTGTAGATGTTTCTATATTCATGTAAAATACAGAAGGACTGAACATCTTTCTCCACAAGTGAGGTTTCAGACAGGCTACATCCAGTACAACCCTGTTTACTACAGTTAAATCCAACTAGACAGAAAAAGTGAGCGAACTCTGCGGAAGCTCTTTTACCTTGTAAAGCTCCTCGTCAAACTGGCTGAGCTGGGCGACCTCCTGCATGACCTCTTTCCTCATGAAGAATGGCGTATAGAGTGGGATGTACTTCTTGCTATAGAGGATCCTTATGGCGTAATTGATCAGAGCCTGCTCCAGGAACACCAGTGGGCCCTAAATACAACATGGGAGGGGAGGGGGTTACAGCTGAACAGCTGGCTTCATTTGTAGGTCAGGACATTAAAAGATGATCATCTTTCTTTCCTTGGGGTCATCTGTACAAGTTTAAAATGGTATTTTGGTGTGAAAGGAAAAAATAAAGTGTGGCCCATTTGTGCTTGGCTGAGCTGGTTCATTTGTTTGTGTCTGCAGATGTCTGAGCTTTAATTTAACTCACCTTCAAAAAGTAACCTCTGCTGCCAGCCACAACTGCTCCCTTCTCTCCTTCAAAACCGTCAATCATGACCACCAGGTCAACGTGGGAATATTTCTTTTGGACGGTGACGTCACCCCATGTGCGCTCCACCTTGTTGTCGGCGTCCTGTCGGGAGAAAATGTGATTTGTTATTATTTAAACCAAAAGTTTAATTCAATGGCACAGTAGCAACAATTTAATTCACCGTGTTAAACTTGGTCCAGTCTGCTGCCAGACAGTCTGTAACTCAGTGTGACTATGGCATTTGACTGTCACTAAGATGTAAGTAAGATAAGAATTTAGTTGGCTAACTGCAAACCCTAACCCTTGTCATTACAACACTATCTGGTTCCTGATCCCTAACTAGATATGCCATTTATGTCTTGTCTTTGAACCTTTGGTGAGTTTATTATTCTGTTTATATACATAAATACATATACAAACACCCATATGTATTAGTCCTGTCAAACAATTAAAATGTTTAATCTGAGTAATCTCACAATTGCTGCAGATTAATTTAAATTTAATCACAATTAATATTCATTCTTTACCAATTGTGTTTCATTTTGTGGGGGCAAAAAGACTAATGAAAGAAGGCCATATATAAATAATTAACATGTGTCTATTTTAACTAAAGAGCAGATGTGGTGTCCAGATTACAAAATATACATATAAACCAACTACATCATCAGAAACCACTCTTAATTTCTTTTCTTTTTGTAAACAAATAGCCACATTAATGTGGCCCTTTCATTCATCTTTTAGCCAGCTGCTGAAACAGACTCACTTGTTTACTTGTTTATTGGAGAGGAGAGCTGACCGCTTCTTATGTACAATGTTACCTGGAGTGGCGACATATTTGCAAGCCAGCAGTGTCAGTTTTTCATGGGCTCCTGAATGAGCTCAGCACAAGTGATGGAGGAATCAATTCCGTGGTATCGATATATGAATACTCACATACAACTCATTTGAGTATCGATTACTTTAATAAAGTATCAATACTAATTAATAAGTGCAAAATCAAAACACATTTGTCACTTTTGAATCTTCTATTGTAACTTACTCCAGGGTTTTGTTCCCTCTCCAAGGGACAGTCCTGCTGCATACTAATGCTTGGCTTTGCTCTGTACTGCCGGCTGTCATCTTGACAGCGATTTACAGCAATTCCGCTTTGACAAACTTCATAAGCGCACTGCCCAATGTGCATCACCAGAGACCGGTTTTGTTGGGGTTTTTTTTAATGGATTTTGAGACGCATTAATTGCATTAAAAATTTTTATCAAATTAATCATGCAAATGAATTAATCTGGATTAATGCGTTAATTTTGAGAACCCTAATATATATACACGCATATACACACACACACAAACACATTTTGTTTTTTATGCCTGACTTAGCATTCAATGAACGTTTGGATCGTCCAACAAATCTGTGGAAAGATGTTAAGCCATTCTTCACAGCTGGACTTGACTGGAGGTCTTTTGTTGCTCTACTGGATGTCCAAACAAATCTCTGAAAGGCCTTCAGTTGATTCAGAATGCTGCTGCACGAATATTAACAGGAACTAGAAAAAGGGATCACATCTCTCCTGTGTTAGCTGCTCTTCATTGGCTGCCAGTAAAATTCAGAATAGAATTTAAAATTCTTCTTTCTTCTTTTAACATATAAAGCTCTTACTGGCCAAGCTCCATCGTATCTCAGAGAGCTCATAGTTCCTTACTGTCCTAGTAGGCCACTCCGCTCTCTAGATGGAGGTTTATTTGTGGTTCCTAGAGTATCCAAGGGTAAATCAGGAGGCAGATCTTTTAGTTATCAGGCTCCTCTTCTATGGAACCAACTTCCAGTATCGGTCCGGGGTGCAGACTCTTTAGCAATTTTCAAGACCAGGTTAAAACTTTTCTGTATGACAGAGCTTATAGTTAAAAAGTTAAAGTTCATTTACTCTTTAGCTATGCTGCTTTAGGCCTAGACTGCTGGGGGAAGGACTGCACACCTCTCCCCCTCTCTCCCCCTCTCTCCCTGTCTCCCTGTCTCCCTCTCTCTCTCTCTCTCTCTCTCTCTTCTCTCGCTCTCTCTCTCTCTCTCTCTCTCTCTCTCTCTCTCTCTCTCTCTCTCTTCTCTTTCTCTCTTCTCTCTCTCTCTCTCTCTTCTCTCTCTCTCTCCCCCTCTCTCCCCCTCTCCCTCTCTCTCTCTCCCTCTCTCCCTCTCTCCCTCTCTCCCCCTCTCTCCCCCTCTTCCCCTCTCTCCCCCTCTCTCCCCCTCTCTCTCTTCTCTCTCTTCTCTCTCTCCCTCTCTCCCTCGCATGCGCCGACATACCAAAAACCATGCTTCTCCGAAATCCCAGTTTCTCTCAGTTCCAAGCATGTGCACTGCATTTACTAACCATGTTTTCCCAAAGTCTCTGTCTCCCTGTCCTCATCCTGCAGGTGGTGAATCATCACCATCCCATTTTCCTGCAATGCCTGCTGCTCCCACATCTTCATGAATTCCATACAGCATCATTTCTATGAACTTCATGCAGCATCATGTTCCTGCCTACACCTGTTTGAATATCCCCTCCTCCTGCTCTCTTTCTCTCCCTACTCTACCCAACTTTGCCCCCCCCCCCCCCCCGTGCCTCTCTCTCTCTCTCTCTCCCTCTCTCAACCCAACCGGTCGAGGCAGATGGCCGCCCCCCCCCGAGCCTGGTTCTGCCCGAGGTTTCTGCCTCTTAAATGAAGTTTTTCCTTGCCACTGTCGCAGAGTGCTTGCTCATCGGGGGATCTGTTGGGTCTCTTTAAATAATTTTATAAAGAGTTTGGTCTAGACCTGCTCTATATGTAAAGTGCTTTGATGTAATTTTGTTATGATTTGGTGCTATACAAATAAATCAAACTACTCACCTCATCATTGCTGATGGGTACAGATGGGTGCAGAAGGTTGCCAATCTCCCTCAGGTACTCAAAGCGCTCTGCCTCCAGCCTTATCCTCTCCTTGTCAGTTTTCTCCACAGCTTCATCCACCAAGACTCGCACTTTCTTGATCTGGGTTACTGTCAAGTCCTGACAGAGAAAAATGTCACCATACAAACAAGTCAGCAGGGGCAAATAAGAAATTAAGACACTGTGAGCACTAACTTATGTCTGCTTTTTCATTAGCAGCATGCAAAATGCAGCAACACAGGTAAGGAGATGTGTTCAGAGCTCAGACAGTCATACCAACAGTATTTCAGCTGTTAGGGACTCCAAGTTCTGGGCTTCTTCAGGTACAGAGTCATCCTCCCCAACTGGTTCCTTCCTCTGTACTCATAATTAAGAGAGGCGTTAATGTCTGAAAATGATGAACAGGCTCACTCAATGCTCCACAGTCTGTACCTTCATTTTCACTCCAATGCTCTTGCTGCAGAGGTTCTTTGCTTTGTTGAGGTTGTCTGCAGTGAAGCGACCTGTGGGGGAGTGAATCACAGAGAGTCAGTGCATGATGGCAGCGAGCTCATCTTTTCAGTATTCGGTTGATAGATGCAGAAACAGAACTAGTAACTATGGTTGAGTATTGGCAAGAACCTCACGATACAATAGTATCACGATTTGTCACGATGTCACAATACTGCGATATAAATAGAGATGAAAACAGAAGTTGCTGTAAAAGGTACATCAGATGGTATTGATCATTTAGAGGACAAAATGAGTCAAAACTATTTGATCCAAAACAGCCTTTCTATTTTATTAATTTCCATGACATATGCACATTTTCACAGAAAAAAATATTGAAAATAAATTGTGGTGTTACTGCAATTGAAACCATTAAATAAAGTGCATTAAGTTTCTTGTCACTGAAACTACTGCAGATGTCTCAAAGTATCCATTAATCTATTTTCCCTGACCAGCAATCAGAAATAATTTTCTTTATGTAACTGATTATTTTTACTCTCTTAGTTTTTTTTTTTACCTTGGAAGCCAAAATGCTTCCAATCGTTGGCTTTAAACTGTGGAGAGTTGTTATTTTGCTAGCCATGTTGGCGGGACAGCAGCCACTCCCTTTACCACAGGGATGCTGCTGCGCCATCTACCGGAGTAGAGGTTCGGAAGTCGTATTCACAACGTGTCTCAAAGCATGAATCGTTATTGTAATTAAAAAAAAAAAATAAAATCGATATTATATTGGGCGGCAGGGTATCGCGAAATATTGCTATACTGCTATCCTTTAACACCACTACTAGTTACCTGCTGACAAGAGTTAGTGTCAAAAGCAGCAAAGCCATGAACAAAATGTGAACAAATGATATTTTCCACTGGTGGCGTTAGGGATCATATCGTGCTGGATCTGAATGACACTGTAGCTACAATGCAGGGCGAGCTGGACTTCTCATGCAGTCACTGTCCGCGACATACCGGCGTCTCACTGTCCGTGATATACCGGTGTGTCGATGTCCGTGTCATACCGGTGTGTCGAGTCCGTGACATACCAATGTGTCGCTGTCCGTGACATACTGGCGTCTCACTGTCCGTGTCATACCGGTGTGTCGATGTCCGTGACATACCAATGTGTCGCTGTCCGTGACATACTGGCGTCTCACTGGCTGTGATTGCATCAGATTGCACGATTGCACGTTACCATCCGGCATCGCTAAACTAGCCGAGCAAACACTGCAAATTTACACCAATCAGTGAGATAAGGGGGGACCCATAGTTGGCTGGTGCTCAAATTATAACCACATCCTAAATTAGTAATTTCAGCTACAACCGTTTGGTCTGACTGGATTCTCTGAAGGGAGCTAGCTGTGCTAACACTAGCATCACTGCGTTGTATCCTTTGCCTGTAACCAAACTCCATTCAAATCTGGTCGAAAATTGGTGTCTATGTTATTGAAATATATGCACGGCTTCTGTGAAGCATTTATTTTCAAACACTGTCAGAAGAATTGCCATTGATACATACGGCATAAATATAACGCACAGAATCAGCTCTTTATTTGCTATTTCAATGTTTCCCCATAATAAGTCTGCTGCAGCGGAGCAGCACGTGTCACCGATGATGCGGCACAGAAGTGATAGAACGGAGGAGCAAATTCATGATAAAACTATATTTTGATGTTGCTGTTTTTGCATTTAAGTGGCACGAATAATGCAGTATGTCCTATTTGTTTTGAGATTCTTTTAAATACCCCACATGTTTTGGAACATCTGCCAGTATTCGCCTCCTAAATCTAAAAATGTCCAGATGTTGAACAGAGTTAGGAGTCAGTTTCGACAGCATTAGCGACATTAGCATCACCTACTGAAACGGGAAAAGAAGCAGTTCTTACATTTTCTCCACTCTGAATCTGCGGCGACTAGCTTATCGACCAGTGTCACGTCTTTAAACCGTTTCCTCTGAGTCTCACGGACGATTTCTGGGTCTCCGCCTTTGTCGGTCCGGAACAGGTCTAGGTCGAGCACCATCTTTCCACTTTGCCTATCAGGCAGAGAGTGAGCGCTTGCACAGTGACGACAGTGGCAACGGTGACGTCCATGCAGATGCTTGGTGCGTTCACGTCAGGGAAAAATACACGGAAAAAAACTAAAAAGACTTTCCCTGTTTCTTTTGCATGTACAAGTTTATTATATCTGGTTTATATAAATGCACCCATTCTCGTTAATTTAGAGGAGCAAGTGGATTCATAGTTTTCCCGTGGCCTAGGAAGAAATTATCCACACCGCATTGCAGCATTGCATGCAAAAAGTCAGAAAAAAAATATAAATACATTTTTTAAAAGTAAATTACGGCTCTAGAGCCATGGGAATGTATGTGGTTGAGGTGATCCATGCCAGTGTCTCTCTGATCCCTGAAGGTGTGTGTATGTGTGTCCCTCCCCCGTCTTCAAATCAGGCTTCCAATCTCCTCAAGGCTGAGGTGGAAGAATAGCCCCCACCCCCTCCCCCCAACTGACCCCAAGAGCAAAGTGCTCATCACTGGACAGCCCATGGGGCCGTTTTCTCCTGATGGAGAGGGTGAACCAGTGACCAGACTTTAGTTTTGTCATCATCTTTAGTTGTCAGTCTACCTTTTTAGTGAGTTCGCCTTAAGTTCATTCCTTTTGATTTCTTTGTGTTGTAATTGCCACACGTTTGGCCTTATAAACCTGTACTGGGCTTTGGCCTGGCATCCTTGCTCGCTCCCCTGGACTAAAATGGTGACAAACATGTTGTAACTAGACTTTATTATAGACTTCATTAATGATATGAGATTTAAAAAAAAACAAACAAACAACAAGACATCTGAAAACAAATATCAATATTTAAACCAGTATAATTTCAAAATGGAAATTCGATTGGGCCTAATAATCCAAGTTTTATTTATATATGAGATATATACATGTATAAATTAAATAGAACCTTGACTGAAGGTTGAACATGCAAGTGTACAATGTTATAATATTCACTTCAAGGTAAACATTCTCAGTAACATCACTAACATTTATGACATTTGTATGATTTTATGTACATTGTTAATATTACAATGCTTAAATTCAGCCACCCTGACACTGCAACAATATGAGCCAATAATGTAAAATAAATTTAGCTTAGATTATTGGGCAATCTGCTATTTCTTTAATAAATCCTGTAAACACATGTTAACATATTTAAAAGGGTCAAAGTGCACAGTTTTGGCCACAGCACCACAGCTGAGGCAGATGTGTTCCATTGCTTGCTTGCTTATGGGCACAATAGTAGGGATTGTGGAACCCACTTTCTCCTGTCAGGCCAGCATTTCTACTGCACCATTAAGTGCAGATTCAGCTGATTGATGTCTTTTGGATCTCATTGCTATCCCAGCCTCATGGATTGCCCACCGCAGAGCTGCTCCAGCTGGTAATTTGGCAAATCCTTCTTCTGAGATGTGGTTTATCTTCAGGTAACCCCCAGGCCTGTGCAGAGCCACTCCGTGGAGGTGGGAGAAGAGCAGCGGTAAGTCACTTGTCAGTGTGTAGTGAGACACCAGCCTCAGCTCAGTGGGGATGTCTGTCTCATCAGAGTATTCAAAAATGGCTGCCATGTATTTGGACAGATCATGGCCCCTGGCTTTGGCTCGGCCAACCTCCTCTCCAATAAGTCGGACGGCTGCATCAGAGCTGAAAGAATTTCGCCCAAAGTTTAGCTCCCTGTCCGCCTCCAGATCTTGGTCATCACCATCTGGCTCTGAAGACTCAGGTCTGTGGTTAACGCCCTGAGAACAGACCACCAAGATGAAGTCGCTCTCTCGAATCTGTCGGCAATGCCAGGCCATGCGGCCCTCCTCAGCCACACTGAAGGAGTCCCACAGGTCTAAGCACACCTGAAAAGAAAATGGACAACAGATAACTCCAACCCTGGGGATGATATAATTACTAGCAAATTGGTCCAGAAACGATCCTTGTAAAAACTGAAACTATTCATCATAAACAACAGAAGTGTTATGTCCACTACCTGAGTGGCCATGTGCTGCTGCATGAAGGCCCCTAATTGCATAACAGCTTTGACATGAGCAGGACCATCATAACTGCTGTAGCAAATCAGAAGACGAGGAGGTGCCAGTTTGCTTCTGTTTAATGATAACGATTCCTCCTGAGTCACGCTCTCTCGATGCTCCTTGATAATATCTGAATGGGCACAAATAAAAAGAAACCAGGTTGCACTTCACACATTGCTGGTAATTTAAAAGAGAAGGGCCCTCTGTTGCTTGGTTTACAATGAAAGAAATTAAATTAGGCTTCGAATATGCAAACAAAAATTGTCTTTGCACCTGGTTTTATGTTGAATTTCTTCATCTGCAGCTGGGACCTTCTTTTGGTGAGAACAGACAGTAAGACCACAAGTATGGCCAACCCAGCCACGCACAGTGGAAGAATCAGGGCCAAGGGGAGAGCGATGCGGAGTGGGGAGTTATCTTCTGAGGAGAGGGGGAGTTGTGGATTATATGATAAATCAGTGACAGATCCTACAGATATAGTTTGGTAAAATGCTTCTTTGCAGTCCTGATATTTGTAGATTTGGAGATTAATATCACTGTCATGTCTGGTTGCCAATTATGTAAGGCTGGGAGCAGTTAAGCTCAATTTACATTTAAGTTAATATTTTAATATTTGTGCTCTGTATAGAATAAACAAATTATATACGTTTGTTGTGCATAGTTGTTATAGATATAGTTGAATTCTGGAGGCAGGGCATTCTTGCTAACTGCTGAAGGGTAAATATTACAGAAAAATGCAAATGAGAACATTTCCCAAAATGTCAAAGTCTGGTGTGACTAATCGAAGATATATCTAATACAGTATCTGTATCCAACACATTGAAGACTGTACATTCATGGTCCCGCCGTCAAGTTACAGCTCTACCGGTCCAGAATACACTGTAATTCTATTATGTGCAACAAACCCCTACCTTTCTGAATGTGCATGACGTGAATATTGAATGCCTTCCTCACTGCATCCACTATGTTAGCTGCAATCTGTGACAAACCAAATGTAGATCCCATTCATCACCTTGTAAATTATGGTTTCACAAGATCATTTACCATTTGTTTTTTGCTGAAGCACAACAAGGGGCACAACAAAACCAGAAAACATAATAGCTAACAGCAGTTTTATCAAGAGACCATAGTAATGTTACCAATAATTTGAAGGTGTGTGTCTATTAGACATGACCTCATGATAATCAAGGCCAAAAGAATGCATGATGTAGTATTATCACCAAATAATCCATAATATGTGTAATAGTAATGATAATAATAATAACAATAACACTGCTTTCATCAGTCAAATTCATCTTTAAATTTGTTTCCTTGTGTTTTCTCTCTTTCTCTCTTTTACCAAATTAATAAGACCCAAATATGACTATAAGGAGATGGATAAAGTCTGAAACTATGAAAATACAAAAGCAAACAATATTATAGGTATGAATAATAAAATGTAAATGCTTCATTATATCGTGTCATTGTCAATACAAAGGCCTTTATATTTATATACAAAGCATACAAACACATATACAGTGTACCATATCATATACCATGTAATACAAGGTTGTCTGAAGTTTTCACTCATAAAACAGTGCATTTCATAGAAAACTGTTACATTCTGCAATCACTGTCAATGTAAAATGTCAAATATAAATAATACCTCTAAATTTACCTCACAAGTGTAATTGGTTCCTTCTTTAAGGTCATTCAGTTGGTAGCTGTGGTGGGTTTTGTTGCTGGTAGAATTCTAAGGACATTAAATCAATGATTACTATTAACAATTAACAATTATTTTTTTTACAATTTAATGTTTCTGTACATAAGGCTTGGAGAAGTAAAAAGATGAATGCATAAAGGCTGCAGCAGTCAAAGCCACTCACAGGAGTTATATCTGTGTATTTCTTCATGCCGTTTGCATAACAAAGTGAGTAGTAGCTTGTGATGCCAAGCTTTGGAGGGGCCAGGTTAAAGGTCACAGTGGCATTGGTCCCTTCCTGCTGGACCTCAATATGTTCAGGGTACCAGTCTACAACCAGACCGTGAAATATTGAAAGATATGAAGCTGATTACAAGAAAAAGACAACTTCAGAGGGAAAAAAAATTGTGAAGTCTATTTGAGACTTAGAAAACATTTTCCTCTCACCCTTCTTGCACTGCTCAAGGCCGTTCTTCTCTGCACATGCTGCAAAACCACATAGTGGATGTTACTATTAAATCAACCGTTATTCTGATGATAGTTTCACTGGAAGAGACTGTGTGTCAAGAAAAGCGCAGTGTTTGTTCAAGCAGCATGGCGACAGAGTTTGAGATATGACATGTACTGTGAATAAGTCAACAGAGAGAGGGATTTAGATATTAATGGTGCAACCCAAACCTCTTGGAGCACCACTGAGATGATGTGTGTGTACTTCATTAGACAAAATTCTGGCTTTGAGGGGACTTACAGCGAGTGGAGAAGTACGTGCTGCGGTAGAAGCTCCCCCATTTCTCAGGCACCGGAACAGCCATGACTGTGACAGCATACTGGGACCCCAGGGAGAGGCTGGGGAATGGGTCCGACTTGTACACCTGCAGAGCAATCAGCAGCCTTGACCTTGGCTTTCTTTAAACAAACTGCCCACTTTTGTTTGTGCACAGGTTTTGGTGATAAAGGCAAGTTAATAACAATACAAGTGTTGAACAGAAGCAAAAAAATAAATAATATTAATAATATTTGGAATTAGGTAAAAATGCATTCAAAAGAATGAAATAATGGAATTATTTGAAGTTTTGCCAGATGTTTTATTAATGGTTAAGGAGCTTTTAATATATACCTTATGTACTATTGTTCTAAACTACCTTGCTTTCAAGTTAAATGTTCCCCATTTATTTTTTTCTCTTTTGTTTCTGTTACATCATAATTCTGTTTCTGTGTCTCTTTGTATTTCCTAGTAAACAAAAAAGTCTCTTCAGTGCATTGAAATGTGTATTTCCTTCAGTTTGCTTTTCTTTACGACATGCTCTAATCAGTTTACCTCCATTACAGGGGTGTTTATTATATTTCCACATCATAATTTCAGAGGGGGTTTTTGACAGTAACATTAGATGTGTGCTTTTTTTGAATTTGTGGATTGAGTTCCCTGTGTGCTGAAATGTGTATGGTGAGAGAATAAATCTGATAAAGATTCTGATAGTAGTCTGCCAAAAATAAAATTAAGCCAACAAGCAAACAGGCACACTGATAAACATTAAGTAGTCAGTTAGGAGTTGCTGTTGTGTTTTTCTTCAGCTACTTTAAAAGAACAAGGTTAACTGATGTGTGTCTTGTCATAGTGACATAAAGAAATTTTGGCATGCAACACAAGTCTGGGCAAAACACCAGTCCTGAACAACCTGAGGCCAAGTCACCATAGAATAATCATCCTGAAGATCTGGATGCCTCAACCTGAAACATAACTTTCTCTACAAATGTGGCATAATTAGAATAACCAAATACATTAAGAGTGTTTAAATGGCATCTGGAGTTTTTATTACACAATATATTTTTATGGACATCACTTTGAAACTGTAATCAAGCAAATGGATTGATTGTGTGTGGCTGAAATATCAGTATGTGCTGCTGCTTTTTTCTATCCATCACTGATCAGTTTTTTGATGCACGATATCAGCATGTGCTCTTAGTGAGAGGCAGCATTAATAAAGATCTTCTCTTCACAACCTTGGTTACAGCTTTTGAATTCACCTCAGTGTAAAATGTACAGCTGTTTCTCATACAGACACATTTTGAATGTTTTTTGAGGGGCAATCTTACAATAACTACAACATCGTCTTGCAATCAATGGGTTAGAAATTGTGAGTCTAAAAGATGTGTGTTCAGATGAAGTATTTCAGACCTGCACTATATGTTTGTGGCCTGTGCGTGACCGTAGCATGGGGAGCCAGGGCCTCTAACCCGACTCTGGGCGCTGGTGATGGTCTCACTCATATTTAGGGAATGCCCAGATGCATGTGTGGTTTCACTTGCCATCACTATGTATCCTATCTTTGACTCGGCTCCTCTTTTGGGACACCTTCACCTATCTGGACTCCCATCTCTCCACAGTTCTCCACAGAAACCCTCTTGAGTCTCTTAATCCTGAGTGAGGTAACAGGAAAAGCACAGCATCCTTCACCCCACCAGTTCCTACCAGCACCCCTTCTCCTGTCCATCCTTCCACACCTTCTCTGTCTTTTACCCTCCCCCGTATTCACTGAGATGTAGCACTGCCCTCCCTGCCACTCAAAGGTCTTTTCACTCAATAAAGAGTCACAAACTAGCTTCCAGGGAGGGCTGGTGATGGTCACACACACGCACTGAAATAATAAAATATTTAGCTGAAAGACTATAAGTGTATCAATCTGATAAAAAGTTTACACATCTTGTTGTGTGTCAAAAAATAAATAAATAAAAACAATAAAAATAGGAACAACTCGTGTTGTCAAACAACATACCAGACAGAAAAGGATCAAAGTGAGTGGGGGCCTTCCTACCATTTGAGCATGTGAGGCCGGCAGGGAGAGGTTACGGTGGAACAGAAAAAGCTGACAGGCAATCCTGGATCCTCCCAAAGCCTGGAGGGACACTTGAAAGCCTCGCAAGAAAGCGATCCCTGCAACACAACAGGGACCGAGTCAAATTAGAGTCACAGGCTCAGCAGCAACCCATCACCCAAGCTACACACAACATCTCTGTGCAGCACCAGTTACAAACACAGGTGACTAAGTCAGTTATAATGTTATCCATCAAAGCCAAATTCAAATATGGAACAATGAATTGATCCATTCCATACCAATAATAATTCAGTTTTGTCTTTTAAAATAAGTCTCTATCATGTCACACACTGTTGTCAAAAATGAAACTGGGGCCGGTAACTGCTGACGTCTGACATGAGGAATGAGTCTGGGACTGGTAATGTGTCCTTATGACAGGTTTTAAACATAAACTGGTTTGAAAATATATGAAGAGAGATGTCAGTGTTTAGAAGTCATCAGCATACCATAATAACTGGGCTTCCAGGAGACCACAATAGTGTCAGAAGTTGGGTTCAGCTCAGGTACAAATTCAACCTTTACATCAGTTGGAGCTTGGACGTAGTGCTGACAGATTTTTGGGTCTTTGTCTCCGAGCAGCTCAAAACACGGCCAAGGTACACAACCTGATGTGAAGTGACAACACAAGTGTACAGCTGTTCAGTGTAATAGCACATGTGTCCATTAGGTTAGGTTAGTTATGTTAGAGAGTGTTGACGACAGAGATGAGGAGAGTGTTTATGAAGCATGAGTAAAGAAGCCATGTGATAACTCACCTGAAGTCTCCAGAGTCTTTCTATGGGAATATAAAACCTTCTAGAACAAGCATTTCATTTTTCATTTCTAGAGAGCTTAAAGGTCAACATTATTTAAGAAGCGCCAGTCCAGAGCTATGTAGTTGCTAAGATCGAATCACTGTTCATGGTAAAGTGCTGTGGTGGTTCACCATGTAGCATCTATTCGAAAGCTACCTTTCAAACAGATCCATCAGAGTTGTCCAGTCAGGCCAGGCATCAGCACCCTACTAATCAATGCCTCAGTACCACAAGGATCAATTCTTGGCCCTCTCCTTTTCTCCATCTTCATCATTGACCTGGTTGAAGTGTGTGAGAATTAACTGTAGATGTACGCTGACAACTCCACCCTCTATACACCCATTAGATCTCCAGCAGATAGGGCTGAATTGGAGGCAAGCCTGAACTGGGATCTCCCACAAATAGCTATTTGGGGAGCCCAGTGGAAGACCACGTTCGAACCATCAAAGTGCAAGTTCATTACACTCTCAAGAAAGAGGTCTCCATCAGAGCTGGACCTGCACTTCAATGGTCACCAGCTGACCACCCTAAATGAGCTTGACATGGGTGTCACAATAGACAAAAAGCCGTTCTGTTCGAACCACCTAACCAAATCTCCATACGGGCAGGTCAGAAACTGGCAGCGCTGAGGAGAGTGGCCAGTAAACTCACCACAAAGAGCTGAGCAACTGTCTACAGGTACTCAGTGTCATGTAATATGCCTCACTCAGCTCGATGAGTGCTCCACCAACACATCTTGGCCTACTTGACAACTTCCAGAAGAATGCCCTTAAGATAATAGGAGTGGACCAGGTCACTGCATGGACAAATCTCTCCATCCCCTGCCTTACCCATAGAAGACAGGCTGCGGCTACCGTTCTGTACAAAATGCACACCCACCACTGCCCCAAGGACCTCCTGGATGTGCTCCCTCCGCCATACCCCAGACGGTGAACCACCTGGCTATGCACGGCTATGCCAGATCATGCCCTGGATCCCCAAGCCTCTAAAACAGACGCCCTGGTCAGATCCTTTCTCCACACTGTTGTCTGAGTGTGGAACAGCATGTAGTTGGACCCATCGCAGACAATGGCCTTCAGGCTTTTAAATGCAGGGTTCACAGACATGTCCTGACCACTCCTCCCATTAACTGTTGAGCTGCAGTGAACCGTATGATTGGCCGACTGAAATTGTACACTGCTCAAAAAAATAAAGGGAACACTTAAACAACACAATGTAACTCCAAGTCAGTCACACTTCTGTGAAATCAAAATGTCCACTTAGGAAGCAACACTGATTGACAATCAATTTCACATGCTGTTGTGCAAATGGAATAGACAACAGGTGGAAATTATAGGCAATTAGCCGTAGGAGGGTAACAACCCAGCAGCAGGACCGCTACCTCCGCCTTTGTGCAAGGAGGAACAGGAGGAGCACTGCCAGAGCCCTGCAAAATGACCTCCAGCAGGCCACAAATGTGCATGTGTCTGCTCAAACGGTCAGAAACAGACTCCATGAGGGTGGTATGAGGGCCCGACGTCCACAGGTAGGGGTTGTGCTTACAGCCTAACACCGTGCAGGACGTTTGGCATTTGCCAGAGAACACCAAGATTGGCAAATTCGCCATTGGCGCCCTGTGCTCTTCACAGATGAAAGCAGGTTCACACTGAGCACATGTGACAGACGTGACAGAGTCTGGAGACACCATGGAGAACGTTCTGCTGCCTGCAACATCCTCCAGCATGACCGGTTTAGCAGTGGGTCAGTAATGGTGTGGGGTGGCACTTCTTTGGGGGGCCGCACAGCCCTCCATGTGCTCGCCAGAGGTAGCCTGACTGCCATTAGGTACCAAGATGCGATCCTCAGACCCATTGTGAGACCATATGCTGGTGCGGTTGGCCCTGGGTTCCTCCTAATGCAAGACAATGCTAGACCTCATGTGGCTGGAGTGTGTCAGTAGTTCCTGCAAGACGAAGGCAATAATGCTATGGACTGGCCCGCCCGTTCCCCAGACCTGAATCCAATTGAGCACATCTGGGACATCATGTCTCGCTCCATCCACCAACGCCACGTTGCACCACAGACTGTCCAGGAGTTGGTGGATGCTTTAGTCCAGGTCTGGGAGGAGATCCCTCAGGAGACCATCCGCCACCTCATCAGGAGCATGCCCAGGCGTTGTAGGGAGGTCATACGGGCACGTGGAGGCCACACACACTACTGAGCCTCATTTTGACTTGTTTTAGGAACATTACATCAAAGTTGGATCAGCCTGTAGTGTGTTTTTCCACTTTAATTTTGAGTGTGACTCCAAATCCAGACCTCCATGGGTTAATAAATTTGATTTCCATTGATAATATTTGTGTGATTCAACTATGTAAAGAACAAAGTATTTAATAAGAATATTTCATTCATTCAGATCTAAGATGTGTTATTTTAGTGTTCCCTTTATTTTTTGGAGCAGTGTATTTCTAAAGTGGCTATTGTTCACTTTTGCATCTTACAAAGCAAAAAAAAAAATTAGCTAATATTTAGCATGTTAGCATTCTAATTAGTGTTAAACACAAAGTAATGCTAAGATAGGTGAGTAATCCTTTATTAGTCCCTCAATGGGGGAGTTTGCAGCTAATTGAAAAACAGGAAAACCATGAATGCTGACTTCATGGTGACTCTAGAGCAAAAGTCAGGGGATCACCAACATCAGTGGGGTTCAGTCTCAGAGGAGCATGATGAAGTTTCATGTCAGCCAAAGTGATAGACAAGCTGCTGTAAATTTGGCTAAAAGTGAAAGTAGCTGACCTGGACCATGTCTGGAAAGTAAAGCCAATACTGAAGAGCCCTAAATATTCATTCTATCTAATGACCATCATGAGTCAACTCCACTGGTTGTCAGATTGTATTGAAGTCTACTGGAAAATGACCATACTTCTTATTTGATTTATTATCTCAATAAACATTTTCCGAAAGAGTTTCTAGACTTTGTACAGTTATAAAAAATATGTAAGAAAATATTTGCGTTCCAGAAACAGTAAAGGCTGAAATGAGATAAATATTTATCTCGGGATTACCTGGAGTTTCTATTTTGTCATCTGAAACTCACATTTGTCACTTGTTTTTTATGATCTCAGTGACGAAAACTTGTCATACCCTCTGCTCTGTAGAATAGCCAAAGTTAATGCTAAGATGAGGTGCAAACAACATAACTGTACCAGGTTAAGGTCATGCAAGATAGAAAAATTAAGTGCAAAGTGAACATCATCTGAGAGTTGACAACCATTTTTTGGATTCACACTCTGCTTCAACACAGTGTCTTCGGGTTGGTTGTGAAACTGACTTACTTCCAAGTGCTTTGATGGAAGTATAACCTAGCACCCGCTTGACTTCACTGATGTTAATTCTGCAGTATTCACATCCTGGTCCTCCCTGCAGAGGAAGATGCAAAAAATCACTTCAGACAAAGCAAAAACAACACCATAAGAGGAACAGACATATACTGTAACAGAGAGATTTCAAAAACAGACACACACATCGAAAACAACTGTAAACTTTTAGCTACACAGGAAAAGAATGACTGGATCAGAACACTCTGCTTACCAGAGTGTGAAATTAGGGGTTAACAGCAGCAAAACAAAAATGAGCTGAATGCCAAATAAAAAAGTAGAAAACAAGCTTTTAATGACATCATTAAGGAGTGCTGATGTACTTGTAAGAGAAATGTACTTTGGAAAAGGGGCTTGTGGCTTTTCAAATCATTGTTAGGGTTCTTCGATTTATTATTATTATATTTTTTTCGGATGGATTATTTTAAATTCTCATGAGGTGGAATGAGCTAGAAACAAAAAATGGTTGTAAAATTCACCTTCAGTTTTTTAACTTCTAACTTTTAAAATTTTCTTTGAAGCTAGAAACTTCAGCAACATAAAATTTGGTATATACATCCTTAGGGAACAAGAAAAAATGTCTGCCACAAATGAGCAAAATCAGGCAAAAGATATCTTTACAAAACTTGGCCACTCATCAACTGTAACTCGTGATAAACTGTCCACAGGCAGAGCTATAAAAACAGAACATGAAAGCTGAAGAGGAATGTACCATACAATGAGCCAAGTATAGCACCGATACTTAACAGGTCTCAATTTCCCAACATCTGCTCATGTTTACATCAACCCCATAACAGCACCAACAGCACTGATGCATTGGATTTATGGTGAACAATAAACCGAACTAATGATCTCCCTGTAAATGCTTGATAATAAAAATGTGGTTCTAAATGGAACCACAGCTGTCAGAAAAAGTAAAATATTCACATTTAAGTTTTATGTATCAAAGGATGAAATGTGATTAAGTGAAAATGTTAAAATACTGGTAATTTGATTAGTAATAAAAAGTTCTGACATTCCATGATGTTTGCTTTGTTTCAAGTTGGAGTTTTCACATCAGATTATTGTGTCTTGGTCAGACAGTTTTTCTTTGGAACAGGATTCAAATAGGTATTTTATCTCTCTAGTATCTATCTGTTTCAACTGCTATAGGGCACAGGTGAAAATCATTGTTTCAACAAAGAAACCACTGATTCTGGATTAAATTATTATTTTACATCAGAAAAAAATACATACAAAGGTTATGTACAAAAGTCAATGCAAGAGGAGTATATTTGGGCCCCTGATCAAAGGCTTCAGATATCTGTCAGGTGTAAGTCTCCACCAGAGCAACCTTTCCCATTTCAGTGAGGACTTAGAAGCCTGGGGTGCATGTTCTACTCACTACACCACTGGCACCCTGAAACTGGGTATCTGTAAACTAGCTGAAAACCCAACAGTGTGTAAAACACTGCTTATAATTTGATTCAACAATACTCATAGTCTCATAACGTAATATATAAAAATAAAATATAAGCAGCAGGAACAATGGTCCTTTTAGCACATTTACCAGTGTTGTGCCTAGGATTGTGTATATTATTGCCTCTTATCAAGTCTCAATCTGGAAGGGATGTTCTCTACTGTGGATTGATTTAAAAGAAATTACTGAAGGAAGGAGTGTAACAATGGCTGAACTTTAAGGCTTTTATTAGGTAATAAAGGAGAAATCAAAACATGTGCTCATTATATAAAGGGGGCAGGTTAAAGTATGAGCTAAATGAAACAGGGGAGCTCGGATAGGTAAAGAAACATAACACAATATGACCAAGAAGATTAAGCCGGGGATAACTAAATCGGGAGTTTGGGCGAATGAACGGGAAGTTGTTTAACAAATGCAGGGCGAATCTATCTGAGGAAGGAGAGCTTCTTTTCTTTAAACTAAAATTTGGAACTATGTTGTCTGATAGCCATGCCTCGCACCACTCAGAACAGCCAGCTGGGAGAGCAGGTAAACGCAACCTTACTTTGGGCTGGCGAATCAACTGGCCACGAAAAGGTCAGAGATGTCCGACGGGAGCGGCCGCGTCGAGGTCCTTCGTCGCGGCCTCCCAAGTTAGACTGGTCCTCGACTGAAGTAGCTGTTGGCCTGTCTCGTCCCTCTCACCGGCAATGTTGTCCTTCGGGCGATTGGCTTGGTGATATCCGAATTATTCCTTTCTATTCTGATGAGGGAACAGACGGGAGCAGCGCGCAGCATCAGTGGCTCTGGTTACCAAGGCAACTTGAGACGCTGGGAACTGGGTGCAGTGCAGCCAAACTTGTTCCGATCATCGGTAGTCTTTGCTTCAAGTCTAAACTTAGCCCTTGTTGCTAAGCGGCTAAGTCTTGACTTCTGGGTTTCGAGCCACGTGAAAAAAAAAAAAAAAAAAAAAAAAAAAATATATATATATATATATATATATATATATATAATTTTTATTTATTTTTTTCATCAGATCTTCTGGTTAAGCTCTCCTCTCCAGAACTTTTTCGCCGAATTCCTGCCACTTGTAATGTTCGTATTGACTATTTATTGGGAGCCGACCCACGGGCGTGGTCTGGTTATCGGCGCGAGTTTGATCCAATCAGATTTCTCCCTCTAACTTTAGGGCGTACGAAGGAGGTTTTCCCTTTCTCTTTTCAAGTTACGCCTTTCATTCACCCAAATTTACATACATATAAAATAAATAGAAATATGTCATTTTGATGAGTATGGTTTCTCTCTGCTTGCTATGGTTGAGTCGGTGGACATGGGTTTCTCTTCTCCTCCTATCCACTGCAAAACACAATTAAAAGGTTATCCTTTACTCCCGCCATCACAGAATACACAAACAGATGAAACAGGAAAAGAACATTTCATGCATATCTTGGCTGGCTGTGGGAAATCAGAATTGCATGACTACGGACTGTGTATGAAGTTTCTTTTTCTTTTTACAGAACATTTATAAGCAAAACAAACTAAGCACATAGGTTACGGTGCACAGGCAATGCGCCATCGGTACCGCTGGTTCTCCATCAGGTGGCGCTGTGGTTACATCATTGGAATGGTTCATTGTCCGGTGTTAATTTTATCTCTGCCAAATTAGCTCGTAGAAGAATGGTTCGAACAGCTGTGAAGTCCTCTTCTTGCAGGGGAACCAGTTCGGCATGTTTGCAGTCTCTTATTTCATCAGCATAGTCAATATATTATTATATCCATCCTTGTGTTCTTGTTGGCCTGGATGCATTCCATAGCGGCAATTTACAACCGCCTTCTTATAGTGTTCTCAGGTCAACCCGGGGGTAAATGTCACAGAATTGTAATTTATTATCTGGGAAAGCAGGGTCTTTCGATGCCAGAGTCAGATAGGAGTCCAGGATGGCACTTAGCAGAGACCTGTGAAATCTCTGGTTAGAGCAATAGTCTCTTTGAAAATTTGAGGGGTGTGGGAGATTGAACTCTCCCCCCAGACCTCACAACACCAGATAACACCTGAGGATTTCTACCTGTGCTGGAGCGTTTTGGGTTGTAGTTTTAGTGCCTTTATTTGAGTAAAGGGTCTGGATGTGTCTCCTGCCTTTGAAAAAACCTGAGAACTTGCCTTGCAGGTTAAGGGAATCTAACTAGACTAACAGGTGGAGAAAATGAAAGACAAAAAACGGAGACTGCCTGAGGGCATGAGTGAGAAAGACAGTGTGCGCACGCACTTTCGACGTTCCATACATATGTAGTTAAACTGTCAAGTGAGTTAAGAGCATTCACAAGTATCTGCGTCCTAAATACTGATATTGCATGCCAGCTGGTGAGATTCCACAATCAATGTGCTTAGAATATGTGATACAGGAAAGAGGCGCTTAGCTGTCATGCTCACAGAGGAGGTGACATAAAAAAAACCTGCAAGAGGTTTTTAAAAGACATACAATGGCCTTTGTTAGTTCATGAGCCATACAAGAGACGAAAAAAGATTGACACACAGTCACAGTGTGTCAGTCAAAGAGGATTTCCATGTAACTTTTAGGTTCAGGTCAGGACTTGGAGAACAAGCTTGACACTGCATCTAAATCTACTATCACTTCCTTTTCTGAAGAATCCCAGTCCAGATCATGGACTACAAGAGTCTGATTTACATGTTGTTTCAGGTGGTTGTTTTATGTGGTGGAGAGCTTTGACAATATCCTTTCCCTCTGCAAAGACACATAAATATCATCTCTGTGAAGCTGGGGAATTTTCAGAAAGTGTGCTTGGCTGATTTCTGTTGAACCTCCTACTTAAACATATTGGAAATCCTAGATTTTTCTAGACTTGTTGACCTATTTATCTGTTACCTCAGACACTCGGTCTGAACCACTTGTGACTACAGAAAATGAAGCTACTGCTTTCTTCTTTTTTTTGCAGATTCTTCTGCTCATCTAAGGCAGACCGATTCATTGTTACCCAGAAGAGTCACAGGTGCAATCATCTTACCCACATCTCTGATCTTAAATCCTGCTTTCCTCTGCTAAATTTCAAGAATAAGAGGGACATCAAGTATGATAAACCTTGGTTTAAGACATGATGAAGATATCATCTATCAAGAAAAATAATATATATAGAAAATTCTCATCTTATCCTACACTCATAAACTTGACCAGTTATAAGAAATATAAAAATAAATTCACTCATCTGGCCAAAATAATTATTTCCTCAAAAATTCAATCTGCATATTAAGTAAGATCCACCTAGAATATTTTAAATCAATACTGAACAAGAAACAGAAAACACCTTCTTTTCCTTAAAAGGCTCTTATTCGCAAATGTCATAGGTCTCTCTGCCTACCACCACAGAAGTAATTAATATACTATAATAATATAAATAATTAAAAAGCAGATCTTAGTATCTCCGCACCAGGCTATTTGTAATGAAATAGGTGTATCATTACTCAAAGAGGTTAGTGATTCAGCTACTGAGCCACTCACCTACGTTTGTGCTCGATTCACAGAAAGAGGATTGACAGAAATCAATCTTGCCCTGTTTTTCAAAATATTACAAATGCTGTTTTATAAACCAATATCCTCACACTTAAATGAGCAAAAAATTCTCAATGATAATTAATTTGGATTCCATAAGACTCTATTGCAACTTTCTAACAAAGTTGCCACTGCCATTGATAGCAATACGCTGGGTGTATTCTGGTTTTTCCAATGCAAATGGCTGTACAATTATTTAAAAGATACAAAACAATATACACTGCTCAAAAAAATAAAGGGAACACTTAGACAACACAATGTAACTCCAAGTCAGTCACACTTCCGTGAAATCAAACTGTCCACTTAGGAAGCAACACTGATTGACAATCAATTTCACATGCTGTTGTGCAAATGGAATAGACAACAGGTGGAAATTATAGACAATTAGCAAGACAGCCCCAATAAAGGAGTGGTTCTGCAGGTGGTGACCACAGACCACTTCTCAGTTCCTATGCTTTCTGGCTGATGTTTTGGTCACTTTTGAATGCTGGCGGTGCTTTCACTCTAGTGGTAGCATGAGATGGAGTCTACAACCCACACAAGTGGCTCAGGTAGTGCAACTCACCCAGGATGGCACATCAATGCGAGCTGTGCCAAGAAGGTTTGCTGTGTCTGTCAGCGTAGTGTCCAGAGCATGGAGGCGCTACCAGGAGACAGGCCAGTACATCAGGAGACGTGGAGGAGGCCATAGGAGGGCAACAACCCAGCAGCAGGACCGCTACCTCCGCCTTTGTGCAAGGAGGAACAGGAGGAGCACTGCCAGAGCCCTGCAAAATGACCTCCAGCAGGCCATAAATGTGCATGTGTCTGCCCAAACGGTTAGAAACAGACTCCGTGAGGGTGGTATGAGGGCTTGACGTCCACAGGTGGGGGTTGTGCTGTTGGGCTGTAAGCACGTTTGGCATTTACCAGAGAACACCAAGATTGGCAAATTCGCCACTGGCGCCCTGTGCTCTTCACAGATGAAAGCAGGTTCACACTGAGCACATGTGACAGACGTGACAGAGTCTGGAGACGCCGTGGAGAACGTTCTGCTGCCTGCAACATCCTCCAGCATGATCGGTTTGGCAGTGGGTCAGTAATGGTGTGGGGTGGCATTTCTTTGGGGGGCCGCACAGCCCTCCATGTGCTCGCCAGAGGTAGCCTGACTGCCATTAGGTACCGAGATGAGATCCTCAGACCCATTGTGACACCATATGCTGGTGCGGTTGGCCCTGGGTTCCTCCTAATGCAAGACAATGCTAGACCTCATGTGGCTGGAGTGTGTCAGCAGTTCCTGCAAGACGAAGGCATTGATGCTATGGACTGGCCCGCCCGTTCCCCAGACCTGAATCCAATTGAGTATATCTGGGACATCATGTCTCGCTCCATCCACCAACGCCACGTTGCACCACAGACTGTCCAGGAGTTGGTGGATGCTTTAGTCCAGGTCTGGGAGGAGATCCCTCAGGAGATCATCCGCCACCTCATCAGGAGCATGCCCAGGCGTTGTAGGGAGGTCATACGGGCATGTGGAAGCCACACACACACTACTGAGCCTCATTTTGACTTGTTTTAAGGACATTACATCAAAGTTGGATCAGCCTGTAGTGTGTTTTTCGACTTTAATTTTGAGTGTGACTCCAAATTCAGACCTCCATGGGTTAATAAATTTGATTTCAATTGATCATTTTTGTGACTTTGTTGTCAGCACATTCAACTATGTAAAAAAAAAAAAACAAAAAAAACAAAGTATTTAATAAGAATATTTCATTCAGTCAGATCTAGGATGTGTTATTTTAGTGTTCCCTTAAATTTTTTGAGCAGTGTATTTAAAAGTCCATATTATATTCAAACTTCTCCTGTATTTTATCTGAAGTGCTGATATTCAAAATCAGAAAAAAGTGAACCTGTGGCATACCAAAACGCTCAAATTTAGATTGCTGCTTTTTATTATTTGCATAAATGATTTCTGAAACTGCTCCACAATAAGAAGGTTGCAGGTTTGATTCCCGGGCTTGGGGCCTTTCTGTGTGGAGTTTGCATGTTCTCCCTGTGCCTGCGTGGGTTTCCTCCGGGTACTCCGGTTTCCTCCCACCGTCCAAAGACATCGTTTGGGTTAACTGGTGACTCTAAATTGTCCGTAGGTCTGAGTGTGAGTGTGAGTGGTTGTTGGTCTGTGTCTGTCTCTGTGTGTTGGCCCTGTGATGGACTGGCGAACTGTCCAGGATGACCCCGCCATCACTCAGTGATAGCTGGGATTGGCCCCAGTACCCCCACGACCCGGAAACGGATAAGCGGTTGAAGATGAAGATTTCTTAAACTTATCACAGGCTTATTTGCAGATATTACTCTGACTGTGAAGCTAACTAAACCATGGCAGAAGTTTCTAAATGGTTTCTTTTAAATAAGTTGACTTTAAATACTAATAAATCAAACTTTATTATCTCTGATAACAGGAAAAAAGCTCACCAAAAATGATGTTAAGACTGTGGTAAATGGTACTGAAATGACTGAGGTCTGATGGTTAATGTTGATGAGAGGCCAGCCTGCAGAGATCACATCAATTCAGTCTGCATGCAAACAACCAAATCAACTGGTATAATCAGGAAAATCGCCCATCTATTTAGTCAGAAGTGTTTATTTTACTGGGCCAATACATGTCCCTCTTACCTACAGAATTGCAAAAGAAATTCATCATAAAAAAAAGCTACAGTTACCTGCTCCTCTCTATAAAAAGTTTGGAATGATGACAATATTTCAAATCACCATGTTTGCATGTTTGCATTTACATTTTTAAATTTTAAATTTACATTACATATTCCATTGTCTATCAAACACTTTTCTGTGGTCACTTCCTGACAAATATGCAAATTTATAACAACTCTAGACAGTCAGGAATGGTCATCTTAACGTACAACCTATGGCCAATTTTTATTTTCATTTAAATATAAATTAATTTATTGGAATAATTATCAGTCATTGCGTCATTCATTCCTCTCTCAATATGTACAAAAAGTTCTTCAATCCACTGCAATAAATTCTTTTATACATTGTGTCATGTCATGTCTTTGTCAATAGGTGCATCAATAATAAGTGTATCTGTATGTTCTGAATTACATTAATGGAAATCTGTCTACGGTGGTGACTTAATAGTATGAGCCTGCTAGGGTTTCCCATTTCCACCAGTGCTGCTACCCCACTTCTATTCATGTTTGTACTGTATTTGATTTCAAGCAACTTTTAATATTCAAACAACTGATAAATAAATAGATAAAATAAATACACAATAAAATGCTACTATCACTTTCCATCCATCAGGACTTCTGGGACAGGTTTACTCAGACCACCAGAGCACCAGAGCCAGGACCGGGCAAAGTGAAGAAGCTTTTAGTTCAGTTAATTGTTCTGATTGTAATTTATTTCCAAACTTATTTAAAGCACTTCGCCTTGTGTCTGAATGTTGTCATATAAAAAACTGCTTCAGGGGCCCTTATGCAGGGTTAGGATTTGCCAGTAATTTGTGGTCATGTTTAATTTCTTAGAAGATTGAGACTGCTTCTACACTTCTAAAGACAGACAGGTTTATGTTATGTTCAATGATTTTTAAAAGTAAACTCTGAGCCCATAGTTAAATCTAATCAGCGTATAGCGTGCACAGTTGTTGAAAGCAGAAGTCTTCAAAGCTGTCAACAGCAGAGTGTTTTGCAGCAGAGCAGCCGACAACAGTAGTTAACTCCAGTCGAAACATTTCATTAGTCTGACTACATAGAAATCCTCCTGGATTCGACACATCAGTACAGCCTGGACGTGACAGAAGTCGAGGCTGATGATATATCACAAAGACACGTCCACAGAGCAGAGCTGGTCAGTGTATTAATGAAAAGCAGGTGTGAAAGGGGGCTTACCTGTCGGACACAGTCCAGACTGCAGTCCTGGGGATAAATGGTGACAGCCGAGACATCGTCCTGAGCCCAGAGAGGCTGAGAGAGCGTCAACAGTGGGTACAAAGCTAGAACTGCCCTCCACATGCTGCCACAGCCAGCATGACACCCTCCAATTGAGCAAAAGACCTGCAACTCACACACACAAACACATAGATCTATATATGTATAGACCCCCACACACACACACACACACACAAGCACTTAGTGGATTGGACTGGCTATAGGGAGGCAGCACTTGGTGTGGAATATAAAACCTGATGTGTGAATGACAGAAGATTGGAGGAGGGAGAGACAAGGGGAGTGGTGACTTCAGGCTATGGGTGGGGGTGCTTTTACATGTTTAAACAGTTACTCATCCATGCTGCTGTCGTTTTGGATTGAGGGGGCCGATTAGAGGCCGACTTGGCTCTCTTAAGAAATTCACATTTTTACTTTCAACAAAAAAACAGCAATCAATAATGAACATTTATAAGATGAATGTAGCTGCCAAGTGCAACACAGGTTTAATCATGAGCCGAATGATTTATACCCAAGTTCATTTTATTAAGCACAGATGCAGCAGAGGGTTTATGACCTATATACATATCAATGTGGTCTTGTTTTCACAGGAAAGATTTATTTGGTGATTAAAATACATATGGGAAAACTAGAAGTAAAATTATCAATCAATATCTCATCATATCTTGATAAAGCCCTGATGAACTCTGATGTGAAAATAACAAACGTCTGCATGAAGAAGTCCAGAAAGAACAGCTGCTTCATCGAATCTGAAAACAAAAAAAAACAAAAAAACAGAAACATTATACACCTTTTTGAAATGAAACAAGTGGCTTCGGTTTCAACCCATGCCTTCCTACTTCTTTCAGAAATTTAAGATATTATAGCTCATGTGTTAAAAATCACCTGTTTGCCAGATACCTGAATGAACAGAGATGTTTAAGCATGCCCATGCAGGAGAGAGTTGGCAGCTCCATCAGGACTCTCTCCACTGAACAACAGCATGCAGCACAAACACATCCACATTCCCAACATAGATGAATACTGACAGTGATGCCCTGAGACACAAACGGGTTCTGACTTAACAGTAACTCAGGGTGAAATTCAAGTAGTGCCATTAAACATGAGAGCCCCAAAGTTAAAATATGATACTGTATCAACATTACGCTCATCATATCATATTAAACATAACAGTTCTTTTTTTTCCAAACACATCGACACAGCTACTTATACATCACAGTAGTTTTTGTTTGAGGGTCATCACCTCATGATGCAATGTTACCTCCTGTCAGCTTTAATCAAGCATCAACCCTCTGTAACATCCCCCATCATTTTGGGAGCTGCTATTTTGAAAGGCTTTCATTTTGTTATTTTTCCTTTGAAGAAACCATATTTGGAGGAGCTGAGGAGGAAGAAAAGCTGGATCTGACCTGCTTTGGACACTACGCATCCCTTAATTTCTGGTCTATTTTCCTCTAAATGGGACCATCATCAAAATAAATCATGTATTAAAGACTTGAAACTAGAAACTGAGAGCTTAAACCCATTAGTGAAATGTTTCCTGATTTGATAAATCAATGCAGAAGTGGGGACATTATCACACAGGCTGCATTACAATCTGACTTATTTTTACAACCAGTGGGGTTTAATGCCCTTCAGCTTTGGCTTAACTTTTATAGACAGTGCGGTGTATTTACATCTACCTTCATGTTAAATCTAATCCTAATTTTAAGGTAGTTAAACCCCTTGGCCCTTCAGATTGTGTTTCTGACACTGCACAATCATATGTGGTCATCTCTCAAACAGGAACCTGATGGCAGATAATGCCTGACAAATCTCCTGCTTTTTTCTTTTCAAGTCCTGAACATCAGCAGTGAATTATGATCTGTCTTTGAGAGCAGTTATTTATCTGGCCTATATCTTTGCGCCCCTTTTTGCCCCAGGTTGTACAGACCATGTTGTTTCATCTGTGTTAAATTCTTTCAGTGTCAGGCGTGGTTTGAAAAAAAAAAAAAATCACAGATTTGTTCCTCATATGAACCAGCTGAAGTGTCGAAAATGTTGCAAAAATTGCATAACAATATGCATTTCTATTCAATTTCAAAAAATAGAAAATCAATATGTAAATGGCGACTCCAGGTCAGTCTGGCAGGGGATCAAATCCATGGCTGCAATTAATCAGGGTGGTTATGAGCTCAACCAGCTTATTAGCATAAATGGGGTTGATGACGATTGTTTACCTGATACCTTTAACACTTTTCTTTTATGTTTTGAAAGACCTGATATTACACACGATCTCTCCCCAATGAGGAACTCCCTTAATCCTCGTAATGATATTCTGATATCAAGAACAAGTCACGGTTTTATTTAAGAAAACAAAAAAGAGGAAAGTCCCTGATTTTATCTGTGGTCGCACACTGCACCACTGTGCTGAGCAACTCAGTGGTGTCTTCACCCATGTTTTTCAAATGTGTGCTGATAGCTGCAAGTTTCCATCAATCTAGAAATCCTCCGCAATAATTCCCATTCTCAAGGTCAATAAACCCAGGGAATTACAAGATTTTACACCCGTGGCACTCACTTCTTTTGTGGGGAAAAACCTTGAGAAAATCCTTAAGGATGAGGTTCTCATCCTGGTTGAGGGCAAACTTAACCCACTCCGATTTGCTTATAGAAGCAACAATGGAGTGGATGATCCTTGATAAAATGAACAGACACCTGAAGAAACCCAAGTCGCATGACAGACTTTTATTCGCTTATTTCTTTTCATCTTTTAATAAGATGCAACCTCACATTTTAATAAAGACCCTACCTAACCCTACCTTCTTATTTTAATCTGCCCAATCAGCTTTTAACCCTGTTCTTAAACTTTCTAACAGACAGAACACAGTAGGTTTTAGTCAATGGTGTCAGGTCTAAAACCCTGGTTCAAACACAGGTTCTCCACAAGGTTGTGTTCTTTCTCTGTTACTTTTTAACTTATACACTGACAGCTGTAGGTATCTTAAAGAGGAAAGTTTTCTGGTGAAATTTCCAGATGGCACTACTCTGCTGTCACTTCTTCACGGGTCGGAGTCTGACCATGGACGTGCACGTGCTGACTTTGTTAAGTGGTGTGACGAAAGTTTCCTTGACCTAAATGTCTCAGAAATTAAGGAACTTGTTATTGACTTTCAGAAAAATAAGGCAAACACCACTGTCAGCATCATTCACAGTGAGGACGTTGAGATTGTGAACTCATACAAATATTTGGGTACTATGTTTGACTCTCAGCTCAAATTCGATATCAACACTGAGTCACTAGTTAAATGGATCCATCAGAGAATTCACCTGTTGCGGAGGATTAATTCTTTTGGGGTTTCTCCCAGTCTCCCAGGAAGACCATACGCTACTCAAAGCAATTTGTTCCTTCTGCCATCAAGCTGTTGGACATAGAGTGGACTTGAATTTCTTGTTTTTGCACATTCTATTTGATTGCTGCACTTGACTGAAGTACATTAGCCGAGTAAAATTGTTGTAATGTGCAATACACTTACGTACATTGGCTCTATTTATTACTTGTTTATTTATTTATGTGGATTTTAATAAGGTTTTTACCATCATTTATTCTGGGCAGTTTTTAGTTTTTTAGTTTCCTTACCCCACTTCTGCCTCACACTTGTTTTTAATCACAATTTTTTTTATACATCTCTGCTCTCTGCCTTGCCCTGCGTATTTATGAGGGCTCTGTACCTTTTACCATATATCACATAATCCTTCCTCTGACACTAATAATTGTGTTTGTGAATGGATGTATATATGTGGTAGGTGGACTGTAGAAACTGAATTGCCCTTCGGGGATAAATAAAGTTGTCTGTATCTGTATGTTAATTTTACTTTCATATTTTACAGCAGAGAAGTTAGATTTGAGATGAGTCGACACCTTGAATGATCCCTTCAGGGAAACAATGCTTATCAACGGCAAGTGACGCGTGTCGACATTTAGTAAAAATGATTCTCACTGTATATTTGTCCCATTTCTTCTCGGGGTCGTATGGCTCCCATCGACTGGCAGGGAAGATGTGTTTGTTCTTCTCATACCAGCTCCTTAGCACAACTTTACCTGCGTGAGACTTCAAACATAAACAAACAAATAAAAAAAATTCCACAGCTTGGTTATTTTTAAATCACATTATTCAAAGTCCAGGTCAGATAAGCCATCTTTAAAGGCAGGACCCAGATGGCTTATCCCTGGATGTTCGTCTCTGCTGTACGGATGGAAAAACATGTGCTGGACAAACAACTCCTAACATCTCAACCCTATCTAATCAATTAATCAGTCTGGATGGCATTACTTTGGCTTCCAACTCCACTGTAAAAAACCTTGGAGTAACCTTTGACCAGGACATGTCCTTTGTCCCTCACATAAAACAAGTCAGTAGGGCAGCTTTCTTCCACCTGAGAAACATTAGGAAAATCAGAAATATCCTCTCTCAAGAGGATGCAGAAAAACTAGTACACGCATTCGTAACTTCTAGGCTGGACTACTGTAACTCATTATTATCTGGATGTCCAAACAAATCTCTGAAAGGCCTTCAGTTGATTCAGAATGCTGCTGCACGAATATTAACAGGAACTAGAAAAAGGGATCACATCTCTCCTGTGTTAGCTGCTCTTCATTGGCTGCCGGTAAAATCCAGAATAGAATTTAAAATCCTTCTGTTAACATATAAAGCTCTTACTGGCCAAGCTCCGTCATACCTCAGAGAGCTCATAGTTCCTTACTGTCCTAGTAGGCCACTCCGCTCTCTAGATGGAGGTTTACTTGTGGTTCCTAGAGTCTCCAAGAGTAAATCAGGAGGCAGATCTTTCAGTTATCAGGCTCCTCTTCTATGGAACCAACTTCCAGTATCGGTCCGGGGGGCAGACTCTTTAGCAATTTTCAAGACCAGGCTTAAAACTTTTCTGTATGACAGAGCTAATAGTTAAAAAGTTAAAATTCATTTACTCTTTAGCTATGCTGCTATAGGCCTAGACTGCTGGGGGAAGGACTGAGCACCTCTCTCTCTCTCTCCCTCTCCCTTTCCTCTCTCTCTCTCTCTCTCTCTCTCTCTCTCTCTCTCTCTCTCTCTCTCTCTCTCTCTCTCTCTCTCTCTCTCTCTCTCTCTCTCCCTCTTCCCTCTCCCTCCCTCTTCCCTCTCCCTCTCTCTCTCCCCCCCTCGCATGCGCCGTCATACCAACAACCTGCTTCTCCGAAATCCCAGTTTCTCTCAGTTCCAAGCATGTGCATTGCATTTACTAACCATGTTTTCCCGAAGTCTCCGTCTCCCCCAGCTCCTCTCCTCTCTCTCTCCCAGCTCCTCTCCTCTCTCTCCCTGTCCTCATCCTGCAGGTGATGAATCATCACCATCCCATGTTCCTGCAATGCCTGCTGCTCCCACATCTTCAAGAATTCCATACAGCATCATTCCTACGAACCTCATGCAGCATCATGTTCCTGCCTACACCTGTTTGAATATCCCCTCCTCCTGCTCTCTTTCTCTCCCTACTCTACCCAACTTTGCCCCCCCCCCCCCCCCCCGTGCCTCTCTCTCTCTCTCTCTCTCTCCCTCTCTCAACCCAACCGGTCGAGGCAGATGGCCACCCCCCCTGAGCCTGGTTCGGCCCGAGGTTTCTGCCTCTTAAAGGAAGTTTTTCCTTGCCACTGTCGCCAAGTGCTTGCTCATCGGGGGATCTGTTGGGTCTCTTTAAATAATTTTATAAAGAGTTTGGTCTAGACCTGCTCTATATGTAAAGTGCCTTGATGTAACTTTGTTATGATTTGGCGCTATACAAATAAATCTGATTTGATTTGATTTGATTTGATTTGATTTGATCTCGGTCCAGATACCCCAGCTCAGGTTCAGAGAGTCTAGAGGAGTCCATTCTCCAGGGTTGGGACTGCTAGACAAGATTAGGCAAGTGGTCGCAATGTTATGGCTAGTCATTATAGTGTAAAGTCATTTTAGGAGTTGGAGTTTTATTACCTCATGTACAAACAATAAATTAAAAAACAAAACAAAACAAAAACAAGAACTTAAAGTATGATTGGACGTCCCCAACACTCCATAATTTCAGAATACATCTCCAAATTTGTCTGAAATTTTGTCACAACTGCTGTGTGAAGTCTTGAGTAATGACTCATAAGTGTTTTGTGAGCATGTCCTTTTCTTTTTTACAGAGCATGGGTTTCACTTGTCTCTTATTTTGGGACATGTACCCCAGTATAGTTTCAACTTTAACCCTCTGAATCCCATGAATTGTGGGAAGTAAAAAAATAATGTTTTCTTTTAGCTGACAGAATAAAATGAACAGAAGAATTAATGCAAACTGTGAAAGTAAGGACAAAACTATTTTAAGTTTCTAAATGACACCTATGACCTTATTTTAAATAAAAAAATAAAATGTTACTGGCTACTGTAGATGGAGATCAGAAAATTTTTTATTTGGCGCAGCAACAGGGAAGCAGCAGAAAGGAGGGATGAGTTAGTGGGAGTTAATAAAAAAACAAACCAATTTTATGCCGTATACCGACATGCTCAGCTGTCACAGTCAGGTCTCAGTGCCGTTTGAGGATATTTTGCCTGATGTTTATTTATTATTATTATCGTGTAATGTAAATGAATGCAATGTGCAATAAAGTTTTCAGTTTTTGATATTTGCATATACAGAGTATATCTTTTATTTGGGAAACATGGTGAAAATGTTCATGTACATTTGGTCAAGATATGTAAATAATTATTGTCATATGGATCAATATCTCTCCATGATTACCTTTCCCAGTACTTGCTGTTCCATTGGAACAGTGTGATTCACTTTGGACGTTTGGATAGTTCCTTGTGTTGTACAGTACTGGCATGCAAGAGACTTCGAAACCCTAACTCTAACCCCCTGTACAACTTTATGTATAACAATGCCACAAGTATGGTTGATGTTGAGCTGTTGTATTAATGTGAATTGTTATATATACCCTTTAATGTACTTTTTGATGCTGATACGGTCAATGCTCCATTGTATCAATAAAACCTGCCAATAAGCAGCCACTTCCTGTCTATAATGGATCAATCTGGTGAAACCTCCCCTTATCAACCTTACCTCATCTTTCTCCACCGTGGCATCGTTCACAAGTCGAATGTCATCATGGACGTCAAAGCTGAACAGCGGACCTGATGAAAAAGAAACTTGCTCAAAAGGCTTCAGAACCATGATTTTCCACTTCTAAAAACGCTGAAGAGACACCACATCACTGATCTGGATGCTGGTGGAGGTCTCTTACCAGATTTGCCTCTTGCCTTGGTGACAATGAAGTCATAAAAACTGTGGTGCTGAATGAAAAAGAATATATTTGATGAGCCAACAAAGTGACACAGCTGTAGAACTAATTTAGAAACACATTTAAACACATATTTAAACTTATGAGCTCATTAAACGTTTTATTTACTGCATCATGTCAGTTTCAGAAGCTAACATTGTTACAACTTTAATGGTGTAAACTGTGAGATCTTCCACAGTTCCACAATGCGTTTCTGAATTATCTCTGACTCTGAGCACTATGTGGATGTGCTGGAATGTGAATGATGTTAGAGGTGGAACTAACAAAAACACAACAAAATGGTTTGACAGTTCAGTTCAGGCATGAAAATGACGCACAAAGGACTCACATGAGGGATTATGAGATCCTCTTTGATGTACATCAGCTGCTCCACACCAGCAGACCTGAAAAGAAACATTAAGCTCAGTGATGATGCAATTCAACGCAATATGATGGTTCACTCATGCGAAGACCGACTCTTCTTTAATGAAGCAGTAGATATAAATTGTTTGATGATTTGCATTTAAAAATTGTCGTATGCATCTGTCCCTATCAAATAAACATTAAATGACGAAAGAATAAAGCTCCTTTTGGTGGGATATGAACATTTCTGACGATGGCCACTGGTGGCAACACAGAAGACAATTCATTAACAAACCCAATCTTGTGAGTCAAGTCCTGGTACTTTTATAGGGAGAGAAAATATGATTAGCATTATGACATTTAAGTGACAGTTAGGAAGAAACTCTCAACTTGGACTCCGGGTCTGCCTCGAGCAGAGGACGAAAGAGATGTTTGGGGAAGGGAGAGATAGACCAGAAACTGCTGTTACTGTTGTTAACTTTCAATATGAAGTCCAAAGAGCTGTCACTATTAGTGAAACAAGCCATCATTTGGGTGAAAATCAATCAAACCCATCAGATATATTTTTTTTTATTTTTAAAGCTCACCTTTTAACTGTAGCTCAGGATCCAGGCATAAATCTACAGATTTGGTATTGATTTTAAAATGTGCGTTTTCGTTGCAGTGTGTGAAGATTCTCAGTCATCCAGGACATAGTTCTCTAATAAAGCTTAATCTAGGAGAACTGGATTTGAATTGTCATCCTTCTTCAGTTTTTCACGTTTTAGCAGACCACCATGCTCAGTTTATGCATTAGTGAGCTGAAGTTGATGTTAAAAGGTTTTAAGATCTGGATCAGGCGATCTTTGCAGGCAAATAATGACTTTCTCTCCAGGCCTGTCTTTGTGCACAGGGGAGCTGCTGTGTTGAAGCAACAAAGGACAAAACACAACCTATGACACAAAGTTGGAAGCTGAGCTGCGATCCTTGAACTGTTTGGCTTGTGAAGCTTTAAAAACCTAAGATTAGGGTTTATAGTAACAGTAGCAGAGGATGAGATGCTCTTGAATCCTCTACATTTTAAAGCTTAGTGTTAAGTTCTGGTGGGAGGCCTCCTTCTACTGGAAGCAGTGGAGCTAGCCCCCTTCACAGAGGAAAATGTATGTATGCGCCAGCTCAGCCGATGCAAGCTGAGCAAGGCTCTGGGGCCTTACGTCATCACAGCAAGAGCGCTGAGGGCCTGTGCCCACAAACTCTCACCAGTGCCTCATTCACTCTTCTGCAAATCCTACTTGGCTGCAACCATACTTCCCCTCTGGAAAACCGACAACATAATCTCAGCTTCCAAAAAACCATGGCCCACTGATCCCAACCACTATTTCCCTGTCACCCTCACATCCATAAAAAAGAAGAATTTCCCCAAGGGGACATTCATTCATTCATCATCTTTTTCTTTGTCTGCATTTGTCCTCATAGTTTAACTCCACAGGGTGTCAACATTGTATGAAATTGATACAGTTATAGTCTTGCAGCTAAATATTTTATTATTTCAGTGCGTGTCTCTGACCATCACCAGCCCTCCCTGGAAGCTAGTTTGTGATCTTTATTGAGTGAAATGACCTTGCGTGGCAGGGAGGGAAGTGCTACACCTCGGTGAATATGGGGGGAATAAAGGACAGAAAAGATGTGGAAAGATGGACAGGGGAAGGGAAGCAGGTGGTGCTGGTAGGAACTAGTGGGGTGAAGGATGCTGTGCTTTTCCTGTTATCTCAAACGGGATTAAGAGAGTCCAGAGGGTTTATGTGGAGATATGGAGTGATGGAAGTCCAGTTAGGTGAAGGTGTCGCAAAAGAGGAGGCAAGTCAAAGATAGGGTACATAGTGATGGAATGAAAGAATAGCTCAGCCCATTTTAGGCAGGATTCATCAATTCTTCATGAATTGAACTTGAGCTGGCAAGTGACACCACATATAAAAATAAATATAAGTGAGACTATCACCAGAGCCCAGAGTTGGGTCAAAGGTCCCGGCTAGCCATGCCCACCACCCTAGGCAAAGTGCCCAAAGGGGGAAGGACTCCAGGGGCGGAGGGCCATGGTGCTGGATCCGCGCCCCCAACGCACACAGGCCAAGGAGACCGCGGGAGGAGAAAACCTCGCAATCCCCGGGAGGAGCCCCCGACAACCCCACACAAGGGAGAGAGGAAGGGGCGAGCCTCCACCAACTGGCCAGCGCTGGACCAAAAGGGGCCACCAAGGAGTTGCCCGGGACCCAGCACCACACAGTGCCAGGAGGCAGAGCCCAGTTAGGAGGACGCAGAGAGCCTCGGGCACCCAACCAAGCCGGGCCGCTGTAGTGCCCCCAGGCCACCGAGCACAAGCGCCACCTCACCACTGGGGACCGGGCCCCCCAAGCCATGCCATGATTAGTGAAAATGTCCCTTTTACTGTGCTTCTTCAATCCCCGTTGAGGAAGCATTGCCCTGCACTGTGATCCTGTGACCCTGGATATGGTGTGGTGCATTAAGATTGGAAGAAAGGAGAGGAGGGTCGGGGGAAGTCAGAGGACTGCAGCACACCTGCAGCACACCTCTGTCCTGCAGCCTACACCGACGATGGCCCCCGCACCCGCCCTGACCCGTCCCCCAAGGTGTGATGCATTAAAATCTTGTGTAGGATGTATGTGGTGCACCTATCTGTGGTTATGAGCATTAATGTAAGTGTGGATTAGGAGGCAGGCAAGTGAGGGCCCGGTCCCCAGCTGGAGGGCCGCAGGCGCGGGGCCCAAGGGACCCACAGTTGGGGTGGAGAGCCCGAGGGAATCCGGAAGTCCCCCAAACAGACCCCGCCCCCAGGCGCAGCACACCAACAGGGCCGGGACGGCTGCCCCTGCAGCCACCACGGGACAACACTGGCCAGCCGTCGATGGGCACCACTGATCCTTTTCCAGGTCGCAGGGAGTGCTGGAGCCAATCCCAGCTCACATTGGGCGAGGGTGGGGTACACCTTGACAAGTCAGCAGTCCATCACAGGGCCAACACACAGAGACAGACAGAGACGAACAAACACTCACACTCAGACCTACGGACAATTTAGAGTCACAATTAACCTAAACATGCATGTCTTTGGATGGTGGGAGGAAACCCACACAGGCACGGGGAGAGCATGCAAACTCCGCACAGAAAGGCCCCAGGTCCAGGAACTTGTTGTGGGCGCTAACCACTATGTCGCCTTGCTGCCCCCCCAAGGGGACAATAAAGTCAAAAAGTAAAGTCAAACATAACAATCTTCATTTACCAGGGGTATCATATTTATTTATCATGTGCAATAATTTTCATTATCATGCACAGTAACTTTCATTTATATCTGTCAATGTATGTGGAATAACCATATCTACCAACCTGCCCGATCCTAGCCTACATTTTTTTTGGTACTGTTTCGGTCTATTATTAGTTGGTTTTATTTGTTATTTTTATAAAATGTATGCATTTATGGTAGAATGATTTTGGCATGAATGCTAATGTGTATCTACTTCCTTTCTATTCAATTGTTTTTAAAATGCACTGATCTTACTGATATGGACTCCAATTTTGTTGTTTCATACAATGACAATTGATGCTGTATGTTTAGTTTAGTTGATGCCATCTCACCTGAGCTCACTGAAGTCCTTCCTGAGAACCTCTAGGGCCCTCTGCAGGAAGTTCTGTATGGTGTTACCTTTCTTCATCTGCAGGACAATCACAAAAAGGTGTGTTAAGTCATGTCTCAATGAATCCCCCATGTTGTCAAAGCTGTGTGCATTGCAGAAAGGCTGAAACTCATCCTGCTTTACCTTTACAGTTTTACGATGTCCAGAACCATCCCAGTAGCTGAATGTAATCTCAATCTCCTCACCTAGGGACAAATACAGCAGTAAAAGGACAAAAAAGTGAACAATTGCAAAACATGAGGCATACATTACATACAGTGTCATCTAAATGTTTGCTTTTGATCACAGTTAAAGGCTGACGCAATCAAAATGTCCCCACAGTCTCAAGCTTTAAAGGTCCATACGGTCTAAAGATCGATGTTAATGGAATAATGTTGTGAAAAAAGGATGTCAGAAATAAATCACTGCACAGCCCATGGGGAGATGTGTTACCGGAGCCTTTTGTTCCAAATCTGACCACCTGTTGAGCTCACTATTTGTATTAACAAGTGCGTTTTACTGAGCTACAGCAGTAACCTACTATCTTTTTTCCCTGTGGTTGGCCTGGCTGTGTGTCACTCAACAGCCAGCCAATAAGAGGGAAAGCTTAGAGACTAACACAAACAACCTGTTGTCAACCTGTCTTCAGAGAGCAGAGATGTAAAACTACACCAAGATTTTGGTTTTCAAAACCGCCAATATATTTTATTTTGAATATCAGTACTTCAGATAAAATACAGGAGAAGTTTGAATATAATATGGACTTTTAAATACACTGCTCAAAAAATTAAAGGGAACACTAAAATAACACATCCTAGATCTGAATGAATGAAATATTCTTATTAAATACTTTGTTCTTTACATAGTTGAATGTGCTGACAACAAAATCACAAAAATGATCAATGGAAATCAAATTTATTAACCCATGGAGGTCTGAATTTGGAGTCACACTCAAAATTAAAGTGGAAAAACACACACAGGCTGATCCAACTTTGATGTAATGTCCTTAAAACAAGTCAAAATGAGGCTCAGTAGTGTGTGTGGCCTCCACGTGCCCGTATGACCTCCCTACAACGCCTGGGCATGCTCCTGATGAGGTGGCGGATGGTCTCCTGAGGGATCTCCTCCCAGACCTGGACTAAAGCATCCACCAACTCCTGGACAGTCTGTGGTGCAATGTGGCGTTGGTGGATGGAGCGAGACATGATGTCCCAGATGTGCTCAATGGATTCAGGTCTGGGGAACGGGCGGGCCAGTCCATAGCATCAATGGTTTCGTCTTGCAGGAACTGCTGACACACTCCAGCCACATGAGGTCTAGCATTGTCTTGCATTAGGAGGAACCCAGGGCCAACCGCACCAGCATATGGTGTCAGAATGGGTCTGAGGATCTCATCTCGGTACCTAATGGCAGTCAGGCTACCTCTGGCGAGCACATGGAGGGCTGTGCGGCCCCCCAAAGGATTGCCACCCCACACCATTACTGACCCACTGCCAAACCGGTCATGCTGGAGGATGTTGCAAGCAGCAGAACGTTCTCCACGGCGTCTCCAGACTCTGTCACGTCTGTCACATGTGCTCAGTGTGAACCTGCTTTCATCTGTGAAGAGCACAGGGCGCCAGTGGCGAATTTGCCAATCTTGGTGTTCTCTGGCAAATGCCAAACGTCCTGCACGGTGTTGGGCTGTAAGCACAACCCCCACCTGTGGACGTCGGGCCCTCATACCACCCTCATGGAGTCTGTTTCTGACCGTTTGAGCAGACATGCACATTTGTGGCCTGCTGGAGGTCATTTTGCAGGGCTCTGGCAGTGCCCCTCCTGTTCCTCCTTGCACAAAAGCAGAGGTAGCGGTCCTGCTGCTGGGTTGTTGCCCTCCTACGGCCTCCTCCACGTCTCCTGATGTACTGGCCTGTCTCCTGGTAGCGCCTCCATGCTCTGGAGCTCTGGCAAACCTTCTTGCTACAGCTCGCATTGAAGTGCCATCCTGGATGAGCTGCACTACCTGAGCCACTTGTGTGGGTTGTAGACTCCGTCTCATGCTACCACTAGAGTGAAAGCACCGCCAGCATTCAAAAGTGACCAAAATATCAGCCAGAAAGCATAGGAACTGAGAAGTGGTCTGTGGTCACCACCTGCAGAACCACTCCTTTATTGGGGCTGTCTTGCTAATTGTCTATAATTTCCACCTGTTGTCTATTCCATTGGCACAACAGCATTTGAAATTGATTGTCAATCAGTGTTGCTTCCTAAGTGGACAGTTTGATTTCACAGAAGTGTGACTGACTTGGAGTTACATTGTGTTGTTTAAGTGTTCCCTTTATTTTTTTGAGCAGTGTATTTACTGTAGACCTGTAAGTGGTATCAAAATGTGTGTGTATGTGTGTGTCCTGACTTACTCTTAATCTTTTCCTGTTTGAGCTCCCACTCCTGCCTGAGTTCCTCCCTGAGACGATTTTCTTCCTCCTGAACATGACACCAGGGTAGTGAAAAAGTTTAAGTTTATATTGGAGAAAACATTTTACACTTACAAGAGACTAGACTCATAATGAATCAGCATGTCACAATATAAAAATACTACCAAGTGGGATTTTTACCTCTCTGTCTCGATCAGGAAGGAAACTTGTGTCCACATCTGGATTTTTTCCCAGTTTCTTCTTAGCTGGAACGTCTATGAGAAAAAGTCACAAATCAACATATCTTGTTTGTTTCATATATATTAAAAGCAATGTGTAAATCTGAACTTGATCATAGTCGGCTCATCATTAGTTTAACTATGAACCCAAAATATTTGACTTTATCAAATGGACAAAAGCTGATTTCACTGCAGTGCTAGGTGAAGTGCAATGGCTTGATCAACCCCTGAATTTTTCCCTCTCTCTGTCTCACTTCAAACGTGTTTATTTGCATTCAGAGCGAGTAAGTCTGAGCCACTCATGGGTGGTCCCTCATGTGGAGATGCATTCTAACGCCAGGTATGAGCTGAGCACTCTGCTCAGGGATGCCCACTTGTGATTGGATCGCCTTTAATTGATGTTGATACCAGGTCTGGACAGCTTCATATAAAACATTAAGGCATCAAAATGGGATGAACCTTCTTGTCTAACTGTCTTTACTCAAATTAAACACATTACCCAAACTTTTCTTTCTGTGCTTTTAGAGTTTTGTGTTTTTCCTTTAAAAATATCATCAAGTGCTCCATATATTTGGCACAACCTCAGCTCATTACATATGACACTCAGTAAAAACTCTGTTCACAGTAATAGGGGAATTTTTCCATATTTCCTAAATAAAACAGTGTAAACCAGACTAGCCAAAGAAAAGTTGAACAAAGGACATTCCAAACGTGTTTGTGTTGTTCTAGGGCTAATTTGAAATTCCCATCTTTATCTGATCAGGAGTTCTACTCATTCTTTTGAGCAGTAATAATTAAAAGTCCACTCCAAAGCCTCTAATGCTCTACATATCTTATTGTCCAAGTTTCTCTGTCTTAATAGTGTCAACACAATACCCTCAGACCAACTTCTCCTCACTCTAACATCAGAAAAATACAGGAAAGATCCCAGAGACTTTGGCTATACAAGCTACTATATGAGACACTCTGACTGGGTGTGCATCACCCACGGGAGCCATTAGGACCATCCGGTGTGGAGACGTGCCTCTGGAAGTCACTATGAAAGATGGAGGAGGAGAATTGATGGATAAAAACACACAGAAGTAAAGTAACAAATGTCAAGTCAAGAGTTAGACTGATCCAGATCTGAAATAACTTTATCTATTTATCCACTGAAGTCAGTGTCACACACGACAAATTGTGTGAAAGAGCTGGTTCTCCATTGTCAGGAGGAAAACAGAAAGAACCATCAGGGAAAAATAAAAACTCTTAAGATGGGAAGATTTTTTTGAAAAAACTTCTGTGGGCTTGAGAAGGTTAAAACATATGGGAGCACAACAGTCTATTGCAAAACACATATAGATATAGTAAAAATTGCAGAAGCAGTGTAAGGTTGAAACTGGTTCTGACAGTTTCAGTTTAAGTTTCTGCTCTGATATCATTGAGATCAGTACTCACAATCCTGGTCTTCTTCATTTTCTTCTTCATCGTCATCTTCGTCCTCAGGATTAAAGGATAAACTAGCAATTTTCCTCTTCTGCTCCTCCTTTCTCTTCTTCTCTTTCTGCTTTTCTAGTTTGCTGCAAAGACAAAAACATACATAACAAATTGCCACAATATGTTTTTAATAAACCGAAGATTTTGAGCTTTGAGTTTCCTGGAAAGGGCGGCACGGTGGAATAGTGGTTAGTGCTGTTGCCCGAAGCAAGAAGGTCACAGGTTTGGCTCCTGGGCCTGCGGCCTTTCTGTGCAGAGTTTGCATGTTTTCCCCGTGTCTGTGTGTTTCCTCCCACCATCCAAAGACATGCATGTTTGGGTTAATTGGTGACTCTAAATTCTCCGTAGGTCTGATTGTGAGTGGTTGTTTGTCTCTGTCTGTCTCTGTATGTTGGCCCTGTGATGGACTGGCGACCAGTCCAGGGTGTACCCCGCCCTCGCCGAATGTGAAATGGGATTGGCTCCAGCAACCCCCCGCGACCCAGAAAAACGATTAAGCGGTAGAAGATTAATGATATGAATGAATGAGTTTCCTGGAAAGATTCCTTTTGAACTACAAATCCTCAAGCAAAATTTTCACTCTCAATGCTTCCAAAGGCACAAAAACACTCTTATAATGAACATCATGAATTTCCATTTGGATTTTATTTTGCATGTCTTTCATGCCACCGCGTGCTGTGGCCTATGTGCTGTGAAATCTAGTTTCCACAATAAAAACTGCTTGTGCAACTAATGACAACTTGAAGACAGGGTTGGGGGCCGGTCAGGGTTAGCCTAATGGGAATCTGTCTGTTTGGTGACGTCTGAAGCAACATAGGAAACAGATAAAAGCTGAAACTGAATCTTTTGATTCATTCATTTAAGGTCCTTCTCAGGCCTTTACAGTAGAGACAGAATCATATCAACATCTCTTTCTCTGTCATTGTAAAACTGATAAAGATGAATCGAAATTTAGTTTCAGAGACGGCTGTCATTTTTTCTAATGACAGATCAGTGTATAAATTTACCTACCTACATATCTATCTATCTATCTATCTAAAATCATACTGAGGCAGTGTGTAAGTTCTCTGATGTTCTCTGAACAAGAAAGACTGAACACTGACATGTAATGAAATGTGTCCAATTGTACAGAAAACATGTAGATTAGGTATGTTAAGCACTGATTGTGTTCTTCATATGTAATGTTTGTCATTTTCTTTCTGTTAAACGCATAAAACACTTGTCTGTCTACTGTCCTACTTTCCGGTACTTTTCTCTTGACAGTTTATGGTGAATTTATGGTGACAATACACATTAATATGAAAAAGTTACAGTCTATGTGTATGTGTGTGTGTGTGTGTGTGTGTGTGTGTGTGTGTGTTAAAAAAATCTAAAACTGGCATTTATTGTACAATGTTTCCTCACAGTCCCCTTCAGTTTACGGCCAGTTATTTCCTGGGCATACTGGGGGGATTTTGTCTTATAAATCTTGTGTAATCATGTGTTACTGATGTTAAACTCACAGCTGGAGTTCCTTTGACTGCTCCTTTTTGGCCAGCTGTTTCTCTCTCTCCTTCACCAGCGCTTCCTGCTTGGCCTTCATGTCATTCAGTGTCACCAGACCTGATCAAAATATAGATCGCATAAAAACCAGATTCTTAAGATATAGGTTTTCTCTTCTTTTATTAATACTAACTCAGCATGTTACTTTCTTTCTTGTCCAAATGTGCATCAATGTGAGTCAGCAATCCAGCTGAGAGTTAAACTGGCTATCATGTGTTACATTATCAGGGTTCATTGTCTTTTCATGATCTACATCGACAGGTTGTGGTGTCATGGGAGGGTTCCTAAGCAAAAGCAGCAGATATTCTCACCCACTGTGCTGGACTTCAGCTCTGCCTCCACAGCATCATAGTGAGCTGAGAATTTCTTATCAATGTTGGACTTGACCATGTTGTCCTGGAAGAAAACAACAGAGCAGGAGAGAGGCAGAATGAAGGACAATAAAGCAAAATACAGGGGAATGATACAGCTTTAAGGAGAATAAAACAGAAAAGGGACAATAAAGTAGAATAAAGAAGAATAAAAGTGAATAAGACAAAACAGGAGAGTAAAATAAAATAAAGATTCATAAAACTGAATGAAGGGGACTGACACTGAATAAATAAGAATAAATCTGTATTAGGGTGGTTTCTTTGGGACATTGGGGCAGCAGGTGTCCTCAGGACAGTGACGTTTGATCAGTGATGGGACCTTTATAAAACACTGCATGTCTAACGGTCACCCGGCAGCTCGACGGTCATGGGAGCTCTACACACGATAACTATATTAGACTATATTAGACTGGCAGCAAAGCCAGCTGACTGATCAACACCGTGCAAGTTTGGACGTATGTATGTATGGACCTCAGCGATCTTCTGCTTCAGCTGTTCGAGCTGCTCTCTCTCTTTCTCTCGTTTCTTCATCAGCTGCATGGCTCTTCCCGCCTCGCTGGCAGCTCCTTTGTACTGCGCCATGACGCCTTCTCCGTCTGTGAGCTTAGCTCCGGAGAAACACAACTAAACACAACAAAATAAGACACACTAAATCACTTTAACTCCCAAATACACCGCAGGAATCTCCAGGTCCCGGAAGGCGTAGCTCTCAACACAAGAAAAATGGCGACGACGCTCAGCATGCTGGGTAGTTACTATGTGCGTATGCATATCTGTTGCCTTCAAGTACTTCAGTAATCCACGCAATTACCTCCTGATGTAGCAACGTCCGGAATACGAGTGGGTCGATCAGAACTGTAGATGTAAAAAATAATTAAGATGCAAAAAAGAAACAGGATGTTGCTCAATCGAGTCAGCAAGGATTATCAAACTATTTCATTTATTTTCTTCATTCACTTTAACCTTTTTTAATGGTTTTGTAAGAAAAAAAATATGGTGTCTTTACAAAAAATACGAACATTCTTTTTGACAGTTCCTCAAGAGACATGAAGACACAAAATCACACAAGCGTGAGGAAACTGGGGGTAAAATAAATTTAAGTAAAAACCAACATTTTACATTTGACATTGCTTTTATTGATACAATTTTAATTAGAATTACATCCGAAATCAGAGTTTAAATATATAGTTATATAGCTATAATAATTTATTTTATTTTTTTTTTTCAGATTGGCTTAACTCGCAGAAAATAAATTTAAATCTTCACTTTGCTGAATTTGAGCAATTAAAAACTGAAAAGAAAGACTCCTACTCACTCACCTAGTTACAATCACTGTGTCTCACACTTGTACGCCCTCTTTTTCACTCATTTGATGCCACTCCTTGTTAGAAAGAGAGAGTGCAATTTGGCTGCAGCAGAGTGCAAAAGAAGTACAAAAGGAAGAGATGAAAACATTCACGGCACAAATACACAAGGACCGGAGACAGGGGAGGAAGGTGTTGCTCAACTGTATGCAAGGCACCACAAACCTATGGAGAGAGAGAGAGATTCAAATGGTTGTCAAAATCTTTCTGTCAGTGTTGACTGACAAATGGGGATGATGAACAGAGATAAATTAGTTTAGAGAAAATATATGATTTCATAATTAGGACACCAAATGTCACCAAAATACTTTCTTCGATTCTGAATTCTTAAGCAAAGTGAACAGGGTAAAAACAGATGACATAAATATGCAATATGGTAACACCTATAGTTTAATTGCACCCTTTACTGTGTAGTAATGTGATAGGTAATGTCAGTAAAAGCTTTACTTTTGAGACAACTGAATTATTAATAATATTTTGATATTAATATTAACAATAAGAAAAGATCAGACCTTTTCTCTTTGATTCATTTGCTGTTTTCTGACTGATTCAATACAAATGTAAACATTTTAAGGTAAATATTTCAAATTGTGCAGCGTGGCTGAACACAGTGGCTGCTTTGTGTTGTGGACTGGGACCTTGTATTAATATAGAACCGACAACTCATTTAGAAACAGTGATCACATGAAGGTCTAACCTTACACTGTATGGAACTTTAACATCTACCTTTAGACCATATAGACCTTAAAGATCTGAATGCTATGAATGAACCTACGCCACCCCAGCATCACAGTTCGTTCAACTTGCGTTAGCGCTAAAACGTGCTCTGTCATGAACAAAACAATTTACGAACAATTCAGGACAATTCCGGTTTCCTCCCATGTCCAAAGACATGCATGTTTGAGTTAACTGGTGACTCTAAACTGTCCCGTGGTCTGAGTGTGAGTGTGAGTGGTTGTTTGTCTCTGTCTGTCTCTGTGTGTCGGTCCTGTGATGGACTGGCGACCTGTCCAGGATGTACCCCGTCTTTGCCCAGTGTGACCTGGCATTGACTCCAGCAACCCTACACGACCCGGAAACGGATTAACCCAAACATGCATGTCTTTGGACTGTAAGAGGAAACTGGAGTACCCAGAAGAAACCCACGCAGGCACAGGGAAAACATGCCAACTCCGCACAGAAAGGCCTGGGAACCAAACCCACAACCTTCTTTTGTGAGGCAACAGTGTTAACTGCCATGCTGCCAAGGGGGTAACAAATGAATCATAACAACAACTGTGGTATCCCAGTGTGTCTCCTGCGGTGAGTCTCTGTTAATCGTGTTTGCAGCAGTGTACCAGACATGTAGACAAGCGAGAAGGGCCAGGAAGATGCCACAGAGGAGAGCAAAAGGCACAGCGAAGAGCAGGGTGAGACCACGGTATGTCCAGATACGAGCCCTCTCAAAGCCAGTGACACTGTACAGCCACACTTTGTCCATGCTTCTAGGTGTGACAGGTTCTGCCAGCACGTCACTGACCTCCAACTACAGGCAGGAAACAAAACAGCGTGAGTCAAAAGACGAAGAGAAAAAAAAAAAAAAAACTTCACAATTGAACATTTAACAGCATCATGACAACTTGAGTCTGGCTAAAGGTATTCATCAGCTCTGTAAAATTAAATTTTATTTTATATGAAAGATTCCACTGATCTTTGCAAAAATGGCCATGAATGCTGAGGAACAGCAACGGTATACCAGACACCCAATTAGAATAAAAGTGTAACGAAACCACAATGGTTGACGGAGAAATTAGAAACCAGGTCATTAAAGTAAAATAAACTCTAGGTGTGAATGCAACCACCGCACTTTAATGCGCACCGAATCAGCCGGTCCGAGACCTCCCTCTCCCTAACTTTGGTGCGGTTCCTCTGGTGTGAAAGCAACTGAAACAAATGGGACCAAAACGGTCTAGTTTTAATGCATTGTGGGTATCGGGGATACTGAATTGTGGGTAAAATTATTCATTTTATTTCCTGTTGATCCCATGGTTGACCCATTAGTTTATTAAACGGCTGCTAGAGATGAAAAAAGCCCAAAACCCGTGGCATGCAATGCGCCGTCAGCAACTCCAATGCATCATGACGTTGATTTCGAGTCGCAGCCGCGACTCATGTTCAAACTGAATTGTTTGCAGAAAATTACTGACACATACAATGTAATAGGCGAGGATCAGGCCCAGGAGCGCAAAGCAAAGCTGTCGCTCCATGCTAACTTATCGAAAGTGGCGCGTTTTTCTTTGAGGAAGTTGTCTTTACAGTCTATTTTGGTTTGTTTAGAAATATGCATATATGAAACTGAACCGTACCAACGTCTGTTTGCTACATTGTAACATTTTTCTGCCTGGTGCAGACAGATCAAAGCAATCGAACTATAGGTCTGAAAGCACCCATAACCTGCTCAGCTCAGTGCAGTTATCAAAGACAACATAACAGAAAACTTTACAAACTTTTTTATAAGTAAAGTTAGAAAACTAAAGTTAGGAAGTCTGGTCCTGTAAGTTCTAAACTGAGGGACAGGCCATTCTAAAAGGTCATGAGATAAATCTGAGTGACTGTGGGAAGATTCATGGGAGACGAAAGAAAAGGATAAGTTAGCTTTTCTCTGACCTTTGCTTTTTAAGAAATACTGTTGGACAATTTAACCAATGTGACCACTCAAACAATTTAAACCAGCTGAGTTTAGAGTGGATATTACCCATAATAATAAACATCTGAGAACCATAACATCACATTAATGATGTCTAAGGGATTAACCGGATTTAACTTTCTAATATATCTTTTATATTTTCTAAGTTTATCATGGTTTTATCAATTATTTCAATGTAATGTGCCACAGCCATCAGATTACAATATTGCAGTAGTACATCATTAACTTAATCCACCACAGACAATAAGCCATATGCTTTCACTTGCAGAGATGACTCAGTCCCATAGTACATCCTGAGTGAGTAATCTGTGACTACAATTTGTAAAAATTGTTGTTGTTCTAAAAAAAAAAAAGGGGCAACAGTTTGTCCAGGACTTTAACTCAGTGACATTGATAAAATGCAGTTGTTGAAGGAGGCTGTCATCTTACCACATACTAAGGAAATATTAATAACACACCGATCCCAAACACCAAGTAGGAAATCATCACCTTTGACCTCCAAGGAAAAGACAGAACATTGCTTCTGAGATATTCAGGTGCAGCCTACAACCTGGAGGTGCTTGTTGATGCCATTAGGGTCCCTGTTGACTACGTGGGTTGGTGTGAGTGTTGCAGGGGCTGTGGGTGGGGTCAGAGGTTTGGGCACTGGGGTTGGGGCTTTGGACGCAAACTCTGGAGGAGGGGGAGGAGTGTTCATCTGCTCCCCTCCTCCGTCATCTTCATCGCTGTTGTCGTTGATTTTACACTCGACCAGACAGTCGTCACTCGCCATCATCATCTTCACTGCAGGAGGAAGCAGGTGCTGGTTAGATGTCAGAAGATAGATGTCAGATATTCATTCATTCCTTCATCTTCAAATTATATCAGATAATTTGAGATGAATAAACCTGCTATTAACCTTAACATTAACACTGTAAAACTAAGGCAGTTCCACACTTAAAGACACACACACTCTTGCTGCAGATTGCAGGCCTGTAGAATGTAAGAGCGAGCTGAGCACTGGATCCACCACCTGTTCTTCAGCCCCTTTAAAAAGAAGCCGCACCAAAATCTGTAAATAGCAGCTGGTAATTTTAAAATTACATGTCAAAAGTGAAACACAAATACAGAGTGTAGTGTACTGCCATAGTTCTTATATTGTGTTTTTTGACAGGGAATATAGAGCAATACATTATTTGTTTCCTTTATTTGATATTTGCGGAATAACATCCTCCCTTTGGAAAAATAAAATAAAAAGAACAGCTGATTAAAGTACTTGTATATATCAGATGCACACATACACATTTTTAAGGCGTTGCAAGGTGAATAAATGTAATTGTAATGCAGTTGAAAACAGGTTTAGCAGATCTGGTGACAGTAAGTGATGAATCATGTCTGACTTACCTAACTTTAAAGAACTTTCTTAATCCTGTATCAGTGACAGAGAAGCTTTCAGAATGATGGGGCAGTGCAGCCCTGCAGAGAGTGCTAATCTAAAACGTCAGTGAAGATCAGTTCAACCACTTAATAATAATGTCCCTCTGAGTTGATCTGGCTCAGAAGAATTCACACAGAGGCACAAGTGCTAATGTGGTACATGGTCTCTTACTTTATGTGTGTGCATGTGTGTGTCTGTGTGTGTGTTTGGGCAGCTTTGGAAAAGGTTATTTTAGGAGAAGGAGTGGATGGGTCTCCAAGGTCTTATTACAGCACTGGGGTCCTGTCTTAAAACAGAAACTGAGACAATAAATGACACACACACACACACACACACACACACACACCAGCAGTTCAGAATTTGTGTGAGACATTGTGATGAGTCAGAAACATCAGGGGCAGTTCAGGTGTTTTTACCCAAGATGTCAGCCTCAAGAGGATGAAGTTTTCATCCCTCACACCTTTATTCGTCTCTCTTTCCTCTTTCTTTCAGTCATCTTTCTTTGTTTTTCTAAAACACAGACTCACAGCAAACACATTTTTCTGTGATATGATCTGGGTTTAGTTGTCATATGTCAATAATTAGTTTGTGACATTTAGTGCTAATATATTTCCACTTAGTGCAGCAATGACACTGCAGATCTTGAGCACAGTGCATTACTTGGGAGCAAAAACAAAAACAAAAAACAGCCTAGCTTAAGATTTCCCAAAGGTTCCTAACCCTTTCTGGATCATGACCTGTCAAAGAGAGTTATGTGCATCAACTGAAATTAATATTTGCTAATCCACTGGCATCTCAATCTAACAACTGCTTACACTGTTAATAACGCTGAATAACTTTAACTATGCAGTTTAGCAGGACCATCATTGATGACTGGCTTGATTTGTTTTGAAATTTAAACAGAGAAGCTCTAGAAGTGGAGCAACTCGCTGCACTGACTCGATGAGGGAATGTAACTATGCCAGTTTAAAAGTGCTCTTTATTTATTGTCTATTTTAGTGAAGGATAATTACTGTTTTAAGAGTTTGAAGGCTTGAGGAGCAAGCTTCATTTTACAGGTGGCCACTGTCCCCTTATGGTCCCCTGTAGATCTGCCCTGAAACAGAGTAAATTTTACATTTCAAAGACCGTGACAACCTATTAATCAGTAATCACTTCATCATCTTTAATGTATTCATTTTTTTAACCACATATACATTTTGACACAGTTAATTTGGTAACATCATCAAACAGTGATCCAGAATAACAGGCTGTTTTTAATCATAGGGGGCAAAATCAATATTTTCAAAAATGATCCTGCTTCTATGTTTTCAATGCTGAAATACAAGAGAGGAGAGATGTCATACATAGAAACATTTCCAATGCTTTTGGAGTCAGAGCAATTGTACACTTACGGTGGTAAATGTTCTGAAACATACACTTGAATGGTAACCGTGGATGATGATGGGTATATATAGTCAAAATATGCGGATGAATGAGATAAGAGTTTCAATTGTGTCTCCAAAAACATTGTAGTTGCATTCACAGTTTAAACCAGAGGAAATCACTCTCTGACACAGGGAGCCATTTTGGCTCTTGAGGGTAGGGCGCAATTTCTAGTTGAAAAATAAGTCAACTGAAGCCCTGAGTGAAAAACAAACAAACAAACAAACAAACAGACAAACAAAAAACCTCTTACTTATTCCTTCAAAGCCAAACCTGAGTTAGTCTGTCTCTAACTCTGCAAAAGCCCTGAGATTTGGCCTGTACATCAGGCCATGTATCACATATGAAGGGGAATGTGTTTCATCTGTGTGTTTCTGTGTGTTAACACTGCATGCTGCTATTAAAAGCTGACCTTTATGTTTTGTTTTGGGTTTTTTTTAGCTAACATCTATGGAGCATCACAATATCCAGTGTTAAATATATAAAGAAACAAATAAATAATTATTAAAGAAAAATACTTCAATATAACTGGTAGTAAGAACCAACCACTTGTCATATTGTTTAAAAAATGGCTGAAAGCAACTAATAATGAAATTTCATTCTTCCTCTAATAATACTTTAATTTTTATATTATGATACAAAGGTCTATTTCAAAATGCCCCTTCTTAAAATAATGCCACATTTTATTTAATACTGCCATTTTATATTTCTTTTGTAAATTTTTTTTCAACTTCTGTTAACGAGAGCAACAAAAAAGTGAAAGCTATTTACAGGCAGCTACAGACACAGATTATGCTTCAAAACACTACACAAATATGAAAACTGGGGCTCTTTTCACCTAATTCAACCTACCTGGCTGGCTAAACATCCCAAAAAACTTTTTTAGCTTTTTTATAAATATCAGATTTTAAAAAAGAAAGAAAAGTTCACAACAGAGAGTAAGACCAGAGGAATCCTGTTAAACTAAATGTCGCAGAATAAATTCTGGTGTAACTCACTAATGTTATCTGCTAGCGTTTAAAGTGATTTTTCACTTTGATGATGGACTGCAACTGAACCTAGGCAGCGCCTCATGATCAATGTTATTCAAGCTAACAAGTTAAGATAATAAGATAAGTTGGTTGAGCTAACTGCTCAGGTGTGCAGCACGAGCAGCCTTGTGAAGCTTCAAAGACATCTAGAATATTATTTCTGGATACTGTGTTTATTTGCAGTTTTCCAATGTTGATCTAAGCTTCGTATCCTGCCTCTTTAGCTCAGCAACTAATCAAGTCACTTAGCACTTGTTCGCTGGATCAACTGTGACATTGGAAAAAAATCTTAGCATAAAATGAAAATGAACTTTTCTGAAAGGGCATTTTGAAATACACATACATTGAAATAAAACTATTTCCAATAAAATGTTAAATGTTCAAATTTTAAGTTAAACTTCACTAATTTCTTTTGTTATTTCAGATTTTTGTTGGCGGGGGGGCAACATTCATGATTTAATCACATGATGCCATAATGTTTTATTTATTTAATAGTGAACACTTTGGGGTTCCATTAACATATTTCTGGATCACATCTTTTAAACATAATATGCAGAGTTTAAACCTATCAAGGTTATTTAAAATTATATAAATGTGAAGAAGAAAAAAGATTGTAAGTGTGATGTGAAGGCACTCCTAGACATAGGCCCCAGATCAGCTTTGACATTTAAAACAAAACAAAAATTATGGGGAGATCTGGTCTCAGACCAGCCACTAGGGGGCAGCATAAGACTTGTTGTTTTTGATGTAAGCATCATGGCAACCACTTCTAAAAGTTAAACTGGTGATATCACTGGTGATGTCACATCCCTGATTCTCCAAAAAACTTCAAAAGCCTGGAGAACAAAAACAGGATACAACATGTAAAGACCAAAACCAGCTGGGAAACACACTGGACGTACAGTAACACGGCACTGAGACTAGTGGCACTATGAGATGGCAGAGATGCAAATATTATACATGTGTCGCAAAAATAAATCAGTATCTTCACCAAATGCACCATTGTCATCAATGTAATCATCATCTTTATCCTCCTTATTATCATTTAATAGTAAACCAGCAATTCCAGTCATCCTCTCCCTGCGCTCAGTCCATAGGTCTGAAGAGGGCCCGTCCTCTGAGGCCAAATCCTACTTTTTTGGCAGCAGGGGCAGCATGAGGAAGTGAGGAAGAGGACGGAGAGGGAGTAGGGGCAGCTGGGGTGGTGAGGGCTGATGATTGGATAGGAGGCTGGCGTGACAGGAGCTCCTTGAACACTGAGTTCATCTGACGGCTGATCATCTCCTGAGAGAGTGAGAGGATGACCAGCAAACATCAAGAGAAAGACACGTGGAAGAATGAAAATTAAAGCCTGGCTGTGATGACTCCTCCCACTGAACATGGTAACCATCCCATTCTAGTCTGAATTTCTCTGTGCTCCGATGTCAACACACTGATCATATTTTGACTTGTGTACAATTGCTCTATTGTGCGTTAGCCACTGCTGACGGCATACAATGCAAGGAGCATAATTGTTTTATGCATTACTGTAATTGACTGTATTTTGGATGTTTAATTATTATTTTACTTTGCCTGAGTATAGGTTTTACTGTAAAGTTAGACTCCATCATCTGTAGTTACTGTATAAATCAGATGTTATTTTTACTCTGATTCTAATTATTGACTTCCATGTATATTGCATTATTAAAAAACGATTTCTACTTTCTAGTCTTGCTAGAAGTGACTGCTTTAGAGAAAGATAATTTTATTCTAACAGGCAACAATGATATAAGCTATGAAAAATGTATATAACGCTGATAAATTTATTGCACAATCTGTTTGCAAGTCTGATACAGCAAATTGAAAATGATGAGTTTTAGTTGATATTATGATTATCATTGAGTTTTTTTTCCCGTTCTTCTGCAGTCCTGATCCAAGGTCATTACTGTGAGCAGCAAAGCTAGCCTGTTGCTAAACCTCATAGAGACAGATACTCTGGTTGCTGAACCCCACTAATATTGTATTCCCCAGTTCATCTATAGCCTCACATATAAAATGTCTTCTAATAATGTCTGCCTTGTGTTCAGCATCCAAAATTTCTGCCCAGGAGCTCTTTGCTAAAGTCTGGGCTATGATCCAACCCCCCCTCCCCCCACCAGGCCTTTTCCAATGGCTGTTAAATCATTTTTAAATGTCTGAAATTGTATAAAGTGAGATGTCCTTGTTTTCTTTGATTATAAATCAGGTATGAATCTTGGCTGACTGACCTGTTGTTACAGGAGCTCCTTAGAGAAGGGAGGCCTGAGAGAGGAGATGTAAACCTACACTGAGATGTTTTTTGGTTCACCTATATGTCAGATGAAACACTGGAGAAGTTCAAATCTGGGACCATTAAAGTAAATTTTTGATTGATATATTCAAATTCATATGGTTTGATTTGGGAAATGTCTGTTTATGAAGCAAATCACTGCAGGCCTTTCATTCAGAAAAGATTCAGAGCACAAACACAACATGTTACCAAAAAATTAATGAATTATAAGTGAAGGTTGTCCATGAAAGGTGTCTGACAGTGTGACTCTTAAGAACGGTTGAATGGGTTGAACTACTGACCTTGTCGACTGTAGTTCTGTCCGCCTGGCCAAAAGGAGGTCTGTCTGTGGGTCTGAGGCCTCCCTGTCTCACAGTGTCCAGAGTGTGTCTTCTCTCCTGAGACCTGAGAGACAGTTAGGGGACAGGTGAAGTTTCGTGTTCGTATTTTGTCATGAGAAGTTTCTCAGTTCTCTCTCAGACACACATTGAAGTTAGATCATGCTTAATTTTGTCATTGATGAAACACGGAACAGACTCTCTCAAAGTATCACTTGCTAAGACTACGACTATTATTTTTCTACCGTGTGTTACATAGCGATGCTGTTTACAGCCTTCCTAAACTGGTGTCCCTGGTATGCAATAACAGGTTTTTTTAGCCACTAGGTGTAAAAACCATGGGCATATTACAGTATCACTTTATAAAGTGATTTCTGAAGACATTTCAAACTTCTGTGTAGTGTCACGTTATAAAACACGTGAATTGCATAGGAATTTTGTCCAAAATGTGTGTCAGTCCTACACTGGTAGGTGCCTTGTGGCAGTGGAGGCTGGCGGCTTTCGACTGGGGCTCCCTTCACTCCCTCTCTGTCTTCCAGGCAATGAAGCACTGTCGCTGTTCACCCGCATCCTTTCAGGACAAATGCAGAGACTGAGTAATTTTGGGCTTTGTGTGTTTGTGTTTGTGTCTGTGTGTGGTTGTGTGTGTACCGAGTTGTGTTCTCCGTCTGTGGATCTTCAGTTGCCAAGTTTCCAGTGCTGCCTCCTCCTCCTCCTTCCTCTCTTTTCCCTCGCTCTGACCTGAGGGAGGAGAATAAAAAGAGGAATAAGTTATTTGAAGCATATATTTGATTATAAAAAGGACAAGGAGTACCGATTGAAATATGGAATTAAAGACAAAATAACGATAGGATGATGGAGTCTTTTCTAAGCAAAAATATATAGAATGCTATCGTATAACTACACAACTACTGCCTGTATAATAAAACACTATGCTATCGTATAACTACACAACTACTGCCTGTATAGTAAAACACAGTGCTATCGTATAACTACACAACTACTGCCTGTATAGTAAAACACAGTGCTATCGTATAACTACACAACTACTGCCTGTATAGTAAAACACAGTGCTATCGTATAACTACACAACTACTGCCTGTACAATATAACACAATGCTATAGTATAACTATGCAACTACTGCCTGTACAATATAACACAATGCCATAGTATAGCTACATAACTACTGCCTGTATAATATAACACAATCCCATAGTATAACTACACAACTACTGCTTGTATAATATAACACAATGCGATAGTATTACTACACAACTACTGCTTTTTATAAAACAGCTGAGCCTAAAATTTCTGGCCACTGATATTGTAAAGTATTATCTTATTCTTATTAGATTAATTGATAACTATATTAATACTACTACTACCATTAGTAGTTAATATTACAACTTGCACTGTACTTCATCTTAACTACAACCATCCAGAGTTAATGGTGGAGCAGTATAAGGGAAAAAGAGTGTGATATCCATTTCAAACATAACAGAGCAGAAAACCAATGCTGTTATCTGAAACTCTATTCTAGTGGTTCCAAAAACTAACTTTAAAAGTATGGCACCTGACCATCACACACACACACACACACACACACACACACACACACACACACACACACATAGTTTGAAGATTGCGGAGAGCATTTATTCCAAGTCTGTTTCTTCAATGCTTCCGACTGTCATGAACCAGGACTCAAACATGTTGGCTGTTGTCTACAATACCTACAAAAAGTTCACCCTCTTTTTTAATTTGATTATTTTTGCATATATAATGTCTATTACTTATTTTAGCATGTTGGAAATTAAGTATATATTCATGTCAATTTGAAGGCACAGTTTTTGGAGATTCACATCTTAACTTGGAGAGTTGGAGAAGAAGCTTAATGCCAAACCTGCAGAATAATTACGGAGCTACATCCAGCAGCAGGTTTAATTTAGCGAAGCATAAAGACTGGAAACAGAGTGAAATAAATGTCCAAAAGAAAAAAAATTGCCTACCAGCACTTCTAAAGCTAATTACATAAAACATGATATCGTGTTTGTCATGTTCATTTTTAAATTTGTACTTTTCTGAGGAGTTTTGTGGCAAATTATTTCTGTCCCAGAGTCATGACTTCCCAAAGTCACCTTCAATGATAAATCAGGCACTTAATCCTGCCTTAATCCCGCCACTTGAGTTTCACAGCTGAATTTTACAGTGCTGGTGGGTGGATTATGTTTCTTTAAGTCAGGCTGCTTCCAGTGTTTGAGCTAAAATAAGTGAACGTCACCTGCTATCATGTCACATTTAATGACAGACACAAGAGTGGTGTCAACATCCTCATTTTACTTACAGGAGGAAAATAAACATATTTCCTATCATTTTGAAAATTTTGTTACTATGAAAGACTGTTTTATATCTGTCTGATAGATCCGTTTGCGCATTTGTGTCCTCACACTAAAAAATAAATCATCAGACTATTGCTATAATGCAAATCATAACCATAACTACCGAACTGAAAGGACAAGTTTTTTCTCCTTACAAATTACTCTTGCTATTCTTTACGCCATACAACCCCCCAGAGGGATGTGACGTTACCTTTTAAAAGAAAAAGATCTTTGGTGGAAATACAAATAATCTTGTCCCCAGAATACACTAAAGAGGAACATACAACAGGTTCTGACTTGTGTTCTCTTTCGTGTTAAACCTGGGAAAGTAAAGTCATTAGGGTCACTCACCCTTCCAGCACACTGATATACTTGTGAGGGATCAAGCCTTTAACCCCTCCCACCTCGCCTCTCCACCAATCACAAGAGGCCTTGCTGTGAAGGATGAGAATCTCTCCTTGCTTGAACGACAGTTCTGCTGGAGATCTGGCGACGTAGTCAAACATGGCCACTGCTTCCCACTCTGCACACACACACACAGTAATTACTAACACATCACGTGTCATCTTTAGACATGAACTTTATCCATACAAATGCAAACAAAAGTGATGGCAAGTATGAAGAAGAAGAAGAAGAAGAAGTGCCCCACCCCCATTTTTAAACACATTTTTGTTTAAACCATAACTTTGTGTGTGTCTGGTGTGTTCCATCCCACAGACCAAATGCATGTTAGGGTCATTGGTGACTCTAATTTGCCTGCAGGTGTATCCCGCCCTTGCCCCCAATGTTAGCTGGGATTGGATCTCCCCACCACTGCCCACCAAAGCACCGTCTGTATAAATGAAAGACAAGCATATGCGTGTGTGTGTGTGTGTCTATGTAATGCGTGGCCTCACCGTCCTCACTAGGCAGATGCTCTGTCTCTCCGTCTCCCTCCTCTGTGATTGGTTCACTGCAGACAAGCAGAAAAACACAAGTCGGTGGTCATGCACAGTTCCTCACACTAGATCATTTCCTCATTTCAACCCAAACCGTTTTTTGGCTCCAAACAAGATGTGAGTAATACCAGTGTATAATATTCAAAGGACCTTATGATCAACAGAAAACAGTAAGCCAAATCACTGATAACCTTCAGTCACATAACAATAACAGTATATTTAGTTATGGTATACTTTCTAAATGTTCATGAGGAGGACAGACAGTTTTATGGAATTCCTTAAAAGCTGATTAAGGAGTTGTTGGAGGTTTTCATGGACACTCCCAATGGACTCTAAGCTTGTGGTCAGTTTCAGTGAGCAACCAGTTTAATAGCACTGAGCAGTTTTTACACAAAGCATTGCGAGCTGCACAGAAACGCCTTTAGCTTCTCATGAAATTCTGTTTCAAGAGGTTTTGCCACAAAAAGAGCCCGAGAGGAAGCTGCTCTACATCCTTGGACCTGACTGCGTATTTAAGTCATGTGAGCAAGGCTGCAGCCACAGCTCAGAAGAATCAGCTCTGTTCTCCAGAAAAGTTATATAAATGATGGAGGTCAGTTTAATCTCATTCAAGTTATAATAAATTTTTGACCGAAGGCCACAAAAAAAAATGTGGTTTGAGGCTGTCAGTTAAAAAAGTAGTGTTAACCAGTTGAACAAAATTTGAATAACTAAGGCGGACTTTCAGTGGGAAAAAGAGAAAAAAAGTTTTCAATCAACACAATAAAGAAATGAAAAGGGATAACAAAGCGTTAGTTGTTTTTGCAGTTGCTTAACTTTGTACACACACCGAAATGATCTTTTTCTTGTTGTGCTGTCAGCCCATCTGCAACAGTTCAATACCAAGTGACTATACAAACCAACAGACGGTGTATTATACTAATGTGAGTCAGTCTGCAGTTCACAAAAACACGTTATATTATGTAGAAACACTATGGAGAGCTGCCTGATCACATGGCCAACTTTTCTTGCAGCTATCAAGAGAAGAAATATCTGAGGAATTAAAAATAGAGCAGGAATTATTGAAATTCTTATATTATTGAATAAAGTTGGTAAAATTGTTTGTTGGTAAAACAAAAAGTTTAAGAATTCAAAAGGTTAAACATTAGCCAGCTAACTTCGTCGGCATTATCTTTCCAGTTAATTTCATAATCGGAAGAACAAGAAGAAACGCGCACTTATTTTGACTTGGAAATTGTGTTGGTTATAACTCTTGTGATAACTTTGTTCGCACCAAATAAACATCCAATATTTGTGTCTTGTTATGTGATGTCTGTCTATCTGTCCCAGTTCATTACTCAGTGAAACCAGATATAAAATGAACTAAATCAGTTTCGAACACATCACTGTTGACAGTTTGTCAGCATATCTGCTCTTCTTTTTTCCTGAAATCCCAAAGTTGGAATTAGAATGATGATTTAAAGGCCATTTAATTATCAATCAATACAACAATAAGAATCAATTTGATGCTTTTATTTATACTTTTGACTTGTTTGACAAACTTTTACTACATTGTGTCCATTTCAAAGTTCCAGGTCTTCGGACACAGTTATGTATTCATGTTAATGGCTTCCACCACAACTAATGCAACATTAATCAGTGATGACTCGACTCTCACCAGTACTCTTGCTCCAGAGTCATGTGCTTCTCATAGACGGGGCCCGGCAGTTCTGATTGCCCGGCGAAAATGATGTCATGTTGCAGGATCATGGTTTTGACAAGGTCATTAACCTGTGGCTGCCTAGCAACAGCGTCATCAGAGTCCATCCCCCTCAGCAGGCTTGGACCAAAGCAAACAGCCAGGTTGTATGGCTGCATCATGTTCTCATCACTGTACTGAGACACACTGGGAGAAAACACACAAACACACACACAGACACACATACACACAAACACACACAGAATTTATTTGTCATTTTTGGCATGAGTGTAAAGTTTTATGACTGCAGCAGAAATTTATATAAAATCCCATATGAGGCTGTGTTGTGGCTTACTGATTGAGAAAAGCGAAAAGGTAACGCATCACGATGAGGAGAGGCCGTGGGAAGGTGGAGACAATCGCTTTAATCTGGCCGGCTTTCTCTGTCTCTCCCTCAATTTCTGATCATGATGGGAAGCAGAGAGAAAAAGAGCAAGAGTTGAAATGTTGTGACAAGTAGTTGAACTTCTCAGGTGAGGGGTGGGCTGATTTATTAGGCCACTGACTTTTCATCTAAATATTTATGGGGAATTAACAACCTGCAGGCAGGTTCACGGCCTTGGTTAGGTGTTCAGATTGTGACTCAGTGTTTCTGTATCAGAAAATAGACCTGGGTACTTGCCTACAGGAGTACCATTAATGATAAAAGGAGACAGAAGAAGAGATAACAGAGAGAGAGCAGTATTTGCACCATCTTGCATTAACACAATATGTAGCTTATTTGTAAGGGACAACATCATAAACAAGCTTCTTCTTCAGTCCTGAGTAAAGTTCTGGTGGAGCCCATGTGAAGCTGCACAACACCTCAAATTAGCAGATTTATTCATATACAAAAGAATTTACCCACATCCTACAGCGGGGGAAAGTGTGACATTAACTGAGGTCCAGTAAGAATCTAGAAACAAGATTATATATGAATAACTGGACAAGGAACTGAAATCAGACTTTAAAACCCAGTGAAACCAATATCTCTAACACAGATATACAGGTTACATAAGTGAGAGAGAGAGAGGGCAAAGGGAGGTCTTACGGACACACTCCAGCAGCTGAGAGTAGCTGTCGTAAGGGAAGAGGGGAGGCTCAAGGCCCCTGAAGTAAAGCTTCAATACACCGGCCACAGAGTCCAGATCACACTCACTGTCTGACAGAGGATCCTCTCCTGCAGGGAGTTAAAACATAACATGTGTGATGACAGTAGCGATGAGACACCAACACCAGCTTATCTTCTCTAATGCATTCAAAACAGTCCATAGTCAGGCTGCTAAAAGAACAGGACCCTTCTGTCAGATGTAAAGCTGTGATTTTAAGATGTTAAATCATAGTTTCTTTTAAAGATAATCATGGTCATTATTAGAGCTCTAGACATCTAAGTCATAATCATCGTCCAGTATTTGTTCCTATTCTATAAACTAATAATCAGTATTTCTGTAGCTGTTTGTTAGCTGCATAGTTATGTACTACCTGCTGCTCTTATAATATTAGCAAATCTGAAATCACAACAGCTTCATGAATGCATGTCCATTTCAACCCACACCATCAATCATCTTTATTTAATAATTACATTTAATACCTGAAAAAGGAACTAAAAATACAGTAGAGTAAAATAAATAATCATAATAAACAAAAAAAGCAAATTCCTTTACTTGTCCCACAGTGGGGAAATTGCATTAACATATAACTAATAACATTAACTAATGATAACAATAATAAATAGCTAAATAAATAGGATGAGATAGCTCGCAAATACAGAATGACATCAAGAGACTACAATTCCTAACAAATAATCGAGTACTAAATGATAGATACATCCTAGGATGCTCTGGGACACATCCTCAGTGATGTGCCTGAGATCATTGGCCGTTTCGGGTCTTTCAACATCATACGCCCTCCCTCAGGTGACCCAGCTAGGGTTGATCAAGCCCTGGCTTGTGTCCCAGCAACATTGTTCCACTGATCATTGATCATTGATGCTACTTTTTATATATTAAAAGACACATATTACACCTATAATTAGCTGTCCTCTGAATTAAACTACTTTTACATGGTGGTGGGAGAATATGACGCCTGTCACCTCAAGTGATTGAAAAGTCACTACAGCATCTGTGATTGCCTGCATGTGCAAGGGTTTGCTCATAATGACAAAACCATAGCACTGTCCCCTCAGTGCTGTTGAGGTCTTAGCTCATTGTTCTAATTTTAAATATTATTCAGTGCTCACAGTGTCATTTTTGCGTGCAACAAATTGATTACTGCAGCTTCAAAGTTATGGATAATGTATTATACACTGTTTATGGAATAGGTTACACTATATGCAATGTTAGCTTTGTCTTTCAAACATATGTTTCAGGCAACATAACGAAAGTCTGAGAATAATTTTAGTTTTATTCTAAATTACCAATATTTTCACGCAAATGTGAAATTTTAAATGTCGTTGTGCTCAAGTCCTGCTCACAATCATTCAGTCAAAGATGCTTCTCTTATTGAGTCCTGCTCTTGCAGCTTTGTCCTACCCAATTTCTTTCATGTGCTATGTAGGAGTAGGAGTAGACAAGTGCACTATATGTGTTCTGAGGAGTCAAAAATTCTACAATGGGAATGATACTATTATGAGTTTGTGATGTTTTACTGACTCCTCATACTAGCCCTCTTGAAGTTCATCTTTTGACAGGCCATGGATCTGTGGTTGAAGTGGCTCCAATACGGAACTGATAAAATGTGCTTACCAACATAATAACAAACTTAAATTTTTTATTTCTTGTTGTCCACCAGTAAAAACAGCGATGCAGTTTCACTTCACCTCTTCTTTGTGAGAAGGTGAAGTTATCACTTACCTCTCTCAAATGCGTCTCTGATGAGATTAACTTCCCTCTGTGACCCAGGAACTCTGAATATTCCTTCATGGTGGAGGCCTGACGTACATACACACACACACACACACATATATATATATCCATTTTACATTAAATATCCATACATGCTTACACACAAACAAGCCCCCTACCATATTCTCAGCACAGCTTAGTGCTACAAAATAAAAAGTGACTCACCGTGAAGGTTTATGAAACGGATGCAACTTTCAACCACCACAGGAATCTGCTGCCCAGAGCTCTGGAGAAAGAAGACGATTAGAGAAGACGAAAAGATGAGAACGTTACGAGAACAAAGGAAAGTGATGACTCAGTCAAAGACTACGACAGGGCTGGGCATGGGACCATATAAAACTTTTATGTATCAAAATATTTGTTTCCATGATATTACCAGAATAATCATGAAAAATCCTTTATACCCTTGAAAATGTACATTCTGTAAAATACCGAAATAACTTCACTTCACATTTGGGTCAGAGAGAAATTCAAAACTCTTAAATTAGTTTTTTATAAATCATAAAGTTCTCCTATATAAATAAAGGAAAACTTTGTAAAAATGGAAAATTTATATATTTATTTCACATTTCTACTTACAGGAATTATCCCTTAACAAAAATATGGTGATGATGATTGACGGTGGATGGAACTATACAACATCAGTCATGTGAGACTATTCAAGATTATCTTCATTCAAGATTGCCCTGACAATGAAAACTAACCGAAGCCAACTGATTGAAAGTGTTTTTTGTCACAACGTGGAATAAAATCATATATTGTCCCATCAATGGACAGGCCTGATATGAAAAATAACCACCATGACAGGGAGGAAGATTGTGTAAAGACAGAGAGAAAGACTTCAGCAAATAAAAAGAAGGGGGGGGGAAATAGGGAATAAAGTACATAAATATCAGGGGTTTGTGCAAGTAATGTTTACTGTCACTATTGTGACTTTGTTTAAACTGAGTTGAGATTGTCGAAATCAAGAGAACAAAAAGATAAAATAGAAATCTGTCAGTTTTTTCCACTTTTCCATTTAATTTTCAGGAAATATTTATGGATATTATGTACTTGTAAAATGAAATTTAAACATAGAGTCTAATAATATCGCTCCACTACTGCTGCCCATGGAGGAGTAAAATAGCTTTTCACCACAATCAGACAGCTCAGCCGTGCAGAGTTACATAATGATGACTTGACCACAGACAGCAGATCTAAACCTACTTAGGTTTCTGAAAAATTTTGTAACTATCCCTTTATATTTTCAACAATAGATGTGATTTGGTGGCAGCTTTAGGGCCTGCTGTATGTAATCAGTCACATTTTCAATACCTGCGTCCGAGACATTCTTCTTCTTCTTCTGCACCAAGCCAAGCACAGCAGAGTGGAGATAGAGAAAAAAGCAGAGATTAGAGGAGGTAGAGAGAGAAATAAGGGAAATAAAGAAGCTGTGGGAAGACGCTGCACATAAACACACACACATCCACCCAGTAGAAGAGTCGAGAGAGGAGGCAGCAAAGAGGCCAGAATGTTTTAATCCCTTTCACAAGAGAGGGGGCGATAAAAGGAGGGAATGGACTGAAAGGAGAAAAAGCCAGCAGTTAAGCCATGAGCATGACCATACACATGAAGGTAGCAGTAAATACACCGGCACGATGGAGGGAGGGAGGGTTAGTGTGAGCTTTTGCAGCAAGACCCCCACCCCCACCCTCCCGTGGCCTATTCTTTTGCATCAGTGTGACAGGAGGTTGTAAATAATTTCCTTTTGGGGGGGGGGGTGGGGGGACTGAGCAGCAGTGCAGTGCAGCAAGCAAATCAAAAAGAGGTTAACACAAGGGTCTAGTGCATTTGCATATGTGTGTGTGTGTGTGTGTGTGTGTGTGTGTGTGTGTGTGTGTGTATGTGCGTGTGTGTGATTGTTACCTGTATGTAGGAGACTATGTCTGTGGTGAAGAGTGTGTGGCAGAATTGGGAAACAGGTCTGGACTTCCGAACACGTACTGACCGAGCACATTGCATTCTGGGAAATATAATAAATACGATGCATGATGCCATTTTCCATGTGGGTAAGAATACTCACAAGCTAATGATCTTAACTAAAGGCTAGCATCAGTCACACTTTTTTAAATTTCCACCCTCCAAAAAAATGTATTAAAAATATTTTGTTTCAGTTTGGTCTCTTTCCTCTTCTCCTCGTCGTCTCTGCTCTCTTCGTGCCTCACAGTCACACTCTCTTTAGTTGCTGCTGTGTAAATATATTGTTTACCTGGAAGGGTCGCTGTCAACGGCTTCAGCTGCAAGAGAAATAGAAACGAGTGAGAAAGTACACGAAGTTAGCTCATGGGCCCTGGTGCAAAGAATGTGCAGCTATATTAAAGGCCGAATGGATTTTGCACATCAAATTGACTGTGTGTACAGGTCTTGGAATGTGACTAAATATGTGACAGAAGGCCCTTTGTGAGTTCAGAAGTAGTTGTGTGACTGTAGCCTGTTCCTCTTCACTGCTTGAGGCAGCATTTGACAAAAAAGAAGGATGAGAGGAAATAATAAAATATCCTGTCTCTGGCTGCAGTGATTCTGCTCCTGAGCTAGAGGAGGGATTGTGCAGGACTGTTGAATAGTCAGAGTTAAAAGAGGCAGGACTCATCATCTTTTTTGTACCTTTCTGTATGGCGTCTTGGAGAAGGTCATGTTTGGCTTGAAGTTTAGAGGTCAGAGAGCTGCTGGTGAGGAACTCCTTCACTTTCTACGAAAAATATGAAAAAAACAAAAAACAACCCAGCTGAATCCTCGAAAAGTGTCATAAGTAACAAAATGACAGAATACTACAATGGTGATGTGGTTGGAACACTTTCTGAGATAAAGCATCTAAGAGAATGAATCTTATCAGATGTATCTCTGTGTTATCATTTGAGTCCCTTTAGGGATTAAGAAGGGGAAAAGTGAGAATCACTTTAGACTATTTAAATTCTCCTCAGGAAAATTACTGATGTATAACAACAACAATTAACTCCACTTCAGATAATGGAACCATATAAAATCCCTCTGTCATAAGAACGATTTTTTGTGTGACACTGACTTCAGTGGATAAACTAATGAATGAAGTTTGTTGAGATCTGTATCAGTATGACTCTTTGACAGGAGGTTTGCTGCTTTAATTCAATGTCTTTATCCATCGATTGTCGTCCTCCTTCTCTGATTGTCACGTCTAGAGTCACACCTCTATATTGGATGCCCCTATTGGCTCCCGGAGTGATATCACAGCCAATCAGCGTGTCTCATTCAGAAGCCTAGCTGTCACAGCTTCGACAGCTCTGGGATCTCTCTGGGATCAAACCAGTATTCTTCTGATCTCAGAGTGAGTAGTAAATCTGAGTTTATTGTGTTGACACAATAAAAACAGAGAGACATGGACAGTAAGATATTTAGAGCATTAGAGGCTTTGGGGTTGATTTTTCATTATTACTTCTCTAAACAATGAGCAGCACTCCTGATCAGATGAAGATAGGAACTTCAAATCAGCTCTAAGTGAACACAAAAGCTTTTGCCCAACATTCTGTCGTCAGCATTTTATGTTCAACAGTTTTTGGTTTTTATTTCTTCGATTTACGCTGTTTTTGTCTTTAATTCATTTTATTTTTTGAGTGGCATGTATAACTAGCTGAGGTCGTGTTGACTCTGAATATTTGGAGTATTAAAAATACTCACATCATTCTGTAAAGTTAACATGTACACGAACACGTGCACTGAGTTTTAGAGATGAACAGCCCTCATTGGCTAGTAAAAGGTTTTGATATTCAGCCAACCTTGGACCGATCAAACATATTCATCATGACCTCCACTTTAACTCACTGTAAAATAGTAGGTCTCCGTTTCGTGCTGATTGGCTCGACGCTTGGCAAGAGTAAGTTTTGGGGCGGTGCTCCCCCCAGGGGGCTCATGTGATAAGCTGCTGGGTAGGTCAGGGGAGGGGTTGCAGTCGCTGTCACACATGCTGTCCAGCAGGGCTGTGAGCGTGGCTTTAAGTGTTTTACTGATCTGTAGGAAGGAGACAGAGGTTTCTAATTGTCAAGGTTTTCAGAGACACAATCAAAATATATTGTTTCTTTTTTAGGTTTCTCCCCAAGAAAGTACAATAAAATCCAAGCAGTCACACAACATACCATTAAAAGTAGAACATACAATAGTCCAAATGAGCAGGATTCAGCAAGGAGGCCACTTAGCGAGTGATGGTTGGAAACAGTAAGACAGATCATTACGGAAACAGGCAGTAGTAATAATTATCTGACCTCCTCCGTTTCCAAGGTAACTGCAGCAAGTCGAGACTGAAGCTGCTGAAACCTGGTCTCCAGCTCGTATCTCACTTGGCTCTCTGCGCTCACCTCACAAACCTGAAATACACAAACATTACACGATCTAATACAGCGAGGGATCTTCTTGTTCAAACTGGTGGGATGTTTGAAAAGAGAAAATGGATTTTATTTGATGGGAGAAATTTAGCTGGTTAGAGTTCATTGTTGTGGAGAACCCACTAATCCCACTGGTGCTCAGTAAACCCAATCCCATTCCACAGGGGCCACATGTAAACCATAGCTCCTGTAGAAGTAGAAGGGTTAAGTTTTAAATCAGGAGTGATCACACACTGTGAAATATGGGATGCACCAGCCTGATGGATAAACCCTTCTGTCAGTTACTGTTGCTACACTTGTCAAGCACACCAGCCTACCGTAGCAAAATGTGGCAGATTTGCCTTTTTTAAAGTCATACTAATTTTACCGATTGGGTTTTAATTTTCATACAGAAGTGTGAAAAAGCCGCTGATAACAGTCTGTTTTGTGGGTAGCTGATTTTCTAAGCTGTAGCTAATTAATGCTAACTCTGATTACTCAAGAAACTGTCAGCACGGTCACTTATGGACATGTGATGGAAACACATGATATGATGCTACTGTGTGTCTTATTCTATGAATAACTTCATAGAATAAGACACACAGACATAAAACTATAATGAGTTTGGAAACTGTAACATCAACTTTGCTAACCAGTTTGCCCACTGCAGTTTAAACATCCCAAAGCAAATAAAGAGCCCTTACTTGGCTAGCTACTAGCCCTAGCCCAACAGCTTCTATGATTTTATAATAATGTGTTAAGTGTGTGCTGTTGAACTGCTGTAGGCCCAACATGGGGGGCCATGTAGTCTTAGGTAAGATCACACTGTGGTAAAACTGATACTGGGTCCCTAAGAGACAAATCTACTATGATCCCCACATGGGGTATCCTAAACAGACCCAATGTGGGGTTTCTATAGATGAAACCACAGTGGGCTGCCTACAGAAACCCTCATTAGGGCCCCAAAGGAGAAAACTGCTCTGGGTCCCATATCGGCTATGTAACATGGGCTGGTATTTGTGTGAGTTTGCCCTCCCCACACTGACCCACTCTAAACCCTGACCTACCACCTGTAAGCCTGCATGGGCATGTTTTCTGGGTATTCAGCTCATAATTTGCTCCTTGGCTTTGGATGTACTACAGCAGGTAGTACAGTAGTTAGATGGCCATACTAATGGCCACCTACCTGCGATCAGTGGGTGCACAATAAACTAATAAACTAAGATGGCTTTATAACTGCGTCGTACAACTGTGGTGGCTGTTACTGCCACACAAACCATACACCTGCACCGGGAGCACAGTGACTTCACCTGGTCTCCCTCATGTGGGTGGTAGTTGAATCGGAACGGGAGGCAAAAGGCGGAATCATGTTGCTGTAGTAATGCGTCTCTGTCTCCGCCCTGGTCCAGAGATGTCACAGCCGCCTCCAGTTGCTTGAGTCCCATCTCCTCTGTCTTCTGGATGCGTAACCGGCTGGCCAGGTAACACCTCATCACCCGCTCCACAGACAGATGGAAGCCGAGGTCACAGCACTGCCAGGGAGGAAGATGGGTGAGGACAGAGGATGGAGGTCGAGAGGGAGGGGACGAAGGAGAAAGAGGAAATGGACACAGAGAGAGACAGGAAGGGATGAAATATACAGGCAGACGGAAAGCCAAAGAAGAACAAAAAATAAAAACATGGTGATAAAGAAGTTACAATTGATTAGAAAATAACAACAAAGAGGAAAGAGGAATCTGAAAACCACTGAACACTCCGACTTTCTTGAACACATAAACAAGGAAACAGCTTGAACTACATGCTCCTTACATCAATGAGAGTGCTCACGTCCTGCAGGTAGTATTTGTTCATGGCTGCGTTGGCTGCTGCTAGATTCAGCAGGTAGTCATTACGAGCCTTGGTGCACTTCAGCTGCGTCTCCTGCACTCGACCGTGTCTCTGTGCACACATTCATGCAAAATAAATGACATTTGAAAACAAAACCAGGTGTTGAAAAATGACAACACATTACGATATTACTCAAAGTATATGCATAACAGAGGAATGCTCTCACAAAACTGTAACAGGAAATGGTTAGTTCTATGAGAAACTCAATTCAAGGCTTCCTGTCACACACTCTTTAACTGTCGGTCTATCTACTTGTCACCCTCTCTCAGTCTCTCTCACACACACACCTTCTCCATTAATCTCTCCATCTTCTTGACAGAGCTCCGCCTCTGTCCTCCTGATTGGCCAGGGCCGAGCTCCGCCGATTTGCCGGTGTGTCTCTCCTCCAGCCGCTCAGCTTCCTTCAGCTTCCCCTCAGCTATCAGACAGTCCGTGTGGTACAGGTTGTATGTCTTCAGGGCCTCCACACAAACACAACATCCACATTAGCACATTATCACTGCAAATTTTATGATAATGTTCTGATCAATTATATGCAAGAGGAAACACTCACTGTCTGGAGTTCAGTGGTGACCTTGAGCAGCTCATCCTGCATCTGAATGCCAACTTCTTTGCTCTGAAATGTGGAAAGTATATTAAAAGTCAAAAACACTGTTTGTTAAAGAAATTGTTTGTGGCAAATACATGTATTTGTTTTCCTGCTGATACCACTGTTATGTGTGTATGTTAAACATAAAGCTACCTTACCAGCAAAAAGCTGTTAGCTTAACTCCAGCACTAAACATTCAGAAGATTTTTTTTAGATTTGATATTTTATAGATATTAAACAAACAAAGCATGATGGCAGATGCTATTTCTCTCTTCTTATTTGAACAGAGCAGCTGCTTTTAGCTCAGCTAAGCTAACTAACTCCACTTTATCCTTTCATCAAAAGCTCAGTAAAAATCCAAATAAGCTCATTATATATCATGTGAAATAATAATTTACTGAAACTATCTGAATCAATAACAACAGTGATCCATTGCTTTGCAGTTGTGTTGTTACTATATGGTGATACTTTTCATGAATGACTTCCATGAAAAACAAATGGAAAATAAAACTTAATTCTATATTTTATCCATATTAGGCCATCGTCAGTTAGTTCTATTTGCTATTTAATAAATTCAACAATAGCGGTTCTTCGGAAACAAAAAGTTGTCTAGTTCCAATTGGCACAAGTTGTAGCTCCCTATGGACAGTGGAAGGCTTTATTTAAATTCTGCTCACTTTTCATTTGCGAGAAGGTACGGGAGCGTGTGTGTACAACCGGTAATTTGAGCAAGATGACTGCGTGTACTCTATGAAATGAATGAGATTCCAGGTGCTACCAAGATGCAGACACAGATAAGACACAAAAAAACACAAAATATGCAATATTGTCCAAAAATTATGTGCAAAGTGCAATATTTAGGATGAGGCTATTACAGCCTTGACTAGGCCAATAACTGTTGCTAACATTGATTTTGATGCATTATTTTTTTTGTAGCAATAACAGTTTATTAAAAAAACTTAAACTTTTTACCCTGAGCACCCAAAATGGTCTCTCTCTTAACAGTGTAAAAAAATTTAATATATAAATATTTTTTTTCACTGTCACTGCATCAGATCTTTTCAACAACTTTAAACCTAACCATAGATATAAAGTTTATTACTTTATTTTTATTTTTATTTTTTTATGCTCTTTTTGTCAGGAGATGTCATGTGTTTTGTCATATACGTATGTTAACAAGAAAAGGCGTAGACCACAGATCACTTTGAGGTTTACATGAAGTTTACGTGAATGTACTCCACACTTGGAGCACTGGTTCCACACCCTTCTGTGTTTCGGGCACAAGACACACTGCTTCCACTTTCTGGAGGGCCCTGGCTTTGGCTTCCTCCTCCTGACCATGTACATACTTGGCCCCACAGATCCTTGATCAGAACCAGCTTGTCTCTCCTGAGGCAGTCTGGCCAGAACAGTCTGTCATGGAACCTCAGGGCCAGATTGATCTGCAAAGATCTCTTCTGGGATATTGCTAAAATTGCACACCCTGTCTCATTGTTCCATGGGCTCTTGGTTGGGTTTCCCCATTTCTTGATCTCCATGGAGGTTTCATCCTCCATAGGCTCTTCCTCTTCTTCCACCTCCTCCAATCTGCAGGGCTCCTCTGTGCGGGAATGAATTTCTCCCTTGATCTGTCCTGGCTCTCATATGAATCTTCACTGTTGGTAACATCCTCCTCAATAACATCCTCCTCAGTAACATCCTCCTCCGTAACACCCTCCTCAGTAACATCTCCCTCAGAAACAGCCTCCGTAGTAACACCATCCATCCATCCATCCATCTTCTACCGCCTTTCCGTTTCCGAGTTGTGGGGGGTGCTGGAGCCAATCCCAGCCAACGTTCCCGGCGAAGGCGGGGTACACCCTGGACCTGTCCAGGGTGTACAGGTCCAATCCATCGCAGGGCCACACACAAAGACAAACAGAGGCGAACAACCACTCATGCTCGTATTCAGACCTACAGACAATTTAGAATCACCAGTTAACCTAGACATGCATGTTTTTGGATGGTGGGAGGAAACCGGAGTACCCAGAGGAAACCCACGCAGACATGGGGAGAACATGCAAGCTCTGCACAGAAAGAACCCCGGGAACTGAACCTACGACCTTCTTATTGTGGGGCGACAACCACTAACCATTTACCACTACACCACTGTGCTGTCAGTAACACTCTCATCTGTAACATTCTCCTCAGTAACATCCTCCTTAGTAACAGCCTCCTAAGTAATATCCTCCTCAGTAACACCCTCCTAAGTAACACCCTCCCCAGTAATATCCTCCTCAGAACCATCCTCCTCAGTAACAGCCTCCTCAGTCACAGCCTCCTCAGTAATATCCTCCACAGGAACATCCTCCTCAGTAACATCCTCTGCAGTAACAGCCACCACAGTAACAACCTCTACAGTAACATACTGTTCAGTAACTGCTCACTCTCCTCAGAGGATTGCATGACTGCAGTCAGAGCCTCCTTTAGTTCCAGGATTCGCTTCATGGCTGTCTGCTGGAGAAATGACCAGCCAGACAAGGCTGCAAACTGTTTTCAAAGACTTCAAACATGCACCTGAATAAACATGCTATATTACATCCCACAGGAGAGAGGAGGCTCTCTTGATCAAGAAAGTATATAAACAGAGCCCATTAAGCCTTTGATGATTCCAAATTCAAAAACACACAAAATATAGTCTCAACCACATTCACACCACTCTTTTATATTAATCCCAGCACACCAGGCTTTTAATTGGTGTTCGGCTTTTGTATTGTCATGCATTTTGCAAGGTAAGAGAGTCAGGCCTCCATTGAAGCTTTATGTGATGAAGCTCTGCTGGCCTTGGGGGTTTAGGGGAGTCATCAGACCTAAAACCTGTTTCCCCTGTATTTTCGAAACTCAAAACTCAAAAATAAGCAAATGTGTACGTTTGGGCTCCAAGGTGCCTCGAGGGTAAAAGAGACTATTCAGTGAGATCACTTTTCATGTTTGGCAGCCAACAACTGCAGTCATTCTAATGTGGTGTTGTATTAAGAAATTATTCCGGCAACAAACACACACACAAAATCTTTATAACTAATCAATTCTTTTAGACAGGACACAGAGGATGGAGCTGACAGAGTTAAGTGACTTCAATTTTTAGTGCAACTTACATTTGCGTAACATCTGAATAGTAGACACTTATCAGAGAGAATATGTTTTATTACCACCTCATTTATGGTTTCTTTCTCCACCCAACTGGTGGAAGTATTTCATGGCCCACCCTGAGTCTGGCTCTTCTTGAAGTTTCTGCCTCATAAAAGGAAGTAAGAAGTTTTTCCTGCCATAATCACCCAGAGCTGCTTTCAGTGGGAACTGCTGGGTCTCAACTTGCTCTGTACGTTGGTTGACCTGACTTGGTTTTTCACTTTCTTTCTCTTTTTTTTTTTTTGAGCTATCTAGAGCATAGTAACCCTAAACCAAGACACTCAGCTACAGTATACAATGAATTCAAAATATTTTCAGACTTATATCATTAGCTTGTTGTGTCACAGCTTTGTGCAAAATCAAAGTAACATTTTCAGTCTTCCATAATGAAAAAGTGAAAAGAGAAAGTCTGAAAAACTGAAATATTTTGACCAAAGTTAGGTTAGGTTCTAACCCATTTCTCTTGATCATATTTCAGATTTTTTGGGATGAAAATTTTGTTGTTAGTATTCAATGTGGATTGATGAAATTAAAAATGTCTGCAACATAAAATGTGAAAAAAAAAGGTTAAAGGAAAACTACGAATATATACTGCTTCAATCTGAGATTTCTGCTTTTCTCTGAGGATTAACGTGAGGATGTCCTTAAACAGGATGCATGGCCTGTGTACACACAGATTATACACATTCAGCTATTCTTATTGGTCCTGCAGGCAAAGTTCTCTGGAGCCAACTATATATCCAGCGTGTCTTTCTCCAAATGATTGTCTGCTCACCCGTTTGTGCAGACGGTGTGTATCCTCTGTACCGTGCACCAATCTCTGTGTGAGTGTGTTGCAGCAGGTGTCCCCCAGTGCTGCATGTTCCCGGCTCTCCAGACGAGTCTGAGTCAGCAAAACAGACCAGACCTGGCACACAGACTGACCCCACTGCTCCTTCCTTGAGGAGGAAAAAAATGCACACATTCACACTTCAGAATCACCTGAGAATCAGTGAAGACACAAATGTACACTCACATACTGTACACACGCTCACTTCTTAGTCTTGTGGGTGAACCTCTCGGTGAGTTTGTCGAGGGCACGCGCGTATTCAGCCTCGATGTCGCCTCGGCGTCGGAGAAACTCAGAGAGGTCTGAGAGCTGCTGCTGTTTCACCTCCACCTGAGAGTCTAAAATCTTGATTTGGTCTGTCAGCTGGGCCCGCAGGTCTGACACAAACGGACAGGGACACAGACACGCAGAGGAAATGGGAGACAGTGATTTCACCAACACTGTCACTCATTCTGGGTTTGAACCCTGGTCCTGAGAACGACATATGCACTAACATGGATGGATACAGTGAAAGTTTTTATCAAGCTATGTTCAAGCTTTGACCCTAACCCCCCCCCTCTCTTTCTATATATATTAGGGTGACCATATTTTGATTTCCAAAAAAGAGGACACTCGGCCCGGCCACGAGATAGCATACTTAAATGATACTCGCAGTTTACTCAAAGATTCCTTATAATTTAATATACACTGCTCAAAAAAATAAAGGGAACACTTAAACAACACAATGTAACTCCAAGTCAGTCACACTTCTGTGAAATCAAACTGTCCACTTAGGACACAACACTGATTGACAATCAATTTCACATGCTGTTGTGCAAATGGAATAGACAACAGGTGGAAATTATAGGCAATTAGCAAGACACCCCCAATAAAGGAGTGGTTCTGCAGGTGGTGACCACAGACCACTTCTCAGTTCCTATGCTTTCTGGCTGATGTTTTGGTCACTTTTGAATGCTGGCGGTGCTTTCACTCTAGTGGTAGCATGAGACGGAGTCTACAACCCACACAAGTGGCTCAGGTAGTGCAGCTCATCCAGGATGGCACATCAATGCGAGCTGTGCCAAGAAGGTTTGCTGTGTCTGTCAGCGTAGTGTCCAGAGCATGGAGGTGCTACCAGGAGACAGGCCAGTACATCAGGAGACGTGGAGGAGGCCGTAGGAGGGCAACAACCCAGCAGCAGGACCGCTACCTCCGCCTTTGTGCAAAGAGGAACAGGAGGAGCACTGCCAGAGCCCTGCAAAATGACCTCCAGCAGGCCCCAAATGTACATGTCTGCTCAAACGGTCAGAAACAGACTCCATGAGGGTGGTATGAGGGCCCGACATCCACAGGTGGGGGTTGTGCTTACAGCCTAACACTGTGCAGGACGTTTGGCATTTGCCAGAGAATACCAAGATTGGCAAATTCGCCACTGGCGCCCTGTGCTCTTCACAGATGAAAGCAGGTTCACACTGAGCACATGTGACAGACGTGACAGAGTCTGGAGAGGCTGTGGAGAACGTTCTGCTGCCTGCAACATCCTCCAGCATGACCGGTTTGGCAGTGGGTCAGTAATGGTGTGGGGTGGCACTTCTTTGGGGGGCCGCACAGCCCTCCATGTGCTCGCCAGAGGTAGCCTGACTGCCATTAGGTACCGAGATGAGATCCTCAGACCCATTGTGAGACCATATGCTGGTGCGGTTGGCCCTGGGTTCCTCCTAATGCAAGACAATGCTAGACCTCATGTGGCTGGAGTGTGTCAGCAGTTCCTGCAAGACGAAGGCATTGATGCTATGGACTGGCCCGCCCGTTCCCCAGACCTGAATCCAATTGAGCACATCGGGGACATCATGTCTCGCTCCATCCACCAACGCCTCGTTGCACCACAGACTGTCCAGGAGTTGGTGGATGCTTTAGTCCAGGTCTGGGAGGAGATACCTCAGGAGACCATCCGCCACCTCATCAGGAGCATGCCCAGGCGTTGTAGGGAGGTCATACAGGCACGTGGAGGCCACAAACACTACTGAGCCTCATTTTGACTTGTTTTAAGGACATTACATCAAAGTTGGATCAGCCTGTAGTGTGTTTTTCCACTTTAATTTTGAGTGTGACTCCAAATCCAGACCTCCATGGGTTAATAAATTTGATTTCCATTGATAATTTTTGTGTTTTTTTGTTTTTTTTTTTGTTGTCTGCACATTCAACTATGTAAAGAACAAAGTATTTAATAAGAATATTTCATTCATTCAGATCTAGGTTGTGTTATTTTAGTGTTCCCTTTATCTTTTTTTGAGCAGTGTATTTAAAGTTTATATGTATGGATAGAATATTTTGTTATATTACAAAATAATATCTCTCAAAGACAGGTCTATGGCATAGACCTGTGGCTGTGGTGGTGTTTCACAGTATGAAATGCCAACGCACCCTCCGCTGCATTTACAGCATCCTCTGTTTTTCTGGGTTTCACAAAGAACTTAGTCAACTTTGCTGAACTACTCTCACCTCGCACTGCCTTTTTATGTTTCTCTGTGTCCATATGAGCTGTGAGGTCCCTGGGACCTTTATTGGACACAGACACATATTAGCAGCTTTGCACACGGTGCACTTGGCCTCCCAAATGTCCCGACCGGGTCGGTAAACTGGGAATTTTTTTCGCAGTTCATCTGTGAACGTGCATTTGCTCTTCGGTATCTTGAACACTTCAGCTGTACCGCCGGCGTCCGCTGCTTTCTTGTTGTGTTTTGGAGATCCGCCCACAGGGCAGCCTCTCGGGATTACGTCACACACACTAACCCAAACAATGACAACCGGGGGAGGGGGGGCACACACATATACACACACAGAAGGAAAACCGGACATTATCATCAATTAATAAAAACGCCCCGGACGGGACGTAAAAAGTGGACATGTCCGGGGAAAGAGGACGTTTGGTCAGCCATATATATATATATATACACACACACATATTCATATATATGTGAATCAATTCTCATTCAAATGAATAGTAAAGTGTGTCCAAACGTTTGACTGGTACTGTATATATTGTGGGTTCCAGAAGCCTGACAGAAGTCTGACACTTGCTGTCGTTTGTGAGGGTGATTGTTTTCTTCAGAATAATTGGCAGCGGGGTATGGATTATCATAGACAACTCACTTGTAATGACCCATTGTAACCTTGTAACGCACACTGCCCTCCAATCACATCCTTGTGTACAAGTTAAACAGTGTACACAGTTAAAGCAGCAGTGCTACGATTTGATGTGAAAAGGCTAATACAAACATCACCCTTGCTTTGCCCTCTCATCTCCTTGCCCTTCTTAACTTTTTTCATCTGTTCTCAGTTCCCATTTTACCCCTCTGCCCCACACCCCACCCGGACTGCTGTGCTCACTCCATTGGTCCCCTCTTTACTCTTTTTCTCTGCTGCTGTGTGAGTACACAGCCCTGGGCTGACTGGATTTGAGGAGACAGCGTCACTAATACTGACTATAAATACACCCTTGTAGTACAGTACAGAGAGCCAGCCAGCCACAGCATGCACGCTCCAAAACACAGCACATGATGCACACACAGCTGTTGTCATGTGAAAATCTTGCAATGCCACTGTTGGTCATGCTCACGAGTCTTCTCTGGCCGAATTCTCTGATGCAGGTTTAGGGTTTAGGGTTTTAACATTTTCTGATCTATTGACAGGAGGAAACCTTTGACATGGATTGTGGCCAAGCTCCAATCAAACTTGACTTTATCACAATGTCTCTCAAAACATCCACTGTATGTCTGCACACAGCCATTTAGAGGGAGTATATGGCTGGATGACTGTGCAAAGCAACTGCACATCCATGCATGAATGCCCATCTTGTTCTCATTCATACATGCCAAGTAGTGCTCACACGCAAATAGAGGTGTGTAAAAAGGCAGCACTGTAAACAAACACACACACACACACATATACACAATGGCTTACCTTTCATCTGGGATTCATACTCAGCCAGACTCCCCTTCTCCCTCCTCAGCTTTCCATGTGCTGTCATCATGTTTGACCCCTTGACCCTCGTCCGTCAATGAGACGTTACTACTCGATTGCTCCTTCTCTTGTATCTTCAAAGTCTTGTATCCTCCTGTAACCCTGACCCCAGAACCTGCTCTTCCTCTGTAGTCTGTGACCTTTCACCCCTGACCCCTTTGGCCTCCTTGCTCTACAGCTGCGTAGCTGCGTACATCAGTATCAATGTCAATCGGCTGCACTTGGTGGGGATGACAATTGGGTCGATGTGTCCCTGGAATCCCCTGGGTTTCTTGTGTGAATGCAGATCCATAGGTGACCTGACCTGAGCAGAAGACAGTCGAAGGGGGAAGGGGGGGAAAGAAAAATAAAAATAAAAGAGAGGAAGTACATGACAAGAAAACAACAGGGGGCTAGAGACACAGATTTATTGAGGGCCAGAATCAGAGGATGGAAGAGTCAGAGGAGGACAAATGAAGGCAGAGCTATGAAACTGAAAGGGACAGTGTCACTAGATAGAGAGATTTAATAGGACGGACAGTGAGATTGGAGCAGAGCACAGAATGGACAGTAAGAGGGCAGAGTGATGGGGATGTGAGAGAGGATGGAGGATGGGGGATGGGAGGATGAGAGGTGATGAGTAACAGCAGTAATAAAGGACGTTCAGTGTCTCAAGCTGGAAGTTTGGAGCATGTATAAAGATAATGCTGAAATAAACAAGGAAGCATCTGCAATGACTTTTTTTTAAAACATACTGTAAAAAGCAGAGCGTGTTTTCTAAAAGGGGAAAGGTCAAAGATGCAGATTGTCGCAGACATCCTGTGCCTTAACTTGTGGTTCATTGATGCATTAAAACATAACTCATAGTTGGTTTGTGGGTTACCTTCACTGTTTACACAGGCTGAGAAGGGACTCCACCAGTCTCATTAACAATGAGAAGTGGCCTGGAACTCAGCTTTGGAAAATGTTGTGTGTTGTCACTATCTCAGTTGAGCTGACAAAGAGAACTCTCTCAAATAATAGGCATTCAAGTTAGCATGGCAGCCAAAATACCCATTACACTTTTCAAAATGCTTGGACTTGCACTTTTTACTGCTTTACCAACTGTCTTAACGCTGATATCTTTAGGTGATGGGATGTTGTGTACAAATTAAGATGATGAAGTGCCTTTAACCTCATGCCAAGGAAATCGATGATATCTGACACTGTTTTCTACAGTTTTTTATTTTTTATTTTTATCAAATCTCAAATCTTAAAGAAAATGAAATGCAACTTCAACATGACTGCAGAGAGCAGGACTTAATAAATTCAAATATAATCAAAATTGCAATATGACACTGTTGTGCATTGTTTGCAGCAGAAATAAGGGAGCCTGCTGGTTAAGTTTGAACTCCAACAAACACACATCATCATCATTATCATATAAAATGTTTAAGTGGAAGTTAAAATGCAGTTACAGTTGTTTCAGCTCATGGTTCATATCATTATGAAATAAAGTAATTAAAATACGTTTTTATTTTTGCACATTTCCAGCCCAGATACAAAATCAGAGGAAAGATGTTATTAGATGCAAATTTGGGCTTCTCAGAACAAACTGACACATCCATCCCTGTGCTTTGTAAATGAATACACAACAGATAACAATGATAGGGAAACAGGAGAAAGACTGGAGGGAACAGAAAGTTACAATTTCAGTCTGAGCTGAACATAAAAACACCAAAACATTCTCCAATTTACACAGGATTTGCTAGCTAGCTTACTGTTGGTGCACTGGGTGGTTTGGGGTGAAATGTCATGGACCTCTACAGGCGGTCCACTTGTTAATTCTCACACACAATATGAGGCAAAAATATCGCTTTGTATTATTCAATGACAGGTCACAGGAATTTGTCATTCCAAAGGTGAACTTTTACATCTGGAACCAGGGGCACCCGAAATAAATCCTTTACAGCTGGATCAGGCTTTTTAATAAAGACACTGGGGTACCAATGATGTTTGCCCAGAAGGTGGGGTGTACTGAGAGGATGGGAAAGACCAGGATCCAGCACTTAAAAGAATGAAGGGATCCAGAATTGAGACCATACTAGATATGCAGGTTTAGGAATCTCAATTACTTAAGTGCAATTATGACTATATTTATAGGTTTTGTTTGTTTCTTTTTTACTAAAACTGGAGATTACTAATCAGGGTCATTTTTGGAAGAAACCGTTTCTACTGTGCTGGTACAGTAAAGACAGAGATTTAAGTTAGCCAACATTTAGAATTAGCCTTACATGCGCGTGACTACATGCTTACATTGCATTAGACAGAGGAATCTGCATAGACATTTATTAGTCAGCATAAACTGCGCTGAGCTCAAACACACATCATATCTAGCTTTTAAATTTCACATCACACACACACACTCACATATATACACTCACACAGACAAACACAGAGACTTACTTGAACTACTGGTTCAACCATAATCCTAACCCTAACCTGACGTTGTAGGAACTTGCTTTTTGTCACCATTGAAGACAAGTGCCCATAAAATGATATGAGACAGTTACACAGTGTGATTAATACCTAGACCACATGTCACACACACACACACAGGGGCAAAGGAAACTTCAACCCACATCCTGTGTCTTTGCTTTCACATTGTTCCTATAGAAACTTCAAGCAACAGTTTAGGTTTGCCTAAAAGCAGTAACTAAAGCAAAATGTGACAAGGAACACACTCACTACTGGCCTAACTGAAGAAAAACCTGATCTTGTCATTGCAGGTTGTTGATGTAGTTTTGAAGAAAAGAGGGCTTAGTTTCGAAGAAATGGAAGAAAAACAGACAAATGTTCCATATGATACACTGATTTAACATTTGCTAAATTAGTCTATGACAGGCATGTGCTTTCATTTCCTCACCCAAAACTGTGTGGTGGTTGGAGTCCAGACATACTCAAGTGAAGTACAGTGAACGAACAGAGAGAGTATGAGAGAGACAGAGATTTTTACAAATGAGACTGTGGAGGCCCTGAGACCTTGGGGGCTTCAGAGTGCCTCAGAGGGTTTAATCAGCATGCAACCTCAATGTGTACAAAACAATGTATACGTAAATGATCTTAGAAATAGAAGAGAGGTTGTGAGAGATCCAGCAAAAGACTGAGAAAAAAAGGGGCAGAGAGGGCAAAGATGTGAGGTTATCGAAGAATGATGTTTCATGCTTAAAGTCAAGGTCATACTGAGAAGAAGGTTATGTGATATATGGGGTGTATATAAAGTAGATTGAAGACAAGACAGGATCCATGTGGTGCAGTGTGATAGCTCCTTATTACCACTAAGGGGATTTTCTGTTAATTTCCTCTGAAGAAAAAAAATGAAGTGCTAAGTAGAAGTAATGCAGGATACAAGTCGGACATTGTGTTGATATACTGGCTGATACTATATGGGGATTTCCTGACACTACTGGAAGAAAACCACTCTGCACTACATTGACCCTGTTACTGTACAGAGCGTTATCTTGTGTCTCACTTTATGTAGAAACCTACAGCTGCCTCTTAAGAGCTGGTTCCTCTGAGTTTGACTGTCATCCCTCATCCATGCGGAAGATGCCAAATTGTTGCTCATTCGAAGCAAAATGCCAGAAAACAAAACACATGGGTGTAGATGGGATGCTCAGCCAGATGATCTCACATCCTGAGAAGCTGCCATTTGGGAAACTCAAGGGTTCAGCTGAGCTGTAACAGTATGAATGGGAGGTGAAGTGTTGTCATTATCAGCAGATAAGCACCGTCAAATATGATCTCATGCTAATCTGTGTCAGAGCTGTATGTTCATGCCAGCGATCACAAGTCGTGTAGAGTCAGGTGAGACTACCATCTGTGTGATGTCCTGATTGGAGAGGCTCTTAGAGATGGGGACATGATTGGGAGAAGATGGAGCTGGTTGTAATTTAGGGAGCAGCAGATAAAGAGTTTGTGGAATAGAGCAGGTCTCACTGAAAAACATGCAAAAGAAAAAGTGTACATGAACCATGTACCTCACTGATTGGGTTGAAGGTGTAGCGCTATTGTAAAATGTCACTTTATTAGCCCAAATAATCAACAACAGACAGGACCCACAGCAGCTTTTGCTCTACAGGACTGTGTGTCCTGTAGAGCAGAGGACTTGTGTTTCACTTTACTGTAGAATAGCAGCTGCCTCTGTCATGTATTTTCTTTTTTAATTGTGTTATTTGGCTGGACAATGTACAATTTCTGGCTATTTCAGTAATTGATTTTGCACATAAAGAACAGTTTACTCTGCATGAGATGTGCTGCTCAGATTGTTTAGCTGTATAATGTCTCTGGAATGAGCGGGCCAAAAAAACAACCAGATGAAGTCATCATATTTAACTCCCCTTTGGTTTGGAAGATGTTTTAAAATGGTGATGATGTGGACTTAAAAAGGTCAGTGTTTAGCAGGAAAAAGGGAGTGATGAAGGATGCTGTCAGCTACATTATGGAAACTGCTCCACAGTTAGCGACACACTTTGGCCTCTTCTGCAGATTATAATTCTTTGAATTTTTGCTTTAAAAACATTTTTATCATCTCCAACTAATTTACTCTACTGTCATTTACAGAAACTTTTGCTTACTTATAATGAAAACACAAAGCAATGATATAAGTTACTCAAAAAAATGTGTATTGATTTCAAAGTTATGCTGTTGATGGTTTAGTTTTTGAGAGGATAATGAAACATATTATATATTTATATATATTTTTATATTTACTTTGACTCATTGCAAGACATTAACATGGGGAAACTATGCATCACTCACAAACTTTAAATACTTTGGATATTTAATAGATTACGCCTATGGGCAGCACGACGGCATAGTGGTTAGCATAGTGGTTAGCGGTACACAATAAGAAGGTCGTGGGTTCGGTTCCCGGCCTGGGGCCTTTCTGTGTGGAGTTTGCATGTTCTCCCCATGCCTGCATGGCTTTCATCCCACAGTCCAAAGACATCATGTTTGGGTTAACTGGTTAACTCTAAATTGTCCGTAGGTCTGAGTGTGAGGCCCTGCGATGGACTGGCAACCTGTCCAAGGTGTACCCCCCCCTCGCCCAATATGAGCTGGGATTGGCTCCTGTAGCCCTGCAACCCAGAAACGGATAAGCAGTAGAAGATGAATGAATTTATGCCTATTTAGTATAACAGTAGATCAAGCAGTGAACAGTAATAAAACCAATGAGCTGATTCATTGACATCAGATAAACTATGATATCGATCAAAACATTTGCTAACATTTGCAAGTTCTAACCCCCAAAAGCTGATAGCTTTAACAGACCAAGTAACACTGTAGCAACGGACTACATCTAACTGAGCCATGCAACTTTTACTCAACTTTTAATTTGTTGGAGAAGAATGTTATTTGTACCTTGTCATAGGAGATTGCCAAAATAGATCTAGTTTAACCAGTGGAAGCTAAAACAGGTGTCAACTCATTCATTGGCTGCTGCACTGAAAAAAACAAAAAAAAAACTAAAATGTGAATGCATCTCATACTGGTGACCTGACTACACTTCAAGAGGTAGGACACCCTCAGACTGGCTCCAGTTGCAGGCTTCATATTCAACTTGTGATGAAATTTAAGACGATGCAAGATTAGCCATGGTTAGAAGCAAAATCCAACTTTATCATGTCACTGAGACAGTTTTCTTCTATCTAAACTCTCACATCCTTCTCAGCTCCTGCTTCAGCAGCAGCCGCAGTTGCAAAACGGAAGCTATAACATGGTAAGCTGCCACAGGTTTGTATATATAAGATGCTTTTCGGATTTTGCCGTGGTAGCTGCAGCGGCACTGAGGGCAATTCATGCATCATGACTAGTATGCAAAGTAAAGCAAAATGTTTCAGGAGACTTTCCAATACGTATAGTATCATTTATAGGTAAAGTTGGTGCAGTCCAAACCTGTAGTTCCTGGCTAAGGGTAAAAATGGAAGGAAAAAAAGATGAATAAAAAAAGAGAAATGAAAACACTTCCTGTTAACGGGGCAGTGTAAGGACTGAGGGGCTGTAAAACTGCCCACATCCACTCTTGGGCCTGCTGAAATCTTCACTTCTGCCCTTGCATTGTCTATGGCTGACCTAATGAGTGTTCAATTTATGGTTGACTACAGATAATTTTTCTGTATATTTCCAATGCACTTATCTCACTCTGAAATTAACAAAAAGTACAAAGTACAAATACTGTGCTGAAGGCCTATTTTATACACAACAAATACTATATCACATAAAATATTACTTTGATGCTTTATAAATGAATAATTAAGCCTATAATACAATAATATAAGAGTGATTAATCTAAAATGTGCATTTCAAGTATTTTGAATGTATTTTGATGTTCATGCTTATGTACTTTTACTTTTGGTTCTCTTCTAGTTGTAAATAAGTATTTCTGCACAATGTTTTTCCTATGTTTAGTTCATGAAAGATTTGAATGGATTTTAGTAGACTAGAAAAACATTGGGAATGTTTGTCATATTGCTTCCTTTTGCAAGCTCTTGTAATGTCATGTTGTCTCATATGATGTTTACTGCCCTCCGCAACTCCCAGGTGAACCTACCTGGGAATTAGCATCACTTTAGGAGTGCAGTGAACAACCAAAATGAAATAAATCATTCATCTTTAAAAAAAAAAGAGAAAAGTCTGTGTTGAACATCAGTACTTTTAGTTGTCTGGTGCAGTAAAATCAAGTTAGTCAACCATCATGTTGCTTGAGGTCAAGGATTTGCATCTTAAACCAGACTGTGTGCTGTTTAGTGGGCATTTGACTACAAGTCAGCAGAGAATGTAATCATTGTACAACCATGGTATGTGTGTGTAAGAAGCTGCAATTGATATTTAAACAGTGTCTCCTTCTTGGGTTTAACTAAACTTCACCTCATCAAAGAAACAAAAAATAAAGAAAATGACCCTACCAAGAGGAGGCTGCTCTCCCACATTGCCATCACAGTCTTTGTTTTTCACTGCGATACCAACAGCACAAAGGGAATCCTGCTTTATATATGCCTATGAGAAGCCTGTTTAAGCCATTTGCTTATTTTCATCCTTTAATAACCGAATTGTCTGGCAATGGTGCAGGTGATAAACAGATAAGGTGGCTGGGAGGAGGGGTTTAGGTGCCATTGCTCTAACAGCAGAGGAGTGTTGAGTTGTATTTACAAGGGCTGTAAATCACCCCAGTATGGCCAGTGGACTCTAGCAGTGCTTCACACAATAGCCACATAAACACCTCAGTGTAATTACACACATACACACACACACACACACACGCACACACACAGATGATGCACAGAGCATCAACATTGAAAATGGTGCACACATATTACATAATTCATATCACTAACAGTCAGTAGCCCACATCCATTTGTCCACTTAGAAAACCCCCCAAGTGACTACAGTGTCCCTTTAAAACATTAAACTATATTCAAACACACAGGCATATTCACTTTAGTCACGCATGTACACAAGTGTACACACACACAAGCTGTTATTGGATTGAGGAGCAGCATGGCAGTCATACATACCTTACTTTGTGGTCCTCTGCTGTCTCTTTCTATCTGATCGTCAGCTCTTTTCCTCCTCTTTTCATCCCTCTGTCACACACAGACCAGTGTGTTTGAATTTGACAGATTTCTCTCAGCTCACTTCCCTCCTCTCTCACCCCTCTCTCTTTTTCTCTCTAATTTCTCAGGCACACACTCAAAAACAGCCCTCCCCTCCTTTCTTTCTTCCCTCTCCTGCCAAATAGCCTCCCCTCTCCGGCTCTCTCTCACTGGCGCCGGTGCTGCCTCTCTCTCCTCCCATTCTCTCCCTCTCTCCCTCTTTGGTGAGGGGGCCACCACTGAAGCCACACCCCCTCTCTCTCCTCTCCTCTGGGCAGCTATAAATACCACTGCTGCTATGAATATACTGCCTTTCTCCCTCAGCATCCCTCTCTCCCACTCTCTCTTCCACCCATCCATCCTTCGCATGCACTGCTTTCCCTCCATCCTCCCTCCCTCCATCCTTTTCTCTCTCGAAACGCCTTTTTCTGATTACCTTGTATTATTCACCCTTACACCATCACATGACAGGATCCTCTCTCCTCACAGACTCTTTTGCAAGATGCAACCGTTAAACAAACACGCAGGCGTGCGTGCATGCTTCAAGCATGCAAGCACCCATCCTCCACACACACACACACACACACTAGAAAGCCTAAAGACTCACACACACACAAGACCACAGAGAGCAGTATTTTGTACAATCCGTCTATTGTGCTTCCTGTCTGTTGTGCCGGATGTGGTGCTGTTTTTTTTTTTCTTATAGCTGAGAAAAACACACACTAAAGATGCGCATCAACAGCGGATCACATTGCACATCACAATTGAATTGTGCTTGCATTACTTAGTGTATTCGCGCCTGCTCCAACAAAACTCAGTCAGCACCTAGTTATGACAGATAGATGTATCTGTCCTTTTAAAATACAATAAGTACACTTTAGTGTTCTAAAATGCTGAATACAGATCAGTCAATGACCATCTTCCACTGATCCTCCTTGATCTTTAATGTGCAGTCAGTGACTGATTTATACAACTCTTAGGTTGATCTGCTGCTTGATTAATGAATCAACAATAACTCTGTGTGTTCACTAAAACATTCAGCCAGTCAGATTGAGCTTACTGCAAAAACAAAGAGTGGACACAAGCACATAAAAGTAGCTATCATGGACGTTCAGCTAGCATCGTGTCTCTGCCCTGGCTGACTGCCAGCTATATTGTCTGAGAATGAGGTTACTAACATCTGGTGAAGGCGTACTATGTGCACCTGGGGTACACTTAGACAGAATCAAATCTCCGCCTACAGGCTGTATAGTATGTCATGGATGTAATTAACCCACTGGATTGCATCAGCACCGCTGCCGCAACTTCATAAAAGAGAAACCACCAAGAAAATATGACCAGTGCATGGGTCGACAAAGACTTCTACCTGTTTGCAGAGATTTCATCTGATCATGCCCCTGAGATCCTGTCAGGGCGCACATGCAGCACCATATAAGGGAGAAGTGTCCTGAGCAGTCTTCATTGTCTTATGTTGCCTTTTTTTGTTATTTAGTGCAGACTGTCAGCAGCTTGCTAAACACTGAAAATCCCTGCAATCACGATGAGTATGCCATACCCATTATAACATTAAGAGTTGATTCCAATACATTTTAATTTCATCTCATATAATTAAAATTTCAATTCTGCAACATTTTTATGAGGAAAGGAGTAAAAAGGGAGAATACATCAGTCAGTGTGAATCATTTTATTTACATTAATGGTAAAGGAGTTGATCATGTTTTCCCCAAACTGTTTGATGTACAGCAGGTATTTAGTCACTAGCTCAACATCAGTGTTACAATGTGTGTGCATGTGTGTAAAATTCAGTGTGAGTTAAGGATTGTGTGGCTGATGGCTAATGGGTGAGTGTGCACGACAGGATGCACTGATGCACATGGCGCAGGTGTATTTTTTTAATACTGTTTCGTCTTGGTTTCTATCATTGCAAGGGTTGCTTTCAGGTCTTCTGCAGTATGTGTGTGTTCCTTCAGAGAATGTGTAAGGGCTTTGTGCAACTCCTCTGGGGTGACCATGTTGAGGCGCAGAAGAGCGTTCACAAGCTGGGAGCGAGCGTTGCTGATGAATGTGTGCGACAGAAAAATTGAGAGGCCCGCACCTCTACGCATGGTGTAGATCGGGACTCTGACCATTCCCAGGACCTGAGGGAGGAACAGGCAATAGGATCAGGTAATCTCACATGTGCGCACGCACACACACACACACACACACACACACTACCTCCTGTCCATGGTCTGCTGCAGTGGATGCAGCTGCTCTCTCCACCTCCCTGATCTGCTCCTCCTCTATCTTCTTCACATAGAAGTGGGCCATTACAAGGGACTTAGAGCAGGAAGCAGGGGCATAGCTGGAGACCACATGATCTTCTTCAGAGATAGGAAGAGCCACACCCACCTCCTCCAACAATTCCCTGCTAAGGCCTGCCTCCAGGGTCTCCTTCTTTGGGTCAACAAGCCTGAGGTATGAGGGTATAAGTGTAGGAGGTCAAAGGTCAAGATCAGATATGAAAGATGATAAACTATGTCAGCTGGACTGTTCCCCTGAGACTCCTCAGAGCAGGGATAAATAAATCAAGCTGATCTGAAGGATGACTGGATTTCAGGGCCCAAAACCTGGTTGCTTTGTTGCTTCTGTCTGAAGTCTCAAGACCACAAACAAAATCATAAGCAAGTCCCAAGTTATTGGATTTTCCAAGCCAAGTGCAAGACAGCATATTCTTGTGGCCCAAGTAAGTTGTCCACCGCTGCCCCCCAGGGGCCTGATCTCTTCATTACAACACTCTATGATATAATACTTCAGAAAGTTAAAGCAGAAACAGCAAACAGCAGAATTTGCGTCTGTGGATTAATAAAGGGTTTCTGATTCTGAGTCATAATATTGAGTTTGTTTATAGTAAACAGTATTTTTTTTAACTAAATATAACTTTATTCACCTCTGTGACCGATCATTTGTTAGTCACAAACTTTATAAACACTGGTCCCTGGTCTGACCTATTGCAACGCCAACTTAATGATGTTGAGATGATTTTATCTCACATTCTGAATCATTTAGTCCTGTTTTCCTTGGAGAAAAAAAAATAAAAGTTTGCTCTTCTTGTCGATATAATATATTATTATATCATAATAATATTTATATAATTTCACAATGTTGGCTAATGTTGATCCTAAAATAATATCAGCACCTACTTTAACACATAAATTTGGAGACACAAGCGATTCATATTAAGATCAGCTAAACATAATGTCCCAGATAAAATTGGTTTAAGGAAATATGAGGAACCAGGCAGAGGAGCCTGTGTGGTAAGAGTATCCTTGTGACAATATGTGAATGTTTGTTCTGTGTCATAAAGATTTAAATCTTTCAACAGGTTCATCTGCGAAAAGGAGGACAGACCTGAGGCAAACAAACCTGTGCACATAAAACAAAGCAGCACTACAAAAGACTCACCCACCAGGGAAACCCAACAGGCCGTCAAAACGCATCTGCATCTGGGGGAAATGACAGAGGCTGTTATACATTCACACACTGATGCATCTGCACACGCAAACACCTTTCTAAACACACACACACACAAAGGCAGAGATGCTTACTCAAGTGTGTGTTTTAATGCAAAGAAGCAGAAACATTTTAAACAGTGGTATGCTAAATATAATTGTGTGTGCATAGTTGTGCAAAGACCCAACCTGTTCCATCCCTCAAACACAACCACACATACAAATGATGGTGCTATTACTTACTAGTATTATATGTCTGATGGGAAATTTTCCCCACAGTTGACTTTTTGTGTCAGCATAGAGCATCACATGACACGCGTGTCGGCAACCCTGGCACACCAATGCTTCTTCCCTTGTGAATTGTCCACTTGCCATCTACATGCATACATAAACAAAGGAAAACATTACACAACTCCAAGCTTCCTGGTCACTTTGTACGCTCTTTCTTTTTTAGCCTCCCCCTAAATGAAGTAATCAACAGTGCAGACTGAAACCTACTGATCAGCTTGAAGGTCTGTGGGCTCAAGTAAAGGAAATCTCAGCAGAACCACAACCAGGAAGCTGTAAGGAAGATTTTTGCACATAAAAAAGCTTGAGCTCCCCCTGTTGGTTAGGAGAAAGTTGACAATAGAGAATCCCTGTTGTGGTGATTAGTTTTATGATTTTTTGCACACAGACTTTATATTTTAGTTCTGTCCTTCTCTTTCACTTCTTATTCTTGTATACAATTCACAGTGTTTTGATCTTACAAAGGATCTGGTGGTATATAAAGCTATATGATTGTGACACAAAAGAGCTTTCACACTTTCTACACTTTCTACAATAATATAGACCATGCCTGATGGGTAAGACTTAGCTTCCGCTATATTGCTGTTTATCTTAGACAACACCAAAGGAAAACATTTTTTATTCAGTTCATTGACGTGTAACAGAAGGATTTGGCATTGCCACAGTATAGACAAAAATTGATCACTGGGGATGTTTTCTTTTTTTATCTCAAATATCCTCTGGAGGAATGTTTTAAACTGCCCCATCGCTGCTCCTCATGCTCTTTCTGTGGATTTAATGCCTAAATGAACAATTTTTTTCGAAAGATTCTTTAACATACACGTTAAATTTAAGTCAGTTTTCTATAATATATAACCATCTGTTGTAAACATGATATTATAACAACATTGCATCGTGACAAAACATTTGCATCAAACTGCACATTCATACCCTTCAGCACCTTACCAAGCCCAAAGCCTTTACATGCTCTCAAAATGTAACTAGTTTGAACTGTTGACTCTCTGTCCTATTCAGGGGCGTCGCACCCATGGGGGATGGGGTGTTGCGACACCCCCACTTTTTCCCAAGGTAAAACTGTTTTTGCCCACCCTCGCGGTGCATCAGCATACCCAAATGGAGCGCACCTCAGTACGCTACATGACAAAACATTGGTCAAATTAGATTGATTAAACGGCCATCCAGCCAATAACAGCCCTTTAACCAAAACCGGCCGGCCGCCGCCTGGGTAAGTAAACAGTTACATGCTACTCGGAGCTTCATAATGTTCATAATGACTGACTCTGTGTTGGAAGAGCCTCTGAATACAGTCTGGGAGCATTTTATTAATTATGTTAAACATTAGTAGCTACATATCGTGGAATAAAGGGCATGGTGCTATAATGTATATTTTGAACGCAATATTATTTGCATAATATACAAAGGCAGGCAGGATGGGGTGCTCATGTGCCACCGCTAGAACACCCCCACATTTAAAATCACTGCTCCACCCCGGTCCTATTTATTATGTTTAATGTGTTTTAACCTTTGACTGTATTTATATAGTTATGGTTAAATGAAAGAAAACCAGATTTTAGGTTCACACCTAACTAAGACCTAGATGTGATATGACGTAAAACACACATACACGCACAGAAAAAGGTTACCTGACAAAAAGTGCCTTTTCATCCCACCTCAGCTCTTTCACCCATCTGTGATCAATCACAACCGGAGGGGACGCTGATTGCTTACGTAAGGAGCGCTGACTGGCTGAAGAAAACAAAGGGCTCTGTACAGCCGATGGCTGGAGGGGACCCGACCAATCAGGATGAAGTCCGTTTCCGCCACCCGCACTTCACCGGATCCGGTTCGTCTGCACGGATACACCACGCCTGGCGGTTGCGCGTACCTTTGCGGTGTGTCGCCTGAGCGACAGAAGGCGCCTTTCTGTATACTTGGTAGGGACGGACAGGTTTTGACTGTAGGAGCCGCCGAGCAGGACGCGACAGCCCGCTGACTGAAGGAAGCTGTTAGCTTGCAGGTTAGCCTGAAGCTAGCTGACTGCATTCGATGCTGCAGCCATACTGTTAGCCGGTGGGGTGTCACCCGGACGTTGACGGGTCCTTGTCAAGCCGGTAAGTTAAGCCTAAAGCTTTTATACTCATATTACCCAGTAAGCTGATTTTATAAACCCATTCACTGTATTTTTTGTTGCATGTTTCACTTTTTTTTTCTCAAATTTATAACGTGTGGTCTCTGTACTGAAGAAATGCACGAAACAACAATAATTTTTATACTATTACCAGTACATTCAACAATACACTATTATCACTAATTATGTTGTTAAATTAGTTAGTACACTAATAAATTACTTATTCTGTGGTATGCACCAGCTTGACGTGCAACTCAAGCTGATGCATAAAAAACGAATTTTAAAAGTGGTATAAAACAGACATCACAGGCAAAAAATAAACATACACGTATATACACAACTCCTACACGTTTTTGTCAAAATGTTGTTATAAAATGAAGCAGCGGCATGAATACATACTGCACTGTGTGTGTAATAAGTATTAAAAGTTATTTCACATGAGTACTGCTAGATATTATCTTTACTAATGGGTTCTGTAATGCAAAGCAGTAAGAGAGCCTGAAAAACACAACTCAAAAGACCAATGATTGTTAAGTGGACTGGAAATAATAACATTAAGAGAAAAGTCCTCTAATTTCCTTCTTGATGAATTACATTTGTGATGTTGTTGTGCTGGACTTTTGCACAGATCCTAGTTGAATGGCCCAGAGGATACCAGACCATATGATGATGGACTCTACACTGATTAAAGATCTGGCAGACGTGGCAAAGGATTCTGCTCTTCTGCAGGGTGTCCTCATGAGGATTCAAGAGACTCCCAACTCGTCAGAGGTGAGAAGTGGAAAAACAGGCCTTCTCTAGTTCTTTTGTCCCCCATGTTCTAGAGAGCGTTAATTGAAACCTGCTAACCTTGTTGGTTAGGTGAGTAAGTGATTCTGCTAAAAAAATGTGGCCCAGACTACCCCCTCATCTGATCAGTCCTTGCTCAATGTGCCTTCCATGTTTCTGCTTGTAATTTGTTCATCTAAGACATACTTTAATACCAGGTGTGAACAAGCTTGGCTTATTTAAGGAACAAATCAAGTCACAGAGGGGAAAAAAACAAGTTTTGGTTTTAATAAAAAACAATTAGCCCCAATTCAGCCATAAGACTTATCAGACCTCCACTCTGTCATCATTTTCACTTTTCATTCATGCATGCCTGGGTTTGAAGTGAAGTAATGTTGTTGTGTGTTGGCCTGTAACAATTATTTCATAATTGTCTAACCACGATTTTTTGACATAATCGTGGTTTCTTTGTTTAACTGCAATTAAAGCAATTTTGGGGGTGTGGGCTGGGTTTTATTTTCACGAGATGGGTCAAAGCACTGTAACACTTTTGTTTGCATCCATCAAACACGTTTCCAGTGTCCCAGTGCATCTTGCAGCGCGACAGAACTGTCCCATCGGAGACGCCTCATGTGCATTGATTTACAGTTGCAAAGTCAAATCTGCTTTCTAACGTTAACAATCCAAAGAGAATTGCGGTATTGACAATTGCCCGTAACATTAAGCTGGTACACGTTTGGTTTTCACTGGAGTTTTCATTTAGTGTTGGTAATAAAGAAAGAAAGAAAGACACTGTCCCGCTGGTCCTGTCATAATGTAGGGAGTCTGCAAGCCCAACTGGTTTAAGCTAATTTATGATTGGACGACCGGTTATTTGGGGAGGGACTAGACTGTCATCCTGCTTTCAGCTATAGCATCATTTTGACACTGAATTTGGAAAACGAGACACGAGGGGATTGTTTCTAAACGTAGTACAACTTCTCTGTTGTGGAGTTATTTTGGTTTCAAGCCTAATCAGAGGGGATACCCCACAAATGTGGAAGAGGCGATTTGCCGGCTATGTAAGAAAACGGTCGCGGTAAAAAATTCTAGCACAACCAATACGAAACAGCATCTCAAAAATCACCATCCCTCACAGTTTGCACAATTAAACAAATCGATCAGTGCCCCTGCATCAGTGGATGGCCCCTCCTGGCAGCTGGGCATAGCGGAGTCGTTCAGTTGGCAGACGAAATATAAAACTGACAGCGAATGTTCAGCATAGTGAGGTTCAGCTTCAAGCCAGAGAAACTGAACATGCTTGTGTTTCTGGCCCGAAATCTGCCCGACAAATCACCCTTTTTTTTTTTTTTCTCTCAAAGGACTATATATTTGTATTACTATTATTATGATTTAAACTGTTAGTTGTTGGCACTATACACGTTCATATCAACTAAAATGATAAGGGAGCTACAGTTGGGAAAAAATGCAAGTCAAGAAGCGGTGATGACTATGTTGACACATAGTTTTACAAATATTGATGACTATTGGACTTGGAGAATGAAAAAAGTATTTTTAAAAATTGGACCAGAGACAATTATATTGTTAATCGCAATTATTTCTGAGACAATTAATTGTGTAGCAAAATTTTGAATTGTTACAGCTCTAGTTGTGTGCTTGTGCGCCGTCTGACATTATGTAACAGAATTTTCTCTTTAATCTGACATTAAATTTTGACATTGGTTCACAAGTGAATAAGGCCCAATCCCAATGTTCACCCTACTCACTACCACTAGCCCTTACTCACTACCCCTAGCCCTCACCCACTACCCCTTAACCCTTGAAAGGAAGCCACAAGGGGTAGGGCTTTGTAATCTTCCATAGGAATTGGCACACCACTTGCTACGTCACAGCGTAGTTTACGTTCGGGCATGCAAGCGACTGCGTAGTCCCAGCAGCAACATGGAGGCTACGGTTCATGTAAATTTCAATCAGCATGATTTTATTTTCGTATGTACAGCCCTCACCCTGTTCGTACTCTGACTGTCAATGTAAATTTTGTCTATATATATATATATATATATATATTAAAAAAAAAACCCAAAACAAAACATGGAGTCTATGGCTGCGATCGGTTGCAATCGTTTTTTTTTTAGCATTCATCATGCTTCGGTTGATAAATAAACCAAGAGGTACACGGAGAAGAATACACCATCGACATCTGTTGTCTCTTGTGAATTTTTTGTGTGGTTTTTTTTTTTTCTGACTTCTCCACATCCTCTCACTATCTGAGGATCGCGAAACTTCCTCGGGAAGTCAGCATCGGAAAACCCTTGCTCTGAAGGGCTAGATTCATAGCCCCTACCCCTCGTTACGCCCCCTACCCCTACGTGAAAAAAGGAATTGGGACACCACTACCCTTGCGGGAATGTGCAAAATTTAGGGGTAGGGCTAAAAAGTAGGGGTAGGGGGTATATTGGGACTGGGCCTAAGTAGCGCCATTGTGAGAAGCAGTCACAGTATGTTCACTGTGGTCATCACTGCCATTTTGATGCTTCAAGGGCTGAACACTTTTAAAATCCATCAGAGATGCAGCCTGTGGAAGAAAAGAAAGTGCTCCATGTCCTCACTGTTTTTCAGCAGTGGCATCATTTCATCTCGGGCACTCTCCTGTTCCAAATACCTTGAGAGCTTTGTCGCTTTTATCATGAATTTTCTGAATAAAACTCTGATCTGGTGATATTTTTTGTCATTCAGTCGTTTTCAGACAGATAAAACAAGTAATGTATCCAGCTGATTATATTACGAAAGAATCGCTTAAACAGTTGAATGAAGTTTGGCTATAGGTTGTTAGATATCAAATAAAGAAGTTGCTTTGCTTATTAAAATAAGTATTGATATTGATGTTTAGGACCTGGTTGCAGCCCATTGATGGGGAAACCTGGAGAAGGGTTTTGCAACAATGGGCGTTAATGCTTTCTAATCTCATATGCAATGAGACAGCCAAAATCAACTGTAAAAGGCAGATGGCAGTTAACCGTGCTGAGTTTCTTTGCTCTGGCAAACAAAGCAAGCTCTATTGCTACCACCATAACTTATGCTGTAGTTATGATTATGGAAAGATGTTTATTTGAATTATATATGTATTTTATCAAATATGGAAAATTGTCAATTTCATCATTGTTAAATTAAATGCTTGCAATTAAAATTTGAATATGAGTATTTTATACATGTATGTGTATATACACACAGTATCTGCAGTTAGTCATGTAACATGGCATTAAAAGAAGCATTAAAATAACATTCTCTGATGCAGAAAACCTGCTGTAGGAGAGGACATAACCTGCTGCCTGAGGGCAGTTAAGCCTGTGCTGTTTTAATGAGTGTATTCAGTGTAAAGTTATGTCAGGAATTTGTTCTGCTTTAGGGCTCTGGATATTCGTTGAGCCTGAGTTAACAATTACTTGCGTAGTGAGTCATTTTCATCCCCCACACGGCCACATTACATGATGCTTAGGTTTTTGATGAAAAGTGTTTTTATGTCAACATAATTATTAATTTGTAAAAAAACTTTCTTATGTTTTTCAGTTGGTCACTTATGCCCCATTCACACTCTTTCCAACGCCTGTGCCGAAAGAAGCCTTCTTTCAGGCTCTGGCTGTGCAAACCCACTACAACACACTGGTGGACAAGATCAGCCGAGATCCAGAATTTCTGCGAGATGCTCTTGCCAGGTAGTATATGAGCTCAATGATGAACTCCTCATAACAAAGTTCTACTAAAGATCAGATTATTTTAGAACTCTACCTTCATATAACTTTGAATGTTGTAATAGAGAAATTATTTTAGTTTTCAAGAGGAAGTTGTCAGGATTACAGAATGACAAACAGAATGACTTTCTCTATATTGTAGTACTATCAAAGTGGATGATTTTACTGCCAAGTTGTTCAAGATCCACGAGCAGATCCTGAAAGAAGGAAGATCTCAGGTATGTCATCTTACTTCTGGCCTCAGTGATATAAACTGCTGATAGTGGCATCATCCCTTACTATCGCCAAGTTTAAGTTTGTCTTTTAGATGAGAAGATTTGCTGTGTCCATTAAAAGAAGGAACCATTTTATATAAAGGAGAAGGACTGTTCACAGACTTGCTCTTTTCTTCTCCTGTTTTCAAGCTGCACAATCTTGTATCAAAGCTTCACCCTCGGTAGGGTCAACCAGGAGTATTGAGACAAAAAACACTAAATATACATCCTCCCACATCATTCAAATCATCCTATTGTTTTGTTATTCTCATGCATTTTATCTTATTTTAATTTTGTTGTCATTTTGTGGTGAATCCCAAAAATAACAAAGCCTGCAGAAATACCAGACTTTGGTCTCTATAATAATTTGTATGATTATATAATGAAAATATATAATAAAAAAGCTAATTCACAGAAACATTTATTACTGCACATCTATTATTATCTACTTTCCAACAACACTTTTTCCCGAAGTACCAGGAATATTAAAGATTAATTGAATACTCACAAAACATAAAACAGCATTACTTATGTTAACATTGGATGCTGAAAAGGCTTTTGAGAGAGTACTGTGGCCTTTTTATATTTGAAATCTGTAAAAAATTCAATTTTCATGAAAAATTTATCAGTTGGCTACAAATGATGTATAAATCTCCAAATGTGTGAATTAGAGTTAATGGAACCCTGTCAAAAGCATTTCAGCTCCTAAGAGGGACACGACAGGGGGACCCCCTCTCCCCCTTAGTTTTTATCTTGGCCATGGAACCGTTGGCAGAAAAGATAAGAAGTAATAATAAGAGGAATACAGATTGCAGATGAACATAAACTGGCAATATGTGCAGATGATGTAATCTTGTATTTAACTAATGTGACTCAATCACTCTCGGAAGTGATGGATGAAATTAAGCAGTACAGTAGCTTATCTGGATACAAACTAAATACAAGTAAATCAGAGGCAATGGTAATAGGCCAACCAATATCCCAAGAAATCGAACTAAAATATAAATTGAAATGGAAACAAAATTAAATACTTAGGGGTTTACCATCCCTGCAGACCTAAATAAATTACTGGAGTAGATATTTTGGAACTCTTGGAAAAAAAACCTAAAACAAGACCTGCAATTATTCCAATATCAATTACAGGGAGAATTGAAACAATAAAAATGAATGTTTTGCCAAGATTTATTTTCTTATTCCAAAATCTACCAATACTTATTCCTCAAAAAAATTTCAACAAATGGGACGGATTATTAAGCACTTTTATTTGGGGAGGGAGAAAAGCCAGGATTAAATTAAAGACAATTTAAAAAAAAAAAAAACTATCTGGAGGATTAGCATTACCGAATTTATCAAACTACTATATGGCTGCTCAAATCAAATCAATCCTTGCCTGGATGAATAAAAACTATATAGCAAAGTGGAGAAAAATAGAAATTTTGCAAATGAAGAAACCATTGAATGAACTCATATTCACCAAACCTAACATGACTGCTGGCAAAATAGAAAACACTTGCATAAAAAACACTGTAAAGCCTGGGTAAAGATCACACAACAAAAACAACTCCACAAAGATTTGATATGCCTGAGAGAAATTGCAACAGATACAGATTTTAAACCTAGCACAGTAGATAATACATTTAAACTCTGGGCCGACAAGGGACTTATCAGATTTAGTCAGATGATCACAAATCAAGGGATACACACATTTCAGAACCTTTCAAAAAGGTTTAACATTCCAACTTCTCATTTTTATAAATATTTACAGGTAAGAAGCTATTTGATTTAAAAACAATGGGACATAATAAAACACTAAATGACTTACAGCCTCTAATTAAATACATAATTAATACATACAACAAACTAAACTCTAAGAATATAATGGGACAAATATACAGAATGATCGAAGATGACGAAGAGGGCGACAAACTCAAGTGTGATTAAATTGGGGAAAAAGAACTGCATATAAAAATAACAGAGGAAGACTGGACAGACATATGCATGAATACCTGGAAAACAACAAACTCTTTAGTTTGGAGGGAGTTTTCAATGAAGGTACAAATGAGGTATTTTAAAACACCTATTATTCAAGCGAAATATGATAGTAGATTTACAGCAAGCTGTTGGCGTAACTGTGGAGAAGATGAAGCAAACCCTACCCATATATTATACTCATGCCCAATATTAGAACCTTTTTGGTGGAAAGTAAGGGAGGTAATGAGCAACATATTCCAATGTAATCTTTCTCTCACATCATAACATATCCTTTTAGGAAAACCTCCTCAAGCTTTATCTTCATCATCAGATAAATACCTGTATAGAATATTGAAAATAACAGCAATTAAACAGATTACCAAGAACTGGTTAAACCCAGCGACACCACTTATAATATAATGGAAGGAGAGTATTAACAATGTCTATAATATGGAGAGAATAACATAAAATAAGGAACCTAGGAGATGTTTTTGAGCAAAAATGGGAGAAGATCAAAAAGACTGGCATAGTATAAAAATAGATAAATACAATATATTAAACAGAGATGAGGAGGTTGGTGTGCTTGTGTTGTGTCTGTCTGAATGTTTGTAGGGGGCAGTGGTGAACGTATACCTGAGCATTTAAACTATTTGAATTTTATTAACTTTGAACATCTGAAACTTGAACATTGAAGAAAAAAGAAAAAAAATCATTTTGGACCAAAAAATAATGGAGTTTAGAAAAATAGCTAAGAATAGAGATGGGCTAAGAAAAATGGGAAAACTAGCCAGGTCAAATCAACAAAAAAAAAAGAGAATAGTTGTTGGAGAGGTGAGGGGGCTGTCTTTTAATATAAGGATTTAGTGGTTGTTGGATGACTTGAGCAGATGTGGGTAAAGGAATTAAAAAAAAAAAAAAAAAAGAAAAAGATAGTATGAACTGATTTGCAAAAACTGGTCTTCTTTATTATTATTGTGGACCAAATGATGTGGCTCCCCAGAACCTCTCCCTGAATATGAGTTATGAGACACCGCTATACTTGTTTCCCTCCCCTTTTTTTTTTTTTTTTTTTTTTTAATTTTTGTTTTTGTTGTTCTCTTATTTTTTTGTTTTTTTCATTGTGTGTATATGTGCATAAACATAAGTTCATATATATAATTGTGTATACGTTTGTAAATGTTAAGTTCCTTGAAGTACTATAGAACATGTTTTTGCATTTTCAAAACCATTAAATAAAAGATTAAAAAAAAAAGAATATTAACAATTATTCTCAGTTACTCTCATTTAAAGTAATGCAAAGCAGTCAGCGAATTTCAGGGTAATACAAACTCTTTGATTTGTTTTTAATCTGCACAGAGCAATCTTTGCGGATTAGCACTTTTTAATAACCTAGTCTAAAGTGTTGTTTCTGTGCTTTCTTCTTTTTCTTCAGTCTATTGTGTTGGGTCTTAATCGGTCTGACTACATGCTCGACCAGAGGCAGGACAGGATGCCATCTTTAAAGCAGATAGAGATCAATACCTTTGCTGCTAGTTTTGGAGGCCTTTCGTCACGCACACCTGAAGTGCACCGGTGAGTCTGTCGTCAGCTTGTGCTCATTTTTTAGCTGTCATGGAAAATGTCCTGTGATCAGTGTATCTCACCTACCTGCAGGCAGATTCGTTACACTATCAACCGTTTCATGCAGTTTTTTATTCTTTTCTTTTCTTTATTAGATTTGGAAATACCTTTTTATATAGTCAAATAAAATGAAGTGAGCGGGTTATAATATTTGCTCAACAGACACATCCTCAAGGTGGCTGGCCGGCTGGAGGAGAGCCAACGCATCCTGGACAACAACCCTGCTGCTGGTCTGGCTGCGGCAGCAGCTAAAGCCTGGGAGCTCTACGGATCAGAGAGGTGGGGATTTAGTAGAGTCTAGACTGTCAGTGTTTGGGCTGTTTAACCTTTTTTGTCTTTCAGACTTTACACCTCAGCAAATTCATTTTGAAGTAACTCCATTAAGCCCACAGAGGCATATTTGCTTCCAAAAAGTTTTTTTCATGCATCATTGCTCTGCAACAGAGATGTGGTTCTATTTCAGCCCTGCTCACGGCCAGAGGCGGTGCTTTAAGCACTGAATATTCCCATTTGCACATGTGCAGTCCGAATATGTATACCAACAATGTCGCCTGTGACCTCTGGATGATCGGAGGAAGCCATGTCTTCCGGTGTCACCTGAGGATCGTTTTCTTTTTTTCTTCTCGCGTGCAGTTTGCTCTGGGAAGCACAGAGCATCATTTGGCCTGCTTCACTACAGCTACCTTATTCCATTGCTAGTAGTTCCGCGACCGTTGTTGGTCGGAGCAGTGACCATTCGCCCTCCAGGAGCTGCGATGGTGATATCTTTCCCGGGGACAAGGTCAGTATATTCTTAGATCCTTACAGACAATCGTTCACTTTGTTTTGCTTATTAACTACTTGTCGGTGACGATTCCATTCGCGCATCCTATAATTTAATCGTTCGAGCTGACGTTCTTTGCTCGGTTACTTTTGCTTGTGGGTTGCGTGAGCACGTCCCGGTGCCCAACATGGATTCTTTGTTAGCGGTAGCTTATAGCTTCATCCGCGGGTGAGTGTGGTTTGTCAACCTCTGCTGGTATAGGAAGCGTACGCGCTCCCTCCCTCCAACATACAGTTCCCACACTTGGCCTGTCCATAGCGTTTGTGCTCAGGTTGTCCAAGGAGTGGTGGCTGATCTTTGCTGGGTTCATTGCCTGGTACAGGCGGCGTACGCGGCCCCTTCCCCCAGTGCAAGGCCCCTATAGGATAGCAAGCAGGGGCATCTAAGCCATCTTGGAGCCACCACGATGGATGACTCCCATTTCTGCACTTCTTGTGAGGCTCCTCTACAGCCGGAGGGTGGCCACAACCTCTGCCCGACGTGCCTTGGCCCTGAGCACTTGCGGGGTGCACTCTCGGACAAACCCTGCATGAACTGCGGCTACTTACCTCGGGCGGTGAGGGCTGCAAGACTGGCAGAGGTGGAACATCCAAAGGATGGAGGTGACCTTTCCCCATCAGGCCAGTCACCTCCGGACTGTCAAAGATGCTCTAAGAGTTGAGCAGCGGCTGCGGCAGTTGCACCCTCCAGGAAGAAGGTGAAGTCTGATCATACCAGACTTTCGTCTAAGGTGGAGCAGCTGGCTCCTGTCACCTGCTGGTCGCATGGGGGACTCGATGTCGCATCTCATGTTGGCCCTTTCAGCTTGACTGCAGGAGGGCAATGTGACTGCTGATTCCGTCACCTTCTGTGATGCCGCATTGGAGGCGTTCAGCCTTGTGTCCAGAGAGACTGGACAAATGATGTCCATCCTGGTTCAAGCTCGTCACAATCAAACTTGACAGAGGCAACTAGGAGAACCCTTCGCAGCCTCCCGGTGGAACCGGGGGAGTTATTTGGTCTGGCAGCGCAGGAAGCACTGGAACATACCATCCAGGCCAGACAGACCAGGCAGCAGCTTGCGTGTCTTAGGTGAATGTCTCCTCCTGACAGGCCTCCTGCCAGCAGGCCTAGGGGTCCCTTGGCGTCCTCCAACACCCGCTTACCATCGCTGCCCCACTCCACTAGCCGTCGTAATGTCCAGGGTCCTGCACAGAGACCAGCCAGGGAGTTTCGGGACTCCACCCGCCTGCCCTCCAGACAACTTCGTGCTCCAGAACCTGCTTGTCCCCCGTCTAGGGCTCCTAGGGGTCGGGTGGCCAGACACTGCGGCCTTGGGGCCGGCGGTTGGGTATTTTTCACATCGGCAGCTCCATCAGTGGGCTGCTCATGACTCAGACCCGTGGGTAGTTGCCACCTTGACTCACAGGTACTGACCCGGCCGGCCCCCCACATCCGGCCGGGTCAGAATGACCTCCATCGCCGACCTGGCGAAGGTTCTTGTGTTGGACCAGGAGTTATCTGCCCATGTCCCCATTGCTCAGCAACATTGGCAGTTTTTTCGCTTTGCCTATCTAGGCCGCCACTGGCAGTTCAGGGTGCTGCTCTTCGGGCTCTCCCTTTCCCCAAGGGTGTTCACGAGGTGTGTGGCCACAGCCCTCATGCCTCTCCAGTGTCGGGGCATGAAAATTCTCTCATACTTGGACGACCGGCTGGTCTGTGTGCCGTTTCGGACCCAGGCGTCCCGAGACACAGCACGTCACCTGTTCCCACATGGCCCGCCTCGGACTCAGGGTGAATTTGGAGAAGAGTTGCCTGCTGCCATTACAGACCACATCCTTCATTGGGGTGGCATTGAACAGTGTCACGATGACACTCAGACCGCCCCCTCCACCGTGTGGACGACATCTTGCACCTTCTTTCCCTATTCCAGGAGGGCCGCCGGTTGACCTATGTTACATTTCTAACTTGCGTCCATTTCAGCTGTGGTTCCTCTGGGCTTGTTGTCACTGCGCCCCCTGCAGAGATGGCTGAACAGCTTTCATTTGGATGCCAAGCGGCACAGGTGCAGGGAGCTCACGGTGTCACAGCAGGCTGTCCTCACCTTGATCCCGTGGAGGGACAGGGCCTACATGCTCAGGGGTGTCCCTGTGGGCTCTGTTCCCTCTTGCAGGGAGACTCTCACTACAGATGCCTCCCCCTCAGGATGGGGTGCAGTGTGGCAGAGCAGGATGGCCCATGGGCGATGGTCCATGGCAGACTGGGGTGTACACATCAATGTGTTGGTGCTGCGGGCAGTTCACCTGGCTCTCAGGCACTTCCTGCCACACCTAATGGGCAAGCATGTCCTCGTACGGTCAGACAACACATCAGCTGTATATCATATAAACCATCAGGGTGGGACCAAGTCTGCGCAGCTGCTGAAAGTGACAAAAGATCTCCTCACGTGGGCAACCCCCCGCCTGATCAGCCTTCGGGCAATGTATCTACCGGGAGAGCAGAACCGTCTGGCAGACTTTCTCTCTCATCAGAAACCTCCAGCAGGAGAGTAGCGCCTCCACCCAGAGGTGATGCACACTATCTGGAACCTCTTCGGCAGAGTGGAGGTGGACCTCTTTGCTTCAGAAGTGTTGCCCCACTGTCCTCTGTGGTTCTCCTTGGCCGAGATGATGAGCCCTCTAGGCTGCACTGGCTCACCCAGATGGCCTTTTGTATGCCTTCCCCTCACTTCCTGTGATTTGACCGGTACTCCATAGGGTCCTTCAGGAGGGTCACAGGATCCTGCTTTTGGCTCCCTTCTGGCCAAGGAGGAGCTGGTTCCCTCTGTTGTGGTGGACCGTGGGCGACTTCCCAACAGGATGGATCTCCTGTCCCAACTGGTGGGGCGGATCTGGCAACCAGATCCACAACGTCTCCAACTGTGTGTTTGGCTGCTGGAAGGCCCGAGCCGCTGTTGAGCTTCTGTGCGGACCCTTTCAGATGCACCATAATGAACGCAAGAGCGCCGTCCACTCGTCTCCAGTATGAGAATAGATGGAGAGTTTTCCGACTGGTGTATGAGTTGTTATGAGGACCCTGTGTGCTGCTCTGTGCCAACTGTTCTTGACTTCCTCCAGTTCTTCCGGGATCAGGGGCGGTCTCCTTCGATGTTGAAAGTGTATGTGGCGGCAATATCCTGTCGACATGTAAAAAATGACAACGGCACGAGAACTCCACCATGGGATCTTCCACTGGTGCTGGCTGCACTACGCCGGCCGCCATTTGAGCCCTTGGCACAAGCTGAGCTGAAGTGGGTTACCTGTAAGACTGCATTCCTCCTGGCCATTTCCTCTGCAAAGCGTGTCAGTGAGCTGCACACCCTGTCGGTCAGTGACTCGTGTTTAAGGTGGAATTCAGATGGCTCAGGGGTCACTCTGTGGCCTAACACAGCGTTCCTCCCTAAGGTGCTGTCCCACGGTCACTTCAACCAGTCTATTCGGCTTGTGCGGTACGACTCTCCTCCAGGAGAAAGAGGGGATGAACCTGAACTGTTGTGTCCAGTGTGGGCCCTGAGGGTTTACATTGCAGCTGCTGCATGCATTCGGAGGTCTGACCAGCTCTTTCTCTGTTATGGTGGCCCTAACAGGGGTTGCGCTGTATCCAAACAGCGTTTGTCCCATTGGATTGTCGATGTCATTGCCCATGCATATCGGGCAAGTAACCGTCTCGTTCCATCTGGTGTGCAGTGCCACTCTACCAGGAGTGTTTCTACATCATGGGCTGCCCTGAGGGGAATGTCTCTGGAGGACATTTGTGCCGCGGCTTTGTGGGCGTCGCCGGACACTTTCTCCAGATTCTACAGGGTGACTTTGGCCACTGTCCATCCACTGGCTGTGGTCCGGCAGCCGGAGTCCTCTGGCTCTGCACACTGAAGGTTTGTACTCCGGATTCCTCATGACTCTGCTGGTATAAGTCATTCAGTGCTTAAAGAACAGCCTCTGGCGGTCAGCAGGGATGAAATAGAATGAGAGTTACAAATGTAACTATGGTTCTATGAATCCTGAATGACCGCCAGAGCTCTCTGTCACTCAGAATCCTCGTGTGCTCGCAAGAAGATTCTGTAGGAAACTATCCTCAGGTGACACTGGAAGATGTGGTCTCCTCCGGGTCATCCAGAAGTCACAGGTGACATTGTTGGTATACATACTTGAACTGCGCATGCGCGAAAGGGAATATTCAGTGCTCAAAGCACTGCCTCTGGCGGTCATTCGGGATTCATAGTACCGTAGTTACATTCGTAACTCTCATTTTTGTTTGTTTTATTTAGTGTGACACTCACTGAAGCTTATTCTGAACATGTGGAGCAATTGGTAACATTTTTAAAATGACAACTTTTACCCCGTTGGTATAGGCTGCAGGACAGAAGTGTGCTCCAGGCCTCTGACTTCCCCCCACCCTCCTCTCTTTTCCCCCAATCTTAATGCACTACACCATATCCAGGGTCACAGGATCACAGTGCAGGGCAATGCTTTCTCGACAGGCATTGAAGAAGCACAGGAAAATGGACACTTTCACTAATCTTGACATGGTTCGGGGGACCTGATCCTGGCTGGCGGCCTGGGGGCCCTACGGTGGCTGATTCGGTCGGGTACCCGGGGTCTTCTGTGTCCTCGTATCTGGGCTCTGCCTCCTGGCGCTGTGTGGTGCTGGGTCCGTGGCTGCTCCCTGGTGGCCCCCGTTGGTCTGACGCTCGTCGGCCTGTGGTGGCTCGCTGCTTCCTCTCTCCCTTCTGTGGGGGGTCGGGAGCTCCTCCTGGTGCTTGCGGGGTTTCCTCCTCCTGCGGTCTCCTTGGTCCGTGTGCGTGGGGGTCGCAGGTCCGATACCATGGCCCTCCGCCCCTGCAGCCCTTCTACCTTCGGACGCTTCGCTGTATCCGCCTCCCAGGTGGGTCTCTTCGGTCGGTAGGGTGCCTCTGACTCGGGGATTGGGGGGGGGTGTGAGGTCGGTGGTGGATGTGGACGGTGGGGGGCGTGGGGCCCTCCTGCCCTGCCCCGGCGTGCGCTTGCCTGGGGGTCCGGTGGTGCTTGCCGTCGCCCGCCTGGAACACTGGGGGACTGCAGGGCGCCACGTGGCTGTGGTGGCTCTCTGGGCTTGGTACCTCACACACTCCCGCACTCAGGATGGTGGGCATGGGGAGCCAGGGCATCTGACCTGACTCTGGGCCCTGGTGATGGGCTCACTCATATTTGGGGAATGCCCGCTTGCATATGTTGTGTCACTTGCCAGCTCGTGTTGGGTCAAATTATGAAGAATCAATGAATCCTGCCTAAAATGGGCTGAGCTGTTCTTTCATTCCATCACTACTATCTATTTTTGACTCGGCTCCTCTTTTGGGACCCCTTCACATATCTGGACTCCCATCTCTCCACAGAAACCCTCTGGACTCTCTTAATCCTGAGTGAGGAAACAGGAAAAGCACAGCATCCTTCACTCCACTAGTCCCTACCAGCACAACCTGCTACCCTTGTCTTTTACCCTCCCCTGTATTCACTGAGGTGTAGCACTGTCATCCCTGACACTCAAAGGTCATTTCACTCAATAAAGATTCACAAACTAGCTTCCAGGGAGGGCTGATCACACACACTGAAATAATACTATAAACTATTTAGCTGCAAGACTATACCTGCATCAATCCCATTTTATGTTGACACCCTGTGATGCTAAACTATGAGGACAAATGCAGACAAAAAAAAAAAATAATTAAATGACAACTTTTTAAGAAAAAAGAAGCTAAGAAGTTTCCATCAATATAGGGAGGCATAACTCTTTAAACACAGTGTCCCAAATGAAGGGTTCAATAGTATTGGACACTAAATGTGACTTGAGCATCTGTATTGAGAGTTGCCGTTTAAATTGAGATGTCTATCAGTGTGAGGATTAAAGAAGTGAACATGCAAGTGAAGGAGACAATAATTTGGTTCAGGTGAGAAAAAATCTGTCAAAAAAGCAGGTTTATAATGGAAGAGAAGCTGCAAACGGGCAAAAAGTCCTGTTGTTCTGGTCTTAATGCTCTGCTGCCTCTTACCAGAGGGGAGGGAGTGTAACAGTCCATGGGCTGGTGGGTAAGGTCCCCCATGATGAGGGCTTCACTGTTCCTGCACCTACTGATATAGATGTCTAATACAACATGATGTAATTTTTTTTTAAATGATGGCTCCATTTTGAGCAAAATAGACCATAAAGCAGGGGATGGATTAAAGGTCGAGAGGTTTATTTCCATTGTTTGAACACAATGAAAAACTGTTTGGCAGCTCTTGCCAGGCAGCAAAATAAAGTAAAGTAAAAAAAAGAGTTAGACAGGTACAACAAGAGGTAGGAATATTAACAAAGAATAAAAATAGCATGAAACATAGGTAAAAGGCTATTTAAACGGGCGCACAGGGCGACAGGTGTGCCAAAACAGTCAATTCAGTGGTAGTAAGGCTTGATGGATGTGGCAGTCATCTTGGGGGGTGGGGGGTGGGATTTTTTTTTTTTTTTTTTGGTCCAGTATCTCCTTCCAGAGGGCAGAGCAGAGAACAGGTAATGTCCAGGTTGTGTGTAGTCCTTACTACACTGGTAGAAATTGATAAACAGGCGATGGGCGAGATGGGTGTGTTTTAGCTTCCCGAGGAAGTATTGTCTGTGTTTGCCCTTTCCCACCTGGTATAAGGTGTGTGTGGTCCAGGTGAGATTGTCCGAGATGTGGACACCAAAGAATTTGAATTTCTCTACCCTCTCAACCACCTCCACATGTATGGAGAGGGCAGAGTGCTCGGTGTATTTAGCTTTGTTTAAAGTCACTTTGATTTCCTTGGGTTCTGGGATGTTTAAGTCCAGGAAATTGTGAATGCAACAGTTAGCCAAGTGCTAACCCTTATCTGTGTAGACTGGCTCGTCTTTGACTGATATCTGTCCTACAATGATGGTATCATCTGAGAAGTTGACATAAATAAATATGGAGCAGAGGAGGGGGCTGCAGACACACCCATGTGGTATGCCTGTGTTGAGGGTGAGGGTAGATGATGCATATCTTCCCATCTGGATATTCTGTGGTCTGTTGCTGAGGAAATCCTGTATTGAAATGCATAGTGAACTGTGTGGACCAAGGCTGCTCAGTTTTTCCAGCAGTCTATGGGGGATGACAGTGTTGAAAGTGAACCTGAAATCCCCAAACAGGACCCTGATATAGGTGTTGTCATTGTCCATGTGTGTAAGGGCTGTGTGGAGGGCTATGATGAATGCATCTTCTGTTGATCTATTTAGTCTGCATGGAACTTGGTGTTTGACATGATGCGTGGGAAGGGCAACCTTGATGTGTGAGAGAAGTCTTTAAAACACTTGGCAATGATGGGTGAGAGAGAAACCGTATGGTAGCCATTAAGGCACTTCACGTCCACTGACACCATGGGGACCAGAAGCTTTCTTTGGGTCCCGAGTTTAAATTTCCTGCCACATGCTCTTGGAGTTGTTTGTGTTGAAATGTTCCTCTGTACACTGTTTGTATTTCCACTTGGCCACTTTGATACCTCTCAGGTGGTTTTGGTTTGCCTCTTTATGGGCTTGCAAGGTCTCCTGATGTAAGTGCAGCATTATGTGATTTAAGATAATCCTTCATTCCCTCTACCAGCAGACTAAACAACTCTTTAACTATCAGAAGATTAACCACCAAACAGCAAAATTTCCCTCAGAGGAGTAAGAAAGCATTTTTGTTTCTGGTTCTGATTCTTGCTGGAGTGTGGGCCCTGTCTGCTCTGAAGACAGTTTAGCACACTAGCTCGGTAGCAGCGTCCCAGATGTTTTGGTCCAGTCAAGTCTCTGTTAAGGATCAGTAACAATAGCAGTAGACGTGTTCGTTATCCAGAGTCCAGATTTTTTTTTTTTTTTTTTTTTTTTCTTAAAGAGGTGAAGGCATCTCACAGGGTTTATTGTCATTACAGAGCAGCTGTCATGTTCCTGGTGGAGGAAAGCCAAAGGAATGTCTTTGATCAGCGATATATAGAGAATGAACTGTGGAAAAGGTAGGTTTGACAAACAAAGACCTGTTGCATTACTTGATATTATATCTGATATGGAAATTTTGGAAAGCTTATCTCCATCTGCCCAATCAAGGATAGCATATAGATAACATATAGGATAAAGATAAAGATATCCTATCCTTGATGCCTTTTGCCCATTTTCTGTGTTCACTTATTTTACATAACCCATGTGACCTAGTGCTGCAGTTCTGAGACGTAAATGGTACCTGAATTGCACTTATACTGTGCTATTTGATTTAAATTGACCACTCAAAGCAATTTCCAATGGAAGCTCCGTTCACTCATACATTCATACTGGGTTTTCTACTGCTATTAATACAGAGCTTCTACCTCACTTGTACGCTGATGGAGCGGCCATCATATCAAAGTTTGAAACTGCCTACTACTGACCTGCTGATTATTGTAAGACTCACCCTGCCTTAAGGGTGAAGAGGAAAATTAAAAATTAAACTTTTTCTGCCTCTGTTCCAGGAACATTTCCACAATTAGAAAACGTTTTGAAGATGTTTGTAAAACTGGATCCCTCGATCAGGACAAGAGGCTGTTTGTGTAAGTCCTTCTGTGTCATTACATGTATATTTATCAGTGGTATAATATTTATTATTCATGCTGTACATATTAGTTAGAAGTTATTATAATCAGTGTTACTGACTGTGTTCCTTTATTACAGTGATGGCCAGGAGGTCGCAGTGGTGTACTTCAGGAATGGCTACATGCCCCAGAACTACGTCTCTGAAGAGGTCTCCACTTATGTCTACTTTCCTTGTATTAGCTGAAGCGCATTCAAGATGTACAGTCAAATTGGCAAGAAGAGTAAAAGTTGATGCATGTAAAAATTTAAAAATTGATCTGGTTTGTTTGGGATTTTACTTTTGACTCTGAAGGTTAAGTATCTGTTGCTTGGTGAGGCCTCCATGGTTGTGTGACTGTATGATCAGCCCCTTTTCCTCCTTGTCAAACTACCTCCTCATTTTGGTATACAATTGGTTTGACTCATCTTCATTCTAGCATCAGCATTTAAGTCAGTCTGAGGTCACATGCTACTTATCCCCCCCCCTCGGCCGAAGAACAACAAACTGCTTTATGTTCTTAGTAAAGCAACATATGAATAGGTGGAAATGCCAATGAAAAACAACCACCTGTCCAAATTAATACTGTCCAATGTCCATGCTGCTTTGTCTGGAATGTTGACAAAAACAAAGATAATTAAAATTGTGTGTTAACGTGTAAAACTTGACATGAAATGAAATATTTTGTGAGCTAGTTCTAATATTCTCAACTTTGAAATTGTAGAAAGATATTTAAGCAATATAAAATATTAGTTTCCAGTCACACTTACCAGTGACCAGATTATTTTGACTCTGGATTCCAGAATAACTGTCAGTCTGTAGTGTGTAGACAGCTGTGGATTAGTCTTTACTTTTATTTTTTTAGTGCAGGCTTGGGATGCTCGTCTTCTGATGGAGCGCTCTTTGGCTGTAAAGTGTCCGGACATCAGCACTCACCTGGCTGGAACCAAGAAGGTCCAGCAGGTCCTGGCAAGACCTGGAGTTCTGGAAAGGTTCTTCCCTGACCAGCCTCAGGTGGTGGAGCAGATCAGAGCCACGTTCACCGGCCTCTACACTTTAGACATGGTGAGAGTCTAAAGTTGTGTGTAATCCAGAAAATGAACATTTCACAAGAAGTATCAAGATTAAGACTTTTGCGTTCTGATGTTCGCTTCTACTTTGTCTTGGCCTGTTTTCCTTCACTCTTTCGTTTCTCTGTTTTTGATGTTTCCCTCAGGGCCCAGAGGGTGATAAAACTGTGGCCATGGCTTTAGCCTCACCAGACCGGTTTGTTCTGAAGCCTCAGAGAGAAGGAGGAGGTATGATAACAGATCTGAAGAACACGTCAGTCACCATTTCTTAATGCAAGTGTTAGTGACTGCATGGCAGTGTGTACCATGACTGTGGCTGTGAATAACATAACTAAACAAGCACCAGTTGTTCGGATTGATCTGCCTGGCTAATGTTGTAGGAAAGACTGCCAGATACAGTGCTTTTTCAGAGAGAAGTGTTTAGTTCTCCTTAAACAATCCTTAAACAAACTGCAGGTCTACATGAAAGGTTCCTGAATTCAGCTGAGAAACAGGTATGGCTGCGGTTGTTCTGCATTTTTGTTTCAAAGCTGTTTACAGATAATTGTGCCTGGAGGTTTGTCAACTGACAATATTTCTCCGTGTAAACCACTTTTCTTTATGGACATTTCAATCACGAAATAATGTTAGCAGAGATTTCTACAAATGAGTCCCTCATTGTTCACAAACCACAAAGATGTCATTGTCATATAGAAGAAGATGTCAAAGCAAGTCATTTCCCAGAGCAGCTCCTACAGAAGATCAGAGAGTTACTTCCCCCCAGCAGTTCCCGAGCAGCTGGGAACTAGTCAGGGTGGCTGGGTGACTGTCTGAAACAAGAGGCATAGCCGTAGGCAGCAGCCCCCGGTTCACCACCAACCAATTCTTGTTTCCAACAGGTTCTCCCCACTCAGCGATACACACGCTGAGAAACCGACTCTAGTTATTGGCAATTCTATTCTGAGTAACATGAAGTTAGCGGCACTGCCGGCCATAGTTAACTGCATCCCCGGGGCCAGAGTTGGCGACATCCATTGTTCACAAACCTCAAAGATGTCATTGTCATGAAGAAAAAGATGTCAAAAGAAGCAAGTCCCAGTACAGCTCTTAGAGAAGACCAGAGAGTTACTTCCCCCCAGCAGTTCCTGAGCAGCCGGGATCTAGTCAGGGTGGCTGGGTGACTGTCCGAGACAAGGGGCATAGTCGTAGGCAGCAGCCCCCGGTTCACCACCAACCAATTCTTGTTTCCAACAGGTTCTCCCCACTCAGCGATACACACGCTGAGAAACCGACTCTAGTTATTGGCAATTCTATTCTGAGTAACATGAAGTTAGCAGCACTGCTGGCCATAGTTAACTGCATCCCCGGGGCCAGAGTTGGCGACATCCATTGTTCACAAACCTCAAAGATGTCATTGTCATGAAGAAAAAGATGTCAAAAGAAGCAAGTCCCAGTACAGCTCTTAGAGAAGACCAGAGAGTTACTTCCCCCCAGCAGTTCCTGAGCAGCCAGGATCTAGTCAGGGTGGCTGGGTGACTGTCCGAGACAAGGGGCATAGTCGTAGGCAGCAGCCCCCGGTTCACCACCAACCAATTCTTGTTTCCAACAGGTTCTCCCCACTCAGCGATACACACGCTGAGAAACCGACTCTAGTTATTGGCAATTCTATTCTGAGTAACATGAAGTTAGCGGCACTGCTGGCCATAGTTAACTGCATCCCCGGGGCCAGAGTTGGCGACATCCATTGTTCACAAACCTCAAAGATGTCATTGTCATGAAGAAAAAGATGTCAAAAGAAGCAAGTCCCAGTACAGCTCTTAGAGAAGACCAGAGAGTTACTTCCCCCCAGCAGTTCCTGAGCAGCCGGGATCTAGTCAGGGTGGCTGGGTGACTGTCCGAGACAAGGGGCATAGTCGTAGGCAGCAGCCCCCGGTTCACCACCAACCAATTCTTGTTTCCAACAGGTTCTCCCCACTCAGCGATACACACGCTGAGAAACTGACTCTAGTTATTGCCAATTCTATTCTGAGGAACATGAAGTCAGCAACACCGGAGGCAATAGTTAACTGCATTCTTTGGGCCAGAGCCAGGGATATCCAGTCTTATCTGAAACTACTCGCTAAGGATAAGCGTAATTATGGTAGAGTGGTAATTGATGTTAACAGTAACGACACCCAACTACACCAGTCGGAGGTCACAATGATTAATGTGGAGTTATGTAAGTTTTCAAAAACAATGTCAGACACCGTAGTTTTCTCTGGCTCCCTGCCCAATCTGACCACTTATGACATGTATAGCAGCAAGTTGTCATTATACCGCTGGTTGTCGAGGTGGTGTCCAGAAAACAATGTGGGCTACACAAATAACTGGAAGACTTTGTGGGGAGATCTGTTCTGATTAGGAGAGATGGCGTCCATCCCACCATGGAGGGGGCCGCTCTCATATCAAGGAATCTGACTGAATTTACTAGAAAGTTAAAACCATGACATTCCCGAATCCAGACAAGGAGGCAGAGCTGCAGTTTAACACTCTTCTCTGCGCCTCAGACAGAGCGATTCCCTGCACAGAATAGAGTAGAACCAATGTCTACAGAAACTGTCTGTCCCCCAACCTCCTAAATTTAGGTCTATTAAACCAAAAGTAAACCGAAGAGGGGCTGAAAACGAGAATTGAAATTAAAACTACCACCAATTCGGAACAAAATGTGGAGTGTTAATATTAGATTATTATCATCCAAATCCCAGTTAGTTAATGATCTGACCACTGATCATATGGATTTACTCTGTATCACTGAAACTTGGCTTCAGCAGGATGAGTATGTTAGTATAAATGAATCTACAGAAGCTCGGGACAGATGAAATGCTTCGAGTGTGGGGATGTTGGAAATGAATGCTTTGTGTGTCCGCATGTTGGGGCTTACTCTGCTGATAGAGTGAGCGGCTCAGCTCACCCTAAGATGGCATCTGATGCTGAGCTCTGCGCCCCGAACTTAGGGTCGGGACCGACGCAGGTGGTGAGGCGGGGGGCTACGGTGCAGGCATGGCAGCTGTTACCACTGGTTCACGTTCAGTCAGTAATGACAGGAAGGAACAGAGTGAGTCCGAGAAGCAACAGGTTTCTGTCTCTGCAGAGAATCTGAGCAGCTCTCAGTCTGCAGACACTGAAGTAAAATTACAGGCTGCAGAAATTGTTGAGGAAGCAGCCTCCACTGTTTGTCATATAGGGTCTTTGAATGTTAATGGAGGGGGAGACAAGCAGAAGAGAGCTTTAATATCTCAGGTTTCAGCACAAAAAAGGGTTGATGTGCTGTTTTTACAGGAGACACACACTGTTCCAGTGGATGAGTTAGATTGGGGCTTATGGTGGAAGGGTTCATTTGTCCTTAGCCATGGCACTAATTTTAGCTCTAGCTAAAATAGCTATTCTGTTTAGTCCGGCTGCAAATGCACCTGTTTTATCTACAACTGAAGTGGTGACCCTGCTGTTGATTGTCAGGGCAAAAATAGAGAACTGTGTGTTCTGTTTTGTTAATTTTCTTTGCTGATGATGATGAGGGTCAGCAATAACAGGGTGAGTGTAGCCAGATTAGACAACTTACTTCAAAGCAACACCAGTCCTGTTGGTTTTACAGATCATCATTTTGTCAGTATTGGCTTAATAATTTCACCAAGTGAAAGGGCTAAGTCCTACTGTCTTTTTAATAAACTATTGCAAGACAGCACCTTCTGCCTGAGCTTTGAGCACTTTTGGGAGCGGTGGAAGAAAAAAAAAAAATTGTTCTTTGAAACTGTGGTGGGGGTGGGGCTGAGTCAGCCAATCCCTGTACTGTGAGTGGTTAGACAGAGTTGTACTCTTTCGGGCTAGCTTCATAGCTTGGCTATTGAACCTTTCTTGTGCAGGTTTAGGAACCGGCTCAGAGGGCTGTCACTGCCAGATTCCTCCAATTTTGACCATCCTGTTCCTGTTTTCTGCTTATGCAGATGACGTGAATGTTTTTGTCTCCAGTCAGGGGGATATTGAATGTCTGCAGGACACCCCGTCACTATATAAAAAGGCCTCCTCTGCCCAGGTGAATTGGGCAAAGAGCAAGGCTTTGTTGGTGGGACAGTGGAGGATTCAGGCAGTGCCCAGTCTGCCTCGGGGGCTTGAGTTGGGGGAGGGAGGGGCTCAAGGTGCTGGGAGTGTTTTTGGGCACAGAGGGGTTTCAGATGAAGAACTGGGAAGGAGTTTGGGAGAAGGTGTGCATTCAGTAATCTAAATGGAAATGGTTGCTACCCCAGTTGTCATATAGGGGAAGAGTTCTGGTTACCAATAACTTGGGCACCTCAAATCTCTGGCATAAACCGCTCTAACACAACCCAAGGGCCTGATGGAGGACACAGGGAGAGCAATCTTGGACTTTTTCCGGTCTGGTCGGCACTGTGTCCGAGCAGCAGCCCTCTATCTGCCTGTGGCTAGGGGAGAGCAGGGCCTTATTGATATCCAGTCCAAGATTGTCTCAACTCCAGACTGCACAGAAACTGCTCTACGACTGTGCTGAGCTGATTGTATGCAGCTTGAATATTACTGAGGGGCGCTGGAAGACTAAACTATGATATCTTTTCCTTTTACAACCTGAGGACTTGGATCTTACTGGACCCACGCCTTTTTACTGCTCTGTGCTGCAGGTATGGCAAACGAGACCCCTGGCATGTGGGTGTTTGAGGAACCTTTGTTTTTTAACAATTTTGTAAGGACTCAAATGCTGCTGTCTGCCAGCTTGTGAGTCAAACTCAGAGAAGCTGGCTGCACCAAATTTTGGATCGTCTGATGAAGATAGCAACATCATCTATGGACACCCTGAATGAGGGCGGTAACATCACCTCTATCAGGCTTATAAACAGAGTGGTGAAGGAGATCTTTGTTGCCCTGCCACAATCTCCCAAAGACTTTGTAGAAGATCGTTTTCTGTTGGAACAGTGGAGTGATGAGTGTGAGTACAGCTTCCCCTCTCTGTCTGTTACCCCAGCTGTAGGGGAATGGCAGGAGGGAGGTGGCCAGCTGCTGTTCTTCTCAACTCCTCAGCTGGACACATCTCCGGCTGTAGAGAGGAAGGCATATACCAAGTCAACGTTAAGGTTCTGCACTTACACTCTGGCAGGGTTAAAGGAGTCGAGGTGGACTGAGTTCTTTGATTAAAAAGCTGTTCCCTTTAATCAGGGTAATTAGGATGCTTTAGAACAGCTTGGACTATTTAACAAATGTTAGGATCTTTGTTAAAATTTTTTATCACAATAGACTTCATGAGAAATTAATGTGTTCATTTGCTTTGTCATGTTTTCAAAGGTAACAACATCTATGGATCAGAGATCTGCCAGGTGCTGGAGGGACTGAAGGAGAGCACAGAGAGGATGGCCTATATCCTGATGGATAAAATCCATCCTTCCCCTGCACACAACTTCCTGTTGACACGAGACACTCCCCTGCAGATCAGTAACTGTCTCAGTGAACTGGGAGTGTTTGGTGCATACGTCAGGTATGTAATCACCATTTCACTACTGTTAAATATGTTGAGTGCATTGATCTGTTTCTGATGGGATGTTAAATGAAGCTGTATATTCAATGTAGCTTGAAGAGTTGCTCAGTATCGTAGAGCTGCACCGTAAACAGATGGCGATGTATAACTCCAAGTTTATTAAAGGATAAAAGCAGATTTATGCCATTTATGACTTTAAGTTCAATGTTAAATTCACTGTTAATAAGCCCAGATTCAGAGAGTTCTTTGTCTTTCTAATCTTTTTTTTTCTAACTTCTCATCTCATGGTGAGAGAAAAAGAAAACATAATGTTCAGAAGACTGAAGCGTCATTTATCGATCCATTTAATTCAAGAAGATGTCGTTTATTTTTTCGACATTGATGTGTTTTAGTGCAGTTACCTGGTGATATAGAAACACATTGGACACAAACAGAGCAGAAGGTGAAACTGAAGAGGTGTTATGGTTGAATTCGATCTGCTCTCTGCTCTGCTGATTGGGTGGTATAGTCTGTCAGTCACACACTAGCCCCGCCCCATAATCCATCCCCTGCTTTATGGTCTTTATGGCCTCTAAATGGGACCGTCATTTAAAAAATCAACATCCTGTTAATGTTATTGAAGACCTGAAGCTATAGAGACTGAGATCAGAAATTCATGAAGACGTTTACTAAATCAGGTTTATAAGTTGAGTCATTTTCCCCATAGATTTCAATACAGTATTTAGTGGTGGTCCAACGAAATGAAACAGAAACAGAAACACAGCTCCACATCTGCTACATGAACACACAACAGCTCGTTGTTAAAATCTATATTTGTATTGCAGCAGCCAGGAGACCAAAACATCAGTTTTTACTCTTTTTGAAAAGCATCACATTATTTGGTCCTATCACTGACCAATCCACTTGATAATTTGCAATAAACTTGTTTTCTTGTGAATCAAGGCAAAGTAAAAAGCCCCTGAGTCAGCAAAGTGCACTCCTGCTGTGTTTGCACCACAAATGTTGAAATCCTTTGTCTTTTTCTCTACAGGCAGGGAGAGGACATGGTGCTGAATGAGTGTGTGGGTCATCTGCTAAGGACCAAGAGCTCAGAACATCCAGACGGGGGTGTCGCAGCTGGAGTGGCTGTGCTGGACAATCCTCTCCTTGTGTGACACGTCACAAAATGAACAAATGAACTAGTTGAGTCAAGGTTGTACTTTGTTGCACATAGGGAAGATGACAGTGGGCTGTTCGGGGTCAGGATCAAGATTTACTGCCATCAGAGGTGTTGTCTCTTATTTCTGAAGTAGTTTTGGCTTGTGTAATTCACAGCTGCAACCAATATCAGTGACTTCCGAGAACTTTGAGGACCATGTTTTTGACATGGTAATGATGTTGAAAACAAGTTGTGTTCTCTAACACACACCACAACTTTAAGATAGTAATTGATTACAAACATGATTTGAACATAACTGTGGAGGATCAAAGGGGACAGAATGAAATATATGAATACATCTTTAAATAATTACTTTAATGTGTCAATTAATTAAAATGGGAATTAAATACTTAAATGTGTTTTGTTTTTGGTTTTTTTTTTGTGTGGGGGGGTGTTGTCTGCATTGTCATACTTGAGCACCACAGGGTGTCAACATTATGAGATTGATGCAGTTATAGTCTTGCAGCTAAATATTTTATTATTTCAGTGTGTGTATGTGACCATCACCAGCCTTCCCTGGAAGCTAGTTTGTGGATCTTGAGTGAAATGAACTTTGTGTGGCAGGGAGGGCAGTGCTACACCTCAGTGAATACAGGGGAGGGTAAAAGACAGAGAAGGTGTGGAAGGATGGACAGGAGAAGGGAAGCAGGTGGTGCTGGTAGGGACTGGTGGGGTGAAGGATGCTGTGCTTTTCCTGTTATCTCACTCAGGATTAAGAGAGTCCAGAGGGTTTCTGTGTAGATCTGTGGAGAAATGGGAGTCCAGATAGGAGAAGGTGTCCCAAAAGAAGAGCCCAGTCAAAGATAGGATACATAGTGAGAGATGAAAGAACAGCTCAGCCCATTTTAGGCAGGATTCATCAATTTTTCATGATGTGACCCAACACGAGCTGGCAAGTGACACAACATATGCAAGTGGGCATTCCCTAAATATAAGTGAGAGCATCACCAGGGCCCAGAGTCAGGTCAGAAGTCCCGGCTCACCATGCCCACCACCCTGATGCAGGAATGTGTGAGGTACCAAGCCCAGAGAGCCACCGCAGCCATGTGGCGCCCTGCAGTCCCCAGTGTTCCAGGTGGGCGATGGCAAGCACCACCGGACCCCCAAGCAACGCACGTCGGAGCAGGGCAGGAGGGCCCCACGCCCCCAAAACACCCCCCACCGTCCACATCCACCACCGACCTCACACACCACCCCATCCCCGAGTCAGAGGCACCCTACCGACCGAAGAGACCCACCTGGGAGGCGGATACCGCAAAGCGTGGAAGGGCTGCAGGGGGCTGCAAAATCAAAAACAACATATTTCATCAGCAGCTTTCCCCCACAGTCATTCAAATGTGTGGCTGAGTTATTGTGTCTGCATGTTCGACTCAGGACCATTTCAGAAGTTTGCCCTCAAACTCTGGATGAGAGGCAATTTGCCATAATGATAAAAAAATATCAAAGTAAAAGCCTGGGTTAATGGGAATGAAGGATCACTGTGGAGAAAGCCGGTCTTTTTTTAAAAATGAAAAAGATCAAATTTCCTTAAACAGCTGCTTCTTGCTGTCATTAATCACATGATGGGACTTGATTAGATTAATTTTATCACCCAGACTGTGTGTTTTTATTTATGAGTCACATGCCCATGACATGGAGACATTCTGCTGTGATTTCTTCACCCTGAAATGCACAAACTGGTGATCATATGATGCTTCTGTTTCAACAGCCTCCACAGCTAAGTGGAGAACATGTAATAACGCAGAAAGTGATGATACTGCTGGTGTTATTACTACTACTACTAATAACTGTAATAATAAGAGAACTATAACACACTGTGAATCATTCATACATTCACGACACACCCATGATGCATTTAAGGGTTTATACTATAACTAAAGAAAGCTATAATGAAGGTATTGAATAAGGACATACTTCGGTCTCAGTCTCATATTAAATTTTCTTACACCAGACTGAAACAGAGCAGACTATCGTAAGTCTGTCAAAAATAATAAACAGCAGTAACAATAATTCACATCTTTATTAAGTCATAATCCTCTCCTCTGGACAGTTTGACATTAAAGGTCACAATGACCATTATGTGATTATAAAATAAATTAACAAATTATTTACTAGCAGAAAAATCTAAACCGAACGTCTCACCTTTTAAGCTTTACCCTGTGTCTTGCGCCTCCCTTTCCCATCTGCCCATACTATCCCAATAAAATTAAAAACAAAATAAATATAAACTGATCAGCAGTTTGTGGAGGAGACACTGAGGCAATTGGTAAGGGGGTCACTTTGTTTTTCCAACAGCACTGTAGCTGTTTAATGGCTGTGCACAGTGAAGACACAGGCTGTAGTTGTTTGTGCGGTATCAGCTTTGGTGTTAGAGACACTATGTTTGTTCACATTTAACAGGAACAGTTTGAGGTTTATTTTCAGCTGATACTTGCTACTAGTTTAAACTCGTCTGGGCTGACCACTCCTAGGTCCAGGTTTCACAGGTAACTCCGGAAACTGGATCTGAATCTGTCCCCTGATGCAGACCAATAAAGAACTTTAGAGGTTTTTTTTTTTTCTTTTTCATTTTTTCTTTGCTTTCCGAGCTCTGTGATGGACTGGCGACCTGTCCAGGGTGTACCCCAACTCTCGCCCGGAACGTTGGCTGGGATTGGCTCCAGCACCCCTGCGACCCGGAAACAGAAAAGCGGTAGAAGATGGATGGTTGGATGGATGGATGCTTTCTGAGCTCTGTGATGGACTGGTGACCTGTCCAGGGTGTACCCTGCCCAGTGTGAGCTGGGATTGGCTCCAGCACCCACCGCCACCTGGAAATGGATAAGCAGTACAAGATGGATGAATGAAATGCTTTCCAAGCTTCTGTATGGTTGTTTACTGGCATCATGTCAACTCTGTTGGTGAAGCTTCCATCAACTTTCCACTGCAAGTCTTTGAACTACAGCAAAGCAACATTAGAGAAAAACCGAACAAAAGGTACAAAGAGAAAGTAGTTCAAACTAACTGACAAAGTAGATATGATACCACAAAATGTGACACCAAACATGCAACTTAATAGTTTATTTCAAAAAGTGAATTAAAATGTTTTTACATTCATTGGAAAGGTGCCATGTAATTAAAGCTATTAGTAGTAATGGTAACTACATAAACGTATAAATAAATAAAAAGTCCATCGAACTATGTCTGTCCTGTCACTTGTCTTCGTTCACTGGCAGACTGAAACTCAGAGTGATCTCTACAAACTCACAACCAAATAAACCACTGCTACCTCCCCAGTTTGTCCAGGGATATGGAGGGGGGGATAGCAAAATCTAAGAAAAACCGGGAGTGATAAGAACACAAGTGGAAACATTGGTCCACGAACAAATTAAAAACAACCAGGAAAACAAACAACCACAGGTCAGCAACAACAAACACCTTTCCGCAGAAAGGGACATAAATGTAGTGTTAGAACCAAACCACACACGGCCAAAGACACACACTGCTGAGACCACACACCACTACTAACACACAGTGGCACACTGGCCCCAAATGTTACCTTTCTTCCCATTTTATCCTCCAGCTGCTGCTCAGGTGAGAGAGAGAGAGAGAGAACACCTCTGCCACTCCAACACACACACCTCGGCACTAGGACCGTAACAACCACACTGAATCTGCAAGTGGATCTGAAGTGGATCAGCAGCTTCTAATGCTTTGACTTTTTAAATGTCTTCCTTTGTTTTTTGACCGTTTGTTGTGTTTTATCCCAGTGATGGCAACAAAAGCTATTCTCCAGCAGCTTATCACAAACTCTGAAGCCAAAGAAATAGCTTTTCCACATGAGATTATATTACACACCCTTGAGACCCCCAATTCGTTTGAGGTAGGGGATGCTGCAACAACTTTGTATTCAGATTGAATTTGTTTTAAAATGTTTAATATTTGCATTAGAAAAACCCATTGGTTGAAAAACCCAGAGGAATTTACACAATATAATGCAATACACAGCTGTGATGGAGTAAACTTGGGTTGTAGAACACAACCAGTCCAGTCCAGTGACCCAACAATCAGAGAAAATACTAAGAAAAGGTCAAAATTGGGGTTAGTGGACAAACCCAGTGCTGTATTTACCATGGAGCCATTTATCTGTATTGCCATACACTCATCTTCTACTGTTTATCTGTTTTTGGGTCACAGGGGGTGTTTGAGCTAATCCCAGCTCACATTGGGTGAGGGCAGCCTTGGACAGCTCACCAATCCATCACAGGGCCAACACACAGAGACAGACAGAGACAAACAACCACTCAGACTTGCATTCAGACCTGTGGACAATTTAGAGTCACAAATTAACCCAAACATGATGTCTTTGGAAGGTGGGAGGAAACCAGAGTACCTGGAGGAAACTCATGCAGACACGAGGAGAACATGCAAACTCCACACAGAAAGGACCCAGGCCAGGAACTGAACCTGTAACCTTCTTATTGTGGGGCAACAGTGCTAACCACTATCCCGCTGTGCTCCCCCACTGCCAACAAGCCTATAAAAAGTAATCACCCCCATTTGATGTTTTCCCCTTTCGTTGCTTTTATAAATGAAATCATGGTCAAAATAATTTTGGTTTTTTGACGAGAATATGCAAAAAAAGATTATTTCATGTCAAAGTGAAAACAGATTTTTATAAAGAGGAGGGGAAAAAAAGAAGTGTAAAATAATGTTTCAATAAATATTTACCCCATTAAAAGTTCATTCATTCATACATCTTCTACCACTTATCCATTTCTGGTTCATGGGGACTGTGGGAGCTAATCCCAGCTCACATTGGGCGGGGGCGGGGTCACCCTGGACAAGTCGCCAGTTTACTGCAGCCCCCTTTTAATTGACTGACCTAACTGAACAGAAGTCCAGCTAGTTGATGCAAGCAGAGTCACAATTAGTGAAATAGAGATCACCAGAGTGAGTTTGATGTGTGTCAAGTTATTTTAGTATGAAAAAACCTGTTTTTGGGAGGTTCATTCTCTAGTTCATCAGTATTCCTGCTACAATTGTAACGTGAAGACCAAAGAATATTCCAAGCAACTCAGAGAAAAGATCACTGAAAAGTATAAGACAGAAGATGGCTACAAGAAGATTTCTAACTTTCTGGGCATCCCGCAGAATTCAGTTAAATCCATCATTAAGAAATGGAAGGAGCATGGATTAAATCTGCCTTTAGCTGGGTGTCTTCATAAACTGAGTGATCAGAGAAAAAGAATACTGGTGAGGGAGACCACCAAGACACCTATGACCTCTCTGAAGGAGTTAAGACCTTCAGCGGCCCAAATGGAAGAGACTGTACATGCAACAACTGTTGCCCTGTTTCTTCACCAGTCGAAGCTGTATGGGAGAGCGGCGAAGAGAATGCCGCTAAAAAAAAAAACTCACATGAAATCTCGCCTGGAATTTGCCCAAAGGCATGTGGGACACTCTAAGGTCAATCGGAATTGCTATGCTTGGCAAACATCAAACACTGCATATCACCACAACACACCATCTCCACCCCATCTCCACTGTGAAGCACTGTGGTGGCAACGTCACTCTCTGGCGATGCTTCTCAGCAGCAGGCCCTGGAAGGATTGTAAAAGTAGGGGTGCACATGGATGCAGAAAAATATCTGATAGTCAGAATAATCAGATTCAATCTGCAAGAGAACTAGGACTTGATTTTCCAGCAAGACAACAACCCCAAGCATACAGCAAAAGTTCCACAGAAATGGTTCAAAGACAGGAAGATGAATGTTCTGGAGTGGCCAAGTCAAAGCCAAGATCTTAATCCAATCGAGGATTTGTGGCTGGACTTTAAGAGCTGTTCATGCCTGATCCCCGAGCAACCTGACAGAGCTTGAGCTGTTTTGCAAGGAAGGAAGAATGGAGAAAAATAGTAGTGTCCAGATGTGCCAGTCTTATTGAGATATATCCACACAGACTCAGTGCTGTGATTGCAGCCAAAGGTGTATTCACTATATACTGACCTGAGGCGGATAAATACTTATGCAGTCATTTACTTTACCTTATATAATTTTAATGAATTGACATTATTAGCCAAATTTTATTGACCCTGGTTTCATTTATAAAAGGCTGAAACATCCAACGGGAGTGAATATTTTTTATAGGCATTGTAGGTATATGACATAAAGGCTGTTGTCATCTGCAAGACCAACTGGCTGTGACAAAAGTTTCCATGGACTGGAATCAATGTCTTAGCTCATGTGTGAAACTGGCTGAGTGATTTGATGTGTTTTTAATGGCAATCTCCCATAAAGCAGTTTTACAGAGAACCTGAGCTTCTGGGTCGAGTCTGCTCAGAGATAAATGGAGAGAGTGAAATTGTCTTGGTTAACATTAAAATTTTTTTTTTTTTTTTCAATTGATGTCTGGGAAACATTTCCAGTTGTGTATTCTAACACAGAATTTGTACGGTGCAGACTTGGGATGCTCGTTTACTGATGGCTGTGAAGTGTCCAGACAGCAGCACTCACCTGGCTGGAACCAAGAAGGTCCAGCAGGTCCTCGCAAGACCTAGAGTTCTGGAGAGGTTCTTCCCTGACCAGCCTCAGGTGGTGGAGCAGATCAGAGCCACGTTCACTGGCCTCTACACTTTAGACATGGTGAGAGTCCGACAATGTTTTATATGTAGTTGTGCTCAGGTGACAGAGGAACGGTATTTGCCTCATGAGACATTATCAGGACAGTATCAGGAGACAGCAGCTACTGATAAAGGATCTCCACTGTCCTATAATGTGTACAAAGGATCCAAAGGTGTTGTACTGAAAAGACTTGAAATAAGAGGCTTAGATCATAAACTCATCAGGAAAATTTCTACTGAGGTAATAAGTCAAAGGAGAAGAAGTTGCATTTTCCCATAGACTTCAATACAATCTGACCTCTTTTTAACAACCGGTAGAGTCGCCCCCTCATCTTTGTTAGATAGAATGAATTCAGCATTGGTTACTTTCTCCAGACCCACAGTCAAGGTCCACTTTTAGAAAGCCTATGACAGCCTCAACAGCTGTTGATGCTATGTTGAACAGCTAACCTTCACGTATGCTTTTCTACTGAAGTTAACATGCTAACCAGCTAGCCCATCTTTTCACTTTCTGGCACTGAGTCACTGAGTTACTGTATCTTCCAGTTTGAGCTGAGGACGTAGCTGCTCAGAGGACATCTCATAATCCCTTTTATCGTAGATACAGTGATGGCAGAAGCTCTTGTGAAACAAAAACCACCATCAGACAACAAACTGAACTGAGTAGGTTTTTGGCCCCATGGTCCAGAAGGGGACTGGACTGTAGCCATTACTTTGGCGTACCCGGACAAGTTTGTCCTGAAGCCTCAGAGAGAGGGAGGAGGTACAATAACATCATCATACCCTCAAACATTTTCCTAAACTTAAACAGATTGTTGCAAGTCACTGTGTCAAACAATTCTCAGTTTGTTTGTTTTTTTTGCCTGCATTTGTCCTCATAGTTTAGTGCCACAGGGTGTCAACATTATAGATTGATGCAGTTATAGTCTTGCAGCTAAATATTATTTCAGTGTGTGTATGTGACCATCACCAGCCCTCCCTGGAAGCTAGTTTGTGGATCTTTATTGAGTGAAATGACCTTTGAGCAGGGAGGGCAGTGCTACACCTCAGTGAATACAGGGGAGGGTAAAAGACAGAGAAGGTGTGGAAGGATGGACAGGAGAAGGGAAGCAGGTGGTGCTGGTAGGAACTGGTGGGGTGAAGGATGCTGTGCTTTTCCTGTTATCTCACTCAGGATTAAGAGAGTCCAGAGGGTTTCTGTGGAGATCTGTGGAGAGATGGGAGTCCAGATAGGAGAAGGTGTCCCAAAAGAAGAGCCCAGTCAAAGATAGGATACATAGTGAGAGATGAAAGAACAGCTCAGCCCATTTTAGGCAGGATTCATCAATTCTTCATGATGTGACCCAACACAAGCTGGCAAATGACACCACATATGCAATTTGTCATTCCCTAAATATGAGTGAGACCATCACCAGGGCCCAGAGTCAGGTCAGAAGTCCCGGCTCCCCATGCCCACCACCCTGATGCGGGAGTGTGTGAGGTACCAAGCCCAGAGAGCCACCGCAGCCACGTGGTGCACTGCAGTCACCAATGTTCCGGGCGGTGACGTAGTTGCTTTGCAACTACAGGGAACAATTATTTTGGAGGGGACATTGTGAGGGCACCACAGGAATGTATATGTGTTGAATCACAATGCATTTGTGTCCTCATTCAGGCATGGACAAGACATGGTCCTCAATGAGGTTTCTGTTTACACTTTAAGAACAAAGCGTTGAACACGACGATGCAGGGTAATCAATGGAGTGACTGTATTTGACAACCATTTTATCACCTTCAGTGGAACAAGGGGTGGTTGTTTGTTATGTTATTCGGTTCCGTTTTCTGTATATTTTGTTTTGATTGGCATGTTTCCATAATTTTCCCTTATCAATCACACTAGTTTGAGCTCTCAGAGCCACAGTAGCAGGAAATCCAGGAACTTGTAGAAAAATGGAAACTTGCTTTTTCACAAGCCAAACACCAGGTGGCAGCAAAACCCAAGAAAACACACTAAGCGCTCTGCAAAGTTTGATGCAAGCAAGGCTACAGGGTTCATGTCAGCGGTTACAGCACCGTTTTAATCTGAACAATGCCTGGTCCTTTGTGAGTCCTTTTGATGTAAGAGCTTAGTAAGAGGGTGGCAGGTGGAGCAGTGAGCAGTTAGCAGTGAGGCCAGCAAGAGGGCTCTGGGCTCTGTGTTCAAACCTGTGGCATTTGCGTGCCTGTGTTAGTTCCCTCCAGATTCTTCAGCTACCTTGAGTCTAAATTGCCTGTTGGTGTGAATGTGAGTGTGAATGGTTGTTTTTCTCTGCGTGTTGTCCTGTGATTGTCTGGCAACCTTTGCAGGGTGGACCACAACCTCACCAAATGTCAGCTGGGATTGGCTCCAGGCCCCCCTGTGAATAAATGAAATTAGTAAAGTCTGGATGGATATTAAACTGTACCTGTAGCTAACGTTTATGATGAGAATGATGAACACCATGAAGACCACCAACAGCTCTGGACTCGGATGAGCTGAGACACGTAATGATTAACTGCTTCATGTATCATTTCATTTTGCTGTTTCACTTTCCACCGTTCCACAGCCTCCAGCCAATCAGACTGCTCTGGTACAAGTAAAGGTTAATGTCTTACTTCACATCACCCATTACAGCCATAAAATCAAACTCTCCTCGCCTATTATCCCTTACATCCAGTCCAGTGCATTCCAGCCTTAAACATCACCACTTTCTGGTCCATCTCCTGTTTTTGTTTCTCCTTCGTGATTCAGAGTCTATGGTGCTGACTTGCAAATGCGAAACATTCCAGTTGGCATCCCAGGTCATTGAACAGAGATAAGGGTCATTGTCAGAGAGGGCCGTCAGCACCGGAGAATCTCCCACAGGAAAAACTTCAGCATGTTCATTCATCTTCTACCACTTTTCCATTTCTGGGTCGCAGAGGGTGCTGGAGCTAATCCCAGCTCACACTGGGTGAGGGTGGGGTACACCCTGGACAGGTCACCAGTCCATTGCAGGGCCAACATACAGAGACAAACAACCACTCACACTCACACTCAGACCTATGGACAATTTAGAGTCACCAATGAACACAAACATGATGTCTTTGGATGGTGGGAGGAAACCAGAGTACCCAGGGGAAACCCACAGAGGCATGGAGAGAACATGCAAACTCCACACAGAAAGGCCCCAGGCTGGGAACCAAACACACGACCTTGTTGTTCTGAGGAAACAGCACTAACCAATATGCCACTGTGCTACTGCAGCATGTGGAGCAGCTATAGACAGATTCCTCTGTATTTTTTTCCCTGATGCTGCTGTCCTGGCAAGAGGGTGAATCTCTGGCTACAAATCTGAATTTTGACATCAACTTATTTTGCACTGAAGACTTTTGATCGCCTCAGTCAATCCCTTTTCTGTTTTCAGGGGCACATGATTATTTTGAGAAGTTAAAACCAGCCAATTTTTGTCTCCCATTAAATTCTACTCAGCGGATGAGTGGGTCCCATTCCTATTGTTTACAATATCTCTGTAAAGTGCATGAGTTTGCACTTTTAAAGAAGAAACTGGGGCCAACTGTGAATTGTGCAGTTTTTTTATTAGCTTGTTTGGTCAGTGCTGGGGGAAAAGTTCAGTGGAAATCTGGTCAACCCAGGAGATCCTTTTTTTGATTTCTCTACAGATCCCATAATTCAGCTCTGACTGCTCACCATCTCCAGCTCCAGGCCGGTACATGTTCAGTGTAATAAACCACTTACACAAGCATCGACCCAGTTAACCGGCAAGCCTCCTCTCTTAAATATGAGTGAAGTGTATGGATTAGAGTGTGTGCCGCACAGTGTGTGGACAGAGGAAGCGAATCAGGATATGGGTCATGGCAGAATGGAAGTGGGTCAGAGTCACCCTGCTCCTCTGCTCCACAATGAGGAAGGTTTGGTGAGTGGGGGGGTTATATATCTACATCTCAAGTTTATCTAAACACGGTATGTCAGTGTATTCGTGCTACAGAGAAGGCACGCGGCACTGGTGAGTTTTATAACCTCACAGCACACAGAGGTTTATTCCTGCAACTTCCACTTCGTTCTATTAATGAGAATAGATGGAAGAAGAATCGCTGCAGTCAGCGGCCAGAAAACAAGTGCCCCCCAGCTCTCGTTGTATTCTTGCCTTTTACATCCTCTGCTAAGACCACAACTCCTGTTTTCCTGATGTGGCATCAGTATTGCTTTCCTCTCTCAATGCTCAGACACATCCATGAATTAATCCAGCAGCGGATGTCACTTTACGATTATTGTTCTCTGTCCAGGAAAGTGCAGGATTACCAGCATCACAGTCGCCACTCTGCTAAAAATAGGCCTCGCTCCCTGGAGTAGAACAAACACAGCAAGTGATTTTATGCTAAAATTAAACCCCCGACCATGGAAGTCCTGCAAAAATTATGTTGACTTTAAATGGGCTAACTATAGAAATGGCATTGTTGGTTCATTGGTCAGCCACACTACATTGATTCACACTACAATGTTTCAGCAGCGCTTAGATTTTGCTTGTATTGTGCATACATTCATGGTTCCCAGAGGATAAATTCCACGGTTTTTGGTCATTCTATGACATTTTATCAGCCTACACCATGAAACTGGCATTTAGTTTTTTACAATCAGAAAAATTGCTTTGAAATTTGGTGCAAATTCATCAGATCCGAGTTTGGTGACCCCCTCAATGGGTCATAGCACCTTTGTGCATAAGTGCTGCAAAAGGGTGCTGCATAAAGGCTGAAAAATCTTTTCCTTGATTAAGTTTAATTGTGATGTTAATGATTGATGACCACAAACACATTGTTACCACACGAAGCACTGACCCTTGAGCTTTTGCATCCATCTGCACATCTGTAACTACAAAATAGAACCCGACCATGATTGTTTGATTAGAGTTCATTAAGTCACTTCTATAAAATATATAAAGACCTGTCAGCAGTTTCCAGCTCCTAGTTATCTGTTCAATTTATTCATTTTACGTTTGACCTGAATAAGTGACCTAGATGAGTAACATGAGTGTTTGTTCACCTGAAAGCTGGTGGGTTTTCTGTGTAATGTAAATTTATGTTCTGCGTGTGCTCTGACAGATTATTCAGTTGTCCTAATGTGTGAAGTGGTCTGGCTGCAGATGCTATTAATGCTGATAACAGTGTTTGTGTATTAGACTTTCATATCTGTCGCAGCAGTGCAGTCAGCGTTAACAGTGTCTGACAATGTGTTTCTATGTATATATCCATATTTAAAGAATCCCTAGGTATGTTTTCATGGTTTGTAGTTAATCACCACCCTCAGCTCTGTCACCACTGTGTGATGATAATATCCTGTGGACTGTTGTGAATGGAGCCAGTAACAGTATGTACTGTGACAGATAGTTTCAACACAAAGGATCTCCCATGTACATTCCAGCTGCAATGAACACACACAAAACTTTTCCACCTGAATTGGTTCAGAGGACGTAAAATTGTACAACCTCACACACACGCACCCGCACACACACACATGCATGCATGCACGCACGCACGCACGCACGTACACACACACACACACACACACAGCCAGCAGGAAGACTCAAGGTCAGTTCCTGTTTTTGTACTTTTTTTACTTCATTAATGCAAAAAGCAAAGCACTTAATCCCATGTTTCCTCTGCTATTAATGACTGATTAACAAACAGTCAGACGGGAAATTCGATGAGTACAGTCAAGGGAGCTTTATATAATAGACAATCAGCATCTACTGACTGGCTCGCCTTACTCAGCAGCTGCCATCGGCCTGGCTGGAGCCGAAAATCCTGCGCTCCTGACCGTGTGTGAGCGGGAAAGTCATGACATTATTTCATTTACTCATGGATAATGAACCACTTAAAAACTGAGACAAAAATTCTTCTAAAACGCTCAAACAGCTTTATTAAAAAGCTCATTACACAGTCAGCGTGTATGTATGTGTGACTCTGTGGAAAATATGAAACAGTTAAAACCAGAATCATATTTGTATTTGAAGTGTCTCTTTCCTTTGAATCATTTATTTATTTATTTGTTTGTTGTTATAACTCAATAAAGTAGTTGCATAATGTACTTTCACTGACACTATTTTGCACCACTGTCACCCCTTAAAGAGATGCCATGTTGGCCTCCACGCTGTCTTTATTGTAACCATGAAAACAGAGATCGTCTAATGTGGAGGTAGTTTTTATTTAAACCCAAATCACCATCTTTTCATAAACATAACCAATCCATGACGATAGTAACCATGGCAACGAAAGCATATGTGATGCTGCCAGTACAGTCGTTGTGTTTACTACTGTAACAATGACAAACAAGGCCTAGTACACCTGCCACCTTAGAGGCGTTATTTCAGGAGACACTCTTATGAGGCCTATTCGCTATATCACTCTATATGTGATTATTATTTTACTTTACACATATGATTCTGTTCACTTATATCAAGTATTATATTAAATAAGGTCTTATTCCTTAATGACTTCTTTATTTTCTTTTGACACATTCTCAGTATAGTATTGTACACTCACACCAAAGCACTGGATTATGTTCCTGCCTCCTTGTGTCTTCACCTAATTTTGACTGTTTATACGTAAACTAAGCACCTTTACGCAACACTGTCATTAATCACCATTCACCCCTAATCCACCACAACAAAGATAAGAAATGCCTTGCACTAACATGGTGTCCAAATATCTCATTTTGAACACTAACTCAGTGACAATCAAAGCTCCAGCAGCTCTGCACTGACAAGCAGAAGCATGAGTGTTACCACATCACTGTTCTTTATTGGCCTTTCAGGAATGAGGAAGTGTGTGAAGCAGCATCTTTTACGGGAAGGCAGTGAGAGTGGGTGGGAGGGGCTAGTGGGAATGCACATAGGCGGGGAGGTTGTGACAAATATTTGTTAAGACAGGCAGGAAGCGCTGGATGAGAAGCAAAGCAAAGTGCAAAGGTGGAAAACTTTAATTACATTTGAGGCCAGATAATCACATTTCTCATCTTACTCACACTGTGGTCGAATTCTGTGTTCCCACCCAGCCTTCCAAGTGTCACTGTTCTTGAGTTACTGCTTGGAGCCTTTTGGCAAACCTTACAGTTATTGTGAAAGGAAATTTCATACAAGTGTCTTGTTAGGCAAATAGAAAGATGATTCAAAAAGGGAATTATTCTAGCTCGAGGGCAAAGACACAGTGTGCCCTCTTTGTCAATATCAGGATGTGTTAGGAGAAAATGTTCCAGGTGAAGAACATCACACAATGCAGATAGACATTTACACACAAACTCTGTGTGTTTATCATTGTAATCTTTTGTTGCGCATGTGGTGTTGCTTTGCTGTTTTTATTTTTTCAGTTGCTGCCAGAGAGGAAGAGCAAGCTGACCTTTTCCCTTAATGGACATTGCAGCAGCCGGCACACTGTGTAACGTGGTGAGTCAGTCAGTGACTCGGAATGTGGCACATCCCTGGCATCTGCTGGAAATCCTGCACAGGTTCTCACAGAGGGATGGGAGTTTAGAGGATGGAGGGTTGACCAATGAAAATGCACACAAATGCTTCTCTTCTTAATTCTCTGGTGACGTCTCTTCGTCATAAAGAGTCTAGACAAAGTATGCTTTTGGTCTATTCCTGTAAAAAAATGATCTTTAATTTTCCCAAAGTCCCACCCAAAAGGCATCTTCACCAGTGCCCTGTATCAGGCATTGCATGTCTTGTGCCATTTACGTAATGACTAGTTGGAGTGAAACCCATGTCATTAGCCAGATGTGGAGTCAGCTGATAAACCTAGTCATGTGCCCAACTGACCAGCTCTTCAGCTGCCGCCTCTACCTCAACCTCAGGTCTAACCAGTCAGGAATGAAACAGCACTAGTTAAGCTTGGGGGAGTCATAAGTTAAGCATTGGTGTAGGTGAAGCCAGTGCATTTAAGTCGCTCTGATTTATTTATTGCTCTGAATGTCCCATATCGTGTGAAGGGTGACCTTCATGTCTTCTTTGAGTCTAAATCATTTCTGGGTTATGCATCAATACAGTTAGGGTATCAAATGTCTTCTCCTTAAAACCAGCTGTCAGGACTTTGTGATGCCCTGCCCCTATTCCCTCCCACCAGCCCACACCACCCAACCTTGACTTATCTTTTACCTGAAATCTGCTGTATTTTCTTTGCATCACATGCTCAGTATCTCTTTTGACTGACAGAAGAAAGAGGAAAATTACATTCAGATCGTTTTGCTTCTCAAAACCAAAAATATCTTCTTCTGACTATGAGCCCTTTCAATAAAGTAATGGAAAAGAGTAAAATAAGATGTCTTTAAGAATACTTTGGTCGGAGCACAGTACAATTTTATTCACCCCGGTTGCATTGGTAAAAAAAATTAAGAGTTGCTGTTTGGCATATTTATGGATTCTGGACTAGGCTAGCTGTTTTTTTTTTTTTAATGCTAAGCTAATCAAACCTTAATGCATCTTAACCCCAGTGTCACGCTTAATGCAACAGTACTATTCTGGAAGTAGTAACAAAGCAAACAATTGTATTCCCAAAATGTTCAACTAGACTTTCCCCTTAAGGTGGGACAGTCCAGTAATTGGACATTAATAAAGACAAGAGAGACAATGACATAGTCCAGGTCCTGACATCAGTTTGAACACACACACCATCCTGAATACAGAGCAGAACCCTTTTTTGGTGATTTTGCCATGGTTCATTCTTCAGAGTTTCCTAAAACTCCCCTTCCCATAACCTTCCAGATTCAAGGATCCGCTGCCTCCCCCTCCCACAGCCTATCAGCTGCTCGGGGAATTAACCACAGAGAAAGTCAGGGTCACCCCTGGCTCAGACATGCTACTCCCACTACCCTGGAAACCCAACAGGCATCCTGGAGACAAACAGAGAGCCACTGAGCAATGCCATAGTGAGTTCCTGGACTCCCACAGTTCCCAGCAAGGCCTGGGAAAAATACTCACTGGAAATGTTTTAACTAAGGCAAACAAAGAGAGAAGAGGCTGTTCAAGTGCATTCAGAGAGGACCTCCAACTTGCCTGTGTCTACTCAGAACTGCTGATTTCTTCCTTTGTCTGAAATTCCTACCTATTGTTTTCCTCTGGTGGAGGGAGGAGCTACCTTTAATATATATCTGATTGCTTAATTCTCATTTGCCCAATAAAAATTAATATATATGAATCTTTTCTTGGCCCAAATGGTGAATCTGTTTCCATGTGATGAGTAAGGTAATCATTCTGATGGTTCAGCACCATGAGCACCTTTCACTTTACACTCTGCAGTTCCCTTCAGCATTTAATACAACAGAGGAGTGTTTGTGGCTTTTAACTTTGATACACTCACACCAGTTTCATCAGTGATTTTGATTCACTGAGAACAAACACAGACAAAGTTGTTGCTGAAGCCCCTAAAGAGTGTGAGGACAAGTTGTCTGGAGTTATGTCCACACCTGTATATTTTAGTATAAAAACGATCTTCGTTCAGACGTGCTCACTTTCAGAAATAATCTCAGCTCGTTCTATCCCTCATGCAAATGTGTATCACTTGACCATTCACAAATGAAGGGCATGGGTGTGTGCATGTAAAGGAGAAGCTGATTTATTTTGGTTGCTCACTTGCAGAAAATAGGAGAGGAAAGGAAACAGTAAAGACACTTGGTAGTATTAGTAGTAGTATAGAAATACAGAATCGAACTGCATGACAGCTGTGAGCAAAATCAACAAGGTCAACTATTCATCCTCCATTTTGGGAGTTAAAGCTGATAAATCTCAGAGGGTAAGGCTCCATCCAGGTTACAATGCAACAGTCCATTTTAGAGCCGTGAAAACACAAATTACAACTAAAATGTAGAAGTATGGAAGTAGGCTCAGGGCTATAAGGAGGGAAAAGTTGCCCTTATACACAGTCAACTAGATGTTAATGTTGCTCTGTATCCATGAATGTGTGAATAAGCCAGGTCAGGTCGTACAGGTTGTCGGCTTTGCTTTCAGTAATAACGACCAGTTTAATTTGTTGAGATGTGAGTGACACAAGATGTCAGATGATTAACAGGTCTTAATCAAATCCCAGTTTAGCCAGACAAACTTTAAAAAGAAAAGAAAGGTGAGTGACAGCCCTGTTATTACCTATTATGTAAATTGCATTTGATTCATGGTTCTTCTTTGGCTTTTTTCAACCGTTGCAGTTTCTCTGCATTCTCTGTGATGACTCATTTAAACCGGCATCTCAAACAAATTCACTTAAGTGGTTTCTGTGAACTGGCTAAACAGTTTGTTGTAAACTTAAGAATTTTGCTCTGCCACGTGCAATTTTATCTGTGTCATCATGTTTTCAGGCCTGAACAATTAGTTCAGTGAGCATGATGACATCAAAACGATTGGAATCCACTTTCTAATCTGCATGAATATTTAAAAAAATGAGAATTGAGTGTTCAAAGTACCCGTCAGTTCGATTTTCCACATAAATGTCAAAATGGTAAAGTGTGTTCTCTGGATTTTGTTGTTTTCTTATACCCAGTAATTTTTCTCAGGATCTTCAACGGACAAACTGCGTGGGACAAAAGTTGCAAAAGAAGCATTTCACAATGTGGTGGTACCTGTCTGTTTATGTTGGCAGCTCAGACCACACCTGCTCCTGCCTTCATACTGGACCTCCTTGCTGTTTCCCTGTCGAGGCTTGTTAGTCATGAAGGTGCAACACGGATCAGGTCACACCCGTGGGATCCAGGGAAGCTGGAAGAGAGCTGCTAAGGTGGGGCACACCCTCTCTACACCCTCTCTCATTATTATCCCTGAATCATTCACAAAAATGTGAAAACCAAGTAAACATGAACGCCTTCACGCACCACAAGTTGAGAAAGAATGACTGCCAGGTGTGCTCTCATGCAAATTAAGTTTAACAGGATGAGTCAACACAGGAGACGGAAAAACACATTCTCCTTTAATAAGCTGCTGAACAACACCACTAAAAAGGGTGGTGTTATTCAGCAGCTCAGCGTTTTGCTCAGCTGATGAGCAAACACTGAGCTGTTTGCTTTAATTAATTTCACACTCGGCTGTTATTCGCAAAGAATCTACAGATGTGATCCTCAAAGAAAATACAATTATAATCACTGGTGCTCTAAAATACTTTATTGCTTCATGATTCAGCTGCACTGATCTGGATAGATTGAGCTACTGCTGATAAAAGAAGACCTGAAATTTTAATTATTTACAAAATCACATAATAAAGTTTATAATAAAGTTTTTACTGACTGCACATACCTTGTGGATTTGTTTTACTCTATTTGAAGAAGCATTTGGGTGGGACTGAACAACTGCCGGGGCATCACCCATCTGTTTGCAAGCATCTTTACTTTTGCCTGAGGGGTGCAAATTCTGGCGGCCATCTTGATTTTTGGAAACCAGAAGAACCCATATTTGGAGGAAAATGTGGAGCATGTTGGCTACCTTGTAATGACAAACCATTACCCCTGTGAGCTGCCTTCAGCCGTACCTTTAAACAATCAGTACTCTGGATAACAAACAGGCTTCTGCTGCCATTGTTGCAAACTGTGTGCTGCACTGGTTTTTTAATCAACTGAGAGCCAGACTGCAGTGATCCTGATCAACACGTGGTAACCCACTGTCATCACTGTTTTCCACCAATTAGTGAGTTGCAGTTTTGAAGTGTTCAGCGTTATTACATCTGTCGGTTATCTTGGTTTTTTGAAACCTTATTTGGAGGTTGAGAAGAAGGTTGAACTGAGGAGGAGTAAGGGGGGGGAATCTATCCTGACTGGATGGTACAGTCCTCTGTCAATCACACAGTAGCCCTGCCCCCTAATCAATCCAGGTCCACTTTTATAAGTGTATATTAAGTACTTCTATCACAGAAGAAGCTTCCCCATTGGACCATTCAGCTGGCAAAATGTGAATAAGACATACAAACAACAAAAAAGACTAAAACTGCAGAGAACATACACTTCAACTTTGAGCTTACAAGAGGAATTGATCTTTAAAGGAACTATTTCATGATTAGCATTACTCAACAGTCAAGAAGACATTGTGAATTCAGTATCAAAGTTGATACCTCTTCTCCCCAAGAGCTGCAAGCAACAGCAATATTCACACTTGTCTCTACTCGAATAAGCATCTAGCCAGGTCGCTTGTGTTGTTATTTCTGACAGTGACTCAAAATGCTCTGAAGATAACTACCAATCATCAGCATCTGTTTACAGCAATAACAACAGTCCCTTTAATGGTCAATTTAACAGATGACAGAAAGTTAAACTTATGTTGGTATCTGAGTTTAAAAAGAATTAACCTATTCTACCCTTTTTGCTGTCCTCAGGGTCAAAAAGTGGTGTTGTATAAAAATGATTGGTGTCCACTCATTAAATTCAGTGCTTTTGCACTGTTGAAAAGGGAAAACTCTGACACTGACAAAGTGTGTGATAAATGGGTGGTTGTTTCTTCTGATAAAAAAGGGGGGGGGTGTAAAATTCAATTAACCTTCTTTATTTTAAAGGTTTTGTGGAGGCGGGAGGACAAAGGATTTTCTGCAGAATGTGAAGACTTCACAAAGCTTAAACCAGAGGTGGAAAACTTGGGTCACATGAATGGAGTCACATGACTTGACTCAAGTCAGGCAGACTTTGACTCACAGTGCCCAACTTAACTTGGACTTTATATTCATTAGACTTGACTTTGAGATTTATGACTCCAATGGACTTAACCTTTTATAGAAAAACATTTGAGATGTTTTTTATGGATGTTAAATCTTGTTTTTGAAATATGATTTTTTGTGCCTGGGCATCATGGAGGAATAGTGGTTTGCGCTGTTGCCCCACAACAAGAAGGTCGTGGGTTCGATTCTCAGGCCTTACATGCAAAGTTTGCATGTTCTCCCCGTGCCAGTGTTGGTTTCCTCCCACCATCCAAAGACCTCATGTTTGGGTTAAGTGGTGACTCTAAATTGTCTGTAGGTCTGAGTGTGAGTGTAAGTGGTTGTTTGTCTTTGTCTGTCTCTGTGTGTCGGCCCTGTTGTCACATAAATACGAACCCAAAGGTAATTATGAGAATAATGAACGCTCTATATATCTATCTAATTTGGGACAAACAGTGGCTGGTGACTGTTGGTGTATACGTCTTCATCCCCATATCAATGTGGGTGACTCCTATTGCTCTGGAGAGGTGGAAATTATTTTTCAATCCAGCAAGAAGACAAATGCTCCTTATGGCCTGAACTCTCCTGAGAACACTATGTTTCTCCATCCGGAGGCAGATCGGTTCATCTCAACCTGTACTGGAGCAACATACCCTCAAGTGTCAGACAGGCGCTGGCATCCACTGCACAATTATCCTCCGTGTAAACTTGTGTGTTCCCTTACGAGGTTAACGTGAGCTCATGCAGACAGAAAGATGAAGGAAAGTTTCCAAAATCAGGACTTTTTCCTTCTTTGCTTTATTAGTGATTAAATGGAGTTCAAATTAATGGTTGAAGTTAAGAGGCCCGTCCTCCCTTAGTATTCAGTCTATAAAAACTGTACTATAAAGTGGTGTTTTGAAATGTGGGGATTTACGACCTAATGAAAGACTGTTGTAGTACTCAATGACAAGTGTATGATGCAGAGTGTTTTGGGGATTTTGACTGAAGACATGCCTCTATTTATTACTTCAATTGCAATATTTTTCCTAATTAGTCTATTGCAAATGCCCAACAAATTTTTAAAAAAAGAAAATGATAGGATTAAATGATGGATATTGTTCCCACTCTTTGTTCAGCAGCCAGCATGTTTTTTTGGTTTTTTTTTTTTAGCTTAGCTTCGTGTAAGAGCTGGAAGCAGAGTGGAAGGTCTGACTTGTGTCCTTCAAATCGTACAAATTAACAACTTAAAAGAAGAGAAACACGAATTTAAAGCATACCTTTTATGTACAGCTGGACATATACACCAGGGGCCTCATTTACAAAGCTTGCGTGGCACAAAATCGTACCTAAAACTTGCGTACGTCATTTCTACGCAAAGGTTGTGATCTATAAAAAACAGACTTGACGTAAAATGTGCGCAACTCTACGGTAATTTTGACCCATGCGTACGCACATTTTGGAGGAAAAGGGGAATTGGCGACACAGACGGTGCGGTGCTGAACTTAAATCAGATTGAAGAAATGAAGAGTGGGAAGAACGATTAAGTGTTTATGATTGCCCTTCATACATTTAATTTCAACCCGTAGCATGCGTTGGAGCCATGTTATCAGAATGATTTAATTCAACTCCGTTATTTTGCATTGGAGTAATTGTTTCGGAAACATCTCCTTAGAATCTAAGTGAAAATTCTAAATCAAGATCCCTTCTCTATATTTAATCACCACCGTCTCTCTGTCATTTTGTGCACTCCCGGAGCGCAGGAGGAGGAGAGGACGGCGCATGAAGCATCTGCCTAACATGTGTAAACAACTGAATATTTTCCTGTGATACTGTGAACACATAATCAAATGCCAGTTAAATCATAAGTGTGAAAAACAAAGCAAAACAAACAATCGTTATACCATATACTTTCCTGTTCTCAGTTCGTCAGCTCTACTTGATGCTTTTCATAACAAACCAGGCATAAAGACAGGGTAATGTTCACACACTTAAGTCTAAAGAATATTTTTAGTGGTGGCGGTTAGCACGAACTGATTATCACTCTGATTATTGTAAACCTATAATACAGCGGTGAGCCCTGTGCGTAATGCTGCACTATGGCACTGCTGGAGGACTATGCCAATGGCAGAATTAGGCGGGAGAAGGTCTTCAGGGACCATGACGACTTATTGGTCCATGATGATGACTGTCTTATGAGCCGTTTTAGAATCCCTAGAGCTGCTCTTGGATCTATGTGCTGAACTGGGTCCAGCATTAGAGAAGGTACAACACGCCGGAACCACGCCATCCCGGTGCAGACGCAGGTCCTCACCCCGTTTTTAAATGCGCAAAGCGCAGAGGAAACTGTCTTCAGTGAGGTCCATGCCCTTGTGCCGTCAGCGGTGATGCGCGCCACCGGCCTCCTGAAGTGGCGGTGTCGCGCTTTGGATGCGCTTTGGAATGGTATCCCTCATTATGACCCGGAGGCAGAGCCCCTTTCAAGACAAGCGGGATATGAACAGGGTGCAAGACTCCGTCAGGATGTCATCCGGCGTTTATAAAGACAACTAAAGGTTGTAAAGGGCTGTAAATTGAGGTTGCATTGAAATTTATGTGAAAATGTAAAATATGAAAACGAAAAATATTTATGTATGGCCCCGTTCACTCAGCTCTGTGCTGGTGCGCCTGACTACCACTTCCCACATCCCTCTGTCTTATAACCTACACCATCAGTTCAAATAGAAGTGGGAGATCAATCGTTTATCATGACTTTAAACCAAAAAAAATTATTTGTTTTCATGAGATTGTGTAATGAAGTTTTCCATTATTTGCAGCCCCACCTATTACACATTATTCACTGCACAAATAAACACACATTTCACTACTGCATACTTTAATGTATGTCTTTTTGGCCTGTTTCTCATTATTACAATTGCACAGGATTTAACAGTCATCTATTAGCAACCTGTGTGATAATGTTTGTGTAATAATGTGAATGTGTGCATTATGGTGTGTTTATCAAAAAGGCAGATAGGCAGAGGGCCAACACATGCAGATGGAGACAGACAGTGACAGAGGGAGAGATAAGGGTGGGAGCTGGAGGGGGCTGAAGGAAGTTCCTGACAGCATTACCCAACAGCTCCAGTTCTGCATCTAACAGTTAGAGTGGGGAGGCTGTTTATGCAACAGATGGGCTTTCTCTTTCTTTCTCAGAAGAATGTGTCGCACCCAAGTTATGGGAACAAGATGAGCCAATCTGCTTTCACCAAGGCAACAGGAAGTCTCAGCCCAATATGGCCTGCTGATGATAAAGATGTAGGTACCACCACCCTCTGCACTGTGATTAAAGAAATGACAGTCATTAACACACACTACGTCTCTTTAGAGGAGACACAAATGAGCTTTCTATGTGTCTTTTATTCTGAAAGCTTAACATAGATAATGTTGTAAAATGTCTGCGGAACTTGTTTCACTCTGTGTCCTATTTTTGTGATGACTCACTGTTGAACTAAAGCAGTCAAGTGTACCGTGCAGGGGGGAAAGAGTGAGTCACAGACAGTCCATGCAAATACCCGACACTGAATTTGACTCCAAAGACAATTTGCATGATGAGTCTTTCCATGTGTGCAGGGAAAAGTGTGGTCAGCAGACAATGATTGGGTGAACAATAGAACAAAACTGATCATCATAGATACAGCTGGCTCCAATGGACATTGGTATTACTCAGAGGGATAGTTTGACCTGTCGTGAAACAGGACTCTTCACTTTCTTAGTTAGACAGAGATGAGAAGCTGCTCTCAGGTCTGTTGAGTATAAAGCTGAAACCAAAAGTTGTTGGCTCACTTTAGCTTTGGCCTGACTAGATTGATTGGTATCATGTGGAGGCTCCAGAGACAACCCCATCAAGAACTTGTATGACTAAGAACCATTGGCTTTTGCAGAGGTGAAAAAGAAAGACAGGCATGCTTCCATCTGAATGTGTCAAAAATTTTAACAGAATTTCCACCAAAACTACAAAAGGAAATGATAACTAGGGTGTTTCTAAACACTATTCATGCAAATGTTAGAAGCTGGGCACATCAAGAAAAACAGGTGATGGTGCTGACTTGTCTCCTGTTTGGTGTGAAACAACCAAGAAGGGGTTGCAGTGAGACTATTCAAATAAATAGTGTCTAATTTTAAGATTTCTTTGAACTCTGAGCAGTGACTTCTATCATTGCACCTTTTGTTCAGTGAAGATAAAGCTCCAATTTTGCATCTCCAATTGAAAAAAAGCTCCATCCTACCTGGTTTTCAGTTTAAAGCATGGCCCTTTTAGAGCAGCAGCACTTGCAAAGTTGGATGTGGTGTGCAGTTCTCAGAAAAAAGGGGGAAATGAACGATAGTTTCATTCGCAGAAACTGCATCTGGTCTCTAATACAGGGAAATGGTCTTCTTGTCTGATAAACTTCAGAGGAAAAACCAAAACCGATCAAAGGATTACTCAAGATTTTGAATTCCCACCAAAGATTACTTTTTTTTTTTTTGGATTGGTTACCTTTGAGGAAATGTTTATATGATACTAAAATACATACAGGGTTAGGGTTACGTCTGATCCAATATGGCACATCTTTCATTTGCACAAGCTAATTGGAGAACAAATACGAGGGACAGGCCAAGAAATAAATGGTGCTGAAGTGTTCACCAGGTGCACCAGCAGAGACATTTGTAGAAGCCCTTAGGAGGATCTTGACCTGAAACCTTCATCACAAATGAGGTATGTGTGTTAGCATCATTTACGCACATGTCACTGTGTCAGTCCCATTTCCCTGAACTGAAATTAAAGTAAAAAAATACCTGACATTTACAGTGATTCTGCAAAATAACAGGATAAAAACCCCAAAGAGCTTGAAGGTTTTGGTGCATTATCACATCAGGTCAATGTGAAGAAAAGATTGTAATTAGTGTAAACAGAGTTACGACTAACACAAAATCCACAGTCATGCTCACAGGTCTCACTAGCTAAAGCCATTGCAGGCTGATTCTTAAAATATAAATACTAACATAGTGACATTTGAAATGAGACACTTTACCCCTATAACCATCTAACAGTAGAATGTTAATTTGGACCATAAACCAAAATGCTGTTCAAATTTTGACCTGAGGTTAAGCTGAAACTAACTGTAAACACAACAAGGATACTACAATTTGAGAATAAAAGTCCAATTACTCATAATTTGTGGAGAAACTGTTTTCTCTAGGTGTTATAATCTGTGCTATTCTCATCTGTTAGTCCCAGGTAGCAGTAAATCACTGGAAAACAGTATGCTAAAAGCTGAGCTGAAATGGCAGACGCTTTATGGAAGCCTTTTGGTCTCAATAGGCGTCTTTGTATTACAGTCCCCTTCCATCCATTCAGATTACAGCTGGTAAACACTCAGTTTCCTCCTGACAGGCACCAACCTAGGCTGATGAGCTGCAGCAGCTTTTCCACCCTCTGTGTATTTTGCTATTGTGTAGATCCATCTTTGGCTGTACATGGGGTCCCAGCAGCAATGTCTGGAGGAAGATTAGCAGCGAGGCCCCAGGGCCCCTCAGGAGCATCACAACTGATTAAACCTACAACTCTTAGCTATGCAGGAGAGCAGATCCATGATAGGCTGCTGCCTGTGGCCCGCTATCTCTGCTCAAGTGTCAGAGCAGCATCTGCATCTTGTTAGTGTGATGGAGGCAAGTGGTGGCTGACAACACAGCTGTGAACCGGCAGAAGGTGATTACTTTATACAACAACAGATGCTCTGAGGAGCAGTGGTGTGAAGTGCTAACTTCCCGCCCGTGTGGAAGTACTCCATGTGCTAACATGTAAGCAGGATTCTCAGGAGTTAGTTATTTCTAACTCCATTATTTAATGCAGCACAGTTAAAGCTGAGGCTCTACAGCAGCTCCAGGCTCCTGTATTAATGTATTAACATTTTTACACCTCTAGAGTACAATATCCTCTACAATGGGTCCTGCATCATCTACTCTGTTTGCATGTGTCATAACCTTATTGTATTTATTAATCCAAATATTTTACCTGAAATAAAGCATGGAATGGTATTTTGCAGAGTAACTACAGATGACTAAAATGTTAAACATTTCCCTCTAAAATGTACAGGAGCAAAAAGGAGCAATTTGCATCAAACTGAATTATTAGTAGCTCAAAATTCTCTTTGAGTACAGTATCCGAGTAAACGTACTTTGCATCAGTGATTAGGACCATAAAATACAGCGCATGCATGGCATGGCTATATGTAAATAATTAAGAATTCCCAATTTAAACCCTTAGTAGTGGTTAAACAAAGCTGGGATCCTCATCTCAAAATGTGCATGCGTTTACTGACAGACTGAGCTAGCTCAGTTTTCCTTCAGCCATGTTGAATAAAAATGATTTCGCTACATGAAAGACCCTCTAAAAATTATAAAAAATTGGTTCTTCATGGATTAAGAATTTGCTACTGAGAGTAAATTCAGGGCTGTCTCTACCTTATTTTAACATGTTTGTTGTAAAGAAGCCAGTTCTACTAAGGTTTAGTCACCTCTAACAGCACATATACACGCTTCTCCTTTTTGTTGTCGCCTACCTTCTACCATCCCGTCTCTCCTTATCGCTTCATCTGTATCTGCCGCCTTTCTACTTCATTGTCAAACAGGAAACCTGCTAAAAACTGCTTTAACCACTTGACCTAGTAAATCCTGTTTGTGTGCCACTTTTCTTTAAACCATCGCTAAAAAAAGTTTTTTTTTTAAAATTGCCCCCCCCCCCCCAAAAAAAAAGTAAAAATCCTGATTCTACAACGTTGTCCCCTTGATCCTAAGTGTTGCAACTAAAAAATGTTACATAACTACTAGCTGTGCTACTTTTAATCATACAAAAGGACTAAAATGTCATAATTAAAAAAATATTTATTGAAATGGTATAAAAATAGTTTCTAACATAATTTACAATTCTAATTTGAATGGATGAAAACACAAATGACAATCCAAGCTGCGATCATGCAACTGGTAAGGATTTATCACTCTCACCTCTCACACACACAACATTCAGATAATTCATCATCACAGCAGACAACAGCGCAGCAAACCAGTTACCATCAGTAGACGTTCATTGAATTACATACATTAAGATGGAAGTGCATTTGGGACTAATTACACATTATTTACAATACATACACAAACATACATATACACACACACACACACACACACATCTGCTCTTTTAAAATTTCAAGCCATAAATATGGTCAAAAACAAAAAAGTAATCTTTGTTTGTCTTAAATAATCTGTGGGCCCTTCAGAGACTGTGGAATGAAATATATACTTATAAAGCCGAAATTCTCTCATAAATAAATAAATAAATTCTGTGACAAAAAGTTCACCGCGTGTGATAGAAAAAAGTCACAGCAATAATAAATATTGATCTTATATACAATTCTTGCCCCCACTGAATTTTAAGACCTGTGTGGGGCACCTTTTAAAAATGACAAAAAAAGAAACTGAAGAGCAGAGGATGTTGTATTTCGGTATGGTTTAAGTTTGCATTGTGGTGTGCGTTCAGGTGGATGTGAATGAGTGGTTGTCTTAGCCATGGGTTAGTATATAGTACTACACGAGAAAAGGAGGAAGTGGAAGTCGTAGAGTAGGTGGGTGCTGTAGTAAAGAGAGTGAGGTAAGTCCAGTGTTTTTTTTTTCTCATGACTTGTTTGCACAGGTTGCTTCTGGAGCTATGAGGTTGTCTGGTTGCTAATGACATTGGAGTAGTTAGAAGTAGTGATAGTAGTGGTTGTAAATGGCATAGGCTTTACTGATCTAGGCCCATGAGAGGAAAAAGAAAACAGCAATAGACAATATAAAGCCTTGTAAAGAGTAAGGAGCAAAAAGACTGCTGAGAAGAAGAGCCTTTTTGCTTACACAATTTCAAGTATTTTCAGGATCCTCCCAACAATTTCACAGAAGGCACTTTGTTTGTGAAAACCATGTTCATCTTCACCAGCACCTCTCCTCCCACTTTGCTATGACAGCAAGAAATGGAGGGAGAGCAGAGAGCAGTGTAGCAAGAAGTTACATAACTCAGACTGTCCACTTGCCATTCTGTGGAAGGGTGGACACATGTCCTGTATTTGCTCAGTGCATGTGTCTGTGCATACAGAGCATTCCCTCCTACAGACTGATGAACACCGATCAGTCAGCATCTGGTGAGGATGATGTTCTGACACTGACCCCGGATAAAGGCTGGGAACATCGGATAGCAAGGGGTGGTGAAGGTGGAGTAGGTCTGGCGTGTTGGGTTTGAACCAACGTTGGTTGGATGGCTTTGCTGTGACCTTGGTCTCCTCAGCGCACCGTCGTTGACAACTTGCTTTTTTCCGGTGCTGGGATAGTTGGCCTGTGTGCCGTCCGGCGCCCCCTCGGTCACTGTTTAAAGCCTGTTACACAACTCTTGTAATCGTTTCTTGTGACAGTGCAGTCCATTTGGGCCCGGCGCTCGGCTCCATCACCGGGCCACAGCCACAGGTGTGGGTGTGAAGGTTGTGGGCTCATGGCCGATGCTGTGGAGCCTTATCTCTGTGGGGGTCTTCTCCGTTTGCGCCGTAGGCGGGACAACAGAGGAGGTTGTGCTTTGCATCCAAGAGTGGTTGATGATGTCCTCAAAGGATGGACGGTCTGCTGGCCGCAGAGAGAGGCACCATTTGATCAGCTGCTGGCACTCTAGAAGAGCAAAGGGAGGACAACCGATAAGTCCACAGCAATAAGCTGAGTATGAGAAATTCAACACAAGTGATCAAAAAAGCTAGAGCAGTCATCGCAAAGCGAATTTACCTGTGGAGACCCTCCTCCGGAAGAGGACCTGTCCTCTTGTAATCTCCTCGTCATGTTCAAATGGGATGTCCCCACACACCATATCATACAGTAGGACACCCAGGGACCAGACAGTGGCAGAGCGCCCATGATAGCGATGGTATTTGATCCACTCAGGCGGGCTGTACACTCTCGTGCCTGTCAAAAAGGGGAAGAAATCGTTAAAATCTTAAAACTTCTTTTAATAACTTACAAGCATTCACTAAGGAACTGACAATCTTGTCTAATAATTATATTAAATAGTCGAAATGAAAATGAAAGCATCGCAGGAGGAATTAATGATTAACCAAACAATGTGGATCTATCAGCTGAGCCTGTTTGTAAGGCTTATTATCTGGCCTCAGGTGCCAGGGAGCGTGACAGGCGGGGCATGTGTTAGCTTGAGAGACAGGAAAAGAGAATGAGTGTATGTGGGAGGTGGAGTGAACATGTGACTTTGTTTACAAACTTTGAGTTGTAAAAATACAGCTTCCCTCCAATGGGAGGCGACAAAGGGAAGCCAATACTGCTGTGGGTTGTGTGCGTGTGTGTGTGTGGTAACAGGGGTTAGACAAAACAGGAAAATCCGCTACGATCTGGAGACAAACATTTTATGACTATGGAGGTTATGATGAAAAAAAGCGCGTTGCGAGCCGTGTAGACTCACCGTCAAAGTCCGTGTAGATTGTGTCCTTGAGCAGGGCTCCGGACCCAAAGTCGATGAGCTTCATCTCTCCGGTGCGGAGGTCGATGAGGATGTTCTCGTCCTTGATGTCCCGATGCACCACCCCGCAGCTGTGGCAGTGCCGCACGGCGTCCAGCACCTGACGGAAGAAACTCCGGGCCAGCTCCTCCGGTAAGGCACCTCTCTCCGTGATGAAATCGAACAGGTCCTTTACGTTTTCGGGCCTTTCCATCACGATAATGAAGCTGTCCGGCCGCTCGAACCAGTCCAGCATCTTGATGACTCCACGGAAACCGGTCCCGACTTTCTTCAGCAGCACGATCTCCATGGGGACCCGGGATCCGTTTGGCTGCAGACAGAAATCGTTAATATTAATACATCTGGATCACATTAAATGTTTCTAATCATATAACATGAACGGAGCGGGCCAGCTCTTACCAGCTCTCCCCACTCGGAGACTCTGTCCTTGGCTACATGTTTGACAGCAACCTGGCAAAGCAAAGAGCGAGTCAGACCACACACCCAACAGCACAACCCCAAAAAATCCGGTTAAAAGAAAAAAGTCAATATGGAGTCTGGTAAACACTAACCGGGGCTCCGTCGGCCACCCTCGTCCCGGAGTAGACAGTGCCGAAGCCGCCGCTGCCGAGCACAGCGCCGACCTGGTAGAGCTTCTCGAAGGGCTCCCGGTCTTTGACTGCGGAATAACATAAACACAACCGGTCAAGGCATCACACCGGCTGTTAAAGCTAGGGAAATGCTAACAGGCAGTGTTAAAATAAACAAAAGGCCGATAACGGCGCTAATAAATTAACGGGGCAAACCGCCGTCCTTGAGGATTAGCTAAGAGCAGCGTGGACCGGCCATTGCTGCTGCAGCTCCGTCCTCCATGACGACAACACGAAGGGAAAAAAGGGCGTCTAACCTTGGTGAACTTGGAGCTGGATCTTCGCCGGCATGTCTACGGCGGAGATGTGAGCCAGAGAGTTGAGCTTGGACAGAAGCATTCCTTAAAGCAGATCCAGCAGAAACCAGAAACCCGTCTTAGTGGTGTTCAAATGCGGTTCGTAAGGAGCAGTTTTATTCCGACAGAGCGGCTCTCCGGTCGACAGTGTTCGGCTTAAAGTCCACGTTGCAGGCACAGAAATGCGGTAGGGATCCTCACGTCCGCATGGGAGACCAAAGGAAAAACCTGGTCCTACTTCACTGGATGACCGAGTTCACCTCAAAACGAGTTGCTGCTCCACGCAGTGTTTTGTAAACAGTTGAGTAAAAGCGATTAAGGGGAACACAGACCAATGCCTCCTTCAGACACCGGCTCTGGGAAACACAGCGCGGGGGGGAGGACGTTTATAAGGCGGTAGTAAATGGGGCGTGGTGCCCGTCACAGCACCGCCTCTTTTTGCCTCTGCGCCAATAGAAGCGCGGAACGGCATTGCAAAACGCAAGTCGATCACAAGATGAAAATAAGGCCAGGCTCAAACCGCCCGGGCTAGACACAGACGTGGCGGGAAGCAAAACGCGCCAAAAAGGGGGGAGGCCTAAGTAATAATCATGAATTCATGTAGGAGGGAAATGCTAATTCAAAGCCAAGTGTAGCCCCAACTCCTTCCCTCCCCCTCCGTCTACTCCAAAAGCGGGGACCCGAAAATATGAATAGCCTATTATTAATAGGCTCAATAAACACGAGCAGCTTCAGGTTACAGAAACTAATGTTAAAGTCTTTTCAGTATCTCCATCACATCTAATGTTAATGTTTCCATCTGCTTGTTTATTTTTGTCTCGAGTCTGCATTCTCATTTTTTTCTCTACGCAAACCTAATAAAGATATTTAGCACCAAGGGACACAAACTCGCACAACCTGGGAGCAGTTCATCAGTCGCATCGCAGCTTTTCTAACCCCCTGCCATTCACCTAATTATTTCCACATTAAACACAGGGCTTCAGTGTCTGCAGTGAAGTCCAGGACTGGGTTTCCTGACAATGGCCCTCCACTGGCTGCGCATCAAAGCGCGCCGGGAAGAATGGGCACATTCCTCTCATTCTTTCAAATTGGGTGGCCGCGTTTGCAGCCGTTCACAGGATGTGGGAAACTCGAGATAAAAAGACTTCCATGCGCCCCCCTCAACGAACCCTCCCACCTCTTCCCTCCCTCTCTGCTCCTCCTCTCCAAGCCCTCCTCTTCCCGCGCAAGGTATTGTCTAAGAGGCATCTCTGCCTCTCCCTCTCCCGCCGGAGTGCTTTCTTTTCTTTGGAAGTTGTAAACGATCATAACACGGACATATTGTTGAACTTCACGGGTATTCAATGTGAGGACATCTTTCCGACAGGCAGGGAAAATAAAGGGGGGGGGGGAGTTAAGAAAAAAACTTTTTTTATTATTGATTTATCTGCATGAGTGTACTGTCAGTTTTTATTTTAATTGTTGATTTCTCCTTTGCATGAAGCCTTACACGCCAGCCTCATGGGACAACATAAGCACACAAGAGCGCAGCCATGACCATCCTCTAAAACACTTGGAAAAAAAGAGTCAGAGGACTCTTTCTTAACCTGACTTAACCCTGGCTGGCTGGGATGCAAATGAGAGCACAGGAGTGTTCAGCCTGGGGCTCATTCCTTCTTACCTCTGGCACCTCTGAAGACAAGAGGCAAATCAGGGCTTGATCTACTTCAGTTCAGCAGCATCGACCAGCAATTTTGCACCGAGTGAAAGCTCACCTTGATTTTCTAGTTTCCTAATTTGTAAAAGTTTATAAAACTATTTAATACAGTTTTAGGCCCACCCATATGACTGTTTGCATTGTTCATTTATGCAGCTTACATGTTGGCTTTTCACATATATTTCTTGTTGTTGTTGAGCTGCAGCATTAGCACTGTAGTAATAATAGTTAAAGCACTGGGAAGAGTGTGTGTGGTGTTCATGCTCAGTCAGGGCCTCTGGAGAGGTGTGTCAAAATGGTGAGGTCCAAAGCCACGAGTGTTACAGTGACCGCAGGCCCACAAAATGCCACCATTGAGTGCATCTCTCTGGGGCTGCAGATACCCCGCTGCATGATCAGCAGGGCTCGAATGACAGCCATCTAACCCCATCTGTCAGAAGGACAGATTATTAGTTGCACCAGTCGCTGTGGGGCCAGCTGCTCAATCTCTGGGAAGTCTCAGTTTCTTTTCCCTGAGGAGAGGGCAGAAGGTTCTTACTGTAAAAGCAGGACAATCCCACTCTCCTTAATGTCAGAGAACATCAAATATTGAAAATCTACTCTGACCCCTGCAATCCTGACCAGCCTTGGTCTCAAATTCAGTCATTTACATATCAGCCCTGGGCTAAACAGTGAAACATGAGAAGCCACAAGGGAAAACAGAACCATAGCAAAGGATTTGACTTACATAATACCTTTATGAATTGCTTCCTCTTTCCAGATAAATAGAAACCCTGCCCACAGCAAAGTTTCAAAACACCATATTCTACGCAGAGTGTCTGACTTTAAACACACTCCAAAACACTGGAATACAGTTTCTGAACTAAAGGCATCATTTGTGTTTCTATGTCAAGTTGATACTCTGTTGACTGAACAGCTGTTGTTCTAAAACCATATATCTCTTTGTGAGCATTTGAGGAACAACCTGTGACTTCCACATGCTATCCTCTGTAAGCAGCACACATTCAACTTAACCTTGATACTGTAATTTAGTTTCCGTTTTGTGCAACTTTGTATTTTGAATGATGTTTCAAATTAAAGCTTCTCATGAACTCTGTTATGGGCCTGACCCCACAGGACACCCTTGACCTGGTGCTCCATCTCTAGCCATCATCAGAAAGTGATCACACTCTGGAGATAACACATTAACCAGCCACACATTTTCCTCTCAGGAAATGATTCCCTTTCCCCCTGTGGGGCACCAAAGAGGCCCTGCAACAGCTCTCTCTGTTTCTTGGCCTCCCTCCTCAGCTCAGTTCCGTCATCCTGGATGTCGTAAAATGCTCAGCCACTTGTCTACTCTTAAAACACTTGTTCAGCCATCAGTCACGATGGCCGATCAATCACTTCTCCAGCTGTCTTCGGGTCCCACCTACTGTCATTCTGTATGTAGCAGGAAAAATAATTATGGAAGTGGAAGACACAAGCAGAGGCTTGCATGGGGTGTACAAGGGCCTCTCAGTGCTGCAAATGGATTTCATAGTGATGGGTGATGGTGGTGTGTTTTAACACAGCCTATGTGGTCACTTCAATGGAGATATGCATATATCAGAGATATTCTCTGGCAAACTCTTATGCAAGGATATACAATTATGAGATATGCTATTTAATTTGTACTTAATACTTTAGCTTGTAATTGTTGTAAATAGCTGCTGCTGCTGCTAAATAAATGTGTTTAACTACACAGACCTTTCTTTAGAGATGCACATGGTGATGACATTCTTTGTAATTTTCCCTGTAATGGTTTTCAATAGATAGGTTTGAATGACACATTAACATATTTTGTGCCATTTCAAAACAGTAATTACATTTCGTCTGAGCATTAGTTTAATGCAAGATATGGAACAATAAAGTCATGTGATTTTTCATAGAAAATGGGCAGCATCCATCATAATGAAGCTTTTATATCTGCGAAAAGGCTATTTCACATAGGACTAACAAATGGAACCATTCAGCCATCATCTTCTGAAACGCTAATGTTAAATCGTTCAATGCACCTGAAAAGTCATTTGTGTGCTCTTCACTGACAGCCCATCATACAGGATATGTGATGGGCAGTGCGGTCTGCAGGAGTGGAATGAAGCCAGGTGCCTGGTGGTATTGTGTGTGTGTGTGCTTTGACAACAACGACAAAGATTACCCCATTATTAGATGAGGGTTGTAATAATGCCCTGCAGCTCAGCAGGAGGAGCAGTTTGACTCCTCCCAGACAAACAAAGCCTGGCTATGCCAGCAGTGTTGATTTGGCTGACAGACACGATGCCTGAAGGCTTGTGTCCTACCATACTTCTTCAGATGTGAAACTCAGGAATTCAGAGATGAATGCAGGTGTATCATTTTGCAGAAACATCGGTGCTAAATTCAGCGTTGGATTTTCAGTGGTCCACCGGTACTGCTTTTGAGCTATCACTGCTTGTCACCTCATCGACCCCCTCACTCAGCCCTGATCTCACCACATAAAAATGTCTGTGGAGAAAGTTATGGTTGGCAGCTGGCCACTCTGAAAACACAGGGCCCTCAAGTACCTAACTTGACCACCCCACGCTGACGCACACTTCAACGTACACAAATAAACACAAACACTGAAACATTATCTGTCATGCTTCCAAATTAGCTGCAAAGGCTTTTTAACTCTCCCCAAATAAGGAAGGTATCAGCATGAGCTAAAGTTTGTGTGTGTGTGTGCGTACATGCTTTGCGTTGAGGCAGGAGGAATTATTTTTAGAGGTGTCTTAAAGGAAGAAGGAATAGCTGTGCGGTGGGTAACCTCCAGTGGGGTCTGACCTCTCCTGAGGTAGCCCCCCACCCTCTCCTCTTCTCAGGTCCTGAGGGGTCTCGAAAGGCACGACCATGGGAAAAGGCTCCAATGGACATCAAAGACATGTCTATATGGGAAAGCACCATAGAGCGCCCTAAAGGTCACAACAGGTCAACTTTCATGTCAGCACAGGCCCGGCTCGAGGTCAGAGGTTATTGGCATACCTGTTCAGCGCCACTCAGACTGTTCTTCCAGGAAATTATCCCCACTTGTCTCAATTAGGAATTTGACTATTGATGGTTTGTTTATTGTCATTATTGCCATTGGTAAGCAGAAGTGGGTGAAAGGAGACGGATGTTTTTAAGTTGCCAATCCAGTAATAGGGTTGCTGTCTGCCTTGAACTTGTCCATATGGGGGTACAGATCAGTAGGAAATAACACTTCCTGATTTATCCCTCTGAGCCCCCTCCATAATGACACTGTTGACAGAAGGGATTATGTGATATTCCATAAATAAAAAAGTTCAAAAATTCCTCTATTCCTTAAATGGTTAGTTGAATCCTGTGACCAAGAGCAAGTTTTTCGTGGTTGTTATTGTTTTTCAGCATGGTGGATGAATTTACTGTTTCTGTTGGCTCTCAACCTAAAGACACCAATTAACCAATCAAAACACATTTTTAAGGAAAGCAGGCTTAGATTGGTTAGCTCTATTGTAACCAGACTTGGTTAAGCATCTTATGATACCAGGTTGGCATTACTTTATTAATAAACTACATTATTTTGTAAAGTTACAAATTAGACCCAGAAAAATCTGCCAACGACATCTGTCATGTTGTCCAATTAATCAGCCTTTAAATTTAAATGAGGAACCCTCTTATTTACTTCTCAAAAAGTAATAATAATAATAATAGTAATAAAAATAATTTTAGCATGTAAATTTGTCATAGCTAAAAAAGCGTGACAGGTTTTAAGGGAAAATATCTTTCTGAATGAGCTATTTTTTATAAACATTTTTTTAGGTCTGTACCGTAAATAATCTGCATCCAGACCATTCATATAAATAATGCACATTCTGGTGTAAACAGGAGGCAGATTAACTGTCCTGCAGTTGCTGATAGAAAAGAAAACAAGGTCAGCACTGCATGCAATTTGTTATCCATATTGCATTAATCACTGATAGTTGTGACTGAAATGACCCAATCAGAGTGCGAGGTAGCTGTCTGTGTCATTGTGTCCAAAGGTCTCGCTTCAAAAGTCCCTGGACATGAAGTGTGGAATTCGTAGCAGAGATATGGTTTAAGAGTAAAAGGAGTCAGTGTGGATGCAGGCTTAGGCAGGGATCGGCTGTTCATCTGTCAGTTATGCTCAACAAACTCAGCTCTGTGACGTCTGACTTCCAGCAGCAACTTGACCTTGCACCATAACAAGACTCTCAGCTCTGCCCTCTCAGTGGTGTGGTAGTGGGAGAGAAAAGGGCGGCTGGAAGAAGGGGCAGTGCAGTCGGTGGGTGGGTGGGTGTGATGCCATGTGCCTTTGGAACGCAGAAAAAGAGATGGTGAGGTATGTGCTGAACCAGGGAGAAGGCTGATGGTGTCACCTTCCCACGGAGGTTAAGAGGAGACAGGCTTGGGGTTGGGAGCTGTTGTTTGGTGGGGGCTGCACACATTTATCCACGTGGGAAACAGACAGTAGTGACATTTTAAACATGCTGTCACACAAACAGCCCAGTGATACTGTTGCCAGTCGCTGCTGGGGAATGTTGGCCATGGGATTATTTCAAATTTCCCACAGGGATCGAACAGGGGGGTTTCGCCTTTGCTCTGTCTTTACATTTGGCAATCAACTGCTCTGTTTCCCTTTCATGTGAAAAACAACATTAACAACAGGCTACCCCGGTGTCACCTATAAATAGTCCTGTCCCAAATACATAAGCTTCCTCTTCAGAACATTTAAAAAAATCCCTACGACTCTATCATGGTCACAGTCTTCTTTCCTTTTCACCTTTTTCATTGCTCTCTTTCCCTTCTATCTCTTGTTTCAGCCCCCACCCAACTTTCACCCTCTTCTTCTCATCCCCTACCTAACTAGTGTGAACTGTTTACAGTTGATTTGCATTGTGGCCCAGAGAGTGGGGTAGGTAGTTATTGTTGTTGTCATGATGGCAGAGGGGTTTTCCCACCACCCTTTCTTTCTCCTCCAACGGAATCAAAACATCTCTGTCGGTGATGTCATGGCCAGAAACCACTCAAAGCTGCTTCCTTGGGAAACCCCGTATCAGGAAGTCAGAGGATTTTTTCCTCTTCTTGATTGTTATAGCAGAGCAGCTTGGACGGGACTGAGAGATTTCTAATTAGGTTTCCATTCACTGGCGGTTGAAATGGCTGGTGCAAACCTGATGAACCTGCTGAACCCATACAGCGAATCAGCTGCTCAGGCGCGCTGCCTTCTAAAAATGTATTATTATTTCTTGATCCTTTGTTATTCTTTTAATCATGTTTTTTGCTGAACAATCCCATCAAACTGTCCCTGTTTCAAATTCACTGTTGTTTTGCTGTTTTGCTGTTTTTCTGCGTACTGTTTGTAACATAACAGGAAGACTTTGACAAAGAGCTGAACCAAAAACCTAATTACTGCAGGTCCAAGTCAGCTGCTATGAATTAGTCAAAAGCACTGTGTGTATCAATGTGACAATTTTATAGGGATTTTCCCATAACGATAATGCAAGAGGGTATGTCATATTACTGACTTGTGACATCTTTGTGGAGCCACCTCTGGGCGGGTGCTTCCCCCCAGCAGAAGTTGACTGTCAGCTGGCACTATCATTGTCGACTGCTAAGATTAGTCACAGTTTATATCAACTCTGATGTCAACACAAAAATATATTTATTTGCCCTTTTTTTTTTTTTTTTTTTTTTTTTACAAACCCACACAGTCTTATGCAGTCTTGTGACAGTGATGACATCTTTCCCTTTACTTATTCAACATGTGGGGGGAACAATCATGCATTTATGCAAAAAGCTGGGGAAACATGATGAGAAAATTGATGCCATTTTCCTGAGTGTATGGTATGGTATGGCAGGAGGTCCCGGAGAAAAGAAAAGCATACTACACAATAAGACCACAGGTTCAAACCCAGAGCCTTACTACACTGCAACAGAATTTTGCCTGTTTTATTTTAATTTCAGCTCAACTAAAATGTCTACTCGTGAAAACTTAATCACTCATTTAAACACTCTAAACTTAGTGAGGGGATCATTAGTTGGGATAAATGTGAATCCAAAATTTTTTTAATGAACTTTGTCACCTGCCACTGCACAGTGAAGAGAAGCAAAGACACAAAAAGCCTCTGACCCCAGAATATTTGTCCTACCAGTGGTTCTCATCATGTTCGGCATTGTTGAATATTCAGAGCTGCAATTCACTTCAGCTGTGACCCTGCCTTGCGAACTAAACTGTTATTTAAAATGTAAATTCTGACTCCATTGTATCAAGTCCCATTTACATCGAAGAGGTGACGTTTGTGTATGTCTCCAGTTCCCTGATGAGTCCATTAACCTTTGAATGGTTTCGGACACAACATGTTTCTGCTGGCCTCACCCGCTGTGTCCCTGGTCTCCAAATTCTGTTCCCAATGCACACGTGCAGCCAACGCATGAGGGGCTCAGCATGTGTTTGTGTGTGTGTGTGTGTCTGTTGAGAAGGAAGCATGAGGAGCACTTTCACCATCCTGTCACTGGAGGGAAGGGTGGCTCCTTCTCTTCTCTTTACATCTCTCTGATAAAAACATTCAAACATCACAACATCCTCTGTTCTGTATACAAACTGGTGGGGAAATGAAGATTTTACTCCTAGAGCTTTCAAAATGGGAGCTTTTTTCATTCTCTTTCCGGGTATATGAATGACCCCAAACTGGAAAAGCACAAATAAAATGCTTTTAGCTGCATGTAAGGTTCTTCCTTTCTCAGTTGGCCGTGGCCTTCAACTCTGAGTTCAGCTCTCAGACACTGATCAACCTCTTTATGGCTCCGGTGACCTACAGGGTCATTGTGGAAGTTAATCGTAGAGGAAGCACATGGTGACACACAAATTGCTGCTGCAGTCCAATGACTTCACCGCAGCTGGCAGACTGGATGAGTGATGGCAGAGGCTGTCATTTAAAACTTTGCTTAAACTTGTATGAGATGAGGAAGCTGGCGACGATGTGTTCACTGTAATAACTTATAATATTTGGTACTAAATTAATCATCACATTGAATGAAGAAAATGCCGGGAATACTGACTTGCAAAAATGCAAATTCATCTAAACATTGTAGATGACTGGTAAACCATATCTTGTCATGTCATTTTAATTACTGCAATCGAACATATTTTTGCCTACGCTAAGAACAAAAATCCTCCATTATAATCATTCAACATTAATACCCTACCCAAGGTAAAGGTATGAAACTGTATTGCCGTATGTTTTATTCAGTGATGGCTGGTGGTGATATTGGGTCGGCAAATTTACGACACTCATTAATAGTACACACATGACCAGCATGAAATCAGGGAGACCACATTACAGCAGCACCTGTGTCTACAGCTAAACATTAAATTTATACTGAAATTTACACAATTTCCAATGTGACTTATTTTTTCTGATATTGCCGGATAAATGTTTCAAGTCCGCAATTCCTTGTATCGTCCAAATCGTGTCTCCTGTAGAAAGCAGCAGGGAAACAGGAAAGTGAATTCTTCGCTCCACAATAGCCATGAGCCACACTTTTGACCTTTTGTGTCATTAGAAACACAGTTTGGATGATGTTTACCCACTGATGTGTCCTCCTCCAAACACTTGGATGAAAATGTATGATAAAGCAAATAATCCACTTCATGCCAACACCCGCCAGCTAGAAGAGCTAAATTAGCAGCTCACTGTACAAACAGCTGATATCGCTGAGTTTGGGCTGTAAAACAGGCCCATTAAAATATATCCTCTGTTTTTCTCCTTTTCATTGCTACTCTCTAGACTTTGTGATTCATGAGATATATTATATTTAAAACTTCACTTACTTTTACAGCAAACCAAGTGTGTGTGTGTGTGTGTGTGCAGTCATATAAACAATGCATTGCTATGTGAAATCCTCTTTATTCTTTGAGGAAGAAGTTCCTTTGTCTCATGTCAGACCAGCTGTTTGCTCTGCTCCTGTCCCTCCTGCTAAACTCACAGTCCTTCAGAGTGTGGACAGGTCAAACAAAAGCTACACAAAACCAATAAACCATGGTACGGCCCTCTCCGGGACCGCCACAGTCTTAATAGCACACACGGATGTGTAACTTTCCTTTCATGCTCTTCACACGCCACTGTGGCCACTTGCGAGCTGAGAAGCCTACTATAAACACTGGCCATTGATGAGGGGAACGTGGGAGAGGCGCAGCCCGGAGTCACAGCCTTTGTTTGCATTCTCTGACCCTGACGTCAGCACTGAGTGCAGGGCTTGGTGGATCAACACTGGCCATACGGGGGAGAGTTCTGTTCACCTACCTGGGAAAGTCACTGTATGACAACATTCTATATCAAACAGGAAGTGGGGAGGAGGGAAGAGACATAGATGAAACTTGTTAAAGACACAAAGAAAACCAAGTTTTTAGGGAAGAAATAAAAACAGAAGAGGGCTGAGCAGCAGCGAAGGGACAGAAATCACTCAGTGTAGGCCTGCTGAGCAAATGTAGGCCATCAGAGCCAAGCCAAGTCCTGTCATTCCAAGTCCAGCTTGTAACCTGAGACACCAACAGTCTGACGCAAGAGATTTCCATTTCGCAACACCCTGCTCAGTTAATTACCTTTCACTCTCTCTGGTTCTCACATCTTGCCTGTGTGCTCTATATCTGTCATATGCTCCTGCTACACATGCAACCATTTTTAGCTCATTTTGGTGTTTGCTCCCCCCCTTCCTCATTTGTTATCTCTCTCAGCTCATTTGTTGGAATCAGGGCGTGGGAGCAGTGGTAGACTCTTGCCATTTATCCACCGTGGCCATTTCTATCCTGAGCAGTAGCTCCCCTCAGTATTCATGACAAATGTCACATTTACGACCTGGCCAAGAGGTATCCTCATCAGGGCACAATGAAAAGCTCCGTTGCTCTTGGTTCTCATGGCTGGGACCTCATGTTATGCAATATTTGGCAACAGCTGCAGATCATCCAATACCAGGGTACCTTTAAACTTTTACTACAGGTGAGCTGCTGAGGAATGAACAGATTTCAGTCAGCAGCCGTGCTCAAACGTTCTTCTTCTCAAAGTCAGATTCTATACATTTCAGTGTGCACTACCTCATGCCGCCAGTCACACTTTGACATGTCAGGAGCTTAAGCAGCAATCCTGTGCGGGTAGGTGGGTAGCTTTTGTTGGCTTGAACTGTAGTAACTCTGCGCCAGCAGTAATCTGCCCCAAGTTCAACCTGCTGCTACAACTTCAGCTCCTAGAGCTGATCATCTGTCTCATTATGTAACATGCATGTAGTCATGTGAAGTAGAAGATATCTGTGACAGCTTCTGCACCAACAAGTTGCAGCTATCTGAAAGAATTTCAACCACACCGAATGGTTAAACCAAATCATTAGGTTTAACCATTTGGCTGCAGTATATTCTGACAGGAGCATGTGCACCAGGACTGTTCATTTACATCACTATATTCCTTAGCAGCCTTCTAAAAAGATCAGAAATCTTTTTGAAGAATGGAAGCTGCATGAACACGGTCCTCGATTTAAACTTTTGTGAAAGCTTCTTATAAGTTGCATTGCATCTATATTATCAGCAAATTGCACATAAAGCAGCAAGGTTAAAGTTCAGAAAAGCCCATAAATTTCAAATTTAAAAAACAATTACATCCATAAAGCTTAACAGCATAAAATATCCTCCACTACAACCAATTATGGATGTGTACTGTGATTTTCCTTTTGAGATAATTATTATAATACACCTTGTACATATGTAATCTAGATGTATGTAATGTACATACATTATTCATCATGTGTGAGTCACTATGGATTGTGGGTATTTAAGATGGCAAATAATTTATTTTGTAGTCTGAGAAAACTGCTTGAAACATCACAACAGTAAAGAAAACCATATAACAGTAGCTCTCTTGCTGCCAGTTCGATCTGTTTTACAACAGAATAGAATAGCCTTTATTGTTATTGCACAAGGATGTACAAAAAAATCTTGGGGTGAAACTCCGCATGGTAAAGAAAAACAATAACAGACAAACACAAGTTACGTACACAGATAGTGATAAATAGCAAGAAAACAGGCATATATCTGAGGACTATTGCACATGTGAAATATTGCAGTGATTTGTCAGCCTGATGGCCCTAACCAGATAGAAACTGTTTCTGAAACATTATTATGTGTTTTCAAATTCCTGTATTTCCTAGCAGAAAGCAGGAGGGAGAACAGTTTGTGACTGGGGTGAGAGTAGTCCTTGATTATTTTCTAAGAACTGCTGAGGCCTTTGGAGCTGGAAATGTGTTCTTGAGAGGGGCAGTGGTCAGCTGATGATCCTCTCTGCTGTTTTTACTACTCTCTGCGGTGCTTTCTTATCTGCGGCTGAGAAGCCAGCACGCCACACCAAGAGGCAACAGCATGGCATGTTTTCACTGGTGGCATGCTAGAAGGATGCCAGCAGTTTCTCTTCAAGACTGCTGCTGTTTGGCCTTCTTCACTAATGTAGCGGTGTTGGTGTTTCAACTAGACTGCTAGAAAAAAGTTCTGGAATCTACCTTATTTAATAATGCCAGTCAGGAACAGACGTTTTACACTTGCCCCCTTGGGTCCCTGGGCTGATTTTACAATATAGTTTATTACCACTGATTTGTTTGTATGTAATTGATTCACCCTTTGGTATCTTCTTCTTCTCCTTTCGGCTTTTCCCTTCAGGGGTCGCCACAGCGAATCAGTTGCCTCCATCTAAGCCTGTCTTCTGCATCCTCTTCTCTCACACCAACCACCTTCATGTCCTCTTTCACTACATCTATAAACCTCCTCTTTGGTCTTCCTCTAGGCCTCCTGCCTGGCAGTTCAAAACTCAGCATCTTTCTACCAACATATTCACTATCTCTCCTCTGGACATGTCCGAACCATCTCAGTCTGGCCTCTCTGACTTTATCTCCAAAACCTCTAACATGTGCTGTCCCTCTGATGTACTCATTCCTGACCCTATCCAACCTGGTCACTCCCAAAGAGAACCTCAGCATCTTCATCTGTGCTACCTCCAGCTCTGCCTCCTGTCTTTTCCTCAGTGACACTGTCTCTAGACCAAACAACATTGCTGGTCTCACCACAGTTTTGTACACCTTTCCTTTCATTTTAGCTGAAACTCTCCTATCACACATCACACCTGACACTTTTCTCCACCCGTTCCAGCCTGCCTGCACACGCTTCTTCACCTCTTTTCCACACTCTCCATTGCTCTGGACTGTTGACCCTAAGTACTTAAAATCCTCCACCTTCTTTATCTCTTCTCCCTGTAACCTCACTCTTCCACTTGGGTCCCTCTCATTCACACACATATACTCCGTCTTGCTGCGGCTAACCTTCATTCCTCTCCTTTCCAGGGCAAACCTCCACCACTCTAGCTTCTCCTCCACCTGTTCCCTGCTCTCACTACAGATCACAATGTCATCTGCAAACATCATAGTCCATGGAGATTCCTGTCTAACCTCGTCTGTCAGCCTGTCCATCACCATAGCAAACAAGAAGGGGCTCAGAGCTGATCCCTGATGCAGTCCCACCTCCACCTTGAACTCCTCTGTCACACCTACAGCACACCTCACCACTGTCTTACAGTCCTCATACATGTCCTGCACCGCTCTAACATACTTCTCTGCCACTCCAGACTTCCTCATACAATACCACAGTTCCTCTCTGGGCAGTCCTGTCATAAGCTTTCTCCAGATCTACAAAGACACAATGCAGCTCCCTCTGACCTTCTCTGTACTTCTCTATCAACATCCTCAAAGCAAATACTGCATCTGTAGTACTCTTTTTTGGCATGAAACCATACTGCTGCTCACAAATGCTCACTTCTGCCCTTAGTCTAGCTTCAACTACTCTTTCCCATAACTTCATTGTATGGCTCATCAGCTTTATTCCTCTGTAGTTGCTACAACTCTGTACATCTCCCTTGTTCTTAAAAATGGGCACCAGCACACTTCTCCTCCATTCCTCAGGCATCTTCTCTCTAAGATCCTGTTGAACAACCCAGTCAGAAACTCTACTGCTACCTCTCCTAGACACTTCCAGACCTCCACAGGTATATCATCAGGACCGAGTGCTTTTCCACTCTTCATCCTCTTCAGTGCCCTCCTCACTTCATCCTTACTAATCTTTGCTACTTCCTGGTCCACAACAGTCACCTCTTCTACTCTTCGTTCTCTCTCATTTTCCTCATTCATTAGTTCTTCAAAGTACTCTTTCCATCTTCCCATCACACTATTGGCATCTGTCAATACACTATCATCTCTATCCTTAATCACCCTAACCGCCTGCACGTCCTTCCCATCTCTGTCTGTCTGCCTTGCCAACCTGTATAGATCAGTCTCTCCCTCCTTACTGTCCAACCTAGCATACAAGTCATCGTAAGCCCTTTGTTTGGCCTTTGCCACCTCTACTTTCACCTTACGCTGCATCTCCCTGTACTCCTGCCTACTCTCTTCAGTCCTCTCAGTGTCCCACTTCTTCTTAGCTAACCTTTTTCTCTGTATACACTCCTGCACCTCCTCATTCCACCACCAAGTCTCCTTATCCACTTTCCTTCCAGATGACACACCAAATACTCTCCTACCTGTCTCCCTGATCACATTAGCTGTAGTTGTCCAGTCAACTGGAAGCACATCCTGGCCATCCATAGCCTGTCTCAACTCCTTCCTAAAAATCATACAACACTCTTCCTTTTTCAGCTTCCACCATTTAGTCCTCTGCTCTGTCTTTGCCCTCTTCATCTTACTCACCAACAGAGCCATCCTACACACCACCATCCTATGCTGTCTGGCTACACTCTCACCTACCACTACTTTGCAGTCACTGATCTCCTTCAGATTACACCGTCTACACAAGATGTAGTCTACCTGTGTACTCCTACCTCCACTCTTATAAGTCACCCTATGCTCCTGCCTCTTCTGGAAGAAAGTATTCACTACAGCCATTTCCATCCTTTTTGCAAAGTCAACCACCATCTGTCCTTCTGCGTTCCTCTCCTGGATACCAAACCTCCCCATCACCTCCTCATCATCTGTTTCCTGCACCGTGTCCATTGAAGTCTGCACCGATGACAACTCTCTCACTTCTAGGGATGCTTTGCATCACTTCATCAAGGTCCAACCAGAATTTCTCCTTCTCCTCCAGCTCATATCCTACCTGTGGAGCATACCCACTAACAACATTGAACATCACACCTTCGATTTCTAGCTTAAGACTCATTACTCTATCTGATACTCTTTTAACCTCCAGAACATTCCTAACAAACTCCTCCTTCAAGATAACTCCTACTCCATTTCTCTTCCTATCTACACCATGATAGAACAACTTGAACCCTGCTCCTAAACTTCTAGCCTTGCTACCTTTCCACCTGGTCTCCTGGACACACAGTATGTCTACCTTCCTCCTCTGCATCATGTCAACCAACTCTCTACCTTTCCCTGTCATAGTTCCAACATTCAAAGTCCCTACTCTCAGTCCTAGACTCTTGCCGTTCCTTTTCTCTCTCTTCCTACGAACACACCTTCCTCCTCGCCTTCTTCGACTTCTTCGACGAACAGTAGTCCAATTTCCACCGGTACCCTGTACGTGAACAGCACCGATGGCGGTCGTTGTTAACCCGGGCCTCGACCGATCCGGTATGGAAGTCATTGATTCGATTCGCATGTTTGATTTGGCAAAGGTTTTACGTCGGATGCCCTTCCTGACACAACCCTCTGTATTTATCCGGGCTTGGGACCGGCACAATAAGGCACTGGCTTGTACCCCCTTGCGGCTACATTGATTCACCCTTTGGTATATAATTGGTATATAATGTAACTTATTATAGTAACTCTCACATATTAAACATATCTGTTGATGCAATGAAGGGATCGTTTGTCTTCAGATTCAAGCGTGAGACATTAAATTGTGAAAACAGAAGAGAGACACTCAGTTCTTCACAGCAGGTCTTCACAGCTCATTTTTAACAATGAAGACCAAAGTATCAATTCCAGCCACAGTCGGATTGTATGCCTCCAGGATCCTGATATATTTAACAATTTGATGAGATAATCACACAGAGGCGTTGCAGAACATTGTCTGTCCCTGATATTTTTCCCCTTGTGATATTATAAAAGAAACATGATGTGGCAAATGATTTAATACTCCTCAACCTTGACAATGGTCTGGTTTTTACCGACACTGGTTGTTCTCCACAACAGTGAAAATGAGAATAACATGAGAGTTAACATTGTGCAGGACAGTGTGTCCATTTCCCACTGTCAGAGCAGTGAAACAGAGACATGGATAAGCTGGTAAGAAAGAGAGGCAGAAGAACATGATCCCTGCAGTGGAGTACAATGTTATGAACAGGAGTGCAGAAGAAGACTGCAATATTAGGGAGCTAAACCGACTGGCCTACAGTTGACATTTCGCCCTGTGTCTGCAGGAATGCTTTAAGTGTAAAGGTGACCCTGATACAGTGTCAATTCACTACACCTGGTCGGCAGTAACCTTTAATTCATGCATTCATTCATTACTTCATTCATTCACTCATTCATCTTGGTTGTGAGGGTGCTGGAGCCAATCCCAGCTCACACTGGGCGAGGGCGGGGTACACCCTGGACAGGTCAACAGTCCATCAGTCACAGTCACCAGTGAGTGTCAATCACAGGGCCATACAGAGACAGACAGAGACCAACAACCACTCACACTCACACTCAAACCTATGGACAATTTAGAGTCACCAGTTAACCTAGACATGCATGTCTTTGGACGGCGGAGGAAACTGGAGAACCCAGAGGAAACCTACGCAGGCACGGGGAGAACATGCAAACTCTGCACAGAAAGGCCCCAGGGAACCGAACCTACGACCTTCTTATTGTGGGGCAACAGTGCTAACCACTAGGCCACCATGCTGCCCACAAAAATATTATGCAATAAAATACGCTTTAGTTTATTGACGTGACATAACTTTATAGATAATTTGGTAATTTCCATTTGAGCCCAGAGTACTGTCTGCAGGCCTCCATCTAAAGCCCAGCGTGAAAAATGTATGAAAAACAGTCACTGCTCAAATGATACAGGAAATAACTATAATGATTGACATAAGTGTGTTTGACATTATTTTCTTTCATCATGTTGGAGAAAAAAAATGTTCAGGGGCTTCATTGGTAAATAAATAACTAAAACCATAAATGAGGGTGATATGTCTGCACAGGAAACTGATACAATGGCACATCAGGTTAACATGCCAAGGTTTGACTGAATTGAATCAGTATTGTGTGATCTCACTCAGCACAGGCACTTACAGCTGGCATTCCACATATTACGGTGAGAATTTAAATGGATTCCTCTGTAGTTAATCAGCAGCTCACAGTCTGTGGGGCAGGGCTGTCCTGTTATGTTGCACGTTTCCCTAATGCACTTGCATTTTTCTCTTTTTGCAGTGCATGTCAATGTCAGCAGGTGAAACACATGATGAAGTGTTCGGGACCCTTTGTGAATGATTCACTACTTTTACACAACCTGTAGCCTCAGAATTTGCCTGCACTCAGAAAAAAACCCTCTTGATATCACAAATCCACATCTCAAGAGCGCGTTCAGTTTTTTTCAGACTCAGCTCTGTCTCAGTGTAGTATTTATCAAATGAAAATAGCTGTCACTGACAGACACTGGAAATACTGCTATGTTGAAATATTGATTTTCACAAGGCTGAGGAGGAACTAGCCTGAGAACAAACACAGCAGCATGTCAAGTTTGTCCTGTTACCATAAATCTTAGGCTTAGATCCCCCAAAAAGGCATATTTTTCCAAAACAGTGACACAATTGTGTCCAAAGCTGAATTTCATTTCCAGTCAATACTGGTTTATCTGTACTGAGATGGAAAAGCTGACCAGTTCCAGCCGAACTCAGAGCTACAAATGTTTCATATCAATTTTCATTAGTGACGGCTATTGTAATGTGATAACATTAGATGAGCTGCTGTTACCAATATTATCGATTTGTTCAGCAAATGTGGTTTTGTCATAATGCCGGTGTGGACGAATAGTTGGCATCTGATTTTTTTTTAATTTTATTTTGTTGGTTGTTGTGTCAGTGGGATAACAACTTTGGTCAGTTGTACTTTGAGTGTGGTTGTCAATGCTATGTAGGGGGGGTCTGAACGGAGACCTGGAGGGAGCTGCTGGTGGTCTAGTGAGTCAACAGGCGGCTGTTACAATCCTCCACAAAACCTTTAACACAACTCACTAGGGTTTATATAAATTTGTCAAAAATGTCACAATGGCCACTCAGCATATCCAATCCCAGTTTACTTGTACCTAAAAAACATGAATTACAAACCTAACTTACTTCACCTTCATGAATCTTTGTTCTAATAATAAAAGTTTTTGAGTTTTAGCCTTGACTAGTTTGCTGTTCCCAATTCCCTTTTCGTCAGTTGAAGGAGCTGCTAAGCATTGAGCCATAACGGTGTCATCAAGTTCAAGCATGTGACTCTGCACTAGGGACTGTGGTCAGAGCACCATCAGGCCACACACAGACAGACACACGCAGCAGTATGGCAGGGAGGCAGGTGGGCGCAGAAGATCCAGCACATTTGCAGATATTCACAAACTTGAACACGCATTTACAAACAAATGCACACAGGGTCACACTTCCCATCCACCCCCACAGATATAGTATCTGGCTGTGGTTGCAGGGCCCAGCAGGACTGGAATGTGAGCTATTGTTACAGCAGCCATTTATCAACAATAGACGATCACAAGCAGTTAGCACCACAATGCCTCTATGCTGGTCTGTGTAGAAGCCTTGGTGCTGCTGGCTGCTGCTATGTACTGCTGAGCTCATTTAACTACTTGGGAATCAGGTCGCTTGTGCAACTCATCAATTAATGATGCTTTTCCAACAATTACTTTAATGGCAATCACGTAATGACAGCACCAACGAAGCACCAGGGGTGTTGAATATTTGGATCCACAGTGGGAGCTTTGTGACTCCAACTGAATGTAGACTATATGATGGAGCTGAGTTGAATAAATATGACAAGTTGTCACTTAGATGCTTCTCCAAATTAATAGTTTTGGAAGGTCAGGAATCATTCACTTTATGTTCATTTGTGCATAATACACAACACAAACATGTACAAATTCACACACAAAAAACAGAAATTATGAAGTGTCTTGGGTTCAGAATCTCTTTGTTAGTTTAGTTAATGCTGGAATTGTGGGGTTATTTGGCTGTTAGCTACTTTTGTTTCTCCTCACTTATTAAATAATTTTTCTCCACTGAAGTTAACATGCTTACCAGTTAGCCCTGCTCTGGCTGGAAAATCTCATCACATTTTCATATTGAGTCTGATCTGCCCTGAACATTATAACATCTTGTAAGACTGCTCTAATCTTCCCCAAATTCAACACAAATGTTTAGACTCCTGCCTTGAACACTACTACATGCCAATACTGAGTGATACGCAAAACGCTGCCTACTGGACACAGGAAGTCAGCTGCATATCATAAATGATGTCTGATTTACATATAGGATAGATATTTATAGGCTGTCCTCTCCACATCCTATGACATAAGATTGGTGGATTTTGCCTTGTGCCACATAGTGGAAACTCATAATAGGACGTCCTTGTAACACTCACAGTGTCCACTCTGCCCCAAATTTTGCATACACGCTCAGACTCTCGCTGGAAATAAATAAAATGTGTCAATAATAAGTCAGACTCAGAGAGCCAGCCACTGGACACAGGAGGTCAGCCTTACTATGCGACTTACATGATAGCAAGCGTTGTGTGATTAACCTGATATTTACTTTATGTTTTCTCCATATAAAGTAAATATGCTACCAAATTATGAAAAATTACCACACCACAACACGTTATAGGTTTGAACGTGTTTGGGTGGGGGCTAATGAGGTGGGGGCTCTGAGTTGCAGAGGGCTTCGAGGGCTTGTTCATGAGATGAGCTGTTCATGGCTGCTTGTATCTTTAGTTGTAATTCTAAATTCATTCATTCATTCATTCATCTTCAACCGTTTCTGGGTCGTGGGGGGTGCTGGAGCCAGTCCCAGCTCACACTGGGTGAGGGCGGGGTACACCCTGGACAGGTCGCCAGTACATAGCAGGGCCGACACACAGAGACAGACAAAGACAAACAACCACTCACACTCAGACCTACGGACAATTTAGAGTCACCAATTAACCCAAACATGATGTCTTTGGACGGTGGGAGGAAAAAAGTCCTGAACCTGGAGACCTTGACTCTGGACCTCTGAAGCTGAACGGTGGTATCTGGACCAACAGCAGATCCTATAAGTTGTGATTTGGAGTCTCTGTGGATGAGACTTTTTTTTCTAGCACATCCCACAGAATCTCGACTTGATTCAGATCTGGGAAATAAAGTAAATATCCGTGTTCTGACAGTTTTCTATCAGAAAAAACATGGCCTTCTTCAGTTTGAGCTACAGTAGCTCTTCTGTTTGATCAGAGTGCATGGTCCAGCCTCCATTCTGCATGAACATCACTGAGCCTTGATCCATGGCCCTGTGATCCAGTGATTTTCCTTTCTTGGACCGCTTTTGGTAGGTGCTGCCCCCTGCAGACCAGGAATATCCCACAGAGCTACAGCGTTGGAAATGATCTGACCAAGTAGTACTGTCAGTCACTGTAGGTTGTCCTGTTCAGACATAGATTGTTATTTGGAGTCCAACACAATATATAGAACATGAATAGATTCTAGAGGAATCAGGAGTTTTTGTTCCATTTGCGTCACGATGAGGAAGAGCCCATGGTGACAAAGGGCAAATATTGAGGAACAGCTGCCTCCAACTCAGCAGCAGCAGGTTTGCTGGTGCTCACCAGTGTCCCACAAGGCACAGTATTAGGAAGTGACTCTATATTTGCTGGAAGGGAACTGGAAAGCAGTTGTCAGTGGGGATTTCTTTTAACCTAGATTGTTCAACAATCAAGAGCACTGGCCTGTAAAAAAGAACTTGTTATTATTATCAGATGTGATACTGATGCTTGGGCTCGGGCTGAATCAGTATCAGAGCAGATAAAACATAGGTGCATCATGGACAATATATAACAAAGACAAAAAGTAAAGCTTCTTATATTTTTTAACTGTCAGGTTTTACACTGTATTTCAGAAACAGAGCAGACAAACAAAACAGGCTTGGTGCTGAGTGTGTCAGGTTCACAGACAGATTGGTCGGAAAGTTCAATGTCCTTTAATTCAGTCCAAAATTCAGTACACAGGAGGACAAACAATGAAAAACCGGTGGCAGAATCACTGGGCAAAACTCAAAGTCCGAAATGTGGGAGATGACTGCTGGAGTGCTCACATTGAGTTGAGCTGTAGGTAGGAGGTAAGATGAACACACCTCACATACCCACAGGGGACAGGAGACAAGTTGTAAAACTGGTGGGAAGTTTAACAGGACACTGGGAATGACAGCAGACCAGATACAGAAATTGACACACCAAGACTTAAACTAGCAAAACAGCTATATAATTTGAAGTACACTGACAGCGAAGATAGCATGTTCATTGCCAAAAGTTATCTTGTCATTTCCTGTTTGTCCTGTAGTGTGCAAATACAAATAATGACTCATGGTAAGAAAAGAGAGAACTGCTGCTTTCATTAACATTCAAAGAGAATATAATGATATTTCAAACTAGGAACCTGACCCACCTGCAAAGTAAAAAAAATACTCTTCTGTGGAAAAAAGCACAAAGAGTTTCCCCTTTATTCATGAAAACCTACTGAGTAAAGAGATGACACAGAGGAGAGCAGGTGGAAAGTGAGACAGAGACTGACAGAAAAACAGAATAACAGAGAGGTGGCCTATAGCAAACAGGAATATAAAAATGGATCATTCATGTTTTCAACATCTATACTTGACTGTCCACTTAAAGATAATAAAACAAAGAGGATGTGACTCATGTGGACACAAGTATTAAAACAGTTACAGCCACACACACACCCCTTTCTGTTTATGAGTCACAAAGCACTTGTGAAAGTAAAGCACTGTTTGACAAACCAATCCCACATTGAACCATGTGAAACGACAAAAGCAGTGAGTTACACGATGGGATTATTTACCTGGGGTGCTTTTGTTTTTCAGTGTGTGAGTGTGTATTTGTGTGTTTGTGTATGTGGAATGGGTGGGGTGTGAGAAGTAAAAGAATGAAAGTAGAGAGAAGGTGTGGCACATTTTTTGGCAATTTGGATACTTGCCACATTCAGGTCAATGTTTTGTTTGCGCAGTTACTTCGATTTCACAAACACACACACACACACACATGCACACGCATACACAACAAATTTGCACACACAGCTCCACCTGCAGATCCACTTGCAGGATGAACTGGATTTTCAGGGACTTTGATGATCTTAAAGAGGTTTGAGTGGATTTCCTTCGTATTGTCTCTTGTGGCACCAGTTATGCCCATATAATCATAAAAGTTGACATAAGCTGGTGGAAGAAGTCACTATTAAAGCTTTTATATCCTGTTTTTCATGAATCACAAAAAGTGGTAAACCCAGACGGGATGTGCTTCTTGTTCAATGCATTGAGACTTTTGAAGTTGATGGTATTGAACAGGTGTGAACCACTCACTTCTGTGTGTCCCTGGAAATACGATCATCTACTGTTGTCTGTGTGGAGCATCATAGCATGAAGAAGAATTGAGTGTGTTTTTGGGGTCTGTTGGCAAAGCCTGCTGCAGAAAGCTACAGAACACAGATTTCTCAGGGCCACCATAGGTAAAATAACAATAACAGAAAGTAACTTGTAAACCTTTGTACAGTAGATAGAAGAAAGAAGAAAATACTCTAATGGCTATATTCTTCAACCTCATGGAACACTTTGCAGCTGGGGATCATTGGGTTGTCCAGTAGTCTGAAGGTCACTGGTTTGATCTCCTTCACACCTTGAGTCCTTGGGCAAAATATTGAACCCCAAATTACCATCTACTCTTTGGAAACATTTTGGACTAACCCCAATTGTATCACTCTCAATTTAGCCAAAAGGTAACTATATTTTCACTGAAAACATTAACATGTCAAAAAGTAAACCTATGCTGACACTATAACAATTATAATACATATAGAAAGAACATGTCCAAGAAAACCATGTGTGTGTTGGGTAAGGCAGAATGGGATTTAAATTGCACTGAGGTTACCTATTACTTAATGTGTATGCTGCCACGACACAGCTGTCTGCAAACTGACATCTCAGGTGATATTTCCTCTGTTCTTTAATGAATTCAGTGGATGCACAGCAAACTATTTCATTTCTGATGCAGTGGACCAGGTCCACCTCTGCAGGTTCTTTTCTGTCTTCTAATGGGAGGTCCTGGCGAAATCCCTCTTCATTAAGTGTGCACCAAATGACAGAACCCTATTTGTATTATATGAACCCAGCAACCTGAATAAAAGGTTATCAGTGATATACCACCGTAACTGGCAGCTACAGCAGCATTCTGGGTGTGACTCCAGCAGTAATAGCCTGACAGAGTTGGCAGAACGCTTGGTGTGTGTGGACTGATATTACCAGAGAATGCAGCAGTGGAATATTGCTACTTGTATGTATGAACTGCAGTGTGTGCACACGAGATATTAAGCCTATTTGTGTATGCATATGTAAAGCACACATTCATTTGTGTATGCTATTTTGATGCTTCAGTTAAATTCCTGGACAAAACCTAACCATGGAAGAGCAGGAGCAATAAAGACAGCATGAAATTTCAAAATTATGCAAAAAAGGAAAAATAGAAAGAGGAGAATGGATGTCAACAAGCTGGAAGGAATAAATAAATGCATTCATGGCCACATATTAGAATAATATGAGTAATTCTAATAACTTCCTTTCATATGTGGAAGTGGACTTAATGTCTGATGTAAAATGTGGTTTGATGCGAAACAGTGTTTCAGAACAGTTGGCACGCAATTGGCAGATGTCTCACATCACATGAACTAATGGAGATATGAAAATACTTTCTACAAAGTGACACTCACATAAGCATGTCTAAAGCTAGAATTATTCTGGTGTTTTGTAACCTGAGTCTCAGTTTTATAGTTTTGGCAACCGTCCCATCACTCAGGGTGTGTTACCTTCTTGGACTCCTCCTTCTATCTTTGCACAGCATGTGGTGAGTAAAGGCTTGTCATGGGATGATAGGAGATATGGCTTCAAGTGCAGCTCTGTTTTTTTTTTCTTGAATACCAGTCATTGAAAAAGTTTGCCCAAAGGCCATAGTCACATTTCACTATGTCATCATTAAACAAACAAATCTCAAAGTCCCCAACCAGGTTGCCACTTTGTGAAGGCGCTTTTTCGTCAAATCAAATCAAATCAAATCAAATCAGATTTATTTGTATAGCGCCAAATCATAACAAAGTTACATCAAGGCACTTTATATATAGAGCAGGTCTAGACCAAACAGTGTATAAAATTATTTAAAGAGACCCAACAGATCCCCAGATGAGCAAGCACTCGGCGACAGTGGCAAGGAAAAACTTCCTTTAAGAGGCAGAAACCTCGGGCAGAACCAGGCTCAGGGGGGGCGGCCATCTGCCTCAACTGGTTGGGTTGAGAGAGGGAGAGAGAGAGAGAGAGAGGCACGGGGGGGGGGCAAAGTTGGGTAGAGTAGGGAGAGAAAGAGAGCAGGAGGAGGGGATATTCAAACAGGTGTAGGCAGGAACATGATGCTGCATGAAGTTCATAGAAATGATGCTGTATGGAATTCATGAAGATGTGGGAGCAGCAGGCATTGCAGGAACATGGGGTAGCGATGATTCATCACCTGCAGGATGAGGACAGGGAGACAGAGGAGAGGAACTGGGAGAGACACAGACTTTGGGAAAACATGGTTAGTAAATGAGAGAGTAAATGAGAAAAGAGAAAAAAAAGAAGAAAAAAAAAGAAACTGGGATTTCGGAGAAGCATGGTTTTTGGTATGTCGGCGCATGCAAGGGGGAGAGAGAGAGGGAGAGGGAAGAGGGAGAGAGGGAGAGGGAGAGGGAAAGAGAGGGGAGAGGAAGAGGGAGAGAAAGAGAGAGAGAGAAGGGAGAGGGAGAGGGAGAGAGAGAGAGAGACAGAGAGAGAGAGGTGCTCAGTCCTTCCCCCAGCAGACTAGGCCTATAGCAGCATAGCTAAAGAGTAAATGAACTTTAACTTTTTAACTATCGTGGTGCTTCGCTCACTAACACAATAACATGCTCTTTAAACTCTAAACTTTCTGAACTAGAAAGGCACTAAGTAGAGTACATATATCAGCCAATGTGGAATATTAGATTTCTCCCTTTAACCAACACCAAAATGTAATGGTTTGTACCTTGGTCCCCTGCCCGGTGCGTCACCAAGTTTTCTGAAGATTACTTTTAATGCTTGCATTAGACAGCTGAGGCTCATGGGGATGTCATTGCTTTCACAAATATGTATTCATAAGTAAAAAAAGATTTACCTTTTTGTGGTGCTGGATGAATGTTTCTGGCTGGTGACTATGATGCCAATAGAAATACTAAAATGGTGAAATGTTGTTGCTGGAGCAAAGGTCAGAGAACCATCAAGGTCGCTTCATCTGCCAGGAACAACGTCTGCACTGAATTTATTGGCCTCTTACAGCTGTTATATTTACTATATTTTCGTCTGAAAAGAAGTGGTGGATCAACCAACCAACTGACAAGGTTGCTAACATCCCTGGAGCCCTTCATTTATTATGCATAATTCCAAAGATTTAAATAAGCACATGGGGCAATAAATTTATGACATATATATTTTGCTGTAATAGTGCCATTAGACAGCATAGCTTTCATCAATGGGCACAGAGGCTTCAGAGGTAGCTGAGCTGGAAATTCTGAGAACGTGAAGAGATGGTTGCCAGGGTGTACCGTGTCTTTACTGCTCATTACGGCATCAAAGCACAGATGCAAGTTGTCTCATGACACAAACTGTTCCATCTACGATTGAGTAACAGTAAAATTTATAATGTTGGCAGTGCAGAGTGTCAGTATGAGTGTTAATGGTTCAAGGCCACATAATAAATGAGTGAAGATGGAGAATAAGCTGATGTTTGGTGTCACTGTTGGAAACACAAAATGTGTCTCCGTCTCTCTGAGGTGGGTGCATTGTTTTACAGCTCAGCACCGAGTATTACACACATTACTGTCTTCAGTGAAGGCTTGTGATGATCCTATGACTAATAATGTAGGCAGTGATTAGTTCATATAAATCATTAGGAAGCTCTACTGAATATGCTGGCCTCGCTGCAATGGCTCATCTGTATATTCTCAGCAAACAGTACGAAATGTTTCCAAGCTACACTGTCACTCAATCACTATCAACATGTCCTGGAGGGGTTTGTTTACACGGAAGTCACCCCTCCACTCATAACCCCTACCCTTCATGTGACTTCATCCCCCTCTTTCTGTAGAAGCCCCAGTCTGCTCTTATCTCACCCTCCCACTTCCACTGAAACCAACGCCTCACGCCTGCACAGAGCCACGCAAATGCGTGTAATCGCTCCTGTGTGCACACGTGCACACAAGCTTATACTTCACTGCATACATGTTTCTTTGTGTATTTAAGGGCCTGCATGTATGTGTATGTGTGTGTGTGTGTACAAAAGAAGGGGTGTTGGGGTGACTAATACCGCACATCCTTGTCTGCTTGTTTAGTAGTTTTCCTGAAAGACCACAGCAGTTACAGTGACACCACCATGGTTATTCCACTAGTGTGTTTGCTAAATCGAAAGTGATGAGCCTCTTCCTGTGCCCTGGTGCCAATTTTTTTTTGATTAAGCAGTCGCACAGGCTGCATTTATAATGCATAAGTTATAAAAAACCCATTTAGATCGAGGAACGTTAACAAAGGCCAGCCACAGGCTTTTCCCTCTGCTTTTGCAAAGAACAGGGTGATTTTGCTCCATGACTTATGGCTCAAATATTCTTTTTTCTCATTAGAAAAACATGAGCTATGTGCATGTATTGTAAACAGACGTAAGCAGAGGGGTGAGGAATAATTTCACAAGTGCTTTGGAAAATGTTTCTATTTAGAGTTGAAGAAACATTTACAAGATAATGTAGATTTAATATGGGATAATCAGGCTGCAACTGATGTATTTTTGCACATAAAATATAATTCTGTCAAATATAGATGCTGTGTGTAGTAAACTCTCAGCATACTGCCCTCACAATTTAGTAATGCATGGGTAAGGATACTGACATTGATGTTTATTTATAATTGTAACATCAGGTCTCACACTTTTCTGCATGCTTCTCAAAAAACTCCTCACCAATATGAATGATGGCTTAATTCCAGGGCCCTGAACCATGCCTATTGTTCTTTCCCACAGAAGACATTTTCATGCATCACATAAGTTAAAATAATTCATCTAATGATAGGACATTTGGTTTCCCCAGTGTAACAAAATGCAAAATACAGAGACCCTGGTGATAGCTGGAACAGACCCTTCAGATGTTAATTTACTTTCTCACCTTCAGAGATATCTACTCGTAAAAGTGCGTTTCGCAATTGCATTGAATGTCAGCACTGGCATAAATGTGGAGGTGACCAAGACTCAGTCATGAATATACGCGTGAGGGAAAAGGAACTGTTTGATGACCATGCGTCTCCATCTATGTTAGCGGCTCTGAGTCTATGTCCTTGCTAATATATCATTTTAAAATTGCATTGATCAAAAACAATCTCCCTCCAAATGGCCATTTCTGCATCATGCCAAGTGTGCACATGCTGCTGGAAACAGGAAGCAGATTGATAATATTGCCAGTGTTTCCTGTGGCCTTAAGTAGGTAGTCATGACAGTAAGACCTAATCAGGTTATATAGGTGGATGTCCGCATCATCTGGACTGCAATGTACCCTTTAAGTTTTCAAACTGAAGGCTCAATGTGTTTCTAAATGTCTCTGGATCTCAAACAATAATGAAAAGTATCAAGTTCGGTGTGAATGCAACCTGAGGCCATACTGAGCACAGCAGTACTCTGAGCTAAATGCTAACATTAGCTTACAAAGATGTTCCAAATGATGATGTTAACATCCCGCACAGGCTAGCTTGGAAATTTATGAAGAATGTTCATATTTATGTTTATTTTTTTGATAGCAGCCTAAATTTAACCTGTAGGACGCACAACAGACACACTGTTAATTTTTCTGTCTGTTCTGCAGTCACTTTATCGACGACCACAGTCTATAAACGCTGATATAGGTTCCAGGCCAATGCTAAAGAGCCTGAAACCTTCATTGTTTCTAATGAATATGAGGGGGTGACTCCACTGGTTGTTAAATAGAAGTCAGATTTTGTTCAAGTCTATGGGAAAATGTAACTACTTCTTCCTTGATTTTTCATTTTCATGTTACCCTGTTGTATGAAAAGTGCAATGCATTGTAAAAAAAACAAAAAAAAAAACCCAAAACTGACTGATTGATTAAAGAGGTGTAAAAGTGCTTAATAGTCATGAAAAAATTTTTTTTTACTAACCCGAACTCATCAGTTCAAACATCCAGACAACTGACCTCTATCCTGCCTTAATGTTGTATGGGGAGGACACAGATGAAATTCATTCAGCCTTTCGAATCCCAGTACTCCCAACTCCTCAGACCTGGCAAATTGCTAAACAATGATGTCAGTGCATTCTTCAGGCTTCAAAGACATTCTGCAGGCAGCACCGCAGAGCCTGAAAGGATTTCTCACAACATGACAGCCAAAGTCCATCAAATCCAAGTTCACTTGCTGTCTTCCCTCGATGTTATCTATATATGACAAGAGACTCACATACTGCACTCTACAAACATGATGCTAATACTTTTATTTGTGCTGTGACTACTGCAAGTTTGTTGTGTGTGCTTTCTCACTGTGTTTTTGTAAGTAGAGTGCAAACAAGTGAGCATTTATACATTCTCATTACATCAACAATGAGCAATAGTAAGTTGGGTAAAACTGCCTGATGGGAAATGACACTTTGAAAGTTCTCTCTTGAAAAATCACAGCTAGAGTATCACTGTGCGCTTTGTCTCAGTCTAACAAAACCTACACCTGTTTAGTTGTAGTGAGGTGAAGCTAAGAAGGTAAAAATCCGGTCACTGAGGACATGACAGTTTGGCTCGAAGGCAGCACGTGTATCAGGTGATTTATTTCCCTTTGCCTTAAATTGCTGGTTTTTAATGTTTATCGCTGTAAATAATTACCACGTTGATGTAGCACAGATGTTTAGGGGTTCAAATGCAGACCATGGACTGCAGCATACCTGGTCTGAATCCAGTCTGAGCACATTTTTTCCCTTTAAAAGTTTTATTCTGATCACATTATTTCCTGTCAACCTTGTACTGCGCAAATTAATAAATAAAAATAACCAAGATTTATCACTTTTTTAGATGCAACATACAACATGCCAACATGCTCTCAAAAATTTCCCACTGTACTTAGTTGGTTATGGCAGCAACAAATTAAACATATATCCTCTCTGTCTTTGTCTTTGTTGTCAGCTTCTCAATTCATTCTTCATACTAGCTGCCGTAGAAGGAGAAGAGAAAACATGTTGATGTTGAGGCTTGAAGTGCTGATAAGCTGACAGTGCACATCGCTGGTTGGCTACGTTGTTCGGTGTCATCCATCAAAGTGAGCTGGTTTTCTGACATCCCTCTATTGTCTGAAAAAGTGAATAAAAAGTGGATTGACTTGTTTGGTGCTGAAGCTCATGTGAATGTACGCCCCTGAGAAACAGCATTTCTGGTTGTATGCCATTTGCAGGATCTGATCTACCCTCCTGTGACTTTCTGGATTTCTTATTTTGTTTTCATTTTCAACATAACTCACTTCTTGTGTTCATGGTTGTGTATAAAACGGAAACAATGTTTTTGTTTTCTATTTTTCACTCAAATGGTTGTTAAAAGATGGCAGATTGTATTGAAGTCTATGTGAAAATGTCCCTCCTTCTCCCTTGCTTTATGAGCTCAGTAAATGTTTTCCTGGTGAGTCTCTAGTTTCGAGTCTTCAAAACAACATGATGTTTTTTAAATGATGGTTCGATTTAGAGTAGAGTTACCACTCAATCAGGATAGAATCCATTTATATGGTTCTGTGGAAACTAACTCCGGAATTATGTTCAGTCCCATGAGCGACCTTGGTAACTGTTGACACTAGCAGTGAGTCCGGAGGTTTTGTAGTGGAGAACCCTCAATAACTGGATTGAAGGAACTTTGCAGTAGTTCATCCTGCAAATGGCAATTAAGATGCACAGGCTAATTTCACAAGGCTCCATTCAACCAGAGTAAAGTTTGGGCACTTGGTGCTGGACAGAGTTACAGACATGTTGCTACAGGTCACATTCTTTCCATGAAGATGCAGCATCTCCAGGGCAGCCAGTCTGTTTTATGGCCATGTCTGGCTTATGCTGCAGTCCTGCTCCATCTCACCCTCACTTATGCCTCAATGACTCAGTGCACAGCTGATCCAAACACACACACACACACACACACACATACAACAACCCATTGACCTCCTTATTTTTTACTGTACAGCTGATATTTTCTCTCCCTCCAGCACACACACACATACACACCCAAGTGCACACTCACTGACCCCAGGCAGCTGATTCCCTTTGTCCGTTCCCAATACTGTAGTGAGGTGATGAAAGCAGCTTTAGATCTAGAGTCCAGACTCTGACCAAGATTCTTCTGAATTACTGCTCAGATGTTTTGATTCCATGGAAGCCCTGTTATTTAGTTGAACTGTTCACAGTGACAGCAGATAAAGGAGAGTTATGAAAGCAGCCCAGCAGACACTGACTGTATTTGGCTGCTTCTTGGACTGTTTTGACCAGTTCCCATCAAGTTTCCCACTCATAGTGATACTGAAGCTACAAATCAATCAGTTCTTACTTTCACTGTGACTCTCCTTCCCTGATGGATTAGATTAGCTGAGATGACATCAGCTAGACACACACACACACACAGACACCCTTGCACACACACCCTTGACTCATAAAAAACAATAAATGAGTCCATGGAAAGCTAATAGAATATATAAACAAAGTTCATCTGTGCTACATTAGTGCTGCAGTCTTTTTTTTTTCATGTCATTTTGTCCTGATGCAGACAGTGCAGCAGGAGCAAGCACAGAAAAGCCTTTGCTTTTGCCCTTATGATATAATAAGCTAAATTAGCAATTTTTTTCATAGTTGTGTTAAAACTGTAGTTGTATTACAACTTGACTAGTTGACAATATGATTTCAGACATGGTGAATTTCCACGATGATATTTAACCACAAACAGCCATGCCATCTATCGCATTAATGCTTTAATATCAGCTCTTTTGGATGAAGCACAGGAACTGTTCCCTCAGATGAACCTCGCTGTGGGTTTCTCTGGTCTTTTTTCTCAAGCTTACTAAAGCGGCTCAGTGGTTTTCTGCTTGCTCGCTCTCTGCCTCTCTGCATCTCCTTTGCTCCTCTGCGTTGTCCCTAAATGACTCTGTCTCCATCTGCTCTCACGTCTTGTATTGTTTATACATTTGTTCACAGTTCTCTCTTTCTCTTCCTGTCATCTTCTACCATCATCATCTGCATGCCTTCCTCGTGTCATACAGTGGGCATTTCTCTCTGTTTTGGTTAAGGCTTTATTCAGGCTTTCATTATGTTACCTCCTTATTCCTAAACCCCCTTTTATTTGTACATGTTAGCTTGAAATGAATTTAAGTGATGTGGATTTAAACATTGTTGTTTGTGGAAAACTACAAGCATATTATTGGCCTGTTCATGGTTACATTGGAGTTTTACGGATGCAATTCATTTTAAGACCTGTATAATTCATGACTGACTCCGCCTTCGAGAATCATGCGACTATGAAACAACACAGGAACCTGTGTATTAAAGCAACAATACACAGGTTGCGCAAAAAAGTTGAAAATCAACAAGAATTGAGGTTCTTATATGCCAGAGATGCAGATGGTTTCCTCTGCAGACAGTGAGTATTGTATTGCTGCATGTTGTGAAGTTTCGACTATAATGTTTTCTGACTCCCAAATGAGCTCTGAGCTTTGGGGCCTCATGATTATGAGTGTGTGTGTGGCTGCGTCCGCTCTCTGACACACAGTTATTCCCACACACATGCAAAAAAACATACTGTAACAAACATCCCAAAATATGTTTTTTTCCACTTTTTGATACAAAAAAAAAAAATGATATAAAATTGTGGATGATACACGATGCAATAATGATGGCAAATGCAAGTCCTGATCTGATGTACCAGCGTTTCCATGGCACCCACTGTTGTCCTGCTGGTTCCTGGAAGAGGAGAGGGTACTAGTGGGACCAGAGCCAGTGTGGCAGCAGTACAGCATCAGGAACCACAGCAACAGATTCCCTGAGCAGATTTAGCTCCCGCTCAGAGCCAGAGCCATTGAAAGCGAGAGTTTGGCTCCTCTATGAGCTGAACTTGATTTTCCAGCACATGGTTTAGGGTAAAAGCTTCTCCGTTCGAGGAGCATGGGAGACTTATTTTTACATGGTTAATCTTACTAATAAAGACGTGCTCAAAAGATCCCACGATGAGCCCATACAAAGAAACATAAATCACAACAATGGCGTTAAGTGGAGTGGCTGCAACCTTTTAGCCATCAAGAAAGTGACATTACATGTTTAAGATGTTCTTTTAATGTGAAGACTGCAAAAAAACAGGCCTACTCATGTTTCAAATCTTGCTTCTGTTATATGAACATTGCTTCGATGTGACTGGTCTGCTGCAACTCCTTCCTTAGAAGCCTATGCACACATGACCATTTGCTGTGCATGCATGATCTAAAGCTGATCAAAACAGGTAGCACTTCATTAGCTGCACCAAATAACACCAAACAGGGAAGAGTAAACACAATTGTTGTATTAACCCTATTAAACTCACAGAAATATATAAGTTTCCACAAATCCCAGAGCGATTTGTTCATATTGGAAACATTTTGTTTTCTTTTCCTTTTCCTCTTCTCCAGTCTGACTCTTTGACTTGAGCTTTGCTGTTCTACTTCTGTGTGTTTATCTATGATTTTCATCCTCACTTCAAATCAGCTCTGGAACTTTCTGTCTTTAACTTTCCTTTGGTCACTGTGGTTTACTCGGTTTTTTATCTCTAATTCACTTTAATTACTGAGCGAAATATAGAAGTTTCTGAGGTTGTGCTGATTCTGCATATTTGGACAAAAATTTAAACTTTAAAGGTAAAAATTAAAAAAGCCCAATGACAAATGTGTTTTGTTGTACTCACGGGTAGTCAAAGTTGACCCAGTCAGGGTGTAAATTGCTGTCCACATCCTTGTTTTTGCAGCGCCAAGTCAGGGGTTGTGTGTACAGCAGTAGAGCAAGAGGAAAAGCAATGAATTGTTGGAACATAAATGTCATGGAGTGGATGAAGTTGTAGGATGTGTTCATATTGTAGGTTCTACTTTTGTTTGCACTTTTCTTGACCCATTTAGGGACATGTTGTTGGAACCAAACTTTGCCCCACAAAACAGTGTTTCCCTCCTACACACTGTATGATCTATTTGGGGTTGAGTACTTTTCTTTTTCCAACAAAATGAAGGAAACAGCTGAGTTGTGACAGCTCTGAAATTCTCAGGCCACAGGCATTCACAAGAAACTTCACCTGCACCAACTGCTCTTCAGATGAGAGAAGAAAAACACCTTTATCTACCTCCAGGTGATTTAAATATACATGTGGGTTGTTTTAGTTTGAACAAAGAACAGTGAAACTCTCCTGATACTGAAAATTGCTACAACAAGTAAAGCATAAGTGTTTTATTATGTGCCATGGTTTGTCATCTACTTCGCTGGATTTCCCCAAACATCAGTGATAATGTCAAAGAGCTGACACATAATGAAAATGGGTGTTAATCATAACAAAAAAACAAAAAACAAAACTGTCTTCAGCACATCTCTGCTACAAACAGAGAACAGATAGGAGAAATTAGTGAGAAATGATGAGCCAATAGTTTACAGAGTCGGTTCACATAAGGTCAACATCAAAGATCTCTTCTGCATATCTGAGCTGCTCTTAAAAATGTTATCACTCCTAATTATTGGATTTTCAGTGTTTTATCCTCTCTCACTTGCTTATGCACCTCATTTGTCTTTCTTTTTTCATCTTCCTCATCCCCCACCTAACCCCTCCTGCTGTTCTCCTCTCCCTCAACTCAAGCTTCGCTCGCTAAGTTTAGATGCATCCATTCAGCTCGGACCAAGGATCAATTCATCTCAGCTTCTCGATCAGCTTGTCACATCAGTTATTCAATCAGTCAGAGAACAAACAAGCAGCCCGCCGAGGCGGTCACACAGCCGTCCAATTGGCCAGTTAGCAGGCAGGAAACAAGGATGTTATCCCCTATGTTTTTTCCCACTCGTTAGATAGTAATTAAACACATAATGGTGCTTTCCGCAGCACATTTTAGTGTGTGTAAACCTCCAGACAAGACAATAAACTAATACTCTCTATTTAATGCTGCTCCCAATGTAAATAATTGTCTGAACCTGCGACAATAAAGAAAGGTCCAAATTTAGAAACATTACCTGAAGCTTCAGTCAAAGAGCTGACAAAAAAATGAAAAGGTCTTACAAAGGAGTCACCTGCCACTATTTTTATTATGCATTACTTCCAAAATAGTCCAAATTCAGAGTCCAAGTCATCAGTGTTCAAGTCCGAGCTAATTCAAGATGCCTACTACAATGCCTTTAAAGTCGAACAATGAATTTTATCAATCACAACAGTAACTGTTTTGGGAAATGCATGTCTGGGGACACATGGACAATAGTGCACTAATGAAAGGCTGAGCACTAATGTCTCTTCTAACAACTGTTCTGTAAATGTGCAGTGTTTATGATGTGAGTGTTTCATCTGTCCAGGTGTGGCTCACACCAACCCAAACACAGTTTAGCCTCTGAATAAGTCAGTGATTCAGTAATCCGGCCATCCAGTCAGACATGTGGACATGTGGAAAGATCAGTCAGGGACTTAACCAATTACCCCTGAGTTCAGTGAGAGTATTACCTCACTGGCCATTCAACCCGTCAGTCCTTTTAGTTAGAGTGTCAGTTCACTGTGGATCTGGTCTGACCCTCAGCCTCCAGAGACACCAGTGGAGACATGCTCTCTGCCTAGACCACCTGAAGACATCAGGCACACACAAACACACATACAAACTGGCACACAGCTGTTAGTTTTGGACAGATGTGGAGGGCAGGGGAGATGGAGTTGTTTTCCAGCTCCTCCCTGCCTGTGATTCAGACGGAGAGCCGGGGAGGGAAGGGTGAGGTATTGTCTCGTGGTTGCAGAATGAACTCATTCCCCCACATGAAAACACTCACAGATAGAAAGACAGAGGGAGAGGAGGAGACACAGAGGAGTGAGATGGATGTAGGTCAGGATGATGTGACACACAGGGCCAGACGTGGTTTTTCAGGCAGACTTTAAAAACCACCAGCAGTGATGGAAACAATGTGTTGCTACTTGGTCTCTAAACCACAAAAATCTTTCCTACAAAGCTTTGAAGCAAACAGGCTGTTGGTGACTATGCCTGAGAAATATGCTAGGGCGGGAGTGGCTGAAAACAGCTGTGCCACTTGTTATTCTCCATTAGGTACAAGATTCAGACACTTTCAGTTGCAGCTCATTAAAATAAATAAATCAAGAGTGCAGCGATGGCACCTTGCATTGTTTTGAATTCTTTTTTGATGAAACAGAAATTGCCATCTGGAATGAAGAGAGCTTGTTCTTGAAAGACTCCTCAGAGATGTGAAAGGACAGCAGTTACACAGAGGAAGATAAGCATTGAGAACATTTGAGAAGCTTTGCAGGCTTCACTTCCTGAGCTGCTTTCTATTTTCCTTTGGCCCGTTTGGAGACAGATTACAGTGGACACTGTCCAGGACCACATGGCATGTTTGGTGACCTGTCGTGAGAGGAAAAAAGCCAAGTTGTTTGTGATTCTCTTTTAATTCGAAGGGACATTTGGGTTTGTGTTGGTGCTGTCTACATGAAAGCGATTCCTCTCACGGCACTGCAGGGTCAAAACCATCTGCCACATGGGAAACATGATGAGGCAAAAAAGGATTTAACCCCAAAACACCTCAAATTTATGGACTTGTGAACTATTTCACAATTCACTACGAAGACAATTTCATAACCTGGGGTCACTCTGAGATGGAGAGCATGCGGGGGATTATCATGGCTCCACTTTGCTACATGTTTCATTGCTTTTAATAATCTAACGAAGCAGACAATAGCAGCAGTGCAGCCGATAAAACAAAGAGACATTTGCTCACTGTCCTGAATCTTCAAAGGAGTCGGATTATGATTCTGGTCTCTAAACCAAAAAAATCCTGTTACACTTGTGTGTAACTATCAAGTACACACAAGTTGTGATTGCAGGCCATGGGTGAGGCCTTAGTAAAGCCGGGTGGTGTGCGTTCAGGCATCAGGAAGTATAAAGTAGATTCAAGATTCGTTATTATCATTCTACAAAAACACACAACAACAATTACCAATTACAATAAATGCAAAACATAATCTGAAATTCTAAATGTTTAATTGCTTAAAGAACATGATTTGACAGTATTTTAATCAATGCCACACAATTGTGCAAACACAGATCCCCGTGAAATGACATTCATTGAAAACCTGGACACGGAATTATACATGGAATCCATTTTTATTATTAGGTCTCATCTCCTGCTATGTGGAAATAACAAACTGACACAGAGATCTATGCTTGGATATCACCCTCAGATCGGGTACGAATGTGACTGTACTCCCCCTCATATTGAGCTTATTGTTTGTATCTGTGAGGGTGGATCTCCCTCCCTTACAGATACACTTATCTCGCGGCTGATGCCAAAACTCCACATCTATCTGATGACTTCATTAAGGGGGTGTATCAGCCGGGACATGCACTGGTTTCCTCCAGACATAACTCTTTCACCTTTGTATAGATCTGTCCTGATGAGGCAGAGGACTATTAAAAGGCAGATCAGGGGAAAATGCATTTTCAAGGTGAAGTCAATACAAAGAGGGGATTAAAAAAGGAAGCAGTGGCTGGAATAAATAAGACTGAACTAAGTTATAAGGACAAGATGAAGGCTGAGCCTTAAGAGAACCTGGAAGGCAATGGCAATGAAAGCTATGATATGATCACAGAGAAAAGAGGAGTCACTAGGAATGGTTTTAATTAAAATATAGATACCTGACATAAGAACAGAAAGTACGGCAACTCAATGATGACATGTTGAGAAAATGATATATTTCCTAACCTTCTCACTGACTCTTGTATTTGAAGGGCCTGTATATTTTCACAAGACACAAACAAAGAATTGTCTGCATTCCTTGGATTGAATCAAAATCCAAAACTGAAGTGAAGTCATTCCCCATAGACTCCCATGTTAAAGTTAACAGCCTGATCCAAAAAAATCTCTTCTGGTCTTTGGAGCTAATTTCCTCCCACATGTAGGGGGAGGTTGAATTTTTATTGAGCCTTACAGTCCTTTTACAGCTTTACAACTTTACATGTTTACATTTTATTAAGAGCATGCACAAACCAGTGTACACCTAATCCACAGATGCACACGTCTGGCCATTTTTGGATTAGCCAAGAATTTCTCACTTGTCCACTTGTCACCATTAAAGAGGGGTATCAAGGCAGGCTATCTTTATACAGACAACATAAAAAAAAAAACCCGAAACACACACAACAGGGAGCATAAAGACAACGCCCCCACACCCTTTACCTCCTGGGCCTGCACCATTAAAACTACATGAGTAATGAAACCATCATTGACAAGCCTTTGCATAGATCCACCACTACAAATGGGACAAAATAGGTCCCAGCGATGAATGAATGAAAAGTAGATTAGGTTCATTTGTATGTAAAATGGATGAGCATGGCAAGTTTAAATACTATTTATACTCTGGCACTGACGGCAGAGGCCTCTGGGCCTCATTAGCTGGCTACAGATAGTCTGCATTAATCCCAGGTAATCCTGTCTCCACCTGGCCCTGACCTTCATTCTACTACTACTGAAACAGAAGTACATTCATGCATGTGCTTTATTGGATCACCCAATTTCACTGCACAAGATTATAAATGGATTGTTAAAAAAAAGAAGACAACCCCCCTCCCACCAAAAAAAACCCCAAACAAACAAAAAAACAATAACAACAACAAAAAAAACCCCCAATAGTATTTATCAACTGTCTGACATCCGATTTGGCTCTGTCAGTTGAGACTTCATTTAAATATGTTTATTATGTGTATCTTTCTGGCATCCTCCCATTCCTGACATCTGAGGGTTTTAATCACGGTTACATCATAAACAAGACAGAAATTTGACATGATGACCTTTAGATAATCAGATAACAATATGAAATCCTATGTGATCATATTACCATTAGTGTAAGAGCCACAGAGTGGCTGTGGATGAGGGGAAAACTGACACGGCAAGCTGCTGTGTGTCTGCGTGTGACACACTCGATGTGGTGGTTGCAGGTCATCTCTCAGGTGTGTTGTTGTTACTGTTTGGGTGGCCAGATTAGTTAAGGATGTTACATCATGCAAGACGTGCATCTCTTAACGTTCATAGGCCAACAGTAACCACTTTGGTCCCAGACATACAAACACCCATGTTACACATGCAAGCACAGAGATGCACACAAAAGCAGATGAGGTTGGCAGACGTGCGTGGTTGGGTTGTGGTTGGATTTCCCACATTCATTATATGGGTCACTGTAACAGGAGATGAGGTTGAATTGCATCGTTTGCTTCATTTCGGATGCAGTTTTGAAACTTGATTGCAAGCCCCTGCCAAGGGAATGCCCCCTCAGCAGGTCCATACACGACGAAAAACAACTCTTTTTTAAATTGGGGGCTTCAATGTATCTTTCCACTATTGATTACAAGCTTTAATCTTTGCATTAACAGAACTATTAGATTAAATCCAATACAAATCAGATGTGATAGCTTCCATCAAAGGAGACATCCATCCTCTCTCCTTTGTTTCTCTCTCGTTCTCTCTCTTTCTTGCTCGGTCTGAGGACGCATTGGACTTTGATCAGTATTTCAGGGTGTGGTTGTGTCAGTGGTAAGGTGCACTGCGAGTCAATGCTGTCATGATGGCCTGAATGGTCTCCATCTCCCAACAGACAGTCTAACTCTATGCATGCATTCTTTATGAAAACATGGTGTGTAGAATTAATCAGCCTGCTGATTTACTATGCACAGGTAATGAGATGCTATGGTGAGGAATATTGTATGAAGGCAGCAGTAAATTTACATTTTTAACAGATACGGCAGTTGGACTCATCATACGTGCATGCACACAAACGCACAGAGCAATAATACAGATGCAATGTGTGAAATCACAGTATGCTCCACACTCATTTAGAGCACCTCCCCCACATGGACGTATAGCCTACACTAGCATTGCTAGTGTTGCTACCATGAACATAAAGGCTGCTCAACATGCATTTTTAACATCAAAAGCTGGGCCACTCCACTAATAATTGCTTTCCTTTTATGAGTGGAGTGTATTGTGAATAATGAAATCCCAGTGGAAACTGCAGGAACTGGTATAGATATGTGTGTGTGTGCCATACAGTTATGTGTCAACTCCATACAACAGAAAGGTGCATGTTTAAACACTTGCATATCAACATCCTACTCTTGCTCACTGTGGTCCTCTGCTTGAACTAAAATTCTCTCTACCCAACTCATTACAGAGAAAATAAGTGGAGCAGCTTACTTTTGCAAGCAAGATTTGACTTTTTGATTTTTTATGCCTACATAATCAATAAAAAACACCTAAAGCACCCAAAATCTTATTATGGTACGTATGCGTATTCTGTGGAGATAATGGGGAAAATGTTGTGTTTTTATAGACACGTACAATGAACCTTGGCCTTCCCTGGTAAAGTGGCAGTACTGTCTCCTGCAGCTCTTGCTTGTTGATAGGTCTCTTTTATCTTAGTCTTCAATCAGAGGAAAACAGTTCATTGACTGACTCCACAGGTGAAAGATATTCCACCTCTTCACCTTGAGAATCAATGCCCATGAGTTTTGCTGCATTTGGCTGAACCTGATCTCATGTGGTACTCCTGCAGATCTCTGCATTCATCCTGTTCAAACTTTCTTCTTTCAGTCATTTTGATAGGTTGGTTTTCATTTCATCAGACTTTGATCCAGACAGTTTTTATGTTTTTTCATTCTTGGGTGGCATCTTCTCTTGATCATTGATAAGCATATAAAGAACACTCTTGACTTACTGTGGAGTTGTGTATTAAATGTCACACATGGAAAATAATTATAGTCTATGTGTCTTAACATGTCTAAAATAAAGCCCTGATATAAACGGCAGTTTATTCCAGTGAATGAAAATTTTGAAGTGCAGACTAGCCCTGAACTTCTGAGTCCTTGTTGAAAAATCAATGCCAGCTACCATGTTAGATATTTAACCTTTGAACTTGCATCCTGATGCAACCCATGTTGACTGCTGCTGCTGCTCTGGCAATATTGTGCTGATGTGCTTTACCTCAACATAATATCAGGGAGCATGTCAGGTCTGGGGCTTAAGATGTTGAGAATAAGCCTCCTGTAAGCTTTTGACAGAAATGACAAAGGTAGACGATAGAGTGATGGTTGATGGGAGGAGAGAGTGTGTGTGTGTGTGTGTGTGTGTGTGTGTGTGTTGGGGGGGTACTTCAGCTCATTCATTTCAAAACGAACACAGGTCTAAACGAAGGACAGAGGAAACTGTCCTTTCATGATTCATTAAACCCAAACTCACAGGATCCCTGCAAGATGATGACAGCTCACTCTATATCTTGTGCTTGTACCAAGCTTGAGAATTGCTGGTTCCTTGTAGAGGAATTAATTATAAATGTACTGCTATTCGGACTTAGAAAATAATAGGGCACATAAAAATAAATCTTAACAAAAATAAGTTTCATTTTTTTGGCACATTTATGTGCAACAGCCTTAGAAAAGCTCAAGCCGTTATATGTCCTGTGTAGATAAATACCAAGATATATTAGCTTCCAACTTTCCACTATAAATAATAGTTCAAATAACAGTTTGGGTTATCTGATGCCAGGTTGTGTGAGTGTGTGTGTATTATCCTATAAGAAAGGGAATACCACATAAAGTCTGATATATTTTGAGCGAGACAGAGCTAAGCATATGTGAGTCAGGGTGTGAGATTTGTCAGTTTACTGTTTGTCTGTTTTTAGTTAGGTTTTGTCCAGTTTAACCTGCAAAGCGCTTAACTTGCTTAAAATGGATAGTTCATTACTCAAAAGCAAGTATCCTTGTCAATAAAAGTGTAATCAAAATGAAAAGTCCTGACACCATGGTTTATGAACAAGATAGTCAAATGGCTTTGTCATGTTTTCCTTATGACAGTTTACTCTGTAAATGATTTCCAATGCAAAAAAGTCAGATCTTGGTGACACTACCTGAAAATGCTCAAGACAGCACTATATACTATTTTTACAGCCATTTGAAAACTACAGTAAAGTTACACATTACTGTATTTAGTTAGGTAATTGAGTACAAGACACTGAATATGTATGTTTCACATTTTTACTGCATATGCTCTTTGCAATTCTAATTTGTACACAGCATTGTGCAAAATAAAAAATACAGCCTTATTTACAACAAGCATAAACACCCTTTGGGTAGAGCTGTGCACAACTGTAAACAATATTGCAGTACATATTGGAACTGAACATACACATTACTGTAAATCATTAATCCAGACGTTCCTCTCTGTCTGGCCACATATTTTCATCTGCATCACAGCAAATATCATCTCCAGCAATGCAGCGAGGAAAGTATCTTCTCAAGTGGCGAATCCACCCTCTGCAGGACTCTGCTGTGATGTCATCACATGCTGCATCCATGGCCGCTAGCAGGGCCATTTGGGTATGTGGATGCCAGTCATATACCTTCCACCTCCAGGAAGAGAAAAACTCCTCCATTGGATTTAGGAATGGTGAGTACAGTAGGGAGGGAGATATGTCACCAGCATCCTATCATGTGCTGCAAACCACTGTCTGACCACATCTGAGTGGTGAAAACGCACATTATCCCAAACAACAACATACTTGTTCAGATGGTCTCCAGTTAGACCCCTCTCATTCTCAGGGATTATGTCCCTGTAAAGAGTGTCTAAAAAAGTCAGCAGATGTTGTGTTTTGTATGCACCAAGACGGGTGATATGGGTGAGGACGCTGTTTTCTGAGATGGCTGCACACATAGTAATATTCCCTCCTCGTTGGCATGGGACATCAATGGTTGCTCTCTGTCCAATGCGATTCGTTCCACGCCTTCTACCTTTTGCCAGATTGAAACCCGCCTCATCAAAGTATATGAATGTGTGCAGCGGTTCCCTGGCCTCCAGCTCCAGTACACACTTTATCATAGAAGAGGGAGCGAGAAAAACTTTTCCTGTGTAACATAATGCATTTTGGACAACATATTGTAAAGTATGCACTGTGAATACACATACACAGAACTGTCATGTAAGTGTGGTGCATGGCACTACACAAAGTAAACAGTTTACAGCACTGAACATTAGAGTATGCATAGAAGACATACATGACAGATCTCCTTCACTCTGACGCTGTTCCGTTCAAATGGCACATTGTACAATTGTAGCGATTGAAATGGATTCAATATTCCTGAAGATGTTGTCATCCTCTACAACAGTACTTTGTATCTCTCTCAACCATATGACATTGCTTGCAATCACCATTGCACAAATGGCTTTCTCTTGTTGCGGAGACAAAAGGGGCCGTCTTCCACCTCTGCAAGGTTGTCTTGCAATCCTATGTGGTGCAGAGTGAAATTACAGTAAATATGGCAAATCTTTACTGTAACACTACTGTACACAACAATACACTAAATCTGTGCTGCAGTAAAGCTGTAAGTCTGAATCTAAAATGTAAAAAGTAACAAGTTCCGGTCCCACTGCAAGCTTCATGTATAAAACAATGACAGTAGTGCAGTAGTGCTGAATTGCTGTCCGCACCTGTTCTCCTGACGAAATGTTTGAATAATTGAATTTACAATGCTTCTCCTAATATTTGGCTGCACCCTTCGACCAGCCTCAGCCATTGTGAGGCCGTGATTGATGACATGATCTACAATTGTAGCCCTGATTTCATCAGGAATCCACCTATGTACTTAGACTCTTCTTCCCCTTCCCTTTCCTCCCCACATCCTCACCCCTCTTCCACGAGGCTGACCTTCCATTTCTGTGTCACAGTATTGTAGAAATGGTACACACTGTGTCCTGCTTGGTTTATATATGTTTGTATAGTGGGGGTTCATGGGATTCACCTCTGAGTGACTGGAGAAATGGCTTTTCATTGGTTGCAACTAATGCTTCACACAGCCCTTTGTCACACCGTGGTGAGGTTATGTTTGGGGTTTTTTCTTGTCTCAATGTTGTCTTGTCAGTTCCTGTTTTATTTTGAAAATTAACTGTCCTCTCGTTTCAGGTCACTTGCCCTTCCTCATGTGTCCCAGTCTGATTGTCCTAAGTGTTTTCACCTGTTCCCCTTACCCGATGTATATATTGTCTGCGTCTCCCTTTGTCTCGTGCCAGTGTGTTTCGTCTTTGTGCGTTCACCCCAGCCTTATGCCACAGCTCCTTCCACAGTCTTTGCCACTGCCATTGTTTGGATTTTGTTCTTCTTCCTCCAAGTGAGAGTTTTTGTTGTAAGTTTAATATTCTAGTTTAGTTTCATAGCTATCAATTTCTTAGCCTTTTTGTTTCCTCCGTGTGGAGTGATTTTTTGTTCATTTACCTTTTATAGATTAGAGCCTCCGGTTTTCAGGAGTGATTTTCTGTTGTTTGTTACCTTTTTATTTCTTGTTCCTTTTTACTTGCTCTTAGTGGAGTGATTATTATTTTGATCATTTTTGGTCTCGATAGATGGTGCTAGTTTTTATAGCCGGTTTTCTTTGTTCCCTCGGAGTTCCTTGGAAGAAAAATAAAGACTGTTGTTGAACTCTGCATCTGCGTCCTGCCATCATTGCCGGTCCCTGACACCCTTCTCATCAGTGACAGCTGAGGTTCAGAGAAATTATTCCATTTAGAAGAAATTTTTAGGAAAAAAAAATAAGATAAAAATGTATAAAATTTGCATGATAGATTTTGAGAACTAGTTCAACATTTTTGAATGTAATGACTCAAACAATAAAATGAGGACTGTTAGTTTTATAGGGAATGACTATTCAGTATTCACAAGTATAGTTAATTTTGACTGACATGACATAAGCGAATGATAAAGTTACAAAACAGCAGAGAATTGTATGAAAGCAATTGATGGATGTCCAAAAGCATTTGCAATTTGTTGGAAGGAATGAGAAACTGCTGCTATGATGTGCACAAATGACTAAATGTTGTGGAGGTTGAACTAACTGTTGTGTAAATGTTAATAGTGTTGTGAGAAATGCACCAAAGCGACTGAGAAAAACTGTAATATGAGATACAGTAACAACAAGAAAGAAAACAAGAAAACAAAGCTTCAAACTAATTTTTAAGGGTCATTGGACATACCAAAAGGATAATGTCCACGTCTGAGAGAAAAAATAAAGACACTCTATTACCCTGACCACACAAGGTCCATAGACCAATTTTTGACCACTAAAGGCGTCTCCTAAAGAGAAATGATGGTAAATGTCTTTAACATCATTTTTGTATTGTTCCTTTTTCACTGGAGCCAACCACTCAATTCAATCCGTAGTTCGATTGCGGTTTTTAAGAAACACAGTTCAGATCATTGCGATTTTGTTATTTCAAGCGTTATTGCAAAATTACTTATTACAGAAAATAGATTAAAAAAATTTATATAGGTAACATATAAAAACTAAAAAAATTTGTTTGTTGCCTTTCATGGCCTTTTGTCTCCCCTTTCTGAGTAAAATAACAGAATCAGTTTAAAATTGTAACAACCAGGGAACAGACAGAGGTAGCAGGCAGGAATCAGAGGTCAAGGAGCAAAAACTGGTCTTACACAGGGAGCACAGGAGGGAAGAGGGAATAGGAAACAATGGCTGGATATGACCGCAGCGTGCCACAAGACTACCTTGCACAGAAGTAAAAAGGATAGCGGGGTTTAAATACACTAGGGAAGGGTAAACAACGAGACACAAGTGCAAACAATTAACAAGGCGGGAAACTTGACAGGGATAACTTGACCTCACAGGGGTAAAACTACTACAATTATCTCTCCACATTGTAGATGATAAATAAATGAAAATCCAGTAAAGACTCCAGTATTGCTGTGGTAGTTTTCCAGTTTCTTACTTTTGTTGTTTGTTCTTGCATTTAAGCAACCCATGGTCTGTCCACTACGATAGAGGCAGCGTTTATGACATCACCCAGAGGATTCAGAAGCTCGGAGCAGGCTGCTTTGCTGTCAACATCTTTGGAGTAAGTGACACTGCTGAAGTGGATAATCCAGTAATGAGCAGAGAGGGGGAGCATGTGTGAGATGTCAGCCTTAATAAAATTTGGAATGGGATAGCGCTTTAAAAATTCACCCCTGTACAGTTGACATGAAGGAAGAATTCACCTGTAGAGACCAGAACTGGTCTTTGTGACAGGCTGTAAAAATGTTTATTTCTGCTATATAGGCTGTACATTTTAACATTGGAGTCTATTAACAGGGACTCACTGAAGAGTAACTGCAGATTTGATCATTTACACTTTTTTTTTTTTTTAAGTTGGTTGCTGCTTGGAGCAACTTTTTACTCATTTGACATTTAGCTTATAGCTTTCTTGGCTACTTTCCATCTCTTCCTGATATTCAGAGATGATCAAATCATCATGCATTGGATTTTTTTTTCAATGGCTTCTGACCTGTTTCCTCCATTGTTTCCCCTCTTCATCCTCTCCAACCTACAGATTATGATTGAAGTTGTCACTGTTGCGGAAAACAAGCATTAATTTTTTTTAGGTTCCATCCTGAAAACCACAATTCAAGATTTTAGCAATTCATTTTTGGTTAACATTCTCTGATGTTTTAAAAAAAGGTCTTATTCACTTTCTGTTAGATAGATACGTCTCTATAGTCAGATGCTGATTATTTCAGCTTTATACCTAATGACATGGCCCTGTCTGGGTCTTTAGCCCACAGCAGTCTGAATGGACTAAATAGATAAGTTTGATGTGTACCTTAAAGTAAGTAACTTAAAGTAAGCTAAGTGTTGCACTCAGTTGAGATGAGGTGGGGGTAAATCTAGGTTTAACCATGTTTAATGTTAGTGAATCACAATGTTTCAGAGACAACATTTCACTGAACTGAACAAATAAAATGAATGAAGGTAGTGAATGAAGGAAAAAAAAAATATTGTGAATAAACAGCAAGTTGAATGACTTTTGAGTTATTCAACTCAATGCTAGCTCTCACCTTCAGAATAAATACTGGCTTCCATTCAATGCTCCGTACTGTGTGATTTCGTCAGAAGCTTTTGCTAAGAACATGTACGGAGTGTTCTTGACCTTTTTTGTGTTTGCATGTGAAAGAGATGAAGAGAGGGAGCGCTACAGATTCAAGGTCTGATGGTATGAAGACTGAAGGATTTATATTTAGAAAAACTGTTGGGAGCAGATTGAGCACTTAATTCATTTATCCAAAGAAAGACACTTAAAACTCCTAAGTTATCTTTGTGAAGACCTTGACTTTGCTGAGATACATCTTCCACCAGAGTATTATTAAGTATCCATTCTTACAGCTACAACTTTGGGATGGATTCTTTTTCTTTTGTGCAGCTGGGAACAAGAGAATGAAAGAAGCAGTTAGTTGTTCAGACAAAAAACAAAAACATAATGGACTGTGTTGTTTCAGGTATGGCTGAGATGATCTGAAAATATCCCCCACATTCCTCTGTATCCTCCCTGGAGTTTATAACACTCAACCACAGGAATTTGTGAGACATATGATTGTGTATTGGGCCAAAAAACAAAAAAACAAACTAACTAACCTGATGGTTGTTCTATGTCAAAAGTTGAGAAAAAAATGGAAAAGAGTTTTTTCAGCTCTAAATCTCATGGGAATATAACTAATAGTTTCTTGTGTTTTTTTTGACATTTAAAAGCACAAAACCAGAAAAAGAACAACCAAAGACCATCCAAGTTAGGATTCGTAATCCAAAAGACCAGAAATGAATGTATTAAGTCCCTCCCTCCCTCCCTCCATCACCCATCCATATTTACAATACACATTTTTGGTGCATCTGCTGCTTTTTGGCAAACACAGTGTTGAAATATCTGCAGTTCTAACCAAGTTGGAGTTACAGTCGGTCCCACAAATTCGTGATATCTCCGACCAGAATTACAAGTTGGTGACTGACAGAGATGGTTTGTCCCACTCGGCTGCTTCTCACTCTCTCATTCAGTCATTCAAACAGTCCTTGGGTGGTTGCTCTGTCTGTCCCACTCGCTCTTCTTTTCATCTCCCTCCCTGTAAAGTAGTTCAAAGCCAAGCATCTTGCAGAATCGACTTGACTGGTTTTATGTATCCCACGGAGACTGAATCAAAGTGCTGCTACTTAAATGTGGAGAAAATTCATTCTCAAATCCTTGTGCACAAATTTGAGCTGATACCATCTGCTGTCCTCAGAGATCAAAGGTTTATCCTGCATCTATGAATTATACATCATCAGACATGTGGTGTGTCAGGGGTTATTTATGTATATAAGCAATGAAGATCTGCTGGGGTTGCACAGGCGTCCACGACAGAGGACACATAGCCCTGTAGTTACAGTTCAGTATGTACATACTTAAGTGCTGTCACTGGAGCTTGTGTCACCAAAACATGTAAAAAACTGATATGCTTAACCCTCCTACTGACCTTGGGGTCAATTTGACCCCATTCAATGTTTAATATCAAAAAATTGTAGTTGACTTTTTTTGGGGGGGTTAATATTTCATGACTTCTCCTAATTTGAGGGGGACAACTGATGTAAGCATAAAATTATAATGATGATATTTTTTCTATTTGCTGTACACATTTTGTATGCATTGGTGTTCCTCTGGGGTTAATTTGGCCCCAAGCTGTTTTAGTTGTGTAAAACATGACTGTCTGTGTGTGTGATCTCAAATCCCAACACCTTTCAGGTGCAGCATAATTCCCAAGAGAACTTTGATACTGCTTTTGCTGACTTTCAAATAATGTTTGGTTGCATTTCGTGGGCAGTGTCCATTCTGACAATATATGCTGAACAAACCTGTTAAATACAGCATCAAAATTTGGGTAGCATGTGATGCATGTTCCAGCTGCATATTCCATGTCTGGAATATGCAGGTTTACACAGAAAATCCCCTGAGGAAGCACTTTAAAAAATCAGGGCAAGGGATTATGCTTGACCCCAACATCACGAATAGTAATACCCAAAGGCAGGTAACACGGCAGGTGCCAGGTTTGTCCCACCCAAAAGGACTGAAAGACGAGTATGACCTGTACTCAATGCAAGAAATATGTCTGCAAAGAAGCATGGCGGCATAATGGTTAGACTGTTGCTTCACTGTTGTGGGTTTGGCTCCCGGCCTGGGGCCTTCACAGATAATGGGCAGAAGATGAATGAGAGAGTGTATTCAACGATCATGCACACTCTGCAAAACCTGTGTAGAGTAATGCAAACTGAAACCTTGACTGTGAATGTGCCCAAAAAGAAAATTATGTTGTTCACATTCTATAATTTGATTTCTTTTCTCACACACACATTACACATAAAAAACTATTTCATGTTCTGTACAATGTTCTCATGTTCTAACTTTACGAAATCCTGCTAAAAGTTGTTAAAAATGTGTGTGTTTTATTTGGGGTAATTTGACATATTTCAGCCCCCCCCAAAAAAATAAAAATAAAAAATAAAATAAATAAGTAAAACTCTGCCACTGTTAGTCCCAAACTCAGATAATAAAAGGGGAGCAGTGACTTTATGGTGACTGACCACAAATATGTTACTAAAAAAATAAATAAAAACTATAAAAATAAGTAAATGAAAGCTGAATTTGAAAAGAATCGGATGACAACTTTTTAAGATACCGGCTTTCTACATTCAAAGTTTTGCCTGATGGTGGCGCTACAGGAAATTTGCTAATAAGTTTCGTTATAAAGAGATTATTTATTCTTGACCACACAGGGGCAAAAGAACAGACTTAAAAATAAAACTGGAAGTGACGAGACAGAAACAATGAATAGACAAAGTACCTGATATAATTGGTCAATAATGTAATTTAAATCATTTTCTTTTCATTCTAAATTTTTATAAATTTACTGGAAATAGGCTGAAAGGTAATATGCATTTGATCTTTTGTGCTGTCTTTTTACCATAAAATTAGCATTTTGTGGTTTTAACCTGTTAAGGTTTTGGGTTCGTGGGTTGCTGTTATTGCTGTGGCCTTCTCTGCATACAAGAGAGGAAAGTTAATTTAATATTTATATTTCACAAACAGTTGTGAAAATGGTCATATTTCATTGACCAAACAATTAAGGGATCAATTAAAAAAATAAGTTGCAAATTAGATGCTAATGAAAATACTCACAGCCCTAACAGACCATTTTTCATGGATGTGAAGTACAAGTAAAGGAAGCCTTGTATGAGGCAGCACACCAGACAAGGACTCACTAATGGATCCAGATGAAGGCCTTTTTTTATTATGTTGCTTCTATCCATCCTTTGATGAAAACTAACTAAACTAAGCCGCTACATAGGAGAGGACACAGGATATAAAAGCCTGAGTATTTGTGAGTTGAATTATATGTCGGTGTTCATGAACTGGTCTTGGTTTGCTGCATTATTTTGCAGTAATTCTGTTAGTGTACTAGACTCGCTCTCTCTCTGTTGAAAAGGAAAGTAGTACATTGAGATATTGTACGTAGTGAATTACAGTAAACATTTTATTGTTTTTCTTGAGATCTGTTGGAGGAACTGTCTGTGACAGTCTCTGAGTAAAAATTAAGAAAAGCATGAGATTGAAAAGCCTTTTCCACGAGGACAAGGCCAAATAGCTACAGAATATGGTCAAAATTATTTAAGTAATTAGAAGGGTAAAAAACTATTGTAGGATGTGCTAACTCTTCTTCCTTCCAGTCATCACTGTTGTTTATAAAGTTGCTGTGGGATAAGCACAGGCCCAGACAACATGAACAAGAAGCCAGGATGAGGAGAAAGAACAGGCTGGAAAAAAGATGCCGCCCGCTCCGAGGGAGGAAATCTTTGCAAATCCATTAACTACACTGCAAGGTTAATTGCCTTGAGTGACACACGTGAGGATCACTCACAGAAGAGAAGGGTAAACGCTGGCACTTGATCTGCCTTCAATACCTTCATCTCTGTGCTGGGATTTCTTCTGGAGTGAAACATGACAGGGAATAAACGCGTTAACTGTGCAGCTCTTCTGCCTGAAGCCAATCTGAAAGATTATGGCCAAGACTTTCTCAGCATAATGAACATTTGCTTTAATTATATTCATTTTTTATGAAGATCTGGGATAAATTTGGTTTAGCTCTATCCAATATCCATAAAGGAAAGAGAGAGTGGCTAGGAATTATGTCTGAAAGTACATGGACATTTCATGCATGTGGGGCTGCAGGTTTTAGCCATTTAGAATAAAATCTTGAATCTTTCAGTTTCATTTTCCCCTTTTTAATAGCCCCACATCACACCACGCTATGATGACTGAATTTTGTGCAGCTTAATTATCTGTTCTGTTTTCTCTCTTTCTACTTGAAATATATTCATCTGTTTAATTACAGCCATGGATTTTTCTCTTCTCATGTTTAAACAACTGAATCAACATAAAACAACAATTTCATCATAGTTCATAAGTGTAAACGAAGGAGAACAGTCATGTCTGGAGTATTTGGGCCACTCAGCATTGCTTGGTTAAACTAAGGCTGCTTAAAGTTAGGAAAACAAACTAATTTGATCACTTCATTAACAGTTTGTTGAATTGTAACCTAAACAGAGACATCTTTGTCTTATGCCATCGCTGTCGCCATGAAACATAGAAAAGGTGGCATGCTAATGCAAAATGAGAGCTCGCCCCACCACACGTGCAGGATGAGCCCCTCCCCCCGCCAATAAACACTCAGTGACAGTGTTTAAAAGAGGAAAGCCTTCCCTGTGAGTCTCCAGCTGTTTCAATACTCATTACATTAATGGGTGACTGAAGTGACTTAGGTGACTCCGACTAACTAATGAATGAAAACAAATATTATTTGGAATATTAGGGAGGGAAAACTAATTAACTTCAAAAGCATTTGCATTCCTGCAAAGATCAAGACAAGTAAGTGCCATGTGTGCAGGAGAAAGAAAACAGCAATAGGATTGTAATATGTAAGTGATTATATTAGTTGGTGATGATGTGGGAAATCTCCTGCAACACAGATCCATTTTAAATGCAATCAACCTGAAGCTGTGCATGCAGAAATTTAGTATCTGGTTATTATCAATTATCTTCTGCAGCAGCAGTGGCAGCAGCAGATCAGGGGCAGACTGGCTCTGTGATTCAGGATGCACAGCCAGGAAATGAACATGTTGTTGTGGCTTGTTAGAATTCAGACCTTGCTGTGGCTGTCATATAGTGAGTGACATCAATCATGCATGCTGCAATTTAAATGGTTAAATTTTTTTGAGTTTGGTTTGAATCATGAGTGGTGGGGTCGTTGGTAAGAACTGTAAAAACATCTCCACCACATTCATAGCGATTCACATGAGCTTCTTCACTGGACTTGTGAAGAAGTGTGATCTGACGTGAGACACTTTGTTCTCTGGAAAAGCTGTATGGAGCGAACATCTGGTTTAACCATCTTCTGATCTAGTTCATAATTTATATTTTATAGGTTCATTCATTCATCTTCAACTGTTTATCTCTCTCCAGGTCGCAGGGGGTGCCGGAGCCAATCCCAGCTCACACTGGGTGGGAGCGGGGTACGCCCTGGACAGGTCACCAGTCCATCACAGGGCCAACATACAGAGACAGACAGAGACCAACAACCACTCACACTCACACTCAGACTTACAGACAATTTGGAGTCACCAGTTAACCCAAACACGATGTCTTTAGACGGTGGGAGGAAACCGGAGTACCTGGAGGAAACCCACGCAGGCACGGGGAGAACATGAAAACTCCACGCAGGAAGTCTGCTAACCTGTGAATTGAACCAATGACCTTCCTGTTGTGAGGCAACAGTCCACTATGCTGCCATGCTGCACATCATGTTAAAGTTGTTTGTTGTAATTCACTGTGGTGAATTTGAACTTGTTGGAGCGAAACAGATTTATTTAACAACTCTTTGCTAAAAATTGGAGAGAAGCTCTGTTTTCATAGATAAGTAAAACATCCGCAATCACTTAGATATTTTGTTGGGATGGAGGTTGCAGAGAGATAAAAATTTTTCAAATTACTTTTGCATCTAAGTAACACAATGTAAACTGGGTTGAGCTTGAGAAATGCTGACCAAATAATTTATTTAAATTAAACAAAATGTTGCAAAACTTCATATTATGTGCACTTAAAAATTTTGGTGCAAAAGCAATTCCACCTTTTCCATGATAAGATTTAGATCGTTGACAGGAGATACGATTGAGATATTTCTGTATTAGTCCCACAATGGGGAAATTTTACTGCACCAAAGAGGTCAGTGCAAGAAAAAACAGTTAAGATCAGCATCAAATACTTAGAGTATGAAAATCAATTGAAATAAAACTATATATAAAATATAAAAGTAGGATATTTAAAAATGGATATTTACAAACAGTGAAAAAAATAGCAGCAGATAAGTGATATTGCTCCCTTTGTGTGTTATCGGGTTCAGTGTTAGCTCTTGTGAACCCTGTTTAAATTGTGGAAAATATTATCCAAGTTTGAATTATTGATGTTTTTGTTGACTATGCTGCACCTGCTGCCGTCTCTCACTTAATCCTGCTCATCGTTTCATTTCCTCCATGGAAAAAGAGTGGGGAGAAAAAAAACAAGGGGGGGTGTTTGTGCTGGTATGTGGAAAGAGTCACATGTGCTCTATTCACATGTGCATATGCCATTGATAGTGGAAGGTTAACCATGAGCATGTACAAACATACATGCATATATATCGATAAACACACTTGGCAAAGGAAGTGGATCTGTGAGGGCCGAGGCGAAGCGGCTCTAAGGCAAACCTCTGCCTGCTGCATGCTGGTAGCTGTTGGGGTGAAGAGATTAAAGCGCCTTGCATACACAACAGACAACAAAGATGGAGAAGCTAATATAGCTGTTTAGCTCAAAGACTATTCATGCTACGGGCTGTTGAAGCGACGCCAAGTGAGTGGGCATATGTTTTCAACTAAGTGTTTTCATACATGTGCATGTGAATGTGTTTGAGTGTACCAGAGTATGTGGGTGAAAGAGGTGGAGAAAAAGAGTGGGAGAGAGAAGAGTGATGAAATCAAGAGGTAGAGAATGAGGGGGTGGGGGGGTATCTGACAGCTCAGTTTAAACAGAGGTTTGCACGCTCTGCCCCCGATGGGCACATGGAGTCTCTATGAGCATGCGTGTGTCTGTGTGTGTGTTAAAGCCTGATGTTCTTTTCCTGTGTGTCAGCTCCACAGGGGCAAAGCCACCTGCTAACTTCTCATCCACTGACCGCTGTCACGCTTTATCCATGTTAGATTTGCATGTTTATGCCTTACACGCATGCATGTGCGTTTGTTTGTGGACTGTGGCAGCACACCACAGTGAAATCAGCTGCCTTCACTTTGAGAGGAATTCAAAAGGAAACTGAAAGTACAAGGTCTTGCTGATGAATTCATTTCAGACTTGAGAACAATGTTAATTCCTTCAAAAGTATTTAACTACCACGCGTCTTGTGTCCATCAGGTAGGAGAGAATATGCTCTGTGTTTGATTCATGCTTTCACATATTTTATCATACTGTTGGCAGCAACTGTCAAGATAAAATGAACCTGGGTGCTCATCCATCAAACTTGATGACAACAAAGTATCTGGTCTGTTTGCTGACAATAGCCATTTTTTCACAACAGCACACTTCATTTCACAGAAACCTCGAGAATTTAATTTTTCAACATTTCCCATTCCTTCAGAAAAGCAATCTTTCTAATGCATCAGACGCACAATACAGAAATGTGTTAGTCTCCAGTACAAGCTTCCCTTGCATACATAAAAGACTTGGAAAGTGTCAGCTATTTTTCAACAGCTGTGTCTGTCATTTAAAAGATTGCTCATTTTAATACGTTGCCAAAACCCAATGATGACCTTCAGATGATGCTTGAGCAGCAGGGAGTGCTGAGTGACTCCAACTTGTACTTAAATTTGATTGGATGGGCATTCTGAACAAGCTGTCGGCCAGCGATCAACTCGACCCTCTGAATGGGTTTCACAGTGGATCATCTGTCTTTTTTTTTTTCAGTCAACATACATTTTTGCCCATTCGCTTCCTCTCATCGTCGTCTCTCATCTCCTCCAACAACCCCATTCAGATCTTGCTGAAGTAGTCAGATTGGATTTGATACAAGTGCTGGTGAAGGATGGTGGAGGGTGATGGTTGATGGGGGGCATGTGGTGAATGGGTGAGGTAAAGACTGGGATTGGAAGAGAGTGATGCTGAATGGAGGGGGAGGGAGAAACATGCAATTGTAGAAGGTACTTGTATGGAAGAAATGGGGGGTTGGTGTATGTGTGTGTGTGTGTGTGTGTGTGTGTGTGTATGATGTGCATGGATGTGACTGTTTATGAGTGAATGAGTTCATTTGAAGGGGGAAGGGTTGTGTGTAACAGAGGGGGTGGGGATGATCAGTAGAAGGGGTTAGTGGGTGCATATGAGATAAATGCCCAGGGAGGTGTTATTGATGATAATTAATAGAAGACAATTAATGGCCAGTTGTTTTCATTTGGAAATAGAGGTGTCAGCAGGGCCGCTCTGATCCCACAACATGGAGGATCTTGATAGACGTGTTGAGACGGCAGAGTCAGGGGTTCCTAAAGCAAACAAACCTTTTTAATTTTTTGACATGGTGTTGAAAAAGGTGTTCAACATTTCAGCTGGAGAGTTTATTTTTGACATTGTTTTACCAGAAAAAAAGGTTAGAGATATTTCACCAATGAAATCTTTCATTGTCATTGTTTCAGTAGAAAATCCCAAGACATCTTCTAAATATTATTTCCTTTACAAAACACAAACTTGCTTTTATTTTTTTAGATTTGATTTCCTTGTGTCTAAATGGATAGATGAAGCAAATTTTGCCTTTTAATGTAAAAATATTTTTGATTAATATGTGTTGAGTTGAAAAACAACTCTAAATCTTCACTTACTTCCGCACTGGGAGACTCAGTTTGAGCCCCAGTCAGACTCAGACTCCAATAAAGTGTCTGTTGACACCAGAATCAGAGATGGCAACCTTTGTTTGTTTCTGCTGTGTGTTAGATTGTGACTGGCAGTGGCTGACACAGCGTTAATGGCTGTACTAATGCAAATGCTCGCTGTGCGTGGATTAAGGTTTGAATTTCTTTTGCCTTCCATTTGGACGTTGCTTAATTAAAGTTTTGATGTAGGGATTTTGAAAGATTACCAAAATCCCTTTTGTTTTGTTGCTATCAGGTTCATTCACTTTTAGTTTTACATTGAAATGTTGTATGAGTATTTAGTCTTCATACAAAAAGAAATAACATGTTCGACAATGTTACCATGAAGTTTATAGAAACATTTTTACTCTTTGCTAATATCTAACGTGGCTCTGTTAATGGATAAAATGATAAAAAGATGAATTCAGGATGGAAGTTAATGTATGTCCACACCCATTGCCATAATGGAGACATGGTGGAGGGTGCTGGGAGATGATAATTGTCTCTGTTCTGGTAAATGGACACACCTTTTTTTCAGACTCTCCCCTCAAAGACATCACTGTGCAGCAATCTAGTCCGCGTTGCAAAAGCAATAAAAGTTATTGTAAGAAAAAGGAGCTGTTCTCAGAGAGATGTTCAAACCTTTTCTATTTTCTGATCTCTGCACATGTTGGACAGTCTCTGCATGAAATAGGCCTTCCTGTCGTACTCTTGTTGCCCCAAGGGAAAACAAATTCAGGATCTGAAGCCCAGACTTTCAGACCCATACACACTATTGTCACTTTGCACACTGATGACGTTCTCGCTTTTGCTTTTGAAAATAGATCTTGGAATATATTTGATTATCAGCCTAAGAAAAACTCCACGTCCTTGGATAGAAACCTTTTATGTAAGCTGTCTGACTTTTTACCACGTTAGTCTTTGTCAAAATATGTGAAAATATTTTTACCCTTCAACTGTAACATTTGTCAAGTGCAGTGTTTGCTGTCAGTTTTCCAAATGAAACAAAAAGTAAAGGAAGTAAGAACATGAAAAATGAACAATCAGTTCTAACCTTGACTACTTAAACTTCAGTGTCCAAAAAATGTCTTGCCTTTTTCAGATTTTTTTTTTTTCTGTAGAGCTGGTAATGCAAACAATCTAAGACTGGACCCTCCTAAATCAATGCTTTTATTTGACATATGAAACGTTTGGCTATTGCAGTCTAGACAGGTGGAACAATAGCAGACAGCATCTTTGAAAGGATAAAATTTTCTATCTTTCGTTTCCATTCACTGCATCCAATGACTGTTAAGTGTGACTCAAGGCACACTGATGTCAGTCTCTGGAGTTGCCTCCAACTTCATGTATTAAATCATGGACAAACTGTGGCTTTAAGATCTCCTGAGTGTGTGAAAAGTGAAGTGTAGCTGCTCCAGTGTGAGTGTTAGTGCTAGTGTGTCTCCTACTTACAGTTTGAGTGTAAACTTGTGTGTGTTTCCTGGTTGTGCACATGATTTGTGTGCTTGTCACTGTAATTGAGACCTTTTAGCATCGAGTGACATTTTTATATGGCAGGTAAAACATGGGGGCTGTATCAGGATCAGGGAGATTCTGAAGGGCTTGGCGTTAAATTAATACGCATCACCTGATCTATATCATGGCACCTGCCACAGTGACATACACACACACAAACACACACAAGTGGGCCAGTTTCACCCATGTTCTTTGTGTGATCACTCAAAGCAGGACATTAAGGCTGAATTAAATCTGTGGATGTGTCAGATGGGAGAAACTACGCATAACAGTGACTTGACTGGGGTGTGGCACGCTGTGTGTGTGTGTGTGTGTCTGTACAATGATGCGTGCATCTGCCACACACAGCTGAAGAGCTCTGAGCAGCTCATCACTGCTCCGCCACTACACGCCCGCTCAGCGGTTTGCTCTCCCATCCCCATATATATAAACCTTCAGGCGTGGCGGGACGATAAATCACGCAACTAACAGAGCGAAAGACCCTGTTGGCTGTGAAAAGATGGCCTTTCATGAATATATATGGAAAGTGCGTGTGTAGCTTTGCCAACTCGCTATCTCAAGTCTGCTCTCCCTGACATGATGGAAGATTGAGTGATTATGTGGCAGCAGCAGTGGCACACCCGCTGTTGACAGTAAGTCGGGTTAAAACACACACATGTGAAGAGATACGTACTTGACATGCATAATCATTTGTGTGTGTGTGAGAGAGAGACAGAGGAGGGCAGAGATGAACAAGAAAGAGTCGTGTCCCACACCCTGCAGCTCCCACACTCACACTAACACTCGCATTACAGCTGCTGTCTGGTCGGCATCATCCATCTTCCACCAGATCAAGGAGAGTGACAGATCGCTCTCCGGGCTGCTGATCGGCAGGCCGTCGGTCCAACTGAGCCAATCACAGCAAGAGAGGAGGGAGTCAAGTAGCTGACCCCCTCCAGACCCGGACACACACCCTACACCCTGTCTCAGTTCTTTATGTTCCTCTGGTCCTCCTGGTTTTTCTGAACTCATGTCTGTGTATCCTTTCTGGGGAATTTGTCTGCGCCGGCTTTTCTTCAAATCTCTTCATATTTGCCCAAATCTTGGCACGTTGAGATTTTTACAGTCACCTCAACACAAATTGGATCTGTTTGCAGCTGATTACAGAAAGAGATGCAAGCCAGAAACTATAAATAAAATTATATTAACATTACATACAACATCTATTTTTAAACTTTTAATGCTGAATGCCAGATGTCCCTATCTTTAAAAAATTTCAATAGTGCTATCATGGCGTATTGTTAAATTAGCAAAGTAGCACATTAGGTATAAGGACAAGCAGCTTCTGTAAAAAAAAAAAATCAACATTATGCTATTGACAAGACGAACTTGTTTAAATGTTCAGTTGCTTTAACTGCTAAGGTCTGTTTATATCCAACTAGACTGCAATAGCACTTTTGTTCTGTAAGAAATGTAATTGATAGCTGGATTGTGGTCAAAGTTAACTTTTTTAAATTTTTTTATTTTTATTGTCACACACCAGAGAATGGGGTCATGTCTACAGTCTAGTCTGTGGTTTGGGTAATAAAGACACCTTGACTGAATGTAAGGGATATATTGTGCAATTGTAAACTTATACAGAATGAAATGAGACCAGGATCTAACCTTAACCAAGTTGAGAAAGCCTAACCATATGAACCATATACAGTAATCCCTCGCTATATCGCAGTTCACCTTTCGCGGTCTCAGCGCATCATGGATTTTTAAAAATATTCAATGTAAATTAATATCGCGGTTCCCTCGGTACATCGCGGGTTTCTGCGACCAATCGAAATTTGACTTCCCAAATGATGCTGATTGTCTTAGTGACCGCAGCCTCGGTTCCCAGCATCCTAGCTTTCATCGTCCCACGCTGATAAATTTGCTTCCTACGCACACAAATCACTTCAGCCAATCCTGTTTTGTACTTTGCGGATTTTCACCTATCGCGGGGGGTTCGGGAACGTAACATCTGCGGTAGTCGAGGGATTACTGTAGACATTTAATAATGCTGTAGTTACTATAGGTGAATATCGTATAAATGTGTATGTATGAGTACTGAAGATATTTAACCCTTGTGTTGTGTTCGGTCAAATCTGGGAAATGTAAAAGTTTAATCTCTGAAAAATGTGGTTGACTTTCATCAGACTGACCTAAGATTCCATGATTGTGTGCAAAGAGGATTTCAACACACAAAATGATTTATGTTGATTTGCATACAATGTTGTGTATTTTATGCAACTTTTATTTGCTCTCCGGTCAAAAATGACCGGTCATTAGAAATGAATTGGTGAGAATACAGTTAGTGTAAAAAACTGGACTCAAGAAAAATCCTCTACATCCTCATTTGTGACACACACACACTCACACATGCATGCACGCACATGCACACAGACACACACCTGGGTCCCCCTTGCAGTAAGTATGAAAACCTTTTGTTGAGAATTTATTTGAGAACATATATTATTTGTTGAAAACATTAATTAGAGAATAAATAAGTTAAAATTATAAGATAAGAACTCATAAGAGAGAAGTGTAAAATTTTAGTTAAAACTAGAATTATCTCATCATTTATCATTTCAACTATAATTTCATTTCATCTGGTTGTGAAGACATTAAAATGGACACCCTACATTTCCCATGATGCCTTGAGAAGAAAAAACCTGAATGTTACGTGATGACATGTTAGGTTTTGTTGTGGCGGGAAGAAGCTATGCTGTGCCTTGTGTTTAGCTGCACACGTTGTAATTGTATGTTCGCCCCTCTGTTCACTAAAGAGAGTCAAATTTAAGCAACTGTCTCGTTTCGTTCATGTCTTCCGTTGCAAGAGTGAAAGCTGCAACACCTTTGCCTAGTAGAGTCTCTCTCCCACAGAAACAACACCTGTTGGCAATTCTCGCAGACAGTTGCAAAATCGATTAAACAAGATTGAACTTTTCTTGCAGCTTTGGTTTATAATGCTTTTTTGAGGTTTTGCTTGAAGTTTATTGTTGGAAGCACCAAGGCAACTCGATATAAAGTAAATTAGGCTTTTCATTATGTATTTCATCACCAGACTGATAAGGAGCCAGAGTCCTTGTCCAGGTTACCCTCCATGACTGCTACCCAAACCACACTGACCGGCTTTATGTTCCATCTTGCGGGTGGGAAGGCAGCCCAGCCTAGTCCCATGAGCAAAGATCCTGCCACCAGGCACTCACATACGAGCCCCAACCCCAGGCCTGGCTCTAGGTAAGGGCCTCGGTACAGCCAGTCCGAGCGACGTAGCTGTCCTGTGGTGGTTCTTTATGTCCATAAGGGGGTTTTAGAACTGCTCTTATTCTGACCCACTGCCTAGGACCTGTTTGTCCTGACAACATAACTCCTAGGATAATTCGGCTGCTCAAACTCTTTCACCTCAGTAAGGTGGTAGTTAAGTGAGGAAGGATGAAGAATGGAGGATGGAATGTGAGATATACAAACGGACGGTGCAGCAGCAGCAGTAATGCGATCATTTTACCGGTCTGTGGTGAAGAAGGAGCTGAGCCGAAAGGCAAAGCTCTCGATTTTGCTGGTTGATTTAGGTTCCTCCCTAAGAGCCAATGCGCCTCCACATCGAAAGGAGCCATCTGAGGTGGCTTGGGCTTCTGTTTCGGATGCCTCCTGGATGCCTCCCTGGGGAGGTGTTCTGAAAACACCTGAGGATCCTCCTGAAAGATCTAGAGTAAGTGACTTCTCTACTTAGACTGCTGCCCCCAGGAAAGCCATCTGATAAATGATAACTGATATGATAACTGATTTTCTTTTCGTTTCTTTCTGTTATTAGGCCAAAACACATCTGACACACTGATGAACATTGTTATGCTATCTTTCCTGTTAGTTTTTAAATTTACTAAGAAGTTGATCTTGGAATATTGTGAAATTGTGTTTTTGGGATAATTTGCTTTGTAAACAAATAAAATCTTCCCAGTCACTTTTGATGGGGAACACAACTGGTGTTACTTTATGTGGCTGTATAAAAATCTTAAATGGTTTCAAAACAAATGTCCTTGGTAACTTTGATCCAAATTAGTCTGTGATAAACAGTACATTACGTTTAATCTGATTATTTCTTATAGTCAAAATAATCAAAATCGTCAAAATTAGAACTCAAATTATGGATGGATGAACTCACATCAACGAAGCACATAGGCCATAATAACAAATATAAGTTCAACACTTGTCATGTTCACAAGAACTTCACAAATTAAAAGAAAAAATCTAACACAACAGGTTATGAAAATATGTGTATTTTTACAGTTTTTATGAGTCCTATTCGAATGGGGATTTTTGACTGGGAAGATAAAATTGTTTAACGTGACATGAACACAACATGAGGGTTAAGATATACTGAGCTACTAAATAGGTAACTTAAAGTCACATACAGTCTAAAGGTAGATGTTAAAGGTCCATACGGTCTGAAGCTAGACCTCCATGTGGTCTTTGATTATAAATAAGATTCAGGTTCTATATTAAAACAGCAAAAGTATCAAAGGTCTGAGTCCAAAGAGAAATACTAACAGCCTGGATTCAAAAACTGAGTCTTAAAGCCAGCCGTCAGGGCTTCTGAGACTTTGTGATGTCACAACAAAGCAGTCACTACCCTCAACCCATTGCCCGTCCACATAGGCCTCCCATTCAACGTGGCAGGATCTGTTTTCTCTGCTTAATTCCCTGAAATCTGCTGTATTTTTTATTTAACACTTAAACAAGAGTCAGCCAAAAAGAGGAGAGGATCTGATCATCTCTCCTGACTGGCTGACTGATCTGTTCCTACAGCTCTCTCTGGAGAGACAAGATGGAAATCTACAGCAAGATGTTTTTTTGTTCTTAAAACAAGAAGCATATCTTCCAATGGAGATAAACATTTCAAAATAAAAGTATGGAGAAGTTAAATGAATTGAGCATTAGTCATATTTTGTCTTTACATTAATAGAAAATATAATCTGGTTACATATTCATTTCATTCATGGTATATTTGTTTTTGCAGTTCACTTTTTCTCCACAGTTTGTCTGTAAAAGTAATTTCTGGAATAATAAGTGAGACTCATTTAGAGGAAAATAAGTCAGATATCAATGAGCTTCTGCTGCCCATCCTTCAGTCCCCATGTCCTCTAACTACACTGCAGCTTATTCTTTCCCCTTCACAGATATCTGTTTCCTTCTTCGTCTTCCACTCTCTCCTCCCACTCATCATATTATTCTATCTCTTCTTCCTATATGTCCTCATACCAAAATTGCACTAACATCTTCAATCAATCCATACATATTCCTGTTTCAAGCCCTCCACCATTTGCGTTTATTGACTCATCTCTTGAGCCATCCACCTCTTCTTCCTCCCTCTTAACTTCAGTTCTTCTCATCATTTCCATTTTAAATCAATCTTTCATTTATTACCATCCTATTTTGGTCTTTTTCATTTTCTTAACTCCCCTGTCTTTTTTCATTTCTCCTCCATATCACCTCTTTCCCTCAATTGATTTCTCGTTTTCCATTTCTTTTTTGGTCACCTCCCATCTCACTGTTCCTCAGTCCACATGCTTTTCTGTCTATTATATTCTTTCTAGCTGTTCTTTATCTGTGCTGGCTTGTTATAATGACTTTCATCATTATCAATCAGACAATAATCGCCCCATCCGTCAACCATTTTCACAGCACTGTTTCTTCTCACCTCTCCATCACCTTCCCATTCGCCTCTCCTTCTATCCCACCATTACATAGCCATCATCATCTTCATCCTCCTCCTCATCAATTACTCAAGCCCAGCTCCACGATTCCATCTTTGCTCTCTGATGTGGTGCGCGCTATCAGCCTTCTTCCCTTTTTTACTTCAGCTGTTCACCTCATAGACATTACCACCTTCATCTGCTCCCCCACTCTTTTACTTCACCCGTCAGGGACGACCCTGCATGCAGGTTGCCATAGCAACAACTCAAACAATGTTGCCATGGCAGCCCTATCAGCTAATTGAGGCAATTATAACTTTAAGCAGCAGCTGCTGTACTGCCCCTTCCCCTGCTTTCTCTCTCTTTCCACCCCCTTCCCCCATCCTTCCATCTTCCTCTCTTTCTTTGACCCTCCCCCCATTCTACTCTGGATCACCCATCCCTCGTTGTCAAACCTGACTCTGGTCCTCTATCTAATTTTTCTTCCTCCACTTCCTTGCATCCTCTATCCCCCATCCTCCCTTCTTTGGTTTTCCATTGCTCCACCTCTTTTCTGTCAGCTTAAGTCTTCAAATATTTAACCTTTAACCCTGTAATTAGATACAAATCAGGTTTTCAATTATTTAGCCCATTTGGAAAAATGTAAAATTGACAGTCACTGCATGTGTAAAAGAAATGTGCCTCTGAGCATTCAGGCATGTGCAGGTCTGAGAGTTGTCAGGGAGAAGGTATTAAGGAAGAAACAGCTCAGCCTGTAAAGGTTTTTTGGCCATTGAACAGATCTGGGATCCTTTTCAGGCTCCTGTGTGACTAGTGGTTTGCAGTGATATGTTTGATACGAGTTTGGACTTGGAGTGTGGGACTGGGAGGAAACGGCATCACAAAAACAAGAACAATGTTCAATGTTGAATCAACTGTAACACCTATGTTACGTCTGGAATCATTCTCATCTCTGAATCTCTCAGAGCTAGCTTCTATAGTTTTCTCATCTAGACCAACAACCTGTCTATTGGACCCAGTACCAACTAGCCTCTTTAAAGAGATTTTCTACTTTATTGAGCCATTCATTCTAGATGATTCTGATTCTGATTAATGTGACCTTATCTTCGGGTTATGTACCTCAGACTGTTAAGACCTCAGTCATCAAAAAAAGCCAAATCTTGATCCAGATGTTTTGGCCAATTACAGACCCATATTGAACCTTCCATTCATGTCTAAAATCATTGAAAAAGCAGTCACAAACCAATTACACGACGATCTGCATAGCAACAGTTTGCTCGAAGAGTTTCAGTCAGGATTTAGAGTTCATCACAGCACAGAAACAGCGCTGGTTAAAGTCTCCAATGATATTCTAATGGCTTCAGACAATGGATCAGCCTCCATGCTTCTCCTCTTAGATCTTAGTGCTGCATTCGACACCATTGATCATAATATTTTATTACAGAGACTGGAACATGAAATTGAGATTAAAGGAACTGCACTAAGATGGTTCAAATCATGTTTATCAGATAGACATGTTTGTTCATGTTAACAATAGCTCCTCCTCACGCACTATAGCCAATTATGGGGTCCCACAGGGTTTGGTACTTGGACCAATCATTTTCAGTCTATATCTGCTTCCTTTAGGCAACATTATCAGGAAACACAGCATCAATTTTCACTGTTATGCAGACGACACTCAGCTGTACTTATCAATGAAGTCAAATGAAGTTAGTCAGGTAGTCAGACTGCAGACATGTCTTGACGACATAAAAGTCTGGATGGCCCATATATTTTTACTTCTAAATTCTGACAAAACGCAAGTTATTGTAGTTGGCCATAAGCACATTAGAGAAACCCTATCTAATCATTTAATCACTCTGGATGGCATTACTTTGGCGTCCAACTCCACTGTAAGAAATCTCAGAGTAACTTTTGACCAGAACATGTCCTTTGTCCCTCACATAAAACAAGTCAGTAGGGCAGCTTTGTTCCACCTGAGAAACATTAGGACAATCAGAAACATCCTGTCTCAAGAGGATGCAGAAAAACTAGTCCATGCATTTGTAACTTCTAGGCTGGACTACTGTAACTCATTATTATCTGGATGTCCAAACAAATCTCTGAAAGGCCTTCATTTGATTATTCGTGCTGCTGCACGAATATTAACAGGAACTAGAAAAAGGGATCACATCTCTCCTGTGTTAGCTGCTCTTCATTGGCTGCCAGTAAAATTCAGAATAGAATTTAAAATCCTTCTTTTAACGTATAAAGCTCTTACTGGCCAAGCTCCATCATATCTCAGAGAGCTCATAGTTCCTTACTGCCCTAGTAGGCCACTCCGCTCTCTAGATGGAGGTTTACTTGTAGTTCCTAGAGTATCCAAGAGTAAATCAGGAGGCAGATCTTTCAGTTATCAGGCTCCTCTTCTATGGAACCAACTTCCATTATCGGTCTGGGGGGGCGGACTCTTTAGCAATTTTCAAGACCAGGCTTAAAACTTTTCTGTATGACAGAACTTATAGTTAAAAAGTTAAAACTCATTTACTCTTTAGCTATGCTGCTATACGCCTAGACTGCTGGGGGAAGGACTGAGCACCCCTCTCCTTCTCTCTCTCCCTCTCCCCCTTGCATGCGCCAACATATCAATAACCATGTTTCTCCGAAGTCCCTGCTTCTCCCAGTTCTAACCATGTGCACTGCATTTACTAACCATGTTTTCCCGAAGTCTCTGTCTCCCCCAGCTCCTCTCCTCTCTCTCTCCCAGTTCCTCTCCTCTCTCTCCCTGTCCTCATCCTGCAGGTGATGAATCATCACCATCCCATGTTCCTGCAATGCTTGCTGCTCCCACATCTTCATGAATTCCATACAGCATAATTTCTATGAACTTCATGCAGCATCATATATTCCTGCCTGCACCTGTTTGAATATCCCCTCCTCCTGCTGTCTTTCTCTCCTTACTCTCCCCAACTTTGCCCCCCCCCGTCTCTCTCTCTCCCTCTCTCAACCCAACCAGTCGAGGCAGATGGCCGCCCCCCCTGAGCCTGGTTCTGCCCAAGGTTTTTGCCTCTTGAAGGAAGTTTTTCCTTGCCACTGTCGCCGAGTGCTTGCTCATCAGGGGATCTGTTGGGTCTCTTTAAATAATTTTATAAAGAGTTTGGTCTAGACCTGCTCTATATGTAAAGTGCCTTGATGTAACTTTGTTATGATTTGGCGCTATATAAATAAATCTGATTAGATTTTTTATCCTCATAGTTTTGTAGAGAAAAAAAAAATCCCATACCAAAGCTGATCAATGAGTCTTCATTCAGTTGTATATTGACATGTTACAGACATCTGTCAGACAGTGTGTGTGGTGCCTTCAGTTAATTTTCATCATTGATGGTGTGGGAAGAACCTAATTTCTCCCTCCAAGCGCTGTGTGTGTCCTGATAAGTGTTAGTAAATTTATTTAAGTAGTTCCAAATCATAACAGAGTTACACCAAGGCACTTTACACATAGAGCAGGTCTAGAACAAACTCTTTATGGTTGTTAAAGAGACCCAACATTTCCCTCCATGAGCAAGCACTTGGGGACAGTGGCAAGGAAAAACTTCCTTTAAGAGGCAGAAACCTCAGACAGAACCAGGATCAGTGGGGGCGGCCATCTGCCTCGACCGATTGGGTAGAAAGAGCTGCTGGATGGACATGTGTCTGTCAAACTGACTTTCTTTTTTGGTAGGAATAAGCAAATTTGTCTTTTTCACATGAAAAGAGTGAAATAAAAATATAAAATCTAAATAAAACAGTTATTGTTTGTGGATAGTAAAACTTTACTCTGATAGTTAAGCCTCACATGACTCCCAATCTCAAATTAACATACCTTTGTGACTCTATTCAAATAAATACCAGCTAACATGACAACATTTTCATTATCATTCATTGGATGTTGTGTTTAGTATCGAATGCAAGCCTGTTTAGTGTGCAAACATTCTGACAGCAGCATTGAGCTAATACTATGCTAAATACTGCATCTCTGAAGAACAATAATGACAGTCATTTAAGAGTTACACCATTGGCACCTTGTTTGTGTGCTGTAATTGTTGTGGATGTAACAATACAGGTTATTCACGTTTATATGATTATCGTCATCATCAGAGAAATGATTGTTGATACTCAAAGTTTTGTATTGTGCTGAAGCTGCTGAAGCTCTCTTCTGTGACTCATGACAGAGGTTTCAGTACTGAGATGAAACATTTTGCAAACCAAAACATTAAAATATCTCAGTGTGAAACTTAAAAACAAAAAAATTATACTTGCACTAAGCAAACATGATAACATTTCTAATTAATACTAGGCTTGGATCTTTTTATTAGTATTGTTCTGAGGATTTAAAATATTAAAGGATCATCTTACTGCTTCACATTTGCCCTCAATTGTTAGTCAGCTACAGTCTTCACAAGATTAAATGAACTGATATTTCAAAGAAACTGTCTGAACAAGTTACAATACATTGGAAGTGTAATGATTAAATCTCTAATTCTTTTTTATTAGGAATAAAATTTTCTTCACTTTCACTTTCACCTTCACCTTCACCCTTCCCTCTCTGAGCATGATGATGATGATGGTGGTGGTTCCCCTTCCTCCTCTCATTTATTGAAAAAGCACTTCAGGTTTTCCCCCTGACAGCCACCAGAGACTACAAGCACTGGTGTTACGGGAACAGGACAGCGGTAGAGGGTAAGGGGTGGGGTTCACACATCCCCACAGATGCACACAAATTAAACTGTGTGTGTTCTAATGTAGACGCATGGATGCACACACACACACACACAATTTCCTGGTGTGTGATGGCTGTGCAGTATATGATTCAGAGTGATTGCTCAAGGGCTTGCTTGGACCTCAACTGAGAGGAGCAGATTTGATGCTTTAAAGATGTTTTATGTTCTGAGGATATTTGCCTATGCAAATGTTCAGGATTACCAAAATAAACTGCCTTACATCCATGTTCTCCCCGTGCCTGTGTGGGTTTCCTCCCACTGTCCAAAGTCATGCATGTGTGGGTTAACTGGTGACTCTAAACTGTAGGTCTGAGTGTGAGTGTGAGTGGTTGTTTGTCTCTGTCTGTCTCTGTGTGTTGGCCCTGTGATGGACTGGTGACCTGTCCAGGATGTATCCCGCCCTCGCCCAGTGTGAGCTGGGATTGGCTTCAGCACCCCCTGCGACCCGGAAACGGATAAGCAGTCGAAGATGAATGAATGAATGAATCAATGGTCAGACCAATTCATATACTGTCTGCAGTAGTGGACATAGATGGCTTGTGGATAAATTAGCTTCCCAATGGGTGATGATATAACATGACAATCAATAAATCATTATTGATTTTTTTTCCTTGTGGCAGTATCTTGGTTCAGTAGAAAGGTGTCAGGAGAATACATGTTCTTTGAAGAGAAAGACAGATGAACTTCAGGAGCTGGTTCCACCAGGAGGGAACCTCAGACCAAAAGAGTCTGAAATGAGATGTTCTTGTTTGCAGGGAGGGTGATGCCACACTGATTTCTTTGGAGGAACACAATGAGCATGGCGACTACAAGCATTAATAGATGAGTTTAGGTACATGGTTGTAGAAGATTACTTTCCTGTCCTAACCAGGCAGATTATTTTCATCTTTCTCCTGAGATTTTCATGTGTGCGCGTGCACGTGAAACCCAACACAGCATCCCATGTGCACAATGTAGACAAGGCAGTAATGCTAAAACTGGTGTTTCTACAAAAACAAACAAACAAAACATTGTGAGAGAGGATTGAGGCACAAATATGTATGCATGTTGTATTGTTTGCACTCAACACAAACTCGAAATAACAAAATGCTCTCCTAATTAATGGATGAATATTTGTGATGTTTTCCAAATGCGGCAGTAACATTAGACACGTTTGCATGTTTTTCTGTGCATGCAGCAAAATCTGAGTTTTCCAGTTAGTGAGAAAATGTATGCCAATCTCCTCGTGCTGATGAGCTGCTTGCATGCACACTGAAGTTATTCTTCAGGCCAATTACTGAGAGTTCCCATGATGCATGTTGGGGAGGATACCCATGCCAGCGTGTGGTAAATACTTGGGCATGCCACAGAAGTAGATGGCTAAATGTGCAGCATGCTTGCGCTTGAGGGCTGAGTGCGACAGGGGAGCTTTAAAAAGCTCAGGGAGGGAGTGTCACACCAACAGGAATTCTCTTTAGTGAAGGGCACTTGTCTAGAAGGGAAAAGAAGAGAAAAGAGATATCAAACACAAATGTCCGGTGAAAGAGAAAAATCCAGTATCATATGCAAGGAAGATGATGTAATGCTGAATTTCTAATGTAATTTATATAGAACTTGCATATATTATTAGTAGCCTTCACCATATTTGGACCAAACATGACCAACAACCTTCACAAAATCACTTCCAAACCAAATGCATGAAATGGTATGTGAGGTCTTTGAACATTAAAAAAGGCCTGTGAGGAAAAATCAGCAGGAAACTGAAGGAAGTGAGATTGGTTCTTGTACAAAAATCAGTCAGAGCAGTGCATGTGCAAGTGTGTACGGCGTGACTGGGCAGGTAATGTGTGTTTCAAAATGAAAGGAGAGAGGCAGGCAGGAGGAGGAGCTGCATTTGCAAGTGGCTCTTGTTCAGCTCTGCTCTTATCGACCGTGCACAGATGTATTTCTCTGTCTCTTTTCTTGTGTCTACAGAAGCCTGCGTCCGTGTGTGCATAAGTGGGCGCATATGCGTGTGTGAATGCAGCTTATCTCTTTGGCCACTCAGCTGGAAGGCACCCTATCACATGCAGAGCACAATGCAGGAGAAACAGCCGATCGGCTGCCTGTAGCTTTTCTACTTTACGCTGGGATGATCTGAATCCAGCCAGATGTTACGGTTAAGGAGGGACAATATGATATCACAACTTCCTGCAAAAATATGCTGAACTAGGGAAGAGATACCCACATGCTGGTTTGTGAAGTGACAATGAATTGATTTTTATTTGACCTTTTTTTTTTTCAAGTGGGGGGACAATCCAAGCTAGTTTGTTCCTGTGTAATGCATTGCATTATGTTATAAAACACAAACACAGAACTGGCTTTAATCATAAGTTTCACATTAGCAATTCTGACTTAAATACTTCAACAACTATAGGATGAATTGCCATGAAATTTGGTGACATTTGAAGTTTCAAACACCGTCATTCAATAAAAAATTTTATTTTCCCATTGTGTTTCTTTTACTAAAAAACCTAGTGGCATCCTCAAAGCATCAGCTTTACTTAGAGTAGTGTGCTTATAAATGTTAGCATATTAACCCAAAGTATAGCCAAAGGAAAGTTGTAGAGAGGAATAAAATTCTTATCTTTTCCACACGTGTTTGTGTTGTTCTATGATTTGAAGTTTCTGTCTTTATCTGGTCAGGAGTTCTACTCATTCTTTTGAGGCTGCAAAGCCTCTAATGCTCTACATGTTTTATTGTCCATGTCTCTCTGTCTTTATTCTGTCACTACAAGAAACTGTGACCAACTTCTCCTCCCTCTTCTCACAGAGATCAGAAGAATACAGGACAGATCCCAGAGACTTGGGCTGTAGAAGCATCTGACAGCTTGGCGTCTGAATGAGACACTCTGATTGGCTGCGCCTTCACCCACTGGAGCCAATAGGGGGGTCTGATGTAGAGATGTAACCAAAGACGTCACGATCAAAGATGGAGGATGGATAAAGATATCGAAGTAAAGCATCAAAGCTTCAGTCAAAGAGTCAGACTGATCCAGATCTGAACTAACTTCGCAAACAAATGCGTACATGGAAGTACATGCTGAAATGTAGGTGTTAAGAGAGAAAACAGCTCAAACCTTCATGGAACACTCACTTACTGATTTTCTACCACTTATTCGTTTCCTGGTTATGAGATGTGCTGGAGCCAATGTTCTGGGTGAGGGCAGGGTACATCCTGGACAGGTCACCAGTCCATCACAGGGCCAACATACAGAGACAGAGACAAACAACCACTCACACTCAGACTCAGACCTACGGACAATTTATAGTCACCAATTAACCCAAACATGATGTCTTTGGGCGATGGGAGGAAACCCACAAAGGCACAGGGAGAATATACAAACTCTGCACAGAAGGGCCCCAGGCCTGGGAATCAAACCTACGACCTTCTTGCTGTGAGGCAACAGTGCTAACCACTATGCTGCCATGCTGCCCCATCATGGAACAATAGCACTCAAAAGACGATTTCACCATACATAGTTCCACCATGTTAGCATTGTCATTGCGAACCATATAGCCTGCATTAGCCAGAGAGCTGCTAGTATGGTGGTAGACTTTTGGCCTTGCTTGATTCTGTAGTTCTCAAATTTTATCATGTTCTTTATAAAGTGTTTCAAACATCGCTCAGTATTTTTATTTGGCTACACTAACAGTGTTGTGGGAGAGAGCATAAGAGGATCATAAAGCAAATTGCTGTGATACAATGCAATCGGGAGCATTTTAAATAGAATGCAAAATCAAAAAGGGATTTGATCCCACTTTATCTCTGCTAAAACCTTTATTAAACTGTTCATGGAACCGTTTTGAAATTTGATTTAAATTGTCATACCTGGCCCCAATCCAGTCAATATCTGCTCGAAAATGAAAGTATTCAAATAGAAGCAGTTATACACACAAGCAGTCACACAAGCAGGCAAACATTCACTGTCTAACTTCTGCTCATGAATTAGTAATGAGGAGTGTGATAATGTGGAGGGATGAGACCTCAGGAGCTCATGTAAAAAGGCCAGGGTCAGGAGGACTGTTATTTGATATTCAGCTATGGCATTTTCTCTGCTTTATGCAGACGCATACACACGCACATGCACACACACAAATAGACCAGAGTGGCCATCTGCTGAATGATTAATGCTCCTGTCTCTACCTCAAGTGACTAATGTATATCTTCAAACTAGGAAGAGAAGTTGACATTAAACTACGTGCAACTATTATGTTCCCAAAGAAAAACTCTCTTGTACCTCCAGTCTGTTTCATGTAAACTTTAATTTAGACCCTGACATACTAACTTTTTAATTTATTTCAAATAACTTACAAACAACAAGCATGCATGTCTACAGCCCACATCTCAATCAAAGTATTTCTTATTTTGTATTCACTGTACTGCTTGAACTTTTGTGTAGATCCCCATGTTTTCCTGTCCTTTTCGTGCTCTTATTTTCTGCTTCTTCTGCTCTCTTACTGCTGGTCTTTAAAGCACTTCATGGTCTTGGGCCTAAATACCAGAGTCTTCCTAGTCCCCTTCAGACTCCCCAGGTCCTCTGTTCCACAGGTGAGGGGAATAAACACTAAAAGGTGCTTCACCCTGCTTGGTTCTGGTTCTAGGAACAGTGAGTAAACCTATCACAAACTGCTGGAAAACCTGAGGCTTTCGAGGTTTGTAACCTCCTTCAAGACAGGTCTAAAAACATTCTTATTTACTGCTGCAGTCACAGACTCCTTTGCTCCCTTTTAATCACTGTTTTATAATCCCTTTTTAAAATTGATTTTATTGTTAATATATTCCATTTTTATGTTTATAATTATTATTATTATTGTTATTTTTAATGCCATGCTTTTAATGCTTTCAATGTTTTTAATGTTATAAATCTTTTGTTTTAACTCTGTAAAGCACCCTGAACCGCTGAATGTATGAATGGTGCTATACAAATAAAGATGCCTTGCCTTTGTGTGTGGTTCTTAATCCCGATGGGTGGGGCCACCGGCCACTGGCTACCTGCTCCCACCAATCCACCTAAAATCTTCCTTCCATAGCCCTGCTGCCTCACAGCAAGAAGATACATGGTTTGATTCCCACGCCTTGGGGATTTCTGTGTGGAATTTCCATGTTCTCTCTGAAGCTTTGAGGGTTACTCCAGCCTCCCACAGTTCAAATGAAAATGTCCCTCCTTCTCCCTTGATTTATTAGCTCAGCAAATGTTTTTGTAATGACATTTTCTGGTTTCAGTCTGTAGTTTGAAGTCTTCAATTCAACATGATGTTCATTTTTTAAATTATAGAGGAAAATAGTCACGGCTACTGTGTGATTGAAAGACTGTACCATCCAATCAGGATAGAGTCTAGAGCAGGTTAGATCCGCCCCTCACTCCATCTCAGCTCCACCTTCTACACCAAATATGGTTTCTACTTTTAGAATGGAGACTTCCAGACAGCAGCGCACAAACTGATGGATGATGCCACATTGCGGTGACATTTTTAAACAACAGCTTTAAACATAGATATGTTTTGACCCCACCACATCCCCCCATCCCCACAGCCAATCTACCAATGGAACAGGTTTTAGCTGTGAGGTAGCTAACCAGCTACACACTGATCATGTGTTTATGTGTTGCAGTGACGTGCGGTGAGGTTCATGGCTGGTGAGGCACTGACTTCATCAGAATCACATTTACAAATATATGAACCCAACAGAGTAGCTTATTCACCCACATATTTGCAGCAGTTACTGGGTTATGTTTCATATCTCATATCAGCATTCTGTACACATATAAACTGTAGCCCACAAAACGGACATTTCATTGAAAAACACGTTATGATGGTCTTACCTTTACTTACGTTGTTTGTTTGTTTGTTATGCTGTTTGGCGAGGAAGCAGGTGGCATTGATGAGATCTTTTAAAATCTCTCGGTTCTCGTTTACCTTAGCACTGTAGATGCTGATGTTGAGTCTTTGTTGAGTCACTGTTCATCCAAAGCCAAGTCTATCCTGGACATCCCATATGTTTTTAGCGTGATCTGGCTTTGAATGTGAGAGGTCAACCAATCATGTTTGATGAGGCTTCTTTGCAAATTCTTCAGGTCACAATATCCCATCTGAGTTCAGACGTTGTCACAAGTTGAGTAAAGAAAGCAGGGAAACAGAAAAGGCGGTTTCTCGCTGGACATCCACACAGCCAGTCTTTTCCTGTGTACCACTCCATTTGAAAAGAGTGGGTAAACTTCTGTCCCGTTGCACTTGACTTGCAAATGTAGATTGTAGCTTGCTTGTTGTCAATTACTCTGCAGTCGCGGAGTTGCAAGAGGGGATCATGAGGGTCCCCTACCATGAGCCAAGAGAACTGCCTGCCTCACATAATGGCCCTTCACAGCCGTTTTATGATCACTCAGTACACGAAACATGTTACACACATACAGTTGGTGACAAAAAAAAAAAAAACTAAACACTGTACATTATATACATCTGCTAAACTATGGAAATTCAGTTCACATATTAAAGGTGTTTGAAACATTTTATTGGCGACGTACCGAGAGACAGTTAGCGAGGGATTGTGCAACCCAAGGTGAGGCTTAGGTCGCTGCTGCCTCACCGTGCATCTCTTCCAAGTATTGGAACGGGAAATACAAAAATTCTGCAATTTTGAATGAAAAAATAATCAAAACTGGTGAAGTTAAATGGAAAATCACTGCATTTTTCATTTCCCATGATGACAGGTGAGGCTCTGCCTCCCCTGCCTCTCCTGATCGACTGTGTCATGATGACACAACTCACCAGTTAGGTATTTTAATTTCACTAGTGAAAATGTTGTTCACCTCTTACAGACCCAATCTTTGACCCTTACCCAAAATCAGTCTTGTTCTGCAGTTCAATTTGTGTGACACAGGTCCTGAATAATTTATGTAAAATTATCAAAAGAATGAATGAATCACAGACAGCTTTAGTCCAGCACCTGTATGGGTCCTGGTTGCTCTAGCTTATGCTAGTGAATTTGAAAACCAAACCGTAACATGTACACATGCACAGAATGAGCAACTTTTGGGAGGAAATGCTGTTCCTCTTGACAATGACATAAGAGCAACAGGACAAATGATGATGAAATGGTGGCAGTGCTCTACATTTTGCTGTTTTTGTCCTGGATTCACTTTGTAGTGTTTTTGTTTTTATGTTTAACAGAAAGACACAATGACTGCAGCTGAGCTAATACAGTATGAGCTGACTTTGATGTGTGGGGACAAATGTTCAGCTGTCCCTCTGTGCTCTCGACGCCTGTCTTTTCCTGTCTGTTAAAGCACCTGAAACAACAAATGATCGCACCAGCAGCTGCCCTGTGGCTAACCCCCCTCTGCTATTTGTATGAGGACATGTGCACACATTCACATGCACCTGCCAATTGTGTCATTGCTATAAAGGCAGCAACAGACCTCACAAACACATTTAGCAGATTTGAGGGACCAACTTGAACCTCCATCTAGTTGAGCACACAGATCACGCACTGTAGGTGGAAGCTGAGGGTGAAGAGACCATTATAAGGTTTTTATATATATATGTCGGATTAGAATTAACACTCTTTGACTTTAACTCCATCTTTCTGGGTCTTTATTCACTTAATACGTTTAACAGTTTAAGTTTGTGTGTTGCATTCCTCCACCTTGAGAAACAGCAACGTGACACTGGTGTTTGTTGAGTGAGTGGATTAAACTAGATTAGCTGGTAACCATTAGCATGACCATTTTGTGTGTGTGTGTGTGTGTGTGTGTGTTGGGTTTGGGAGTATCATGGCTACAGCTTCACAATCTTCCTGAATGGCTTCTTGATGTGCACACACAGAGACATACACATGGTTACCCGAGCTGCATCACTAAATATAGACCTGCCCTATCAGGCTGCCTGAGCAAGTTAAAAATAGCTCTGGTCCATGCTTTCATACTCTCTCTCTCCCACAGACAAATTCCCAACAAACTGATTTCCCACCTTTCTGGCTAGAAATGTCAGCAACCCCCCCATCCCCTCCCCAGTCTGTTAACATCTCCCTCCTCATGTTCTACCTATTGATCTTACAGCTTCAAGTGTCTGTCTCTGTGTGTGTGTGTGTGTGTGTGTGTGTGAGACTGTGTTGGGGGGTGGGGGGGGTGCACGGGAGTGCATAAAGGTTAAAGTCTGCTTCACACTTAATGTGGCAATGGAAGCAGCACAGAGCACATGCTTGAATTGACATACAGTAAACGCCAAATCTGAGGTAACATGATAATCCTGAGGAATGCCGATGAAGTGTAGAGGGAACTACACTGATTTTTGGTGACCTCTTTTTATCCACATGTGATCAATTTTAATTGATGAAGTATTTAAACTAATTAGCAAATAACTTTATATATATTATACCTTTTTCAAACAGAGTTTTAGCAAAGTGTTATTAAGAAGTAAATCAAAAGCCCCAGAGAACTGTTATGCATTTCATTACAGAATTACTGTATACAGTAGAGGCAAAAAAACAAAAACCCAAACAAAACAGACACTGATATTTACAAACAGACGAACATTAAATGATGAGACAAAGATGATAAAAAGATAAAAACAAAAGACATCAAAAGAAAGTAATTTTAAGAAGTGAATCAAATTAAGCCCTGTGATGGACTGGTGACCTGTCCAGGGTGTACCCTGCCCTCGCCCAGTGTGAGCTGGGATTGGCTCCAACAACCCCGTGACCCAGAAACGGATAAGTGTTTGAAAATGAAAGAATGAATGAATCAAATTAAACACCTATTCCCTTTAATATTAACTTTAATCAATAATCAGTTCCTGGAAACAACCAGGAATTTAGGTGTGTGTGTGTCTGTGTTACAGGTGTCACATTAGTCACATCTTGTGACTTGTTTTGTACTGGCAGGAAGTATCAAACGTAACATAGTTTCCAGCAATACTTTTAGTAATGAAGTTAACATGCAGCTGAACTGATTTTCTAATATTAGTGTTTTCGGGGGTTTACCAACACATGCTAACTGTTATGATGCAGTGCATGGATGACTGAAATCTATCCATGTGAAACTGTTTGCTGTTTCATCTAAAAAAAATGTAGAGGAGCTGCCCAGTTTACTGACCCATCTGTCAATGAAAAGCTTGAAAACACATTCATGAAGGATTTAGTAGCTGTATATATATATAGAGAGAGAGAGATTAGGGCTGTCACTGTTAATGTGTTAACACTTTAATCACAATTAATAAAAAGGCTGCAATTAACACATCATTCTTTTTAATCACATTCATCACTTCTGCTATTTTGTCCATCACTAATAAAAAGCAAATCAATCACAGATCAAATGTAACTGTTTATTTGCCATTATTAGAACTGAAAAGGAAGTTATTTCTGATCAGAAGTAGTCAGAATGGCCTGGCTAGACACAACTTCCACCCACCGTGAGGCTGTTTCTGTTTTTTCTGTTAAAGGGGAGTTTTTCTTCTTCGAAATCACCCAACAGTCATGATGGGACCTGTTGGGTTTCTCTATTTTAAAGTCTTGACCTGACCCTGTAAATTAACCCATGCTAATCTTATGAGCAATAAGCTATGTGAGTCATTTTCCTATTGCCGTCTGGTTGCATGTTGACAGTGTTAGTTGCTATGCTATCTTAGTATAAGCCCTGTTGTGCTTAAAAGTGACAACTGAGAAACTTATTCAGAAACTACACTGTCATGTACATTTTCTTTTTTTCAAACAAGTTAAATGAAAGAAAGACGATTTAGACTGCAGACTTCAGTCCAGTCACCGGCTAGAATAGCTACAAAGACTATTTATTACCATGAATAACATTGTTTAATTTTGACAAAATGAGCTATTTGTGATAATCAAAATTGTTTTTTTAGAAATGTCATCTGTATTTGAATAGTGTGTAAGAAGACAGGCTGCACTGATAAAACCAAGCACTGTAACCCTGCAGCATCATCTGTTTATCTGACTTCACGAGGGGAAGTGGTGCAGAAAGCATGGCTTGTGTTTGCTGTTCAGTCCTTCCTGTTATCCACATTGAGCTGCTGTGTTTTTTTATGAATGTGGCTCAGAGGTTAATGGCTATTAATGCTGACATTGTCTTTGTGTATCCATGGGAATATGGTCCATCGCTGTCACATCCTGAGTGGAAGCTGCAGAGGAAGCTACATGTGTATTTTTTTTTTTTATTTTTTTTTTCACCAAACACCAAAGTCACCAACAACCTGTCAACTTGGTGGGAGGAAGCGTATAGTGTGTAAGTGTGTATGTGTGCATTGTTTTGAGTGTGAACATCTGTGTGTAAGTGCGTTGGGTTGTTAGTTGACCTGTTCACCTCTGTGCATATAAATGCACATACAGGGATGGACTGTATTTTCCTTCAGTCCAGGCCATACTGTACATACATATCGGCCTATACTGTATTTATATTGTGTTCACATTAGGGAAGGGACAGTAGCTTGCCAGACAGGTAGCCTCAAACCCAGGTGCAGTGATGGAAAATGCATGCATGCATGTGTGTGTGTGTTCAGGAAGGGCTCCACAGGGAAATCCTCAGTGGAAAAAACAAATCCTGTTTCCTCATGGTTGCAGCCAGTGTGTCGATGTGTGTATCCATTACATAAGTAGTTGAGAGAGAAGGTCAAACAAAAGGTTCACTTGCTCCACGAAGCAAAGCAACAAAAGCATCTTCCTTGATCCTTACAGGAAGCATTTCTAATTGCAGGGTGGAGGGAGTGGAAAGAAAGGCTTCATCTCACACACACACACACACACACAATGCTCTCCTTGACAACACTTGGACTGTGACCATACACAGACAAATGTATTGATCATCATACTAATATTTACACATTAATGGACTTGTATCTGGTCTCCTTGTGCTATAAGTCCTTTTCCCTCTTGCTTTCTCTCGTTCTCTCTTTCTTTCTGTCTCTCTCTGTCAGCATCACCATGAGCCCGGTCCTTCTCGAGGTTTGGGGCCCTATATAACTAATGATTTAGCATAATATAGATTAAATTGACTCTCCTTGGGTAAACAATTTTATTTAACAGCCAAAATAAATTTCATGTTAACAAATTTGTTGAAATATGAGAATAAGCCTTTCGTCTTCATATTGTTTTTGCAATTGAAAAGTCGGTAAACATGCAACAAGCATTTGCTGCTACATTGACACACAGGAAGCATAACCTTAATAAAACAACACAACGTGATGATAGTTGGATTAAGTCCAATTTAACCAACTGTCATTTTACATATCTGACTGTCTTAAAGTGGGCAGAGTTCAGTTTCTCTGATAGTGTTTCAGTGATAACGACAAATTAAGAGTTTTTGAACTATTCAATTAAAATTCAAAATTCGTCAAATTCAAATGTGTTTTAATCATTGCCAGAATCAGCTGTCTTTTTTTGCAACTGCAGTGTTTATATCTTGTATAACAATATGAAGTTTTTTGTAATGAGCACAAACACAGTGAATTATTCCAAAGCTGTTGACTACAGTACCACAGTGTTAAGCTGTGCCTCAGGGCAGGAAGCTGTTGGATATTCATCTTTCCAGCAGGATACGTGTGGGCAAAGAGGAGCCACACAGGGCAGGAGGAAGTGAATATTCATCAGTATTAAAACAATATTTTTATTTCTTTGTATATACACAACCTATTGAATTGAGGTGATGCAACAGAATAGAAATGTGAAAGAAGACAAGATCACTTTGCCCCTTTTTGCCTGACCCACTGAAGCAGCTGCTATGCTCTTTGCTGGGAGACCAGTGACCTATGGGGGAATGGGGCGATGTGGATGGTGGGGTTAAAGCTGCTATGGGATGTAAGCCAGAGGGGAGCCTGTGCTTCAGTCAAGACACATCTCCCCTGCATTCACACATGTACACATGCACCCGGTGTTGCTCAGCTTTAATGCAGCTTAAATGGTGCACAAGGAAAAGCTTTTTAAAAGCATATCTATAAAGATAGGAAATAGTTTATGAATAATTTGTCGCCTCAAGGGACATATGGTGTGTATGTGTATGTGTGTGGTGGGGGGGTAAGGACAGAATACAGAATATGAGAAAGAGCCGAGACCTGCTGAGATCAAAAACACACAATCAAACACAAGCACACACACACACACTCCTACTTCATTGCCTGAAATACAAGTACATGCACTTAAACACTCACATGGTGTGTTGTAGTCTGTCAGTCTGACAGACAAGCAGGAAGGGGGGGTCAATTATGGTACTAATGATCCTGCTATGAATAAACCAGTTAGAGGAAGTAGAGCTCCCATTAGGCTCCTCTCCTCAGACTATTAATAACCAGAGATCTAATGCCTCCTACACAATCAATACACACCCACCAGGACACGGTTAAAGACACACTTGAGTAGAGGGGACAGAGTCTGTCTCAGGCCATGATGATCATGGTGGTTTTCAACATTTAGCAGATGTTAATAAAAATTAGGCTAGATGAGGGTTAAATTTGAATATCATAAGATTAGTATTTGTATAAAATTCCACGGTTTGCATTTATGGGAATGAGGCTGCAAGCAGTTTGAGATGTTACAATTTTTCATTGAACAGCGCTTCAAAGAAATTGGGATCAGAGAACAAAGATTGAAATGAAAAAGCAGAAACAAATGAACTCTTAGTGATCAGCAACAAAGTTTCCTTTCGAGAAAATACCATCAGCTTTCTCAATCACGTGTCTCAACCTCAATCCCTACGCAGGCTATTGGATGATTTTTGCAAAGCCACACCTTTGACTCAATATATAAGACAAACACAGAGAAAACCCACACACACTGGAAATGTCCTTTGTGGATCATGGCTTTATGTTGTTGTAGAAACAACTTTATTTCTCCTGTTTCTCTTTCTATAGATGTGACTAGTAATTACTAACTACATTTGTTTCCAGGAGATGACAGGTGACGGGAGATGTCACCAGGGTTCACACTCTCCTGTAAACTGAGGACACACACTGTGTTATTCATTCATTTGTTCATTCATTCATCTTCTACTTATCTGTTTCCGGGTCACAGGGACACTGTGGTATGTTTAGTGTAAAATTAAGTGCAGGTAGCATTCATAGCCCCAGAACTGGAGAGCGGACATGATAGAACATTTCCTGTGATAATAAAAGTGATTGCAAATGGAAGGTCAAATGCAGCAGGCTGATCAGTGGAGGTTTGTTCCTGGCCCCCTCCCCTCCTCCATCTCATTCAGCTGAAACCTAGAAGCGTTCCCTAGGGATGAGCTGTTACAAGATATCATGGCTTTTCAGACAAAAAGGGAAAAGCGACATATGTTTGGATCAATATGACAGCACGACAGCAAATTGAATTTTTTTTTCAACAACGGGCGAAATTTTCAATATGTGTCAACAGATAGGGATTGGTTTGTGTGTGATATCTCTGAGTCTCACAGGATACACGTTGGATCATGAAAGTGGTGGTATTGTTATCTGGTTAACTCCATTATCTCGAAGAACATGAAGAACTCTTGTCTTTGCGGAGATCCAGTGTTTATTATTAGAAACTGTGAGCACGTGGTTTTACGGGCTCCAATTTGTATGGGTGAGGGTGCACTAAGCCTCCTGAAGTGGGATTTGGTTTCCAGAGTAAATGAGGGGAAGGAATTGGTTGAGAGGCATCAGGGATACCCTGTGGCATCATCCATCTATCCATCCATCCATCCATCCATTTTGTACTAATCTCTGACTGCCTGGCATACGTGTCACTCAATCCTTCAGTTCTTCATACTCCAAAACAAGAAGGGCCTAAAAGAAGAGACACAGAGCCAGGATCAGTCTCTGTCTTTGATCACAGCACTTTCGAGCTATGTAATTGAAGACATGGCCCCTCCCTATATCCTTTGTTTGCACAGACGAAAAAAGAGAAACATATAAAGGTTTTTTTTGTTTGTTTGCTACTTTTAGCTGATATTGAGTCAAGTTTCAAAGTTTTTCGATAATGAGACAGAGACAGTCGCCAACTCTTCAATGTGTCTGTCTTAGTGTGCGTGTTTGTGTGCATCTAGGGAGTATGTCCATTATCAGCGTGCAGCTGAATCACATTAGTGAGATGAGGAAAAGAAAGAAGAGATGATAAGGTTCGTAAAGTTAAAGACAAACCCTGTACAACTATGTGCTGTTGAGGAAGGAAAGACACACACAAAGAAAAAGAGACAGATATTCCCAGGCTTTAGTTCATTTTCTTCACAGATTCCCTTCTGCAGAGTGAAGCCAGCATTGTTTTAATGCATGGCACAGATGAACGGATAAGCGTACAAGAGGCACAGGCCTCCAATGTCACCTTGTGTTTTTCCAGGAACCAATTTTTCAAGATATTTTCTTGGTAGACGGATTTGAAATGCCATTTTTTTTATTTGAAATTCAATTAACTATAATTGTTTTTATCAGCTGCTCAGCTTCAACAAAGTAGTTCAGCAGGGGGGCTTAGTAAAACACACTGTTTTTTGGTTGTACATCCAAAGGTAGTGACATATGTTTGGGTCCAATACTAATTCATACTCCAAGAAGCACCATTGCCCAAGTCTAACCTTAATCAAGGGATGGGGATGAAAGGCTGTGATTGGCATTGGGGGGGAATGTTTAGGCTCAGTAACAATGAAAATATAGGGTTAGAATGAACTAAGAGAACAATGACCATGATGGCTGATTCTGTCATCCTCCCATGTTGAGATGGTAGGAACTACGGTTACAATATCTGATTGGTTCTCTGGGGAGTCTGTGTTGTGTGCAAACTTTGGCACTTCTAATGGCTTACCTTGTTATTACACAGGAAACATAATTAATGGAGAATGACAAAAAAAAGATTTAGAAGGTTGTTAGAAAGTTGAAGAGACTTAGAATTAGTTTGTACCTGTGAATTAATTGGGACTGTTACTTGTTAACTGTTAACTGGCCCAGTGGTTGTGACAATTGGTAGGATTGTAGGTTCCTGAGTTTCTGCATAGCTACTGTAAGTTTCAAATCTGTGCTAAACATTAATCTTTAGCTAGAGTTTCATAAATCATGATCAATTAAAATACTGTACTGCGTGTTGTTCAACTCTTTTTACTTAAAATGATCACTTAGAGTTAGAAAATAACAGAACATATTAAAATATATATACTCACGATTTCAAATTATGCATCAATGAATTCATGGAAACACACTTAGACATTAAAGACTGGCCCCAAAAATACAAACTGTGTACAAATGTAGAGAAATGAGAACCAATTGGCATGTAAAAAGCACCACATGATGGTCCATGAGGAGCATTTACTTTCTGCCCAAGTAAGAGACAAGTGAAAAGGAGGGAAGTGTGGCAGCACTGAAAATGTGGGAGCAAACATGGCTAGTGTGCTACTACATACAGCATTTCCATTTCATTGAACATTAAAAGTTGAAAGATATACATGTTCATGTACAAGTGAACGTGGAGCAAAATCTGGTAAAACAGCACATGCTCTGTGGGATTTTTTTTTTTTAATGAAAGTTGACTGTTGCGTTGACTGACTTGGCCCTATTACATGTCTATTTGAGGCTATATAAATAATATAACCTTAAACACATCTAGACATACACATATAATACCACTGCATACCTCTTCTGACCTGTAAATGTAGGTTCAGTCTGTCCATGAGGGCCTCTCTCACCCTCCATTCTAATGCTTAGGGCAATCCAGCCAGTGGCTTTGCTGTTGGAGTGGAACATAAAGCGAGCGAGGAAAGAAGCTATAAAATTGATTTTTAATAGGTCTCAGCTCATTAGGTTCCTGTGTTGTTCATGTGTGTGTGTGTGTGTGTGTATGTATTGGCTGGAGGGTGGGGGCATGAGAGATGGCTGCCAAGGCAGTTTAATACAACAGTCATCGCACCTGACATCCTGTAGCCAAAGGTAAAGAGCAAGCACTGGTGCCTGCTTTTTAAGTGTCTTGTCACGCTCAAACAAACACACACACACACACGCCTTACAAATGTGTTTCTTTTGAAGAATGATCAGTTGGTGCACACAGATGAACTCTCCACAGTCCCTGAAATTAGCTCTTTAAATGATTGAATGCATGAGGCAAATGAAATTCCTCTGGTCGCACCTGGTCCCAAACCAGTAGAGAGGAAGATTGAGTAACATCAAACCACCACAGGCTCCACTTCAGACCAGTCCATTTCATTGGTCAGGCAGTTATAGAAAGTCAGTCAGAGGAGCCCACAAGCTCAATAGCAAAACTGATTTATGAGGGTAAAAAGGGAGGCTAATAATTAAACTGACAAGACTCCCCTTTAGCAATAAAGTGATTTTGAAGCTTAAAGTCAGATTTTTTACAATGTATGTGAAAGTATCAAAGGCCTGAGTTCACAGAGACAAGTTTAAAGTGGGGATTCAGAATATTAGCCTTAAAATAAGCTGTCAGGACTTCTGGGACTTTGTGATGTCATAATAAAACAGTTGCTAGCCCACAACCACATGTTGTTATTATGGGATAATTTTTGTCTGTAAATCTAAAATATACTACGATCGTTTAAGCACTTGCAGAACTGTTCTCATAGGTGCAGTTAATGGTAAATGCTGATGTTGTTCTTCTCTCAGTTATAATGAAAGGACTTGCTCATCTCAGGAAATCAAGCTGTTCTTGCTCAACTGGTCTTATATCAGTGACCTGCAATCATTGTCTGACCTCAGTCTGAGAACATAAAGACCATTAACCCAAAAATATTCCTGCAATGTAGATTTGAATGGAAATTTCTGTTTGCCTAGTAGCATTTTTATAGCTGTAGGCCTTCTGGTCTGCTTGTTTGCATTGTTTTTTTCTAGCTGTTGTATCTGAGGGGTTCTGTCACTTTTTTCAACATCAGCTGATACATCAGGTGAAATGATCATGAACGATAAACACAACAGGGCAAGTACCTAAATCACATTTCTACTGTTGTTGATTTATGCTGATTCAATTATATAAACAATATTGCAGTGTGTCATATTTGCCTGATAATAACAATGAACTTAAACAGAACTACAATACAGAAATAAACAGACATGAAAGCAATGGAAAAGGAAACAGTAATGTAAATGGAACACTGTAAACAGACCTTTTTGAGTGGTCTGCCAGGGTGATGCAGTTAAACGAGGGACAGTGTGGCTGCATTTCTCCCAGGAATGAAAGACTTGAAGTGCAGCCCCAGAACAAAGTTCAAAGATATACAGTCGCAGACCGAAGTGTCTCACACAGAGGCTCTGACACTGACAGAAGCCACAACCACCAAATCAGACACAACCAATTTTTTTTTCCCAGCTTTCATGATGGCAAGCAACTCACTCTTTCCAACCTGTGTCGATGTGTGCTCTGCAAGTGAATGCAATGCCATTGCCTCAGCAGTTGTGGGTGTGTTGAAGTGATAGGCAAACTCGCCTGGCAGCATGGAGGGGGTTCATCGCCGTTTTTGTAAGTCTGTCTCATGAACACAAAAGCTTCACAACTGATTTCAGTGATAGATATGGTCCAACCCATGAATGCTGAGTGCACTAATCTCATAATAACTGTACTCATTGTTTGGAGCTTGTTGCCATGAGTCTCTGGTTCAAGTGATCATGTTGCTCCTGTGAGAATCACATATTTAGTAAACAGAAACACAGCATCACCCTCAAGCAGACTCCAGTGTAAATTAATCAAACCTGCAGCATCCAGTTTTCAGAGTGGCCATAACGTTATCAGAAATCCATGGTGAATTAATTAGTTCTGCTACACCAGTAAAAAAAACCACTGTTCTGGGTTCTGCAAACACACTATACAGCGCCTGATTATCATTAGTCAAATCCATTGATATAACAGTGCTGCTGTGATGTCAGCTGCCATTATGAGCAGTGTTAACACAAGCCCTCAGTGTCCACACATCCTCGCCTCCGGCAGTCTTCCCTCTTCTGTTTCATCTGTTATTCAGAGACGTTCTTACATGCATCCGTCGTGCTCTTCGCTGCTACATACTGCACTCCCAAGTGATCGCCTATTACACCAAGAAGCATCCTCTGTTTCCCCTCCCTGCAGTGCATGCATGGTGGACGTGTGTGCCTGCAAAGCATTGTGGGTGCATTGACCTTCAGCTGCAGTGTAACTTAAGTCACACAAATGGATCCACTTCCTCTGTACTCCACATATGTTAGGATTGTCTTCTTCCTCTCACCCCCACCCCCACAATTCACAGCTCACCCCTCCCTCACTCCCATCACTTCTTTGCTGCGCAGCCCCCACCTCCCCTCCTGCTCTGATGGATACTCAGTGGAGCTTCGTGCCTCCTCCCTTAATCCCCCTTTCTTCATCCTCTATTACTCCATCCTCTTTGACCCTGCTCTTCTTATCAAACCTTCTTACGCTCTCACTCTTCTTTGCCTTCTCCCTTTAACCTCTCCACCTCTGCTACCTTTTCCCCCAGCCTGTTCTATGCATCATTGACTTTTCACTCCCGTAAACTTTTACCAGTGAACCATGAAATACATTCTGCAGCCAATCTGCAAAGGCTGTAATTCACATAAAAACTTAATTAATATGAACATGGAGGTCGTAATGTTTGCATAATCTGTTTCATTGGCTGAATCTCATTCACACACAGTTCTGCAGTGTGTTTCAGTTTTCACTATTATCAATATGATCTGTGACACATCCTGCTTTTTTTTTTCTTTTTGCACAGGGGTGCAACCTGGTCTTCTCCAGTTTGTTGGTTTACTCCCATGGGTAAAATGTTCCCCCCAAACCTTGTGACTAGTTTATTTTGTCTGTTGGTTCCCTGCAGTTTCCTGTGCTCCAGATCCACCTGAACTCTGAACTGGGTCTTGCCAGTGATCTGTCAGTGAGCCCAGCCTCTGTCCTATCACCCCTGCTGATTCCACTCTTGGATAAGCTAATATCACACCAACAGCCAGATTGCTCTGGAATCCTCTAGGACTGGATGAACCCCAAACCGTTGACAACTCAACCTGCCCCTTCCCCCTGCTCCACTCTTCCTGTCATCCTGCAATACATTTTGCTGTGCTGATAAACTGCTTAAACAGCTAATAGCCCTATCAGTGTGGGTCCAGTCCAGTTCAGTGTTAGAGCAGCGTTGAACCTGATATTCTGCATCTGATCTCCTACTTTTCAGGTCCACATGTTAAAATGTTCTCAAGCAAGACTCTGAACATTTCCCAAAAAGAAAAAAAAATCTGTCACATTTGGGAGCTTTGAAAAAGGCTTTGCAATATATTATTATCATTTCTTGGAGTAAATGTGCAAGTCATTTAGAGACTGATTCTGATTCCATCCTCTCTCGCTACACTTCTGCTCTTCTTTCATAACTAATTTAAAATGCCAGAAGTACAGAGGACTGTCCTGTGTGACCTCTGTAGAAGCCTCCTGGGAGCCCAGGGCATGCTGGGAACATCCTGTGTGCATGGCCAGAGTTACAGCTGACCTTTGTCGGATGTGTTAACTGGCCCTTTGGAGACAACATTTATACACACAGGCACATACACACAGTTGTCCATGTCCTGTCTGACCATTATGACCCAGACGAGTACAGTGTCTACAGTACACATGCAGCATGTGGACAGCGATGACGTGCACAGCCAAGCTTAACGTGACGCAATCAATACGTCTATGTTACATCGCCAAGGTTACAGAGGAGCAGCACAGTCACCACGTGGAGGATGAGAGCTGTGTTCTCAAACAGGAGTCTCATCACAATTTATCCCATGAATGTGATTATCATTCATGACTGAAGGGTAGAAAATCTCTTCCATGTGATGACAAATTATCAAAGTGTTCACGCTTAAATGGTTACAAACATGTGGTTTGTTGCTGATCATAAAATCTGAGAATTTTCTATACATTGTGTTGGTCTTGATTTTGGATCGCCCAAATATGAGGGTATGCTGTGTAATTTAGGGTGTTGGGAGGGGGCATGCAGAGGGAGGACAGATAGGGCCTGGTCCTGTAAAACCACAGGAAGTTCTTCAAAACCATAATCTTTTAAATCCTTCTCCTCTGAACACAATACACAGATTTAGTCTGGTTTACACAGTGATCAGTCATAGCATTGTGATTGGTGGCAGGTGAAGTGAATAACACTGATTATGATTACAACTGATAGTTGTATAAAAATTTGATCAGAGCATCTCCAAAACTGCAGGGCTCACGACATTAAAAATGCCTAAGTAAGAGAGGAAAACTGCTGAATGACAGAGTGAGGGCTCACTGATGGTTGTGATGAGGCTGTACCATGTGGTCTGATCCAACAGAAGAGCAACTGTAGCTCAAACTGCTGAATAAATTCATGGTGGTTCTGATAGAGAGCTTTCAGAACACACAGAGCGTCACAGTTTGTTTTGTAGCTATAGACCAGTCGGGGTGTCCTGACTGAATGATTCAGGATCATGTTACTTTGACATGTTGCATCGACTTAAACCTGGTTCAGACCAAGTCCGGGTCTTCATGAACAGTATTCTGTAATGCCTGTGGCTTCTTTCTGCAGAATAATGCTTCCTACCTCACTGCAACAACACCTCAGGAAGGTTTTGAGGAACAACAACCAGTTCAATGTATTGACTTGACTCCTAATTCCCCAGATCTCAATCCAGTCCAGCATCTGTGGGATAAATCAGACCAATCATTTTGATCCATGGAGGCTTCACCTTCAACTTCCAAGACTTAAAGGATCTGCTGTTAACATTGTGGTCCAGATCTCACAGCTCTGCTTCAGAGGTCCAGTGTAGTCCAGACCTCCAGGGTCAATATAACATTAGGCAGGTGGTCATAATCTAATGGCCAATTATACCATTAAGCCCCCTACAAATGCATGTATAAAAGATCCACTTAGAAAACATTTAAAAAAGATTCTCCTTCATACGCTAGCTATGTGGAGGGTTGTCTGTCAGGGATTGAAAACCATTTGCTGTGATGGACAAAGATCTTTTGTCTTTATATTAGAAATGATAATGAAGATTTTCCTCTTCACTGAATCGCTCAAGGACACATATCTAATAGTGTCATGTGTCTAAAACATGCTCCAGATAAATGTCAGTGCAAAGCACTGCCAATATTTAGCCCACATTGATGCTGCCGCAGGCTACATGCTGTGTGTGTGTGTGTGTGGTGTGTGTGTGTATGAGTTTGTGTGGGAACTCCTTGTGCTTACGAGCTATAGATGATTACGCAGGAGAGAGGCTGTGCTGACATCAGAGAATGTGTCGCTGATGCAAAGGCTGGTCAGCCAGTAAACGAACAGCCAGCTTCTCTCTGCAGCACTTTTCCTCCATTCATTCCAATTTTGCTGTGTTATGAGGCAAAGGAAGCTTAGTGCTTACCAGATAGCGTGAATCATACATAAGGACTAGCAAAGTGGAGTGTGACGAAAAGCGAAAAATAGAGAGAGGGAGATGCAGATGTTGATGTGGACGTGCCACTGACTCTTATAAGTAGTGATGATTCAGGTAGCATCATCAGCGACCCACCCCCACCCTGCCTCTCTAACTCGTGCTTACCGTGCTTTCCATTCAGATCCAAGGTTCTGCATGTGTCACAAAATGCTGCGCAGAGGGAGAGAAAGAGAGGACTGGGGAAAGAGATCAAGAGAGAAAAGTACAATTAGAGAAAATATGTGTGTCTTCAGTAGGCAAAAACATAATAATATGCTTTTATTGGCGGTTATAAACCTCAAAGCAATGCCTGAAACACCCACAGGATGTTACTGCAGACACACGGAGGCCCTCCACACTGACATTGATTGATACCCCCTCCTTAACAATTGGTTCAGGACAGTTTCTAATGGCCCCATTAATAAATCATTACACACTGGCATAAATGTGTGCAGGCTACATCCGTCAAGGCAGGGTCACTGAGTTTGTCCCCATAGATGTGACTTCTGCCCAGCAACCCCTCCCACCCCCTGCACACAGGACACCGCCCAGCCCTGGCACGCTCTGGGCTACATTATATCGCTCACCAGTTCCCAGGCATTCACAGTGAGGCAAGGAATCACGGTGGGGACATAAGATGAGCCCGGAGACCACAAAGCCTCATAACCCACTTCTGGTCACCCAGATCCTGCCAGCAGAAATGCTGGAATGGACACTGGTGCTATGCTTGTCTATTTGTGGTTTCTGCAGCCAGTGAATTACCTTCATTTTGGAAGAGTTAATGTTTTACCTGCAATGCAAATGCCTTTTTTTGGTAGTGTGTGAAATATATAACAGAGAAAAAGGGTATGGAGATTGAGGGTTGATGAGTGGACATGATGCACATGATTTAACACAAGCTAACACTGGTAATCATAGGTTTCAATGAACATACCTGAAAATGCCTTAGTTACGCTGCATTTACCGTCACACTAATGGTGATGTCTTCTCAGTAGAAAGCAGTAGAAAACAACGAAAATGTAAAAACATCTTTCGAAACAATTTCTTGATCTACAAGAACCTTTTCGTGTGGCTTTCTTCGATAATGTAAAAACAGTCTTCATGTTGGTCTTTCATTGATTGAAGAAATGTTGCTTCTTATGGAACCAGAAAAGACCATATTTGGAGGACATGGTTGAGCTGAGGAGCAGAGAGGGCTGAATCTGACCAGCTCTGTACTCTATCCTGATTGGGTGGCACAGTCTGTCAATCAAAAAGAAGCCACTCCCCTAATGCATAAACACTGGGATTTTACATATCAGTGTTTTTGCAGGTGGGGGAGTATTACTGCATATGTGACAAAAGCCTTCAGTGTTTCCAGCTGTGTGTGACTGATAAATACTGTCCAGTGAAGTCACACAAGGCAGTGTTTATCAGGGTGAGGTTTGAGTGTGAGTGAGGGACAGATCAGTAAGAGAGAGGAAAACTCAACAGACCTCTGACCAACATGACAGTCATTTTTGGATGAAGGTCAAGCTTCATTTGTGGGTACTGATGTAATGCACATGGATCTCCATGTTGGGAGGAAAAAACAATATTTGTACTCAATCTTTTTGTTTCTCTCTGTCTGGCCTCATATTCCAAGTAGGTGGCTATCCAGGTTTTAAAGAAAACATGCCTTTTTTTAAACCACGGAAACATCACAAAAACATACTACCCCAAATGACCATGTCAGTACTAAAGGATTCCAGATCATCATCATTTGTGAACAAAGCCATACACAAGTTGATGCAACAGTTTGGTTGGCAATTAAACCAGCCAGCAAAGTTAAGCACTGCAAGCTCCGCCCCCATAACAGGAGCATACCTGGGGAACACATGGAAGCAGGTTGTGCAATGGGATGAAGACAAGATGCTGGAGACAGTGTGATGCCCGGAAAATGTTCTGCTGGGAAACCTTGATGCTGACATTCATGTGGATGTTACTTTGACATGTAGCACTAACTTAAAACCTGGTTTAGACCAAGTCCAGTCATCCATTGAAACAGTATTCCCTGATGATAGTGCTCTCTTCTAGTAGGAGAATACTTCCAATATTAGTTGGTTAGAATGGTCGAATCATTAAGGTAACGGACCGTAGACCTCTCATTTTGCTTAATTTTGTGTAGCTACTTCTTTTTATGTCTATATGTCATTTTTAGTGCAGCCTGCAGGGTGTTTTTTTATTTTTTTGAGGATGCTTGAAGTGCTATGAAGTAAATCATGACAAAATCTAGACTATCAGACAATCTTTGGTAAACTTACACATCCAGCACAACAGTTCCTTTGACAAAAGTGGGGAGGGAAAGGACTGAAAATAAAATAATTCTCAAAGAGCAAATGTTAAATCATTAAAGTCACACTGTGGGCTCTTCTGTAAAATAAACAAATCAGTCAGTACGTTTACATGCAAGTTAAGTCAAGCTATGGTTATAGCTTGTTAAAGCCATCTAATCGGACTTCTGTGCTTGTCCCAGTATACATGCACGGGAGTGAAATCGATTTATTTGTTGAAATCATGTCGCCTCCGCTACGATATTCATGCTACTCTTTCGGCTGGTGGATAATGGGCCACTACCGATTTACCTATGACACAGTCACAGACCACAACAGAGGTGGAAAGAAAAAAAAGACGAATGAAATGAGCTTTTGCTCAGACTTTGCCATGTTCAACGCATAGCAGTTAGCTGGCTTCTTTAGTCTGACCTCCTACATTTGCTTTTACGTTTTAAATGCCGTTCGACTTCCGGGTCATAGCTTGGTGTGAAACTTTAGCACATGCGCAGGTCCAGCTCCAGTCCGACTGTCTGTATACATGCAGCAGTAGCTTGACTTTCAATCGCATTATCTGGATGTGTTAGTCCAACTATTATAAATTCGATTTCAGTTGAGCTAACATGTTTACATGTACTTTAAAAGTCCAGTTTTAGTCAGACTAACGCAATAATTCGTTTTTTTTAGGTGTCATGAATACGTAGTGAGTGTGTGTGTGTGTGTGTGTGCATGCATCCTTGTGAGTTTAGGATTGGAACAAACAAAACAGGCCAATACAGTTTATAAAGTCCGCAGGGTACGTTTAATTTTATTTGCAATGCCTTGGCTGGAAGTGGTCAAGGTCATAATTGAGCTGGACAAAACAGAAATTATGTGTGGCGCTCCTACTTAAGTTTGAAAGAATTTCTTTCTGAGAACTGCTGGGTGCACTTGTTATTTCCTTTTTAAAACTTTAACCACAGTCCCTTTGTTTAGTTTGCATACCTGCGGCCATCTGAGGTAAGTGCTGGGATCAAATATGACCCAACACAGATCCAGTGACATTCTCCTTCCCTTGTGTGACAATACCCAGCTATTGACTCATACAATGTCCCATCATCACTTGCACTGTCCATGTAAAGTCTCTGTCTGTCGATAGAAGCTCATCAACCTTAACTCTGCCTATTGAGATAGCAGATTTTATCCCTGTGCCTCCTACCACTGCCTAAAGAGCCCTCAAGCGTTTTGTGATGCTCCTTTTGTATTTCCAACTTCTGGAGAAAAACTGTTAGTATTGTATTCAAGCACAATGGGGACACGTCACCACCTCCACCCTTCACCTGTCATTTCTTGATAACAAGTACACAAGATCAAATCAAATCAGATTTATTTATATAGCGCCAAATCATAACAAAGTTACATCAAGGCAGGTCTAGACCAAACTCTTTACACAATTATTTAAAGAGACCCAACAGATCCCCCGATGAGCAAGCACTTGGCGACAGTGGCAAGGAAAAACTTCCTTTAAGAGGCAGAAACCTTGGGCAGAACCTGGGGGGCAAAGTTGGGTAGAGTAGGGAGAGAAAGAGAGCAGGAGGAGGGGATATTCAATACAGGTGCAGGCAGGAACATGATGCTGTATGGAATTCATGAAGATGTGGGAGCAGCAGGCATTGCAGGAACATGGGATGGTGATGATTCATCACCTGCAGGTTGAGGAAAGAGGAGAGAGAAGAGAGGAACTGGGAGAGACAGAGATTTTGGAAAAACATGGTTAGTAAATACAGTACACATGGTTAGAACTGGGAGAAGTGGGGACTTCGGAGAAACATGGTTATTGATATGTCGGCGCATGCAAGGGGGAGAGAGACAGAGAGAGAGGTGCTCAGTCCTTCCCCCTGCAGTCTACACCTATAGCAGTATAGCTAAAGAGTAAATGAACAGATCCTCTCCCTGCCTTTTGTTTGTCTCGATTTTATTTTTTCCTCTGCTCTTCATAACTGCAGTGAGCTGCTTCTCAAATGTGTCCTAAAGATTTTATGCTTGTGAGGAGGAAGAGCAATTAGAGCAAACTTTTCAACCAGAAAACAGAGTTTCAGCTTAACACACCACATCCAACACTAAGAATCTGTTTTTCTGTATCTGTAAAATGTGCATGGAGCATATGAATGTGTAAAGAGAAACTCAAGACAATATTAAAAACACTTTTTAATGGGGAAAATAAAATAGAATACAAGCTTAAAATAAAACACACTAAACAGGAAAATAGAAGTGACAGTGTGACAAATAAATAAATGATTGATGGTTTACCACAACAAAATTTTATGGTTTTCAGTCTTAAGCTCTAGCCTTAACCTGTCTACAACCCTAACCCTCTGCATGAAATGACCATTGTATTTTTGCTATCACACATCAGATATGTGAAACATAAAAAACTCACCATAACATCATCCATTAATTTCTGAGCTACCGCTTCGAGGCTTCCTTTCTTTAAATTATACTTGGAGGAGAAAGTGGAGATTTGAAAGAGTCAGCTGACTAGTTTTTACTCTGTGCTGATTGGTTGATGCAGTCTGTCAATCCCACAGGAGCCAAGCCCACAAATCTTTTTTTCTTTTAAATGGGACCATCATTTAAAAAAAATTAACATCATGTTGTATTGAGGACTTGAAACTAGAGACTGAGACCATAAACTCATTCGGAAAACAATTACTGAGCTAGTAAATTAAGGGAGAAGTGGGAGCATTTTCCCATAGACTTCAATACAGTCTGTCTTTTTACAACCAGTGGAGTTTCCCCCTGATAGTCATTAGAAAAAATTAAGGGTTGGCTGTCAGCATTGGCATCGATTTAAGGACCCAGAGTCCAGGCCCGCTTTTATAAACAGTCTCTGGCAAAAACTTAGTGCTACCTCTCCAGATTTAGCTTTGACCCTGGGAACATGAAGCAGAGCCATCCCAGAGAGACAGCTCTGCTCTGCTACAGAGCAGCGGAGCCATATGTATGGGACACTGCTTTCTAAACCAACATTACACTTTTAAAACAGGATGATTTGTCTCCCAGTGGAGCTGCCCAAAGAAATGTCTACATAACTGTCTACATAACATAAGTAGGATATGCTCAAAAGAAGTGGCTCAAATATGGAGCCTTGACGAACTCCACATAACTTTTGAATTATCTTGTGTTCTAGCTAACAATTAATTGAAAGTATTTTGTGTTAAACCACTTGCATTCTGCAAGAACATCCTGCCCAGTTTACCAATCCGTCATGTAACATGCTGTAGTTGTGGTTGTATATAAACATAAAATAAATAATGTTTCAGGCCAAGAGGATGTTCAGCCATTGAAAACCAGTTTTAAACTATGTGATTTAAAAATATTTGGTTTGATATATCTCTGTAGTTGATAGTGAGGCATCTGAGTTGTACTTTTTTTTTTGGGTGTTCAAAAAGGGTTCACTATTTGCTTGCAGGCAGGTAATAAGGATTGACAATTCCAAAATTTCACACAACTTTTCCAAAGATTCAGAGCTGGTAAGATCAAGTAGTATAAACTGAATTTTTTGTTCCATCAGTTTTGTCTTATTATGTGATTTTAAATCCATTGCATTACCTACTGGATAAAATGAAGGGTAGCTGACAGACTATGCAGTGTGTGGGCTGTGAGGCGAGAAGCAGATGAGAGACGAAAGCATCCTGGAAACAGCATCCCTGCAGGTCATCGCTTTAACCCTTGAACCTTAACCCATGATCCTTAGCTGCCCATGGTCAGGCCCATCTCTCCTCATTAGGCACTTAAGTCATTTTCTTAATTTGGTTTTGAGGGATATAATAAGGATTTAATTGCATGTTGACCCCTCCCCCATGGTAATGTCCTCCACACACACACACACACACACACACATGCGCGCTGACAGGTCCTGGTCTCAGGAGACTTATGAAGAAAGGCAGAGCCCAGCAGGTCTGGAATTCACTGATTATCTCCAGATTTCCCCAGAGGGCCTGTCGCTCCAGAATGTCTTAAATGTTTCTATTTTTAACATGATACATAATACCTTAGCCGAAATACAACTGTTCCTTTGGTGTCAATACTTAAATGGACATAATTCAATTTATGTTATGGTTTGTGTTCATAAGGTGTAGTGCATTTTTTGTGGGAGTTTTCACGGTTTGATTCTTAAAGACTGAATCACGGTATAAATGTGTGATTCAGGATTGGTAGAAGATAAAATCTTCAACACCTCCGGGTTAATGTTAGCATTGTTTACATGCTCGTTGTCATACAACAGCTGAGTTGGCTGGAAGTCAATCCAAGGACAATCAGAGTGAACCACAACTGCAGTATTTGATATGGTCCCTGGTCCACTTCTTGAGGTCAGTTTTGAGATATTTTTTTGTAATTATCTTGAATTTGTATTGTTTTCATGCAGACTCGTCTTGGACTTGGCAGCTGATCCCAACTATTATACTGTTTGGCCTTGAACAAGGACTTTTTTTATCCATGCTTGTGGTGTGGCTTTAGGATGGTGTTCCTACTGTCAGCCCACCACTTTGGTCCACAATCAAATATCTCTACATCTGATGACATTCATGGTCCCACGCGATAAATACTGACCAACAGCTCATCATTCTCACTCAGCCTTAAACAACAACACTGTGTCTTAAGCATTCTGTTTTAGTGAATATGGTTGTTTGAGTTTGTTACCCGTTTGGTGCAGCAAGGAACCGTAAAAAAAGGCTATTCAAAGGAAATTGCTCACAAGCATAAAGAAGCATGACACCACATCAAAAAGGCACTACATCAACTAATCAAAAAAATTATACGCCAATGCACAGCACAGGACTGTATATAAACAGCTACTTAATTAATTTAGTGTCATACAAGGGTCCCAGTTGGTGAATTCTGCTAATTATGGTGATTCCCTTCTTGTGATGTGCCAACACAAGGTTCACATTTGTGACACTTATTACATTCATGTTCCTAATGGAGTCAATTCTAATAACTTATCATCTTTCGTTGATTCAAAATTTAGAATTGAGCAGTATTCTGGTTCTTTGGCCTGCTACATGCAAATTTTGTGGCATTTTCATCAGCCTCATCTGCACTTGCAGTGACTGTTAATTAACAAATTTTGGCATGCATATACAGGCTGGTAGAAGATTGTGAACATGATATAACATTATAATAACATTATACTATAAGCATGTTAGTGTGCTATAGCTGGCGACAGAGCGTCACAGGGCTCCCGCTCCAGCAGAGTTGTGGACTCGTTTACATTTTTCCATGTTATTGTAGCAGAAGCTGCTCAGCTGCTGTTTCCTATAGTGAGGGGAAACACTCATCTACATCCTCACTGACAAGTGCAATTAATGCTTTTTTTTTTGTCATTGCCTTGTCACAACTAAACATTCAAATTTCCGCCAGGTTTATGAAAACTTCATTGTTAGCTTGTATCACTGCATAATTTGTATTTTGTTGGTTTGTATTTCCAATGTAAAATCCCATCTTGTGTGTTAGATAAATGGGCCTCATGGGCTCTATGACAGCATTGTAGATAATACTGGGGCATATATGCTTTTTCCAATGGTAAATGCCACATTAGGACCCGGGGTTGGGTTTAAAACTAGTCTAAACTACTGCAGTTTAATTATAAGGGGAATAACTGTGGTATTTATTTCCACAACAGCTTCAGTGGTATTGCAAATTCTTGGGAGCGCAAGGAGCTGTTGCTTCCAGCAATGTTTATCAGAACCATATATTACACAGGCAAACTTTGGCTTGTTTGTTGTGGGGTAAAAATGGAAATATTCTGTTTAATTAAAGTAAGGTGTATATAAGTACCTGTCAGCCCAAGTGCATGCAAGTGGGGCGTCACTGATGCAGTGTCCTTGAAATCCTCTGGATTTGAAATGTGGTCCTGAATCTGATTATCGCTCACTAGCAGAAGTGAACAGGACATGTCCACATTTCTACATTTAGGCCACAGTTCCCTCCTCTGTTTGCCCTCATCACTGTTCTGCTATTTTATTAATTCTTTCTGTCCACGTCTCTTTATGTATGTGCATGTGTGTGTGTGTCACACAGGTCCAAATCAGTGGGGGAAGTAAACACTAGAAATAAACACATTTACAGCACATACAGTTGTGGTCAGAAGTTTACATACACTCATCATGGGAATGAATGTCATATTAATTTTGTGCCGTTAATGATTTATTTAAACCGTTCTCTTTCCAGCGTGGAATGATTAAAAAATGTACATCTTCAATGATTTTTAAAAACAAAAATTGGGTGTACAAGTTTAAATTTATTTTGGATTTTCTATAATCCACACAGGGTCAAAATTATACACACAGGCTCAAATATTTACATACAGCCCCACTAATAATTGGTTATATATCCCTTAGCATGTTTCACCTCGACCAGACACTATTTGTAGCCATCAACAAGCTTCTGGCATAACTCTGGCTGGATATTTGACCACTCTTCTTGGCAGAATTGGTAGAGTTACTTTTAATAGCTTGGTTTCCTGAGTCGGACCCGGCTTTTAAGCATTGTCCACAAATGTACAATAGGGTACATTAAAGCCAGATTTAATGTATGTTTGGGATCATTCTCCTGTTGGAACACCCAATTGTGTCCAACTTTCAGTTGTCTACCTGTTGATTTGAGGTCAGTTTGAAGAATTCGGAGGTACTCCTCCTTCCTCATTATTCCATCGACTTGTGCAGTGCACCAGTACCAATGGCAGCAGAACAGCCCAGAAGCATGATGCTACCACCTCCATGCTTGACAGTTGGTAGTGTTCTTAGGTTTGAAAGCCTCTCCTTGACTCCTCCAAACATACTAATTGCCATTGTGGCCAAACAGCTCAATCTTTGTTTCGTCTGACCATAAAACTTTTCTCCAGAAGGCATTTTGTTTGCCCACGTGCTTGAAGGTGTCAATTTTGGAAATGGGTTTTTTTTCTTGGTTGTCACCCTCTCAGTCCATGGTGATGTAAAGCTGTCTTCACTGTGGACAGTGACACTGGTGTTCCAGCAGTTTCCAGTTCATGGCAGGCTTGCGACATGGTGGTTCTGGTTGTTCCTGAACATCCTAACAAATTTCCTTTCATCTGAGGGTGACAGTTGCCAGACCCTGGCGAAGGGGGTGACGCATCCAAGTTATTTGGACTAATGATCTTGGAATTTGCAGTTGTTTAGAAAATGGCTCCAAAAGACTTTGCCAACTTGTGTACATCACAATTCTCCTTCTTAGATTTTCACTGAGTTCTTCTGACTTTCCCATTATTTTTAGTGTTAGTCAAGCCATTGAGTGCTGTCAAACAAATCCTTTTTATGCTGGCAAAGAGAAACTAGCAGCTGAAGTCAATCATGATCACTAAAGAGAAGTTAATACAACCTTCAGCACCACTTATTAACCCTTACAGACCGTATGGGTCAAATTTGACCCGTTTTGACATTTGACAACAGGAAAAATACCATAAAAATCATTCTTTTAGCCTGAAATTTGATTACTTTACCTAAAGTGACCCAAATTACCCAAAAATGATTTTTTTTTTTTTTAAATACTTTGTACAGGTGCTACAAAGTTTTGCACACTGAGTCCGATCAGGGTCAAATTTGACCTGCACCTATTCAGATGGATTTTAGCTACACCAGTGTGTGTCAAATCAAGTAAAATGGTGGGTTTAGGGAATCTTGAAGCTTTGAAACTCTACAGGTCATGTCTGTGTGTGCTTTCTATGGGGCAGAGGTTACAGAGTTCAAGGGGGGCCTTGAAACTGTCACCTGTCGTGGCACTGTCATGACACCTTGGTACTTTGAGGCGGAACAAACCTGAGCTGCCACCTGCTCTGATAGCAACAAGGGGGAGAGAGGTCTTTTCTTCCAAGTTTGCTTTCACTGAGGACACCACAGTTGTCTCATATTTGCAAAAGTAGAACAAGAATGTCATCCTCATGAGCACATTACATAAGGCTGCAGAGGTCAGTGCTCTGGAGGACAGAAAACCAGCCATCATTCTTGACTATAATGTCAAAAAGGAGGAATGGATAACTAGGACGAAGTAACAGGCACGTACAGCTGTAGGAGGAGGACCACCCACTGGCCTCTGGTGGTATTCTACAATATCATTGATGTATCAGCCGATGATGACGATGCCTCTTTTAAATGGACTGAGCTGAACCCTGCCTGGAGGGCAAGCAGGAGGAACTGGAGGAGATTCTTTTTGGAGGAACGCTTCCTGTCACTGCTTTGAATGCAGACTAGTTTGAAAGACTGAGAGTCTGCAGAAACTTTTTTTTCCTCTTTTTTTTAATGTTGTGTTTAGTGTTAATGTTTATCGGCCGACCGATATTAGCATAATTATGTAATATCTGTGAGCATCGTTATCGGCTTTTCCTCTGATAATGAAAACCCGATAACGCAATGCCTGGGTTTCGCCAAATATGCTGGAATCACTTGTGGGGTCCCGAGACGTTCACCGGCGTGCGACTGATGACCTCATCAAACCGCACCTGTAGGCAAAATAACAACAACACTGTGTGGCTAGTCGTGGCTAACAAGCTTGCTCACTTGTTGCTACACAAAATGTCCGTGGTCTGGAATTTTTTTAAAGTTTCACCTGCGGATAACAAAAATGCAATTTGCAATGAAAGCAAGGCGCTTGTCAAGCGAGGGGGAGACAAGACTTCGTCCTTCAACACTTCAAATTTAATCGCTCACATCAGGAAGAACCATCCCGAGGTACACGGAGCGTTAGCAGGGCTGACTGAGCCCAGTTTATATTTTCAGTGACTGTATTAGCCCATGTAATGGGCTCAGGACTGAGTCTGTCTATATCTGTGCACTTTTGTTTTCTTTGTTTGCACGTTACCTCATTCATAAAGTGTTGTTTGTACCTGATAGAAATGAGTAGTTTTCAATATATTAGGCTGTCCTACACTACATGTTGTTTTTGTTTACTTTAAATGCTGCACAAAGTTGTACAGGACAGGTACAATGTTGTTTACAATTTGTGAAGAAGTCAGATTTGTCCTAGTTGTAATGGGCATTGTCAGGATGATCTCAGGAAGAGCTGTTCTTTGAGACAAAATGTTAAAAATAAATATGGCACTTTTCCATAACTTAAGTTGAAGTAGTGTTCTTATTTTGTACAGACAATGTTAATTTGTGGAATGCCTCTAGTGGGGCATCACAATAAAAGTAGGTAATGTGTTAATTCCATGACAGGAGATGTGGTGATGTGACCTAAAAATAGATTGGGGGAAAATCGGCTGCATATATCGGTATCGGTTGATATTGGGAATCGGAAATTAAGTGTTTGGACAATATCGGCATATCGGATATCGGCATTAAGTTAATATTGGACATCCCTAGTTGCAATGGTTATAAATAGTTAGTTTAGTGAATTCCAACTGTTCCGGAACATTCATTCAATTTTAATTTCCAATAAAACATATTTAAGGGTGCTTTCAGACCTATAGTTCTATTGCTTTGGTCTGCAATGGGCAGAAAAATGTTACAATGTAGCAAACAGACGTTGGTACGGTTCGGTTTCATATATGCATATTTCTAAACGAACCAAAATAGACCGTAAAGACAACTTCCTCATGGAAGAACGTGTCACTTTCGATAAGTTAGCATGGAGCGACAGCTTTGCTTTGCACTCCTGGGACTGATCCTCGCCTATTACATTGTATGTGTCAGTAATTTTCTGCAAACAATTCAGTTTGAACGTGAGTCACGGCTGCGACTCGAAAACAACGTCATGATGCATTGGAGTTGCTGACGGCGCATTGCACGCCACTTCAGAGAGAAGAGACTGCCCTCCTCCTGAATGACCATTTCATCACTAGCCAGCGATGAATAAACTAATGGGTCAACCATGGGATCAACAGGAAATAAAATGAATAATTTTACCCACAATTCAGTATCCCCGATACCCACAATGCATTAAAACTAGACCATTTTGGTCCAATTTGTTTTGGTTGCTTTCACACCAGAGGAACCGCACCAAAGTTAGGGAGATGGAGCGATGGAGTGGCTGATTTGGTGAGCACCAAAGTGCGGTGGTTGCATTCCCACCGACGCAAGCATACCGAACCAAGGGACCAGACTCGTTTAGTGTGTACTAAATGCTGTTGGTGTGAAAGCACCTTAAGTCACTATGGCTGTTATGTTTTCATTTCTTATGTATGTTTGGCTCCAAAAAAGAATTAAGCAAAACCTAAAAAATGCCCTCTCCCTGCTCTCTGGAACATATTTTAAAGATCAATCCTGCATTTATTAATGTCAGATAGGCTATTTAATCATTCTTAATAGATCTGTGATTCAAAATTTGGTATAGACACTTAATATGAGCGAATTCTTGTGGTGGGTCAGAATTGAGCTGCTCCTTACCCAAAAGGTTTCTGATATGTCTGGTTTGTAAAGGTTAAAAGATTTAGGTGGATATATGTATATATTTGAGCCTGTGTGGATTAGAGAAAATTCAAACTTGTGCACCTAATTCTTGTTTTTAAAAATCATTGAATATGTGTGATGTATAATCTACCCTGGCAAAAGAACAGTTCAAATAAATCATTAAAAGCCAACAAATTAATATGACATTAATTCCCGTGATGAGCCTATGTAAACTTCTGACCACAACTGTATGTGTTAAACACACACACACACACACACACCTACACTCATCACTGCAAACAAACACCATCCAAAGCACGGTTTCCCCCATCATTCTGTCGTCTGTGCTCACTGTGCTCTGATTGGCTGTTGGATGGGTGAGGCTCACTGCAGAGGCAGAAATGAAGGGAGGATGGGAGGGGTCTTTACTCGCTTAGCACGACTCCCACACACACAAACACACACACACACACACACATACATGCCCATCACTACAAGCAAACACCATCCCAAGCATGGTTTCCCCCATCATTTGCTCCTCTCTCCTCAAAGCTCGTTGTGCTCTGATTGGTTGTTGGATGGGTGAGGCTCACTGCAGCGGCATAAATGAGGGGAGGATGGGAGGGATCTTCCCCAGCTTAACACGACTTACACACACCCACACACACACAAACCAAACCACCCACCTACACACTCACTCAGGGAATCCCTCCTTTTCTCTTCTCAGTCCACACCCCGTTTTCAGTTACACACCACTATTAAATTATTCACTGCATAGCTAGGCTTGAATGTGCTGCACACCAGATATGATGAGGTGGCTTTGGACACCTCTGAACTCCACATTGTTTTTGGGAGTTTCACCTCATGTTACCTTTGCTGGGAGGATTTTGTGATATATATCAGCTGAAGTGAGATTCCCACTGGTGAGTTATTAATAGGGTAGTCTCAGGTTCAGTGCTGATGGTTATGCATAGTTATGCCTTAATACAGAAAGACGACCTACACTGGGGGTGCAGCTGTCGAGTGCAGACAGGAGGTCAGGTTTCACTTCTGCTGTTCGAGTCCGTTTTGTGTTTGTGTGCGACAATGCCAAAGCTGGCATCAGGGAGCCCCCAGTGGATGCAGAGCGTCTCCCTCACTGGGAACTAGTTCCCTTTTCATGAGTTTGAGAGGTGACTTTGAGTGCATGAGTGTGAAAATAAGCAACGTTTTATATCTCATCCGTGGCTCTCACAAAGAATCCAGAGGCAGGGTGAAGGTGTCAGGTGCTCTGATCAAATTACATTGCTCAAGGTCATTGATGACTGCGTTACAAAGCATTGCGGTTTTCAGTGATATCTCGTATTGTTTTCTGTAAAAGCAAGGCTCTCAGTAAAATTACTTGCAAGAATAAATCATGTGGCAGAATGAACCAAACTCAGCAAGAAAACTGGGAAAAATGAAAATGCATTTATTATATCAATTTTTCATTAAGCTGTAATTATTTTGGCATGTGTCCACAAACCAGCAGTGATGTGCACAGTTTGTGTTTCCCTCACTGTAAAAGCAACTGCACTGCAGCTTTACTAATAATAACTGAGCTGTAAGATGAATGGAGATATCCTTATATGGAGAAGGAGCAACAGAGGCAGGGAACCATGGAGTTATCTCATGCCCAGCAGTCATGGATGACATCAGTTTCAGGTTGACCCTCCACTAAAATGGCGTGGACGCTCCCTCTCTCTTTCTCTCTCTGTCTCTCCCTCTCTCTGTTTTTACAGACCCTCTCTCGCTCTCCCCCCTCAGCTGCTGTATGCATTACAGGGCATGCCGGTCTATGTCATTTCCAAAGGTCTGCCTGTTAGCAGCTCTGGGAGAGTGAGTCACAAGACAGGCAGCAGCGGTGCAACGTGGCCCTGGTCTGCTCTGTGCAGTGCCATAAACTGTAAAAAGCCAACAACACAGCCATGCCGCAAATGTACCACAAGGAATGTGTGGAATGATGGGACCAATGTGAGAGACTCGTTGATCCTGTCAGCTCTGATAAGATCATGTGAAATGCTCCAAGTTTGTTTTTTAAGGTCCGATTACAATCTGTATGTGTGTCTGTGTGTGTGTGTGGGGGGCAATAGCCATGTGATATCTTTCCATCATGTGACAGTAGCCGGAGCATCAATTAGATAAGCACAATGATCAGCTGATTCCTCAGCCCCTATTTTTATAAGGAGGCGTGGTCAATCCTGGAAATGGCCACAGCATGTTCTCAGGCCTCCAGTGAAGACTGATTATGATTTACACATTTTGATTTATAAACAAAACCAAAAATGATTTCCCTCTACTAACAAGGATATGTGTGTGTGTGTGTGTGTGTTATATGTTATTCCTCCAGTATTGTCCAAAAACTATTGATGTTAGGATAATGGAGGCTTATATTGGGAGCTTTGAGCTAAAGGCTAACATCAACAAGCATATAATAACAATGTTAATGTTTAGAATGGTCCCCATATTTGTTAAGCATTTCCTTACAAACACAGGGGACAGTTTAGAATGGGAACGTCGCAGGATTTGTCAGTACTTGGTTAAAACTATTTGATCTCCTCATGATGCTTCATGGAAACTCACCAAAGCTTCTTTTAATTTTAATTAACTATCCACCTCATGGTGGTCACCAAAATCAGGATCATCCTCTGGAAACCTAATTATGACTCATTAAAACACAGTGCTTCTTTCAATCTGGACTTTGCTTGACCATTTCTACTAGCATGACCAACAACGCACTGATGACCACAATGTGTCATGGGCTGACATTTTCCAGTCAAAGCATCCAGGATCTTATTTTTGTAAAACTTCTGTCCATCCATCTCATTACCTATATTGCTTATCAGTCAGGGTTGCTGGGGGACTGGAGTCAATCCCAGCTGACGCTGGGCGAGGGGGTGGATTCACCCTAGACAGGTCACCAGTCTATCAAAGGGTCGACATATAGAGACAAACAACCATTCACTCTCACACTTGTGCCTACAGGCAATTTAGAGTCACCAATCAACCTAAAAGTGCAGCTCTTTGGACAGTGGGAGCAAGCCAGAGAACCTGGAGAGAACCAAAACAGCCACAGCGAGAACATGCAAACTCTTATGCAAAATGTATGCAGCTTAAATGAAAAAGATGAGTTATAATAAAATTAACAGTTCATAGTTCACATGAAGGAGGAATTCAGCGATGGAAAAAAAAACCTTTTTTTATCTCTGCTGTGAAATTGGACATATTCACATTGTAGTTTTCTGGGATGGACTTACTGTTGGAGCCAGATTCTCAAGGTCTGTAGATCAACTGCAGGTTTTTTGACAGCTCAGAGTTGGCTTCATTTTTCAGTCTTGAAGGTTGCCTCTTTCTTGACAGTACAGAATCCTTATTATTTATTGTTCATCCATCACTTTACAGAAATGTTATTGCACCCAAAAGTGAAGTTAACTGGATCATATTGTAAATGTGTCTATTTTTTAACAACCAGGCAATAGTTGACCAAAGATCGGCTTGCAGGGACAGAGAGAAAGCATTTGTTTACACATTATGCTGACATATGTGTGCCATATGCTGCATCCATGCAGAATATGTTAATTATGCATGTTTGCTCTATATATTCTGTATATGTGTCAGTTTTGCACATTGCCTTCTGGAAGATAAATGACTGTTGTATGTTATTATCATATTGTGTATTTCAAACATGAGTCTGTTGTTTTATCAGACCTCAGCAGAGTTGACCTGAAATCTTGTGCCTGAATCTGCGTCTGAGTGAAATTCTGCCATTTCGTATTTATTGTTCCATTCGGCCTCCAGGACAGTGATACAGTCAATTGTCAATAAAGAGTTCCACACACAGTGAGAGGAAGTGATAATTTAATCTCTCTATCATGAGGCAATAGAGTCACACGTGTCATGGGGTAATTTGAGACCATTAATACAAAGTGAATATTTTTAATCAGCATCAATTTTCTGTCTCACTGAAACATAATTACCCATTTTTGGAACTGATGAAAAATTTCCAGCTGTGTGGTCTGTTAAACGTTTCAGTTGGTGAGAAAATCCTCTAATGCATAACACACACACAAACACAAACACCTATCTCATCTGTTTCCATGGCTACCTGGTCGTTCCATTAACCCTTCACTTGGATGATTATCTCTGTCTCGTGCTCATGTATGAGGCATTTTTTTTTTCAAGGTGTGTGCAAACCCCACTGGCAGGAGCAAACAGTTTATGAAGTAATTTGCTGATGAAGGTTGAATAAATGGGACGTCTTATTTGCTCCAAGAAGACAAACATCCCTCTCATCCCTGATCATTTGGACCGCTGAGTAAACTTTACACAGTTTTAATTGTGTTTGATGTAGTTTTTGAGTCAAACATCATCAAACGTTATATTCATTCATGTACATCCTTCCTCTGCTACCCTTCACCTCACAGTCCTTCACCTGTACTTTTCCTCTCTGTAAATGCAAATCCTCTCAGTGGAAACAGGTCTTCGTTTCTCTTATTAGACCATCTGTTGCAGGTATATAGTGCTGGTCTCAAGACCACTTAAGTCCAGGTCATCAAAGTCTGAGTCAAGATCAAGTTAAAAGAGTAACAAATTAAATTAATGTTTGAGTTCACTCAGTTATTAAAACATCACCTTTAATTTGGAGTAAATATCACAACAGGGCCAAAAGACTGAGGAGGGGGGCTTCTCACACATGTCAGGTTTTGGCAACCGATTCTAGTTTTGGAATCAATGCACCAGGACCAGGCCAGCAGCTTTCAGGGGCCCATTGCATTCTTTTGAGTCATATTTTTTTAGATTTCTATTGCCCTTATTAATATTCCAAAACTGGAGATGTTTTTTAATGATGATGGGTTTTGTACCAAATTCACTTGTTAAGCGACACAAGATTGTGTTTCTTGAATAGACATTCAGTCTATAAAAAATAAAATATAGTTGACGGTATTTGATTCGACTGTTATTTTTTACTTGTTAATGAATTTATGTGTATCTGCATAGCTACAAAGAAGAAGAATATTCTCAGAATTCCTGATAACATTTTCTCAGCTGTCACTTCAGTCATAGTAGCATTTGCTGTGAAACTCTGGGAGCCAGGTTTTCACCACAGTTTGTACAGTGCTGCATGGATTTATATTTTAAATGGCACACATATACACACACATACACACAGACAAACCGATGAACAGAAAAGAGGCCAAGGAGATATGAGACATTAGAATGCAGTGTTTCAGTTACCAGTGTGGTTTCTTTGAGTGTTCAAGGAATTTACGTCAGTAAGGTTAAGGCTGCACCGCTGCAGACACTGATTACATGTCATTAGTTCAATTAATTATGTGGCGGACAAAACCGCAACCGAGTCCATAACTTTGCCAGTTACTGTAGTTAAGTATAACATGTCAAAACATATAGTGTGTTGTTGTTGTTGTTGATTTTTGTTTAATTTCAGTTTAATGCACTTTGATTCATTTGAATTTTTTACATTTAACCATGTGAAGCCCTTTGTATAGAAAAGAAGCACATACTGAATATTTTAGGAGAAAATCATTGTAGGAAAACCAGCTGTTGTTTCACCCATGAAAAAAACCCAGAGGGACCCTCAGGCTTTATGACTGCAAGGGCAGGACAAGACATATGGCGGCTGCCACATGACAACAAACAGCTCCAACTTTTTATCCTCGCTCGGTGTGCAGTGGCAGTTGTGGCCAATGGTGACCTGCAGTTGACCAGTATTTCCAATCAGTTAAATGTGGTGATAGTGGAGTGTTGTGTTGTGTTGTCATTCTTCCTACTGAAGGAGCGTTTTGTGCGGCAAATCAGTGTGGAGCCTGAAGCTGAGGTCACATGTAGTCAAGCTGCAGGCTGACTCAACGTGCATCTTTGTGCATATGCCAATGTGATTGTTGCTCCACGTGCCGTTGGAAACATACATGATGGGGATCTTTCTGTCTTTCTTTGAGCTCTTTCTTCATCTGGTTCTCGTGTTTTACGCACATGACAAACTCGGCTTTCTCAACGGTCTTATGTCCATGTTTAGAGGTAAAGATGTTTATAGCCAATGCTGAAGACACTAAAACCTCCATTCTATCAAATGACCATCAGGAATTGAGAAGAAGTCAGCATTTATTTCAGCATTGATTTAGTCAGCCCCCCCCCCAAAAAAAAGAAATAAAAGAGAAAAAAACTGTGAAACTAAAGAACTTCATGAGCCTTGCTTTATATCAGATAATCAATTTTGATGGAATTCTATCGGCAGTTTTTCAGCATGTCATCTCACGTGATCATTGTTCACCACAGATGGGAATAAAGGTGTTATAAACAACGGCGTTATTTTTTTCAGTAACAAGTAATCTAATTGATTACTCTTCCCATCTTTATTACGCTGTTACCGTTACTGCCAAAAATGCGGCGGATTACTATAATTGAAGCTGTTTTTTTCATCAGACCAACTAGATCTCTGACCCGAGAGGCAAAGACTCTTTTTACTGCTCTTCCTTGGTTAGTGGGCACGAGACAATCGCATAAATGATGACGATTGGCTGAGGTAGAGTAAAATTTCATGGTGAGTCAATCAGAGGTAGAGGTGGGCGGGTGTTGTTTACAGATTCGAAAGCACACATAGTAGTGATGGGAAGTTCTGATCTTTTTACTGACTGAAGTCTTTTAATCTCTTTCAGTGAAACAACGAATGTTTTTTCAAGTCATTTGTTTATTTTGTTCATTGGAACCATGACATTTGAGTAATGACTGAAAAAGCACGGCTCTCAAACATTGAAGAGCAACATGGTTTGCTTCACTTGGCGTATAATACACAAGTTTGCTTTTGTTAAACTACTGAGCACCCTTTTGGGCCATAGCCTACTGAAGTTGAAATGACTGATTATTTCATTTGGCGGTTGGAGGGCGCTCCGCCTACCATTGAAAAATTCACTTTAGCCTACCTGGTCACTGAAGACCCATAGTGTATGAATTCGTTCCAAAAGAAAGGCAAATTAAACATCCATCCCATAGCTACATAGCTAACATTAACTTTTGTGCTAACGTCAGATAGCTCTCCTCACCAGTAATAACAGCATTGGTCATGTTACTGCTGTAACCACGTGAATAATGAACAAAAGACCCGAAGACCCGTAGTTATGAGTCGTGAACGAATCACTCATGTCTACACTGAGCCTGCTGTTACCTCCACAGCTTTGTAGTTCCTAACCGTAGTATGGAACAGCTGGTTATAAAGCTAAGTCTTGTTTCACCTTAGCTTGGCTAGTTGACACTGGTAACTAGGAGTCCGGGCTAATTTCGCACACACAGAGGAGGAGAGGCGGAGTAGTTGAACACATGGACCGGGGCTTTATTCAGCTCTTTTCTTCCTTCCAACATCATAACACACTACTTTTATGGCTACAGAGTTGAGTTTCATCACACTGACTATAAAGCTTACAGTGGCTACAGCTGGCGTTACTTCTCACAATTCAATTCAACAATTCTCAGGAAAGAGGGACATACACGCTTCTCTGCAGGCGTACACACAACAACACGGCTACGTGCACGCTGACTACGTCACACACTATCCACAAGGACGCCTCCTTAAAGGAGAATGCTCAGCCCGGTAACACTGCGCAGCAGCCATGGGACAACTGAATGAGAGACTCAGGACCCGAAGACCTGTACTTTTTTCATGAACAAATCAATCATTCTTACACTGAGAATATGCGGCAGAAAGACCCACTCCTGAGCGAATCTGAGCTTGTGGCACACATGCGCGGACCAGGGAAAAAAGAACGAAGCACCCACTGAAATGAATTGTTACTCCCGAGTCATACAAAAGATTCGATCAAAATGAACGAATCATTCACGAACGACACATTACTAACGCTTAGTTGGATACACAACGAACGACACAAGTTAGTCAGTCAACGAGAAACAGGAATGGCAGTCCAAATAATCCAAAAGTAGCTTTCTCTAATTGGAAGTATAGCCATGACTTTTCCCTCCAAGAAATTAAAGGAATGAACTGAATGGTGAAACACACATTATGTCCTGGACAAAAGTGCCTCTGCACGTCGGTGTCAAGTAATTCAAACTTCAGACATCTTAGAATTGGACATACACATGTATTTTAAGTTCCGTTAAAGAGGGATGGAGGTGGGCTCCAAATTCCAACACATTTGAGCATTTAAAAATTTACTTGAAAGTAACGCAATAGTTACTTTCCACAGTAACTAGTTACTTTTATAATTTGGAACTGAGTAACTAATTTAGTTACTTTTTGGGAGAAGTAACTACTAACTGTAACAATTACTTTTTTAAAGTAACTTGCTCAACACTGTTCACTAAATAGATTTTAACTGAACACTGCATTTCCTCTTGTAAAAAGAAAATAATTTCTGTTAGAATTAAAAGTGTAGAAAAATACCAGAATCATTAACTAATAAAAGGAGTGTACATAAATTACTGAGGCACATTGAACATCATTCTTCAGCTTTGCCTGTTAAATCTGTGATAGTTTGTGTGTTAGCAATAAAAAATGTGATAAAAAGGCTGCTGAGTAAAATATTAACAGCCTGGTCTTTAAAATTAAACTCAATGAAACATTTGTTTAATTTTGTTTGTTTACTGTCTCTGTGTTGTGGTCTATTTCCTTACTCATTTATTCATTTATTACTTTAGGGCTGCAGTAATGGCTGAAATATGTTGATTCATCAAAGTGACGAATTTCCTGATAATTAGTAACCAATTGATTGTCTTAATCACTGATAACCGTCACCACAAAATGTACATTTCTGGGTAATTGCTGTTTAATTAAAACATTTTACAAACAATTATTACGTATTATTCCACTGTTCCTGGAACAGAGTAGTTGGTGATCTCTCTTTGTCTCTGTCTTTCTCTCACATACCCAGACCTGGCCCCCACCTCCCAAGCCCCCCAGCTAGACCTGCGAATCATCTACAGACATTGTTATGGCCCCTGAGAGCAGGCGGGGCTTGCACACACTCTGGGTTCAGCAAGGGCATTCGAGGGAGGGGCACAGGGGCCTGTCAGTGTTTTAGGGGCCATGAGGGGGGGGACTGTTCATGCTGGATGGAATATATCAGGGGTGTGTTCCTTGAGTGCAAGCAACTGGGTGAGCTAACGTTTGTTTGTGTGTGTGTGTGTGTGTGTGTCAGTTGCCTGGTCAGCAGCCGCATCATTTCTGAGCCGAATGTCACTTTGCCGCAGGGTTAACAAGAGAGGCAAACACAACTGTACACGACCAGCAAAGGGCAAAAGGTCATAGTGCGAAAGTGCACAGTTGTGTGTGTGTGTGTGTCAGCATAGGTGCTGTGTTGCTGCTCTGTGATACACTAAAAACAGAGATCAGCACAAAGAGCTTCTTCCTCTTCCTCACTTCAGCCACACCCAGACTCCCATACCTCCCTCTCCTCCCCCACTAGCTCAGAGTCCTCTTTACAACCACTTAAGTGAAAAGATGTTCATATGTTCCCTCACCTTACACACAAAGACACACACAAGCACATTTCATGACTCGCTCCTTCAGCTCATGACCACTCGGGGATTAACTATCAGAGGACGACATGATGGAAAGCAGCAATGTGAAAACCACCGCAGCCACACCATCATCATTAGCACGCCACTCAGGCAAGAGAAACACAAGCATGTGTGTTTAGGCCTATAGATTTCCATTTTACATGTACATACACTTAGCGATTCCTGCCCAATTACTGTGCTATAAATTCATGCATGAGAAATCAATGAGGCAGCCAACAAGAAATTAATCATGTGCAGATTCTAAAATGTTGTCTTTTATCAGCAGTGTTGGTGGATTTATTGGGGGGGGGGGCGTGTTTCTCAGAAATTGTTTTAAATATGAATGTGTGAATAATTATGCATATTGAGAATGATAAAAACAAATAATCTCTAAATCATTTCACGATCACAATTAGTGAGGCTCATTATCCCTTTAAAAGGAGCAGCGTCTTGTCTTACAGATAATGCTGCTGCAAAAAAATTCATTTAGTCCATTTTATTGCTGTAAATCTTAAGTAATAATGAGACTGTAACTTAGCACAAAGTGATGAAAACACCGGATCACACCATGGATGAATCCTAACTCAGGGGCCATTAAGGCCAAAGGGTCTGTGTCACCGTTGAGTCAAAAAGTGCTGCTTCTGTTGCCTAGCAACTCCCACAACACATAACTCTTCACAAAAACCTGAGGTGTTAAGGCCTTTGGTTTGCACAGCTGTACCTTTAGCTGTTGAACTGAGCTGAAATGCAATGCTTTCATTTTAAAGTGCAAGCCTTCATATTTCTTTTGCGTGCCGGAGTACACTGAATCTTGGAATAGGCTGAGACAAAATGAAATAATCTGCCTTTAAACGCAGCCTTTGGAGGATGCAGCCCTGAAAAGCTTCAATCTTACAATTGTACGGAAAGGAAAGATATAAATTTAGAAATAGATGGATGCTAAGTTCACTGTGTGTTTGTTCAGATGATAATCATGTCTGGGCTGCAGGCATGAGCTGAGGAAATGTAGGTGAGGGTGGGGATTGAGATGTAGTAAGGGGTTGGGATCGACCCGGGGACCTCCTGTTCAGGTGTCAGTGTGCCCGTATGGTTGTCATCATTTTCGGCTTTGTTCCTTCATCTTGCTGCAGCAGGATCAAATACAAGTTTATAAACCTGAGGCAGATGTCAGTGATCCAGGTTGAACCAGAGACCTGAAATATTTTGATAGATAGATAGATAGATTGCTTTTCCATGTGATTGTGTTGCTATAGTCTGATACCTGAATGGATCTTAGTAGACTTGTCATCACCTCTGATCATGTGGCATGAAATAGTGCTCCTCATCACAGTAGGTAGAAAGTATCACCTATGAAGTTTTTTGTTTTTTTTTCCACTTCAGAAGTGTTTCACAAGTGGCCTGGAGTGTGATGCCCCATCTTGGGTTAACCTGTGTTACATTTCCTCTGTGGAAGGTATGTGCCTGCACTCTCTCAGATCAGAAATGAAACCAGTCCATAAAGTGCAGAAGAGAAGACTTTCATCTCATCTCCACCTATGGCTGCACGTAACCCTGCAGTAAAGATTTACTGCTAATTTGACTGGAAACACATTTACCACCCATTCTCCATTTCGTAACACGAGGAGTTTCCATGTGTCAACTACCCCCTAACAAGAAGTCGTCCCCCAACCTCCCTTCCTCCTTTCTGTGCCTCCAGTCTCTTCTCTCTCATCATCTCTTTTAGGTCATCAGGGTTAAACTGCATCCTTTCTTTCCTTCTCCTTCTTGTGATTTTCCATCTCTCCATTTTCCCCATTAGTCCTGCTTCCTCACGAGCATCTGCAGGAGCAAAATCCCAGCTTCATTTTCTTTTTTGGGGTCACCATTTGACCTTGTCCCTTTCACCCTTACTGACCCCGAAACTGATTGTTCCAGGGCCGGTCCCTCCGTCAGAGTGCCCCTCCAAAGGTTTGATTTGTTTCACTAACTACAACGACAGCAAACAGGCCTCCGTCTGGGTCAAGCACTTCACTCACACATTGTTACAAGTTAATGTGGTCAGTTGAGAGATCTCTAACACCCGGCAGCAGAAACCCCCTTCTCTTTTCACCTCCTCACCTCTGCTGCTACCACTGCTGCTGACAAGTGGTGAACATTGTGAAATTGTCATCACTCTGCTTGACATATGGTGCACACCAATATACACTAGTACACCTGAAAGATACATTTCTTGTCACAGGACAGATACATGCTGGATGTTTGGCATGTGCTTTGCAGCTGCTGCTGCTGATCTGCTGCAAATAAAAGCGTCTGTGTATTCACACCATAGACAGCCAATGCTGAGGATCCCTAAATGTCCATGTTATCTAATCAGGGAGCAACTCCACGCAAGGTGTGCCTTAGGGGTGTGTAATGGACAAATTACAAACTGGAGGCTTCAGAACAGCAGCTCACAAAGCAATTGCTGATGTTCCAGCGGTTTGACACTGGTTTGACACCAGCTACCATTACCAGCTGTTGCACTGCTAGATATAGCGGAAGGTGTCAGTTTTAAGTATTCCTGTAAACAGGCCTTTTCTCTATTTTTACATCTAAACAATCATGATGAAAGTGAAATCAAAACCAAGGTGTTATGTAGTATCCAGTGTGTCTGTGGCCTGAAAGTGGGTGTCCAAATGTGTTATTTCAACTGTTCCCAGCAAAGACTAAGCATATGTATGAACCTGCTGAAAACCCTGTGTTGTATCGCTTCAGGTCTTAAAACTAAGCTCAGCTCAGTTAACTGTTGCTCTTTTGCATTATATTTGGCATCCAGATGTGAGAGTGGAATCAATCTATAAACTCTTTGCAACAATCATAAAAAGTCTTTAATATAATTTTAAACAAATAATTATATGTTTGTTTCTTCTGGTTTCATTCTTTTGACTCAGTAAAGAAGCACACAAATATAAATGATACATGAGTTCAATATCTAACACAATGCCTGGAAGTAATAAGAAAATATGCACACCCATATAAATACACACACTACTATGCAAACGATGTGGGTGGCAGACAAAGTCCTTGAAGTGAGGGGGTTGTGGGGTCTTTAAGATGGGTTCCTCTCCTCTTGGATGCGGGAGGTCATGGGTTTCACTGGGCTGGTCAACAGTAACACACACAGGATCAGGCTCATCAGAATGCAGCAGGATGGAGCCATAAAAAGCCCATTTAGCTGTCAAATAATCAATGATTTACTATGTCTGTGTGTGTGTTGTGTTTCATTGGATATTAGATCATCACAGTGTTTTTATAGTTATCTCCACACTACTCCACATTACTTTGATTCCCTCACACAGAACACGCCTGTCTGGCTTTCAAATCCACTCGCTGAAAAATCCATTTTGTATCAGTAACCTGTATTAACCTTTTATAGCGCTTGTGTGTGATGTTTTGTAGCTCTGCAACCAAAATGTCATGAATGAATCTGGTGCAATCAGATGTATAAAGAAAACATTTCACATTACATGGAATAAAACACAAGTGAAGCCTTTCCCACCTGCAGTGTGAGTTTAAGGTTTGAGCTACACAGAATATGCTGACACACTTTGACACATGTTTATCAAAGCTCGCCTGTCAAATTTCACAGAAACATCTTTGTGTCTTTTTTTCACACACACATTGAGTTGATACCTTTCTGATCTGACTGAAAGGGGAACCCCAAATCCCCCTCACCCTCAGAGATATACAAACACAAAAGTGCTCACACACAGTGAACATGAACACTTCAATGTTCATGTGTCCCGCTCACTTTCAGAATATTCTATCCTGATGCAGGTAGTCTCTATTCTCAAGGAGCAGCACCTCCCCTGAACTCCGACCCTGCCTGCCTACCCTTTTAACGCCACTATCAGAGCCCCTTATTGAAAGGCAGTTGCCATGAAACAAGATTGGAGACTGAAGTGGCAAAGTGGCGGGAATGCTGTGATCCAGAGAAGGGTGGGCTGTCATGGAGAGATGAGAGGAGCGATACTGACAGATGGCGAGAGGCAGAGAATGGCAGAAAGAAGAGATGAGTGGAAGGAAGGAGGTGCAAAAGAATTTAAAAATCTGAAAGATTTCTTGTGTACATTTTTTATTTACATTTTCAGCAGAACAAGATCAGATTAGTAATTGCAGTAGCCATTTTTGCTCAGCATTAATAAGCAGAAACAGAAGTATTGTTCTCCAGAACGATGGACTAATTCACTCATGTATTTTTTTCTGCTTCTTACTTTGTTATCTCCTACAGATTACTACAAATGAAACTGAGACCAAGGACTTCCCCACTAAAATAAAACTCCCAGGTTGTACCAGAAACAGCAACCTATTGGAGTAAGGATGGAGCAGGTCCTTTCCAGGCCTCACACCTCCTCAGCTTCACCTTCTCCTCTAAATACGGCTCCTTCTGGCTTCAATAAATCAAGATGCCTGATAGGCAAATTACAGAGTGAAGGCATCAAAAACACAACTCACAAACTGATGGATGACGTCACAATAGACTGGCCTTCCTTTATCTTAGCCCACTTCTGTATGTGTATAACAATGCATGAATATGAGAGATAATAGTAGGTTGTACATTGATAATAGCAGATTAAAGGGATACAGTCAATTATGTAATTAGCCGTGTTGGAAGTGACTGGACTGATTTTTGCTACACTGCATAAATCAGCTACACATCAGCTACACACAGCTACACATCAGGTCAAAGATCTTTCAGATGTCATAACTTTCTAAGTCACTTTTTCTTCAGACCCACTAACATTTTGAAATATATACACTACCAAATCAGAAGTTTGGACACACTTTCTCATCAAATGATAGGAAAGTGTGTCCAAACTTTTGACTGGTAGTGTATGTCATCATGTCAGTGTATGTGGGACATTTTTGTGGGACATAAACTTCACTGTTAAATTTCATTGTGTTTCCCTGGCGGCCACAAGATTAATGGGCCAATTTCATGTGCTGATATTTAAGTATATTTGAATTGGCCTTAGATCAACAGTCCGGACAATACTAACAGAAACCACAGCTGATCCACTGCATGAAATAAACATTCAAGGTGCACAAAATCAATGCACGCAGAGCTTGAGTTTTACTACTCAACACATTCTCCAAAATGCTTTGAACAAAATGGGCCCTTAATCCTCACAGCTCCAGTAAAGAGGTGAGGTACGTTACACTGAAAGCCAGGCATCAGCCACAGAAGAGGGTTTCAGTCTGTGATCCGGTGATTGATGACACCCTTAATGGGGTGCAGTGGTGACAAAAAGCGGCCAAGCAAGTGTTCCCAACCATCTCCAAACTACTCATTAGCAAGAATTGTGAGACAAAATGGTTCTTAAAACACTAAACTGGAATTGTTGTTGGGTGTGTGTGTATGTGTGTGTGTGTGAGCATGAGTACTTTGAAGAAAGTGTCTCTCTGAGGAGCGTGCATAAATGTGTGTGATGATATGAAACTGGCTCACACTGACTTACTAATGGCAACATATTTGATAAGAGACACTTAAACCACTCAGACCAATGATAATGCAAACACAGATCCATCCTGTTGGCGTTTCTATTCCAAGATGGCCTGCTTTCTTGGATAGCTAAATGGAGCATTAGCAGATGGTGTGAGTATTTTAGTGGATTTTTTTTTCCATAGTGGGAAGTAGTTATTTATTTGCCATGTAACTAGATAGCAAGAGGAAAAACGCAGAACAGCTGATAGGATGATTTTAATGTACAAATGATTTGCTTCTCCAAGAACAACAAGATTAGAGTACTTATGAACTCCTCTGTGAGGCTTCCTTACCCAGAGTGAACCACAGCTATACTTTAACACAGTCTCACAAAGTATAAAGCCGAAGTTGATATAGTTCTGTCAACTTGTGTTGTATCACTGTTGCATCTCAGTCGTCTTTTTATCTCCTCATCATGACTTCCAAAGCAAAGTGTGCGTGACAAAAAAGCGGAGCCTTTTTCAAGATTGCCTAAATGTGAATCATGATGGGCATTCAAATAGCAGAGTGTAGCCTTTGAAGTCAAAAAAGAAAGAAGTGTTGAGGAGGAAGGGTGAAAAAAAAAAACTGTCCGCCCTCACTTTCCCTCCATTTTCCAGTCTCTTTGTGTCCTTGTGAACTTGCTGTCTTTGGATGAGACACAAAGGATCCTGAGGAGAAAGGCCCCAGAATTAGCGCGACCACCACACACAGATCTTTTCACTGGAGCCGGCCACTGGAGCCACAAACCCAAAGCCCGCTCTCCTCTAATATGTGTATGTGTGTGTGTCTACCCCCACCTCATGTAAGATATGGCTTCTTCTTTCCACTTAAAGAAAGGGAGCCAGTGTTTCTAGGAAATACACAGCACAAGAAAAAATCCTTTTGAATTCAACTGAAAAGTTCCATCATGATTAAATAAGTTCAAATTTCAGATCTTGTCGCCCCGCAGATCATCAACTTAAATCACATAAAAAAGCTTGTCCGTAAATCTGAAATTTGCTCTCAATCTAACAGTATTGATATTGTCCACATGCCTCCAACAAAAAATCCCAGTTTCACTCCCTTTTTTTTTTTATCAGTTTAACTTTATTTAAATGCTAAAAACAAATATATTGTAAATTAGAACATTAGAATTGTAAATCCCCAACATCTAAAAGCTTCAGAAAATTAATTGTAAAAAATCTCCCCATCTTTACAGTTAAACTCTAGATTCATGCTCCTCATTTATGTGCGTTGCAAGCAAATGAGCCCAAGTGGCGCTCTGTATCATCAACAGTGTGCTCTAAAAGTATCATTGAGATTTTTGTTTGCTAAAATGAATCCTGCAGGCCTTGGGACAAAGCAGAGGAGGGCTGCAATGAATGAGTTTCTACAGAGTCTTGGCTACACGTAGAAAAAGCTGAACTCTTGTGAAAACTTCCTAGTTAACTTCCTTGGCTGTGACCCCAGCTCGTTCAATCCCACCCACAATGACCCAGCATGGGAATGCCAGAGCAGGAGGTGGGACCAGGCTGCCAGGCAGCATTCCATGGCTTGGACTCTGGCTGATCTGAGAAACAAAAGCATCACAAAGACAAGAGTAGGTAGAAGCATGAAAGAGGAGGGGAGATTATAGGATAGATTGGGAGAAAAAGAAGGAGGATGTACAAAAAGGGTAGGGAAGATGAAGTATGGATGCATGTGAGAAAGAGAGCAAGAGAAGGAACAAAAGAGAGGAAGGAGACCGAGGCTGGACCCCATGTGTCTTCCCATGGTCTGTGCAGACCATGGGAAGAGACTGCAACAGGACCCCACCAGGTCCTTTTTCTCACACAGCCCTTCCCTCAAACATCCGTCACATCCCATTACTGCTGACACAGGTCTCCCAAAGAGAACTGGAAGGGCATGATGAAATTGGGGTCAAAGTAACTTTGAAGGCATGTGATGAGGGCCATTAGGTTACGGGGTGTCTTGTAGAGCACAGACCTTTGTCTCTCCGGAAGAGTGGCATCTCAAATTTAAGGCTATGCAGAGGAGAGGCCATCAAATGATCTTTTCACATTGCCTTAATCATGAGACAATGCAAAGCGGCTTTTATAAAATAAAAATTGGGAAATAAAGAGTGTAACACCCCTTGATGCTGCAAATTTCATCACAATCTTTGGAAAAAGGTGTGCCAAAAATGAGTTTAAGTCCTGTCCAAGTCAGGTTAAATAACATTTTTGATGCATCACAGCTAATGAGCTGTCAAAGGTCAAAAGGATGGTCAATGGTGTATGAATCTAAATGCTACAAGAAAAATGCAATTTAGTGTACAACACTGATCTTTCAATGATTTTTTAACCTTTTAATGCCAGTCAGAAATGATTTAAGTAGTCAATGGTTGACCTCCATAGAAACATCAGAGCACATGTCTCCCTGAGCAGAGAGTCCACTGAGACCTGTGCACTCTGAAGAACTTGTGCCAAAGGTCAGGACCTCATAATGCATGTGAGTTTGACCCTGTGGTCATCCTTACCTTGAATTCTTCCCTTTCTCTTCTTTCCACACAGAGGATGGCCACACGAGGTGGAAATCAAGAAGCCCAGAGAGACAAAGCATTTCTCTCGAAACCCAGATTTTCCAAAAAACCACAAAAAACCACAGGGTGTTTGTTTTCACACATTATGTGCATAACTGTGTTTTCAAGTAGATAATGAGATGAGTACTCAAGAAAAATGGCGCAACCTGTTTCCTTGAGTCATATGTGTTCCTTAATTAATTAATGCAGTGGAGATCATCAGGGGTTAATCTTTAAGATTACGTGACAAGAGAAATACACTTTTGTTTGGAGACCATTGGGGTCAAAAAGAGAACGTTTTTTTGGATCAATCTTTGCATTCCATCGCAATATAATTTTCCCCATTATATCCTTCTATACTGCGTAACCATGCTGGATCATGCGGCCGGACATCCTCTTTTCTTACCCGCAGACCATACTCTCTACATTTGGCATACATCCACCTGTACCTGTGCAGTTGTCCCGAGTACAGTAACTGGTCACGGATGAAATCGATGGCATCCTGCAGATTACTGGAATGCTTTCTTCTTGAGAGACCTCGTGATCTAAGGATGCGTTTAAGTTTGCTTTTACTGATAACATAACCAACCACCCCTAAGGGGCTCCGTAAGATTCCAATAGTTTTCAACCTTTGCAAAAGATTTTTCAAGAAAAAATGTCAGAGGACAGAAGACCAAATTGCAAAAGGTGGTTGATTTCGCAACTGTATTCATGAATACAAAATTGCTTCAGCTTTCAAATGCCAAAACTTTTTGTGTTCCTTTTGCCACCTCTGTAAGTGTTTGTTTGTTGAGAGTATTAAATTCTTCTGTGTGACCTTTAGATTCTACGGAGCCCCTTAGGGGTCAAGTGGAGAATTAATTTTTTTCGATCTTTGTGTTCCCTCGCAATAGTTTTGCTTTACCTCGCAATATGATTTTCCCCATTATATCCCTCTATACTGTGTAACCATGCTGGATCATGCAGACATCATGCGCCTCGACACTTTTCACCGGGGCACGTGCCCCCCTATAAAATTCTCAATGAAATTTCATGAATGAGTCTATTTTTCATCACAAAATAATATCCGTACCTCTGCGCTATGACTAATGTGTCTAGTTGACAGTAGTTGACAGCTCCTGTGACAGCCCCTCCCCCCCAGCCTAATAGGGCTGCAGCAAAATCACTTCAAACTATGCTGCATAATCACTGAATGGTACGGGCAACACCCATGACTGGAATATCTTATACTATGCCAGGTACTTTTGTCTTAAGATTGTATTTTTTTATTTTTGTAAAACACCTTTTTGATGAAGGACTTGATTATGTTTGAAGTAAAAAAAAAACTCTGTTCATGCCTGTGAATTTAAATAAATATTTACATAGACCACCATCACCATAGTGCATTTGTAAGTTTGATTGGCATTAACATCGTGAGACTGTGTGTGTGTGTGTGGGTGGGAGGGTGGCTTCCGGTGGTGCGTGTTTATTTGTGTGTGCGCGCAGGGGGTGTCAGGGTGGGGGCCTGCGCCCCTGTAAAGCTGTAGGCCTAGACCAGACTCTCTACATTTGGCATACATCCACCTGAACCCGTGCAGTTGTCCCAAGTACAGTAACTGGTCACGGATTATATCGATGGCGTCCTGCAGATTACTGTAATGCTTTCTTCTGGAGAGACCTTGTAATCTGAGGAACCATGCTGGTTGAGCAGAACTACTATATCAGTATAGTAAATTCCAAGCTCAAAGTAAAATTCAATTAGCTGATTTACACGATCCATAATTCAGCCAGCGTTTCTTCAGCAACTGAGCAGACAAATGGCGCAATAGGATATAATGGGGAAAATCATATTGCGAGAAACGCAAAACTATTGCAGAGAACGCAAAGTTCGATCCAAAGAAATTTTCTCCACTTGACCCCTAAGGGGCTACGTAAGATTCCAATAGTTTTCAACCGTTGCAAAAGATTTTTCAAGATATTTTTCTTGCTTGCTTGCAATCATGAAAGAGAGCAATAAAGAAATCATGACAACAATAGACGGCTTTGCCTCGCAGAAAAAACACAGAACCTCAAGCCGTATGCATTTTATATTCACAGTTTGGAGGAAAACATTTAGCTTCATTAGTGCATATAGATTCTTGGTAATGTTGGATTAGTGCAGATGAAACCAGGATATGATGACACTAAGGTCTGGAACTCCTAACCCTAACCCTAACCCCTCTTTGTCAACCCTGCCAACACTTTCAAGAGTTCAAATTTCAAATGGTTGCATTGGTTTGAGTGCATCATGCTCATTGGGCACAGTGCTGATTGTTGTTGCCATTGCAATTGAATGATTTAGAGGCTGCAGGTATCGAGACACTGATGGAGCAAGTGAAAAATTGAAAAAAAGCAGGTGTTCCTGCTTCCAACCAGAATGGCTAGCACAGTAGATATGAGAATGTCGAAATACAGAATTGAGGTGACACCACACAAAAACGATTGAAATCAATAAAATCAATAAAACATGTGTTACATAGTCTCTTCTTCTCCTTTCGGCTTTTCCCTTCAGGGGTCGCCACAGCGGATCAGTTGCCTCCATCTAAGCCTGTCTTCTGCGTCCTCTTCTCTCACACCAACCACCTTCATGTCCTCTTTCACTACATCTATAAACCTCCTCTTTGGTCTTCCTCTAGGCTTCCTGCCTGGCAGTTCAAAACTCAGCATCCTTCTACCAATATATTCACTATCTCTCCTCTGGACATGTCCGAACCATCTCAGTCTGGCCTCTCTGACTTTATGTCCAAAACCTCTAACATGGGCTGTCCCTCTGATGTACTCATTCCTGACCCTATCCAACCTGGTCACTCCCAAAGAGAACCTCAGCATCTTCATCTCTGCTACCTCCAGCTCTGCCTCCTGTCTTTTCCTCAGTGACACTGTCTCTAGACCAAACAACATCGCTGGTCTCACCACAGTTTTGTACACCTTTCCTTTCATTTTAGCTGAAACTCTCCTATCACACATCACACCTGACACTTTTCTCCACCCGTTCCAGCCTGCCTGCACACGCTTCTTCACCTCTTTTCCACACTCTCCATTGCTCTGGACTGTTGACCCTAAGTACTTAAAATCCTCCACCTTCTTTATCTCTTCTCCCTGTAACCTCACTCTTCCACTTGGGTCCCTCTCATTCACACACATATACTCCGTCTTGCTGCGGCTAACCTTCATTCCTCTCCTTTCCAGGGCAAACCTCCACCACTATAGCTTCTCCTCCACCTGTTCCCTGCTCTCACTACAGATCACAATGTCATCTGCAAACATCATAGTCCATGGAGATTCCTGTCTAACCTCGTCTGTCAGCCTGTCCATCACCATAGCAAACAAGAAGGGGCTCAGAGCTGATCCCTGATGCAGTCCCACCTCCACCTTGAACTCCTCTGTCACACCTACAGCACACCTCACCACTGTCTTACAGTCCTCATACATGTCCTGCACCGCTCTAACATACTTCTCTGCCACTCCAGACTTCCTCATACAATACCACAGTTCTTCTCTGGGCGCCCTGTCATAAGCTTTCTCCAGATCTACAAAGACACAATGCAGCTCCCTCTGACCTTCTCTGTACTTCTCTATCAACATCCTCAAAGCAAATACTGCATCTGTAGTACTCTTTTTTGGCATGAAACCATACTGCTGCTCACAAATGCTCACTTCTGCCCTTAGTCTAGCTTCAACTACTCTTTCCCATAACTTCATTGTATGGCTCATCAGCTTTATTCCTCTGTAGTTGCTACAACTCTGTACATCTCCCTTGTTCTTAAAAATGGGCACCAGCACACTTCTCCTCCATTCCTCAGGCATCTTCTCACTATCTAAGATCCTGTTGAAAAACCCAGTCAGAAACTCTACTGCTACCTCTCCTAGACACTTCCAGACCTCCACAGGTATATCATCAGGACCGAGAGCTTTTCCACTCTTCATCCTCTTCAATGCCCTTTTCACTTCCTCCTTACTAATCTTTGCTACTTCCTGGTCCACAACAGTCACCTCTTCTACTCTTCGTTCTCTCTCATTTTCCTCATTCATTAGTTCTTCAAAGTACTCTTTCCATCTTCCCATCACACTACTGGCATCTGTCAATACACTTTCATCTCTATCCTTAATCACCCTAACCGCCTGCACGTCCTTCCCATCTCTGTCTCTCTGCCTTGCCAACCTGTATAGATCAGTCTCTCCCTCCTTACTGTCCAACCTAGCATACAAGTCATCGTAAGCCCTTTCTTTGGCCTTTGCCACCTCTACTTTCACCTTACGCTGCATCTCCCTGTACTCCTGTCTACTCTCTTCAGTCCTCTCAGTGTCCCACTTCTTCTTAGCTAACCTCTTTCTCTGTATACACTCCTGCACCTCCTCATTCCACCACCAAGTCTTCTTATCCACTTTCCTTCCAGATGACACACCAAATACTCTCCTACCTGTCTCCCTGATCACATTAGCTGTAGTTGTCCAGTCAACTGGAAGCACCTCCTGGCCATCCAGAGCCTGTCTCAACTCCTTCCTAAAAATCATACAACACTCTTCCTTTTTCAGCTTCCACCATTTAGTCCTCTGCTCTGTCTTTGCCCTCTTCATCTTCCTCACCACCAGAGTCATCCTACACACCACCATCCTATGCTGTCTGGCTACACTCTCACCTACCACTACTTTGCAGTCACTGATCTCCTTCAAATTACACCGTCTACACAAGATGTAGTCTACCTGTGTACTCCTACCTCCACTTTTATAGGTCACCCTATGTTCCTGCCTCTTCTGGAAGAAAGTATTCACTACAGCCATTTCCATCCTTTTTGCAAAGTCAACCACCATCTGTCCTTCTGCGTTCCTCTCCTGGATACCAAACCTGCCCATCAACTCCTCATCATCTCTGTTTCCTGCACCAACATGTCCATTGAAGTCTGCACCGATGACAACTCTCTCACTTCATCAAGGTCCAACCAGAATTTCTCCTTCTCCTCCAGCTCACATCCTACCTGTGGAGCATACCCACTAACAACATTGAACATCACACCTTCGATTTCTATCTTCAGACTCATTACTGTATCTGATACTCTTTTAACCTCCAGGACATTCCTAACAAACTCCTCCTTCAACATAACTCCTACTCCATTTCTCTTCCTATCTACACCATGATAGAACAACTTGAACCCTGCTCCTAAACTTCTAGCCTTGCTACCTTTCCACCTGGTCTCCTGGACACACAGTATGTCTACCTTCCTCCTCTGCATCATGTCAACCAACTCTCTACCTTTTCCTGTCATAGTTCCAACATTCAAAGTCCCTACTCTCAGTCCTAGACTCTTGGCGTTCCTCTTCTCTCTCTTCCTACGAACACACCTTGCTCCTCTCATTCTTCGACGAACAGTAGTCCATTTTCCACCGGCACCCTGTAGGTGAACAGCACCAATGGCGGTCATTGTTAACCCGGGCCTTGACCGATCTGGTATGGAAGTCATAGATTCGATTTGCATGTTTGATTTGGCAAAAGTTTTACGTTGGATGCCCTTCCTGACACAACCCTCTGTATTTATCCGGGCTTGGGACCGGCACAATAAGGCAGTGGCTTGTACCCCCTTGCGGCTACATTATGTGTTACATAGTGAAACGTGTAAATATACAACAGAACAAGAAACCAAAAAGAGAAAATATATATAATATGGAGACACTAGAAGGTAAACGTAGAGGACTGGTGAATAAAAATGTCTACATTTTAAAAAAATGAGTTTAATTTTAGTTTTAAATTGGACTGTTGGACACGTAGGAGGGAAAAGCTTTAAGACCTGAAAGATCTAGGAGCTCAGCGCTGCTGGATCGGATCTGTTATCTGAGGTGGTGCCTGGATATTTGGAGCTTTGAAGATGATTGGCAAGTTAGATTGGATTTAAGGGTAAACAGGAGGTCAGTGAAGGGAGACTGAGTCTGGGGTTCTGGACCAACAGGAGGTGCAGGAAAATCCAACAGTCCAGTTGAGTTGTGGTCTGTTCCTTGCTGGCAAGTCTGAATTTGTTGCCCTAAATGTAGTTTAAGCTTGAAACCTTAAAATATCACAACACTAAGAAATTCTAAACCCAGTGACGCATATGCAACACATGACACGCTGAGCCCATTTCTGCTTCGTTTCAACAGGTAGATGAGAGTGACGACATGATCCTCAAGTTCAACACTGACTTGAATCCAGGTAAAAAGAAATAAAGGGGTTCAGTAGTTTGGGGCTATGACTCCCCTTGGTATAGCTGTCCCTAAGATAGTGTATCTTCTTCACCTGGTTCCTCAGTGCCCTGTCATTCTTATTTTTTCACTTGTTCTATGTTTTGTTGTTGTTGTTGTTGTTGTTCATGTGTGTTCTTTCTGTTCTTTCTTTTTTTCTTTTTAATTCGTGAAGCACTTTGTGTTGCTCACCTGCAGGAAAAGTGCAATACAAATGAAGTTTTATTTGCTTGATTTGATATGATAAATCATATACTGGTGCAATCAGCTGAAAAGCTTTGTGCCCAGACACACATTTTTCTATCTCTCTCTTGATACACAGCACAGCTGCTCATCTATTGGATTATACAAAAATCAATTGTCACGTTTTTAAATAACATATGACATGAACATCACCAAAAGTGAGCACTGAGAGAACCCAGAAAGATCCAGGGTGGTTTTGGGTACATCACGGTGAGGTTGTATGAAAGGAGGGATGAATCAAAGGGGATGGATGCTACATATTGTTCACAGACATATAAGGGTTTGATTTTGTGGATTTGTTTATTTTCTTTACTATACACGTGCAGCAGCCATGAAAGCATGACCATATCTGGGCCTGTTTGTGTTGTGACTGTATGCATCAGTGTCTCTGCAGTCTAGTGAGTCTGTGTGTATAGGGAGTGAGAGAAAAGAGTATATATTTAGGTTGGCATCGATGCAGTGGGACTCCACACTGCAGGGTCTGGCTGTCGGCCGAGCTCCTCCGTTTCCAAGGAAACATGCTGCAGCCTGGCATCAAAGAGGAGCAACCCAGTTTAACCATGTGTGGCTCTCGGTGGCCCACATCACTGAGGTCGGACATCATACAGCTCCACAACAGCTGAAGAGGTGGCAGAATTGAAGAGATTGTTCAACATTATTTCATCCACTAAACCTGAATATGACACTGTGATGCAGGAAAAAGGAATTCAGGCTTTTACCGAGAAATCTGAGAATTTATGAGGAAAAATTAATGAAATGCCACAGGTTTCTCCTCCATCACATGATTTCTACTTTCCACAAAGTCCATTAATATTAAATCCTCATGTTTTGACTTCACTCTGAGCAGCATGTTGACAGGACAGAACAGGGACTGCTAAAGACTGATTTATCTGTTTTGACAGGGCTGACAGTTCATCAGCTTCATGCTACATTTCCTGGTTGAAAATGAGAAGCAAGTGTAAAATTATGAAAAAATCCGATACCAGGAACCACACAGGATTGGCCATCAAGATGTTTACACCTCTCTCATCTCACTGGGCTTTGTACAAACCACTCAAATACCTTTTGCAGATTTTTGTAACTTGCAGAAATCATTGCCATCTCACTCTATCAAGTAGTGTCACACGACGCAGGAGGACATCACATCTTCACTCACAATACACAGGAAGGGGACAAATACAGCATTGCCTTTACACTGTGAAACACCCACAGAGTCTCCTCTTCAAAGAAACAAACTCTGTGAGGTCACCATTTAAAATTTGTCAGAGAAGTGCGTGGGAGAAAGCTAAGAATGAAACCTTAGAAACGGAGGGTTTTTTACAGTTGAAAGAGGAAGGCAGGAGATGCATGACCAGACTTAGCAGTGACCATGTTGCCCTCTGAATTGAGCAGATAAGGGCGTCTGGTTTCTATTCCGCTTTCCACCAGTGTCCTCTATTCAATCTACTTCTATATTTTGGAATTGACAGTTTGTGAACATTTCACATATGTTGTTGATGGGTGAATATTTAAGGTACAAAGCAAAAATTAATGCTTGAATTCCTCCTCAGTTTCCTCAGAGAAGGGAGGAGGATGCTGCTGGAAACAATCCAGAGTGAATATGCTTTATGGGGAGATAAAATTGTAATGAACAGTAATGAACATGAAGCACCCAAGGCTGCAGGGAACCCTGTATGCTCTTAACTTATAGCAGAGTGCCCTCTGCTGGTGTCATCACTGATTAAAATTGTAATAAGCCATGATATTGATATGTCATGTTCTCATGAGCTAAGACAGACAACCTGCTTCAAGCCTTGAGACAGTTTTCTTTTCTTCCTCTTTTTAACTTGAGAAGTAAAATAAATACAAATTTGACTTAAAAGGTGGGGGCTGAAGCCACAGCTCCTCCCTGTCCTTCTCAATACACAACATGCACATGTATGAATAATCTATACTGGACACTTACAACTGTATGCAAAGGTTTATACAACATTACATCATTAACATTAACACTGTGGAGTGAGGTTTTTTTAAAATTGACATTGCATCAATATGTATTATCTTATTGGCTTAAAAATCTAAAGTTTGGGTGCACAGGAGTTTGGCCACACTTATACAGTCTACACAGACATATGTTATGTGCACATGTGCTTTGTACAAAGGGGCACATACGAATATCTATATAATCTCCTGCGCATGTGCATATACATATGCATATTAATAATCACATAGTATGCACACTGGCAATTTGTATCAATGACTCAAATCAGCAGAATAACCAACTAAACTCATCTATCATGAACAAACTGTCTGGAATTTAGTTTATTTTTTCTTTTTTATGATAAAAAAAATCTATGTATTGTACTGCACCTAAATTTAAATAATTTCCATTATTTGCTAATGGTGGGCCCATCGAGTCACTGCCTAATTGTAAACAATACGGAGTGTACAGACACAGATATGTGTTACACTGCCATTTCATAGTGCGTTTCACATTTCTCTCAACTGCATTCTCTGTGCTTGACAAGAAAGAGCAGTGTTCAGTTTAATTCCCATGTGGGTCATCAGTTTTCTTCGAAAACCAACCCTTTTCTTATTACATAAAAAGTGAACTTGGTAATGACAATAGAAAAAAAAAAAAATCAAAAAACCAAATAAGGAAGATACATATGTGGGAAAGCAGTGGCCCCCTTCCAGTAAGTCAACCCACACAGTTCCTCTTTCTGTTGAAGCCAACCCCCATTACCCATCACATTTCACTTTCAAAACATTGCTCTTCCTGTTTTTATGAAAGTCAATAGGCCTGCAAATAAATGCAAACAGACACAGAAATACACCCATCAACCAGATCACACTGACCTCCTGCACACAATGAGCAGTGACATGAAGCCATGGTGGAAGTGTCCACCATGGTCTGAGCTTTGGAGTTGACCGTACTCACTGTGTTTCTCTCTTCCCCTCAGAGGTTCATCTTCCTCTATGTGTGTTAACAAAACTGACAAACACCACTGTATGCCTGTATATGGTAATAGAATGCGAAGCAGTAATACATTTTATTGCATCTATTTCTCGTTTGTCTCTTTTCATTCATAAATATTAGAAATGGTGGCATTATTATTATTATAAAACTCATTTGTTCATGTGGTACTCATTGATTTATGTGTTCAGTAAAGTGCATTAATGCAATTGCACATTAACCCCAATGCTTACATTGCATGTATATCGGTGGATTTTAGTATCAGTGTGAAATTCACCTGACTCCCCAGAAATGTTCCATGGACAATTCATTTAATATGTGCAGAATGGATACATATATTAAATGTGATGTATGTAAAAAAAAGGGAATGAGTTGCCCATCAAAGGGTCCAACGTCCAGTTCAGCTGTCAGAGACATAAAAAGTGCATGTGTGTTTGTGTTTGTGTGAGTGAGAGAGACAGAGAGACAGAGACTCACCATGGGGGCAGGGCAGCAGGTCCTGTCACTTCAATTTATCTGCTTTACTAGCTATCTCCTCTGGATCATGAAACAGTAGGATACAAGCCATGATAACAGCAACATACACACACACGCACACACACACAAAGCATACACTTTAGCCACGGTCCCAGAACAGCAGTTTAGTGAACAGTCAGGGCGTGCGACCCCTTGCCCCCTGCTGTCTCCCAGCCAAGCATGAGTGCTGGCCAAGCAAAATGAGCATCTTTTACGGGTGGCTGCTGCCGAGCCCGGTTCTGCCAGCATCACTACCAAGGGCTGACTGCTGGAAACAGAGAAGGAGTGATATCTGATGCTGGACTCATCTGCTTTTTGGGGCAGGGTATGTACAACTGGGATGCTGAGCTCTGAACACGGTGCACTTACTTCCTCTAACGCTAAATGTCAATGAAGGTTAAATATATAATCATTTCATTATTAGAATGGAAATGTCATGATTGTTCTATCTTAATTGAATGATTTCTCTAGATAAAAATAAAATGTGTTATAAGTACAGTAAATCAAACAATTTTACAAAATTGAATTACTTTTTCCATTTTTAAGAAAGGAAACATACATTTGATGTCCTTTATTTTTAAATAGCAAATAAGGAATGTGCTTTGGTGAAAGTTTGTACAGCATGTGACTGTATGTTAGGATCATCAAACTCACAGTTAGTGAATGCTGTCTGAGCTCCTACATCCAGCACAGAGCATGTAGTCAACATTTCAGAAAGTCAAACTGCAGGGAACAGAAGCCCCAGCAAATATTTTTCATTGCTTTGATGTTTTTCATTTTTAATATGTGATCTAACGCATGGGCAGCACAGCGGCATAGTGGTTAGCGCGGTTGCCCCAAAAAAAGAAGGTTGTGGTTTCAGTTCCCGGGCTGACTTTAAATTGCCCATAGGTCTGAGTGTGAGTGGTTGTTTGTCTCTGTCTGTCTCTATGTGTTGGCCCTGTGATGGACCTGGTGGTCCATGGTGACCTGTCCAAGGTGTACCCCACCCTTGCCCAATGGGAGTTGGGATTGGCTCCAGCACCCCTGCAACCCTAAAATGGATAAGCAGTAGAAGATGAGTGAGTGATTGATCTAATATATTAACTTGAAAGTTGTTTTTTTCTTTTTTTCCTGTTTTGTGCTACAAGTGTTTGTTTTTGTAATACTGATTTCAGCCACAAGAGGCTGAAACGCAACATTAGCCAAATCTATAAAAACTGTAAGTATTTTCTCGTGGTGAAAACATTATTCCTTTTTTGGCTATATATATTATATATATATAACTTTTTTTCTTTCTCTAGTAATGCTTCAGGTGAGACCGTATCAACTATAGATACAGTGAGAAATACCATACAGGAAGAAACTGTGGTGAAGGAATAGATCATTCATGGGCCTTTCACCCAAGATATTCAAGTATGGACCTCAGTACTCATGTGTCATTTGTTATGATTGAGTTAACTTAATGTTTTCACTTTATTCTCTATTCTTATTTCTAACCTTTCATCCAGACAGCTCTGAAGGTGCAGCGTGAATCCTAAAAGACAAGCACACAAACAGTGGTCCAGGAAAGAGACAGAAATAATTATTTTACAGGCCTAACCCTTTAGATTTTGTTTTTGAGAGCAATGGAAAGCCAAAAAGTTAAAAAAAAAAAGAAAGACACCTGCAAAACAAACAAACAAACAAAAAAACCCAGCCTTTCAGAGTTTTCACTGATGAGCCTATATTTAACCCAACCAAACCCAATCACTCAAACACAGACACACACAGACACATTCAACCTTATGTTCTCATGAATTTGTCAAACTTTTACATCATCTTAAGCTTGAAATAGCTGTAAATTGTAACCATGTTTTGTGTTTACACAATCTGAGTTGTTGCACTGGGAACCAAAAAAAGACCTTGAGAGTGACTTCCGTGCTCAGATTACATTCAGGCAAACTGTTTCACGAGGTGAGATGGTAATGAGTGCAGTACGCAAAGACTCTTGACTGAGGTATCGGGTTAGATATTAAGTTTCTTTTCTGTTCGTCGCCTTCGACAAAGCTGGAATAGCAGCACTGGTTGCTTGACCAGGAAACCAGATAATTTAAGGAAAGGCTTATCTCCAAAACTCTGCGTTACTTCCCCTTAATGGGAGTTAGGGTTAGGGTTTTGTTTGTATAAGTTGGCAGTAGATGGCAGGATGTTACTACTTCATGTTGTCTGAACTGGCACTGAGCAGCAAACTCTGACAAATTAATGTTTGGAAATAACATACTTCAGAAGCATACGTGACTTTTTAGAGACGTGTGCTCGTGGAGCGAGGCGCGTGTGTTTCCAGTGGTGTGTTGTGTCATTCTGAATATCATCAATGCCATCTATCAGCATTCAACAAACAGAAAGTGAAGGGAAGACTCCACCATTCATGAAACACAGCAAATTCCAAAGCCGTCAACATGTCATCATGACATAGGTCAGTGCCCTTTACACTTCATTACCAGAGCTGACGCCCCTTACTATAAATATTCTAGTCTAGCTGCATAGGCTACATAAGTGAACACTGTGAAGACAGGATTTCACAATTGATCTTAAATTAGGCATACAAATATATAAATGTAAATTAAGGAAGATGGTGTAGATGTTGAAATCTGACAAATGCTATAAAAGAAATGTAATTACCATCATTTCAGATTAATTGATTTATGTAACATCCACTCAGTTGTGTGTTTTCTATTTGAGTTCCCAACACTGACCATTGATTTGACATGGTTGTCTTATGAGTTAGCTTAATGAAAATTATGTTTGTTGCCTACTTACTGACACTGAGCTGTCGTAGAAAGGATGGAAAAATATTTAGCTTTGTTTCAAACTAATTTTATGTAATACTAATAAAAAAAAATGGTTCATTGGGTTTTTTCCCTTAGCTGAACAAACTTTGATTTTCATTTTTAAAGACTGTCATGGGTATTACTAAAATTGTTCAGATCTATGGAAACACCTACAACTTTTTGACACCTGAGAAACCAGGATGTATTGATTTAGACTGTGTGTGTTTTTAAAGGTTCCAATTCAAGGGAACTAAGTGTGTAGTTGAGGTTGTCTGGTCAACTGGAACATGAAGAGAGATGACAAGACAGGTGCTTATACTGACAATTCCCTCAGAGTATTGCCACACTCGAACCTATGAGCCAGTGTAAAAAAATATCAGCTTCCATTGAGCTATTCATACAGTAGATATCGACAACATCAGATAAGACAGGGCCACAATAATATCAGTAGTTGACAAAACATAAAACACTGTGTCCAGAAACTTGGAGGTCCTGCGAGGATTAGGGCCTTGGTGTTATGGCAGGATGCATTTCCAACGCTCTGCTTGCTGTAAAATCTCAACGGAATCTGAGTGCCACTCTATTACCCCATGACAGGAATAACTGGACAGGCATACCAGTGGCTCAGTCTCATACCAAACAATTATCTCAATTAACACCAGCCACAGAGCCTTTTACAGGCTGGGGGGGAAACAGCATTGTGAGGATGATGTTATGGATACATCAGATGGAAAAAGGCTGAAGGAGCAAAGAGAAGAGAGGCAGTTCATGATGAAATGTGACTCTGCGGGTCATTGCTTCTCATTTCGTTGTTTGATATTTGCCTTGGCAGGAACAGGCAGCATCATAAAACATTCATACAGAACATAACTGTAAACCCAGCAGGACTTAGCCTGCTGGTCATCATGTCTTTCCTCGTCTGGCCACCTGTGCTGCCGTCAAGCAACTCAATTTATCATTTGTCACAAGTTTTTTAGGGACTTTTTTGCACCAGAAGTACCAAAGATAAAGGAAGCACACACTGCTGTAAGGTGACAGTAAAGGTTCTCCCAACCTTACATACAACCTCATACTTGTAAGGTTAAATGGTGACTCTAAAACTGCCTATTGACACAAGAGTGAGTGTTTGGATGCTAACACTGAATGTATAGCAGCCAACAGAGGATTCACTTGCTGAGGAAGTTAAACTCCTTTAATGTCCCTAAGAAAATGTGATGCATTTTACTACTCTTTTATTCAAAGTATTGTAACTTTTTCATTTATTTCCTGGTTTGGGGGTCTTACTGTAAAAGACATTGCAAAAGTCTGTTCCAAAGTGTTTGGAGTCCAAAAAAGAGAGTTTTGCGCAAGCGAGAATGGACAATGTAATTCTGTATTTTTAACCACACAGTGATGTACACAGGAGGTGTAGACCCATGTCGGTGACCTGTTGTTGTTGCTTATTTATTTATTTATTATCTTATTTTATTGTTCTTTTATTAGCTCATTGTGTCACTGACACACAGTTTGAGTCTGAATGTTTGCACTGACAGTCCCTAAACATCAGTCCTGCTAACCTGTCCAGGGTGGACCCTGTCCCTATTTGGAGGTGCCGCAGCAAGTAAGCTCTGTGACCTACATGATTGATTTGGCTAAAGGTTTTAGGCCGTATGCCCTTCCTGCCACAACCCTCCCCATTTTTCCGGGCTTGGGGTTGATGCTGAGGTTTGAACCCGAGGTTTGAACCCAGAGCCTCTGCATGCAAAGCATGCGCAACTGAGCTATGTCCCCGGACGTTAACAGCTAACAGTTGACAGTTAACGTTTGCAAAAGCAAGTTTAAAGCTGAAGGGTGATGGGACTGTTATTACTTGCATACTTGCATTACTTGCTTGTTTTATTCTTAAAAAAAATATATATACATACATTTTTCTAGATATAATGAATTTATGAACCACATTTTATGATAATCAATCCAAAATATTACTGACATAATTTCATTGAAAAATTAACATGTAAATCTCAACTGCTATAGGTGCTACATGAAAAGGGGGACCGTGAAGATGATTATGCTTCATTATAGGGAAACCATGAAAGCCTCTGTCAACTTTAATTTATAGATATATTCTGTAAATGTTATATAAATATGTTCTATTCATAGCGTAATATTTGCTGGACAGTCCTCCTGGGGTAAGCTAGTAAAAATCAGCACAAAGCAATGTATATCTAAACAGACTGGGTGACACGCTTGTCTCTAGAGTCTAGTCTATGTTCAGGTCTGTCCTGTCACTTCCTGTCTTATTTTGGTACGCCTTCCTCTCTTTTCATGTCTGATCAGATTAGTTCCTGTTTCCCCCTTTTTTTTCCCCCGCTCGTTTGATCCCCTGACCACACCCTAATGCGTTACAGCTGTTACCCTCTGCCCTGGTGTATATAAGTCCTGAGTCGTCAGTTGTTTGTTGCCAGTTCGTCATGTGACTTACCTGCGTGTGGTTTCCTTGTGTTCTTCGTGTTTGACCCTGCCTGTTGTTTTGGATCCTTTGGAGTTTGCTTGTTCCCTGTCTGTACCTTCGCCCTGGTTTTCTCATTGCCTGGTTTTGACCTTTGCCTGCCTGACCTTGTGAACTGCCTGATCCTTACCTTTGCCTCTGCCTGTATAATTAAAGTCTTTGTTGGAACTGTTACTGAGTCTCTGTCGTGTGTTGTGGTCGAAATGTTTGTGTCAGCCTGACAGTACGAACTGGCCATAGATGGATCCAGCTGACTGACTCAGTACGCCAAGACGAAAGACTCAACCGGGTCTGCCATAAGTTAAAGGAGCTGCAGACTCATCAGGAGGCTATAATGATTTCTTCCGGCAATCAACTCTAATGGAGCAGGTCATCAAGTTGCAAGTGACTCCACGATCTCTTCCTCCTGCACCTTCTGCGCCTGCGTCTCTGAGTCTGCCCAGTGCCCTGCCATCTCCTCACCTGTCTCAGCCCACCCACTTCTCCAGAGAGTCCGGTGACCTTCCTAACTCAGTGTGAGATACAATTTGAACTACAAGCTGCATCTTTAGCTACTGACAGAGCTAAAATAGCTTATATAATATCTTACCTGTAGGACCGGGCTGAGGCATGGGCCTCTGTGGAGTGGAGTCGCTCATCTCCTGTGTGTCAGTCTCTCTCCCTGTTCTCCAAGTCACTGATGCAAATCTTCCAGCACACCTCTCAGGACGTGAGTCATCCCAGCCCTTGGTGCAGCTGAAGCAGGGAAAAGGCAGGGTTTCTGACTACGCCATCAAATTCTGTATTCTGGCAGCTGAGAGCTCCTGGAATGTGGCCGCCCTGTTCGAGGCCTTCAGACCTGCTGAAGGATCAGCTCGGCTCGCTCAATCTCCCCTCAAAGCTCAACACTCTCATTGAGATGGCAAATTAGATCGAAGGAAGAACCCATGCAGATGGCCCGACCCCATCTCTCTCCTGAGGAACATCAGCTTCGCCTGACAGAGGATCGCTGCTGTGGCCCGAAGGGTCATTTCATCGCTTCCTGTCTGTTTAAAGGACCAGGCTCACTGATGAGGGCAAGGTCTACGGTGAGATGCACCTTGACTGTATTTAATCCCTAATGTCTCCATCCCTTTGTCACCCTGCCCTCTACCTCCAGTTCACATCAACACTTAGTCTTAGTGGACTCAGGATCAGATGCCAACATCATCGATGCTGTTCTCGCCAAGCAGTTGAGTCTTCAGCTGTTTTGGCTCTGACGTCCTCTGGAGGCCTGCGTTCTGGTTTGGAGATTGATTTGCCGAGTAACACATCATACTCAATCCCTCACGCTCAGGTTTCCCAACCAACACTGAACTAATTAGTTTCCATGATTATCAGTCTGTCAGGCATCCTGTCATTCTGAGTCATCCCTGGTTTATCCAGGGAAACCTCCCATGTAGACTGGGAGACAGGGCAGATCCACACTTGGGGATGTTCCCAGACCTGTGGTGTGAGAGCTGGGATGATCCCCTATTGACCCTCAGGATGCCAGGAGCACCACCAACATTGCCCCCTCACCCGAATAACCCAACCAACAGACTTTTTCCCACCCTAGACAAAGCACCAGTGCGTTACCATGATTTAAAGGAGAGTTTTAGTAAAGTTCTGCTCTTCCCCCTCATAGACCCTACAACAGTGCCATTGACCTCCAGCCTGGTACTGCTCCTCCCAAGGGCAGATTGTATTCGCTCTCTACACCCGAGACAGCTGCTATCAAGAAAAATGTTGAGGAATCTCTAGCAGCTGGACTCAAATGCCCCTCTTCTTCCCCAGCAGGAGCTGGGTTTTTCTTCGTGTCCAAGAAGGACAAAACACTGTGCCCCTGTATTGACTACCGAGGTCTCAATGAGATCACAGTGAGCAACAGGCACCCTCTCCCTCTCATGTGAACAGCTTTTGAGTTGCTGCAACGGGTAAAGTTTTCACAAAATTAGACCTCCGCAATACTTATAATTTCCTGAGAATTAGGGAGAGACATGAGTGGAAGACAGCCTTTAATACTCCCTGTGGCCACTACGAATATCTGGTCATGCCTTTTGGACTCACTAATGCCCCTGCTGATTTTCAAGCCTTGTTAAACGTTCTCAGAGACATGCTTACCAGTTTTGTGTTTGTTTAACTTGATGATATTTGTTTTTGTTTTTTTTTTCCCCCTATGAGTCTTCAGTGTTAAGCATGTTTGCCAAGTCCTACAACATCTCCTAGAAAATCAGCTGTATGTCAAGGCTGAGAAATCTGTCTCCTTCGTGGGGTTTATTGTTAAGTAGGGAAACTATAAGATGGACCCTGAAAAGGTCAGGGTGGAGAATAAAATGTTGGCTCCCAGTTTCATCAGTCCCTTCCCCATCTCCGAGATGATCAACCTGGTGACTATGTGCCTGAGGCTCCCCAGGACCATGAGAGTGCACCCCTCCTTCCACGTCAGCCAGATCAAGCCCACCAAGGAGAGCGCCTTGCTTAACCTAGTATTTAATCCTACACTACATTTAAAATTGCTACACCTTCATAAAAGCAGGTTAAAAAAGATACTTATGAAACAGAATACCAACAAGTCATCCCAGGTTTGGTCATTATTTAATGAATAACGGATACAATTATGTGATCATCGATAAATGGATTTGTTACCAATAAAGAAATCAGAAAACCACCTAGTGATTACAGATCAAATCAAATCAAATCAGATTTATTTATATAGTGCCAAATCATAACATTTGGATCTACATAGAATAGTCAAAATACTCTGCACATTTGTTTTGAAAATTAGCCAATTAACTGGAAAATACAAATCAGAAGGTAAAACTGAGTTTGGGGGTGCCAATAAACATGAGGTGGCATGTCAATCTGAAACCGTTTCCCCACAACATGTCTTCACTCACTCTATCAACACTAGCATTCTGTAAACCCCATTCCTTCTCTCCGTCCACTTATGAGCCTTTCTATATTAAGCTGCACTGAACACCCCCATGAGTGACCAGCTGAGTGCTTTACATACGCATTTCATCCGAGGTATTCTGTAGCACATTACACAGCCACTTCTTAGTGATATCTAATTACAGTTTATTATGACTTCAATTTTTATGTGCATACAATAAAAGTACACTCTTGTTACATTGCAGGTTATTCACTCATTTACCTGTTTATATTGATCCCTTGGATATAATTAAGATTAGGGTTTCAGCAAGGACTGAATATTATTTCCTTCATGAAGGTGGAATGTATTGCACGTCAGTTGTATAACGGCATTAGTTTTAACCATCAGAATGTGACTCCACTGGTAGTAAAAATAAATCAGATTGTATTGAAGTCTATGGGAAGTAGTCCCTCCTTCTCCATGGATTTATTTATTTTTTTAGCTCAGAAAACATTTTCCTAATGAATTTCTGGTCTGAGTCTCTAATTTCAAGTATTCAAAATACATGATGTGAGGAGGTGGTTTCTACTGGTTCCAAAAGACAAGATGGCTGACGAAAAAATTGGAGGCTTGAAAACAGCTGCTTACAGACTGATGGGTGATTACATTTCACATATTAATCAAGGCAAATTAGTATAATCATCATTATTATTATTATTACTATTGTTGTTGTTGTTGTAATTATTCCTAAATAAAAAACAATGATGTAAATAATCATTCTATGTGAACCATCAGAAGTTAAGAGCAGCACTTGCAGAATACAGCTGGGAATGTTAAATGTATGTCAGAATGGATGTTATGCCCTTTAATGCATGTGCGTGTGTGTGTGTGTGACCTTCATGGTCAAGACAAACCATCTTACATCAAGTGAGCTGGACTAGAGATGCAGTTTCTCACGACTAGGAGCCTCATACCCAGAATCATTCCTGCTCATTAATAAATCTTTCACAGCAGGTGCTTATGCCAAGTGTCTGATCATGGCTATATTTCAGTGTGTAGTGGCCTGGAGCATTTCACTCTTGTAGAATGGATAAAACTGCTCATATAACTCGTGCTCGACACACATTCAGAGTCATATAAAAATAAAGTGTGAGTAAATCAGCCAAACGACCGAAACATCATGTGCAGGCGTGTGCAAAGAGTGAAGTCACAACCTCACATTAATGGCCTGGCTAGTGTTCAGAACAGCTGTCAGATATGGTCTATGATAATAGTGACCCTTTTGGAAACGATGACATATTAATATAGTTTCACACAGGGCTAAATTTCTCACTCTTAACCTTCAAGTGTTGCACTAAATGTCATGTGTCCTCCAGCCTCTTGCCCATTTAGGCATCATTAATTTTTTTTTTACAGTTTGGGCAAACGATCAGATCAGACAGTTCAAGTAGCTTTTAAAGAAATATTTTATTTTAAGGTTTATTTTGTAATTGTCTTTTTTTTTTTTAAGTTAGCATCTACTGTGTTTTTAGAATGAGCATTTTGGTTTCTGCAACTTCGACATTTGGCTTCAGTCTCATGCAGTTTCACCAGCAACTTTGGGAGTAGAGAGTGAAATGGTTACATATGATGACTTTGAATCACGCTATCACATCGTCATTTAATTATGAAGGTTGTATCTCGCCTGGTAATGTATCCTGGAGAATACAGTGGGATAATATCTATCAGCACAATGGGACAGTGTTAGAGTGCAGCTTGTTTGGTGTCTCACTGTGGAAAAAACCTGTTCGTCACTAAAATAATGTTTGTTTACTGGACAGCTGTGGGTCATAAGAGACTGTCATAGAAAGAAACATAAAGGAGTTCATAGTGACAGAATCCTTGTTTGCAGGGGATGGTTGAATCAACAAAATATAGTAATATCACACAGGTGTTCAGTTCCAATGTGAATGTTGTTTGTTGTTTTATGCTTTATGCTTGGACAAAGTTGACCGTGTTTTATTATCATAGCCATATGAAGTAAGTACATCATTTACCCAAACTCAGGCAAACTGCTCCTCTCCAGTTTGCCTGAAGTTGTAGGAGCATTATTTCAGGACACACCACTCTTGGTTGTATCAGAGGGCTAAAAGGTTGGAGGAAAGTATCGTTTCCAGATGTCAATGTGCTTTTCTAAGTGTGCTTCCACAAGATTTTGAATTATTTCCTACAAATGACTGGCACGATGAACTTCATGTCATCATGACTGATTAATTACACACAGGGTCTACTCAGCTTAGACAGCAGAAAGGGATACATAAGGTTTTAGAAACATTTTCCATGATGTGGAATTGGCAACAGTCATCAGCTGGAGTTAATATTCCCTCTTGTTTGGTTTGAAATAGAAACCTTCAGCTTAATTTTTATCTCATGTCACAAACGTGACAATTTTGAATGCTTCTCCATGCTAGCCATGGAAAATAACCAGAGTGAGTTCAATGATATGCTTGAGATGACAGCTGAGATTCCTCTGCACGGTGATCTTCTTAAAATTTGTTTTAAAATGTTTGCCAAAGGAGGCAAGAACTGGTTATACATCTAAACTGTTCTGTAATTTCATTCCTATGAAGACAGCGGTGGTATCGTAATGGGACAGGATGTTGGAGATATGGACCCTGTCTGGCGTCTTGAAGCTTACACTGCACCATCCTGGGGTGTAAAATATGGCGTGACCTCGTGTTTGTGGTGAGAGTGTAACATGATGATCACAAACTTCAAAACATGCTCTACAACATAACCTTAATCACAGATGGCAGCCTAACTGAGGCCAGTGTGACGTTACTGACCTGCAGCTCACAGAGAGCCTTGAACAATCCATGCAATCGAAAAATAGATACACTGCTATACACAACTTACTCATCCCACACCCAACGTTTATCTGAAGACTATAATAAGCGACTCAAAATTAGCTCATTATAGCCATTAGCTCAAAAACCTCTAAACACATTACTTACAAAAATGACCTTTTGGGAAAGCACACCACCCCAAATTTGAATGACTGACACCTCATTAACCTGCCACAACCCACAGCTCAAAGTGTCTGTTTCTTTGTACCAATGGTCCAACTGCATGGACACTTGCTACCCTCAGAATAACTACCAGAGGTCACAGTGTTGAAGGAGTGAACAGTAAATGAAACACAGGCCAACAGCCAGACAACCACACACACACACACACACACACACACAGACACACTCACTCAGACACGCTTAGTCTAGCACAGGTGCAGACAACAACACCCCGTTAGTCCAGCCTGAGTTGTAGGCAACACCTCAGGGGATTTGTTTGTATGTTTGCCAATGCTTAAGAGCATTCATGGCTTATAGTTCAGGACAGTGAAGGTAAGATCCCCACTGGGCTGGCTCTTGATCTGTTTCAGCATCCCACAATGAAGTGGAACGTTTTCATCAACATGCCTTCAATGTTACTTAAACATCCTGTTTATTAAATTCTGTGATCATCAGTTGGTGTAAGATAATGAGCATTAAATTAGCAGAATAGATTCTTATGCAATTTTATGCAAACAAAAATGCCTTCCCTAAGCAACCCTCCATTTATTTTGGGACTGGCACAACAGTACCACTAGTGGGCACCTTGTTGCTGGGTATCCCGACAGGGAATCAAACCCCGATAGGTAGATGATAGGTGGATGTACTGTCCACTATACTAGAGAAGGATAGTGTATAATATTTTATTATAATTATCTTTAATGGAAATGGAGATAGGAAGAGAGCATAATGGTGCCCAGGATGTCTGACAGATTCAGTGTGTTCCGTATTGTGACTGAGGTTGATTGAGGCTGAGATCTGTGAGGCTGAACTAAACCTGGTTGGGTTTAAATTTTAGCACTAGCATCAGCAGGCTACCAGGCTCACAGTGACCATGCTAACATGTTTTCCTGAGCTTTGTTTCGTGCTGGGAGTCAATGATTTTCAGATATGTAAATCATTCCATGATTGTGATTAAGGCCTTAGTCATCATTGTCTATACACAAGGTCATATGGTGCCCTTTGACTTAGTAAGCCCAAGCTAGCTGATTAGCATGTTAGCTTTAGAGGAAGAAAAGACGTAAGAGATCATTGTCTGTCCAGTAACATTGAATGTGGCTGCTGTAAGGACAGGTGAGGCTAATTTCGGGGGAATCCAACCAGTTGCCATCAACATAAAAAAAAAACAACAAAAAAAAAACCTCACAAGATGAAAAAATAAGAAACATCCCAGCTGAACTGAACTAAAACCAAGTACAGCTGTAGACCCTGGAAAATGAGAGCAATGTGTAATGTGTAAAAAAGATTAGTCCCATGTGCTGGATCATACATTCCATTTGATATCATTGCTGCATTTTGGAGTGGTGACAAATCACTGCAGAAAGTCGGATAGTGGAGAAGAATTCAAAGCTTTCATTGACAGCAATAACTCCCAGTAAAATACTCAATAACAATGAAAAAGTCCTGTATGTTAAAGTACTGAAGTATTATGACCAAAATGTTAACAATGGTTTGTTTTGGGTTTTTTTTTTTTATTCAATTTGAAGTTTCTCTGATCTTCACTTTGATGAAGCAGAATTTTTACAAAAGTAGGAATGAAATTTTAGGCATTTGTAGTAAGTGATGTTGTGCCTTATATACATATTCAATACATTCACCTACGGTAACTTTTAATGTGTGTCGCTGATTAGAAATGTAGGCCAGTGTATGTGTGGTGTGTGTGTGTGCCCTTTGCACAGGGGGCTTGTAATCAGCTGTCACAGTGGTCTCTGTCCCCATCGTAGCAGTTTAGAGCAGAGCTTGGTGCGGGACAGTGAAGAGCTCTTAGGTCCACTCTGCATGCTGATCCATAATGGTGGAGAACGGACAGGACCAACATTCAGCCTGCACTTCTACAACATATTGATTAGCTGCACTTTGCCAGCTGTAAGCATGACAGTGTGAGCGTGTGTGTGTGTGTACTTGTGTTTGGGTTGCCTGTTTTCAGACTCTCGTAACTGTGTTGGGAAAAGACAAGACAAACGGTAAGACCTGTGATCAATAGCTAATCATCTTTAATACTACCAATGGTTTTTGAAATAAACTATAATAACAGAATTGTTAAATCTTCCTGTACAATTTTTACCAAGTTTTAATATGATTATCTATTATTTTAACCAGCTTGTCATATACACTAACCAGCAAAATCATTTAGTAAAATTAATAAAAAATTAAAATTAAACACAATGCCTAAATATTTATTAATTTTGAGTAAGTCAAACTGTCAAATGTGCATTTGTCAAAACAAGAGGAAAACTAAACCCTGTTGATGGCCAAATGAAATACGCCTCAATTAGCAATCACCAATTTTAAATAACAGATGGTGAACTTGACAAAACAGAAATAAAGTTTTTGTTTGTTGTTAATCTTTTATATAACACTTTATATAATCACACATACATAATTGTACCTGAGAAATTATTTTTCAGGTCAACTACATTAGTTGTTGGCCAAAAGTGACTCAGTGTAAATTCTTATATATTATATATACTTTTTTCTTCATATATTTTTATAATTGTTCTTTTTTTAAATTTCACTTTTATTAAACATTGAGACAAGTACAAGTGTGGGACATGATTTTTTATTGAATAGAAATAATTTTTTTATAAAGCATCTCCGAATCCTTAAAGAAATATAGCTTCATCTTTTACAGTGCATACTTTACCTACAATTTGATGTTAATGTTAACATAAAAAGATGCAGTTTTCAAAAATGAAAACTTTCTTTTTCAGCAGCAATTTTTTCTTTAACTTGATGGTCAGTATCATGCGGTGAAAGAATTTTGTGAAGGATAATCCATAAGGAATTTATTATAATAATGTCAATAAATATAATAACCTCAATGCCAATTAACTCCTTCTGCACTTACGTTTTTATGCCCAAAGGCAATAAGTGATTCTTTTCTAAACACAAAAAAACAGTAAACAGAATTTAAAGGCTTTAATAAGATAACATGAATTTAAACCCCATCAATGCAAACCAGTCGTAGGTTTGTGCCGGTCCCAAGCCCGGATAAATGAGGGGTTGCTGCAGGAAGGGCATCTGCCGTAAAAACTGTAGCCAAGTCAATCATGCAAGTCACAGAGGTGACTTGCAGTGGCGATCCCAAATAGGGGAAAAGTTGAAAGAGAAGGAAAAAAAACATTTTGTTTGGTAGAAGAATATGATTTTTCATGATTTTGTCCTTGATGACAACTAAGTGGATTAGAAAGAGAGGAAATCTCTAGCTATGGATTTGTGGATAGCCAATCATATGAGGACTTCTGTAAGTTTGGACGGTGTACCAAGAATAGAACAGGTTCTCTGTTGTTTCTACATTTAGCCAGTATGAGCTATTGGGGTTCAGCTGCAATGGGGCATCACTTAAATGTTGCCTCCGCAAGGAATTGTTGGACAGTAATCACTCCTTTCCCTTTGTTAATGAAACTCAAGCTTATCCCACTGAATCTGATAAATCTGATATTAGAAGTAGCATTTGACCAGCTCCTGGAGTCGATACCAATTAAATACCATTGTTAGTTAGTAATCTGCCCAACAGTGGCGGCTGGTCAGTGGAGGGCGCTAGAGCGCTGCCCCCATCAAATCAAGAGATGAAAATCAAAAGCAAAAACAAACATGCTGTAAGATGCACATAATTATTAAAAGTTGGTGTTATTTCATTCTGTGGGTGGCTGTCAATAGTAATTAAATGTTGTTTAAATATTTATTTGGTTCTAAAATGGTTTTTATTTTATTTTATTCACTTCCTGAAGGGAAGGACGCCGGTCAAACAGAATCCAGTGTAAGCCCTCGAACATTTGATAAGCATGTGACCTGAGGCTCTCTTTTAATTGTTTCTAATTAGAATCTTCACGGGACGCACACAGCTGCCTCCAAGAAACAGCAGTGAATCAGCGATCAGTATCGATACGTGTCGACACTGAACCCAAACCAGGAAGAAAAAAACAATACAAAAGAACAGTGGTCTTGTTAAAATGTTACACCCCTACTTTATGTACAGTTTTCTTTTTTCACTGCAGCATAACTGAACTGCTTCACTAAAAGTTATAACCAATGAACCATTGTTGGATGCTCACATTTTTCAAAATAAAAGGACCAAAATATTATTTTCTACCTTCTTTTTTTCCCCATTGTACCAAGCTCGTACCGAACCATGACTTCTGTGTACCGTTACACCCCTATGTATGCCACGGTCAATAACTGTTGATGGTGGGGGAGGGGGTTTTTTCAAAGCTATTCCATAGTCAAACAAGTACTTCTTTTAGGTAGTAATGAATGAAGGTTATGAAGTACTTCTTCATTGCCTTAAATACAAGGTAATGACAGAACCCAGTGATGTGCCCTGTTAGCTTGAAAAGATATCTAAAATGGAAATCCTTTATATGCTGCAGCATATTTCAATAAATTTGAACCTTATGGCTCTAATAACAGTGTTTACACCACCAAGACTTTTTCTTTTTTTCTTTTTTTGTTCCACATGTTAGTGGAGATGATTGAGCTGGGCCTTGCTGACGGCAGCCTGATTGATGAGCTGATGGAGCTGACAGCTCAGAGTCTCAGTCATCTTGAGATCCAGGAGCACTTCAACGTAGTCAAGGAGATTGGCAGAGGGAAATATGGCAAAGTGCTGTTGGTCACACACCGATTCAGAGGTATGTAAACAATTTCATTAATTATCGCCTATAGTACCTCTAAAATACCGTAAAGAAAAATAACATATTTATATTGACTGCTGTCTATCAACAATCTGAGAAATCCAATCACGTTTATAAACAGCTGAAGAACTGATGATATTTCCAGACAATGAATATGTTTCATGAACGCCATTCATAGCTGATAAAGATGAACTTGAAATAGATTGAGAAGCTGTTGCAAACCAGCCACAGAAGAGAAGTGCAAAAAATACAACTTGAAAACATGACAATAAGACAACACCCTGAGTGACTGCAAAGCTGGAACCCCAATCCTGAGAGGGAAAGAGTCCAGCCAGTGGAGTAATGGCCTTGTGGCAGAATGCAGAGCAAGCTAGTGGTTCAAGGTCTGCAGGATTTGAATGGGTGCTTTGGGAAAGAAGGTAGCTGAAAAGCCATGCAATAGATAATTATCCCAATATACAGCAAAGAGCTGCCCAATATCACCAAAGTGGTCAAAGATACAATCTCTATCATTAGACAAAAAAGGTGTCTGTGATCAGTCCTATTTATAGCCAAACTGAAGTGTGGGTGGTCTGCAGGGACTCCCATGGCCTTGAAAGTGATGCCCAAAGCCTCGACTAAGCTGCAGGGCTTTCTGCGAGAGTACTGCATCTCCTTACACCTGTCCCGCCACCCCTGCATTGTGGGCCTCTTTGGCATCGCCTTCCAGTCCAATGAGCACTACTGCTTTGCCCAGGAACTGGTCATTGGCAGGGACTTGTTTGCCGTCATCCAGCCAAAGGTGAGTCAAAAACTGAAAAAACAAAACCAAGGTACCGAAATTGCTACAGTGAGGGTGTGTTAAGCTACAACGTTTAAACCTTATGAATGAAACTCATGACGGTTTTTCCAGAAGCAGTTTTGCTAGAGCTATGAACAGGACTGTGTGTTGAGGATCTTGTCAATAATGTCAATAGCACAAGAAGGGAGGGAGGAGCAAGGGCTAGAATGTAACATACTCCTGAGGGAGTCACCTGCCACCTGCATCTGAGTATGTTCTAACAAAACAAAAGCTTGGCATAGGATGTTCTTTGATTCTTCATCTTCTGGATGCCATATCTCTCAATCAGTGGCATCCGGGAAACAGTGAACACCCTCAAGGTCCTTTAAAGGAAGAAAGGAGGGGAGGAGAAAACTAATAGAAGTAGGGTTGGATGGAGAGGGGAAGAATACAAGAGCAAAAGAGATTAGAGGTTGAAATTAATATTTTCCAGGGGAGCTGTGGTTAAAGTGGGATTCTGCTTCGGAAACTCAAACCCCTCCTGTAAAGAGGTAGTAAGTGATAAAAGCAATAGCATTTGTGTTTTCTTGATATGATTTGAGCGAGAAGTATGTGATGACACAAAGTGCACATATGAGGCTAGGTACAGCTGAATGCTAGTGCGAAAATGCTCACACTCTCTTTTTATGCAGTGATTCTGGCATACTGACACATTGGCCCTGTCCTCCATTTTGAATTTATTCAGGTGGGTATACCAGAATCTTCAGTGAAGCGCTGTGTCCTCCAGATTGCCAGTGCGCTGGAGTTCATCCACAGCCATGGCTTGGTCCATCGTGACGTCAAGCCCGAAAACATACTCTTGCTGGACAGTCACTGTTTTCAGGTCAAACTGGCAGACTTTGGCCTGGCACAGAAGAGAGGCACCCTGATACGATTCATCTCAGGTACCCTTCCCTACATGGCCCCGGAGCTTTGTGGCATGGCACTGCTGGAGGGACAGAAAGAAGTGACTGCCCCTCCACTCAGCGTGGAGCCAAGCCTGGACACCTGGGCCTTTGGAGTGGTTATCTTCTGCATCCTCACAGGATACTTCCCCTGGGAGTGCTGCATGGACTCTGACGACTTCTACCAGGAGTTTGCTGACTGGTGCAGACTGGAGGAGAAGTCAAACACTGAGGAGGGCGTCCCTCCTCTGTGGAAAAGGTTCACTTCTGAAGCCATGGAGATGTTCAGTAAGCTCCTGGCTGTGGATGCAGGGAAGAGGTCCACAGTTGGGGAAGTAAGAGCGTACATGGAGAATGACTGGCTTAAGAAGGCACCTGAGAGAAGAGAGCAGTAGACAGCAGAGAAAATATGACAGCAAGGTGGTGTAACCTGCTAATGTTTAGTAACTTACAGACTCTGTTGTGGAATTTGTAGCTGCTTCAGTAGCATTTTGAATTATATCTCAAAGGCCTTAAAGTATATGAACCCTAGCATGCAATTTACAGTGATGAAACATGGGATTTTTCAGTGATGAAAGTCCCATTACTCTGAAGGCTGTGGCCCAGTATCTATTATCATTAAACAGAGATGTCCTGATGGTTCAAACATAAACCACATTACCACACCAAAAATATCTGAACTGCCTTTTTTTAGCTTGTGTTTCTTGGGTGTTCTTCAGTATTAAGTTGTGATGCAGTTTGTGTAGCAAAATATTAATATCAGTTCCTGCTGTGTGATGCAGGACATGAAACCATCACAATTTTCATACTGTGAGTTTAGGTTTTAGAGTATGAACTGTTTACTGTTTACTTGTTTACTTTACCAGTGTTGCTGTTGGGTCAGTGTAAGATAATTTAGTAATGATGTTCTTTAATATATGTGTGTTATTCTATACAGTAAATGTGCAGCAGTGTGGAGGAAGTACACGCTTATTGAGTAATAGATTTCTCCTCCGGTACTGTATAAGCTCACACATATTTGGATCATTTTCTTAAATATTCAGAACTTTTATTTAAAACTTTTCATGAATTACAGGTTGACTGGGAAGCCATAAACTTGTAGACTTTTATTATATCATAAATGTATTTTCATTGTTTTTGTGTTTTGTTTTCTTCCAACTCATGATTGTATCCACCTATTTGTGTTCAGTATTGTACACTGCTCAAAAAAATAAAGGGAACACTAAAATAACACATCCTAGATCTGAATGAATGAAATATTCTTATTAAATACTTTGTTCGTTACATAGTTGAATGTGCAGACAACAAAATCACACAAAAATTATCAATGGAAATCAAATTTATTAACCCATGGAGGTCTGAATTTGGAGTCACACTCAGAATTAAAGTGGAAAAACACACTACAGGCTGATCCAACTTTGATGTAATGTCCTTAAAACAAGTCAAAATGAGGCTCAGTAGTGTGTGTGGCCTCCACGTGCCCGTATGACCTCCCTACAACGCCTGGGCATGCTCCTGATGAGGTGGCGGATGGTCTCCTGAGGGATCTCCTCCCAGACCTGGACTAAAGCATCCGCCAACTCCTGGACAGTCTGTGGTGCAACGTGGCGTTGGTGGATGGAGCGAGACATGATGTCCCAGATGTGCTCAATCGGATTCAGGTCTGGGGAACGGGCGGGCCAGTCCATAGCATCAATGCCTTCGTCTTGCAGGAACTGCTGACACACTCCAGCCACATGAGGTCTAGCATTGTCTTGCATTAGGAGGAACCCAGGGCCAACCGCACCAGCATATGGTGTCACAATGGGTCTGAGGATCTCATCTCGGTACCTAATGGCAGTCAGGCTACCTCTGGCGAGCACATGGAGGGCTGTGCGGCCCCCCAAAGAAATGCCACCCCACACCATTACTGACCCACTGCCAAACCGGTCATGCTGGAGGATGTTGCAGGCAGCAGAACGTTCTCCACGGCGTCTCCAGACTCTGTCACGTCTGTCACATGTGCTCAGTGTGAACCTGCTTTCATCTGTGAAGAGCACAGGGCGCCAGTGGCGAATTTGCCAATCTTGGTATTCTCTGGCAAATGCCAAACGTCCTGCACGGTGTTGGGCTGTAAGCACAACCCCCACCTGTGAACGTCAGGCCCTCATACCACCCTCATGGAGTCTGTTTCTGACTGTTTGGGCAGACACATGCACATTTGGGGCCTGCTGGAGGTCATTTTGCAGGGCTCTGGCAGTGATCCTCCTGTTCCTCCTCGCACAAAGGCAGAGGTAGCGGTCCTGCTGCTGGGTTGCTGCCCTCCTACGGCCTCCTCCACGTCTCCTGATGTACTGGCCTGTCTCCTGGTAGCGCCTCCATGCTCTGGACACTACGCTGACAGACACAGCAAACCTTCTTGCCACAGCTCGCATTGATGTGCCATCCTGGATGAGCTGCACTACCTGAGCCACTTGTGTGGGTTGTAGACTCCGTCTCATGCTACCACTAGAGTGAAAGCACCGCCAGCATTCAAAAGTGACCAAAACATCAGCCAGAAAGCATAGGAACTGAGAAGTGGTCTGTGGTCACCACCTGCAGAACCACTCCTTTATTGGGGGTGTCTTGCTAATTGCCTATAATTTCCACCTGTTGTCTATTCCATTTGCACAACAGCATGTGAAATTGATTGTCAATCAGTGTTGCTTCCTAAGTGGACAGTTTGATTTCACAGAAGTGTGACTGACTTGGAGTTACATTGTGTTGTTTAAGTGTTCCCTTTATATTTTTGAGCAGTGTATATATATGGTCATACCATGAAAGCACATAGAAGAAAACTAAAAATTAAAAACTGAAAATCCTGCATCCATCCATTTTCTTTTCAGTTCCTCTCTTGAGTACCTAAGTGGCTTCTTCAGCATGTTCACAGACAGAATCTAAAGCAGCTGGTTCTCCACTGATGGTCGCCTGCTCATGACCCAAACCTGCATTATGTATCTTTTTGCCACCACCATGCCTTACAGCATATTTTGGCCATTGCACTAACCAGGGTCATCTTTCATGCTGACCCCTGTTCCTGACTGCACGTTCAGGTCTGTCATACAGATACTAATAGAGCTGAGGCAAATCCATCTGCAAAGCCTGTGTTGGCATTTGACTCACAAACTATCTGCTGGTGTTCACACACATAACAGAACGTGTGTTTAGAAACTAATACTTTGCATGCCTTTTGTGTGTAATAAGGTATTACAGTAAGCATATTAACCTTACGTACTTAACTTTTTACATAAAGTTTAGCCTTTCATGCAAAGAAGTGAAATTTAACACAGTATTTCATTTTCTGAGCTTTACAGATAAGATTTTCTTTCTTCAGGTTTGCACAAGAACTTACATAGACTGTTAATGGCAGATAAAGAGATTTGTATAATTTCTAGGAAGCTATATCGTCATGTTAATCACTCATCTCATCATCATTTAATTTCCATTCCATGCCAAATAAAGATGCTTTGGTTTTTGTTATGTAAGGTCATGATCATATCTACACTGCTGTCATGTGTCTACATCACTTCAAATGCAAATTAGTGAAACGTCATGTACTTCAAAAGATGGAAACACGTTCCTGTTGACAGGACAGTTCTGGCCCATGAGTCCCAACCGAAGTACTGCATGAATTACCTTCACAGAGGAAAGTTTGTGGAGCTGCTTACTGAATGGATCATCTAAGACCAACTTCTCCCTGCCAGGTTGTAAAAAAGCTCTGGCTGCTGTTTTTCCACCTTTAGCCGGGAACCATATTTACAGGCCTGACATGGCACTCTACGTATGATCATCTACAGCATTAACTGCAGAGACATTGACTTATTATATATTGATAAACTCATAAACATTAATTACTATACTCAAGATTTATGACTTCACCTTTCTATTTGTTGTGCGGTTAGTTTTGTCAGAATGAAACAATAAAACCATGTGCGCAAATACTCACACACACACACACACACATACAGAGCAAGAGCCTCACACAAGAAGGCAGGCTCTCTGGATGACATCGTACACACGGGAGCACTATTAATAAAACCACTCTGTTATGGAAAATCACCACAACTGGGGCCTTTCTCCCAGCTGACGGCCCCTCTGTTTCCTCTTTAAAAAGCCATTGTCAGGCCTCAAACATAATCTGCATTTTCACAGCATGAGACCTGCAGCCAGAAGAGGACTCAGGATGTTGTTGTCATCTGGTTGAAGGTCATGGAATAGTCTGATTAATAATTGATAATGAAAACTAAAACTGACAGTCATAATTAAGCTGTGTTGAATGTGATCTGTAAAGAAACTTTGTATTCTCTGATATTCTGTGATAACATTCACACAATTAAAGTGTTTCCACGGACATAATTAATAATATTCACATCTACACTGGCAGTCCATCACAGGGCCAACACACAGAATCAGACAGAGACCAACAACCACTCACACTCAGACCTACGGACAATTTAGAGTCACCAATTAACCCAAACATGTCTTTGGACGGTGGGATGAAACCAGAGTACCCGGAGGAAACCCATGCAGACATGGGGAGGACATGCAAATTCAGCACAGAAAGGCCCCGGTTCAGGGAATTTGAACTTGAAAGCTTCTTGTTTTGAGGCAACAGCACTAATCACTATACCGCCCACATTTTATTTCTGATGTCTGATTTTTGAAGTTTGCTTTGTAACAAATACTGTTTTTGAAACCACCACATTTTGACTGAAGTGTAGCTGATTTGATTTCACTTTTAAATCTTTTGTTCATTCAGCACCACACACAACAATGTCAGCTGGCATTGGCTGAGCCTCCTGCAAGCTTGCACATATAAGCACTATAAATAATGGATGGATAGAGTATGCACTCTCAAGATCATTATTGGGCCACTGTCTCAATATGTTATCATGCAAATTTTAAGAAATTTTTCATGGTTAACATAAAAAATTTATATTAAACACAAAAAGTTAAGGCATCACCAAAATTATTCAGGTTTCTTGTGAGGGACACATGGACAACTGTATTTTGTTAAAATTCATACAAAAGCTGCTGAGTCATTTCAGTGAAAATCACAAATGTCATCCTCATGATGGTACTAAAGAAGCAGTCAGCACAGAAAGTGGTAGCGACATATGGAAATTCAAAAACATTCATAGTAATTGGAATGCACAGAGATGCATGAATATATGAAATATGACCCTCTGTACTTGTAATGCACATACTAAAGATCATGTTCAATTTCCCTGACCACTATCTGTATGACAGATGATGCTTGCCTATAGATGCATATTTGCAATTCTGTCCTTTACTGTCATATCTTATGTTTGATATAGGCCTAAATATTGATTTGATCTTGATTAGTTTTTCTCAGTCGCTTTGGTGCATTTCTCACAACACTATTAACATTTACACAACAGTTAGTTCAACCTCCACAACATTTAGTCATTTGTGCACATCATAGCAGCAGTTTCTCATTCCTTCCAACAAATTGCAAATGCTTTAGGACATCCATCAATTGCTTTCATACAATTCTCTGCTGTTTTGTAACTTTATCATTCGCTTATGTCATGTCAGTCAAAATTAACTATACTTGTGAATACTGAATAGTCATTCCCTATAAAACTAACAGTCTTCATTTTATTGTTTGAGTCATTACATTCAAAAATGTTGAACTAGTTCTCAAAATCTATCATGCAAATTTTATACATTTTTATCTTATTTTTTTCCTGAAATTTTTTTCTAAATGGAATAATTTCTCTGAACCTCAGCTGTCACTGATGAGAAGGGCTGTGTGAAGCATTAGTTGCAACCAATGAAAAGCCATTTCTCCAGTCACTCAGAGGTGAATCCCATGAACCCCCACTATACAAGCATATATAAACCAAGCAGGACACAGTGTGTACCATTTCTACAATACTGTGACACAGAAATGGAAGGTCAGCCTCGTGGAAGAGGGGTGAGGATGCGGGGAGGAAAGGGAAGGGGAAGAAGAGTCTAAGTACATAGGTGGATTCCTGATGAAATCAGGGCTACAATTGTAGATCATGTCATCAATCACGGCCTCACAATGGCTGAGGTTGGTCGAAGGGTGCAGCCAAATATTAGGAGAAGCATTGTAAATTCAATTATTCAAACATTTCGTCAGGAGAACAGGTGCGGACAGCAATTCAGCACTACTGCACTACTGTCATTGTTTCATACATGAAGCTTGCAGTGGGACCGGAACTTGTTACTTTTTACATTTTAAATTCAGACTTACAGCTTTACTGCAGCACAGATTTAGTGTATTGTTGTGTACAGTAGTGTTACAGTAAAGATTTGCCATATTTACTGTAATTTCACTCTGCACCACATAGGATTGCAAGACAACCTTGCAGAGGTGGAAGACGGCCCCTTTTGTCTCCGCAACAAGAGAAAGCCATTTGTGCAATGGTGATTGCAAGCAATGTCATATGGTTGAGAGAGATACAAAGTACTGTTGTAGAGGATGACAACATCTTCAGGAATATTGAATCCATTTCAATCGCTACAATTGTACAATGTGCCATTTGAACGGAACAGCGTCAGAGTGAAGGAGATCTGTCATGTATGTCTTCTATGCATACTCTAATGTTCAGTGCTGTAAACTGTTTACTTTGTGTATTGCCATGCACCACACTTACATGACAGTTCTGTGTATGTGTATTCACAGTGCATACTGTACAATATGTTGTCCAAAATGCATTATGTTACACAGGAAAAGTTGTTAGAGTTTTTCTCGCTCCCTCTTCTATGATAAAGTGTGTACTGGAGCTGGAGGCCAGGGAACCGCTGCACACATTCATATACTTTGATGAGGCGGGTTTCAATCTGGCAAAAGGTAGAAGGCGTGGAACGAATCGCATTGGACAGAGAGCAACCATTGATGTCCCATGCCAACGAGGAGGGAATATTACTATGTGTGCAGCCATCTCAGAAAACGGCGTCCTCACCCATATCACCCGTCTTGGTGCATACAAAACACAACATCTGCTGACTTTTTTAGACACTCTTTACACGGACATAATCCCTGAGAATGAGAGGGGTCTAACTGGAGACCATCTGAACAAGTATGTTGTTGTTTGGGATAATGTGCGTTTTCACCACTCAGATGTGGTCAGACAGTGGTTTGCAGCACATGATAGGATGCTGGTGACATATCTCCCTCCCTACTGTACTCACCATTCCTAAATCCAATAGAGGAGTTTTTCTCTTCCTGGAGGTAGAAGGTATATGACTGGCATCCACATACCCAAATGGCCCTGCTAGCGGCCATGGATGCAGCATGTGATGACATCACAGCAGAGTCCTGCAGAGGGTGGATTCGCCACTTGAGAAGATACTTTCCTCGCTGCATTGCAGGAGATGATATTTGCTGTGATGTAGATGAAAATATGTGGCCAGACAGAGAGGAACGTCTGGATTAATGATTTACAGTAATGTGTCTGTTCAGTTCCAATATGTACTGCAATATTGTTTACAGTTGTGCACAGCTCTACCCAAAGGGTGTTTATGCTTGTTGTAAATAAGGCTGTATTTTTTATTTTGCACAATGCTGTGTACAAATTAGAATTGTAAAGAGCATATGCAGTAAAAATGTGAAACATACATATTCAGTGTCTTGTACTCAATTACCTCACTAAATACAGTAATGTGTAACTTTACTGTAGTTTTCAAATGGCTGTAAAAATAGTATATAGTGCTGTCTTGAGCATTTTCAGGTAGTGTCACCAAGATCAGATTTTTTTGCATTGGAAATCATTTACAGAGTAAACTGTCATAAGGAAAACATGACAAAGCCATTTGACTATCTTTTTCATAAACCATGGTGTCAGGACTTTTCATTTTGATTACACTGACACTTTTATTGACAAGGATACTTGCTTTTGAGTAATGAACTATCCATTTTAAGCAAGTGACAGGCTTTTGCAGGTTATCAACAAAGGTTATGCAGTTTGTACTAATTGTTTTGAGAAATGCATTAACTGTTGTGCAAATGTTAATAGTGTTGTGAAAAATGCACCAAAGCGACTGAGAAAAACTGTAATGCACTCATTTTTTAAATTTATTTATTTTTTTTTTTCATCTATATATATATCAACTTCAGCTACTGGGAATCGGCGAGCTTCAGCTCACGATGGCCCAGCCAAGTACTTGACAGCAAACATTGAGGCTAGTGTGATGTTTGTATATCAGATGAGGGCTACTGCTTACAAATTAGTCCCTTTGGGTGTATCACTTGGCCCTGTGATCTCACTGGTCTTTGTATAACTCGTGGCTAAACATGTGAGGCTTCATCAGATCCCTCAAAAGCCATCAGTCCCTTACCAGTGACCTTACTCATGTTAGCATTTGTACCAAGCAGACTTTCTCACATGTTTTGACTGGAGGGAAATTTCATTAAATTGAATTTAAATAGCACAGAGAGAACACTTTTAAGAGAAGAGAAACTGAAACTTTTTTTTTGTTCTTTGGGATACCGCTGAGCTGAATCACAGGAGTTCATTAATAATAGGTCAATTCAAAATAAATAAAACTCATTGCACTTTTAAATGAAAAGAACAGCGGTGAATGTGAGTCCCACGACGAAGGATGCATTCTGGAGAAAATGGCTTATTGTGCTGTGTATCAAACTATACACAATATATGTAACATACAGTTTGATACTCAACATCTGAACCATTTCCAAAACCCGGGAGTCTCAGAGGTTTCATTAGGTGATAGTGGAAGATAAATCCTAAAAGCTGAACTACAGAGCCAAAAAAGTCTTGATAAACTATTTATTGTCATTTTAATTAAAGCTGGTGTTAACACAAAAGGTTATTCACCACAAAGGCCTCTTTATTCCACACAGGAAGAAAATAAGTAAAATAAGAGGTGGAAACGATAATGATTTTTTGATAGTATTTTCTTTTTACATTTTATATCTATCTTACCTTTTTATTCTGAATCTCTATCCATTTGTTACGCTTTATATTTTAAGTGTCTACAATGTGCTTTACAAATGAGGCTACCTGGCCTTTCAGAAGAATGCTTGTTATTCATATTGTTTGCATTGGTGGAAACTGCTAGCTAACAGAAACTTAAGCTTAAAAGCTTTATGTTTAAATGCACTTTGGCTTTTGCAAATATTTAAATGAGATATAACATATTTATTTATATAGCAGGACTTCCACACCTTCAGCTAAGCTAACTAGCTGCTGGCTATACCTTCAGATATATTGGAGAGACATGAGAGTGGATTAGAAAATCAGGTAGTCTCAATGTTACATATTCTTATTATGCATCAAAAAATGGACAATGGGTAAAGAAAACATGCAGTAATATGACCAGAGTTTACTGTGCCAGCTGAGTTATTAAACTAAGTTTGACTCATATAAGATTTATTTCAGTGTTGCTGTAAAGTGTGTCTTATCAAGCTAATTTTATGGCACTGCAGTTAAAATATCACACAGATAAAAGAGGCCTAACTATGGTATATACATGATCTATATGTTGAAATAAAGAATGACTCTGAACACATTTGAAAAAAGCCATAAGTACCAATACTAAATATAGGTTTTAAAAGCACTTTTGTATACTGTACATTTAAACAAAAAGCAATCATCCACATTATAATACATGAAAGGAGACTTAAAGTTGACGTGATCTTCATCGGTGAGCAGTGCACAGACTTATGATGTCTGCTTTGCACATGCTCTTTTTCCAAATCATAAACTGTCCACTTTTGTCCAATTCAAAAATCATCTGTTTTTAGATTTAAAATACACAATTCAATGATGTATCTGATTATTTCAGTTCTGAGTTTTGTGCCAATTTGAAATTTATATTCAGCAAAAAAACTGCAGTACATTTTTTCAGTAGAGTTTTTCCATTTTTGTCAGAGTAAAAGGGAGCTGAGTTTTGAGATGATCCAGATTGGATTTTATTTCACCTGGTGTTAAACTCAGTTTTTGCTCACCCATCTATATCCGCCTCTAGATAGTCCCCATCTTCCTGCCTCGATAAAGGAGGTACTACTACTCTGTTGCTTTCAGGGGTGTTTGTGGGGCTGTTGTGGACTTCAGCTTCAGTCTGTGTGTTTTTAGGGCTGGGCTCAATGTCGTCATAATTCTCCTGTTGGTCATCCACCTCGTAGGTCACACCATCTATTGGCAGAAAAAATAATCACGTTACATTTTAATCTGTTGACTGACAATCAGAGAATTCACTGGGTAATGTCATGTGATAGAAACTTTCCATGATCAGGGCTTTGTTCTTGGATGTAGTTGTCTCTTGAAGCACCAGCGGTGGCGGCCGGAGAGGTCAGGGGCTGAGCCTCAGCCACTTCATCGACGTCATCATAAGGAAGAGAGGAAGTGCTCCTTGTATTTGTGAGGACTTCAGCCTCTGATCTGAATCCTGGATGAAAGGCAACACAAGCCAAAAAGCTCCATCTTGACAACATTTCAGAGCATAAAACAAGATAAAACCAACAAATAATGGTTAAAAGATATTCTCTCCATATTCCAAATTTTTACACATCATTGCCTAATTTCCTAATTTCAAACACCACAGGTGCATAAACACAGACTGAGAGACTCCAATATAGTTGGAGAACTATTTGAATCAAATCACTAAAATACATTGGAAACGAACGAAATAAGAAAGGTGACATTAAAAAGATATGTGCACTTTAAATTTGAATAAAATGGACCAAACAAGTGAAATGTGCAAATATGAAAAGAGAAGACACCCAATGCAACTGAAAAAGCCACGTTGTGACATTTACAGTGTATAAGTGTATAGGTATGGGAGTAAAAAACAAGTATAATAAAGATAGTAATAAATGTTTCTATCATACCACAGAGAATACTACCATATATACCATAAATAATAGAGGCATATACATAAAATAAAACCATGAATTTGGTTTGAACTCACTGCCATGACTGAGGTCTTTCATTTCATTTTCTTTATCTGCGATGTCCTCATAGTTGCCACTTTCAAACTCTATATTCATTGACTGCATATTCACTACACGAAAACAACATTAGGCATGATGACATTCAACAACAGCACAAGAAGAAGAAAAACAGTTAGAACACCAGCCATGAACATATTACAAAGATTCTTGCAAGCACTTTTAAACAGACTTGATGGCCTCTTTTGTAATATTCCTATCATCCTGTTGTGGATTACATAACATATATTATATAAAACATACATAGGACTCAGCCATGACCATGGTGAATGTATTAAATCATCTGAGGTACAAAGACACCCCTCTATATAAATTTATGAGTTCCTATGAGATTAAATATAAAAGCTGTAGAAAGACTGGCCTCTTGTGGTAAATGGCTCCAATGCATCAGGATCAATATATTGACTTTTGTCAATTGGTGTTCTGTGCTTTTTATCGGTGTGCGTGTAACTGCAAGCGAGGCAATAACAACAAGGAGAGGTAAGTTTAAAAAACTATAAAATACTCACTCCGCTTGCTCCTCTTGCTTTTCTTGACAATGCAAATTTGTACAAATACAGTAATCAGTATCACCAGCACCAAGAACAATCCTACTCCCAGCAAAATAGACACAGTTGAGATTCGTCTGGGTGGAGCAGGCGGTGGTGTTGCTGCATATCCTGAGAAGAAACAGCCACATTTATCTTTTTTTGCATTTACTTTACTAATTGTTGCTTTTAATATTAGAGGTCCCATATATTACATAGGTTGATGTTCATGTGTCCTTAGATTATACATCAGGTCTAGGTTTTTATTAATTCTGCCCTCAGCCACATCCCAAGTCCACCCCACCTGGACCATTCAACCTCAGGGGATTACATTTTGATAAGGAGGCCCAAATACATAAATGAGGCATATACACACAGAAAAGGTCTTGCTCATCGGTGTCTATGAAAAATGGACGTGCAGTGAAATTGTGTGCACTTCATGTATTTTTTGACTGTGTGTACACATGGTGTGTTTTAGAGGGAGCCATGAAAATGCAAAACAGGGGACAAAATTCTTGTTTGCAGAGCACAAGCTGTTGGACAATTCACCAACAGATAATTCTATTTGTGTGCTCTGTTGTTTCCATTTAGCATTGCTTAAAATTAGATCCTCCTTATTACTATGAGGGCACACTGTTTCAATACAGTTTTATTCTTTATCAATCACTATCAAGCCTGTCTGGTAGAGTGGTTGTGCAAAAGTTTGCCGATGTGCTCCCATTTGTAATCCTCTGTAATTCTTTATTTTCTGTCCCATGTCTGATAACTGTGATTTGTCTGCACAATGATTTTAGTATAAAGAAGCCTGAGAGAGGACATCTAAAATCCTAGTAAAATGGTTTTTGCACTCTTGCATAGTCTTTTTCACAAAATACAAAAATCTAATTCTTACGCAAAACAGCAAAATTTATATTTTTAGGAGGCAGTCTGGCTCATTCAGAAAGACCTCAGAGTTTTTTACCTTCACAGTAGATCTCAGCTGGCTTGTCGTTCTTGCAAGACTTTTCAGTGACGCAGTGTTTGATGTCCATGTGATTGGGTGAGCATTCCAGTGAGATTTTCATCACCTTGAATGAAATTTACACTTGTTTTTAGATGAATTCCTTTTCACTGCATCCATGCAGAACAACAGAGTTGAAAAACAAAAAAATAACAAAGACAACACATAGCAAAAGTAGAAAAAGATCCCAAATGTATGGGAATAAGTGAGACCTTGGGTTATTTACCGTTTCCTCTGGATAATTTTCTCTTTCTCTGATCCCACTCAAAGGAGCTCCACAGTGTCTAAGCTTTTCACATATCTGTCTCTTTAATGTGTCAGAAAGGCTCACAGGACAAACCTTTTCCCACACATTTCCATATTTGACTTGAATCTGACCTCCACATTTTTTTGTAGTGTTAAATTCAACACTGGCTAAGGAAAAAAAGAGATAAAATGAATGAATGAAAATAGTTTTGTTTGAACAGTGCTAATTTAAGGTTTAGAGAAACAGGCTCAGGGTTCGAGCCTGATATCCACCCTCATATATGTCTGTTGACTGTGAAGATAAGGGTTAACCAAGAGTCTGAGGTGTCACAAACAATAAACATGACTAACCATCAAATTAGCATTTTAAATTTAAGTTGCATTGATTTTCTTTTTTTTCTCTTTTTTTTTTTTTTTTTTTGATGGATACCCTGCACTGTCCATGGTTCAAAAAATACATACATACACTTACCAACACAGTAAACAGAGACAAGGTGATTATCACACCTTTCTTTTACTGTCTGGCACTGGCTAAGTTTGTAGCTGTTTTTATCACAGAGGACGTGGTGGTACTGAGTATTCTTGTCGGGGTTGAGCTTGACCTGAGTAGCGATAGCATTGCTGCAGTTCTGCTCTTGGCAAACCAAGTGTGAATAGTGCTCGTTCCAGTGACTGCTGCACACCTCTGTATTATTCATCTTCACTACACCATCGCACTGGTTTGACAGGGTGACCTTGGGCTCAACTAGGAAGAGAATAAATTAAAGATCAAATATTAAAGATAAATGCATCTGAATTTCCGAATCATCTGTGACCTCAAGCAGTAAATACTAGACAGTAAACTGGGTTCATACCTTAGTTACTGAGGCGTTAAAATATCTCTAACAGCATTTAGTAACAGAGAATAAGTGAGGAATGGCAAATTATCTGGCGAGTTCTAAGGTGTCAAGGAGAGAATTTTAACCTTCACTAACAAAGTTAAAGTAACACTGTCTGAAGCTGTAAACAAAGCATTAAACCTGCTGACCTACCATCTAATGACCATCAGGGGGTGACCCCAATGACTGTGAAAGAAAGTCTGATTGTATTGAAGTCTATGGGAAAATTACTCCCTTGCTTTATTAACTCAGTGAATCTCAGTGAATAAGTATAAAACTATAGCTTCAAGTCTTCAATGCAACATGATGATCATTTTTTTTTCAATTATGGTCCCATTTTGGGGAAAATAGACCAGAAAGCAGGGGATGGATTAGAAGCTTTGCTACTGTGTCACTGAAATAAATCAGTATAAAGTTTGTCCATAAACCAGCTAAGACACTGTCTAATTTGCATTATCAGCAATGAAGAGGAGCAACATCCAGCATTTACCAAACTCCTGGTTCACAGTTTGAATAAAAAGTAACAAAAGGATTATACAACAATTTTAGCAAAGCCATAGCTGCTCATTGGCCCTTTGAAATTGAAATTGTTATATATATATGTTCAAATTTCTGAATATTCACTAATTCATATGCATCAAAAAGAGGCAGATGCAGCTAGGAGTGGTAGCACAGTTTGTGTGCTGTTTGACCATGATTTGTGGGTTGCAATCAACAACAATATGTTGTTGTTGTTGTTGTTGTTACTGATTGCACTTTGGTCAGCTGGGCAGAGGCCTGGACAAGATTCCTTTTCAAGTCACAAATTATTATTTTTGCTTTGGCTTTAGTTCATTTACACTTGAAGGTCATGAATTCCAAAGTGCTGATTAGTGGCCTTTGAAGGCACTGATAAACACTTTTCATCCTTGAATGAAGTCAGGATGGCTGTTGTCTCCTGCTTCCCCCTTTGCACCTACAGTAAGCTAAGCTGCTAGCTCTAGCTTTAAATATACAATGTGACAGAAGCGTGTCTTTTTGAATTTTTTCGTTCATGTCCAAACAGAATAACTGTGAAATCGTCCATCTATAGTACCTATAAAAACAAAAAATGTACCTTGACATGTAATGAAGAGCTGCTTCTGTTGTTGCTGAGTTTTTGATGTACTTTTTTCACAGTCCCAGATTTTTTTTGCTTTCTTTCTGTCACATGTGAATTTGTTTTTCCAGAAAGCAACTGATGTTTTGTGAGACTTCATGGAGTCTAAGCCGCCACAGTTCAGATCCTGGCAGAGCCTTTCTCCTGTTTGATTTGTCCAGCCTTCAATGGAGACGGCCTGGGTGTTTCCACTGGAGTAAACAGACACAAGTCCACTGCAGCCATGGCTGACTTTCATCTTTTTCCATCCTAAGGAACAGCAGACATGAGATTCAAGAAATACACAACTCACAAAACTTGACAGCAACAGCAGAAACCCAAAGATAAAGATATTAACATATTTGCAGCATGTCTGGCACTTTAATAAGTAACATTTTTAAATATGCTGAAGTGCTGGCTTGCTGAAATTATGAAGAAAAATCAATATCATGGTTTGGTTTTTTTTTTAATTATTCAAGGCAGAACCAGGCTACCCCACACTCTCTGAGCTTCATATTTATCTTACTGTTATAATGGTTGTATACATTTTCTCAGCTCTCAGTGAGAAACACATTTCAATAACAGAATATATGTTTCTACGACGGTTTCAGGTACTGCAAGGAAAAAATAACAAATCAGCTTAACATGAACTTTTCCGACATGTTATTTCTTAGTCATGTGTCTTTTATTCTTTCAGTAACCATTAAATGTCAAAACACCATGTTCAGGTTAGATAGAATGATGATTGGAGAGAGGATCATTACACATACTGTACCTGAGCACTGGAGACCAGCAAGAGTGCAGGAGTTGCTCAAAGTGATATTACAATTTTTCATGGTCTTTCCTGTATTCCCAGCACATTCCATTTGTGAGATCATATTTTCCTCTGTTGGTGTTGGTCCAAAATAGGTGATATTATGATCAGCCTGACCACATTTCAGCTCTTTACAGATAGTGTCTTGTGTAACTTTGTCTTGAAGAGCGCTCACGCACACTGGGAGCCATTTGTCTTGAAACAAAACTTCAACATTTCCAGAACATTTGTGTCTGGAAAGGCTTAATCTTGGTTTTAAACTGCCTGCAATAAGACAATAGAAGATACACAATTAGAACCATATGCTATTTATCACTTTGTCACTTATTTTAATGAAGAGCACAAAAAGGGATATAAAGGGAAATTATAAGAATAATATATTTGTCTCAGTGCTGTGAAACAATATATATATATATATATATATATATATATATAAAATGACAATAAAATGTTTTTATCGTGAAAAACATCATTGCTAAATATGATTAAAACATGTTTGGCATATATTGTTGGAACAGAAAGATGAATGACACAAGGTGGATATCTATTTTTAACATTTGTTTTTTATGTATGACCAGTCCAAATAAAGAGTCATTTGTCTTTTTTGTTTAGCAAACATAGGATGGATTGATCCTTGGGCTGTAATAATAATGTAAGGCAGTTCTCACCAATGCAACTTGATTGGAGGAAAAGAAATAATAATTTATGAACTCTCTTTTTAAATTTATTTCAAATCATAAAAAGTGTAATAGGCCAGAGGCAATATAATGTCCACTTCAAAAATATAGCTTGCCTTAAATATGAAATATAAAATATTTTATCTCTCTCGCTCTCTCTTTTGCAATAAAAGAAACCCTCAGAAGCAAAACGTTGTTGTTCACTTCCAGGACATGTGCAGCAAGACAGCAAGTTAAGGCTGCGGCGAAGGGACAAAAAAGCAGAACACAATTAATGTAGTAAAAAATTCATACTGAATCCAAAAATTACCTGAGCAAACCACAAAGGCTTGGTTTTGTTGACATATGTTGTCATTTCCTTCATTCATTACAAAGGTGTGCTGGGCCAGGCTGGTACTGTGCTCTGTGGTTGAGTAGAAACTCTTGACAATCACAGGATCTTTTCCCGCTGGTGTGTTGTATTTTGGGATTGCTTTTCCACAGTTAAGTGTATTACACACAATCTCAGAATGCTTGTCATTCCAGGCGTCCCCACATACACCTCCACGCCTTCCTTCCATCTCAATGATGACATGCCCCCAGCAATTGTTGGTTAGGCTCACTGTTACTGATCCTACACAAAGAGCAAAGGGGATGAGGATGCTGTTTGCCAAATCACATCAGCAGATTGTTTTATAAACTAAAGGATTCCTCAGACCAGTCTGAGCTAAATGTGTGATAACTCCAAGTTAACATGGGGTGAAATACACTACCAGTCCAAAGTTTGGACACACTTTCCTATTGAATGAGAAAGTGTGTCCAAAATTTTGACTGGTAGTGTACATCATCTCCGAACAGGATCAGAGAACAGAATACATGAATGTCATGATGAGGGAAGAACATGCTTTCATTTCAGCTGAACACGGCCTCTGTACCTGTACAGATCACATAAGCAACGATGGCATTATCATCAGGCATCTCTGGCGTCAGTTCACATTCAAACTGGGATCCGTCTCTGAGGGTGCAGTTGTCTGATAAAGTCAAAATATTCGTCTGCATATCAGCAGTGGGGATGGAGGTACTGACATGGGAGGCGTTCCCACAATGCACCTGCTGGCACACTGTGTTTGCTAATTCTTGGTTCCATGACTCATTAGAGCCAGAGAGCCAGTGAGTGGTGCTGTTGTACATTATCCTCACCATGCCAGAACAGGAAGTGTTTCCATCCAAAAATACCATCTTGTGCTCTGATGGGGTTAAAAAAACAGAGAGATACACAACAATTAGACCATTTAGTTTATTAGTTGTTGTAACTGATAATATTTTATTTATTTGTTTCAGTCTTGCTGTTGAAATTGTAATTACATTTCCCAATTTGGACTGAGTCAAAGTCACTGTATATATACACAGCTGATGGAATTGAAGGTGCGACAATGAGGCACAATAAGAAAGAGTCTAAGGCCAAAATAATAACATACTCACTCTCACAGACTATTCCCACTAGCTCCTGCTCTTGGCTGCTGAAGCTGACATTTCCACTCTGTTTTGGTTCAATACACTGAGCTATGGTTGTGGCCTCTGGAGGGCAAGCCCCAAGATTAGAGAGGAAAACATTTTGACCCTTGATGAATTTTTCCACACTTAGCTGTCCCTTGTCCCCACAGTCCATTTGCTTGCAAATGACATCTGAATTGTCCTCAGACCATTGTTCTTTAGAAACTGGTCTCCAAATGCCATCATACAGGATCTCCAGTCTCCCAGCACATTTTCCAGGACCATCTTTCAAATCCACACTAACGCTATCTGTGCCATAACAACAAAAGAACTGTTAAACACGTCTGCACATAAAACGTTACAAATATGCATTCAGATGGAAATAAATCACAAAACATGACATCACGTTTTTCCCTCCACTCAATAAAGTGGACAGCTTTTTTGCGGCTTGTCTCCTTTCATGTCTTTTTTCATGTAATGCTTATGTGTTTTTTATTACTATTGGATGCCAAAATTTCCTTGAGGATCAGTAAAGAGCTTATCTATTCTTCTAACTGTATTTCTTAGAAATAAATTTAAAAAAGACCTAAAAAGCCTTAATTGTTATTACAGAAAGAGATTATCAACTTATGATCAGTGCCACATCTCACCTCCACAGATGACATACGCAATGGATGCACACTGGGAGCGATAATGCTTTGCCCGACAGTGCCACAATGAGGACTCACTGCCTAAACAGTCCACATTATCCATTATCCCAGCTTTAGGCGACAACCTGTTGGTATAATTAGTCACCTAGAAAAAAGCAGGGTCAATCTTATTCATTTGTTCCCGACAGGAAAGTTATTGGGACATTAATATAATAATATTAAAACTCATACTAATAGCACCCCCCCAACCCAGAAATGGATAAGTGGTAAAAGATGAATGAATGAATGAATACTGATAGCATTTTTTTTTTTTTTTTTTAGAAGAGCTGATGGAACTCTTTTTACATCTACACAGAGCAAACTGGTTCTGTCTGGGTGTCATGCTAAACTGAGCTTCCTAAACACAGACGTAAATGAATTCCTAACTATTCCAGTAGACATTCAAATTGAAAAAAAGTGAAGGTACAAAAATGCATCATGAAAGAAAGGTTGAGTTAATAAACACTTAGTTCAAGACTCCCAGGAGCTCACTTGGCCTGGTCATGTTAGCTCCATGTTTCTGCCGTTACCGTTATCTCTTATCTACCTCAGTGCTACTGATAATCTTGCATTTAGTGTCATCTTGTACAGTAATTGCAGCTTGTGGCCACAGTGGCTGGTGCTCAGCACCAGTCACTTTAGATAAAATTAAACTTGTGTTCATTATTAACACTGTCAGTACTCACTATTCCGCACTTGAGCTCCTTGCACACCACCTTGGCATCCTTTTCGGTCCACTTGGAGGCACATACAGGGCTAATAACTCCATTCACATTAACATGAACTTCCCCGAAGCACTGGCTGGGATTTTTGCCTTGCATCAGAACAACATTCACACTGTCTGTAAAGAAGCAGAAAGTGTTTGACTTTGTTGTCATGGTTCAGTTTTCAGTTGTTTTGATCTAAGAAGGACTAAATCAAAGTGGTTGCTTTGAGGCTGATTACGGAAATATTGTGGCTGAAATTAATCAGACAAATGACCTGAGCATGTCAGTGTGCCGTTGATGTCCAAACTGTCACTGGCGTTACCACAGTTCGTCTGGTGGCACCACAAATCAAGATTGGTCTTGTCCTTGAAAGGGCTCCACTTGTCATTTTCATATCGTTCTAGCTGTCCTGAACAGACATTTGATGCGTTTCCACTGATTTGCAGTCTCTTATAACCTGTTAAAATCAACAAATTCTTCATTCACAGACAATATTGCAACACTTAACCAAACCTTGCCACTAAATGTGTGTGTGTGTGTGTGTTACCTGTGCATACAACAGAAACAGGATGATTGCACGTGGATTCTTCTGTTACGCATTGCCACAGATTTTTCATGGGTTCAATGTTTGAACAGTCAATCATCATCTTCTTTGCTTCTTCGAATCCTGTCCAAATCATCCACTCATTGGGAGGGAGCTCCTTGGCTTTACCACAATTCAGGCTTTCACACAAAACATCAGCGTCCTTTATTCCTTCATGTGAGAGGAATTCAAACATACAATGATTGACAATCATCATCACATCTCTTTTGTGAGCACAACTTTTACAACATTTCATACACTCATGCCAATAATGTGAACACTGCATCTACTGTATTTAAATTCACTGGAAACTTAGATCAAAGAGGATGTTCATTTAGAATGTTTTAATAAAAAAAAATGACATGAAAATTGTGAAAATCGTGAAAATAATCTTAATAAGTCCTGTTTTATGACAATTTTGTCAAAATGTATAAATATACAATTTTCTTCTACACTGCCTGGAAAATCATGTAGTGTATTAATGCACAGTTTACTGGCAACTCTTATTTAATTCAGTATTTCGAAATTTACGCATATTCCACTTCCTTGTTATTTCCACTTTTTTACTTCAAATTGTTCATTTTATGCAAAGGTATTTATTCTTTGTTCTTTATTTAATTCTGGGGTACTTCTTTAGGCAAATTAGCAGTCATTTACATCTTTCCACAGCTAGTGTTTCTACCCAGCCCTCTTTTTATTTGATATTAACTGGCATACCCTGTGATTGTGTAGTAAATGTCAAAGTGGGTTTTATTTGAGTAAGACAAACATGGGTATGCTCTGAATTCACTGAATCATTGATACTCAAATAAAAAGTGCTACTTCCCTAATTATCTCAGTCAATCATAACTCAGGATTCCTCCATGTTGGCCACTTCACGTGAACACAAGGTCCTGATTTCCTTTTTGAACTCATATTTAAAAAACAAAAAATGTGAACTGCCTTACCCAATTTTTCAGCACAAAAGTAACCTGAATTTGTGCCATCTGAATATTTCACAGCTCCAGCACAAATCGGAGTGCCGTGGTATTCATCAAGAGTTAGTGTAATTTTATCTAGAGGGCAAGAAAAGGTTATGGACAAAATCAACAGCCAACAGCAATTAACATCATGGACAGCTCTGAGAAACTCCTTTATACGATACTGAGTAGCTCAACAAATGGAAAAACTTAAAAGTAAGCCTCACTTGAACACTTGATCTTTTTCACAGAGTCTTTTGTGTAAACACTGATGCCCCAACCAGGACAGCTGCAGCTCCAAAGATGATCTTCGTTTCCATTACATTTCAGTTCATTGAGCCACACTTTGCTGCCCATGGGTATTGCCTCATCTTCTGTTTTGTCCGTCTCAGGACTCCCACAGTGAGTGCTTCTGCACACCACTGTTTCAGTGGCTTCGCTCCAGCCTTTATCCCCAACATAGCCCCACATCTTCTCATGATAGACAGAAACATGGCCTTCGCACGGATCACTCCCTCCTGTCAGAATCACTCTTTTCTCCACTGGTCACAAGGGAGACATTTACATTTTATTGGGAAGATTTTTTTTTTACCAGAGAGTTGTAGTTTTTATTAACTAAATTCATTGATTGAATGTGTTTTTTGTAGAGTGTCAATGTATTTACACTGCAAAAAAAAAATTTGTCGTGTACTTCACAAAGTCAGTTAAAATTTCAACCAATGAAAAAAATTATATAATAGAGACACATTAGTGTACTTCATTTCTTAATTTATTTCGTTTTATGGTTTATGATCTGTCATTTTATGTTAATATTAATAAACTATTAAATCTAAATATTGTAAATATATATTACGTCGCAGTTTTCTTTTTTTTTATTTTCACTTTGTTTTCAGTGTTTAGAATACATTTTCAGAACAGTGCGAATAATATTTAATTTTAACTTTGGTAAGATTACTTTATCAAGAAATCCAAAATTATTTAAGATTACTGTACTATTTCTTGATGACTCAAATTTAAACTGACATTGAGTCATGAAAATACTTGCATATAGATGTAACTATATCAAGAGAAGAAAGGCTTGAACCTAATCAAATTCTCAGACAAAAGTTGTGTGATATGGCAACTTTTAAAACTCACTTATTAAATGAAGAACAATAATGAAGGGACTCAAAACTATTTTTACCTGTTTCAAAAGTAATAATGATTATCATTTTATTTGAATTAACATAAAATAATAGCAATTATAATCATTTACATTTGCACAATATTCCAATGTTATTCAAAATTATGTTGGAAAAAATACACATAAAATATAAGATGATACAATTTTTTAAAACAAGTTTATTTTCAGTTCAAGAGTTTTTCGTTCATGTCTAAACTGCTAAACCGGAATCTGGAGTCTTACAACCACAGGCTCACCCTTTTTTATATATATATATACTTAGCACAAGTTTAATAACTACTGAAGAGTTCACAGAAAACTTTTTTTCATCAGAGCTTTTGACTTCAGGAAACAATAAATCCTCAGCAAGACATTTCCTGTTATGCCTGCATGTGGTTGCCTTTTATAAATAGAAATCTTTGCCTTGAATATATTTAATGGGAGACCTAAAGTCTTTCTTTAAAAAAGGAAGATTTCTTTTTTCTTACATCAAAAAGTGTTAAATCTAACAAACAATTTAGTTTTTATTTGTCACAAGCAAAGAATCATATATTAAAAAAGTTTAATTGAGAAAAAAAAAAGAATAGTTGTAACTTACCTTCTGAGGTCACAGACTCACTGAGAGCAGCGTAGATGAGAAGGACGAACCACATTATCACCACAGCTCATGACTATGAGAGTGAGGCAGAAGATAATCTGCTCAGCTTTATATTGCCAATGATGTGAGCGCCAAAAAAGGATATGAGCGGCAACCTATTGCACGTGCTATAAGTCCTGTTAACACATTTTAACTCAAAAAGAAAGACTACTGAAACAACAAACAAATATACACACATGAATGTTTATATCCATATATGCATATGTTTGTTCATGTATCATATATAAATGAAGTCAGCAAAGTTTGGCTGATGCACATCATGATGCACATCATACATGTTCAGAAAAATCTCTCTTTGAATATTCATCGTGATTAAGACATTGATTGCATAAATCCAATCTACCTCTATTCTCTTAACATCTGGAAAAATACAAGATGTCTGAGTTCCCAGTAAGATCAAAACTATTTATTTTTATATATGACAAAATATTTTCTCATGAAGTTAAATCAAACTGCCCATTAATAAAGAACAATAACTACCATTTGAACAGTTGATTTAAATTAATATACTCTTACAGATAAGTGGTTGAAGATGAAATGGAATGAAGTGAAATTTGAATTCACATTGTAACTGCTTTTTGGTTAACTTTAGCTGTTGTGTTATTGTTAGCATTCTCAACAAAATAATTTACCATGCACTGCGTAAATATTCTAAAACTAAACAACCCAAATATTTTATGACAAACAACATTAAACAGATTGAAAAATGTACAAACCTTGGTTTTGTTTGAATTGTGATATTAATCTTTGTCGTTACACAAAACAGTCAGCCTCATTCAAGTACATATGACTCGGAACTTTTCGATGTCTCTCTTGCATAAGTGAAATTATTTTTAGTATCAAATTCTGCTACAAATCCTTACATCTAACAAAAGCTCCTTAAATAAAAAGACTTAGTTAAGAAAAAAACAGTACGCATTCATTGAGGTTACCAAATGTCAACTCACATGAGAGAAATGTCAACCTATTAATGTTCTTGAAAAGGAAAGATTTTTTATTGAGAAAAAAAAACATACTGTCATCCTCCTGCTACCTATTATCAAAAACAATATCTATAGTGAGGTTGAAAAGTCTGATTTCCTCAACTAAGGGATCCAGATTGTTGTGGGTAATTAAATTGGTATTTCCATCTAACTTACTTTGAGGCACAATAAAGTACGTTTACAAATACTAAATTAAAAAGCATTCAATTCTACCTTGTAAATCAAATATGGGCAGCACAGCAGAATAGTGGTTAGCGCTGTTGCCCCACAATAAGAAGTTCCCGGGTTCGGTTCCTGGCCTGGGGCTTTTCTGTGTGGAGTTTGCATGTTCTCCCTGTGCCTGCGTGGGTTTCCTTCCACCGTCCAAAGACATCATGTTTAGGTTAATTGGTGACTCTAAATTGTCCGTAGGTCTGAGTGTGAGTGTGAGTGGTTGTTGGTCTCTGTCTGTCTCTGTGTGTTGGCCCTGTGATGGACTGGCGACCTGTCCAGGGTGTACCCCATCTTCTCTGGGATTGGCTCCAGCACCCCCCTCGACCTCGAAACGGATAAACGGTACAAGATGAATGAATGAATGAAAATCAAATGTAACTCACTTCAATTTTCAGCCTGGACAATTTGTTGGTAACATATTTACATACCCATCAAGCATTTCCTTTCCCCAACTATGATCCATAAGTCTGTAAATGCAGGTGGATAGGTAACTTCACTGTCATTCAACAGTCCTTAAAAAAAATCCAGATTTAATCAAACTCAATAAAGATTTAAATGTTCAATTCACTGTTACAGTCCAGGGATGTTGGGGGAGAACCAGTGGCCCTAAACTAGGTTTTGTTCGTGGCCACCAAACACATCCAGTGCTACCAACAAATCATACACTGCTCATAACTGAATGAACATGAACACACACACACACACACACTAAAGATAGACAAATTTTATAACAAATGTCTTTCTTTATTTTAAAATAACATATCTTAATAATGTATAAAAAATTGAGAAGTTACGAAAAAAAATCACAAAGTATTCAAAATGATAAATAACAAAGTCAACATAATAAAACTATGAAAGCAATAAATCTGCACACAGTAAAGATGATGAAAAATTACCATAAATAAACACTTCGACAAATTGAACAATCAGGATGAGAATGCAAAATACTCAAAAATATAAACATTTATTACACTAACAGTTAGTTAGTGTGAGCATGAGTTAAAAACCTGAAATGGGACATTCATTCTTAACAAGTATTGAATCGTGTTGTACGTCCTCTAAAGACGGGAAACAATCTCAGATCATAACATGTCAATGCCACTTTTAACTGTGACTGGATCTAATCAGGAATCGTAACACTAATTTAATGTTTCAGTAATTTGGTCAAGTGCTGTTATAAAAATATTTTTTGATTCTTCATCAATCTAATTAACCCTGATGTTTGTCTTTGCTAGGTCTCTATACAATATAAGACATATTCAATTATATACTAATAATACTAATAATAGTAAATAATACTGAATACTACTAATAAAAAGGAATCACAAGGTAATTTTTTGTCATTTTTTTAGTTCTACCTGAGTAGTTTTACTTGTCAAAAGCACTTAGTAAGTATTGATTACATAAAATTGTCCATATGATAAATATTTATCATTGTTACATTCATGAAACGAGCTGTTTCACTTCACAACAAAAATAGTATTAAGTACTGTACAGGCACTCTGGGTCAGATTTGCCATCAGTCTGGTGTTGATGTGGACTGTGGTTACAGGTGCAACCTGAAAAATATGCAAAGCAATGGAGACCTGTGGTTCTGTGGCTGCAGACCATCCAGAGCTGTAACATACCAGTGAACAAAACTACCCCTTGCCTCAAAATCAACCTGAAAAACCTATCGTTAGTACACTCCAATTAACCACAAACTGCTGCTGTGTGAACTGTATCACTGAAAGACCTACTAATGTCCCCCATTTTAAGTTATCTACAATGGGGGACAATAGGAAAATTCATAAAAGAGATAAAAGTGTAAGTTTAATTTAATGTCATTTCATGGCTTTATTAGTAAAAGTACTTAAGTTCTGTCTGAATAAAAAGATGAAATACTCAATACAACCCCCCGTGACGTTGACGGATAAGTCTTTGAAGATGAATAGTACTGAACATAAATAAACAAATTTGCCTCTATTAGAAATGTTATTATTAGTTTGTTACTGGTTGTGTAAGAAAATTTCAGTTTCAACCATTTCAATACTGTTTGCCACTTGGATCTGTGAAAATAGTCTAATAGGTTCATATTTTAGTAGAGTAAAATAAAATCTACATTTTTAAAGTATATGTCAAGTGAATGTAGTAGAATAAAATGTGCAGATAACTAGGTATAATGGGAAAAGGAGCATAACGTTTGGGACTATAATAATAACTATTAAATAAATATGCTAGTAAAAGTAAAATGCTTCCCCAGATGGAACACATTTCATAAAGGTTTTGCCCTTATTGCAGCAGCGCCAGCTCAAGACTGACACGGCCCTTTGCTACATGACATCTCCCTGTTTCATACTTCCATTCCAGTTTTTACTGGATTGGTTGTTTAGTTATTAAAACTTTATTTCTTCCAGTTTAATCTTATATAAACTCTGTTGACAAACATAGAGAAAGTCAGATGTAAAAAATAAAATTAATTATGATTGAAATCGATTTAGCTGCTTCAGTTTAAGGATCTTGGTCTTGTTCATATGTCTCTCTCTCTCTTTCTCACTGTGCTATCAAAAAAAATAAAATTAATTAATTAATAGTAAACATAAAGGAAAAGATAGCTATCCAGTTCCATTAAGTGTACAAAATATGTGATTCTGTCTGTTCTTTCTGTTCATATGATGTAACAAAAAGACATGATAATGTGTTAAAAATTAGCTTCTTCTGTTTATAAATGCTGTTCATTTAGCAGGTGTAATGAGCTGTCGTTTCAGTGTTTAACGTCTTGCTAAATTTTGCTTTTAGTTATGAAGGAAGTGAAGATAAGCAGATACTCCATATCTATGTTCTAAAGTTGTCATGCTGTAGTGTTTGTAAGTACGTAGTCTGTATAGGTAATAAACAGTCTGAGTTATTAACGGTATTAGTGAATGTGTGTAAAAGTAGATCAGGTTAACTTTAGTAAAATTATTAAACAAAGTCAACATTCATCCAGTTCAGCAAACTAGTGATTTTTAATATTAATTGCCTCTTTGTTACAAAATAACACAAAGAAGAAGAGCTCCTTTAAAAGCAGTGATATTTGTTAATTTCCATCCACTGAGCAGTCAGATATTCTGACAGGAGGTTGTGACTGTGACTCAAGCGGAGGGATTTTGACCATGCATTTCACATTAATCAGCAAAGCAATCAGAGATTAAGGGTAACTTGCTCAACCCCCAGTTTGTGAGAGGAAGAAACGAAGCCACAGACCTCTGGGTTGGGTGAAGGTTTCTATCTACACAGGAAGTAGTGATCGTACTCTTGCCTCTGCCTCACGTGTTCTCAGGAAACATGAAAGTATCAACTCCAGATTCTTTTTATGAGTTTATTTGAAGAAAAGCAATTGTTGTGCATGTAAACTGAAGCTTTCATGTATTTATAGTGAATTATCAACACAGGAAATCCTTTAATTTTATTATGAACTTTTTTAGTATCATCTTTTTTATCATATGGAATAAAACATTAGAGGGCACTCACGCAGTGTGATCCCACACATACACAAAAACCAACAGGAAGACATTATGACACACTGTAGCAGGACATTTTGGTGCACAATATAGATGGTTTTTTTTTTATTTTAAGTTTATCTGCTGCCACAGATTCATATTTTAATTATTAGCTCCCACAAAAGTAAATCAAACTGCCGTGTTCTCAAAGTGTTGCCAACAGAGATGATTTGGCAGCTGAATGAGTGAGCACACAGAAAGTTCATTGAAAAGCAACATGTTGATGTGGTGAGTACATAATGTTGTATTTCTTTATGTACATTTTTTAGTGTTATGGTATGCTGTCAAAATTGTCTTTACTTATGGAGGAAAAATTTTAGAGAAAAGATTAAATGGACAGTTGTATTATTCTGGCTTTGCCAGGAGAAAATACTGAAAAAAAACAACAACAACAACGATGTATCTGTCTGATTAAAGGCACATTATTGTGACATGTTTCCTGATTACCATGCAGACCAGAATGACTCAAGGCTATATGTACATTTCCACAACATTAGTGACACTGAAAATTGTCCTCCTAAAAAAATCATGATACATCTTTCATTAAGTAAAATTTAGTAAAAATTAGAGTCAATCTAAGATAGTTTCTGCCTTCATAAAAACAAAGGATGAGCATGGTAGTTTTAAAGATGGATGTAAGGTTAAAGGCTTAAAGCTCTGACAGACAGGCATTTCTGACATTTTGATGTATTTGGTATCTTTTTTAAATGTACTGTGAAGAATTAATTAGTGTGTAAAAAAAGGAAAAGAGGAAAAAGAAGAAGAAACAACAAAACTCTCTTCTCAACCAACATCACTGGAAAAAACGGTCACGTTAAAGTTGGATGCAAAGATGACTTTGACTTTATTTTAAAGCACCTTTGGTTTTAGGACATAGAAAAATCATAAAATACATTATATAACATAACTATACACAATAAACTATGAGAAATTATAACAATAACATGTCCAGTGTTTTAAATAAAGAGCATATATTCTCTAATTAGGATATTACAAATGTATTATTATTATATTACAAAGTATTACAAAGGCTATTTAGTGACATTCAGAGAAGGACAAGAGAGCTTTTGTCATGTCCGCTGTACGTTAAGGGCTATGAAAGTTATGGGATGTTAAAAAATGAAGAGGAAGATGAAAATCAAAGCAAGGTGTACTTTAATAAAGCTTTTGTTAACGTTGTTTAGGAACAATAAAACATACACAAATATGAGCATGCCTGCTTCTGTATACCGTGTCTGTCAATCATTATCTTTATTCTTATCAATATTATAAAGTTAGACAGTACAAAAAGTAATAAATTATGTTTATTTAATATTAATAAATAATATTTAAGTTTTTGTTTGGTTTTTGAGTAATTTTTATTCTGACAAATAAAGAGTGCAATAATGACTGTGTTAATAAGGAATAAGAAAATGTAGTTTTGTGTGATCAGGTTTGGTTTTCTGGTCCAATCAGAAGTAGATATTGTGCGACAAAAACAAGCATGCATATGATGTAAGGTTACCTTGAGTGACATGAAACACCCAGTTAAATAAAATGTATTATCATTTTTATTGTTATTACACTTTTGCATTGACAAACAATAGTAAATAAATCTCTTTTTTTAATAATTTTCTACAATACAAAATACAAAATTGCACATAATGATCTTATAGTGTGATATAATATGTAAGCAAAAACTAAAGTAAATGTCTTTCTCTGCATCTTTGTTTATATATTTCTTTTTAGGGTCCTGTATCCTCTGTTTTCAGAGTATGATTGATGATTTTTTTTCTGCTCTTGTTTAATGTATGGATTTTTTTGGACCCCAAGAAGAATCAGCTCGATAAAACAACACAACATGCTGTGTGGTTGGGGCCCGCATGTGGACACAAATGCTTTGAGCAGGAATCCTAGCAGGGATTAGCCCCACAAATTACATTATGCAACAATATAAAACTATTTAAGTAATGACATAACTGAAATGGGCCTTTTTGCATCAATAACGGAAATTAAAATTAAAAGGATTTTATTACTTTACTTTAAGCAAAATCAGGACTACACCACTAGGTGGAAGAAAAAAACACTGCTTGGTTTCAAAGAAAATGCAGGTTGAAGTGCATGAAAATCCAGACCATACCATAGAAAAGTCTTATGTGGGAGGCAGAGTGACTCATGTACTGTTTGATGAAGTATTGTTGGGTCACTGAAAGAGGTGGCATGACTTAATTTTGTGTCTCCTTCCTAATCTAAAATGAATTTTCTAGGCTTTCTGTTTGCTCCAGCCTGATGCCAACCTTATTAAAGCAAAGAGAGAAATCACCAAATCCAGACATGATGACAGTGACTGTCTGACCGGCTTCTCTCTGATGGAGACCAAGCAGAAAAGTGAAGGACAGTCAGTGCTCTACTCTGCAGGGCTCTTGGACTAGTCATCTCCATGTTTGAAGCAACGAAAAAAGTTGGGTAGAGTAGGGAGAGAATGAGAGCAGGAGGAGGGGATATTCAATACAGGTGCAGGCAGGAACATGATGCTGCATGAAGTTCATAGAAATTATGCTGTATGAAGTTCATAGAGATGTGGGAGCAGCAAGCGTAGCAGGAACATGGGATGGTGATGATTCATCACCTGCAGGATGAGGACAGGGAGAGAGAGGAGAGGAACTGAAAGAGACAGAGACTTCGGGAAACATGGTTAGTAAATGGTTACACATGGTTAGAAATGATAAAGACAGGGACTTCGGAGAAACATGGTTATTGATACGTTGGCGCATGCAAGGGGGAGGGAGAGAAGGGGGAGAAAGAGAGAGACAAAGAGAGGGTGGGAGGGACGGAGGGAGGGAGAGAGGTGCTCAGTGCTTCCCCCAGCAGTGTGGGCCTATAGCAGCATAGCTAAGGAGTAAGTGAGCTTTGACTTTTTAACTATAGGCTCTGTCATACAGAAAAGTTTTAAGCCTGGTCTTGAAAATTGCTAAAGAGTCTGCCCCCCGGACCGATACTGGAAGTTGGTTCCATAGAAGAGGAGCCTGATAACTGAAAGATCTGCCTCCTGATTTACTCTTGGAGACTCTAGGAACCACAAGTAAACCTCCATCTAGAGAGCGGAGTGGCCTACTAGGGCAGTAAGGAACTATGAGCTCTCTGAGATATGATGGAACTTGGTCATTAAGAGCTTTATATGTTAGGATGTTGTTCATGCAGTAGCATTCTCAATCAAATGAAGGCCTCTCAGAGATTTGTTTGGACATCCAGATAATAATGAGTTACAGTAGTCCAGCCTAGAAGTTACGAATGCATGGACTAGTTTTTCTGCATCCTCTTGAGACAGGATGTTTCTGATTTTCCTAATGTTTCTCAGGTGAAAGAAAGCTGCCCTACTGACTTGTTTTATGTGAGGGACAAAGGACATGTCCTGGTCGAAGGTTACTCCAAGATTTCTTACAGTGGAGCTGGAAGCCAAAGTAATGCCATCCAGACTGATTAGATGATTAGATAGGGTTTCTCTAAGGTGCTTAGGGCCGAGTACAATAACTTCAGTTTTGTCAGAATTTAGAAGTAAAAAGTTACAGGTCATCCAGACTTTTATGTCTTCAAGACATGTCTGCAGTCTGACTATCTGACTAACTTCATTTGGCTTCATTGATAAATACAGCTGAGTGTCATCTGCATAACAGTGGAAATTGTTGCTGTGTTTCCTGATAATGTTGCCTTACGGAAGCAGATATAGAGTGAAGAGGATTGCTCCAAGTACCGAGCCCTGTGGGACTCCATAATTGGCTATAGTGCGTGAGGAGGAGCTATTGTTAACATGAACTGTTATAAATTCCCTTGTTAGTATGTAAATGCACATTAATAATAGGTTAATTGTTGAATATACTTTTGATTTAAACAGCTGAATAATTAAGTCAGGTATTTTTAGTTGAGCCTGTTTTAGGTCAGGCAGTTTTGATACCTCAAATCAAAACAGCATTTGGTTGAGAGAGCCTACACAGCAGGTCGACTTACCCTGTCAGAGCAATCCTATCCTATAGTGGCGCTCCAGAGACGCTACCGCCACCTGAGAGGGTTACCACTGCAGAGCTTCAATAACGTGCAACCACTGCTGCTAATTGGTGCAGATTACACCCACCTGATCACGGCCACAGAACCTGTTAGGTTTGGACCCAAGGGAGGACATGTAGCCATCCATACAGCACTCGGCTGGGCGCTCCAGGGTCCAGATGGTTCCCAGTCTCACACTGCCTCATGCTACTACACCACCTACAGGCCAACAACAGATGACATCTATCAACATGTCGAACGCCTTTGGCAGCTTGATGTGCTTCCATTCCGTAGTGAACGGTTAGCAGTGCGGTCCCGCCTGGACCAGGAGGCGGTTGGCGTCTTGGAAGCACGCATTAAGAGAGTGAAGGTTGGTGACACACTCCGCTACGCCACACCTCTGCTCCGGGTAAAGGGAGCACCACCACTGAAAGCAGATTTTGAAGCAGTAATGCCGAAGCTACGCAGTACAGAGAGACGACTACTTAAAGACCCTGTCAAAGCTAAAATATATGAAGCAGAGATTCAGAAGCTTATAGATGGTGGGTGTGTCACAAAGCTCCAGGAGGGAGAGGTAAACAGCTCCAGCGAGTCATGGTTCATACCTCATCACCTCGTCCATCACAATGGCAAACATCCCCTGGTCTTCGACTGCTCCTTTAATCAAGGTGGTCTCTCTCTCAACGAACAGCTGCTCCCGGGTCCAACCCTCGGACCATCTCACATTGGGGTCCTCCTGCGGTTCCGCCAGCACGCCGTCGCCATCAGTGGAGACATCCGAGCCATGTTCCACCAGGTTCTGCTTCTACCTGAGGACCGGCCGTTGCTGAAGTTCGTTTGGAGAAATCTGCAAAGAGAGAAACAGCCTGATGTCAACCAATGGCAAGTTTTACCATTTGGTACCACGAGCAGCCCATGTTGTGCAACATTCGCCCTGCAAAAACATGTCAAAGAGAGTGCTGCAGGAAATGAAGACATCCTGCAGTCCGTCGAACAGTCTTTCTATGTGGACAATTGTCTTCAGAGCCTGTCAACAGCCGAGTCAGCCAAGCTTCTGGTGGACAAGATGCGACAGTGCCTGGCTTCAGGAGGATTCGAGATTCGACAGTGGGCAAGTAACTTCTCATCTGTTGTCTCCCATTTGCCTTCCAGTGCCAGATCTGAAAGCATGGAGCTGTAGCTGGCTGAGAAGAGTGATGATCCACAGGAACCGCCTCTTGGTCTGCAGTGGCATTGTCCATCTGATCGGCTCGGTTACAAGCCGAAGCCTCCAGAGAGTGAGACCCCTACCATGCGATACATATATAAGGTGCTCGCCCGCCAGTATGATCCGCTTGGGATCATTATCCCGTACACCACACGGGCCAAGATCATCGTCCAGAGACTGTGGGCAAAGAAGAGGAGCTGGGATGACCCAAACCTCCCTCCTGACATCCTCCAGGTCTGGTCCAGCTGGGAGAGAGAACTCCCCGAGCTGGCCAACATCTCCATCCCTCGAGCCTATGCACCACTAGAGCTTGCCACTGACACCACAAAGTACACTCTCCACGTCTTCTGTGACTCCTCTGAACAAGCATACGGTTCAGTGGCGTACCTCACCACAACAAGTGATGACACTGTCCATGTCACATTCGTCATGGCAAGGTCTAGGGTGGCCCTGAAATGCCAGCAGTCAATGCCACGGCTAGAGCTCTGTGCAGCGCTGACAGGAGCCCAGCTTTCCTCTCTCATTCACAAAGAGCTCACCTTATGTATTTCCCGACCTTCTTATGGACTGACTCCACACCAGTTCTCACCTGGCTGACATCTCAGTCCTGTAGGTTCAATGTCTTCGTGGGAACCCGGGTCTCTGAGATCCAGGAACTGACTGCTTCACACACCTGGCGGTACGTGGATACAGCTAACAATCCAGCCGACGATCTCACGCATGGCAAGACTTTAGCTGAGCTGGCAGCACCAAGCCGGTGTATCCAGGGACCTGCATTTCTTCAACGTCCACCAGATGAATGGCCATCACGTCTCATCACCACGGAGCCAGAGGACAGCAGTGAGTTAAAACAGAGTGTTTTTTGTACCCTGACACAGACAAGCTCACCACTCAAGATACCAGACATCACTCAGTTCAGCAGCTGGAGGGAGCTGGTCAAGGCTACTCAGCAGTTTCTTCATGGGGCGGCGGCTGACTCTGCTTTGCCTCCGTGTGATCTTCGAGATGCCGAAGTCCACCTGCTGAAGTCCAGCCAAGTAGACTGCTTCTCAGAGGAAGTCAGATGCCTCAGAGCCGGCAAGCCTGTGCCGCCCAGTAGTAGGCTGAGTACGCTCGCCCCGGAATTAGACCCCACAATGGGTCTTATACGTGTTGAAGGACGCCTGCGTCACTTAGACAGCTCTACTCCCACTGACATTCACCCAATACTGTTGGATCCACATCATGCAGTTACAACGCTCCTCATTAAAAAGACAGATGCTCAACTATATCACCCTGGGCCTGACAGGGTGTTTGCAGAGATGAGGCGTCATTACTGGATTCTGCGGGGGAGGCAGGCTATTAAGAAGTATCAGAGAGCATGTGCTGGTCGTATGAAGTGGAGAGGGAAGCCAGTGGTGCCGAGGATGGCAGATCTGCCCTCTGCCCGTCTGCGGCTGCTCAAGCCTCCATTCTTCTCAACGGGCGTGGACTGCTTCGGGCCGTACATGGTGAAAGCTGGGAGACGAAGTGAAAAGCGCTGGGGGATTATTTTCAAATGTCTCACGACGCGGTGCATACATCTGGATCTGCTCACCAGCCTCGACTCAGATGCTTTCCTCCTAGCACTGAGACGGTTCAATGCCAAGCCTTTAGGATATGCATCTTCAGATGTGGCTGATCCAGACCCAGTGACGCCGAGCATGTTGTTGATGGGGCGGCAGGACGCCTCTCTCCCGCAAGTCGCCTATGCTCCTGAGACCCTCACCAGGAGGTGCTAGCGTCATTGCCAGATGATGGCGGACCACTTGTGGACACAGCTCATCAGAGACTACTTACCCACTTTTCAAACCCGCCAGAGGTGGCGCCAACATACAGATCATCTCCTCATGGACACAGTTGTGATGATCGTTGATCCTCAGCTTCCACATGCACACTGGCCAATCGGGAAGGTGGTCAAGCTGAATGAGAGTGATGATGGATGTATACGAACAGCTGAGGTCAGAGTTGGCGAGAAGATTTACCTGAGACAGGTGGCTCGGCTGGTCCAGCTATCGGCTCTTCCTGAGGATAATCTTGGTTAAAGGACTCTTGCTGCGGGAATTTACGTTTGTTTCAAAATAGCCATGCTATTTAGGGGGCGGCTGTTGTAAATTCCCTTGTTAGTATGTAAATGCACATTAATAATACGTTATTTGTTGAATATACTTTTGATTTAAACAGCTGAATAATTTAGTCAGGTATTTTTAGTTGAGCCTGTTTTAGGTCAGGCAGTTTTACGGGGCAGCTATGTTTACGGTTTTTTGGGGTCTTTTATAGAGTTAGCCTGTCAAACAATTAAGTGTGCTGTACTGACCTGCTGCTGAAAGTTTATGTAAAAGAAGTCAAACGTCAACACGGTGTCTTTATTCCCTAACTGGAGTATGTTCACGGGTGAAGAGTCCCCAGCACAGTAGTTTCCCATATGGTTCTTTAACATGAACAAACTGATGTCTATCTGATAAATAGGATTTGAACCATTTTAGTGCAGTTCCTTTAATCCCAATTTCATGTTCCAGTCTCTGTAATAAAATATTATGGTCAACAGTGAGGAATCCAAGAAAAGCAAACAAATTTAAATTTTCAACAGATTCAACAACAACAACAACAACAACTATTTCAACTATTTCAACTTTCGTTATTCTGGTTTGTGCATCAGAGTTACGGTCGGGGAGCCGGATCCGGCCTGACACCTGGACCGCAAGATGTAACTATTCACACCTTGATATCATATATACTGCATGATTAGCAAAATAGGACGTTTCTATGACGTGATGAATTAAATCTAGCATCATCTCCATCAACAGGAAGTAAAAAAACCTCAGGAAGTCGGGAGAAAAAAGCGTCAGCTCGTCATTAACAAGTCCAAACTGCACAGATGGCTGACGCACGGACATCTAAATGATATAATGAAAATCACAACCACACCAAAGCTGGTCCCCGATGTTGACAGGCTGGTAAAAGCCCAAAAAGTGTCAACCATTGAATAGCAAGTGAAAATGTAAGTTGCATGAATTGCTTTCTATGGAACTTATACAATTCTTCCCTTTTTGTAATGTTCTATGCTGTTCTTCTCTGTGCCAACAAGCAATTTCTCAGTAATAGGTAGAGCTATTCTGGAAAGAAATGCATTGTTTTGTAGTTAGAATCTTCATTCTTTCAAATGTGTTTGTGAATAACACGTATTCAAAGATATGAAGCTGTTCCTTCTATTTCATCTAAATTTCCACTATTATTTTCATATGTTGAAGTGCAATTTTTAATAAAAGCCAATACGGACAGATGTGGTGTTCCTGAGCTGTAACCTGCTTTCTTTCAAATGTGTCCAACACATACAATTTATTTATTATTTTTCAGTTGATAGAAAAATGCTTTCTGATTAACATCGATTTGTTTCAGTTGTCTGTTCTGGTTTACAGAATTTATTGTCGCATTTTTGTGTTGGCATTACGTTATTCCGGCCCCCATGAGATCTCCTTTGAACAAATCTGGCCTTCTAACAAATATGACACTGATATCCCTGAGTTACAGCTATTGTATTAGATTGTTGAAATGCATTTAATTTGGTCTGAGTCTATTAGAGTTTCACATACCGATAATGTGTTGGACTGCAACCTGGTTTCATGTTTAACCTTGGAAAGAGACGGTACTGATACATGGGCTGAGCTTGGAGAAAGATGGAAGAGGAGGAGAAAGTAAGGGACACAGTAAAAAAGAAGAGGAAGCAGATGAAAGAGAAGGGAAAAAAATGAACAATGAACAGAGTAGAAGTACAGTGGGGTGGGAGTAAGGAGAAAAGTCATCACCCCACCTCCTCCTTACACCTCAAATACCATCATCCCTCCTAATCCTTCCTCCTATCCTTCCTCCCTCCATCCTCTGTGTGTTGGCCATGTGACTGGTGACCTGTCCAGGGTGTAGCCTCACCCAGATTGAGCTGGGATTGGAGACCCCCCGCGACCCGGCAACGGATAAGCAGTTGAAAATGAATGGAATGGGTATTACAAAACCAGCAGTATGTGGCGCCTGTTTGAGTTATTCTGCCTCACCACTAGAGAGCACTGTGATATCGCTGTTTCTCCCTTTGGTCTCATGAAGATCTGGAAACAGTGAAGAAGCACAGCAAAGGTCACAGAGGTCATTCCACTGATGAATTCAAAGTCTTTTGTGCTGAGTCAACATCAAAGAAGAGTGAACTACAATTTTGAGTCAACACAGAGCTGGTTGGTTCTTGAAATCAGTATCATTGAAGGAGCAGCTCTGGTTCGGAAATGGACAGTTGTCTGCTCAGCTTGCTTGTTTCTTTGTTTCTTCATAAATCCTTTGAGTATTATTTGAGAAGCTGCCGTATTCTATATTTCTGTGTTTTATCTGGAATGTTTGTATCAAGTGTTGTCACTCATTTTTCTGTGAGCTGCTTTAATGAAGCCTCCAATTTGCTATGTCCGTCATGAAGGTTCATGACAGACAGACATGCCTGCTCCCACACTTCTTGCTTCTTCTTTCTTGCTTTCTTTCTTTCTCTCTGTCCTGCACTGTCTGATTATCACTGTGTTGAATGTGCTGATGGATGTAGATGTGGATGTGGGCGTGGCTATCCTCCCTATGCCCACCAGTCTGTTATCAGTAATCCTCCCTCCCAGTCATACACCTGCTTCCCATGATTCCATGCTGCAGTTTATCCACCCTGTCACAAACACTACTTGCCTGATTGCTCTCTCACTCTCAGTGGTAAAGTAACTTGGGCCACTTCTTCTTGTTCTTGCTGGCTATGTTTATGCTGCTGACTAACTCCAGCTTTCCTACTTCTCCTGGATCAGACTCACTTGCTTGACTTTCTGTTTTCCAGTCAGCCTGCTACACTCTGCAAATTCACCTCTAACTGCCCCGTCTACCTGCTTCTCCATGCTGTGAGTCATTACCACCACGTGTTCCAGGATGCCTTCTCCACTCTTGCTAGTTCCAGACTCTTTCCCCAAATTGCACTTCTTTGTTAATAATAAATCTGGACTCATAATAATGTGGGTTGAAAGGAAAGAGCAAAAACATGAATGAAAGAATGAGAGAATTTCACACTTTATCAGCGTGTTTATCAGACCCAGAGTCATCATTTCCTGTTGTTCATCTGCTTTTTTCCCACACTACCTTGGGGAAAATAATATTGCAGTAGCCATAGCTGACAAATTCAGTGAGGAAGAAACCCCATTATTCTTGTTCAAAGGCCTTTAAAAAATTAGAACCTAGAAAAAAGAGTGATGTTTAATGTGCCTCAGCTTAATTCATCTTCATTTTGCCCTGCTGAGCTCTAAATAAGGTGCTTGAACAACATCAAGATGTAATTGAAGCAATGCTGATTATGACTCTGTATTAGACTAGACAAGGGGAAAAGGATGCAATAAGATGATCATTAATCTTTGCTTGCTAATTGTAAATAATCATTTACGTACATCAGCCTAATACTGTATCTAACTTAGGCTAACATGAAGCCAAAAAGAGATCACCTGGACATGTTTCCTCCTATTTGCAGTGTAACACACACACACCGGCTCAAAGTAGCCAGAGTGGCGTTCATCACTTTAATTGCCTTGCCCTTCAACTCAATATGGTCCTACAATGGTTCAGCAGTTTCTGTGGAGATGTTTCTTTTACGATTTCTCGTCTCCGCTGTCACTGTCACCTCACACCATCTGCTCCGACGCCAGAAGGGAAATGGATTTTGCTTTAGTTTTAACACGGCAGAAATGTCTTTTTTTCAAACTTGTCCATCTAACTTCCTCACTACAGCAATCACAGAGAATTGTTTCCATTGCTATTACTGCTTAATTGGGCTATTTGGTTGCTGTCGCTATCAACTGTTTTGTTACGAGTCAAGATGAAATGCTGCGAATTCACCATCAAACTCCATACCTTTACTTCACCAACAGTTGTCTCCACAGCTGGAAAGCAACGCCGAGTTTAAGTGTGCGACTTAAGATAGCATGCTAAACAGTTAGCCCTGTCCCATCTTTTCACATGCCGGTGATGACTCACTGCAGCCGCCATTCCCTGAAGATGTAGCTATGCTCACATGTTACAGCATTGATAGCAACAATGAACAAATAATAACCTCTACTTGCAAAAACCACCTTCAGCAGCAGAAAAGACTTAAAGTAACGACAACCAGGTTTGACTTCATTTGCACAGGTTACAGGTTACGTCAAAACAAAGTGTATTTCAGTACTATGCTCATGCTGATGCTAACATTAGCAGCTCTGGCCTCCTGGATTGGGGGAGTTTTAACTCCATCTGCTTCTCTGCTGCTGTTTTTATGATAGATAAAATACATATCATGCTTTTGATGTAAGGATACAAAGCTAACCAGATTAACTGACCCTTTTGGGTGAGTTAGAGTTTGATGATGTGAAGTAGAATGGCATCATGAGAGTGTTTGTCTGTATCATCTCTGGCTGCCGTTGCTGTCACTGTCTCTTGGTTTAGATTCCTTTTTGCATCATCAGTGATGGATGCACAACGGCTGCTAATATTGCTCAATTTCTACTTGGGATCCATATCTTCAGGAGGTTTTAATCAGTATCTGTATATGCAGAGATCAAACAACCCTGCTAAAAACTTTTAAAATAGTTGTGTTGAAAATCAGTGAATTTGTGAAACAGTTCATCAAAAACAAGACATCAGGAAGAGGCTTCGGCTGAGCTACCATTCACATCCGTTCAGGTTGACCTCATCTCATTCTCTATACCATTTAACAGGGGGAAGCGCTGAAGTTAATCCAATCTGACACTGGGCGAGTGCAGAGACACCTTGGACAAGTCGCCAGTCTATCATAGGGCCAATACTTAGAAACAAACAAGCATTTACACTTACATTCACAACTACAGTCGATTAAGACTCACCAGTCAACCTACTCCTGCAGCTCTTTGGACTGTGGGAGGAAGCTGAAGTACCCGGCAAACCCCACATCAGGCCTGGGAACCCAGAAACTTTCTTGCTGTGAAGTAATCAATTTGATGCAACATGAGAATGCAAAGGTAAATAAAAGAGCAGCTCAGCTACTGTAACTGTCACCTCCCTTCCTGTGTATCTTAAAGAGGCAAAAGAGAAGCAGCTGACCGTGGAGTCATATAATCCATTAATTCCAACATGAGATGAGAAATGCTCGTTGTGATATTTTTCTCTCTTTCTCCATAGTGTTCCATCCAGATGTAGTTTTTGAAGTGGGTTTTCATGTCAGCTTCATTGATAATGCATCAGCCGACATTTTTCTGAAGAAAACTCCTGGTACACCTCTTAACAGAAAGCTTGAAAATAGGTGAATGGAAACAGATTCAGCTTTGCTCTTCCCTGTTATTATCTCCGCCCATTTTCTTTTCCCTCCCCCAGGAGAAGGCACTAGGATCAGACACTGGAGGAAAAACAATGTACACAGGACACATGGAATAGGACAGCAAGTCAAAATAGTTTATTATAGTACAGGATTCATAGTCTAGGCACTACCTTACATTTAGTATAGGCACTGAACTACTGCACTGGAGTCACAGCCACAACTTGGTCTGAAAACCAGAGCCTGCCAGCCACACTGAGACCGCCTCAGCCTCAGGTACCTACTTGTATTAAAGCAGGTTGTATGATTAAATGTTCAGAAGAGTCTTCAAGTTTTTATTAATACAATGTCAAATAATGTAGTTATGTAGCTGTTAATGGGACTGATGGAATTCAACATTTATTTATTTATTGTCTTTTTTTTGTGTAAAACTGTGACTGGCAGGCTTCGGGGAAAGGAGGAAGCCTTTCCATGTGTAAATTACATCAACCAACGAATTGTCTTGTCTTGCCCTTGATTATTCAACTCAGCCTGACACAGTCATCATATTTCTCCCTCTACCCAAGACAGTAAGAAAACACAGCAGTTTCACATTGATCTGTTCCCAAGACAACAAACCATTTTTAGCACTATGATTACCAATATTGTCATAATAACAATCAAAATAACAAAAGCCCATCCATTCATGTTTCACTCTGTGTGAGAAGGTAACTAAAAGAAAACATTCCTCCTGTGAACAGACAGCAGCTTAATTTTAGTTAGTTAGCTTTTAGAGGGATTATCAAATATCTTCAATTATGTTGGAATAACATTGTACATCCGCACTGCAGAACACATTAGCTTGAGCAACAACACAGTGTGTGTTTGCTGCTGAGCGATGTTTGCCCCTTCAGGGACAAGCTGGCTTAGAATGGACCACAGACATAGAGAAGAAATGTATTTAAGACGCTGTCATGATTTCTGGTTCTGTAGATGTTGATATAAATTATCGTCCAACCTGCTATGACCCCAGTCAAAATGAATGTGTTGATTAAAGGGATAGTTTGACATTTTGGTGTAATAGCTCTTTAGCTGAAAACTGCAGACCATGCTCATATCTGTGTTTTAAGTATGGGTGATCTAGGAACCATTTACTAGCATTCCCCTCTTCTGTGGACCAGGAGGAACTCTGAAATACATCGATCCAGAGAGGCTTTAAAAGACTAAAGGGAGCACAGATGGTGCTGATTGGGAGAGAAGTAAACAGTTTCTGAATGTTCTAAAAAATGGTACGTATAATTTAGTTTATTTTTTGTGGCAATTTTATTTATCATATTGTATATAACAGCAGTGACTCAAGTTTAAAATCTCAAGGAACATGACTCACTGACACACAAGTGTGGTTAAAAAACAAACCAAACAATATGCCCCGCCAGGGGAACAAAACGGAGATCTTTGAGATAATTACTTGAACTACTTCCCAGCACCCAACAGACTTCCTGGAGTCTTGTAGTAACGCTGAGGTTGCCTGGCAACAGTTACTGTACAAGCATACCAGGCAATGGCCTTCAGGCTGTTAATGCAGACACAAAAGTGGCACCAATCTTGTCTAACCTCAGGCAAAATGTCAAACTATCCAGTGAAGCATCATCATGTTTGTCAGGAAATGAAAATATCCAGTAATGTAATGTGTAGTGATGGTCTCTTAAGGCTGCATTATTTTATAAGCACTGTTCAGAGGTAGTGATTGTGAATGCGTATGTGTTAGAATTGTACAATTTTCTGATATGTTTTTGAAATTGTATTCAAAATGATTGTATATATTTTGAAATGTAAAGTGCTGCCGCTTAGCAAGAGGTTAACCTACGATTAGGCCAGCTTGCTGGTCTGTCAGACTATCATGATGTCATCGTTTAGAAGTGGAATTCAGCAGTGTGGTACTGCACTTCCATAAGGAGGGGACACTCAGAAGATTTTTCTAGTCCCTAAAATGCTGACTTACACATATCTCATGCCTCAGTTTGTTACAAAACCTTTACTTCTCAACCTGAAACCAAAATAAGCCTGATGACATCACTGTTGAGCTCACCATCCTAAAACACAGAGGATTGTATACAATGGTTTTCATTGTTTTCAGCTGATTTTTACATGTAAAATAGACGTAGTGCCAGATTAAATGAACATTCTAACAATGCTGCATTAAAGTAACTCAAATTACCTGGAGTAAACATTTGTCTCCATAAAAATGATCAACCATAACTTTTATATCATCATCTAAATTGTCAATATATTTCATATATATGTAACATTTATTGATTTGATATTTATTTCTTAGAATAGATGCTCTCTGGATTTTTGAGCTGGGGTCACATCTGGATCCAGTGTTAGTGTGAAGCTTGGCGCTTCTAGTGGTAGAAGATTGTGTGGACCTATTTGACTTACAGAGGTATTACATGTGTTTCTACAATTATATGTTTACATACTAATTGTAGGGATAAATTATTAGGCGATTAATCGTTAGTAAGAATATATTTAACTTTTAAGAATTTCAAACACTTGCCCCATACACAGCATCTCAGTTCCTTCTTTCTTTTCACCTTCACAACATTTAAGTTCAGTAAAGCTCCCAAATCACATATGCACACACAGAGCACATGGCAATACTGATCCACTAAGACCACAAAGCATTTAACCAGGTTTCTACTGAGTCAATCACTGTAGGGAAACATCACAGTAAGGCGAGAGAGATCAGAGGAGGGGAGGGATGCTGGGTTTGTGTTTCCCAAAATGTCTGTACAAACTAGTTCCACTGTAACTGTCAGAAGTGGAAATGAATGACAGTAGAAAGACTAGGGGTCCTTAGGCTCCCTGGGTTTTGACAGGGAAATTATTAAATCCTAGTTCCATCATAACGATTTAAAATAATTTTTCAGTGTCAAAACTTGTTGTTTGTTGTTTGTTGTTGATGTTTTCTTTTTTTCATTTTAGTAGATTTGGGTCTGAAAGTACAGAAGATTTAAAGCCACGGGTCAGTTGTTTTTTCCAAATATAAATGTCTATTCATCACTTTTTTTTCTCCTTTCATGTGTTAAATACACTCAACACATCAGGAATAAATTCTTCTTCCTCAGCTTTGCTCTTTTATATCGCAACTGACCAACAGGGTGCAAATAGACAAGTCCGTGTATATATTTCTATAACACGAATACTTGTTGCAACATGAGTCAAAACAAAGCAAAGCTTTGCAACAACTAAAAGAGTTACTAGTGACAAACACTTTGGGGACCCAGCTCAGATATGATTGACACCATGACACAATGTTCACCTGACAACCTCAATCCACAAAAATAACTAACACACGTGAACAATTAACAATAAAAAAAGATATTTTTATATCTAATCCTTATAAATTAATCAATAATAATCAAGGGGATCGATATTCTGTCCCAAATACAGACTCAATGTGAAACAGAAAAAAACACGAGTATGTTAATGGAGGAGGAACACATTTATGCTACCAGTGGGTGTTGACACTGTTCCCATGGAACTGTGCTGAAATTTCCCTGCACATAATGAAGGAAAAAAAATGAAAAAAAAAAAATCAGAGAAGCTTCTCACTTTCAAAAATAAGCTGCAGTCCTAAATTGGATTCATAAAACTGAAGACAGTTTAAATTCATCATCCTTTGCCGCCATGAACACACCCTGTTGTTTTGTCAGAACCTGAGTCTGTGGGCCTTTTTTGTGTAGTGTTAATCAAGGCAAGTGTGCCATCCACAGTTTGCCCCCACCAGAACAGGACCCTGAATACCTTTTGGACAAAAGGGAACACACTGTATCTACAATTGTTTCAAAGGTAAAGATACACAAGGCAACTTTTTGGGTGGGGCAAAATACATCTGTTTGCTCCAGATAATAAAAACATGACTGAAAATGACTGTGGAACTTACTGCCTGGTGTTATTACAAGACCTGTGATTGTGACTAATTTTAAGGGCACTTAATGCTTATAAAATTGCCCTGTCCCTCAGGTTCTGTAGATATTTGGTGGTAATTTATACCATATTAATGCTCTTGTCATGGGGCGTAAGTTCACTAAAAACATGTTGGCTTTCAATAAGTACCGTAAGAACACATTTACATATGCTTGTGCATCATCCACCCAGGTCGTGCTAAAAAGAAAAGTGTGTAATTACTGCTACCTGTACTAAAGCATCCTGCTCCTTTGTTCTGTTTCAAAAGCTGCAGCAACAGGCTTTGATTCCAGTGAGAAAGCAGCTTGACATCGAACGTCACACCAGGAGCCAGTAAAATTGATTTATGAGGCATCTTCCTGTTAAAAAGTCTGACAGCGATGGGGTCAGAGCAGGAGTGAGATTTTTTTTTTTAAAGAAATGAACTAACTAAAGGAAAGAGCTAGCACAGGCAATGTCCCAGAATTCCTTGGGGACCACAGTGTGCCAAAGGAGAGATCTGCAGAGGTCACAGATGTACATCCCCCTCATGGCTCACACAATAATAGACAGTGAGTGTGTGATGGTCTCAGAAGGTCACACACACAAACTAAAATTGTGCTCACATCATGCACATGCAGAGGTGCATTAGAAGCACACAACTGAGATATGAATACACACTGGAAGTGATGGATGTGTTAAAACTACACTGATGAATTCTTTCTGTGAACACTGATGCATCAAAGGCCGGCATCTTGGGTGCAAGTTGTTGCAGGATTAAAGCAAATTTTTGTTTTGCTTTCACAGCTAGCACTTTCAGCTTTCATCTATTTTGTTTCCAATAACAGCTGGCTGCTAACTGGGAAACATTCTGCAGGATAACATCAGATTTTGCTAAACAGAAAAAAAACCAAAAAAAAAACAGAAACTGAATATTATTATTTTGATGTTGCTGTTTTTCTACATCTGCTGGATGAGTAAATCAGAAACTGCTAATTCGAGAAAAGTTGACCTGCACTCTGGATCTGAATTGTGAAGCTAAACCTGAAGAATCTTAAACGTTCACTCTATCTAATGACAATCAGGGGGCGACTCCACTTGCTGTACAAAGAAGTCAGAATTTTTTGAAGTGTATGGGAAAATGTCCCTACTTATCACTTCATCAACTCATCAGTAAATATTTTACTGATGAGTTTCTTGTCCCAGTCTCTGGTTTAAAGTCTTCAACACAACATAATGTTACCAACAATACTGTTTCTCTGTATTTGCTGTTTGGTGCAGTAAGGGAGCTGCTACTTTTCTTTTTTTGCTCTAATCAACCTCTTCCAGTGAGAAGGCTCTGATGAGACACAATTAAAGAGCAGCTGGTGAACACAGTTGAATGTTTAGCGGCTAAAGAGCTTGATAGTTTCCTCAAGAGTCAGTGAAAATAAATACGAAGTTGCAATATAATGACTTGCTCACTGGTTGTAAAATTAGTCAGAATGTATTGAAGTCAATGGGAAAATTTCCCTCCTTCTCCACTGTCTCCGTCTCTAGTTTCAAGTCTTCAATTTGGAGGGAAGCAGACCAAAAAGCGGGGGTTGGATTAGAGGTTGGGGCTACTGTGTGATTGACAGACTGTACCACCCAATCAGAACAGCATAGAGAGCAGGACAGATACACCTTCTCCTCCAATTATTGTTTTAAAAAAAGTAAGTAGTGATGGCAAAATTACAAAACGGAGGCTTCAGAATGTCAGTTTGGTATCACTGCTAGCTCTCCTCAGTGGCCCACTGTAGTACTACAATACAGAAAAAAAAACCCTCAGGTCACATAAAAGATGCAAGTGTAAATAAAGCCAATTATAATTACAAATATAGCTACGAGAAAAGCACAACTGATCCAACTGAGTGAGGGAGTGATTGAGTATCCAGGCTTGTAGGTCTGTCTGTGTGTGAGTGTATGTGTTTGTGTGTACACGTACACTATGTGACAAGTGTGTAGCCAGTGCCTTACACACTCAATTAAGTGCACACAATGCAGCACCATAAATAACCACCTGTCACCTGATATCTCATCTGAGCTGCTACAACTTCAGTGCTCTGTCACAGCAAAAGATATCTGACTTTGTCAACAAGGTCTGCCAGGGCATAGAGGACAGAGAAGTGGGGCAAGACAGGGAAAAGGACCTGTGTGTTTGTGTGGAGGAGACACACATTAATTTTGGTAGCCAGAGATAGCCCCCAGTCTCTTCCTTCTCTGTATTGTCCTGCTCTCGCTGTCTGCTCTGTACATATGAATATACATGAGTCTGTGTAAGTGGCTTGCTGCATCAGGAGATGGGCCAGTTCACTTCCTTTAGCATCCTGCAACATTGACTCAGACCTTCAAGACTATTCTTAATTACTGGCTGTGAACTGACCACGTTATACCATGTTTAATAATTTCTCACTTTTCACACACAGTGAGTTCAATCCATTTGTCATCAAAGCCAATAGATTAAAATACATTTAATCAAATATTGCCTGTATTCTCCAGGGAGCCTAAAGGTTTCCCTAATTGCATCATCTGCTTCATCTGTAAAAGAAAAAATGGCTTTAATGTATCACATGGAACTTAAACCTTTTGGGATGTAGAGTGTGTTTTAATTTAGGCTAGAACCCTAAATTCTGTCATTCACCTCTGAGCTACCTAACCATCTCAGTCCTGATTGGTTCTTGCATTTCAGTTCATCTCCCATCTCATCTTTTCTGTGGTCCACATGTGACTGAATCTGTTAAATGGCCACTTAGGGTCTGGTGTAAGGGATTGCAAGTCACTATTGGTTTGTTGACATTTGTCTGGTATCTCTGCCCTCACTGGACTTGTTTAACTCAAAATTCCCTCCAGATAAATACAAAGGTGCCTTATTTACACATTGTTTTTTTTTCTAATGTTAATCCTCGACATACATTAAGGAATAAGCTTGTTTTTGGCTATTGCTCGAGGGTGAGTGAACTCAGTGTTCAGCACTTGAGAGGATAAAACAACTGTTGATGGTTACTAACTAACTTCCAGCTATAACAACCTTATTTTCCCCTCATTAAATACAGAAAATGTAACATGAATGAGGAGGCAGTTGAGCTGTTTAAATGCTCCTTTAATGGAGCTTGGCTCAGCAATTAAAGTTCAGAAAAGGGTGATGCAACAAATGATTTTTGCACCTTCATAATTAGTAAAGTGGAACAGTCACTTCTTTAGTGGTTAATGTCGTTTGTAAATGATCACATTTTTCACTTGCTGGACACTGATACTCATCACTCATCAATATTCTGCCAGTGGCAGCATGTTTGTTTATTTACAGGCAAAGGAAACATTATTTGGAGCCAACTGAACATGAAGACCAACTGTGTAGGTTGTCCTGCTGAATAATAGAAGAGATTTTACAATCATTTTTGATATGCATCGCTTTGTACGTTAACTGTAGCCACTGTTCTCTGCAAATTATCAGTCTCCATACAGACAGGTTGTCTGTTTTATACTTCTAAGACAGTCTTGGTGCTTGAACAGACTATTTTATCATTCATGTTTGTGCAGACAGAAAATGTAACAGCAGTAAGCAGCTGTCTATATGAGTGTACAAGATGGTATCCTACAATATACTGGGCATAGACCACATGGTCAAAGTGAGCTTCTTTTCGTTTGATTTTTAGGCAGATTTGTGAATACTTGTATTTGTTGAACGTTGGTTTATAACAATCTTACCACCATGTGTGATAGTCAGAAAGCTATTGCAGTCACATCTTCATGTTTAGATTTGAATAGGTTATAACTTTGAGAGCAATGCCAATCAATGACGCTAACTGTCGCAAATAATTGCTTGGTGTTGTAAATAGTGATCGACTGATTATCGGCGCCGATATTCGGCATTTTGACACATATTGGTATTGGCTTTTTTTTTAATCCGACGGCCGATAAGAGATATATTTAAAACTGGGTTATTTTGGCTCTGATGCAGCTGTGCCACTCTGTCTGCTGTCACTACTCTGTCTCTAGCATCGTCCCACCCACAGCACCATCTGATTGGTTACACGCAGACACGGCACGAGTAACAACCAATCAGCAGTGAAGGCTGTGCATGCACAGTACTCACACACACGGCGGAGAGGAGAAAAAGTTTTGCCGAATGTTTTGAACATGAATGTATAAAGAGAACTGGATACAGCGTCCGAGGCGGGGCCCATTCATTCCTACGGACGTTGCTCAGTGGCGCATGATGCCAAAAAAGTTCGTTTTCCAGGTGTCATGGTGGAAAATTATTTAAATTTTCAGTTAACTTTATAAGACATGCTGCTGGGCCTGGGAGCTCCCTGCACTTTTTGTTAGACTTTTAAAACAAAGATGTCTATTGTAAAAAAAAAAAAAAACCTTTAACAGGTTGCAAATCTGATAAGCTGTTTAATAAACATATGCTTAAAGGCATTTAAACTAAGTTAAGTGCTGGAGTTTGTATTATTCAACATTTTTATGCCAATATTTTCCCTTTTACTGCAAATTAATATCGGCTCCAAATATTAGTTATCGGCTTCCTTGACCACTAATAATCGGTATCAGCCCTGAAAAAACCATATCGGTCTATCACTAGTTGTAAAGCACCTCAAGTCGCCCCATGCCTTCTGCTGACAGTGTCAGTCAGCAGCAACCCTCACCCTGCCTCTTTCATTATCAAACCTGCGGAGGAGGTGTCTCCAAATGTATGGTTTAGCCTTAAATCATCTATTATACAATATGGGAATTATGTTCCTTTGATAAAACTGGGTAAATAATAAAAATTCAACTCTAATTAAGATGCGTTGCATGATAAGGTGTTATTCTATTCATTCTTCCATCGCTCCATACAGTTATACATGTTTCATCACTTTAAGATCCTCCTCCCTTTTTATCCATCATGTCAGGTAAAAAACTCAATGTGATGCAAAAAATCATCAAACTCAGGGGAATATAACATATCAGGAAGCTGATGTTCAGACTATTATTTATTCGTCTGGATGCTTCAGTGCAGCGGGTTTAACTGCTGATTGACTTGACTTACTCCATCCACTTGCCACAGTCTGAAGGACCATTTGAGCTTGGTAATAAATTGGATGGATGGTTAACAAAGGTAGATGTCAACATGTTGGACCACAATCAACTTTTCTTCTAATAAAACAAAGGAAACACAATGGGTGTGGTCAACATAAATCGGCGTTAATGGATGAACCTGCTCTGTTGGGGCTGTTTGCGGTATGAACATACGTTAAAGGCCGTTCTCAATGACACTGTGGTAGCTGTTGGTAGAAGTGCTAACGTTTGTACGTATACAACACAGCAATCCAACAAGAAGAACCAAAAGAGACATTCACATTCCCAGAATGTCACTGTCTAAAACAAAGTGTTTTTTCTGAGAATGTAGAAAAATGTCCACACTCACTGTCGCAGCAGCGGGGGAGGGCGACACTGCTGCAAAGAGTAGATACAGATATGGCCCTATGTTCCTTTAATATCCAGAGAAGTACCCTGCTTTATTCTGAAAAACAGTTCAAAGGCGTGTTGTTTCATTAGACACGGTGTGTGCGTCTGCTTTTTGTAGATTTTTTTTGTCTTCCTCTGATTTCCCCAGAGTAGAAAAGCTGTCATAGCTTGAATGTCCTTAACCTTTCATCTGTCCTGCTCTGTCACAAACTGGTTTTGCAGTTCTCATTTGAAAATGCTTGTTGAGTGTGAAAAAAATGTTTTTACCCCAGTATAACAAGAGCTATCCATGAGTTGGACATAGAAAAAGTATCTAAATGTTTCTCTGTGGATCCAGTGCATGTGTTTGTTGCACAAAAATTAATAAAATATTGATGTCAATTTGCATTTATTCCTCTGTGTGTGTAAGTGTGTGGGTCACACTGTTTCCTGTAAGCAGAGAGCCTCCACAGCATTACTGGGTCCCTGGGCAACACCACCGATGACAAAGAGCATGTTGGTCGTCTGCAGGAGGGCGGATGAGCAGCGTGCGGTGGGCATTGGTGCCACATACTCCCAGCGTCGCTTCACTGGGTTGTAGCCCTCCACCGTTCCCAATGGCGACGGTTCGTTGCCTGCAAAAGAGAGCAGGAGCTGTTTGGTTAGGAAGCACTGACCAACTCTTTGATTCATTTTGACAATTCAAAACTTGAAGAAATTGAAATTATTCTGGACTTATGGTTCTCTCTTATGTTAAAGCAAAAAATAAACATTCACACATGTAAAGACTCAGTATAACACCTCCAACCTTTTCCTTTCTACGTACAGCTCCTGCTGATGAGGGGGCTGCACGACATGCTGACACAACATGGCTGGCTGCAACAATTCACGCCACTGTTATATTTCCAGCCTAACCTACCCCTGACAAAACACAATTTTCCACTGAAAGGTTGTAAGGCTGTACTTCTTGGCTCCTGTAGCAACCCAGCTTCCCTCTCACCTGTTCATGTCTCTGTTGTGTTCCCCATTTTTATGTAATCCAAAAATATAAAGAGCTATGTGACCACAATCACCTCATTAAAATGATGACAAAGAAAATAATTTGTGGGTCACTTCTTCTGAAGATCAGTTTGATTTGTCTGATTTAAAATCAGACAATTAAGTCAATGCCCACTATCCTGAGTTGGCGTGATGCAGCATGATCCTTCCTGCAGTTTACAGGGTCATTACACTGCAACAGCAGGGAATTTTCAATCTTAGCTGCCAAGAATAACTTTATTTCTCCATTAACAGCTTAAAGAGTCAGTGCAACATATCACTGAGGCAAAAATCAGGTATGGCCAAGCTTAGCTAATTTAAAAAAGTGAGTGTGCTTTTAATAATCCTCAGATAAATAGTAGTAAGTGAGTGAGGTGAGTAAAGTCAAGCCTCAGGTTAACTCAGCTCCTAATCAGTCTAATGGAAGGAGAATCAAAGCCAAAAACTTGCATTTTCAGCTTTTTGTTTTGGCCCCAAACTAAAAAGCAACATAAAAATTGGATTGATGCAGTTTTATATGTGAAGAAATGCCCAGAAATAAACAAGTTAAACAGTGTCAAGTTTAAAACATTGAAATGTTTAAATAATATCTTGCTCTAACCGACAAAATCTTCTCTCCTTTAGTCTCACAGTCATCAGTTTCCACTTTTAAAACTCTTCTTTGATTCATTCTTGCTGCAAACACTCACATATAACACACAAGAAATAATGTTTTAGGTTGTTTTTTTTTTTTTTGTCTTAAAAACTGGATGTTTGGCAGAGTTTAACATAAAAGCTGCCAATTATCTCTGGCTGGAGGCTCAGGTATTTCTTGTTGCATAACATTTCAGAATACATTTTTTGTGTTGTTGTTCTAAGGTAGGGATCTGTAGGGAATGGATTTCATGAAAATATCTGGTTTCAGTTTATGTTTCAGGAGAGATCAAGTGACTAAAGACCAAAGTTTATTCAAGACCATAGTTTAAATTTCATTGATGAGATGTTTAGTGACACCAGGTTTTGTCCTCCCTCAGTTCAACCCCCCTCCATCACTTCAGGTGCAATGCTCACTGTCATTATGCATCAGCCGGCTCTAAACTGTTGCTGTTTCCATGGAGACCCACATCACAGCGAATCCCCAAATGAAATGAACTGGTGAGTGCACGGTATGTGTGTCTATTTGTGTGTGTGTGCGTGTGTCCTTCTGTGTGTCTAAGGAAGACTGTTACCATCATTTTGTCGGAAAAACAAAGTGATGGTGCCGACACAGCCTTTCCAGAGCAAATTGGAGCTCACACACACAAACGCATATAGTAGAGCACAGACACACGTTCCTTGGTGCTCAAAGGCTTCCTGTCGTTGCTTTGATTCTCGGCGCACAGACGTCATGTCAATTCACAAGCTGCTGCTTTCCTCCTCCCTCTGCTTGCTCTTTACCTCTTTCCTTGCTTTGTCTTTCATTAGCCTCATTTTTCCCCTTCCCTTATCTTTCTTATTCGCCCTGCTCATCTCAGGGTTGCAGGGATGTTTGAACCCCAGGCCTGGGAGTATGCATGTTCTCTCTGTGCCTGTGTAGGTTCCCTCTGGGTAGCACTGAAGATTCCTATGTGTGTGAATTGTGCGTTTGTGACTTTAAGTTTGTGGAGATGCATCTCTCAGGACCTCACATGGACTCTAAACACCACCTCTTTGGTAAACAAAAAGGCACAGCAATGTCTGTACTTCTTCAGGTCACTGTGGAGAGTCAATCTGTCTCAGAAACTGTTGTTCTCCTTCTGCGTGTGGTTCACAGGCTGCACTGTGGCTGACAGAAAGAGTGATGAAATCACATCAGGACTCCATACAGACGTGGCTCCCCTGTCTCATCTCCATTCACAGGGCTCAATGCTTGCAGTAAGAAACAAACACAATTAGACACTCCTCCCACCTATACAGCCACTTATTCACAGTTCTGCCAGCAGGGAGGTAAATGTTAGATATAATGTGGGCTTTGTGTATATCCTTTTAAAGCCTGGTTTATGGTCCAGCGTTAAATCAACGCTGTACCTATGCCGTCGTGAACCCTTCGAACTTCTCCGTCACTCCATTTCGTTGCGGTGCAGTTCACCACCAGAGCGGTAGGAGGCTGCGCTCCTTTCCTGAATGTTTATCGTCGTCTCTAATTGATCATTTCTTTAGCTTCCGACTTTTCCAGTCACATTGAACAATGCCAACCGAGAGAGAGAGACTATTGCTGGAGTTGGAGTTGTTGGATGTAGAAAAAAGTATCCTTACATCTACATCGCAACAGAAGCAGTGTAGCCAGATCTTGCGAGAAAAACAAGCAACCAGCTCTAATGAAAAAAGCCCCTCCAAAAAAATGACTCGACTTCTCAAAAAAAAAAAAAAAAAAAAACCCAAACAGTGACCTAATCCTATGACATTGTGTAAGAGAGAGGCAATTTGATAACAGTATATATACACGTAGTTTGCTAGAAAACAGTAAATATCTTTCATCTATTACAAGGGAATACTGGGCACCTCCACAATATCTCATCAGGTCTTTGAACATGCATGTGTCCGTAGCACCATTACTCTGGTAACTGGTTTTAGCATTTTGACTTCTTTATCAGTCAAGGTAGATCCAGTTAGTTCACCGAGATGATTGACAGCTCTGACTGATGTGTGACAGGCTGTAAGTGGCTATCTTCAGCTCAATTGTTTGCCTTGGCTCATTTTGTTTTAAGACAGTCAAACTGCTGTCCGTAAGCCTCACAAATGAAAAAGCTGTGGAGTTTTTTTTTTTTTTTTTTGCTATTGTTGTTGGTGTTCTGGGTTTTTTGTTGTTGTTTTTTGTGCTTTTCGGTGCCAGCGCGGTCCAGGTACATGGTTTGTGGACAGATCCTTTCAGGAAAAAAGACAAACTTTAGCTTTACTGTAGTTGTGGAGAGCTGGGAGAGAATCAGGAGGGGTTCATACAAGGAGCAAGGCAATCCCAAAAAAGCAACCACACTTTAAATAACAAGCCCAAAAACCCGCAACCCGCGACTGACGATATTTGCAAGCGACTTTACAGAACAAAAAGCCCAAAGTTACTTATAATAAGCAGACCTAGCAACACTGTGCCTACGTGATGTCACTTTCAAGTCCGTGCTCTTGCGAGTAATTAACGTCGTATTAACTCCAATAGGACCCCCCCAACCCCCCGCCGTTGCGCTCATCACCAGGCTGTGCTGTGAAGGTGGAGAAATGCGGCGGTGGTGTATTTGCAACAATTCAAAAAAAAAAGGAAGAAATTTGAAGGAGTGGTGGCCACGCCTAAACAAATGTAGAGGAAACACTGTTATAACAATTTAAATGATGTCATAATCTTTTAGATGGTGCGCCAGATTGTAATTTAGGGGCACATCACATGGTGACACTCACTCAGATAGTACATGTTTGACTTCATCAAACTGTTGTGTTCACCATATTACAAGTGTCTGTCATGCAAGCAACAGAACTTTATGAACTTCCTTGTAACTGATCGGAAAAAAAGCTTTCAAAGAAAATAAACAAATCACCAGCTGCCTGATGCTTCTTTTAGTCACTCACTCAAAATGAGTCCAGTTTGGTCGACCTGAGTGGAACAGAATCACCAATATAGAGCATCTTATTTCACACCTCTAAGGATTAAGGAGAACAGACAATTCTGCATTTCAATCCAGTTCAGTTAAACTGTAAAAACTATAAATTCATAAAATGCAATTCACATACATGCTCTTTGGTCTGTGAAAATTTTCCAAGTCAAAGGGTTGGTAATGTGCCATAAACCAGCGATGACTCACAAGACCAAAATATCTTCAGGGATTAGATGGCAAGCCGGAGTCACAGCTGGCACTCACACAGAGAAATGTAACGTATCCGACAGTTTCCTCTCATACCCCCCTCACTCTGTCATTTTCACATTATCAAACACACAGACACACACACACCCATTTCATTTAATTCATTCTCATTCAGGCCTCTCTCTCCATTGCCTGCCCCTCTCAACAGGACAAGATTGAAATTTTTTCTCTTTCTATTGCTCTCTTTTTCGCTCTGTCACACACACACACACACACACACACACACAAAGAGTTAACAGATGTCAGGTCCATTATTGATTATTACTCTCAGGTGTTGACAGAGAAAGGTGTGAGTATGCTAAAAAACAATGTTTCCCTTTGGGTTCAACCAATTAAAAGCCAGTCTTTTTAATCATCTCTGTAACTGAGTTTATCTTGAAAATTATCAAGATATTATTATCTTGAAATAAGACCATAGTTCAGATAACTGTAAGCTTTTACTCCACACACTGTGCACATATGGGTCAGTGTCCTTCCCTGTAACCTGGTCATTCTTGTCAAAGAGTGAGTCTCTGTTTTAGTAGAATGTTTAATCTTTCTCATTGTGGATGACCATAAATGTGAACTGAAAGTAGCTTTAGCTCCCCTATATCTGAAAAAACACATCATAGGCACATCTACACACAAATTAACAATCTAGGAGATGGTCAAGCTCTTAAAACTGATGAGAAAACATCACATCGATCAACTGTTGAGCTGTAATAGCAAAATACATCTAATAGAGGACGGACTGTGCTCGCAGGAATAACTCTGTCAATACATTTCTTTCTGTATATAACGGGTGAACATCAGTTTGTGTCACGGTGACACCAGCCTGATCGCTAACTCTCCTGTCTTTGCAGCTCCTGACACACCCCCCTGCCTAGCAATCACCTTCATTGCCTGCACCTGGTTTTCCCCACCCATCTCCTCACCTGAAGCTCATTCCCCCCTTCAGTCTTCCAGTACTTATACCAGTCCACTTTCCCCTGCCCTCTGCCAGATTGTCTAGTGTTCTGTTGCCTAGCATTCCAGTGTTCCTTGTGCCCATCTGCCTGCCTGCCTGTTTACCTGGTCTTAGAGATTCTGCCTAGCCCCTGGATTATTCTGCCTGCCTGCCTGGCTTCCTGACCCCTGCCTGTCTCCCCGGTCTGAAGCTCCTGCCTTGCCCTCTGGATTTGTCCGAATTATCTGTCTGCCTGCCTGGTTTCTGACCCCTACCTGTTTTTTGGACTGATTAAAGCCTGTTGGACTCAGTTACTGTCTCTGTATTTTGCTTTTGGGTTCCTCTGTTCTGAGACCTGATACTTTGTGTGTGCTTATATGGTGTGTCAGTGTCTGATCTTGCTGATGCTTACAACTGAGCAGAAAAGTGAGTCAATATCTGCTCAGTCTGCAGGTCATCAACAAAAAATGTTGACCTTTCATTTATTTGTGGCTTTGCTCGGTCTCTCTTTATATGGAACATCCTAGTGCAGCTCAATGGAGGAGAAAATGGGAATTTGGGTAACTTAGCAACAGTGGTGGTGTCATTACCATGGCGAGTATTTAAAAACAACCATCTTTTGACCAGGTAACGGTTTTAGAGTATTTGGTTCTTTTTTATATATATACGTGATTATACAAACAAAAGAGAGTTGGGTAATATTTGATTTCCCTGGCCTGATTTAAAGGGACAATCCCACTATCTCACACATGGAGAATACCAGTACCATTGAGCAGGCACAGAGCACATAATGAAAGAGGAGAGACTCTTGATGTATGACTACAATATTCAGGGCATCACTCACAAGCCCAACAGGGTTATCATTACTGCTTATATTAACAAGTGCAATTCCTGCCATTTGATCACCATTGGCTGTGCAGATTGTGTATGAGTCTGACAGCGTATGTTTTCATTTGGAACAGTGCTGTTCCAAAGTGTAAACATATTTTTTAGAAGGCAATCATAACATAAATTATATTTGTTGTATAATAATGACATCATTAAAGGGTGTCCTAATATTTTTGCACACATGCTGAGCAGAGCAGCTGGAAGGCAACAGACCCACAAGTCTGAGAAAAATGTATTTGATACTAAAACTGTGACTTTTTGAAGTGTCCGTAAATCTGTTTTTCATGCTGTATTAACAGCTTTACAGTTTTTCTGTTTGCTGTGCAAACGTTTAAGTACAAGTGTGTAGGCTCTCCCTCGATCAAGAGGCCAGCTATCAAATAGACTCCAGACTCTTGTATCCATTGGTCCAGTGACCCTCACCTTACAAGTCGGACTGGTCTGACCACCGATTCCTGATAAAGACCCAGAGGCTTGTAATCACATGTAACGTGCCAGTTTAACACTTGTTTATGAGTTTTATTTTCAGTTAAGTATATTTAAGTATTAAATTATTAATAGATTTGTTGCCTAGATTTGTCACCCTGAATAAAGATGTCGGAAAAAGTCCAATGACACACTGACAAAGCCTGTTGAAATGTTATCGAAATCATATACTCTGATGAGCACAGAAGTGATATTTTGTAGGGAGGTTAAAAAAAAAAAACACAAAAAAACTTAAATAGCAGGGGTAACATGACAGGTAACCAACACCAAATGAACTGCACTCATCCCAAACTGAACATGACCCATGTTTTCGAAGGGTGGCTGAAGAAATATCCCACACCACTTACAGATCCAAAGATAGACAAACAAACAAAAAACCAATGGGCTTCAAAATAAATAACTTGGAATCACTGAAGGGGTCAGCATAGTGGTTTAGCGCTGTTGCCCCACAATAAAAAGGTTTGGTTTCTGGGCCTGGGGCCTTTCTGTGTGGAGTTTGCATGTTTTCCCTGTGCTTGCTTCGGTTTCCTCACACCATCCAAAGTGATGCATGTTTAGGTTAATTGGTGACTCTAAATTGTCCGTAGGTCTGTGAGTGTGAGTGGTTGTTGGTCTCTGTCTGTCTCCGTGTGTTGGCCCTGTGATGTCTGCCATGCGTGGTATCAATCCTCTCTGTGGAAACTGTCTCCTGGTTTGCTCTCCGGTGGATTACTGACTTGTGTTTTGCCTCATGGATTCTGGACTTTGAATGTGCTACAACGTGTGCTCTTTGCTCTTTATTTTTGGGACATTTTCAGTTTGCTTATTTTGTAGTATCGGCTTTGGCTTTGTTCCCTCCTTGTGAGCGATTTTGTGTTATTCTTAAATATAGTAATTTTTACCGTATTCCTGGCCTGCCTGTATTTTTTCCTGCCCACCTCAGCATACGAGCCACCCATCCAAGTGAAACTTATGCAAAAACCTCAATAGATACCCTCCCAAACAAGAGGATTAGCCCCATCTAAGGGCAAATCACAGCTGCCACCAGTGGCTCAGTGAAACCTGCACCACTGACAAGCCATGATCCCTCTGATTTTAACACTGTCTATATGTGGTATACAGACATCTGGTTTTCTTCCTTTAATTAAAGAATCAGCTCTTTCTAACAGCCCTGATTTGTTGTGTGTGACACTGACTTCACTGGATAAACTGAATTTATTTCATTATTGGGTCAGTCTGATTCTTTGACTCGAGCTTTGCTGCTTTACTTCTATGTGTTTATCCATCAATTTTCATCCTCCGTCTTTGATCATCTACATTAATGCTCCGATTGGCTCCAGCAGGTGATGTCACAGCCAATCAGAGTTTATTGTAGTGACAGAATAATGACAGAAATGTGGACAATAAGATATTTAGAGAATTAGAGGCCTCAGATTTTTCATCATTACTGCTCAAAAAGATGAGCAGAACTCCTGATTAGATAAACAGCTTTAGAACTTCCCAGACATGCATGTGTAATGTGTGTAATTTAATGTTTTTTTGTTGTTGTTTGTTTTGTTTGTTTTTTGAGCTAATACAGTCAACAGAAGTCCTTATTGACAGGTTGTGCTGATTCTGATTATGTGGAGACTTGGTGACATTTTTAAAGGAAAGACAAGAGTAATGGAAAAAATTGAAAAATAGCCTTGATGGTGATCTAATGAATTTCTATAGATGAATAAATTGAAAGTACTTTGTAAGGTGTGTGGTGTTGATTTACAGACAAAGTTGGTGCAACATTAGACATAGTCACTCAGAACAGTGACCTGGGTTACAGCTCTATCTGACTCCTCTCTTCTTCTGTTTTGGGTCAAAGCACAGGGGTTATTTAATGGAGTATTTGAACTGACAACACATGGGGAAAATAATGGAGGTGCTGACCTAAACCACCAACTGCGATGACCCTTCCTCCCAGGCAACCTGCCACAAAGTCAGCCCTCTTCTCCCTCATCCTGGACATTCGGCTGGGTTTGATCCACACACCTACCACAGGAAGGAAAACAGTCAGCCACAACAGAAAAGTTCCTTATTCACAAGGCATTTTAAAGAAAAACAACACAACGAAACCAAAAGTATGACACTTGAACAGTGGCCTTTTTTGCGATTGTTGGCATTAATGTACTGTGAGCATGCTACAGAGCATTAGTAATGTAAAGCCTGGGTCACAGTGAGTAAGCAAGTTAAATTTATTGGTAGAAGATCTACCACAGATAAAAGAAAAAGTGCTTTCCAAATGAAATAAATCAGCAACAGTAACAGAGCACATCACATATACAAAGGCAGAATGCCACAAATATAACAGGAAAAAGTATCACAGTACAGAGCTGATTACAGGGAAAAGGGGAGGGCGTTCCACAGTTAGGGAGCGATAACTTGAAAGGCCCGGTCACCATGAGTCACAGAAGTGGCTCATGGGACTGACAATAGTCATTGCCCAGATGATCTCAGTGTTTGACTGGTTGTGTGTGGTTGAAGAAAACCACTATATAGTCATGGGCTTGCCTATGTATGGCCTCAAAAGTTACCAACAGCACTTTAAAAAGAAGCCAGAATTTGATCGTAAGCCAATGTGAGGACAGTACCAGAGTAATGTGACATTTTATGTTGCTTCTGTTCAAGAGCTGTTGCATTTTGTATGATTTGGATGGTGGAGATGGTCCAGGGAGGATTTATTCATGCACCTAAAAAGAGCACTTGAATAATCCAATATGGGAGTTAAGAAAGGCTTGTTTGATCATTTCCAATTCGCCTTAGACAGAGAAAAGCTCTAATTAAAAAATAATATGACAAAATAATTGTATTAATAAAATTTTAATATTGAAAATATTTTCGCAACCATCTCTGATTCACACATTTTATCTAATTCACATCCTTGTGTTTCAAGCTTTCATGCTAAGCTAAGCTAATCGACTGACACCATGCTCTATTTTTATATTTAGGATACAACCTCAAAAGTGGAACTGCCCTCCCCCCTAACTCCTGAAGTGGAATGGAATTATATTGAAATGTCAACAATGAAAGAAGGCACATCATGACCATTTTCAAGGACTTTATCTTCATCCATTCTCAAAGTGTGAAGTTGACACTTCTTGTGCTTGTATTGCTGCTCTATCCCAGTTCAGATGGAAAGCAGCTCTTACTGGGGACTGTGGTTTGAAATTGCCCCTTTTCACACATGGAGCATGATCACTCAAACATGGCTCAGTCTCATCGGGGTGGATCTGACCTGGGGTTTGTATCACAAAGTTGGATTTCAGTTTAGTGAGGTAACTTCCGGGTTAATTCTGGGTTTCCGGTGTCACAAAGCTGGTTTACTTTTTATTGGGGTATGTTGTCATGGTAACTTACGAAGAACACCTAACCTGCTCCAGAGCAGGTTGAATTCTGGATAAGAGCTTGGCAAGTACATGAGACCGCCCACTGACCAATCAGCTCTCTGGAAAATGACCAGCCCGTTCTTTACATGAGCCTGACTGTGGGCACTAGAACTGGAAGAAGAGCTCTGAAGAGAGGGAACCATGTATCACTATGGTTCTTTGCCTCAGGTGAGTGACTGAAGTCTTTTATTTATTTATTTTTTTATATATTTATTTATTTGTAACCTTCTTGTGATGTTTTATAATCCCATATGGAATACTTTACAGGACAAATATGACAGGAAATGAAATTTAAATTATTTATGTTTGTTAATGAATTGATTAGATAATCCATCCATTCATTCATTCATTCATTCATTAGTTCATAGGTACGTTCATTTATGCTATTGACAATGCTGAGAACCTCAGCAAGCAGCAGGGCTATCCACTATACAAAAAGTTTGAGCAGCGTATGGCAGCTGTACACTGAATGTTATCTTCATTATTTTCTGGAACTGTGTTATATGATACTCATCAAGGCTATTTAACTTTAACTTTAGGGCAGTGCAGTGGATGGCTGCTGGGTGACAGGGGATATGCATGCCAACCCGTATTTGATGACCCCCTATCCTGACCCTGGTGTGGTAGACCCCATCACCCTTGATTACCCCTCAGGAAGGGCAGTAAGAGAGGCAATCACTGAACATTTTTTTAGTAAAGCACATAAAGTTGTTTTTTTCCTTCTTTTTTTATTTCACTGTTTCAATTTCTTTTCTCCATTTCCTGTAAAAAAAAAAAAAAAGAAAAATTACATATTTTAGCTTCATTGTTTGCAAAGCCTGACAAAGTGAATGACTGAATTACCTTTTTCTTCATGCGCTAGTTTTTCCACCTCAAGTTAAATTTTTTTGATCTGCGATTTTTTATACTCTATATCAAGTCCCAATATTTTTTTGTGAAGTGCTCTCACTGTGGAAGCACCCACCTGAAACAAATTAAATACAGTGGCTTTAGCATAGTACTTAGTCTTTTGTATGGTTCACTATCGCTATCACTATGAAATAAAGTTATTTACATCTTGTGACTATCTCTTTTTTCCCCCCAAATGTACGATCAGCAGCAACAGATTGTCTGTAAATGTTTATGATAGGTTGAATTTACTGTTACTTTTCTGGAGGACACCATTTTCTGTGAGTGAGGGTAGCAGGCTCACTGCGAGGGTCTTACTATCCTCTATGCAAGAAATACACAAAAAAGAAGACATCTTTTCGTTTGCTCCCAAGTCCTTTTTGCTCCACAGGGGTTGTAACTGAAATAATTAGGTTCAAACTGTCAGATGAGTGATTAAAAAAAAAAATCAAAAATATAACTTTATGGGGAACATATATTTATCTCGCCGATGTAGTGGAGGATTCATATTATAATCCCAGTAATTTACGCATTGACAGAGTTGCCGTTTTTTTCCCCAGCATTCTTTGCTGTGTCTTTCTACTACAGCTATGTTACTCTTTGCTTGAATAATGGATTTGTACTCCTGATATTTTCTGTATATTACAGTTGGCTCCTCCATCATAAAATATTCTGCTCTTTGCATCTTCTCCATGCTGTGTCGGATACAGCAAACCCTGCCCCTTTTACGCGAAAGCCCACTGATCTAGATAAGAAAACGTCTGGGTTCAATTAGCGGGTTGACAACCGGCTTCATGACACTTATTTTCTCGATTGCAGATGTCTGGGTAAATCAAGCCGGATAGCGAAAAGAGATCCCAAGCATGTTAATCCAGATTTGTGATATAGGGTGCTGCTACTACTGCTCTATACTCTATCCTGTTTAGGTGGTGCAGTCTGTCAATTGCACAGTAACCACGCCCCCTAATGCGTACCCTCTTTATGATCTATCTTCCACATCATTGTGGTGAGGCAAACAACTTTTCCATTGGCGTTCCACTAGCAATGCTGTCCACCAGGTCAAGGCAGAGTTCTGCAACTCCCAAGCTGTGCGCCAAACCTTACATAAGACTGTGAGCTGTTGAAGGTGCTGACCAAAAAGTAAACAGAACACAACCCTTCGTCTGATAGAGTAAGGAGTTAAACTCCACAGACACGCAGTCAAGTCTCGGCTCTGCTGGAAATGTTACTGTTTGCTGTTGGTTGTAGTAGATGTAATTTACGCCCCCCCCACACACACACACACACACACCATCACCATCACCACCACAGCTGCACTGCAGCATTATAGCATCTTGTATAGGCATTGATGAGTGGATGGTTGGACAAGTACATATCACTTGACAATACAATAAGCTTAGTTTCATATTTTCTCCGAGGTGCAGGCCAATAAATGGTTGCCAGAGAGCTGTTATGTCACCTAACAAAGGGTTAATTGTAAGTATTCTTCTACTGCAGCCAAAGCTGCCAGCACTGAGCAAATATAATACCAATTAAAATTTTGCCAACAATGAGCACAACAGAGGATGAGTGGAACTGCTGCTCTTGTCATGACACATTCCTGATATTTTTCTCTTTACAGGAACTGCTGATCCGTTTCTAAAATTCGCTCTGTATTACTACCCAAAGCGAGCTAAACAAAAAACCCATCACCTCAGTGGAAAAAATTGTTTCCTTATTTCTCTTAGTCAGCAATAACATCAGAGTACAAAAGGTTGAAAAACAGGCTCTCAGGAAATTTAAGGATTAACAAAGTTTCAAAGACGTTTCTTGTGTCCAGAAGCTGGGTACTTTTCATTTGATTTTCTATATACAGTGAAAGGCAAGAGCAGAGGAGAGCAGGGGAAATTAAAAAAGAGGAGAGGAGAAAGGAAAGGAATGGAGAGGGGAGAGGTTTTTAAAAAGTTATTTTATTAACCACTAACTGAAGCGACTACACTTCTGCCACATTTGAATGTCAACCAACAAAAAAACTCTTTAGAAGCAAATAGAACAATAAGAGCAAGAAGACAAAACAAAATTTTACATCAGATATTCAAAACCAGCTCCCCGTTCCCACCCACCGAACACAGAGCCCCACCCCCAGCCAACACACAACTAAAGGAGTTGAGATTGTTTGTCATTTTGAAGTATGCATGTTCAACTCTCAGACTGGCCATCACTAGCCCCTTCAAAACTTGGATCGGTTCTATGCCACCAGAACCCAGAGTCTGGTTTTTCCTGGTTAGCCATATGACCAATTTTGCCAAACCACATATGAAGTTCACTAAGCAATGTAGAGTCTTCGTCTTTGTACAGTACTTTAGTCTGTAAATGAACAGGGGAAAAGAGAAATCCTCTCCTAGGGCCTGAAAACAGGATTTTAAAAACACAAATAGCGATGACAACCTTGGACAATCAACAAATATATGCATGAGGCTTTTGTCATTAAAACAAAAACCACATTCCCTCCCAACCACAGGATCAACGTGCGCCCTCTATCTGTTCGTAGCTATTGCCCCATGTCTACTGACTGCTTTTCAATGGGCAGCTTGTCCAGGGACCGCCAACTGCCTTTCGGGAAAAAGTCTGAGCCAAAAAACCAGCCCACCTCGAATCCCTGACCTCTGACAGTGTTTGAAAGTTAAGTACTTTAACACAGACTTGATATAGCTCTTTCTTTCCTGCATCCTGGAAGCCCAGCAGGTGAGGGGTTTTGAAGGACAGCAAACGACTCTCCCACTCCTGCCACCTCCCAAAGGCTGGGGCAAAAGACAGGGAGGACAAAACATATTCACTGCCCTCAACCCACTGGTCACACAGAGTCTGATCCATTACGAACGTTTGAACATGCCCCGGCAAGGCAGCAAAGACCTCTTCCACCATCTTGGGCATCAGCCTCGCAGAGGTGGTCTTGCTCCTCTCCCTTAAATGGTCCTTGGATGTGGATACCAGTATCAGCAAGTGAACGAGCTTGGTACAGCCAGCCTCCCAAAGCCTGGCCCGCAGACTGGCAGACTGCTGGGCTTGAATCCTGATGGGGATACTGAAACATAGCGGCTTCTCAAACACCCACATGCCCAGAGTGTTACTGGGAGACCGCAAAGCCTGCAAGATTTGCCATGCCTGCAGAATGGAGCTATAAAATGGGGAAAGTACAGCAAGATCAATGTCTTTAGGGTCCACCAAGAAAAGCTGCTTGTCATAGCCAGGAGCCCCTGTCCTCCTTCAGACACTTTGAAATACAGAACAGCTGACCTGACCCAGTGATATCCAGACCAGAAAAAGTCTACAGTGGCCCTCTGAATGTCCTTTACAAGTTGAGCTGGTGGAATCAACGCAACAAACTTATGCCAGAGAGTCGAGGTGACCAGATGATTGACAACCAGAACCCTCCCCCTGTATGACAGCTGCAGTAGAAACCATTTCCATTTAGACAAAACACACTTTCTCCTTTTTTCCCTCCCAGTTCTTCCTTTGGAACCCCTCAGTGCCCAGAGAAAACCCAACACCTTTATTCCTTCTGTCCCCCATTTAAGTCCTCCCAGCAAAGTGGGGACTTCACAGCCCCTCCATTGCCCCATCAGCAAAGCTTCGCACTTGGCCCAGTTTACCCGTACAGATGTTGCTCTCTCATACAGGGACAGGGCATCCAGCAGGCACTGAACATCCCCCCGACTAGTGATGAAAATATTAACATCATCTGCATAAGCAGAGAATGCAAGGAGATGCTCATTACCGCGGGACCCAGGTAGAGACAGCCCGCTGAGCCGGCCCCTCAACCTGCACAGCAGAGGCTCTATTGCCAAACTATACACTGGCCCGAGATGGGGCAGTCCTGTCTGATCCCCCACTGTACAAGGATTGGCCGTATCAACCCTGCCCCTGTTTTTACCGAACAATGTGCATCATTGTATAAAAGACTGAACCAATCCAAAAATCCATCACCAAAACCAAAAACCCTAAGTGCAGAAAACAAATAAGAGATCCACCATCCACCATCAAAAGCCTTTTCTTGATCTAGTGACACAACACCCACATTCACATCATGAGAACCACCCAACTGAATTACAGTACATCTCTCAGTAAGAAGATGTTGTCCATGATTGTCCTGTCCGGTATGCAATAGTACTGGTCGGTATGTGTAATGTCCATCCATCCATCCATCTTCTACCACTTTCCGTGTCGTGGGGTTTGCTGGAGCCAATCCCAGCCATCGTTCCGGGCGAGGGGCGGGGTACACCCTGGACAGGTTGCCAGTCCATCACAGGGCCAACACACAAAGACACACTGAGACGAACAACCACTCACACTCGCATTCAGACCTATAGGCAATTTAGAGTCACCAGTTAACCTAGACATGCATATCTTTGGACAGTGGGAGGAAACTGGAGTACCTGGAGGAAACCCACGCAGACACGGGGAGAACATGCAAACTGCGCACAGGAACGACCCAGGCTGGGAACCGAACCCACGACCTTCTTATTGTGGGGTGACAGCCGTGCTGCCCAGTATATGTAATGTTTCCTAGGAAATCCCTGAGTCTGTTTGATAAAGCTCTTGACAGTATTTTGTAGTCTGTACACAGGAGGGAACAGGTCTCCAGTTCTTTAAAAAAGTAAGATCTGTTTTTTTGGGGAGCAGAGATAGTACTGCCCTATGACAGGATGTGGGGAGAGATCCTGTCCTCAAAGACTCCAAAAGAACCTCAGGTAGATCATGTCCAAGAATGCTCCAAAAATGTTTGAAAAATTTGGCTGTTAAACCGTCAATCCCTGGAGCTTGCCCTGATGCCATCTGTTTTGCTGAAGTAGTTAACTCCTCCAGGGTCAAACAGCAGTCAAGGGCAGTTTTCTCCTCCTGGCTGAGCTGAGGGAGACCATTAAGAAGCTTCCTACGGCAATCCAAGTCAAAGGGTTCTGCTCCAAAGACGTCCGCACAGAACTCCCTGGCATGGTTCCTCAGCTCAATAGGACTTGTGGTAATTCTGCCCCCTGGTAACCTGAGATAGTCACCTGCTTCCTCTGAGCCATCGATCTCTCCAAGGTGAAGAAGAAAGAGCTTGGGGCATCCATATCCCTCAACTGGAGGAAATAAGACTGGACCAGGGCCCCTTTCACATTCTCCTGCAGGAAGGATTTTAATTCTGTATTTTTTCCTGTATGTAACCCAAACCTGCACCTGTCACTTTAAGACAGTATTAAATATTAAATACGAAATGAGGGTTGACTTTGATCCTAGACTCGATGAGGAGACTGCTGAGATTTACCTGCCTATTTGTTGGATTTGACCTACAATATCTACCCCAAATAACACACACTACAGCAGACTGAAAATTTTAAAGGAGGTATATTGAACCCAATAAAGATCCTTCATAACACAGTATCGCAAAAAGTTAAGTAAATTAAAGTGAATACTGCATTAAAATACCACAGTACCTATCGTCAGCTCAAAGTTGGATTCACAATGCAATGTTCTTTTTAGTACTGTTGACCAGTACAATTGACCAATTGGATATTTTGAACCAAAAAAAGGAAAAAACAGTTTGGAGGAGCCCCCTATCCAGGAGGCCTTCAACTCCCACCTCTGGCAGAGCTTTTCCAACATCCCTGTGGTGGCTGGGGGCATCAAGCTCAAGTGGTCGATGTTCAAATCCTCCATTGCCAAAGCTGCTGCGGAGAGCTGTGGCCTATAGGTCCCTGGTGCCTCAAGGGGCGGCAACCCTCGGACACTGTGGTGGACACCGGTGGTCAGGGAAGCCGTCCGAATGAAGAAGGAGGCCTTCCAGGGTATGTTATCTCGGGGGACTCTGGAGACAGTTGCAGGGTACCGGCGGGCCCGAAGGACTGCGGTCTCGGCGGTCACAGAGGCAAAGCAGCGGACGTGGGAGAGGCTCGGCGAGGACATGGAGAAGGACTTTCGGTTGGCACCAAAGCTGTTCTGGGAATGAACGGTGGAACACCGGATACGGTAATCCTTGTGGAGGGAACTGAGAGTGGAGAACCTTGAACAAATAGCTCTCTAATAGCCACACCACTCAAAATTTGTTGAAAAACAAGAGGCTCAGATTTGAGAAAAAAAATCTGACCACACCTATGTTCATTCGGAATGCAAAGGAGAGGTTGTCATGTCCAACCTGCTCGCCAACAGTCAGCAGGACCTCCTCCACAGACACGGCAGTGTCCAGAGGGGCTATCCGGACTCCATGCCTTATAGTTGGAGGAGACGTCTCAGAGGGCACCATTCCTCCCTACGCCACAAACAGTTCCACTAGACTCACTTACACTGCTAGTAACCAATGATAAGAAATAATTCTTACCTGATCATGCAGAAAAGAGGAAAGAAAATGCAGGTGATCCCAGTCAGAGCAGGATTCAAATCCTGCGTCACTCACACACCCACCACCACCACCACCACTCAAACTCACGGTCGCTGGAAACGGAGAGGAGGGGAGAGGAGAGGAGAAAGGAAAGGAACGGAGAGGGGAGAGAAGAAGATAAGGGAAGGAAATGACTACACAGGAGTGGATTAAAGAGAGGAGCAGATAGGAATAATTTTGAGATAACAGAAATGTGGTGCAGTGTTGCTTTCCTGGTGGCTGAAGGGAAGTTGGCTAAATGTTAATCTCTGGCTCCGAGGAGGAGCAGGCAGAGCCCTAGCAGCTCACTAATAGATATGCTCACTGCAACAGATCAGCCATTCAGCCATGGAAAATGGAAAGGCCAGATAACATGCAAATATAGCACAGATGAGCAGAAAGAGAGGAGTGAGAAGCTGAGCCTACAAACAGACATGATACCTCCTAACCTTTACGGTGTTGCTCTTCTTCATCTACAGATAAACAGCAGTGGCTGTGTTGTTGTCTCAGCTATTTCTGGATTCTGTTCAGTTTCTGCTAATCTCCACTGATAAGGGTGTGCAAATGTATTAATATAAAACAGCACTAGCACAAACACCAGATCATTCACAGTGACAAGACCGATCCAAAACTAATCAGTTCCAGGAGCACTGACATTTTTATTTCATGCAACCATGAAGCCTATATTATCGACCACTAATGTAGCATCAAGTTTCTGGTATCAGGCAGAGATGAGGCACAAGATACAGAGTCTAAATTCATGTTTCTCTGTCTTCACATACTCAGATTACTTCCATTTATTTACATTTTTAACAAGTGTAAATTTAAGTAAAGTATCTTGAGGCAATTTAGAAAAGAAAGATATTTTAAAACTAAAAGCCCTATTTAGCCCTGCAAACGACTGGGAACCTGTCCAGGGTGTACCCCGCCCTCACCTAATGCAAGCTGCGATTGGCCCCAGCAACCCGGAAACATTAAAGCGGTAGAAGATGAATGAATGAAAGTTCTATTTACACAAATTAATCGTGTCATCTTAATTGATTTGTTTGTGACCACAAAGTTAAGATCCACAACAGCTTAAATGTGACAGGATCATGTAACACATGCGATTATTGGCATTATAAAAAAAAAGTTTTCTATGGAGACACAGGACCTTAGCATTTTCTCAAGTCTTAGCTGAAATCTAACAGTAGATGGATTTCTTTACTTCAAACTTGTTATATTCATTTACTATTAATCTTTAAATTTTACTCAATAGTTTGGTCCAAGACAACATATGATAGTGCTACCAACTGTATACAGCGGGTAAAATAAGTATTGAACACGTCACCATTTTCTCAGTAAATATATTTCTAAAGGTGCTACTGACATGCAAAGAAATCAAACCTTAGATGTCCATAAATTAAGTTATGTGTAATAAAATGGAATAACACAGGGAAAATGTATTGAACACACATACTTAAATTTATTTAATACTTCATACAAAAGCCTTTGCTGGTAATAACAGCTTCAAGTCGCCTCCTGTATGGAGAAACTAGTTGCATGCATTGCTCAGATGTGATTTTGGCACATTCTTCCACACAAACAGTCTTCAAATCTTGAAGGTTCCGTGGGCCTCTTCTATGAACTCTAATCTTTAGTTCTTTCCACAGATTTTCTATTGGATTCAAGTCAGGTGATTGGCTGGGCCATTCTAGCAGCTTTATTTTCCTTTCTCTGAAACCAAATGAGAGTTTCCTTGGCTGTGTGTTTGGGATCATTGGCTTGCTGAAATGTCCACCCTCGTTTCATCTTCATCATCCTGGTAGATGGCAGTAGATTTTTATCAAGAATGTCTCGGTACATGTTTCCATTTATCCTTCCTTCAAGTACATGAAGTTTGCCAGTGCTGTATGCTGAAAAACAGCCCCACACCATGATGTTCCCAATTTTGGTCGCATCTGACCAGACTATATTCTCCCAGTATTTCACAGGCTTGTCTAAATGTTGTGCAGCAAACTTTAAACAAGCTTCATCATGTTTTTTCTTCAGCAATGGAGTCTTGCGTGGTGAGCGTGCATACAGGCCATGGCTGTTGAGTGCGTTACTTATTGTTTTCTTTGAAAAAATTTTACCTGCTAATTCCAGGTCTTTCTGAAGCTCTCCACAAGTGGTCCTTGGGTCACGGACAACTCTTCTGATAATTCTTTTGACTCAGGGGGAACACCACCATTTGTCACAGCAAATTATTGATTCTCTCGCCTCAGCCAACTACAAACTTTTGGGAAAAGAAATAAGAAGGCCATAATTTAGCTTGATCGAAATTCTTCCTATTGTCGGTTTTTTGTTTTTTTTTTGATCAACCAGCTGCTGGGACAACACACACATGCTCTCTGCAGTGGTGTGTGAGAGATGAGTGACGTGGAGCAGATAACTGTCTGGTGGACTCAGCAGCAGGAGAGGAGAGCTTATTTAAAGCTCAGGATCAATCATCCTCTTTCTCTTGTTTTGCCCTCCCAGATGCCAGCCCTTCACCTGTGCATCAAAATCCCACACTCACATCTCATATATACACATATTATAGGAGGAATACATTTTGCACCCCACCTCGCTCCATTTCCAAATGTCATCCTGAGGTGGAAATGGCGAGGAAATGAGGTGATAATGGCAGCAGGCCTTCTCAGAAAGTGATCTCAGACTTTCTGATAGACAGCCAAATTCCACGGAATATTTCAGACAGAAATCAAAATATTATGCTGCTCAGTGATCTCAACTCAATCTCAGACACCGGTCATCAAAGGTTCATTTCTCTGATAAAGTTACAGAAATGTTAGTCAAAATAAACCCTGTTTGGTCACTTCTGAGCTGCTTCTCAACTTTATCCTCCTTTTAAGATTTGACTGTTCATTCAATTTAGAGGTAAAATGTTCTGCAAAGCCAAGATACACTGATTATATGTTTGATAAAGCAGAATCTTTTGCTTTTTGCTATTTTGCTTTTTTGCCACAACCACTCAAGTTTCAACCCATCATAACGTCACCCACCTGTTTTGAAACTAGAAGAAAGCATATTTGGAGGAGCTGAGGAGAAATGTGGGGCAGATCAGTCCTGCTCTGGACTCTGTCTTGATTGGGTAGTACAGACAATATATCACACAGTAACCACGCCACTAATCCAGCCCCTGCATTATGGTCTATTTTCTTCTAAATGGGACCATGATTTAACAAAATCATAATGTTGTATTGGAGACTCAAAACTAGAGACTGAGACCATAAACTCAGTGGTGAGGATCACCCTGGAGAGGACACCAGTCTATCACAGGGCCAATACAGAGAAAAGGCTGTGGGAATTTTAGAGTCACCAATCAACTTTGGACTGTGGGAGGAAGCTGGGGTACCAGAGGGAACTCACACTGACATGGCCCCAAGCCCAGGGTTCGAACCCTTGCTGTGAGGCAACAGTGCTAAATACATCACAGCAGTGTGCTGCCCAGTTATGGGCATCTTTGGGTTATCTGGGTTATCTTTTCCTTTCAGTTTGTTATCACTGAGATCTGCCACTTCAGTTTCTGACTCCAATAATGAAATTACACACTGAAATTTTTTGGAAATGTTATTAATTGGAGCCACATTTTCCATCACTATTATAGTAGGTATCATGTATGTCAGCTGTGCACTTTATATTCCTTAATCTACTACATCTGTCATTTGTAAAAGAGGTAAACCACAAAGGTTACTGTTGTAGCAGGATATTATTAGGTGTAGCTTGTATCTGTAAAATATATTCCCTTGATGTTCTATATTCCATTTATGAGACAACACAATTTGAACTGAAAAATTATTGCTGCAAACATTCCTGTTAATATACGAAGTATATATATAACAGTCAGACCAGTCAGACGTAAAAATCTACCTTGTGTGTTAGAATCATCACTGATGGCATTTTCATAATATAGAGAATATAGAAAAATGACCCATATATATCCAAAATGTTAACACGCCCAAATGAGCTACATCAAGGTCTAGAGTGTGCACATATGGTCCACCATATCTGCATCTGCTGGATGACAAGACTGATGATCAATCCACAGAGTGTGGTGCTCACAGGTAGAGATTTTATAAGCAGGATGTAAAAAGAGGAAGTAAAAAAATACTATAGGATAGAAGCAAGGACGCATTTCAAGAAGAAAATTATTATTACATAACTGTAGCTATATAGCGAGTGGTTTTTGGTCTCTCTCCGTCTCTGTGTTGGCCCTGTGATGGACTGGTGACCTGTCCAGGGTGTACTCCGCCCTCACCCAGTGTGAGCTGGGATTGGCTTCAGCACCCCCTGTGACCCGGAAACGGATAAGCAGTCGAAGATGAATGAATGAATGAATGTCGCAATATATAGTAAGAGCAGTAGCAGTAAATATTAACCCCTTTACACCACCATTAAGGGGTTTTAAAAAATGTCCCCAAGTCTCTACATGTTCAAAATCACTACAAACTCAGCTAATCATATATTTAAGGCAGAAAGTTACCCATGAGTTTGGGTTGTTCTAGAGCTGATTTGAAGTTTCTATCTTTTTGTGATTTGAGCAGTAATGATGAAATCAAATCAAATCAGATTTATTTGTATAGTGCCAAGTCATAACAAAGTTACATCAAGGCACTTTACATATAGAGCAGGTCTAGACCAAACTCTTTATAAAATTATTTAAAGAGACCCAACAGATCCCCAAGCAAGCCCTTGGCGGCAGTGGCAAGGAAAAACTTCCTGTAAGAGGCAGAAACCTTGGGCAGAACCAGGCTCAGGGGGGGCGGCCATCTGCCTCGACCGATTGGGTTGAGAGAGGGAGAGAGCGGGTGAGAGGGAGAGAGAGAGAGAGAGGGAGGCATGGGGGGGCAAAGTTGGGTAGAGTAGGGAGAGAATGAGGCCAGGAGGAGGGGATATTCAAACAGGTGTAGGCAGGAACATGATGCTGCATGAAGTTCATAGAAATGATGCTGTATGGAATTCATGAAGATGTGGGAGCAGCAGGCGTTGCAGGAACATGGGATGGTGATGAGTCACCACCTGCAGGATGAGGACAGGGAGAGAGAGGAGAGGAACTGGGAGAGACAGAGACTTCGGGAAAACAAGGTTAGTAAATACAGTACACATGCTTAGAACTGGGAGAAACTGGGATTTCGGAGAAGCATGGTTATTGGTCAGTGCATGCAAGGGGGAGAGAGAGAGAGAGAGAGAGAGGGAGAGAGAGAGGGGGAGGGGAGAGGGAGAGAGAGAGAGGTGCTCAGTCCTTCCCCCAGCAGTCTAGCCTATAGCAGCATAGCTAAAGAGTAAATGAATTTTAACCTTTTAACTATAAGCTCTGTCATACAGAAAAGTTTTAAGCCTGCTCTTGAAAATTGCTAAAGAGTCCGATGAAAATTGATGAAAAATCTGATTAAAAATCAGTTCCAATGCCACAACAATAAACTCAGACCAACTTATATATATATATATATATGGCGTTGGATGAAATTGTGAAGGAGCGTGAGATGATGGGAGTTATTGTCACCACCAAAGTCGTAGAAATGGGATGAAGACAAATTATGTAAGTGCTGTAAAATAAATCAGTGAACCATTAGGTAAAGGTCATTCATGATTTTAAAAAGTTTGATTAATCTCTCCCCGAAAGGTACAAAAAACATGTTTTTTCGTTTTTCATTGCTGGTAAATCCAGTGGCTGCTCACCATATCTCCGCAGGACTTAATAATGCACTGTTGAATCACACATTTCATGCTGCTATAAAAGCCTCCCAAACGGTTGTTGTCTTGCCTGTTCTTTTTTCACTTATCTAGGTTTTCTGTTGGATTTGCTGCTGCAACATAAAGTCTTTAAAAGTCCCTGTGTCTCCCTCCCTCCAGATACCTCTTCTCTACAACTGGATTTGCAATGTGGACAGGCAGATAATCACACTCTCACACACACACACACACACACACACACACACTCGTGGATGTACAACCTGAGGCAGTCTCTGCAATGCAGGCTTGATTTATAGCACTCTACAATCGATTATAACGACCAAAGTACTAATCCACATGTCTTATGAGGATTGATAGGATGTGCAAAGCAGTCGGGAGAAGCAATTCAGCCTAGAAAACTTCCTGTGAGTGCAGAGGTAAGGGCATGTGACCATGAAACAAAGTACAGAAAAAAAATTGCTCTACAGGATGAGTGACTCCACATGAAGAGGGAGGACAGCTGTCTGGGCTGGATGGGAGTGTGGTGAACATGGGAGCCCAACTCATTTTGGAGATGATCCTGAATGCAATTACTTCAGCTCAGTCTTATCAAGGACCATGTTTGGGGACACTAAGGAGTAGAGTGATGATGGGCAGAAGACACAAACTACGGATCTCTGCCTGCTAATGAGCCCCCATTGCCTCTCAGTAATCCTATAAATATTCATGCTCAGTGGGTGGGCCTTCAAGTATATGTCAGCTTAATCAGTTTTCCAGTCACAACCGTAATGAACCCTGAAGCTCCTGAACTACCCATGGATCAATCCATAGGTACTAATCTTCCCACCATCTTCCCATTGATTATGACCTTTCAAGTACAAATATATGAAATATAAAATGTCTGGATGTAAATACAATAACATGTACTGTGATCAGTTGATCTGGTGAGATGTAGTACATAACATATTTTCATTCATTCATTCACCCTGGACAGGTCGCCAATCCATCGCAGGGACGACATATACACGGAGACAAGCAACCACACACACTCACACTCAGACCTACGGGCAATTTAGTCACCAGTTAACCCAAACATGATGTCTTTGGACGGTGGGAGGAAACTGAAGTACCCGGAGGAAACCCACGCAGACATGGGGAGAAGATGCAAACTCCAGACAGAAAGGCCCCAGGTCTGGGGACCAAACCCACGACCGTCATTTTGTGAGGCAACAGTGCTAACCACTATCCCCTATGACCAACTTTTGAAAGCCAAATAAAAAACATACAGGTGAATGATCAGTGGTATGTCCAGAAACCTGACATTGGATGAGCCAATTAGCTGGACTTTGGTTGGTAGATACTCAAAGTCAGCTAGGAAGCAGGAAGACAGAGAAGAAATACACTTCATTAGCCTGGTAGGCTCCTGGTCTGTAACACATGACAAACAGAAGGCCTTTTTCAGTGTGGTCCACAGTCGGTGGGCAACTCGTCAGTGCGATGTGCAAGCGCGAGCAGGCTTTTTCAGTGAAGAATGTTAACAAGTCCAAACTGCGCAATCAGCTGACACACAGACATCTAAATGATATAATGAAAATCAGAACCACACAAAAACTGCACTGTAAAAAAAAAAAGGTAGAATTACAGGAAATGTTCTGTAATTTTTTACAGATTTTTCCTGTTTTCCAAATAAAACAATGAAATGCCAGTAGATTTACAGATATTTTTCAGTAATTTTAGGTTTTATTTTTAAAATTACAGTTAATTAATCATAATTTAAGATTACATTAAAATTATGTTTTTTAATGAGAATTTATTGTATTAGTACATCTTTAACTGTAATTTTACATACAAGTTTCTGTATTTTTTTTTACAGGTTTATTACCATTTTCCACAAGACAATGTAATAACTTTAAATTAACAGATACTAGCAGTAATTTACAGATTTACCTTTAGAATTACAAGTAATTAACCATCATATAATATTACATTATCATTCATTTTTATAGGTAATTTCACATATTTTTTTCATATTCAAATGCAATTTTACACTAAATGTGCGGTATTAATTTAGAGATTGCTGTCCATGATAACGAAGACATACAAAATTACAGAAAACCAGTCATTCGAAGGTTGTGTCCGAAACCACCCCCTCACTCCCTACTCCCTACTCCCTATACAGGGAGATGAATGTAGTGAACTATATAGTGAACTCATTCACAAAATGAACAATTACTTTCGGACACTACTTTTGGCGCTGTTAATGACGTCATCACTGTCGCACAATTAAAACGTACCCAACTCACGGCTAAAGACAGAAAAAAAGCCTTTTCTGTTTATCACTGCATTTTGTTAAAGGCTTTTGATAATCTTGCACTGCATTGTAATTTTTATTCTCGTATTTGGTCTTCTTTTATTATATTTTTATTTTCTATTCTCTTGGCTCTTAGGTAACAGTTTTTAATTGTAATCTAACATTATTTAAATGTCTGATTATATTGTGTTTTGCATGATGTTAATGCTCTTTACATTCATGTAAACATTATGTGTAATTGCCTTGTTTTTGAAATGTGCTATAAAATAAACTATGGAATAAACTTGCCTTGCCATTATTTTCTGTATTTTGCCACCACAACTCATGAATGTGGCTCGTACCTCTCATCTGTCATCTGTCAGTCATCTGTCATCTGATGATATAATGCACAATGCATCATGGGATATCTTGATTGGTTAGTGATGGGTTAGTGACCATCAGCTTTTCAGAATGCATTTTGGAATACTTCGAATGTTTTGCGACAAAATGTAGTGCACTCAGACACCACTACAAAACAACGAGTTCACTATATAGTGCACTATATAGTGATTAGGGGGTGGTTTTGTATGGAGGACCAAAAGGGACAGAATGAAATATATAAATAAATCTTTAAATAATTATTTAAATGTGTCATTAATTCATTAAAATACCAGTTCATTTAATGTAATAATATATATAATTATTTCACAATTTATTTAATAATTTCATGTTCATGTGTTGCAGTGCTTCATGAATTAATTTAAAATAGGCTAGGGAGTCAGTCACCGAGTCTGGTCCTTTTTTGTAGCACAAATTTCTTGTGTTTACTCTGAATATCTGTCAAACTCACCCATCAAAGTCAGTGGGCGGGGCTAACGTGAATCGAATCTAATCGATTGCTTTGGTGAAGCCTGGAAGTCTTTCAAAACATTGCGGCTACACAGGATGTGCTTCAACTTTCTCTGGAGTTGGTGAAAGACATTTTAGACCTTGCAGAGTATGTGGAAGCGGGACCTGCTGACCCAGAGCATGTAGCTTGTAAAGTAGAGGAATTTATTGAAGTTGTTGGCGTTATTTCCGCACTTTCCGTCCAAGATATTGACCGCAAATTTAGAAGAAGTACTCCACCGCTTCAGACACAACAACACACACAAGGACCAGGACGTTTGGCATTTAACATACCGACTGCAGTTCTGGAGCACCGAGTTCTTTCTGCTAAACCAGCTTGTCAAATTGCAGCAATGTTTGGACTGTCAACGAAGACTATCAGGAGATGCATGCAACAAAGCGGTCTAAGGTATTTACACTAAACTCATGAGTTTTCAGTTTATGAATTGCTGGTCTGGTCCGGATATTACGCCTAGTCTAACATTTCTCGTTGTTTCGATTTGGCCCCGCCCACTGACTTTGATGGGTGAGTTTGACAGATAAGATTAATTCATGAAGCACTGCAACACATGACCATGAAATAATTAAATAAATGGTGAAATAATTATATATATTTTTAAATTAAATTAACTGGTATTTTAATTAATTAATGAAACATTTAAGTATTTATTTCCCATTGTAATTAATTAATGACACATTTAAGTAATTATTTAAAGATTTATTTATATATTTCATTCTGTCCCTTTTGGTCCTCCACAGTTTCGGACACAGCCAAAGTGTTTTCATTAAAACTGCGGGTAATTAAGATTCAATTTTCAAAGTTGGCGCCTGTTTCCTGTTTGTTTGGTCCCGCCCATAACGACCAACCGGCTGAGTCTGAAGAATGACAGTTAGTTGGATTAGCTCTGGTGTCCTTCCAGTCAGTCATGCAGGGGAAAGACTGCCCTCATGGACTCATGATCTTCAAGGAGGATTTCTGAGACAGCCACAACGGACATGTCAACCAAACACCGTTTGAGGTGAGTGTCCCAGATAACGCCTGTGAACGATATTTTAATTCATTTTCATACCTCCAGTGGACAGCCTTGAAGCTAACGTTAGCATCCCTCTGATAAATTGCTACCGTCACATAAACTATTGTTAGCAGATAGCTATCGCTTTTTATGGTTTTGTGACTAAGTGACTGATCATTTTGTTTTACAGATATTCAGTATTCATTGTTAACGCTCGCTTTCGGTCAAAGCCTTTTCTAGCATGGCCAGAGGTTAGTCTAATTGTGTTGCTCTCTATCTGCTCCTTTTTTTTCCACCAGGAGAGTTTACTTCTGTCTATCTCCACAGGTGTGGAGATGTTTGTTCCTTTGTGTTTAAATGTTTTGAGTGTTAATCTCTGGGTCTATTTGCTCTGTACATGTTGTTGCTGCTAAATGATACAGATGGCTGCTGAATGTGATATTAGTCCATTCGGATTTAAATGTTAAACTGAGGTAGTGCAATGTGTTTTCTGGTTACCATATTAAGTTTGGTTACCTAATTGTTTAATCTATTTAAAAAAAAGCAGAATTACTGATGCCATTTATTTTTGGGATTCCTATTTAACTTTAAATGCGGAAGCATTGAAAGCAGAGACTAACCTGTTTAAAGGACCAATTTGTGTTATTTTTTGTTATTTAGTTTTACTGTGCAAAATTTATTATGTTATTGTAACATTTCATTTGTTAAAAAGCCTTTTCTAGCTCACACACAGCTCACAATTTCTGTGTGTTTCTGTCTGTCACCACAGTTGCCAAGTAAAGATCCAGAGATCCAGTCCTGACTCCTGCATCTCCTTTCCAACTCGGGACACAACAGAGACATTAAGTGGAGACAGGTTACATATATTTGATATATGATAGAGGATGACTGCCAGTGAACATATATATTTGTTCAGTTTACTAAAATGATTGTTAGATACCCTAACTTTACAGATAGCATCTTTAAATATACCTGTTAATGTATTTTGATGTACAGTGTTTAATTTCCCATTGTCCAATTCTCTAAAATAACTACTGTAATACTGTAAATGTGCAGAAATTTCTATTTGATTAAAGGTACATATTTTGTTTATACATTGTGTCATTGTCTTTTTTTTTACTTGGGGAAACCAGAATTATGCAACAAATCAGTGTAGATGTACAAGAAATGACTACTAAATACTCTTAATTAACAGGGATTGTCCTTAAATGTAGCTATTTTTTATGTATTTGTATTGTATTTAGCTTGTTTTTCCACTGTCCAATGGTTGCTTTTTAATCTACTAATTCTCTTAAATGACAGATAAATACTGTACATTTGCAGACATTTATCTTTAATTTTATGAACCTAGTTTGTTTTTATACATTATAACGTTGTTACAGAGATTAATCTGAATGTTATCTGATTTTAATGTTTTTTGACATAATATGTATGTTATTTTACAGTATAATGGGAATTTATCAACTATAATATAGCGTATTTTAATTGATTTTGACTGTATAAAGCTGCTCTGTATTTTTACGGTTATTGTGTGTAGTTCTGTGATAGTTATTTACTGTAATTTTACGGTATCTGTTTGGAAACTTTGCTGCCAGTGCTTTTACCATTATTTTTTTACTGTTTTTTTTTTTTTTAAAGTGTGGTCCCCAATGTCGACAGGCTGGTAAAAGCCCAAAAAGTGTCACCCATTGAATAGCAAGTGAAAATGTAAGTTGCATGAATTGCTTTCTATGGCACTTATACAATTCTTCCCTTTTTGTAATGTTCTATGCTGTTCTTCTCTGTGCCAACAAGCAATTTCTCAGTAATAGGTAGAGCTATTCTGGAAAGAAATGCATTGTTTTGTAGTTAGAATCTTCATTCTTTCAAATGTGTTTGTGAATAACACGTATTCAAAGCTATGAAGCTGTTCCTTCTATTTCATCTAAATTTCCACTATTATTTTCATATGTTGAAGTGCAATTTCTAATAAAAGCTAATACGGACAGATGTGGTGTTCCTGAGCTGTAACCTGCATTCTTTCAAATGTGTCCAACACATACAATTTATTTATTATTTGTCAGTTGATAGAAAAATGCTTTCTGACTAACATCGATTTGTTTCAGTTGTCTGTTCTGGATGGAGTATATAGAATCTACATTCCTTCAAAAGTTTTGACTGATAAATGTATTCAACACAAAATGTATTCTTGTTGGTCGCATATGCAACTGCTCTCTGAGACTCATATTTGTTGCAGTTGTTTTTCTTTTATGCACACTAGTAAGTATCTGTAGGCCTATTTGAATTGGTTAAAGAAATAAATTGCAAGTATACTAAATATTTATGTGTACAGTCAGTCATTACGTTATTCCAGTCCCAATGAGGTCTATTTTGGTCAAATCTGGCCCCCTGCCAAATACAACTTCGACACCCCTGTTTTAAGGTGTTGTTGGCTCGGAGTGACTGACCATTTTCTGACACCGTCAACTCATGCAGCCTCATCAGTTGACAGTTTATCCTTTTCAACATACAAGTCAGAGATGATGAGCTGACTTTAGAGAGGAAATGTGGATGAAGCTAACAGTTAGCCACTCTGGGACTGAGCTAAATTTCTCCAGTCTGTCAACTATCAAACACTGACAACAGACACAATCACTGGCCAGAGGCTGAAGGCCTGAGGCCTGTATAACCAGCTGGATTTCAGTTTAGGGAGTAACTTCAGGGTTAACCCTGGTTTTTCACTCTCACAAAGGTTCTTTACTTTCTATCTGTCTATATTACCATGGTAATTTATGCGGAAAGCCTAGCCTGTCCTGAAATAAGTTCTGGATAAGAGCTTGGCAGATTTATTAGACTGCCCACTAACCAATCAGTTCTCTGTTCTCTTAGAAAATGGCTTGCCAAGTCCTGAACAAGCCCATTGATGTTCGCGAGAGAACTGTGAAAGTAGCTCTCGAGGGAGAGAAAATTTTGTGATTAAGTTAAGCCGTTTGATTATATCGACCTGGTAATGGACTTGCTCCCAATGGTGTGATTTTTTGGATGCAGCAAACCCCGCCCCTTTATTGTGAATGCCCAATGATCTAGATGGGAAAACTCTGGGTTGAATAAGTGAGTTGATATCTGGCTTTGTGGGTAAGTGTAGCCCGATAAGGAAAGAGCCCTGGGGCGTCATAATCCAACTTTTGATACAGGCCCCAGGTGAGTTAAAAAGAATTCACTTTTGTTTTGATGATGTTTGGGAGTTAGGTGGTATATTAGTTTTATTTCATGTCTGTCAGCAGTTTAATAGAGTTTAGTTTAATACAGGAAAAAAGTTTCAAGTTATTTATTTACATTGAACCTAAACCACAATCAACCTGTCCAGGAGGTACCCCTCTTTCGCCCTATGTGAGCTGGGATTGGCTCCAGCACCCCCTGCAACCTAGAAACGGTTAAGAAGAAGAAGATGAATGAATAAATGAAAACCACAATCTTTGATTAACTTAAGCTACAGTTCCTCTGTTGTCCAAACTCTAATCTCAGACTCTGGTGTGACATTCACCTTCATCTCAACATCCCCCTGGTGACTGCACTGCACTGACAAATGCAGCACATTGGTCAGTCAAAAACAGATGCTTTGCCTTCATAGGCAATCTAACTTCTCAGAGACAGAGACAGAGGAGCCTTTTAATTAGGACAACCACTGTCACCCTGGCTGCCACTTTTGTAGTCCCACTTTTTTATCAGGGTTTATTGCATCAATATAGAAGCATAGGATAAATTAAATAGTAGAAGTGAACAGATGCATTTACAATGCTAAACGATACTAGACATCAGTCAGATCTGAACCATCCATCAACCCTGCCATCAAGCTCAATGTAAATGGGCTCAGTGCTTTATGAGCCATCCTGCTGATATATAAACTGACTAGAAGAGTAATCAGAACTCACAGACCTCAGCCAATGCCATAGTCAACAAACATCCTCCAAACTTCAAAAAGAAAAGTCACAGTGAGAAATCCAGGTCTGCTCCCAAATTAAATAACTTCCTCCTCAGTTCACGCACCATCACACACGCTCCTTTGGTTCAAATGATTTCAGTGTCGTGCAATCCAGCCAACAGGCAAAGGGACACAAGTGAAAAAACTATTTCCCAATTTCCCAGATGGAGTTAATGATGCATTGTTAACTGCCACAGTCACCATTATCTGTATTTAGCTGGAGGAATGATAAGAATTAATTTCGTCTCATTGTCTCTGACCAATGAGAGTCATACACTTTAGCCCTTCTCTCATCCCCCTGTCACCCATGTATAAAGCTTTGTGTGCAAAAAGAAATCAAAAGATTGATTAAAAAGCTGGAGGGACAAAATCCAATATCTGTTATCCAAACATGAAATCTTGAAAGAAGAAGATGTGGAGAGGAAATATAAACATGGAACAGATGATTCATAGGGAGAAAGGCAGATTTGTGTCTGGACGTCTGACAGCAGCTAATGGTTTGAGTGACTCCTCTCTCCCTCCGGTGAGGGCGATTTCTACACCATAATTACACTGCTGACAGTGGTTTAATAGAAAGGCATGTAATCAGCAGGACACCTGACTGTTTAAAATAACTCTGCGCTCACAGACAATATCACATTCAAGCCGGCTAAATAACATAAAGTGGAGATGGCAGTTTCTGTTTTAAAGCCATCATGCACTGGAATGCAAAAATGGAGATGATCTTCTCTTTCTACTCATTTTTGTCTCAATTTGACTTTCGCTAGCCAACATCTGCTCACTCGATTTTGTTGGAGGTCAAGCAACTCGCATATCACGCTCTATTCATTTCCTTTTTTGTTTCAAACACTGCCTGACGCCTTCATCCAACAGCATGACCATGACAATAGATGAATCTGAAAGCAGCTCAATTAACGTGAAAAATAACCCACAGCAGCAAGTCGAGACCACTTCTGTGCCCATTAGCCTCTCGTCATGTGTGTGTTGACATGTGTGGATGCACACATGCTGTAAGAGAGAACCACAGCTTTGTCAACACGCTTTCATGCTGTGAATGTCAGTATGAACAGTAAATATTTAACATGTCACGCTGTGACTGCTTCTGTCTTCAGCCATCTTTGTTTACAAGACAAGATACATCTTCAGGGCATACTTGGCAGTGATGGTACGGGCCAGGGCTACCTGGTTAGAACACTAACTTCAAAAGAAGAGAAGACACAATAGAGACAAGAGTTAACAGCCATGTTTCTTCTCGATGAGTCAGCTGTTAATGGTAAGATTAGCTCTGTAGCTGTGGCAAAACTCATTAAAACCCCCTAGGCAGGCGACTGACCGCAATAAATTAGATAAGTTCTTCCTCCTTGGTCTCTAACCAGCAGATAATTTTGGTTTTTCTTTCTCAGGTTTTGAGATATTTGTCTCTGAGGCTTCTGCATTTACATTTAAGCCCATCCATCCTCCACTGATTTCACTTTCTGGCTGGAGAACCTTTGTTAACTCTATAAGACCTGACCCAACAAATAACGGACAGAAATATTTTATTTTTTGAATCTTAAGTCTTTATATGGCACTTTAATAAAATGTAAAAAATAGGGATGAGTGAGTACACCACTATCCGTATCCGTATCTGTTCAACCATCTATATTACCTGCATCTGTATTCGTACTCCCAGGCGGGGCTTAAACTGTAAGTGGGCGTGGTTTATACGAAAGTTGTATTTTTAAGCCTGAAATTGATATGGGCTGGTCAGAAGTTGCGATATTTATTGTAAACCTTAATATATTTTTATTTACAGCTTAATTTGTAATACACCAAGGTAAGAAGAGCGAGCTGACCGGATAAATAACCTGACCCGGTGAAGAAACAGCGAGAATGAGAAACGCGTCTTGTCACACAAACACCGCTTCTGTTATGAATCGAGTTTTTACCCCATAACCCCATAAAGTGGGGCAGATTTGAAACATTTGGGTTGTAAAAAGCTATTTTAAAATTATTATGTAGTAATGTGGATGTAGCCTAACTTATGCAAGACTTGGTTTTTATCACTATTAGGTTAAATGATGATCAGGGGACTCGATCAGGTAGTTGTAAATATCGATGTCACCTCCGGGCATTCAGTGGAATAATTTCTCCATGAAAATTAAGGCAAACAGAAGGGACAATGAGAGACACCCGACATATGTGACATATTTTTCATTGTACCCTTTTTTCTCCGGTACAGCTAGCGTGTTAAAATAATCATCTGACATGTTGAAATAATGTTTTAAGCTAACTACTGGACAGTGTATTTTAAGGCCCCATTTACATGTATATGGTTATTTTTAAAAACTGAAAAATTTCTCTTTGTTTGTGCCCTTTGTTTACACGCAAACGGAGAATTCGCCGCTCAAAACGATTCATTCTAAAAAGTCCGGCCAGAGTGGAGATTTTAGAAAACTTTGGTTGCACGTTTGCATGTAAACTGAGAAAAACAGAAACAGGAAGTGATTCATTGCTTTTTTTGCTATTTTCGGGATTCTGATTGGCTAACGTGGACTTGAGCGCCTCGTTACACTGCCATCTACAGTTTGGAATGTCCTGATGGCATACATACACGGGTTAGTGTAAACGAAAAGTTTTCTGAATTCAGGCATGGGTGCACAATGTTATTTTTGAATACGGAGAGGGTGACATGTCCGTTTATGAAAATAGCCGGCCACATGTAAACCTAGCCTAAATTGTGCCAACGATTGTTTTCCCCTCCGGTGGGCGTGGCTTTCTGAGTATGACGCATTGCGCTCTGTCTCTATCACAGGATGCCCTGAGGAGGATTTTTCTTCTGCCCGAACACGGATATTGAGTCGTATTACTCGTATGGTACTCATACTTGTCAAAATTGCTATATCTGTATCGGATACTCATTCCAGCTGAGTATCCAGCTCAACCCTAGTAAAAAATATTAAATAGATTTTTTAAAAATTGCATATATGCTGTTTTGTTTATATCATATTTGCTATATCAGGCATTACACCCTTTATTCTGGCAATAATAAGAACTTTTCTCCTTGGCCATCTGTAACATCTGCAAATGTATTTTTTCCAAACAGCTGCCAAGGGGACGGTCTCATAAATTTATGTATCAAATGTGATATGCACTGCATTATAGGGTTAAATGTTGTGCCCTCTCTCTCTCTCTCTCTATAGCCCCATGTCTCCTGTCTATTGCTTTACTCTTTACTGCGTCAAATAAAGACAAAAATTGCAATGTAAAAAAATGACAGAGAAATACAAAAAAATTTCTTTTCATGTTTGTAGTGTTGCCATTTTTGGTATCTTCTTCGGACACTTCAGAAAGCGTTTTTTTTATGCTCTGGAATAAATTGACTGGTTGGATTTTACTTTTAAGCAAGAAGTGTTTCATACAAAACAAAAACACTGTTCCCATCTACACAGCAAGTTGACTTCATTTATTATAGTTTTATTTTAAAATACATCTTATTATGACAATAAAGATAATAAAATAACCTGACTGTTTGAGCAGGCTGTAATTAATTTCCTTTGATAATATATCATAACGTTTGTATAATGCTCAGTTTTTGTTTGTGTGATCAGGAAACTGGACAGTGAAATTTCCAGAGTTTGTTGGAAAGTCAAGGAGAAATCTTTGCCTGATGAAAGATCAAAATCAATGAGCGAGGACTCATCACATTCCCTCTGACACTCTAAAAGAAAACTGGAGGGGGATTGATGGTCAGGTCTCTGCATTATGATAGAGGACATCCCACAAATCACTTTATCCGGACAAGGTCATTTTCAAAAGATAGGTTATGAGTTCTGCTTTTCGAGATTAAGAGGCTGTGTTTAGGTCCAATCTGACTGTTTTTTTTTTTGGTTTTTTTTCATGTGAGATTGTTAATGAGCCCTGCAACAACTCAAGTTCATCATTGAATTTACAGTCAGCACAGTTATTTTGGCTTTGATGTGAGCTGTGTATTACCCACTTCATGTTTAAAAAAATGCAATATCGTCATATCCAGTGCTTCTGCCTTTGTGAGTGCTAATTGAAGAGCCTCTGCACTGCTGTCAATGGCTTTGCCACCAACAGTTAAATGCCTGATTTTTTTTTTTACTTGTTATAAAATGGGATTCATGTCGCAAAGTCACAAAGCCTTTCAGTACAGTACATGTTAACCCAGAAAGTTAATAAACGCCTGTCACAATAGTCCCAGCATCCTGCTTTTCAATAGTTTAATGTAGGTGGTGCTTGTGGTTCTTGTGCAATTAGGAGTTGCCAGGTTTGATTGGAGTGATGTACACTGCTCAAAAAAATAAAGGGAACACTTAAACAACATAATGTAACTCCAAGTCAGTCACACTTCTGTGAAATCAAACTGTCCACTTAGGAAGCAACACTGATTGACAATCAATTTCACATGCTGTTCTGCAAATGGAATAGACAACAGGTGGAAATTATAGGCAATTAGCAAGACACCCCCAATAAAGGAGTGGTTCTGCAGGTGGTGACCACAGACCACTTCTCAGTTCCTATGCTTTCTGGCTGATGTTTTGGTCACTTTTGAATGCTGGCGGTGCTTTCACTCTAGTGGTAGCATGAGACGGAGTCTACAACCCACACAAGTGGCTCAGGTAGTGCAGCTCATCCAGGATGGCACATCAATGCGAGCTGTGGCAAGAAGGTTTGCTGTGTCTGTCAGCGTAGTGTCCAGAGCATGGAGGCGCTACCAGGAGACAGGCCAGTACATCAGGAGACGTGGAGGAGGCCGTAGGAGGGCAACAACCCAACAGCAGGACCGCTACCTCTGCCTTTGTGCAAGGAGGAACAGGAGGAGCACTGCCAGAGCCCTGCAAAATGACCTCCAACAGGCCACAAATGTGCATGTCTGCTTAAACGGTCAGAAACAGACTCCATGAGGGTGGTATGAGGGCCCGACGTCCACAGGTGGGGGTTGTGCTTACAGCCCAACACCGTGCAGGACGTTTGGCATTTGCCAGAGAACACCAAGATTGGCAAATTCGCCACTGGCGCCCTGTGCTCTTCACAGATGAAAGCAGGTTCACACTGAGCACATGTGACAGATGTGACAGAGTCTGGAGACGCCGTGGAGAACGTTCTGCTGCCTGCAACATCCTCCAGCATGACCGGTTTGGCAGTGGGTCAGTAATGGTGTGGGGTGGCATTTCTTTGGGGGGCCGCACAGCCCTCCATGTGCTCGCCAGAGGTAGCCTGACTGCCATTAGGTACCGAGATGAGATCCTCAGACCCATTGTGAGACCATATGCTGATGCGATTGGCCCTGGGTTCCTCCTAATGCAAGACAATGCTAGACCTCATGTGGCTGGAGTGTGTCAGCAGTTCCTGCAAGACGAAGGCATTGATGCTATGGACTGGCCCGCCCATTCCCCAGACCTGAATCCAATTGAGTATATCTGGGACATCATGTCTCGCTCCATCCACCAACGCCACATTGCACCACAGACTGTCCAGGAGTTGGTGGATGCTTTAGTCCAGGTCTGGGAGGAGATCCCTCAGGAGACCATCTGCCACCTCATCAGGAGCATGCCCAGGCGTTGTAGGGAGGTCATACGGGCACGTGGAGGCCACACACACTACTGAGCCTCATTTTGACTTGTTTTAAGGACATTACATCAAAGTTGGATCAGCCTGTAGTGTGTTTTTCCACTTTAATTTTGAGTGTGACTCCAAATTCAGACCTCCATGGGTTAATAAATTTGATTTCCATTGATAAATTTTGTGTGATTTTGTTGTCAACACATTCAACTATGTAAAGAACAAAGTATTTAATAAGAATATTTCATTCATTCAGATCTAGGATGTGTTATTTTAGTGTTCCCTTTATTTTTTTGAGCAGTGTATTTAGATGGATATTTTAACATCCCAGTATCACAGATATTATGTTCACGCTGGACAATTTTACACCTGTAGATTCACATCAAATGCCAACAGGTAAGTGATGCATGTTGACTACCGGACTCTTTATACTGAGTGAGACTAAAATACAGTAATGGTGTGAAAGTTGGGGACATGAAGTGGGAATGTAACACTTCAAAGGTCTGCAAAATATTAGAGCTGTGTCCAAAATTACTCCCTACTCTCTCTATATTCCATTTTATTGGGAGTTAGCCTACTTGCAGTGCTATCAAAACGTATAGTGAGAATTATTATAGACTATGTAGTGGACTCATAGTATCCCACATGTCCCAAAGGGTTATACACTTTTACTGATGAGCTCACTAAATAGTCCTCTAACTAGACCTACATGAATAATGAGTAGGGAGCAAATGCCAAACCCTCCATGACATCACCCATCCATTTGTGAAAGCTCCAGTTTGTATTTTGTCCATCCATCTTGTTCTTCTGAAACCAGAAGAAACCATATTTGGATCTCTGTTGGGTGGATCTGTATCTGCTCTGCACTCTATCTTGATTTGGTGATACAGTTGATCACTCAATCTGTACCCACACCCTCTTGTCCTCCCTCACTTTATGGTTTATTTTCCTCTAAATGGGACAATATGTTGACTGAGCTAATAAATGAAAGGAGAAGTAGGGAAATTTTCCCATAGATTTCAATACAATCTGACTTATGTTCTTGGAGTTGCCCTGTGATGGTTATTAGATACAATGAAGGTTTAAGACTCTTCAGTATTGGCTTTACCCTTCAAGCCCAGAGACCAGGTCCAAGTTTATGGACAGTCTGGAGGGGAGTGAATGAGTGAGTGATTTCCAACACAACTCTAGACTCATCAAGCCCTGATGCTAATAATAAATGTCTTAACACATTTTTACACGTTTATTTATTTGCAAATTACATATATTTACAACAAACATTAAAATAACAAGATTAAAACATGTGCAGGAGAGGTTGGAAGCCAAGGAGGCTTATAAAAATACCTCCCCTGTAAAGCTAAACAATAAACAAACTTCAAAGGTGTTAAGACTAAGTAATAGTATAAAACTAATATACAGAAATTAATGTATACAAGGTGCAATGCATACAATGAGATCCAAGAAAAAAATTAAATTTAGAAAATAGAAATAAAATAAAAACTGCTACGAATCTTTGCTCATAAAAATCTTTTTCAGAGATTTTTTGAACAATGATAATGTAGCTGTAGATTGGAGCGATGGAGGTAGATTATTCCAAAGAGATGGTCCTCTTTATTTCAATGTATGTTGGTACAGGGAAGTCCGACAATATGGAAGATGGAAGTATTTTGAACGTCTTGTATTATAAGAATGTATGTCTGAAAAAAACTTTAAAAAATTCTGAAAAGTGCTCGGCAATTGATGAGTCAGGTGTACATATTTGTACATGAACACACAAGTTTGGTATATGTTCACATTAAAAATTGATAGCAGTTTGAATTTTCTGAAAAGAGGAGCAGATGAATCAGATCTTTTAGCAAGGCTCATCATTCTCAAAAATTTCTTTTGAATTGAAAAAATCATGTTGAGAAAAGTGGGGCATGTGGCAGCCCACACAGTGTTACAGTACATAATATAAGGATAAATTAAGCTGTAATATAAGATTAAAATACAGGAATGATTTATCAATGAACGAACTCTACTCAAAATTCCAATTGACTTAATAGTCTTTTTGCAGACAAATTGAATATGGTGTTTCCAAGTTAATTTTTCATCTACTATGACACCTAAAAATTTAATAATAGAAACCTGAGTAATTCTAATATTGTCTATGAATAATTTGGCTTCTTCTTTTGCATACTTTTTTTTGTTACAGAATATTATGAAATTTGATTTATTTATATTGAGAGAGAGTTTGTTCATCTGAAACCATTTGGAGATTGATGATAGCTCTTCATTTGCTTCTCGAATCAGAGTGCTAAAATTTTCATGTGAAGCAATAAGATCAGCAAATAAAAGAGGGCAGTACATTATTGCAGACCCTGGGTTAATCATTCATATAAATCAAAAACAAGAGAGGTCCAAGGATGGAGCCCCGAGGTACCCCACAAAGCAGTTTAGTTCTATTCGAATTTTGCATATTTATAGATACATATTGTTCCCTGTCCTTTAAATAATCGGTCAACCATTTCAGAGCAACATCATGAAAGCCATGTTTTTGTAGTTTAGCAACGAGGATGTTGTGATTGACGGTGTCAAAGGCTTTTGACAAGTCGAAAAATATACCAAGAGAAATTTTTTTATTGTCTAAGGCTGTAGAGATTTTATGAACAAACTGCAGAAGGGTCATTTCTGTTGACATTTTTTTCCGAAAACCATATTGGTGGCTGTACAGTATGTTGCTCTCATCTAAATGTTTCTTAATTCTAGAATATACAAGTTTCTCTAAAACTTTGGAAAAGCAGGGTAAAACAGATATGGGACGATAATTAGTAAACATGCTAGAATCACTTGATTTAAATAGCGGAATAACTTTAGCTAATTTAAGGTCACTTGGTACAACACCTGTTTTTAGTGATAAACTTAAAACATGGGTGAGGGGCTCAACAATAGACACAACTACCTTCTTTACAAGACTAGATCTTATTTCATCATGACCTGCAGCAGAATTTTTCATATCCAATATAATGTCATGTACAAAGAAATCATTAAAGCCATTTGTTATGTCAAAAGGATTAGTGAAATTTCTCGCGCCATCAGAAAATTGAGACGGAATAGTTGTAGATGCTTTTTTCTTATTCAATAAATCATTGATGAGGTCCCATGTGTTTTTTATATCATTTGGGATTGTTCAAATTTTTCTGAAAAATAATTTTTCTTTGCAATTTGTAGTAATTTTGTGAAATAATTTTTATATTTTTTATAGACGTCAATATTAAATGTAGTGGGACTGACAACACATTTTTTATATAATTTATTTTTTTATTGAAGATCTTTGTAGACCTGGCGTGATCCAGGGCTTTGAATTTCTAGGCTTACATTTCCTCTTTATTTGAACAAGTGGAAAACATTTATCAAATATGGATGTAAATGTTTTCATAAATGTAAAGTAAGCCAATTCAGCATCCTGATTTTTAAAGACTTCCTCCCATGAGGCTTCCTCCATGAGAGCTACAAAATAGTCTTCATTCTTTTTAGTGAACTTTCGACATTTCATCCTCAAATCAGATTTGTTTTGTGGATTAGTTTTAGTTAAAAAAATTTAAATATTGGAAGATGATCAGAAATGCCACTTAATAATAATCCAGAGCTGATCATATGATCAAAGTAATTTGTAAATATATTATCAATCAAAGTTGCAGATGTATTTGTTATCCTAGTTGGTTTATAGATGAGAGGGTGAAAATAAGATGCATAAAAAATATTTAGCAATTCAGTTGACAAATTGGACTCACTTTTAAGTATGTCAATATTAAAGTCTCCAAGAAGAATGCACACTCTTCCTTTGTGACTTATCAGCTCTATAATAGAAAATAGAACATCATTAAAGATACTAACATCAATATCTGGTGAACGATAAATACAGCCAATTATAACATTTTTCCCACCGAAACTACTGGAAGATGGTATTTCTATGAAAAGGGATTCTACTTCAATTTTGTCAAAACTGTTACTAAGCTCTTGTCTCTCAATAAACTGAAGATTGCAGTCAACAAAAATTGAAACTCCTCCACCCCTTTTGTTTTGTCTGCAGGAATGCACAGCATTGTAATGTGACACTGAATAGGCAGATACTATATCATCACTGAGCCATGTTTCTGAGAGAGCAAGCACTGAAAATGTATGATTTAAAGTTGACAGATACTGGAGTAAATAGTCATAATTTTTTGGTAAACTGCGTATGTTTAAATGGAGAGTTGAAAAAATATTTTTATGCCCTTGATCTAATAAACTATTAGTGAATATATTGAACTCCTCCTCATTATAATAATTGCATAGATCTTGGTTCCCTCTTAAATTGAGGAAGTTTATATCTGGATCAAAGCAGTCATTATACATCATATTCTTGCTGTCAGTCAAATCCTGAGTATCAATGGCCAAATGTTCTAATGAAATAGAATCTGACTCATTTACATCACACATGACATCTTGAGAACAATACCCATAATAGCATAATTTCTAAAAATCAGAGAAATTTGTTACTGAGTGACATCTGGGGGAGATTAACTGGATCTGGGAGGATACACAACTAGTTGATCATATTTCAGAAAGGCAATGTTCCCCTTTTTCCTCTCTTCTCTGAGTTGTGGCAACAGTTCCTTGCGTTTCATGCGCACATTCTCAGAAAAGTCCTTGTTGATGAAGATGTTTGTGCCTTTAACGGATTTTGCTTTTTTCAATATTTCTTCCTTGTCTTTGTATCGAAGCAGTTTAACCACAATGGATCTGGGACGTCCAGCGTGGTCATATTTTCCAGTCCGGTGAGATCTTTCGATTTCTATAAGTTTGGAGTCTATTTTAAGGTGATCAGAAAATACTTTCTTTACCTTGATCTCTGTCTCACTCCAAGATTCAGATTTTGAGTCAGGCACTCCATCTATCAGCAGGTTGTTTCTTCTTGACTGATTTTCTAAACAATCCATTTTTTCGAACAGATTATTTATGGAAGTTTGGTAAACAGCAAGGCTGTCAGAGATTACTTGGATTTTTTCAGTGCTGCATGCTTTGGTGGCTTGCAGGTCATCCAAGTCTGCTTGTGAGAATTGGAGGCTGGCTTTGAGATCTTGAATATCTTTGGACATGTTCAATACATCATTAACAAGATTGTCCATGCGGGCAAACACAGAGTCAACAATCACTTGTAGGCATGATTTGTAGCTCTTCTGTTGTTGCTCAAGTAATTCCTTATAAAAAACCTTTTGCTGTTTCAGCATCTCATGAAGCATAGATAAAGTGATAAAATCTTCCTCACCTTTTTTAGGCATTTTAATTCTTCACAGTATCCACAGAAGCTTGAAGCAGAGGAACTTTGTTTGAGTAGACAAAACTCAGACAATGACAGCAGGTGGTATAGGGGATCCAGTAGGCCCGAATTGTCAATCCATCAAAAATTTCTTCAAACGTTGTCCATCCAGACTTCAGCCACACGTCTAGATATATGACTTAAATATATGAGCAAAAATCGTTTATATTGATTATTAAAAGTATTTTAAAAGGCCGGAAATCCAATAAAACAATTTGAGTGGCTAGGAGCCCAAGTATAAATGTTGTAGCTAATTAAATGTTAGCTGTTTTACAGCCCCACTCATGCTTGTGTGTGTTGGTCACTGCTGTTAGTCCAAGCATCTGCCAAAGAAATAAATGATAAGCTGATCTCACCGAAATCTGTATTTTGAGTTTATTAACCTCGCAGCTGTGAGTCCCGACCTCCATCGTTTGGATCAAGTAGTTGTATAAAACAAGTGAAAGAAATTACTGTTCATCAGCAATCAGTATTTCATATCCCCTGCTGCTCATCTTATTTTCAGAGTGTGGTATTATTTAATAATATGAATAATAATAAATTTATTTATATAGTAGCTTTTACATTAATACAACCAGCAGGACAAAATTGAGGTGGCTTTGTAGAGGGAGTTGAGGAAATTTACTTAAAAATACAATACAGGAAACAGTTATTGGCCTGATATTCCTAACAGATATTCCTGGGATAAACTTTGGTTTCAAGCTCCTCCCTCAAACATATTCCGCCACTTAATGAATCTGATTTCTCTCCTCTCTGCCCCCTGAGATGTTCCAACAGATTTGACCACAGCTGAGAACTTCCACTGTGATGAGAAAGGACAGAGCTTTTTTCCATATGTACAAACACCAGCTCTCAGTTTGGGTCAATTTATATTCTCCATATGACAGAATGTTCAAGCCAATAATAGTCAGAATGGTAGGCTGCACTTTAAGAGCCGTGCTGAGACAACAAACATATACTTTACTTACTACAGAAGGCTTTTCTTCAGCGAAAAAGATTCATACATATAATTACTGTTGTATGCAGAAGCCATCATTTAGATAAGTTCAATATGCTTGAATATGATTGCCATAAAGCTTGTGTATTCATTTGCATACTGATATGTCTGCAGCGTTGCATCTTTGTTGCAAGGTTAGTACAGCATACAGTAGAAGGATAAATGTCACCGGGTGATGGGTGTATATGTTTTGGTTGCCATGGGAACACGCAGCTCTGCTCTTCCCCCTCCTCCTGCCATCAATGTACTGATTGCATTCAGTTTATTCCACCCATTGACTGGTGCACAGATCAGGGTTCTGGGGTTTTGGAGAATTTAACACAGGTGTGAGAGAGAGGAAAGAGGAGATGGAGAAGATGGGACGCTCCTCCTTTCAGCTAAGCACCTTCTTTATTTCCTTGGCATCATAAAAGCTTATTTATTTGTGAACATTTTGGCGTAGCGGCCATGTTAACTCACTCCCCACCCTTGAGTCGGTTGTTATTTGTTTTTAATTTTTGCTGTGAACATTCTTATTACTTTAACTGTGTGAAATTGTAACGGGTATAGGTTGGACCCAATTGCAGCACAAAACACACCAGTATGTTTTTACAGTCTTTAATGAACTCAATAATCCAAACAGCGGCAGCACAGACAGAAAAACACAGTTCAGGGTATGGGTCCACGGGGAATTGAATTCTGCTTCTCTGTTTCCCGGACAAACACGCAACCCACAGGGCTACAACAGTAGCAACAGTCCAAAAGTCCAGATCTCCACTAAACCCAATAGTATGTTCAGAGAGAGGGCTACTGGAGAGGGTAGAAAAGGGAAACTCCCTGTTGGAAGGCTGTAGAGTGGGTACTGTGAACTGGGTTGCGTCGGCAGCAGGAAACCCAGCAGCAGAGCAGACACAACCTGAGTAGATGGCTGATCCGGAGTCGGCGGGGAGCCACTCAGCCACAAGCAGACAAAGATCCAAAAACAGGCAGGCAGAACTCAGAGTCAGGGACAGAAGGCGGGTAGGTTTACCGGGGCTGAGACAAAGAGCGTTGGTCAGGGACGAGCCAATTAGAAACCAGGAGGACAGTCCGTTGAAGAGTGCGGGAAAGTCAGGCATAACACGAGAACAATCTGGCAAGGAGTGTCTGGAGATGGGTGCTTATATCCAGGGTTGATAGCTGATGAGGAACAGGTGAGGAAGGTGGAGCGTGGAGGTGAGTGGAAAAAGCTGGCAGGACACCGGAATGGATCATGACATGAAATATTATTTTCCATGGTTTGGTTTAATTAAATTCGGCTCTATCCTTTGGGGAGAAGTCATACCGCCGTTTACCTGTTACTGATTTAGTTTACAGCCTACGGAGCCGTTTAGAACAAACTGTCATCATTATCCTTCTCTGGAGTAATGATGCCATTTGCCCCTAGGCTCCCCACAACCCTTCAAACTCCTGGACGCAGCCGGGCCCACTGGTCAGAGAAGAAGACGCCCTTCCAGGCCCTTGGACCCTCCAGTGCACCATACAGGTGGAAAATAGCCTTGGTTTTAAAACTCTCAGCCTGGATTATTTTAGTATTTTTCTTTTATTCTTTTAATAAACTGTTGTAGAACCAAGCCACTGCATGCTGTTTTGACACACTACTCTGCAGTAGAACTGATGGAATGAAAACCAGGGTTCACCCCCGTGACAGAAATCTCTGGAAAGACCTGTTGTATTTCACCGTTGCCACCCTGAACAAGCACTGAAGAGCCACTTTCAGGAGTGAAACTAAACAAAAGTAAGTCACCAACCATTGATCATTTGTTTTATTTGACATTTCAGAAGCTCAACCTTTCTCCTCATCAGCAGGCACTCCAAATGAAAAAAAACAAAAAACAAATCTCAATTGTGTAATTGTCACTTTATCAGTGTTGACACAGAGAACACATGCAGTGAAATGTCAATACAAAAATGTCTATGATGCAGAAATTGTGAAATAATGAATATACATTATTTTTGTGGATTTAATTTTGGCTTTTGTTGTTATGAAGTAAATAGGAATATATCTGTACCCTTCTACAGTTTAGTTTTTTTCACATAAAAGTCTTCTGGTGAGTGTCTGTGCTCCTCTAAACCAAAAGTTTGAGAATGACAGGTTCTTCTTATTGCTGTCTGCAGTGGAAATGCTCCGCTCAAACATACAGGATCTCACAGAGTTCAAATGAGGCAGAAAGACCTTTAGAAAAGCCAGAGGTGGGATATGGGAATTACCGCAAGAGGAAATGAAAGGATTTTTGAAAAGCCGGACCAGTATTGAAGAGTCTCCCTATCACACACAAATTAAATGGATATGATTTAAATGTGAGCCTGCTGACTGTTCAGTTTATAAACCTTTTAAAAGCAGAGAAGCAAGAAAATTATGTTTATCTGCTGTAATATCAGCTGCAGCTGTTAGCACAACCAGCACAGAGGCCTTTGTGGAGTATCACCACGGTCTGTATCAGAAAGGGTGTTGGTTCTCTGACTGCCAACTTGAGACCCCAAAGAATTAATGAAACCTTAGGCAATAGTTTGTGATTATGACTGCAATCCCCCCAGGCTGTCCGGTAAGAACAGTAGTAATGAAGGTAAACTGTCCTACCGATGACACACACTCTCAATCCAGGTCCACTTGTTTATTGCTGGTTCACATATGTTTGTGGTTGCTACATCAAAGACATGAATAGAAGAGGCATAGTCAACATACAATATTAGTTAAGGTGCAATAGTGATGTAGCATAATGAAATTAACAATGTCAGCAAGAGTGGATGAGGAGAAACTATATCAGCATTGTAAAGGACTATGAACAAACTACTCTTTAAATGTCACCCTAAATAAATAAGCACTCCAAAATCCCCAGCTGCACAGAAATTACTTAATTCAAACATATTTAGTGATAGGTTCAGTGGAATGACTAGTAAAGGCAACAATATATATACATATAACTGAGATAATATAATACTGCAGCAAATTTGGAGAACAGAACAGCAACTGGAATAATAATCTAGATAATTTACAGTCTCATGGACACACATAAAAGAATGAACAAGCAAAAAAGAAAGGTACAGTAGTTGAAGTCCAATGGAGATTCGCATCGGAGCTGTGGATGTGTTCTGCTGTCCAAAACCGAAGAGAGGTGAACAACTCACTCTCTTCATCCCTTCGTGGCACTCAGTGCACACAGCAAGGCAGAGCTCTGATTGGAGCAGAGAGTGGTTACTTCATCTGCGCATGAGCCCTGCAGGCCCAGATCACATTCTCAGCACCTGGGTCAGTGCATGAGCGGAGGATGGTTTGGTGTGCTGAACTGTGGGCAATTGCTGTCCTTCTGAACAGTCTGGGTCAAGGGATTTTGACCACAGTCCTGAATTCTACCCTGTCCCTGTCCCTGTCCTGAATAGCAGCCCTGTCATAAGCCTTATCTGTGAGATGGGACAGGATGCATGTTGCAATATTTCTCCTTAATTCTCCCTAAAGTATTTTGAACTCAGTGTGCTCATGTTCGTGTTACATGAAAGTGAAATTGAAACATTCATCAACCATACAGCTTTATGTTATGAACATCAATTCTGCAATTTCAATTCAATTTCTGAGAGACCAGAGTTGTTCTGTAACTCTGGCAATGCAGACTGCTCTACATACTACAATACCCAGCCTTGGAAGCAATTGCAAAAAGGTTGCAGTGTCATCTTTTACTGTCGCCAATATAGCTGTGTGATTTGATGTTTTTTGCCACATTGCATCTTGGGAATTGTAAAGAAGTTGATATTCCTATTGAAATGGCACCAGCTGGAAACATTAAACAGGCTGGAGACAAACTTGTCGACTTGATGGCAGCTTAATTATCTGCCTAGCTATAGTTAATGAAGATCTGCCAGCCACTATATTATTTCAGCTGACAAAACCAACTCTCCCTAGCATGAAAGGAGCAGTCTGCTTTCTCTACATCTGTCTGTCAAGGGGAATAACTAAGATCTTTCTCTGGTGTGAATTTGCTGCTGTATGTGCCGTGTTAGAATTAGATTGATTAATCTGTCTGCGAATCTAGATTGTTACTGTAAATGTCAATCTGATATGAACAGTGAACTTCAAGATATTTAAAAATTAATCTATAAAGGCTTTTCTTTGGGGTGGCGCTCGATATTGTCATCTGGGGGAAGCAGCTTTTCAGGCAGGTTTGGTTGAGGCAGTCAGTCAGTAAGTTAGAAATTATAAAATGACCTGGTTCAGATGGCCGAAATGGAGACAGGTTATTTTTAAGCAAAATTTTGTTGCAGATGAAAATAACGAGAAATAGTGAAGCAATGCGGAGTAGAGGAGCACAATGTAGTGACCTGACCATAATCTTCCATTTCATATCAAGGGACTACAGAATAGATTATTGTAATCATGCTATAAACCAAGGCTATTCAATTAAAATTCAAAGAGGTCTATTTGGAAAACTTTGCCTGAAGCAAAGGTTCAGAAAGTAATTAATGTCCCTTTCTCATTTCATGGAAATAAGGGGTAAAATAATTACAGGGAGGGGGGGAACCTAATTTTAAAGTAAAAAAATAAAAAGTATCACTGACTTTCCTTTTTTCTTTTTCTTTTTCTTTTTTTTTTTGTTTGTTCAATTTCAGTTGAAGGCAGCATGGTGAAATAGTGGTTAACGCTGTTACCTAACAGCAAGAAGGTCGTGGATTCGATTTCCAGGCCTGGGTCCTTCTGTGTGCCTGTGTTGTCACAGTCTGTACCTGTCTCTCATCCCAGATTCAGTATTTTTCCATTCACCTGCTCCTGCCTCACTCTGCCTGCCAAGCCACACCCCCTCACCAGCTTACTCCTCAGACCTGTCTTCACTCACCTGATCACACACCTGTAGCCCATCCCCTGCAATCAACCCCAGTATATATTCACCAGCTCCGCAAACCCTAAGGCCTGACCAGGAGGTCACCGCCGTCCCTTTGTTCTCAGGAAACAAAACAATCCACCCACAGACTCCATTTCCCTTTATCCCTTGCAGTTTACACCGGGATGTGAACCCACCAGGAGGTGGCAGGCTCTCGTCTCTGATTGGTAGAGACGTATCTATAACACAGGGAGACGAGATAACGGGGCCGTGACATCACTCCCCCCTTTAAATACGGACTGGGAACTTATCTCGTCCTTTTTCTGGTATTCTTGCTCAGGAGAAGGTTTGCCTTTTTGACCAGCTAGATCACCGACGAGAGACCTGACCTGTGTTCGCCTGAACACTTTTCCGGATCCGTGAGAGTAAGCTGCTTGCAACCCACTGACCTCTCAGTTATTACCTGGAGAAGGAAGAAAGAACTTCTTCACGGACACGCAGATAACTTCTACACCCTGTTGTCTACCGGTTAAGTCAACCATCCTGTGTTTCATCGCTGCCCCGCTGAGAGACCAGCGCCGTCAGTCTCGAGTAACAAGGACGGTGCTGTTAGCACCATGCACCGGAGGACCCGCTGCTGGATCAAACTGATGGACTTACACACACACACACTGGTTCGCTCAGGATAGCGACACAAGTAAGAGGTTGTCTGGGCAGAGACGTGAGATTTGTGTGTTTTACAAGCTTAGTGCTCGTTATTGTTGTGTGTTTTAACGGACCACCGAGTCCGCCCTCTGCTGTACTCTGAGGAGTAATTTTAAGTTGCTGCCTGTTTAGGTTGTGTTCACCACGCTAAACTGTTTGTGTTATCCTATTTGGGATAATTATTATCTTTGTGTGCGCACCAACGTGAGTGAAAAATAAGTTGCTTTGTCAGTCTACAACCAGACACCGGGCTACAGACCACGGTCCTTACGCTCGCTCTCTGACATTGTTAACCGGAACCTTGCGGGAGCTTCCGCCGGTTGTTGTTCTTTTTTTTTTTTCTTTTTTTACTGAGCAAATGAAAACACAAACTCTCAAAGAGGATAATAAGAATAATACAGAGGAAATTGAGTATAGTATAAAGTGCAAAAACATAACGTTAGGGGATTCATGAAATAAAAACAAAACAAAACAAAAGCATAACACCAAATAGTGGCAGGTGGGATAAGGTGCGAAAGATACATTATATCAGGCTTCCAAATTTAACATAAGAGAGAGCAGCGAAAAAAAAAAAAATTATAATTTAGAAAAGCAGAAGACAGGAAAGGTCCAGGCTTAATTTCGTGGCATACCTGTTTTTTATCTTTTTAAGTGATGAAAAAAATAACTTAAATTCATTAATAAAACAAGGGAAGGAAGGAAGGAAGGAAGGCCATTTTGCACAATGGATATGATATTTACCCAACAGAATGATAATGTTGATATTGTCTGAAACAGACAAGGTTAAATGATCCATAAAAAAATATTATAAAATTCAAATGGCGGTACATCATTAATTTTTAACGAAACCCAATTTTTTTTATGTCACACCAAAAACATCACACCAAAAAAACGTGTATTAGGGCATTAAAAAAAAAAGATGTTCCAGAGTTTCATCTTCATCACTACAAAAAGAACACTTATCCACCTCGAAACCAAACCTCTTTTTGTGATGTTCTGCCACAGGATAAATTTTGTTTATGACTTTAAAGTGTGTTTCTTTGACTTTTGGTAGAATAGGCCATTTGATAAATTTCGAGTGTGCTTTGTCTAATGTACTCAAAGTAACAGAACCAGATCCCTGCCTAGTAACCCTTCTGTCATAGTCATGAAACATTTTAGCTTTCAAAAAATTACTAATAAATGTATTATTACATTTTGTTATCAATCAGAATACAATGTCCTATCAATAGATTTGGTAGTACTGATGAGGAATTATTGTACATCATAAAATTTTTAATCAAGTGAATTAGAAGCAGCGGAATAAGTTTACATAGTTTGGTATATTCTCTTTGAGAGCAGTTTAGATTATATTTTTCTGAAAAGTCTGTGTAATTTAAAAAGACACCATTATCATCCATTAAGTCTGTTTTATATATAATGTCTTTATTAAACCAGTTGCTCTTGAAGATTGATTTTCGATTCAGTGTTATTACTCTATTGTTCCATGAGGTTGAATTATGGGGGGAAAAATTGTGGGTAAATATCATTTTCCAAAAATGCAATATTTGCTTGTGAAAATTAGATAACTTAATCGGAATCCTGTTCACCTCAAAATCACATTTCAGTCTAAACCTCCTATTTTTTTCAAACAAGGACCTGGGAATGTGGAACCGCATAGAGCCTGGCTGTGACTGACAAAATTTTATGCAGTTAATTCTAAAGGTGCCAACCATAGATTCAAATTTGTGAGCTTTAATACCACCTTTATCATATTCCTTCACAAGCTGAGACCTTTTAATGTAGTGGGTTTTATTTCTCCACAAAAATTGGAAAATTACTGAGTTAGCTTTATTTATGTTTTTAGAGGAAATATAAAGGGAATGACAGGGATAGATCAGTTTAGAAATACCTTCAGCTTTCAATAGAATGGTTCTGCCAAAAATTATAAGGTTTCTGGTTAACTGGCGACTGAGAGATTTCTTCATATCCATAATACGGTTATATATATTGGTGTCTTCTCTTCTAATTCAGTTTTTAGATATCGTCAGCCCTAAATATTTAACTTCAGATTGCACTCTAATTGAGGCAATAGAGGAGTCAGAGCTTGTATGAATAGGGTGTAGGTCACATTTTTTAATATTAAGAGATAAACCAGACGCTTTAGAGAAGATTGAGATAATGCTGAGAGTTTTATCTACCATTAATTTATCTTTTAAGAAGATAGACGTATCATCTGCAAATTGATTTATTTTAAACTCTTTACTAAAAATTGTTATTCCTTGTATGTCATTTGAATTATTGATTAATAATGTTAACAGTTGTGTTGCCAATATAAAAAGTTTGGGGGAAATGGGGCATCCCTGCCTGTCCAGATTTTATTAAACTGCCTAGATTTTCCACACTGTTTGGTTTAATAAACTCCCTCAGGAAGGGACTCAGGACAAGTACGGCAGACACCACTCAGTTCTCCACACAATTTATTGCACATATCCGTTAACATCAACGACTAATTAGATCGTGCTACGGCTATCCCAGCTAACCAGTTGTTCCCCCGGACAATGCGTGTTAGTGATTAGTAGTAGAACTAGTAGTAGTAGGTTGTAAACCGACAAGCGTACCGTTCCTGACAATTAGTGTAATGATGGAAACGAAACTTAAACACCTGCCATTAGTAATGAACAGCACACGCCCCCTCCCACACAGGAACTGCCTACTGAAAGTTGTACACCTCCCACTTGGTCTACTGATTCTAGAATCCAAATAAACCACTATAACTTATGTGCTTAGCCTTACAGATATAAATTCACTCAATAACTAACAGTATAACAGTACGATCTTAACCATGAACATGCCACATCACAACATGAATAACTACAGGTTCAAGACAGTTTTAATGTCCATAAAAAATATACATTGTCCTTGATGAAATCCTTCACCGAAACGCACTACCAACCTCCAGGGAGGATGGCAGTGGGGGGGGAGTCTTTATCCTCTACCGAAACACACCACGGTGGGGATCCTTTACTGTTCTTTACCTACCGAAACACACCATGGTGGGGATCCTTTACTGTTCTTTACCTACCGAAACACACCATGGTGGGGAGGTCTTTTCTTGCTCCACTGGTAACAGAACCACCAGGTCCCCCGGCGCAACATTTCTGGCGGGTGTGTGCCACTTCTGCCGGAACAAAAAGGCCTGGACCTGCCAACTGGTCCACCACTCCCAGAACCTGTCAACCTCAATCTGGACCGCCCTTAGGCATACAACGGGGTAAGTTGGATACTCAAACCCCTGGGTATCTCCACTCGGTCCCGCGCGTCCGAGCAAGAGTGAGTTGGGAGTGATGACTTCCACAGTCTCATCCTGTAGTTGGGCCCTGGCACCAATTGACCTCATTTGACAGGTTAGCCGCCAAGAAAAGGAAGGTTTGAAACTCCAGTGTTGTTAGGTTACCTCCTTCGCCCACACTACTTAATGCTCTCTTCAGAACATGAACTGCCACTTCAGCTGCCCCATTTCGGTGGGGAGAGTCTGCTGGGTGAAACACCCGTGCCCAGTCAGTTCCTGCGGCTGCCGCCTTTTGCTGGATCTGATCCCTGTTAATGCAACTCAGATACTCATAAAACTCCTGTAACATTGGCCTAGTGCCCACAAAGTTGGTTCCTTGATCTGACCAGAGCTTTCTTGGATGACCCTGGAGGGCTGTGAACCGCTGGTACACCTTCAGGAATCCTTCTGTAGACAGGTCTTCAACAATGTCTGCATACACTAACCTCGAAACCATATAACTGAACACTACACCCCAGACTTTCATCTTAGTTCTTCGTTTTACAGTATCTCTGACGACATAGGGACCAAAGAGGTCCAGTGCAGTGAACTCAAAGGGTGCAGCTGGCTCAGTCCGTTCAGTGGGGAGCTTACTCATCACCTATTTGCACATCCTTGCTTTAACCTTTCGACAGTGCATGCAGGAGTCAATGACATTTCTAGCAACCCTTGGTCCCTGCACCACCCACGCTTTAAACCTCACTCGGAGGAGTGTGCCAGCAACACCTTCATGGTTAGCTTCATGGGCTTCCCGTGTGAGAAGGGTGCTAATCCAAGCATTATAGGGAACCAGGGACACGCTAGCTTCTTCCTGCACGATGGCCTGGATCCTGCCATGACATTGCAGGAGCCCTGTACCTCCATCCCTTCTGACAAGTCTGTTCAGTGTCATCACAGGAAACGTTACTCCCTTCTGGGCAGCCAGACACAGCTCTTGGAACGCAGTCCCACGTTCCCCCACTGTCAACACTGCCTCCCACTTTACCGGCATAGAGGTCCTGCCTATGCAGGCCAGCCATTCCTTTACAGCCCTGCGGACATAACCGATTACTCCACAGAGCTTAGTTATGGAACTGTACCTTGTTGGGTCCACCTGGTCTATGAGCGAGGCTCCCCACAGCGTCCCCGTTTCCCTTGTCTCGGCTACGGTTGACTTTGTCCCATTCTCTGAGGACTCTGGAGCCCCACTTCCACCATCCATAGCCACTGGAACATCCCCACCAGGATCATTAGGGTTCAACGACTTCTTTGCTTGAGCCCTGGTGAGGACTGTCGAAAAGGCTTTTCTCTGGAGTTTGCTCACAGTCTCCCTAGCAGCAGCTGCCACCTCTGAGGCAGACTTCATGGGCCACCTATTGACTGGACTAGACAAGAACTTGGGACCTTTCTGCCACACAGAGTCCTCATCCAACAGTTCAGGAGAGCACCCCCTCGTTACCAGATCATCAACATTAACCTCACCCGGGATCCACCACCAGTCTGTTGCAGGCCCAGTCCTCTGAATCTCCCCGACTCGATTCGCAAAGAAAGTTTGAAACCCGTAGCTGTCCCTCTGGATGGCTCCTAGCACCGTATGGCTGTTGATTAAGTCATACCACCTCTCCACATCCAATTTCCCATGCTTTAAGATGTATCCCTTGAACCGTGTGGCGAACACAGCCCCGCAGACCTCAGCTTTAACTAAATCTCCTTTCTGGTCGAGAGGGGTCAACTTGGCTTTTGACTCCACCAACCGGGTGACCACACCATCTGATGTCTCCCACCGCAAGTACAAGAAAGCGCCATAGGACTCACAACTCCCATCAGAAAATGTGATTCCCCAGGGTTTACCCCTCCAACCAGAGGGTGTGAGGCTTCTGTGGAACCTGATGGCACTAAGGCGAGCATACTCCTTAAACAGCTCAATCGCCTTTCCTCGGAGCTCACCAGAGAGGGCTTCATCCCAGGTGTCCGTAGTGAGCTTTCCAGCTTCGTCACTAGACCAATTGGGTCATACAACCCAGCGACCTGACTCATGGCGTGTCAGTGGATCCGGTGTCTTAACTTCCACCTTGTCTTCGGTGAGGTCAGTCTCTGTCCTCATCTTCTTTTTCCGTTTGGAGAAGTTAATGGAGACCATTACACGGAGCCTGTCCTCTTGCACGAGGTAGCCTACCCCCAGGGCTTTGTTGTCTTCCTCTCTTAGCTGGTTGGGCAACACCAGAGTCACCGGCTTGGGCTCCGTCCGTCCCGCCTCCCACTTTGACCAGACCGGACCCAGGGCTTAAGACAGAAGCCTCCAGCATTCAGGATCTTCTCCACTCCTCCTAGAATCCTGTCTAGGCACTGTGGGTCATCTTAGGATGTGAGTATGTCATCGACGTAGGAGTTTTCCTCGATGACCCTTCTCTCCTCACTCATGTCATAGAACTGGGACAACCTTGCGGTCTCTCGCATGGCCACCTGCGCGATACACCCCGCTGGTTTGTCTCCCAAATTAACTCTCCAAACAGCGTTGTCCTCAATCTCATCCTCCGGTGAGTCTCTCCACAGGAAACGATGAACATGTAATTCCTGGTCCTCCAGCCATACCGAATTTTACATCTTAGTGATGTCCCCGATGGCTGCATGTTCCCCTTCCCGGAACCTGAGGAGCACTGCTCTGATGGGATTGAGTACGTCTGGGCCTTTGAGCAAAGTACTGTTCATACTGACCCCCCTGAACTCCTGGCTGCTGTTCCAGACGAGGCTAACAGGTGTAGTCACTGAGTGGGGGTTTGGTGCAGTTAAGTGACTCACCCACCCCACTGCACCACCCCAGTTATCCATCACCTCCCTGGTAAGCTTAACAGCAGCTTCCCTCTCTACAATCTCGTGGACTTGTCTCATGCAGGTTTGTTTCCATACAGGGTCTTTCATGAGCCACTTCTCCATTTTCAAGAATGTTGCTTCCACCGCCTTCCGATTGTTGGGAAGAGAAGCTGGGTTTTCCTTACATGGGTACTTCGCATCCCAATGCGGCAGGTTACTGTGAATGTCACCCTCTTTGTAAGTCAGGCTCGCCTTTATGACCTCCAGCTCCTTTTCATCACCCAGGGACATCTCCTTTCCACCTGGCGAGCACTTCCCACAACGGCACCCTCCACAGGCAGGGTCACAGGCCGCTCCTATGCTATCCCACTTTAGCCAATCAAGAACCTCGTTATTGCATGTTGCTGACACTCGGGCTTCTGCACTGCCTCCCTGAGCCAAGTGGCTCCGTGCCTTCTCCACAAGGTACTCTTCTACTTTGACGGCTGCCGTCTTCATGGAGTGAGCACAGTGCGTTTTGGAGTTCCGCACACTCATCTCCACTTCTTCGAAGAGGTCTGGGTGCACCCCACTCACAGTCTTGCCCAGAGGGCCATCCCACAGCACTAGGTTGCCAACCCTTTGCAGTTTTTGGGGGGCTAATCGGCCCTCTAGGGTGCTAATCAGCAGATCAATCTTCTCAGGGCGGGCCAGTTCCCCCGACTTAACACCTGGGAAGAACTGCTCAAGCCACTCCGATGTCACTACTTGATCCACCTTGGCGATGTTTTCCATCCCATAACAGATCATCTCGTGGAACCTCAAGGTCCCTTGCGATGTCCTCACCTTTATAGTGACGAGATACCTTTTTGTATCAACTTTCACTTTGATCGTGCCAACACCATACACAACAAGTGAAATGGGTTCACCAGTCAGCCCAAGTCTTTCTGCAGCTTGACGCGTAATGTAGTTAGTGTCCGAGGCGAGATCAACCAAGGCCCCAAGGCTGTCTCCTCTCTTCAATGTAACAGGTACGAGCATCATGAGGACTGGATGCTCCTTTAAGCCATTCTGTCCAATCAGACCGTTGCCAGAACATATTCTCAGCGTTGCCTTGCTCGTACAGGCTCTGCGCACAGCTTCCAGCTGGTAGGGAGTCAGTCCTAACTCAGCAAACACAGCCTCTTGCTCCTCTGTTGGAGCACGAGGCCCTTTCTTTCCTTCTGCTTTTGCCTCCCCTGTGGCAGCGTCCTTTTTTGATAGTGCCTTAGGGCAGAGGAAATAGTGGTGGTGCGCCAGAGTGTCACCTTTCTTACCCTCCTCCTTATGACAGAGGAACCTTTGAGTGCAGACCCCATCAACCCCGTGAGCATCCAGGCACCTAGTGCATGCTTTTGCTTTCCTCTCTGTCAGCTCCCCCTTTTTGAAAGCCCTGCAGCGAAACAGTTTTCCTCCGTGTTCTTCTTCGCCACACACAGTGCACGGTGTGAGCCTTATTTTAGGTTGGGCCCACTGAGAGCTGTTATTTCCCCCACCGTACACACCTGAGCCGCCATATGGTACACTGCTCCCTTGTCCCATACTGAGGTCAATGGGCAGAGCTGCGCTACGCCCAACACTTGTGGCATACTGGCAGGGGTTGGGGGCAGGACAAAACTGACATTGAGTTCACCAACAGACTGCCTTGACTGTTGCGTGGGCTGCAACGTATGTTGGGGGGTACTGAAAGCGGCAGCTGCTACATATCCACCCGGCGGTTGACCACTGACTGTAGCAACTTGAGGAGCACTGGTGATGATGCTTGCACCGTCAGGAGGAATGAACAGAGGCGGGCTCGTGACTTTTACCGTCCCATGCCCATCCATAGGTGAAGTGACAACAGCTGGCTGGGTGCTAATAAGTGGGGCAGCAGTAGTCAGGGTTACTGGCTGGGTAAAAGTGAAACCATCAGTAGCCGCAAGGCTGTCACTAGCTATAACATGCCACCGACCACATTATCATCACCTTCATCTCTGCCTCTGTCACCATCATCACTGTGCAACGAACTCACCCTCTTCCTCTGCTCACTTTCACGTCAGCATGACCACTCGTCCATCAGCTGCTCCTTGTCCTCTTTCAATGATAAAAAGAGCCTCCATTTGTCATTTCCATGTGGCAAATAGTCTCTCCATGTGTACACAGTGCCACTGAGGTCATGGACTCCTTGCTGCGGCCATGGCATTACATTATCTTTCCCAAACGCCTCAGCTCGATCAAAAGCTGCCTTAAAACTGTGTTACAAGTGTGTCTATGTCCGGTGCCGCATACTTGGTCCACAATATCTCCATAAGTGCCTTCTCAACCTCAAGAAACTTCTGTTCACTTGCATTCCTTTTTGCCAAGGCGTCCTGTATCTCATCGTCCTCGCCTTCTGGGTCGATCTGCCCCTGTGCATCAGTATAGTCATTATGGGCATTGAGAAGCTTATTATATTCAACCCTCAGACCTGCTAGCTCTTTTGTCAAATCAAGCTCACGTAAACGGCCAGCACTAACGCTAAGGCAGTTTGCCCGTGTCGTGAAGCACCTCTGCGCATTTTTGTGTTTTTTCTTCAGGCTCTCTAGATCTACCTTGTTATCCGCCATATTGGCTTCCCTTAGGTAAACTGAGTCACTGGTAGCACTTGAGAAAAAAGAGTTGTTCAAAAGAATCGGATTGTCCAAAGATTCGGTTCGAAGATCCGTTCAATACTTAACGGATTTTTACTGACTCATTCAAAATGAACGGTTTGTCCATAAAATGCCCCTCACTGCCGTTGCCGTCTTCAAAAGTTACAGGTTTAGCACTGTTAGCCCACAGCATCACAGTCTATGTGGCTCCTCTGATTTAGAAAACCTAGCTTGACATGTTAGCATGAATCAGCACTTCAGTCTGTTAGCTCCGTGGCTTTTATACTGGTCCACACAGTCTCACTTACGTCTGTTGAACTTATCGCTCTTTAACGGCCCTGTTAGCTCTCGGCTTCAGCTCCTCCGTTACTGTGACGTTGTTGGCAGCCGCCTCCTTGTCAGACTCCTGAAGTTTAGGTCCCAGCGCTGGTCCACAACAGCGATTGTTATCCACTCGGGGTCCGTGTAATTACTGGCACGGCTCCGACAGCGGTTTACAACTGTCAGAGATTTTATTAAACTGCCTAGATTTTCCACACTGTTTGGTTTAATAAACTCCCTCAGGAAGGGACTCAGGACAAGTACGGCAGACATCACTCAGTTCTCCACACGATTTATTGCAAATATCCATTAACATCAACGACTAATTAGATCGTTCTACAGCTATCCCAGCTAACCAGTTGTTCCCCCGGACAATGCGTGTTAGTGATTAGTAGCAGAACTAGTAGTAGTAGGTTGTAAACCGACAAGTGTACCGGTCCTGACAATTAGTGTAATGATGAAAACAAAACTTAAACACCTGCCCTTAGTAATGAACAGCACACGCCCCCTCCCACACAGGAACTGCCTACTGGAAAGTTCTACACTGCCGAATTCCGCGTAGCACCTTAAATGTAGGAGTCATTCCTGGATCAGTGTTGCCAACTCCTCAGTAAGGAAGGTAGCTATTGGCTGTCCTAAAAGTCGCTAGAAGTCGCCAAATGTAGTCATCTCCTAATTTGCATAATTGGCAATTTGGAAGTGATTGTAATGGACGCTGTAGGAGAGGAATAACGTCGTGGGAGAGACAAAAAGTGAGTAAAAAACATCCTAAATATGTTTTAGAACTACAAATTTACTACAAACTACTAAATAATATTTTTATTAACATAGTATTGTTTTATATGATTGACATTTTCTGGAATTGTGTCTAAAAGAGGTTCAGTTGTATTTCAATGCGCAGTATTGTTGGCTCGTTAATCAGTGAAGACGTTTGGCTCGTCAGAGCCTCATGCAGTGATTTATTTTAGTGTGACAATGAATAAACGTTTACATTTACATCCCGCTCTGTAAGGAAGGATGGGATTAACGGTGGCTTTGCACATGTGCGATTCATTTGCTACCTGGACGCGGAGTGGTGAAGGTCGCCTCTCTGCTCCTCTCCTGACTGCAGCTGCCTGCAGTCCGCTACACCGCATAAACCAGCGGTTTCAAGCGTTTTTCTCACCAACGTTCGCTCCCTAGTCAACAAGATGGACGAGATGAAACTACGGGATGTTAACAACTGGATAGTCAGCTGTACGGTAATAACGGAGACCTGGCTGCATGAAAACATCCCAGACCTAGCTGTGGAGCTAGCAGGCCGCACAATCTTCCGGGCAGACCGCACATCAGACTCCGGTAAGACGAGAGGAGGGGATGTGTGTGTCTACGTTAACAACAGCTGGCGCACGGACACTGCCGTTATGGAGAGACACTGCTGTCCAGACCTGGAGTTTTTATTGTTAAAGTGCCGACCTTTTCATCTTCCCAGAGAAATCACTCAGGTGTTTGTAGCTGCTATGTACATCCACCCACGAGCTAATGCTAATGTAGCTATGAGCAGGCTGCATGACAGCATCAGCAGGCAGCAGAACAAACATCCAGAGAGCTACACTGTCCCTGCAGGACTGTTTTAAGGACACCACATGGGAGCTCTTTGAGGAACCAGACATTGAGTTCCACACCTCCTCCGTACTATCGTACATCAGTTTCTGCATGGACAATGTCATAACAAGGAAACAGGTGAAAACATTCCCCAATCAAAAACCCTGGTTCAACAACCACATCAGAGCACTACTCCACTTCAGGCACTCAGCACTGAGGTCAAGAGACAGAGAGGCCTACAGGAGGGCTAGAACGGACCTGAACAGAGGCATCAAGGCTGCTAAAACAAAATACAGAGAGCAGATAGGGGCCAAATTCAGGGAAAACAACCCCTGTTCCATGTGGAAAGGCATCCAGAACATCACAGACTACAGACAATGCCACTCCACCCCCTCCCCCACCGACACTTCTCCCGGACCAGCTTAACACCTTTTTCTCCCGTTTTGAAGAGGACAGCAGACAGGCAGAAGACACACAGCTGACACCGTCAGAGCACGACCAGCCCCCCACCATCCAACAACACCAGGTACTGCGGGTCCTGCGAAGCATCGACACCAGCAAAGCAGCAGGACCGGATGTAGTACCAGGGAAGGTGCTGAAGTCATGTGCCCATCAGCTTGCTGCTGTATTCACCACCATCTTCAACCGCTCACTACAGCAAGCCACAGTCCCCACCTGCCTGAAAACCGCCACCATAATCCCTGTGCCCAAATCCTCTGCCATCATAGGGTTGAATGATTACCAGCCTGTGGCCCTGACACCGGTAATCATGAAATGTATGGAGAGACTGGTGCTGCAGCATGTCAAGGCCCACATCCCACCTGGCTTTGACCAACATCAGTTCGCCTACAGGTCCAACAGCTCCACTCCGTCCTCAGCCACATTGAGAGCCCCAGGACATACATCAGGATACTGTTTGTTGACTTCAGCTCGGCATTTAATTCCATTAGCCCCAGCCAACTGGTCAACAAACTGCAGACACTGCAGCTTGGAACCTCTTTTTGTCTGTGGATCAAGGACTTCCTGACTAGCAGACCCCAGCATGTCAGGATAGGCACCTCCACATCCTCCGCCATCATCCTCAACACTGGTGTTCCCCAGGGCTGTTTCCTCAGTCCAGTCCTGTACACACTGTACACCCACGACTGCATCGCCACCCACAGATCCAACACCCTCATCCAATATGCTGACGACACAACCACTGTTGGCCTGATCAGCAATGATGATGAGGCACCATACAGGGAGGAGGTCCAAGCACTGGCGGCCTGGTGCAGTGACAACCACCTCAAACTCAACGCGAAGAAGATGAAGGAAATTATCATTGACTTCAGGAAAACAAGGACCACACTGCACTCAGGCCTGAGTATCAACGAGGAAGAACTGGAGCGGGTCAGAAACTTCAAGTTTCTCTGCCTGCACATCTCAGAGGACCTGGGCTGGACTATGAACACCACCCACATGATCAAAAACGCCCAGCAGCGTCTCTTCTTCCTGAGAACGCTGAGGAGGAACAAACTCCCTCCACCTCTGCTCAAAAACTTCTACCGCTGCATAATAGAGAGTGTCCTGACCTACGGATGCACGGTGTGGTATGCCAGCTGCACTGCATCCGAGAAGAAACAACTGCAGCGGGTCATCAAGACTGCTCAGTGGATCATTGGCTCCCCGCTCACATGCCTGGAGGAGATCCATTCCAACCGTCTCCTCCAAAGGGCCAAAAAGATCCGAGATGACCCCGCTCACCAAGGACACTCTATTCTCCAGCCTCCCCTCTGGCAGACTCAGAGTTCTGAGAGCCCGCACCAACCGGCTGAAGAACAGCTTCTTCCCCATGGCTGTGAAGAGACTGCTGCAGGACTCATGACACTAGCCCGCCACCACACACACACACACACACACACACATACACATACACACACACACACACACACACACACACACACTCACTCACACACACACACACACACACAACTACTACCTCCCAGCCCAACGGACAATTGCAATAAAACTATTTGCACAGACTATTTATATAACTATTTATGTAAAACATTTAATTGCACTTTATTTTTGTTGCCTTTTTAAATTATTCTTAGGACTGTGAATGTGACATGTAGCTGCTATTCGAGAGATGCTGCCAAGCGAAATTTCGTTGTATTCTGTACAATGACAATAAAGCTTCTTCTTCTTCTGCAACTGCTGTCTGCCGCGCACGGCTTGAGGCTGTGTGACTGACCGCCTGTGAGTACTTTGGGGCAGGGGAGGGGTTCGTGGCAGCACCCGCTGCTCGCTGAGAACAGGAACTGCAGAGGAACGATTCGTGCTTTCATGTCAGAGTCTACAAAATACAAGAAAAATCTCCAATAACACCAGGAAAAGTCGCTAGATTTGTCGCTGGTCGCTTTTGATAAAAAAAAGTCACCATGGGGAGTTGGAAAGTCGCCAGATTTAGCGAGAAAGTTGCCAAGTTGGCAACACTGTCCTGGATTCAGGGAGACCAAGCTACTGATGTCTGTGTACAGCATTTCGACAGTGTTACAGAATTTACTCCCGAAGCCCAAAAACTGTAGCGTTTTCACCAAAAAAGGATGTTCAACTGTGTGAAACGCCTTGAAGAAGTCTAAAAACTACACAAACCTTTCTGTTGTAATATACTCTCTATAATCTTATATGTCAAGAATCAGTCTAGTATGGTTGTGTATGTTTCTACCTTTCATAAAGGCTGACTGGCACTCATCCACTAATTTTGATAACCCCATATCCAATCTATTAGGGTATATATGAGCAAGCAACTTGTAGTCATTACATAACAGAGTAATTGGCTTCCAATTATTCAACAATAGTTTATTGGGCTTTGGAATTAAGGTGATAACACCCCTTTTCATGGTAGGGGACAGATGAGCAGATGAAATGCATTCCAAAAAAGCATTATAAAGCAGAACTCTAATATCATTCCAAAAATTGATATAAAATTCCAGTGTTAATCCATCTTGTCCAGGTGACTTTCCTTTTGACATCTGCCCAATTGCTATATCTAGCTCTTCAATACTAAGCTTGCCCTCCATATTCTGTCTAAAATTCTCATAATTCTTTTTATTACATTCCTTAATTTTTTCAAAAAACATTTGACAGTCATCCATTGAAAATTTTGATTCATACAACTTATTATAGCAATGTCTTATTTCTTCATTAACTTGGTCTTGGTTGTCAATGTTCATATTATTAATAACTTATTAGTAACTTATTAATTTTCTTCTTTGATTGTCTTTGTTTTTCTAGACTAAAAAAGTATGAAGTATTTTTATCACCTTCCTCAAGCCAGCGAGCTCTTGAACGTATAAATGCTCCTTTTACTTTTTCCAGATATAGACTGTCTGATTTGGTTATGTAGATTACTTAATATCGACTTGTACTTCTAAAGGTAAGTCTGTTTTTTGATATAATCTATTCATGTCATTAATAATGTCTTGCTGTTTTTGTCTTTTACTCTAGAGATGTCTTTACTTGTTTTAATAGCAACTTCTTTAATTTTAAATTTAAACCACTCCCATTTACTTAAGGGTGACATTTCTAATTCATTAATTTCATATAACAAGTTTTTAGTTTCACTGCAAAACTCATCATTGTCTAGAAGGTTACTATTAAACTTCCATAAAAAGTTAGGGATAGGCTTAACCCCACCTAGTTGGAAAGAAATTGAAACAGCATAGTGGTCAGTTAGGGGTGATGCTGATATTTCACATTTCAGGACCTCATTTATCAGGTTGGTACAGATTAACCAAAAGTCTTGTCTTGAGCATTGACCATTGTTAGCCAAATCGAACCATGTGCATTGATTAGTATTGGGGTTTTTCATTCTCCAACAATCAATTAAATTTCCTTTTGTGATAAATTCACTTATGATTTCCTCATAGCAGTGGCTTTACTCTCTTGCAGGAAGACGATTGAACCATAGGTCAGGGACCAGATTAAAGTCTCCTCCAACTTGACTTTGTCAGTAGTATAGGTCACTTTCCGTCCCTCCAACATCTTGCTCAAGGAAGAATAAAGTTGTTTGTTCTGTGCCCTTCTGTTATAGCCATATACACAAATCAAAATATAGTTGACATCATTAAACTCAATCACCATCATTAGCCAGTGCCTGTTTATGTCACTTGTGTGGTTAATTACATTTCCAGAAAACCTATTGAATAGGATCATTACTCCAGCTGAATGTGAAGTCCCATGACTGAAGAAAACACACTCTCCCCATTGTTGTTTCCAAGAATTTGTGTCTGCCTCCACTGAATGAGTCTCTGGCAAAAAAATAATATTGTTCTTCTGCTCCTTACAAAAAAGAAACGTTGCCTTACATTTTACATAGTTCTTTAATGCCCTAGTATTTAAAGAAAAAAAAGATAACATTCACTATAGCAAATGTGCGCAAAGAAAATTATGCGCAGGAATGAGTAGCTGATATGTACCTTTCACATTTCAACATTAACATTTATTGCAACAAACCTTGAGGTATCTGAGCATTCATAGAACTGTCACACTGAGACACGGTACCTGTTATGGACCATAGAAACAATGTAAAGCTGTTCACTTAGGATCCACACGACGGTTGTCAATCAGAGCATATCCTTCCTTCAGAAACGCTCTCTTCCCTTTCTTCCTGGCTTCCTGGACCATTGGCCACAGTTTGGAGCGAGCCTCCCGATCTTCTTTGGAGAAGTCTTCTCTGAAGCGAATATGCATCTCACTACACACTCGCGCTTCCTTCAATTTTTTCCAGGCTTCATCCAGTACGGTTCTCATCCCGAACTGGATGATGATTGCTATCGGCGTGTTGTTAGAGGCGGCTGCGGTGTTAGGTTTACCCAGGCGGTGGAGTGTATCGACGGTGTCTCGCAGCCGGTCCACAGATAGAGGCACAATTCTTATGAGTATTCCCATGACGATTTCTCTTGTGTTTTCTCCATCCTTTTCTGGTAGACCGGTCAGTCTCAGGTTCCATCTCCTTTTGTAACGAGCCTGTTCCTCCGTTGCCATTTTAAGCGCGCTGTTTTCTTTTTGGAACTCGAAAAAAAATTTTCTGAGCAGGATAATTTCTTGTTTGTTTTCTCTTTTTGGCTGTAGTATTAGCTTCGATCCATTTGTCAAGTCTTTTTAACAGTTCAGTGTGTTCATCCACTTTCTCAGTCAGGGCCTGAACTGCATGAAGAATGGCGGCGCCGATCTCACTGTTGTCTCTCCCCTTCATTTTCTTGGGGTTTGGGCTTTTAATTGGCGTATGACTCGGGTTAATCTTACTTTCTTTGGAGGAACTTTCGTTCACCTCGATGTCTTCAATGTCGCTGTCTTCACAATCCTCGCGGAGGGCAGTTAAGTTGTAATCATGGTCTGACATGTTAGCATTGACTTCGTCCTCTCAAAAAAAGAACGTCAGAAAACTTGAAAAATGTGTATTTTAAAAAATAACTGTCGGTAAAAAATTAGCTCGTAGGGTTAAATTCTAGTGGTTATGGTTTGTTGCGTAGAAGTTCACTATTTTGGGGCAAAACGATACTTTTTTAACAGAGCCTGCAAAAAGCTGCTTCTCACTCCACCATCTTGGGTCCTCAATCCCGCCGGTTGTTTACGTGTGATGTGGCTTTCCCTGGGAGCCGTGCCATCTTGGCCCACGTGACTCATCACGTGATCCCAGCTGGCCATCTTGACACGCACGCACCCACACACAGTAGTTTACCTGTTTTGTCTTTACACCACTGCCGTCTTTATGTGTTTTGCTTAGCATTAGTTGGTAGTATAGTTTTTATTTATTGAAACGATTGTTGGCTCTGTTAATTCTTGTGGAAGTTAATAAATACTATTTGTAGCTTTAAAGTCTTCTCATCATTATTGTGCATACTTTATTGTGATAGGTGGCTGATTGAGAGAGTCAGAGCTCGGACTTTTCACCTTCACTGTTCACCTAGTGGTGCTGATATTTCAGATATTGGGTCCTCTAATTGAACAACTGTTTATGAGGCAACGTTTACAGTTTGGCTATTGGTCCCAGTTTCCAGGTGGTGCCCCACATTAACTGAATTAAATCATTTCTGATTTTATAATTCCTAACTATCTCTGATAGTTAGGAATTATAGCTGATAACAAAACGCAGCCTTTTCAAACCCAACACCGACCCTGCCTGTTCCTGACTCATCTGTTTTGTCTGCCTCCTGGTAAATCATCCCAGCCTTCTGTCCCTGACCACGAGTTCTGCTTTTGCCTTCCTGGTTCCTGTTTGCCTGCTTGCTATATTCTGAATAAACTTGAGCTTTCTCAACAGATCCTGCGTCTCTATGTACTGCATCTGGGTTCATACCACACCCGTTACATGTTTGGGTTTCCTCTGGGTACTCTGGATTCCTCCCACCGTCCAAACACATGTTTAGATTAATTGGTGACTCTAAATTGTCCATAGGTGTGAGTGGTTGTTGGTCTCTGTCTCTGTATGTTGGCCCTGTGATGGACTGGGGACCTGTCCAGGGTGTACCCCGCCATTGCCCAGTGTGAGCTGGGGTTGGCTCCAGCATCCCTTGCGACCCAGGTCATTCAGCGCTACATCATGTTTGCCCCTAATGTGAAGTATTCCAACATTTTTTTTTTTCTTCTGTGTGGGCTTTAATTTTTTGGCTTAGTTATCTAAAATAAATTCAGTGGATCATAGCAGCAGTTGAAAGACTAATAAGGATTTGTTGCTTGAGTGCTTTGATATCAAAAAATTCCCATAATGCTATGCTTACTCAATTTACTCACTCTGTCCAGTAACTGAGCTAGTTATCATGCTTACAGGTGTGTTGATCCAAACAGCACAACAAATAATTTATCATGATCATGAGAGAACCTGATCCTTAGCTGCTGTTACTTTTCTGATAGAAGTATACATTGTATCCGTTACTCGTGGCCACAAGAGCCGAATATCCATTAACCCTGCGTCCCTCTCCGCTGCTCACAAGCCCTGAATGCTAATGTGGGCAACATTTAAATGCAAATCACAATGATTAAAACATTTCAGAGTGTGCAGAAATGAACAGTTAATGAACATACCCAGTATTAGCAAAGGCCCAGAAGGTCATAACATCCATTAAAGAGCATAATCCCATAAAAGCTCTCGCTCACACTCACGCATGTGTGATTGCTCCCTGGTTAAACTTAACTGAGCCACCAAACCAAATAAATGCATGAAGTTAAAACCACTTGCATGATTTGCCCCCCCAGGTCCTGTGTATTTTCCACTACTCATCTCTATTGAGTAGTGGGCGGGGCTGGGGGGGTTACCAATGAATAAGTTATTATTGTTGTTGCTTTGATGGCCGGCTCCGTGGTGCACTCCCTTGTGTTTCTGCCCCCGTGATTTGGTAGAATAGACACAGCGCTGCCATGGAGCCACTTCATACCTCCAACCCCCCTCCACTGCACCAGAAATGAAAGAGGGTGCAACAGAAATAAACCACGAAGTCAACAGCAGGAGAAGATGAGAAAATACTGCAGCAGAAAAGCACACAAAGGATGAACTCTTACACACAGAGAGGGCAGCAACAAAGTTCTACTTAAGAACCTTGAACCTTCATTCTGTCTAGTGACCATTAGGGGGCGACTTCACTGGTTGGAAAAAGAAGTCAGATTGTATTGAAGTCTATGGGAAAATGTCCCTGCTTCGCCCTTGACTTCTTGGCTCAGTAAATGTTTTCCTAATGTCTTTATGGTCTTAGTGTAATCTCGAGTCTTCAGTACAACACGATGATCATTTTTCAAATGATGGTCCCATTTAGAGGAAAATAGACCATAAAGCAGGGGATAGGTTAGGGGTCGTGACTACTGTGTGACTGACAGACTATACCCCAGAATAAAGTACAGAGCAAATAAGACCCCCCCCCCTTGACTATATCCTTGTATAAGTTAAAGGTATAACATCAAGCCGAAAGGTATTGTATCAAAGAGTCTGAACTAATGGTGTGTTTTAATTTTTGTTTTGGTTTTCCAATTGCAAAAATGTCTACAAAGGCTTGGAACAAACAGGGTTGACCTAACTGCAGTTGATAAATCTCTGGAATATTTACAGCTTTTGATTTATTTAATGTATTTTCAAATTCTTCTCATACATTACTATTTAAAGGTGGGACATGCTACTGTGGGTCTCCTGTCTATGTTGCTGTGATAATTGACTTGTTTCAAGCATATTATTAAGATGCTCTAATGCCAATATGCTAGCCATGTCCAAAACCCGCTCCTTTTAAAATCACATTTCTGTAAAGGAGTAATGCAGAATGTGAGTAGCTAAAAGCTGGATGGAAATTAGACTTTTTGTATTCAGACAGATTAAAATGTGGTTAAAAATAAATGCTGATATTGTTCTGTGTTCTGAATGTGTAACAAAACAAATGTGTGTTTAAATCTTGTTGGACTGTTCCCAGCCTACAAATAAGATCAGGTAATGCAGACTAGAGTTAAGGAGGAAAAGGAAATCAAAAGTGGACACATTAAAAGCCACAGCAGAAGCTGAGAATCCAGTGATCCCTGATTTATAGTCATTATTATGGATTAAGCTCCTACATTTCCCATGATGCCAACCTCCAGAAAATATTTTCGATTATAATAATAATGTAATACTGAGGTCAAGTTTGTGGGCTTGTGGTTGTATCAGAATATGATGTTTCATAGAAGACTGAACTCTGGGGTTTGATTTGCAGGAACAACAGTGGTTCACCCAAATTTTTTGGGACTTTGAATAGCCCTCTAAATTTTGAATGAAGTTTTAGTACATCTGCTTAAAACACTGGTTTAATGACTAATGCTTTATTCTATCATAGGTGTCTAAAAATACACACAATCTATATCAACATGTTTTATTTTTAGGCACAGTAATTTATGTCAGTGTCCTCCTGAATCTTCTGATTCATAAGATTTTATTGACCAATGCTTTTCCTTTTCGTCAAATGTTGGTCATAATGAAGTTCTGTTGCTAAATAGCAGAGAGCTCTGTTTTTATACAAACTGTACATGAAAAGATGTGATCTGAAGGGGCCTAAGGTTTTGGAGTGACTGCTGCAACCAGGTGCTTCTCGCACATTTTCTGACAGAGGAGTCAAAAGAATTATGAGAAGAGTTGTCCAAGAGCCAAGGACCACTTGTGGAGAGCTTCAGAAAGACCTGGAATTAGCAGGTAAAATTGTTACAAAGAAAACAATAAGTAACACACTCAACAGCCATGGCCTGTATGCACGCTCACCACGCAAGACTCCATTGCCGAAGAAAAAACATGTTGAAGCTCATTTAAAGTTTGCTGCACAACATTTAGACAAGCCTGTGAAATACTGGTCAGATGAGACCAAAATTTAACTCTTTGGATACCATAATACACAGCATGTTTGGAGGTCAAATGGCACAGCACATCACCCCAAAAACACCATACCAACAGTGAAGTTTGGAGGTGGGAACATCATGGTGTGGGGCTGTTTTTCAGAATACAGCATACAGATAAAAATCTACTGCCATCTACCAGGATGATGAAGATGAAACGAGGGTGGACATTTCAGCAAGACAATGATCCCAAACACACAGCCAAGGAAACTCTCATTTGGTTTCAGAGAAAGAAAATAAAGCTGTTAGAATGGCCCAACCAATCACCTGACTTGAATCCAATAGAAAATCTATGGAAAGAACTAAAGATTAGAGTTCATAGAAGAGGCCCATGGAACCTTCAAGATTTGAAGACTGTTTTTGTGGAAAAATGGGCCAAAATCACACCTGAACAATGCATGCAACTAGTTTCTCCACACAGGAGGCGACTTGAAGCTGTTATTACCAGCAAAGGCTTTTGTATGAAGTAAATAAATTTAAGTAAGTGTGTTCAATACTTTTTCCCTGTGTCATTCCATTTTATTACACATAACTTAATTTATGGACATCTAAGGTTTGATTTCTTTGCATGTGTGGGTAACATGGGTTGTTACCAACATCTGGTGAAAATTTCATGTCAGTAGCACCTTTAGAAATATATTTACTGAGAAAATGGTGAAGTGTTCAATACTTCTTTTACCCGCTGTATCTCCTCCTCCAAGTTTGTGTGTCAACATCTTTTTGTGCCACGCAGCACTTTCGTCCATGTCAGTAATGTTTGCAGTGATTGAATTTAAATTAGTATTTATTTTAAATCCCACCTCCAATTAGAAAATATACAAAAATGAATCAACAATAAAATCATGTAGAATTAATAAATAAAAATAAATAAACTCAGTATACAAATTAAAAAAAGAACAAAAAAAAAAAAAACTGTGTTTGAGTGAAAATATGCAAGAGTGTGGAATAATGGGAGTCGTGAGGTTTGGGTTCCTTTAGTGTGAGTTCTTCGAGGGGATTAAAACTGGCAGAGTTACATCATATCATCAATATTGGATTATTTAAAGAAAGATTTATTTGAATTAGATATAAGATTTTTTTCAACTCTACTGACAAAGCAAGCTTCATTCTACTTATACTGAATAAAAGGAAGAGATTACAGTAATGACTGATCCTGACCAGCTATAGAGACAATGATCTAGTTTCCGCTTGGAAAAGAATGAGACCAAAGAGTTATATTTAAAGTGCGTTAAACAGCTTCACAGCCTCTAACATACTGTGATAATGTATTCATTCTTTTCTCAGATGCCACTCACTTGTATAGATTTTTTTAACAAGCAAATTACCAAAAGAATGGAGACATGCTTTGGGCACATGGGATATGGCACACTTAACTTATGTACTTCACACTGCGCAATGATGTAGAGCCCAGAATGCCAATAAATGGAAGGTAGAATCAACAGATTAGTCAGTGCTCTGAAGTATCAAAATCAGCTTTGGTGACAAAGCCCAGAGTCCTGCTCACTCTTCAAATGGATTCATGTCCAAAGTACTGCAAATCTTGGCTGGAATCCTTTTTTTTTTTCTTTGCTTCATGTTTTGATGCCTCATGCTCCTTTTTTTTGCAAGTTCAAATTCAGTTTGCTTCTCTTTCTCAAATTTGTAAATGTCACTCAAGTGGGATCAAATCACGACTCATTCACAGAGCTGTGAGCAATGGCCATCTATCCATCTACTCTATACATCATACATCACATGAATCATCACACTTTCAGGCTGGGTAGTCGAAGATCATTTTGACCCTGTGGGCAAAGATTCAGAGGATGAAACGATGTATTTTGGCATGGGTCATGTGCTGCACGTTAAAGTCGACAACTGCTGTTCAGCAAATGGCTGAAGTTATTATTCATTATCAGGATACCTCACTCTCAGTGTGTATTCTCATATTTTGCCACTTGGCCACACATATATAGACCTGATATAAGATTATTTCATGAATGTAAGTAGTTATACTTTCCACTTTTTCAATCAAATCTAACACCACATTAGGCTGTTAACTTCTTATTCTGCCAATGACAATCAAAGAAATTGGTCCAGGAAAAGGTCTGAAATGCCAATGTGGGCGAGATGAGAAATAACGTTACGTCCTTCCTACTGTGTTTAATTATGATTATAGTAGCCTTCTTCTCTTTGGAAATCTACTCTTCATACCTGCAACACACCTGCAGTTTGAATATAGCACACTGCAGCTGATTCTTCAGAGGTCTATCCATGGTGAGTCATTGCTCAGCCTGTGATCACCTTTAATACCACATGTCAATTAATTCTAATGAAAGCCAGAAGAAGGCAGTACAATGACAGTCGAACTGTGAGTCTTTCTCTACTCTCCCTCAACTGTCAATGTGCAGAACATAATCTCTCTGAGAAGCCAACTCATACAATTAGCTAATTTTATTTAACCTTTGTTGAGGCAGGAGAGAGTGGCACAGTGGTATGGTGGCTAGCGCCACTGACCCATAGCAAGAACCCTCCCGGTTCGATTCCCTGGGCCTAGGGCCTTTCTCTCTGGGGTTTGTATGTTCTCCTTGTGCCTCGGTGGATTCCCTCTAGGTACTCTGGCTTCCTCCCACAGTCCAAAAACCTGCAGGTTCAAGTTAATGGGAGACACTAAATTGCCTCTAGGCATGAATGCGAATATGGATGTCTCTGTGTCAACCCTGTGATAGACTGGCGACCTGTCCCAGGTCACCCTGTCCTCGGCCAATGCCCAATGATGTGTTGGTGTGCAAGTAGGAAGGTGCCAATAAACCCTCTGTCACAGTCAGTTTATTTTTAAGAACTGAGCCAAATACACAGTCACTCAGTGGTTGTAACATTGAGCCCCAGTGTATGTGTGACTAGTGGAAAAAAAGCAGAAGAAGAAGGGACGGATTAAGTAATCCAAAGCAAAAGCAACATCTCCAAAAAAGGAGCACAATGAACTAGAGAATTACCAAGGACTGAAAGAAGAGTTTAAATAAATATACCGGAAAGTGAAGGCAACCATGGTCTCCTTAGTAATAGGACCCCCAAACTGAGCTCCAGCAGGTTCCAGGAACACCATCTAAGATCTCTGTCCAGAACAGTTCATTCTAAAATTCATTCATCATCTACGGATTATCCGTTTCTGGTTTGCGGGGGTTGCTGGAGCCAATCCCAGCTCACATTGGGCGAGGGCAGGGTACACCTTGCACAAGTCACCAGTCCATCACAAGGTCAGAATAGTTCAGTCCTAGGAACAGCTAAATTACTGCACTGAACCCTCAAGTCCCCAGACCTCTGGCAAAAGAAGAAACACACAATCCCTGCAGGGGGATTCCCCTTCCCCATCTTGACCAATCCTGGTGTGCAAATGCACTGAATCAAAGTTTCATTGTTGAATAAATGTTGCTGAGCCAGCTGCTTAGTCCTATCAAAGTTGACCATGATAATCCCCTTAACTTTGTGCCTTAGATATGATTATCTTTAATTTGTCTATACAGACTACACTCTTCAACTGAGCAGTTAAATAATAAACCATCTACAATATCAGACGTCTGCTTCTTGTTAATAACAGACATAATTGCGGCCAAATATGAGGGGTTGCTCTGCACTGAAAATGGATTTGGGGCAAATGTTGGCTTGCTAGTACAAAATTATAAGATAATAATGTGGTCTAATTAAAGCTTAACTCAGCTCAAATGATCTTGTTTCAAGGTAATGATTCAGACTCTTATAATCCTCTACAGTGTAGCAAAATGCAGCCTTCAGTAAAAGCTATATCATAATGTTTAACATTATGCAGTTTAAAATCACTCAAAAATTGAAAGTGCCTGAGGGAACTTTTGAATCACTGAGTCGTGTTATTACGCACTTTACATTTATGCACCTGCTCACTTGTATTTCAGCCGGCAGCATTACTGTATATAACTTTGTCAGCAAAAAGCACAGTGACAGCATGTGTGTTTGTTTCAGTGGCTAGAAATGTCGTGCAGCAGAATGACTCATCAGCATCAGCTTTGATGTGATCTGACTCAACTTCAGCATAATCTTCCTGTGTTCGGGTTTGATTATGAGAACAGAACAGGTCAAGTCTCCACTCCATTTAAAGTTTTCAAGGATGGGACCGAACACAGTAAACGACAGCAAACTGAATTTTTCAACTGCATACAGGGCAGCTGGTCTGCTCCACACACACATACAGCTATAATTTTTATATTTCTCATACCAAACATTTGTCCAGGGGTGTCACCTTAAAGTTCTTTTGTATAAAAATGATTACTAAAAAAGAAATATGAATTTTTTTCTTTGCTTGTGGTTTCACCTGGTGATGCTGATGCGTTTTGTGCATTTGAATTGTCAACACTTCTATCTGTGAACCTCACTCAGTGATGACTGTCAGTCATCACTGAGGAGAGGTGAGGAGAGGTGAGGTAAGGCAGCCATTGTGGCACACACACAGCTTGTGAAAGTAACGCATCTTGTCTTTTATCCTATATTTATTCCATGCGTAACGTGCGCCCAGTGACGCCTTTGCCTATTGTAGTACGGCTGACCGGCGGTCGGCTCCTCTGGGGGCTCTTCTGTGTGTGCTGTTGTGTACAGGTGGTAAGTCAACGTTTTCTTGCCCTCGTGCTGTCAACCACCTGTTTCCCAGCTGATTGTGGCTGTACAGTACGCTCTCTCCTGCATTGTAGCTGAGCCATAGCCACATAAGCCACTGCACGCTAGCCTTTTCTGGAGCTGCACTACTGCGCCCATACCAGGGCTTGAGTTGAGGGGGGATGGCATCCCCCCTGAAATAAAGATGGTCAAAATCATCCCCCTTCTGAAACGGCCATCCCCTGTGTTATTTTATCAATGAATGTGGAAATATTTTTTCAACTTTTTGTTTTTGCGCATATTGAGTAAGATACTATGGGTGAGGGGCACGTGAACTTACAATAACACAAAATTTTTTTACCTGTTCTGTTCATGAGCTGGGGCAGGCAGTATGAATGTGGGGGGCCGGTACAACATGCCCCCGGCCCAGGATAGCAGGAAGGTCAGGACCGAGCCACCAGGGCACCCAGCAAGCCAGCAAGAACACAGGGAGCCCCAGGCCACACCCCCACGAGACAGCCCCAGGTCCAACCCATGCAAGGACACGCAGGAAAACACGGGAGCTGCAACCCCACCACGGAGGCAGCCCATAGAGAGACAAGGGAACCAAAGGACCCCAGGCCGGTCGGGCGCATCCCACACAGCACGGGCTAAGCCCAGGGACACAGAGCCCCCCTGGCCAGGCCCCCAGCCAGGGCCCCGCCACACACCAGTGAGGCCGATGCCCACCCACACCCCACGCCTGGACGGGGCAAGCCGCAGCCCACCACAGCGACCAGGCTCACGGCCCCCGGACAGAGCTGCCCATACACTCCCCCCCCCATCCCGCCCCCCCACAAAAACGCCCCCCCACAAAAACGCCCCCATCCTCCTCCAGGGGCCAAGCTTTCCTAAGGTGCAGATGCAGGATGCCGAAGGCCCAATAAGACTGCCAGCCAGGGGCCCACCGCACAAGGCAAGGCCCGTGACCAACCCCAGCCTAAACGCCATGATGGGAGGCAGACCGCCTCCCCCTCAAGAAAGCTGCACGGACCCCCAGACCCGATTTGAAGCCCCCCCCCCCATCCACCAGGCCCCAGAGCCCCAGCCCAACACTGGTGCAGTTGGCGACAGGGGCAGGAATGGGCCCATGCCCTGGCCCAGCCGCCTCCCCCATCCCAATATGGGTGCAGGGTCCGTGTTGTGTGTGGGAGTGTAGATGTGATGGTGTGGATGCCTAGGGTGTAATTAAAATTGGGGGAGGCAGACATGGCATGGGAGCCCTGCCATTTGCGGGTGGCAGAGTCCCACCATGTACTCCCCCAAGCCCTTGATGTCTACGTTGTGATTAAAATTGGAAGGTCCAGCCCCTCAAGGCCTAGTGTCACATAAGGTGGGGCGTGAAGGGATGGAGAGGTGAGGAGAGCACGAGGCATGGTCTTCCAGACCAGCCCCTCTGGCTATCCCCGCTGGCTATCCCCGCTGCCGCTCACAACAAGCTCAACTGATTCTGGGGCCAAACCGGAGCAACCAGAGACCCAAAGAGAGGGCCCAACACTCTGCCACGTGGGGGCAGGGAGGACCCAGGACCACCATGCACGGCCTGTCCCCCAGCTGGCGGCCCATGGCCAAGGCCCCCAGCCCAGTCCGTGCAGAGGAAGCCGGCCCCCGCCCCTCCTACGTTCCCCCCACACTCCCATTGTCCAGGCCTCCCTCCCTCTCTCCCTCCCAGCGCCCAGGGGCAGTCATGCCCCAGGCCGCCACAGCAGGCCCCAGCCTGCCCCACCCACACGCAGGGCCCAGGCTAGCACCGCCCCCCCACTGCGGGCGACCCCCCGGTAAGGGACCAGCATGGACCCCCGCCACTGGGGTCCAGGTCCCGGACCGCCTGCAGCCTGGGGGAACCCCAACCCAACCCAAGGGCGCCACCGAGCCAGGGAAAGCAGCCCCCATGCCCCCCACCCCGCACAGGTGAGATCCAAGGCAGCTCCAGGAGTCAGCAACGCCGGGCCTGCCGGCCCAACAAGCCGCCCAGCACCCAAGAAAGCCAGAATCCAAAGCCACTCGCCTCGGGACCAGGGCCATGAGGGCAAGCCCCCCATCGAGACTACATGATGGATTTAACTATCGGGGACCAGATCTGATCAAACTCTGCCAATCAATTTTTTTCCTAAACATTCTCTCCATGGAAATGTGGTCTAATAATAGGTTTCTGTATTGAGTAGTGCTTAGGTTTTTCTTGGATTTCCAATTAATCAGGATGGTCTTTTTTACGAATCTTAGGGCAGTAAGGAGCATGCAGAATTGTTTACTTCCATATTGATATTAGTGAGGTCGCCTAGCAGACAAAGTGAGGGGGAGGTAGAGATGGGGTACCCTAGCCACCGTGATAAATCTTTGCTAATCTTCTTCCAGAAGTTGTTGACATGTGTAAAAAGCCAAAGAGCGTGCAGATAGCAATCTGGTGAGCCAGTCATGCAGTTCGGACAAATGTTTGTTTGTGTGAGGCTCATCTTGAACATCCTTTGTCCTGTAAAGTGTGTTCTGTGTAGAACCTTGTAATTTATTAATTGTAGGTTTCTATTTTGAGTCATTTTGAACGTGTTGGAACAGATTTTTATCCAAAAGTTAGGGTCTGGGTTGATTGACAGATCTTTCTCCCATTTGGAGCTAGGAATGGAGATTGTTAGATCTGTTGGAGATAGTATCTAGTTAATTTTAGACAGTAGTTTAGGCGGTGAAAGCTGTAGAAAATCTGTTATTATGGGTGGAAGCTCTAAATCTAATTGGCTAAGGTCAAACCGTGCCTAAATTATAGATTGAAGCTGAAGATATTCCAGAAATTTGTTTTTGTTAATACCATATTTTGCTGTGATTTCATTAAATTGTATAAATTTGTTGTCTTGTAGGATATGCTTTAAATTTTTTGTCCCTTTATCAAACCATGCTGAGAAATGTATTGATTTTTTATTTAGCAGGATGTCAGGATGTTCCAGATAGGCGTGAGCCTGGAATGGGTGTTCAAGAAACCTTTCCTTTTGAGGAATTCCCACCAAGCTGTGAGGGTGTTGCTGATGCTAATACAATTGAAGCAGCTGTGTCGCTTGCAGTGTTGGGCAGTAGAGTCACTACAGTAGCGGACGTTTGTGGTTTACCTACATTTTTCAGTGGCTTGGTGGTAGCGTGGCTGTTTTCTGAATTAAGTAACTTCTCAGTAGTTAAGCTCTTTTATTTATCACTTAGCACGGTAGCGTCAACACAAGCTACGTTTCCAAAATAATTTCTGAAGCTCAAACGAGCCAGAGATTACTGTTACGGACTGAAATAAAACTGTCACTGCTACCACACAGAGGCATTTCCGCATGACTCTGACTTCACGACGCTGGTACATGTAAGTTGTAGGCAAAAATATTTTCCGACCAAAGAGAAACCGTCTCTCTGATACAAATTTTGAAAAATCTCTCTTGTGTCGTGTGAACAAACATCTCATGTGAGAAAATGGGATTTTCCCATTCATGGTTTACATTCAGATAGATCTCAAGACATGCACATTTGTATCTGACCACCCAATGTTCAGAGAATTTCCATACTACTGTTTAATTTCACTGTGGCTGTGTGTTTATCAATAAGATGAGAAGAAAAGCATAGACCTGCATTAAGTCAAAATATGAATATTCTGTATGCTTGTGTTTATTTTGTTGTTTGAAATATATGTCTTATTTCTACTCAAAATGTCTCATTTCTAGTCAAAACAAATCTTTTTAACACTTAAAAAAATACTTAAAGCAAAATTTCACTTGAAATAAGTATAAAAATCTGTCCATGGAGCAAGTTTTTTTCTCCATGGACAGATTTTTTCTACTTATTTCAAGTGAAAATTGTCTAGAAATAACTTACTTTTTTAGGTGTTTGAGTCTTATTTCAAGTGTAATGAGATTTGTTTTGACTAGAAATTAGACATGTTGACTACAAATAGATATTCTTGGTAAGATTTTGAGTTGTTGCAGTGTACATACATATACACACATTTTTGACCATGTTGTGACTTTTTGAAGCAGGTCTTCATTCTTGCTGTTGTTTTTTGGCCGTGTTGAGTTAGCGCAGCTCACTGTTCAATAAACAATTGAACTTAACTTTTTTTGCCTGCGTATCTGTTTGACTGATCAGTAAGATAATACTGACTTGGCACGAAGTTGGTTCAATTTAGTAAAAAGCTTGGATGTAGTTGCACTAGTTACTTTCATTTTGCTGTAGCTTAGCTTCCTACATTTCTGAGGGTAATAGCTTTGATGTAGTTAAGTTTCATTTAATGTTAGAGTAACAAGTAGCTTAGCTCACTACACTTTCCAAGTAGCTTGCCCAACACTGATCTTTTGATAGTAGGATTGATAAAGGGCAGATCAGAGATTTGGATTTCTTTGCAAAATGTTTGTTCAATATCGAGCCACACTTGGTCTAACGAATTTGGATTTATCCATTTTAGTATATATTGTAATCTATTGGCCAAGTAGTAATTGTAAAAGTTTGGTAATTCCAAACCACCATGGTCTTTATTCGTTTGTAAAGTCCTTAAGCTTATACGTGGTAGTTTAGCTTTCCAAAGAAATTTGGAGATGTTGGAGTCTAGTGATTTGAACCAAGTCAGGGAGGGTTGGGTTGGAACCATCGAAAAAACATAGATAATTTTTGGCAAGATCATAATTTTCACTGTTGCTACTCTTCCCATAAGTGATATGGGTAGTGTCCTCCACTGGGTGAGGTTGTCCTCTATTTCTTTAATTAGGATGGTGTGGTGTAGCCATGGGCAGCATGGCAGCGTAGTGGTTAGTGCTGTCGCCCCACAATAAAAAGGTCACGGGTTCAGTTCCTGGCCTGGGTCCTTTCTGTGCAGAGTTTGCATATTCTCCCCGTGCCTGCGTGGGTTTCCTCCGGGTACTCTGGTTTCCTCCCACCGTCCAAAGACATGCATGTCTAAGTTAACTGGTGACTAAATTGTCCGTAGGTCTGAGTGTGAGCGTGAATGGTTGTTCGTCTCTGTTTGTCCTTGTGTGATGGACTGGCGACCTGTCCAGGGTGTACCCCGCCTCTCGCCCGGAATGTTGGCTGAGATTGGCTCCAGCACCCCCCATGACCCGGAAATGGAAAAAGCGGTAGAAGATGAATGGAAGGTTTAGCCATGTCAGGTTGGAAAGTTTGGCAGGGATGTTGATACCTAGGTATCTAATGTTTCCTGGCCGTAGTGGGGCGGTTGACGTACTCTGGAAATCTGAGTGTATGGGTAAGGCAGTCAATTTGCTCCAATTAATAGAGTAGTCAGAGATGGTTGAGAATTTGTCGATGAGTGCTATTGTTTCAGGGAGAGACGTTTGTGCATTTCGTAGGAAAAGTAAAACATCATCAGCATAAATAATTATTTTATGGTTCACATTTGCTGTGTTAATTCCCTTAATACTTTGGTTCTGCCGAACTGCAGCTGCAAGTGGCTCTATAAATATAGCAAAAAGAGAGGGAGAAAGTGGACAACCCTGCCTGGTTCCCCTTTGGAGAGAAAAGCTTGGAGAAGTTTGATCATTTGTTCTAACACAAGCACTGGGAGAGCAAAACAATATTTTGATCCAGTACACAAAGTCATCTCCGAACCCACACTTTTGTAATGTTCTGAGGAGAAAATTCCAATTTACCCTGTCGAATGTTTTTTCTGCATCTAACGAGACTATTATGGCGTCTTTGCTCTAACTGTTACAATAGTCTATAAGGGTTGATAAGTCTGCGGGTGTTGTTGGTAGAGTGTCGGCCTTTAATAAACCCAGTTTGGTCAGGATGTATTATGTGAGATGTTACTTTTTCAAGTCTTCTAGCTAGTGCCTTGCAAATAATTTTGATATCTACATTTATAAGTGATATTGGATGATAGCTTGATGGGACTGCAGGGTCTTTGTCCGGTTCAAGGAGGACACTAATATTTGCACAGTTCTTGTTGGGTGGAAGGGTCGAGGTTTCCTGCATTTCGCTGAGCATTCTGTAAAATATTGGTGCAAGCTCTGGCCAGAATTCTGTAGGGAAACCATCTGGTCCTGGGGCTTTCCTGTTTGGCATATGTTTGAGGGCTTCTTGAAGTTCCTCAGTCGAAATAGGTAACTCCAGAGCCGTTATTTGGTCTTGATTTAATTTTGGCAGGTCGACTGTCCTCAGAAAAGTTTCAACACTGGATTTGGAGGGCTTAATCTCAGACGAATAAAGTTTTTTATAGAATTCCCTAAAAATGTGATTTATTTCTTCTGGGTCACAGGTTATTTTCTCAGTGGAGTTCTTTATTGATGATATTGTTTCTTTGTTCTGTTTTAGTTGGTTTGCTAGAAATCTGCTGGATTTATTGCTATGTTCAAATTTCTCCAAGCGTAATCTCTGCAGTTGGAATTGTATTTTGAAGTGATTCATTTAGTTTTAGTTTTAATTCCCTTAGTTCTCTCAGTAGATGTTCCTCTTGGGAGGCAGCATGAGCTGTCTCCAAAGCTTAAATTTTTTTGTTTAATTCTCTTTCAAGAGCTTTCTCCTGTTTTTTCTTATATGAAGAATAAGATATTATTTTGCCTCGAATGACTGCTTTTGCAGCAAAAGCAGTCATGCTGTGCCATAGGGCGCAGGCTGAGATATCAGCTGGTCATTTATTTCACAGAATATTGTTCATTCGTCCTTAAAGAATTTAACACAACAATTTAAAAAAAAAACAGCATCGCATAGCAGAGCAGTTCTCTCAATACATCCATAGCACAGGTTATACAGTAATCACACAGACAGGAGGAGAAGAAGAAGAAGGAGAATGGCCAAGCAACAGCTTTTTATATGTCACTAACGGTGGAATTTCTGGACAGGGGTGATAACAACACAGTTAACAATGTTAGTTTGGAGCTTACATTTTTTGTTAGTTTTTTTTTCTTGTGCACTAATATTAGCTAGCTAGCTAACATCAGGTTAGACTTTACATTCACAAAGTTAATGTTAGATTTATTCCCAAAGCAGTCACCAGTTTTTAAATCAATTCTAACCTAATAACAATCTGTATTTGGCCACTGTTGTTTTCTCCATAGATGATAGCCAGGACCAACCTTCTGCTGAGAGATTTGAAGGTTTGATAGCTATTAATTTTAAGGTAATTTTACTCTTTCCCTGCCAGCATGTAATTAAAAGTTGCCAGCCAGTGAAAGCTATTTTGACATTCCTATGGGTCTCTGAAAACTCTCATGGTATTTTGTTATATGTTTAAACAGTGGTATTAAAAGGAAGGTTAGAAAACTATTTTCAGCCATAAAGCTGTTTTATTTTATATTCAGTTTTTCTCTGAATGTTGGGAATTTTCATTAAAATATGTAGTTTCCTAACTACTGGAAGAACAAGCTGCTGTGCTTTTATTAATTTGTAAAACATATTTATGATGCTGTTTTTTTGGGGGGTTTTTTTTGTTAAAATAAGTGTTAAAAGTTTCCCTATCCTTACAGCAATAACATTACAGTGTTTGGTCAGTAACATGTTACATTTCTTGTAAACATTCCTCTAATTGAATATGAGGCTAGGTGACTGCCCTCTTATTTTAACCAAATTCACCATCCCCCCCCGATTTTTTTTTTTACAACTCAAGTACTGGCCCATACATACAATGTATTTATTTTGGTTACCTGGGTTTAAATGTTTTCTTTCCAGCCACCATTTCCTGGGTGGCACTTAGTGATGTGTCGTTCATGAACGATTCGTTCATTTTGAAATAATCTTTTGTATGACTCGGGAGTAACAAGTCATCTCAGTGAGTGATTAGTTCTTTTTTCCCTGGTCCGCGAATACGTTCCGCAGACTCTGATTCATTCACGAACGGGTCTTTCTGCCGCATATTCTCAGTTAAGGTATGACTGATTCGTTGACAACTCATAAAATAGGGTCTTCAGGTCTGAATCTCTCGTTCACATGTCACATGACCGCTGCGCATTCTCTGTGTAGGCGCGACTGATTCGTTCACGACTCAAAAGTATGGGTCATTGGGTTTTCAGTCTCTCATTCACTTGTCTCATGGCTGCTGCGCAGGCTCAGAGTAGAAATGAGTGATTGCATTTGTTTTTGAGTACACACCAGTTTTTAATGTTTGGCATCTCCTGGCCAGTTGTTAACTCTCCTCTCCTTGGACAGGTGTTGCAGGCTTCGGTGGCAGTCCGGTTTCCTGGTGGTGGTGTTTTCTTCACGATCCAGTTTTTGTTGGCGTGCAGTATCACGGAAGATTTATTTTGTGGATCCCTTTTTCCTCATCCCCTGCTCCTGTGGTAAGCTACAGCCCTGTACTCCCCCTGTCCTGGCCAGGGTGCCATTGTAATTTGCTCCCAGTACCTTGTTGGAGCTGCTGGTGATTGCCATTTTAAATTTCAGTTTAGATTATTATTATTGTTTATTAATAAAATAACTTCTTTTAAAACCTGAAAACCGTCTCTCACCTGTGCTATCAGAACCTGCATGACTTGACAGTAGTTCAAAGATATTTCCTGGGGTGCAATTCCCCAGGTGGCATTGTCATGCTTTTCAATTTCAAAAGAACTGCCCTTCCTAACCTGCGACACCTATATCTGTGTTTGAGGTATCAATAAAGGCATAAGGAACAGCTTAATTTGGAGGTTTGCATATTAAGGATCATCCTGGGATCTTCGACTGGTATGCGAACTGTCCTTGACTCCTCTTCTACTCTTCTGAGATCAGTAAATATGTTGCACATTTCATGCACAGGTGTGGAAACCAAACTTGTGCAGTAAATTTTACTATGAAAGGGAAGCAATAGCAAGTAAATTAGCAAATTACACTAATTTCTTATGTCTTTCCTCGATGTGCAATAACTTTTATATGTTTAAGGCAGAAATGTTGCAGGAGTAGAGCAGCTAATTTCAGGAATACATCAGTACATAGGTAGTGTGTTGTGTTCAAGAAGACAGAGTCAACGCTTGAAAACACAAGCTCCGTTTGCATTGTTGTGAAAGTTACAACTACTACCACCACCACAGTTATTATTCTTATCAGTATTTACATAGGCTGCGTTGTAGTTCACTAAATAATCTCTTAATTTTTATTACTTAAATGCTGTAATGCATGTCTTTCTGCCCCCACCAAAACTGATAAAACTATAAGCATTTCATAAGTCTCACGAAACACCAAACAAGAAAACCGGGATACTGTCAGCGCTCACACTCTAGTGTTATTAAAGGATGTAACCATATTGAGGCACACCAAGTAACAAAAGCCACAATAGTTTATTAGTGCTTTCTCTTTCCAAGATCCCTTAACCTGAGAAGTGTTTTCACCAGATTCAATGGACCCTGGTCTCAGATCTGCTCTGCTCTTCCTCTCTGGCTCTCCTCTGTAGTGCAGCTGCTGCTGTCATCTGTATTATTAACCCATAAGAACCCGGACCCATTTCTCCTTAAAGGAAAATTATGGGGGGCATAAAATAGACAAAACAGACCACATGGAACACATTTCTGACATTTTTTTCAAAATAATAATTTTGTTAATAATATTTTGTTAATAATTGATTAATAAAATGTGATCTTTTGTTTAAATTTTATTTAATATGCTTTGAATTGAACAATATAAAATATATTAACTAAATATCGTTGAATAAGTTAACCGAGCAGATCACTACAATTTTTTCTTATTGTGACATATATGTCACATTAGCTTTTCCATGACAATTTTAAAGTTAAAGGTCCGATGTGACATATATGTCACAATGATATTTACCTGATTTTTTTTATATCAATTTGTTCATGAAAAGTGTTCACAACAGTTTAAATTTAATAAAGGACATGTTATGTTATGGCAGCCAAAAACAAGCTTTTTAAATTTAGCTAGCTCTGCCCGTAGTGGTAACCTGGCACACAGTCTTCCCATAACCCCATTTCCAAGATGTCTAAGTCACATGACCTGTCACATGACTCACCAAAATGTTAAGTATGTGTCGCTCTGGGACTTCATGAGTTAAAATCAAGGATAAAGCTGTTCATGGAATTTTCCAGAACATTTAAAGGATGTGTGACACCTGTGTCACGGTAGGTTCTTATGGGTTAAATTCACCTCTAGAACTTTTCATTTCTTTTTCCTAGAACGCTTTATTGCATCTTAGTGTCAACATAATGATCCATGCAGCCAGGAAAGGGAATGGCAAAAGATATCTGAGAGTGTAGAAAGTTGTATTATACCCTCAATTTAATATAATGCCCTTTGGCCTGTTTGGGTAGAGCCTGCTTTTGCTGCAGATGGTTGATTAGTGCTTTCACTTTGGGCAGATCTGTTTCTGCTGAAAAGAGGTTTTCTTCCTCACGACTTGGCAAATTCACTGTTATAATAGACGTGGTTATGGCCAGGACCTGCACTTGCTCTATGCTCTTTAGAACTGTGATTAGATCTTCTAATGTTTCCACATATGGTAAAGTTTGGTCTCACCTTGATCTAGATCATACTCCTCCATTGTGTTGACAAAGTGAGGTCTGGAGTAGAAGTTGTGTGGCCCCGGCTGCTGCAGGCCCCCCAGGCTGAAGAGGCTTTGCTCATTGGAGGCACAGCAGGAAAAAGCTCTTCTGCTTGGGATGCAGGGGTAACGTTTCCAGCTCTTCATCTCCAGGTCAAAAGCCTCCAGCGCCGTCACTGGCATCTTTCCCTGACGACCCCCTGGAGGAGGCAGGAGAACAATCATATTCAGGTTCACCGCTGAGGTCACACAACTACTAAAATCTACTGGAAAAGTAGTTCATACATGCAGCGATGTTGAGAGGTACTTCAGCAACAAATCACCAGTGGATTTGGATTCTCACAAAAATGGGGCATCTGCATTCACAAATACATGAATGAAATATATTTGCAGGGATATTGACATGTACATAAATAAAACACACAAAACCCCAATTCAAAATTTTTCTTAACCTGCCTGCATTTATTTTCCATCCCTTGTGTCTTTTCATTGTCCCTGCTACTGCATTTACTGCAGAGTCTGGCATGCATGCAGTACAGTACTGGAGCCACATTTCATACTGGACTAAAAATGGAGCAGAACAGGGGGTGTGCCCCGAGGACACCCTCAAGTTGTTTACTTCTACAATCATAACTTGACCTTGTAAAATACAACTACGAGGGCAAGTGAAGTGAGAAATAAAGAGAGAGAGAGGGGGAGTACAAACAGGCAGGAGGGATGTGAGTGATGGAGAAAAAGAAGAGAAGCTGTAGGGCAGTGCCGAACAATTTCAGGCAGGTGCTGTGTGTGGGGAATATGCAGGAAAGAGGGGCAGGAGAAATTGTGAGGGGGTTTCAAGAGGTGAATGCAGAACTGAAACAAAAAAAGGAAGAAACCAGAAAATTAGTCAAAGAGGCCTAGGAATCGTGCAAAAGTAAGTCGGGAGGAGTGGAGAATGTGGAGGAGTGAGAGAAGAAAGTGGAAGGGGGTCAGATAGAGGAGGCAGGGCGGCACGAAGATCGATAGCAAGAGCGAGACAAAGAGTTGAACTGAGTGGGAGGCATTCAAGTCTGAGAGGTGTGAGAAAAAAGGACAGTTTGAGCTATAAGATCTGTTGATTACAGCAAAATATTCAGTGTAATATTCAGCATATTCAGTTTCTGCAGTATACAGAGCTAGATGCGATTTTGAGGAAATTCTGGAAGTGGATCCAGACCTGTTCCAGAGTTGAGAAGAAGAATTATACATCAGCAACTACATGAACATGAGGCCTTGGAGCAGAGATTATCTCTGCTCCATGCTGGGTGGCACCTTTAGTGTATGTTGTTGAGGGTGATGGTTTGAGGAAAAATAATCTGTGTAATTGTTAATTCAATACTTCAATTCAATTTTAGCAGTATATATTCACTCACTCATTTTCTACTGCTGGAGCAAATTCCAGCCAATTTTCTGGGCAAGGGCAGGGTACACCCTGGACAGGTCTCCAGAGTACACTCACACTCACACTCAGACCTACAGACGATTTGGAGTCACAAATTAACCTAAACATGATGTCTTTGGATGGTGAGAGGAAACCGGAGTACCTGGAGGAAACCCATGCAGGCACGGGGAGAATATGCAAACTCCACACAGAAAGGCCCCAGGAACTAAACCCACAACCTTCTTGTTCTGGGGGCAACAGCGCTAACTACTATAACTACATGCTACCTAAAACAGCATTTAATTAACAGTATTTCATATAAGTTCTTGCCATTCTTTGGCAAAATGTTGCTGTTTGACAGATGCGGTGAAGTGAATGAATGCTGCAAAGGTTTTTACATGTTTCAATGATGTAAATACCTGCACTACCATGTTTGTAGTTTTTCAGTAGGAGCTGTAGTTTCTTCTGTTCTCACAAAGTGAGGTCAGTAAACCTGTCAAATCAAATTTGTATCAGCAAAGCAAACAGCCTAAGGATATAAGAGTCACTGTGAAATATCTCAACAATTATTATAAGGACTGCCATTAAAAAGTTTATACATTCATGAATCTTTTTGACTTTGAAGATCCCATTTCTAGAAGAGCCAACCTAACGTCTACTTGATGGATAGCCCTAAAAGTTAATGTACTGATATTCATGATTCCCAGAAAATAAATTCTCATGACTCTGTTAATTTATTGACCACGTTATCCCCATCATCAGGTCAACACTTCAATTAGTCCAATTAATTTTGTGCATGACGTAATACCACCCCTACATCCTTGTGCTTGGCTTAGCAAGTGTAGCAATTGCAGCAATACGTTTAAGGAACACTGAACACTGAACACAGTGAACATATCTGTGTTACATAAGCATCATCTTCGTGAGCCTGTTGCCAAGCTGATGTTAATAATCACCTCAGGCCTAAAAACAGCCTCACACAGCTGCTACTGTGGTTGCAGACTCAGTTTCTGATATAACACAACACATTGCCATCATAAGACGCTAAAAGCAGCTTCACAACAATATCCCTCTTTCTGAAGGTTTTATGCTTCTGAAAGCAAAATATCTCTAGCACTATCTGCCCTTTGTCTCTACTCTTAAGCAGAACCAGGTAGTTGACTCTGTAACAACTGGTTTAAATTTCCATTTGATTTGTTGCTGCTGGATGAATCCTAGTTCGGCTTTTTTTTTTTTTTTTTTTTTTTTTTTTTTCTTTGGCCTTAAGCTCGATCAGTATTGGCTGTGTGGCCAACACTTGGATGCCTTCCAAGAGGCAGTGAAATGCTGTGCAGTGATTTGTGTCACAGGCTGTAATGCTTGTTGTTACAGTAATATAACTCTGCTGTTGCTGGTGTGGATGTGGTTGCAGATGAAGGTTGGCAGATGCTGGCTGGTAAAAACATGTTCAATGTATTAACGTTGGTCTGTGCTGTTATTTTGATTTCTTCTATGTCTTTGTAGCTTCAGACAGGGTAGGAGTTTTAGATAGATTTATCTTTGATAGTAAATTAATGTCTTAAATTATTACATCAATATACAGTAACATGTCAAACTTCCAAACATCCCCTTTGCACACAGAGAACAACCAGTAGTCAATCATTTGTGTGAGCCGGCATCAGAGTGATATATATATATATATTTATTTTGGGGGGTCTTAGCATGGAGGGCCTGGAGAGGATCGACAAAAGCCATCTCCCAGGGAAGCTCAAGGTCTTGTGCTATCAATTCACCCTCTACCATTGTTTGATGTGGCCCCTGAAACTGTGAGATCACAACATTCACAGTATCGAGGATGGATGCCAAGGCCAACAGCTTCACTCACAAGTGGCTGGGCCTACCTCAGAGCCTTTCCAATATAGGCCTTTTTGGAAGGAACACACTCCAAATGCCTCTGAAATCGATCAAATTGGGCTACAGACAGGAGAAGGTGAGGCTTGTGCTAAAACTGAAAGACTCAACTGATCCAGCTGTAAAAAACGCCAAGGCCCCAGTCCGAATAGGACGCAAGTAAAAGGATGAAGAGGCAATCGACCGGGCCATCAGCAGACTGATGCACAAGGAAATCGTTGGCAGGACACAGTCAGGGGGAACTGGCCTGGGATGGGGTACAGCTCCCAAGTTTTGGTCGAAAACCACTAGAAAGGAGAGGAAAGACATGGTGGTTGCAGAGGTGGTCAGGACGGAGGTGGAGCAAAATGAGATCCAAGCTCTCAGCCAGCGACAGCAAGGAAATTGGACAAACTGGGAGGGAGACGTTGACAGTACCATCAAGTGGACCGACATGTGGAAGATGCCCCAAACAAGGTTAAGCTTAGTCATTCGGGCCACCCATGACACCCTCCCCAGTCCCAGCAACCTGTGTCGGTGGGATGGCTCTGAGGAAAACTGCCAACTCTGCAATGCCCCAAACCCAAGCCTGCAACACATCCTGTTGAGTTGCAAGACAGCACTGGCCCAGAGTCAGTACAGGTGGCATCATGACCAGGTCCTGCTAAAGCTGGCAGAACTCCTCAAGGCACGCAGACTAAAAGCAGCCAATGACCATCCTCTGGCAACACAAAAGCTAATCCAGATTGTTGGAAAATGAGCAGAGAGGCTCAGAACATTGCCCAGAGGGAGAGAAGATCACTACTAACACCTGGATGTGACTGGAACCTAAGAGTGGACCTTTATTGTCAGCTCAAGTTCCCAACAGAGATGACTACAACTTCTCTGAGACCAGATATCATCCTGTGGTCCCCCTCACAATGATCAGTGATCATGGCAGAGTTCACTGTCTCCTGGGAGGGAGGAATGGAGACAGCTTACAAAAGGAAGAAGGACAAATACCTCGAGCTGGCAGCTGAGTATCGCAGGGCTTAACAAGTTGTTTTTTTTTTTTTTATATTGATCTTTTTTTTTATCACAGTCCAATGACACTTACCTGAGATCTGGCACGGTGCCGGAATACTTTAAGCCCTGGTGTCGAGAGTCGCGATGGTCAACTGTCATCTGCCCTGTGGAGGTCAGCTGCAGGGGGTTCATTGGAACATCCATCCAGCACCTACTGAGGGGGTGACCGGGCTAAAGCTGAAGAAGGCATCCAAGGACTTGGCAAAGGAGGTGGAGAGATTGAGCTTCTGGCTTTGGCTGAGAAGGAAGGACATGTCGTGGGGAAAGCAAGCATCCTAGGGGTAGCTGCAGGGGGTGGTGGGGAGACGTCCATACCATTGCTCCACCACCATGAAATGTTCCGGGATTAATCGAGCGAAATATCAATGAAGGGTGGCTCTGCAGCTACCCTACTGGCACCGTCGGAGGTGCGTCAGGCAGAAATGCCCTGCAGGTAGCCCTTACCTGTGCTTACACCTAATTTAAAAAGCTTATTTAGCAGAGTGACTGTTGCATCCTCCACTCCTTTGTGAGACCAGGATGTGTTCAGTCTGCCTTAAAATTTCAGTCCTGATCAGTTTTTCAAAGATTTTCATGAAAACTGACGTCAGAACGACCGGACTGAATTCTCCAGCAGCTTTCGGGCATTTAGATTTTGGGACAAGAACTACTACTGCGTCTTTCCAGGTAGTAGGAACATGCTGTGTCTGTAGTAACTTATTATAATTGTGGTGGAAGATAGGACTCAGCTCACTGGCACAATATTTTACAGTGCAACTACAGATATTATCAGGACCATGGCTTTTTTAGTTTCTTTTACCTGGGGTAGATATGCTACCTCAGCATGACGATTGGCAAAGATCTTTTCCATGAATGCCACGTACTGTTTCTGCATCAGAGGTTTCCTCTTAAAATCTCACTGCAGGGATGGAAACTAACTGCTAGCTCTTTGTTATTTCGCAAATGATGGTGTGGCTCTTTGAAAGGCAATGGAGCAACCCATCTGTTTGTCTAATCTCTGTAGACATTTGTTTCTATAATCCTGGATCAGCATTGGAATGTGTCATCCATCATAACAAAGCAATATGATGGAGATGAGGCTGGTGCAAAACTGTGCTGGGTGTTGGGACCTCATGACAATTGTTGGGAATCTCCACACACTCAAGGAGTGGTGGAAGGGAGATGAGAACCTTCCCATCCAGTGACTCAATCTGGAATCATTCTGCTTTCCTGCCATACGTAGATCTTTGCAAGGCTTTCAGTGGCTTTCTGTAGAGGATGACAGATTGCACACAACACATGCCCATGTCTGCCGTGCCTAACTGGGAAAAGAAGGTAAACAGGAAAAGACCCTGCAAGGATGTGATGTTACCATCTGGAAAACTGTCAAAATAAAGTTTTTTCATAAACAATTTCAGCTATTTTAAATGTTGTTGTTTGTTGATATTTATTGAATGAAATGACCATTATGTGGCAGGGAGGGCAGTGCTACACCTCAGTGAATGCAGGGAGGAAAAAAGTGGAAGCAGGTGGTGCTAGTAGGAACTGGTGGAGTGAAGGATCCTGTATTTTCCTGTCACCTCACTCAGGAATAATAGAGTCCAGAGGGTTTCTGTGTAGATCTGTGGAGAAATGGGAGTTCAGATAGGTGAATGTGTCCCAAAAGAGGAGCCGAGTCAAAGATAGGATACATGCAGTAGTGATGGAATGAAAGAGCAGCTCAGGCCCTTTTAGGCAAGATTCATCAATTCTTCATAATGTGACCCAACACGAGCTGGCAAGTGACACCACATATGCAAGTGGGCATTCCCTAAATATGAGTGAGACCATCACCGGGGCCCAGAGTCGGGTCAGAGGCCCTGGCTCCCCATGCCCACCACCCTGTGTGTGTGAGCACATGAGGCGCCAAACCCAGAGAGCCACCGCAGCCCCCAGTGTTCCAGTCAGGTAACAGCCAGCACCACTGAACTGCCCAAGCAAGCACACGTCAGAGTGGGACAGGAGGGCCCCCCGCCCTCCAACACCCCCCATCCACCACCCAGCCATCCACATCTGCCACCAACATCTCACACCCTGAACCCCACCCCCCACCCACCAGACGAGCCAGAGGCACCCCACCAGCCAAAGAGACTGACCTGGGAGCCTCTGCAATGCCCCCACGGGTGGACACCTGCTCAGTGACAGAAGGGGGGAAGGGCTGTGGTGCCACAGGGTGCTGGACCCGCACCCCCGATGCACACAGAGACTGCGGGAGGGGAAATCTTCCATGCACCGAGAGAAGCCCCAAACCCCCCCAAGAAGGGAGAGAGGAAGTGGCGAGCCGTTACACACCAGCCAGCGTCGGACCCATGGAGACCACCCAGGAGTCGCCATGGACCCATCACCCCACAGCGCCAGGAGACAAAGCCCAGCCACGAGGCCCCAGAAGAGCCTGGTCACCCAACCGAACCTTCCACCATAGGGCCCTCAGGCCAACCAACTGCAGAGGAGCGGGCTCCTCGAGCTATGACTAACTGCAAGTGAAACTGCGTGTACTTTTGTTCACAAGCACAAGCACAATGGAGAAGGAATTACAATGCAATTGCCTTGGTGAGTCTCCCCAGCCTTTAAAACATGTTGATGTTTGGATATCAGGACTTAAGAAATAAACAAAAATGATGCGTGAGGCAAAATAAACGTGATTTTGGTTTTTGAGCTGAACTTTAAGTGTTAAGCTGAAGAAACCAGTTATATATTTAGTTTACCTGAAAACCAGCAGTTTTTGTGGTTTATGTACAACAAAGATCTTCATCCACATCATGCCTGATAGAGCACACATGAGCTTCAACTGTGGCCATAATTGATGGTGTCTTTAATGCTGAGGATGTCTCACTCTGAAAAAGGACATCCAGTCCCCACACATGGAGTGGTCAAGAAGCAGCATCAGAGACAATAAGAACCTACAATGCAGGATTTGTCCAGTGCTCCTTATACACATACAATGGTGGACATTATTGGCTGGGGGCCATGTACCCACTACAAAGAAACACAGCAGGCAGTGGGCAGGGTTTCTGGGGATTAATACACCCCCACACACTTCTGCTGATGTTTGTGTGGGATTTCTCCAGTTAATAGTAATTTTATTAGATATTGGTATATAATGCTTACAATTCATGGATTTATTAAGAATTGTGACACACTTGTCTCCCTGTTTGACAAGAATTTTTGATCATCTGTAACTTGAAGCCAGCTTCTCCTCCACTGTATTTGTGTGCTGATCACGAACTCTGACACCGCTACAAAAACCTTTTAATTGTGTACACGCACACACACATACAAACATACACATGCACTCACACTCACACACAAAGTACACAATAATTTCAAGGCAGCATGACGCCTGTTGTGTTACGTCACATGGCAGTATGTTGGCTGCTGACTGGGAACACGGAATTTGAATTGATGGAGTTTCAGGGCACCCACTGATCCAAACACCCCCCAGAGCAGAGCAGCAGCTGAAGAAGCAGCATGAAATCGCAAGGTACGGCAAAGTTTTCAAGTCCAGAGAGTGAACCAGCACTACACATACTGCACAAGACTGAAAGAGAGACAGAGAGGGAAGAAGAAAGAGAGGTGGTGACCTGGATTCCTGGCTATACAAACAAAACAATGAATCTTCTGTTTGTTCATCTCTCATAACTCTGCGTAATATGACATAAAGTCATTAAACAGTGATGTATGTGCAGTGTCTATGTGGGTGCATGTTAGATGAGTCAGTCCACTTTGTCCCATGCAGTTGTCAAGCATCATTTGTTCCAGTCACACTGAGATGGATTTGTTTGTTTATCATAGATGCTTTTACTGCATTTTCTTGTCCCGTCATATTTGATTGGTAGTGTGCTTTTGCTTGACTCTTTCGCTCCCTCTGTTTCTCCTCTAACTCCATTCCCACAGCAGTCCAGTGCTAAGTACTCGTACTGGGGAAGTTTTTCTGGTCCTGACACACGGCAGAGCTCTTCCTTTACTGCAGCAAATACAGCAACCACAGGACTGCCAGGGGCAAAGCTGGATGCACAGTCTCAGGCCACATTTCCTCTGTGGTGTAATAGCCCATGATATTTTCATTTCATGGTTGGAAGCCACCAGAGAATCTGCACTATAAACTCAAAGGTAAGTTATGAAAAAGTGCAAAGATTTTGCTGCTAAGTCCTCAAAGTTTGGAACATGTCCCTGTGCAGATCTCTATCCAACTTCTAAAGGAAAAGTTTGGCATTTTGAAAAATACGCATCACGGTTACAGCCAGCAGCTAGAGACTGTCTGTAAAAGGGGACCAGGACTCTGGGTCTCTAAAGTGAAGCAAGCACTGGATAAACTTAAACCCTTCACTCTATCTAATTAGTCAATAGGAAGGGAATGGGAAAATGTCCCTACTTCACTGTTCATTTGTTCAGTAAACATCTTAATGAGTTTATGGTCTCAGTCTCTAGTTTCAAGTCTTCAATACAAGATGATTATCATTTTTTAAATGAGAGGAAAATAGACCATAAAGCAGGGAATGGATCTCTCCCATTTTTCTGCATACATCTAGCCAGACTGGAGCTTCAGGTAAAGCTGTGTCAGATGACATCATAGACCATGGACATCTATGGTATCAGATGACACCATAGACCATAGACCTCATTCTTCCCTCAGACACCAACTCACCTCCTCCCCAAACAGACAGCCTCTGCCCACACTTGCCCTTAAAAACCTATCCCCCTCAAGTATCTGTCTAATAAATAGGCAGCCTACCTATCCAAATAGTTTATGTGTGAGGAACCCACCCACAACAAATCCATGAATTAGATGCACATTCAGCAGTTGTCTGGGCCACATGGGCCACATTCTATTTACAGCATGAACACAGAGGTGTCGTGGTTCACATTTAAGGATCAGCTCTTCTGCTAACGTCCCCTGAGACAGTGATATTTGATCACCTAAAACCTGATTTAACGCAAAGGTGCAAGAAGTGCATTGATTTGCACAACATCTCTATCTTTGTCTCTCTCTGTCTCTCAAACACACACACACACTCAACTACACTGACAACAGATCCACTTGTCAGATTGGATAAAAACAGCACTGCAGGAAAGTGAAATCATTTGATTGATTGATCACAATGCCTTTGGCAGCACTTTTTAAAGCAGGTGTGAAGTGATGCTCTCCATGCCATCCATTAGTGACAAGATCGCCTGAGACATGAGGTAATCTAACATACATGTGACATTGGACCTGATGTCCTGCAGTAGTTTAACAGCACCAGCATGAGACATGGCTGCCAGTTAAAGCCTCTCACAGAGATGTTCACTGGAGTGTAAATGTTGGTGCTCTAACACCAAATGCAGTAAATATTAGGGTGATATTTTTCATAAGAAGTGATCTGGCTCCAGCCTTTTTCAAAGTCCCGCCCAACTTGAAAATCTCAAAAATGGGGCTAACATCTGATGCCATAACAATACAGTGGACAATGATTTCTCATTACACTGTTGGGACATAAAGATTAACCTAAAAGCAGTTGTTGCCTCACTGCAAAAAGGTCATGGGTTCAATTCCTTTGCCTGGGGCCCTGGACAGGTCACCAGTCCATTGCAGGGCCAACATACAGAGACAGACACACACAGACAAACAACCACTCAGTACCGCTTCACCCAATACGTACACTACGCACGTTGCGTAGGGCCACGCAAACTAACAGAGGCCCTGTGGAAAAAAAACAAAAACGTGACAACGTGACCATCTGTTGCACATGTGTCCACTGCATCAGCATTTAGCCGCGATGAAGCGAAGTTATCTCTCAGGGAATGAAAAAAGGAGGAAGAAACAGCATGATAATGAACTCCGGGAGCAGCAGTCAGGTAACTCTCCTCTGCGGCTGGGAGAGTGGGAGGGACTAGTCTGTGTTTGACTTACATAAACAGGGCGGTGAACCCCGGTCTCCGTTTATCTGCATCTTGCTTGCTTCTATAATTTTAGTTGTAGTGTAGTTACAACTGTACTTATACAAAATGGAAAGTAATGGATAAATATTGACTCAGATTGAATTTTGTTTGCTTGGATGGCCCACAGGCAAATATAGATGCAGATATCTTAGTGAATAAATACAACTATTATGACAATGGTGCTAAATAAATAATAATTATATAATAAATAATAATAATTATATAATTACCTACATTTGAAACATATGAAAGTAAAACATGTGCAGCCAGTTTGATTGAGTTGAATTAATAGTAGCCTACTATTATCTATATTTTACAGGTGCTATGCTTAAGTTTCTCACTGCCACAAGCACAGACAGATTGCGACGGTGCAATATGTTTAAAGGGGGGATGAGTGGAAGCACTGGGGTGTCAGGTGCGACTGTTGAAAAATTTTGGAGTTCAGTTAGGAGGGCCCCTTAGCAGCATTTTGCCTAGGGCCCCATGGAGGTCTGAACCGGCTCTGCAACCACTCATGCTTACACTCAGACCTACGGACAATTTAGAGTCACCAGTTAACCCAGACATGATGTCTTTGGATGGTGGGAGGAAACTGGACCTGGAGGAAACCCACACAGGCACGGGGAGAACATGCAAACTCTGCACAGAAAGGCCCCAGTCTTGGGAATCGAAACCACGACCTTCTTATGATGGTGCAACATTGCTAACCCATACGCTGCCGTGCTGCCCCAGACCAGGTCTCTTCAGCATCGTAGTCTTGTAAGACCAGAGATTTCTTGTTTCAGGGAGTTACGTTTTAGCATCTTCTGTGTGAAGGCCAATCTGGGAGTCACAGACATGACCACAGATGTCAGAGGTATAGGCCGGATCCAGTGATGTTGAGGACGTGGTGGTGGTTTGTTGCTTCTTCAACATTCTTTTTGTTTCTCTGTGTTGAGCCAGGGTGGTTTTGTGGGTCTGCAGCCCAGTGGGGAGTGCCTGCTGCCATAGATGACAGTCTTGAGCTGCATCTTCCCATGTGGCTGGGTTGATGGTGAAGGATTTGAAGTTTTGCTTCCAGCCATCCTTATAATGAAGCAGAGGGTGGCCAATTGGCCTTTTGCCAGGTGTTAGCTTTGCATACAGGAAGTCCTTTGGAATACGACCGTCATCCATCCACCCAAGATGGCACAGCCAGCATAGATGGTGAGGAGCTGTGCTCTCTCAAGGACAGCAGTATGTGTAATCCTGTCCTGCCAGGTGATGCCCAGGATGCGTCTCAGGCAGCGTAGGTTGAATGAGTTTAGCCTCCGCTGTTGGTGTGAGTATGGGGTCCAGACTTCAGTGCCATACAGGAGTGTGCCGATGACACAGGCTCTGTACACCTGTACTTATGGGTGGATGGTAAGTTTGCTGATGTCCCATACTCTAGATGTAAGTTTTGCAAAAGTAGAATCTGCTTCTCTGCTGCTGCTGACTTCATTGTCAAGTGACAAGATGTTGGTGATGGTAGACCCAAGATAGTTGAAACTGCTTCCAGCTTCCAGCGTGTAGTCACTGATGGCCATGGAAGGGGCAGGTTCTGTGCCCTGTCCCATCGTCTTGGTTTTGTTCAAGATGATGGTCAGTTTGAAGTCCTTGCATGCTTGACTGAACCTGTCAATGAGGGTCTGCAGATATTCCTTGGAGTGTGCCACCACTGCTGCATCCTCAGTAAACACCATATCTCAGATGATGAGGGATCTGACCTCGGATTTAGCTTTTAGTCGGGAGAGATTGAATAGTTTGCCATCTGCCCTCAGTTGAGGTTCCAAAAGCTTGGCACAGGACGAGGGAAAAGAATGTCCAAAAGAGGGGTGGCTCCAGGACACATCCCTGTTTGACACCACACCAGATCTTGACAGGGGCAGAAGCGTCCCCGTCATGCTGAACAGTGCTTTTCATTAGGGGTGGCTGATACTGCAAAAAGTATTGATCCGATACCAAGTAAATATAGGGCCAGTATTGCCAATACTGATACTTTTTACTTAGAAAAGCAGCGTATCTACTTATTTTCATGATCATTTAATTATATTATGATTTTTCCTTTAGTTAATCATGATTATGATCATAATAAAACACAGGACAAAGATTTTATGCAAATAAAAAATATTTTTATCAACTAACTCAGAAATACTTTCTACAAGTAAGACAACTTAAAAAAAACTTAAACTTAAATTTTCCTTTCAGGATGAACAATGTAATCTGAATTTGCTATTTTAACAACACTCTCAAGAAATGTTTTCAATTTAAATGTAACTTTTTTCAGTTTTTGTCCATAAACAATATAACAACATCAGCAATATAACACAAATTCCCCTTCATTACACACAACTGTTTGTGAAAAATAAAGTCAATAGTGCAAATAACTAAACAAAAGCAAATACTCCGGTGGGCTCTCATTCACAACCTCTGGTTTTTTGCCCCCAAAGCCCACCTGTGTTCCAAGGAATTATCCCCTGAGGTCCCCTTTTGGGACCAGTCCCCATGTTGAGAACTACAGATTTATAGGCTTTTGTTCAGAAACAACATGTTTACAATTTTCCCAGGTATTTTCTGAAGGTACAGGTGTTGCATAACTCCCAGGTGTTTTTTGTCAAGTTTGCTCAGAGAGGGGAATGTTGGCTTATTCGTTTTCCACCAAAGAAGTGGGTCTCCATCCCATGGAGTTGGCTTCTCTTCTGAGTACCAGCGCATTTCAATAAAGGCATCAGTGCCAGGTGTGCGATGCTGCTGGGATGCAAGGACTTGATAACCAAATTCTATCCATACCCCACCTTTTGCTGCAGGTGGGGATGGAGAAGCTCCTGCAGGGGAGCTTGAGGAAGTTGCAGGAGTCATTGCTGAGACAGAGCTTGTGCTTGATTCAGGAGCTGACTGAAGGGGCTGAGGTCTGGTTTGCTTATTGCATTTCAGTGATGAGTCTGTTTTCACAGCTTCAACATTTGCCATGTCATGGAACCCAAAGTTTTTAAATCTTGTGTGCAGGTAAAGGTTTCAGTTGCTCTGAAATGGTTCAGGCAGCTTTCTTTTGCTCAAGTAGTCTCTCAAACATGTAGAACACAGAGTTCCAACGTGTTTCAGCTGATTGTATCAGTTTGTGTTCTGGAAACTTCTGTTGTTTTTGAATTTCTTTGAGCCTCTCTGCTGCTCTTGTGCTATGGTGAAAGAAAGCTATAGTAGCGCTGGATCTCTGCTGGATCTCTGCTGGATGTCAAGAAGATCAGGGAGAGCCTTAATGGAGTCTTTTACCACTAAATTTATGGTGTGTGCAAAACATGGATAATGTGCCCAACCTGCTTTGCGCACAGCAACAACCCTATTGGCACCATTATCTCTGCTTACAGCCTGAACTTTGTCAGCTATGCCTCTGTCATCAGTGATTCTTTCTATTTCTGAGCAAATGTTGTCAGCACTGTGTTTTCCCGAAAAACTACTGGTTTCTAGGACATATGCTTGCATTTGCCAGTTTTCATCAACGATATGTCATGAAACAGTTAAATACACCTTTGTGGCTCTAGATTTTCAAATATCAGTCATGAGTACAGCACGAAGAGCTTTTTTCACTTTTGAGTGACACTCTTCATACAGTGCTGGTATTTTTTTCCCATTAACATTTTCCAACTTGGAATCCAGTTCTCCTGATAAAATGTCTTTGCAAAATTACAAAAACTAACGTGTTCAACAACAGAGAGGGGTTGTAGGTCCTTTACAATCATTTCAGCAATTCTACTTGTGATACCCATAGCTCTTTGGGAATCAACTGGGTGAAATAGCAAAATAATTAAGTCTATAATCCATGTTTATGTAGCCAATGTATAGGAATACTAATATGTAGCAGTAGACTACAATACCCATAATACACCGCTTCGCGTGTCATGTGTCAACTTCCTGGATGTGAATAAACGTTCCCTGACGTGAGTCTACTGTGTCCGACATTATCTTTATACATGGTGTCAGAAGCGGCGAACTGCAAGTCTCCGCGGTATTTTCAGGTGCAGTACAGTGCAGTTAACTTGCGGATGAAGTTTTCGTGCACTTTTAAGACCGAAAATGACCTTCACGCATGCGAAGGCAGTCACTGGTACAAGGTGCTAGCTGCGAGAGTGTTGCTAGGGTACGGCCGCACGTGGCATGTCGGCGGAGGGAGAAGTGAATGAGAGCGCATCTGAAGGTTCGGATTCTGAACGCGGAGAAGCCAGGAATCCACAAAGAGAGATGGCGAACACTGTACAAATAACTCCCCCATAGACATTTAACTTTTCACATCATTCAGAATGGCCAAAGTGGATCAGAAGATTTGAAAGGTTTCGTATTGCAACAGCTCTTGACAGTAAACCAGATGAATATCAGGTGAATTCACTCCTGTATGAAATGGGTGATGCAGCAGATGACATTTTGGCTGTTTTACCACTAAGTGCAGATGACAAAAAGAAATATGATGCAGTCAAAACAGCATTTGAACAGCGTTATATTGGAAAACACAACGTCATTTTCGAAAGAGCACAGCTCAACTCCAGACGTCAACAAGATGGTGAGAGTGCAGAATCATTCATCACATCCGTACACAAACTAGCAGAAAATTGTGGATTTGGAGTGCTCAAAGAAGAACTTATAAGGGACAGAATTGTTGTTGGCATAAGAGACAAAAGATTGTCAGAGCAGCTACAAATGGACTCTGAATTAACACTTGCTAAAGCCAAACAAAAAGTCAGATAGAGTGAAACTGTAAAGAAACAACAAGCAATACTGCACAGCAGCTCTGCAGAGGAAAAATCACTGAATATGGATTCAATGCGGACAAGTAAAACAGGAAAATCATGGACATGGCAAAAGAAAGAACAAAATCCAGCAATGCAAAATGAAAAAGAAAATGTGGTTGGAAGAACAAACACTCATGGAAAGACTGTCCAGCAAAAGATGTACAGTGCCGAAAATGTCAGAAGAAAGGACATTTTGCTGTAGTCTGTTGCAGTAGTGAAGCTGCAGGGTTACATGAAGTGACAGAAAACCAAAATGATACAGACAGTGAGGATCGTGTGTTCCTGTGAGAGATAGGGACAGAGAGGTCAGAGCCCTGGGTGCAAAATATCAAGTTAAATGGGGAAAATGTAGAATTTAAACTTGACACAGGGGCAGATGTCACATCTATTCCAGAGAAAATGTATAGACCAGACAGGGACGGCAAGCTGCAAAAGCCAAGAAAGAAACTATGGCCAGGCAGTTACCCACTAAAAGTAAAGGGCTGCTTTGGGGCAAAGCTAGCGTAGCACATCACAAGAGGTTTACCTTGTGTCAGGTCTAGTACAGCCACTATTGAGCAGACCAGCGTGTGAAGCTTTAGGACTAGTGTACAGAGTACACACAGTCGCTGAAACAGACAGATTTCAGAGCAGCATACCCTGATCTGTTTAAGGGTTTAGGAAAGCTGACAAAACATTAGCAATGATGAGAGACGCTAAAGTTTTCACAAAGCTTGACGCCCATTCTGGGTTTTGGCAAATCCCCCTCACAACAGAGTCAAGGTCTCTCACAACATTCATCACGCCTTTTGGAAGGTTCCAGTTTAACAGACTTCCATTTGGCATAGCATCTGCACCCGAGCATTTCCAGAGGAGAATGTCGCAGATGCTGGAGGACTTTGAGGGTGTGATCTGTCATGCCGATGATGTTCTTGTGTATGGCAGAGACAAACAGGAGCACGATAAGAGACTGCACTGTGTTTTCCAAAAGATCCAAAAGGTGGGACTCACTCTTAATGAGAAGTGTGAGTTTTCCAAAAGTGACATTATCTTTGTGGGACACAAAGTTTCTGCTAAAGGCATTGAGGCTGACCCAAATAAGGTAAAGGCAATATAGCAGCTGCCACAACCCCAGAGTGTGGAGGATGTGCGCCGTCTCATGGGCATGGCTAACTATTTAGCTAAGTTTATGCCACAGTTAGCCACGATCACCACACCACTAAAGGAGCTGCAGAAAGAGAGAAAGTGTGGATTTGAGTGGATTTGGGCAGAGCCAAAGGAAACTGCTTTCCAGAGACTAAAGCAGATATTAAGCTCTCCTGAAGTGCTCGCTCAGTACTCCAATTCAGCAGACACAAGAGTAGCCACAGATGCATCGCCATACGGTACTGGAGCCGTACTCACACAAAAACAGTCTGACAGCTCGTGGCGACCTGTAACATACATATCCAGAGGACTCAGTTACACAGAGAAGCGCTACGCGCAAATAGAAAAGGAGGCGCTCGCAGTTACATGGGCATGCGAAAGACCTTCTTATCTGATGGGACTACGATTCACACTCATCACGGATCACAAGCCCCTGGTTCCTCTTCTGAGCACAAGAGGCCTGGACGACCTTCCTCCATGCATCCTGAGATTCCGCCTCAGGCTGCTGCGCTTTTCATTCACCATTGTCCACGTTCCAGGGAAGAACCTCGTCACCGCTGATGCCCTGTCGCGAGCTCCACTGGCCGGCCCACCCTCTGCAGGAGATCTTCAGCTTAAGAAAGAGGTAGAGGTTTTTGTGGACTGTGTAGTATCCCATCTCCCAGCTACAGATAAAAGGCTGGAGGAAATAAAGTTAGCACAGGGGAAAGACGAACTGTGTACAAAGATCAGGAAGCATTGTGAGTCAGGCTGGCCAGAAAAATGTAGGCTAGACCCAGACATAAAAGGTTATTGGCAACACAGAATGGGCTTACATGTAGCACAAAGTGTTCTCATGAAGGGGGAGAGACTTGTGATACCACCTCCGCTGAGAGCAGATGTTTTACAGTATCTGCATGAAGGCCACCAGGGCATTTCAAAGTGCAGGGCCAGAGCAAAAGAGGCAGTACGGTGGCCAGGCATCTCAGCACAGATAGGTCAGATGGTGGAAAGTTGTGAAACATGTCAAAAACGTAGGTTACAGAACCGTGAACCACTGTAGTCTACTCCTGTTCCTGACCGTCCTTGGCAGAAGGTCGGCATGGATCTGTTTGAGTGGTCAAAGAAAAAGTACATTCTTATTGTTGATTTCTTCTCTAGATACATTGAGATAGCTGAACTCAAACACACGTCAGCAGAAGTCACTATTAAAGCAGTCAAAGAGGCCTTTGTGAGACGTTGAACTGCAGAGACTGTGGTATCAGATAAGGGGCCGCAGTTTTCTTCAGAGCAGTTCAGGCGGTTTGCAAAAGAATACAAGTTCACACATCTTACGAGCAGTCCCAGGTACCCCCAGGCCAACGGGGAGGCGGAGCACGCTGTTCGGACCATCAAGGACTTGTGGAAAAAGGACAGTGACTATAACAGAGCGCTGCTGGCGTACAGAGCCACCCCACTGGAACACAGGTTCTCGCCAGCGCAGCTACTCATGGGGAGAAACCTGCGCACCTCCCTGCCCCAAACCGCAGCCAAACTGGTTCCTAAGTGACCGGACTTGGATGCTTTTCGAAAAAAGGATGAGGAGGGGAGACGTGAGCAGGCAAAACACTACAATCTGAGACATCGTGCCAGACAACTCCCAAAACTATGGACGGGACAGAAAGTGTGGATTACAACAGAAGGAACCACTGGAGCAGTAGTTAGACCTACTAATGCTCCCAGATCTTATGTGGTAGAGACTGAAAGAGGTTTCCTCAGGAGGAATAGAAGTCACCTGAGACCAACCAGGACTATTACTAGGTCTGGTTGGGTGGTGAGACCTCCAGAAAGAATGGACCTGTAAAATGCTGTCCATTTCCATGAATGCATATATGCCAATGTTTAATATGCTGTTATAGCAGTTGTTTATAGCTATATGCAGGTTATGCAAACTAAAAGAAAAGGTTTACATTAGAAATGTTCATGCTAGTCTATGCAGTACATTTATGTTCATTTAAGCTGTTCTAAGCACTTTAATAAGGAACATGACTTCAGCTAAAAGGAGGAGGTGTAGCGGTAGACTACAATACCCATAATACACTGCTTCGCGGGTCATGTGTCAACTTCCTGGATGTGAATAAACGTTCCCTGACGTGAGTCTACCGTGTCCGGCATTGTCTTTATACATAATGTTCCTTTGACAGTTAACACAAAAGGGTTATTATATTCAGCCATACTCATATTTTTATGTGGGTAGCCTATGTATTTTTCAGTTCCAGTGAAATAAGTCATTTAGATTTATTTCAACTGGCTGAATATATTATGTGATTGTCTGAATGCTCTATATTTAATCAGTCTGATAAAATTCAACTATGATGACCAATTACACTGAAAAATAACATCACCTAATGCTGGAGATGACTAAATATTACTTTCATTTCTATAAATCAGCTACCTGGATATTGTTGCCCATGCTGAAAGGTCTCTACTAGAGACCTCTGCCTCAGGGCTGGGGTTCTGGTTTGGGCATCGGGATCCCCCTCTTCTTCCCTCCGTTTGGTTTGCAGCATGGGGTTCTCTTTGGGGTGTGTTTCAATGTGCCTGTATAAAACTGTGGTGTTGCCACAGAAGCAAATTTGTTTCCTGCAAACATCACAGGTTGCAGTAGTTTGGACTGCCATGGTAAAAAAGCTCCAAACGGCACTCCTCTGCCTCTGCCATCATGCAGCCACAGGCAGCAGTACGCTGAACTCACAACATAGCAGGGTAGGAGGAGAAGGAGCTAACTGAGCTTGAGCAGCAAAATGACAGAGGAGCAGTGCTTGCACAACCACTATGATGTGATGGGAGACAGGAGCTGTGCAAAGAAAACAAACTGGAACTTAAGTATCAAAATCATCACGTAAATATTGATCAATACCAATACTGCCATTGGTATTGATACTTTTGATATTTTGCATGGATCTGCCCACCCCTACCTTTCATGTCAGTGTGGAAGGACTGGACGATGCTGAGGAGTTTTGGAGGGCAACCTATCTTTTCAATGAGCAGGAAGAGGCCACTCTTGCTTACAAGGTGAAATGCCTTGGTAAGATCTGTGATGGAAAATTCTGGTATTTAACCGTGTGCAAACGGTTTGCCTGGTATTGTATTTTGTTTATACAAACAGTTGTACAGTTCATTCAAAGCAAGTTGCCTTGCTTGACCCCGTGACAGCACCGTGAGACACAGTGAAGGGTCCCACGAGAAACAGACTAAGTGTACTATAAACAAAGACGTGGTTCTTTGAAACCTCAAGGGTGAGACCCCAAGAGAATGATGTCTGGGTGAAGTTTGTTGTTAGAAACAAGCCTGGAACGACAGATGTCATGTTTTGAGATTATTGACACTAACACCATATATTTTGTCTATTAACACTTGCTTTGAGAACACTATAAGATGTAAGTCTTGAGAACTTTGTCTTGAGAAAACTTACTCACTGACTGACTTCATGCGGTTGTATGTGTGTCTCTATTCATTGAATGCTATTAAACTCAAGAAAGACAGCTGACGTGTAAAGACTTTCTTTCCAAAGTTCCTTATCAACTTTCTGCCACCACAGATCTATGAAGGCACTCTAGAGAGATGAAATTGCCAAGTAGGTAAAGCTGTTCACGACTGGGGATGTTTTTTCATGTTGTCTCAAGTTCATCATAAAACCTGTCCTTTTTTCCTTGAGGGGAGACAAGTGTTGGAACGTACATGCTCACAAGGTGGACAGGTCCCGCAGATGTATTCAGACAGAGAGCTAAGATTCTCTCTGAGCCTCCAGTGGTTGGTACTACTGCTCCCAGCAGAGTGTTCCTGACAGCAAAGCCCACTCCGTGTTCCCTGGATTCCTTAGGGGGGGTTCTCCTGTAGTCCTCTCCATTGAGAGAGCCTGATGAATGGAGACATATCTCCTGGAGGGTCGCAATGTCAGTTCTTCGCTTCAGAAGTTCATGGCTTATAGCTGCAGTGTTGCGGACATTGCTGATCTTCTAGGTTATCAGTTAGTCCAGGCGTCATGGTACTGACATTCCAACATCCCAGGCGTAATGGTGGAAATTTTACTTTCTTTTTGCATGGTGGGTGCATAAATTTGGAGCACATTTGTTAGGATAGATCCCGAAGCCTCATGCACCCAATGAAGCAGGCATGCTGTGGCAGGACAGCACCTAATTGGCTGGGGGATGCCCAGCTTGAGGCAAGCAGCGGCTGTCCAGTGAGATCCAAGTTTGTCTCCCACTGTCGGAGGTAGCTCCCATCTCTACACCAATTGAGAAACGTTTTATAACCAGGAACTGCCAACCTCCCGTGTTGTGTCTCCGCTGCACAGTGGAGCTGGAGTTTCCTCTCCAGGGCACAAGAAGCCTGGGAAGGTTTATGGAAGCCCTGTGTTGCCCAGGCGACAAGGCTCCTCCCTCGGCCTCGCTGATGTAACCCAAAGGAAAAGTGAACCATAACGTTTGGCGACAGGTTGGCTGCAGGATTTGCCAGAACAATGCTTCTGTGCATGTGTCTGCCTAACAGAGTCCAAATTGACTCCCTTAGCATTTTCATTTCCAAAGGATCACTACAAAGCAGTAGTATTGTAACCTTGCAGGGGGAGCTAACGGGTGCTACTGTACACCTTGTCCAAGGTTGACCCGGAACTATATAGGGCAAGGGCATTCAACTCCCTGAGATAAGTACCCCACTTGAGGATAGTACAAGCCCACATACCACAAGACCAGGTCTATGGATCACAAATGGTGATCCATGGTGGCTACACTATATTTGTGATGAAGAGATAACTGAACTTTATCTACTGCACTGATCTCTGATCAGTATTGTAAATTTCAACAGTATTACAACAATATTTCACCCAGTCAACAATGTCAAGATTTGTCTGTGGATTGAATCACAATGTCACAAGAAAATCACTTGAGAGCTCACTGTGGTGCAGACTATTTGGAATATTTTTCATTTCATTTACCCCAGTGCTGTTTTGAGAAACCCCTTTACCTCCCCCATCCCCGAGTGATCCCCAAGTGATTCCTATTGTGCTTGCTGTAGCTGCTTAAAACAGTTTGAAAAGCTTCACCTTCATTGAATCTCTGCAGCAAGAAACTAATGCTGATGAAATGGCAGCCTCTGATGTGAGAAATGTTGTGTCAGAGCACAGTGCCATTACACACAACTCTCCGCTGTGTTTACCTTCCTTAAATCAATTGCAAATGAAATGAGGCTGCTACAAAGTCACTGCACACGACCCATCACACATCAGTGTGGTCAGTTGTGTGTTTTGCTTTTTAGGTTGGTGTTGACAATGGCTCATCATTCAACAACAGCAACGGCAGCATTTCCTGTTTTAGTATTGAAATACATCATAATGCAAATTGTTGTTGCGTCTCATTTGACGTGAGATATGGCAGAAATAAAACTCAAACAGCGTTGAATTGATGCAATCAAAAAATGGCTTCATCAGCATGTTTATTACTTTTTCTATCATCATTGTACAAGTTAAATAACAACACACACACACACTGCTGTAGAGTTGTATTTAAGTGTGTTGAGGAGTTACTGCTCTGCAGCCTTTAGACCTGGGAGGATTTGTTGAGCTGGCCCAGCTCTTCGTCACAAAACCATCCACCTCAGCCTCTTTATGCTGCTCTTCTTGCATTTTTTTGCATCTACTTTTTCCTTCAGGAATTAAGGAGAGGAATTGACATATTACAGCATGCCTGTGTTTGTATAGAGAGTTACATACAGTTTTTTCTTAATCCTTTCAGTGGGATGTAAATTAAATGAATATGTACAACACTGGTATTTTATAATTTTGTAAGATGAAACTATTAACATGTTAGCAAACTGATCACAAGTCCACCAGACAGAGAGCGACATTCATTTAGAGTCATGTTTGTGTTCTGACATGAGCATCAGTATAGATCAGAGCTGGACTGCTGCAGTCAAAATTAACAGCTAAAAAGGAGCTGCAGTGTCAGGTGATAGTTATCTGTGCTTTCATTAACATAAACTTCTCTCTCTTCTCACTTACTATACATTATAAAATATAATTATAAAAATTACAAATACTCTCCTCGCCATCAACTGCTCTGTCCAGTATGAGCTGGTTTGTATCTGTCCTATGAAAATGAGGGGACAGGGGCGACAGTTGTGATTGTAGGTTTGGTTCCACTGCTGTGGTCTAATGGTGGCTCCTTAGACTTTATACACCAATCAGCCGTGACATCATGCTATTTGCTACCAAAACAGTTGTGACCTGGAAAGGCGTGTACTCCTCAAAACCTCTGAAGGTACCCACGCAGCCAGCCATCCATTGATCAAAAGATGATCTATCAGACCTGACCACCTTTGTTCATTGCTCTGTGGCCCAGTTCTGATGCTCATGTGTCCACTTGTAGGAGGTTTTGTTGGTGGACTGTGGTCAGTGTGGATGCCCTGACTGGCCTGCAGCTACATAACAAGCTCTGTGTGTTCTGACAGCTTTCTACGAGAACTAGCATGAACTTTTTCAGCAGTTTGAGCTGCAGTAACCTTTCTGCTTGATAAGACCACACGATCCAGCCTTCAGTCCAAACACAGTGTTCAGTGAGTCTTGATCCCTGACCCTGCGGTCCAGTGGTTTTCCTTCCTTTGATGACTCCACGTAGGTCCTTATACATGCAGACCTGGAACATCTCACAGAGCCGCAGTGTTAGAGATAATCTGACTCCATTGTCTGCACATCACAGTTTGGCGCTTCTCAATTCCCTCACATTCTTACACTAGACCATCTTGCTGCTTCAACACCAATTTCAGGACTAAATGTTGAGTTGCTGCGTGATTGACCCGGCCCACTGACCAGTATCCATGGTAACATGATATATCCCACCCACTGACCAGTATCCATGGTAACATGATATATCCCACCCACTGACCAGTATCCATGGTAACCAGGCAATTAATCATCCTCATGCACGTCAGTGGTCATAATGTTATGGTTAATTGGTGAATGACTGAGCGACTCATTGAAATGTTGTTGTGTTTTGTGTGACAAAAGGGGAAAAGCTCCAGCTCTCTCTACGACTTTGCTTTTAATGTCTATTCATGGTATTTTCAAAAGATCTTTTTCATTGAATGCTGAAAAATGATTATATGGTGCTTTGTATGATTTAAATTGTTCTTTCAGCACTGGTATGAAATTTTGACCAAGTGCTTTTAAGTAATAACACATCTTCAAAACGCACAATGAGAAGAGAAGTAACTTTCGAAGGAAAACAAAGTAAGGAAAATTGGGCTCTGAGGGGAAGTACAAAAAATGGTATCTGCACAAAACACACATTTGTCTTTATTTTCTTTCCCACAGAGCAGCTTTTGATGCCAAACCTGTTCTTTTTGATCAATATTGTGCTAAGACAGTGAGACTGCAGACCTGAGAGGCACATTTTTGTCTTTCCATCAGTTTCTCTTACAGCTCTGAAACTGAAAGGAAGATAAAGTCACGCAGGCTGAAAAAAAGCATGATGGGAAACATAGTGTAACACTCACACATCCACTCGCAGTGAGTATGTGTGGTAGAAGACATAATGCACAACTTTTATTGAGACATACTCTGCATTTATGTAAGTAATGAATATGCATCAGACAAGCCTAGTAGTTCAAAACGGTCCCAGAGGTTCATTAGACATGGGAAGTTCTGCAGGAATGAATCCTAAACCCTTTTTTAAAATCCCCCCCTTTTTATCCCGGGGTCTCTGAATGGGCTTTTGGTTAGAGCATTAAAATAAGGTCTGAGGTTAACACAAGAGATTTTTAAGATATTATTCAAATATCAGACCTGCAGCTTCTCTGTGTGGAGCTTGGATGTTCTCCCTGTGCCTGTGTAGTTTTTTCCAGTTCTTCCTGTCCTAAAATCTGTTCATTAGGTTAACTTGCCTGTAAATGTAAATAGTGTCTATATGTTCACCCTGTTCAATTGGGTTTTGCCCCTCGTGACCTTATAAGGATGAGCAGTGTAGATAACATAATATAATCGTATTCTGTGTTGTGGACTGAGTTTTTTGTCATTTTGTCTTGTTTTCATATAGTTTATTGTTGTGTTTGGTTTTGGGTTGTTTCCCTTTTTCTTGTCTCTCCAGCAGAGCAGGTGGTGACTCGGGGGCTTGGCTGACCTACTTTTCCAGAGGAGCACAGCAGAGCACACCTGGGGCCAATCCAGCAATCACCACTCCAGAAAAGCCTGGGTCACCTCCACACCACTGCCAGAGGATTCAGTCATCAAGCTGTGGATCAGGCCAGCAGCAGCTATCTCCTGTCTTACCTGCAATTTGTTCGCCATCTCCCCTAGCCTGTGTCCTCACTGTCAGCCAGCCTCTAGCCACCGCCACCCAAACTGGTTTTTTGAGTTGTTTTCCCCCTTGTGAAGAAGCCCAGCCCGACCCCAGCACCACTACTCCCAGCGGCTTTTTGAGTTGTAGTTTTTCCCAAATAAACCCCTGTTAAAACTGCCACCTCGTCTCCCTGCCTTTTGGGTCCACCCTGCACACATTCTGGTCATGATTTCTTTTTTAAACGTTTCTTAACTCATATCTAAATGAGACTCCAGAGGTTGTCTCAGACTCAAACGCCAAACATGAAAGCTGATTAACTGACCAGTCCAACTCTACAGACTTTATACACTTTCTCTTCCAAACTGTTAATAACTAAGAAAATGCTTTTGTAGAGAAATGAAAGCTAAATCAAATTATAAGGTGAAGCATAGCAGTGTGGATGTGGTGTAGTTGATTTATATTCTAACATTACAGTTTTACTCCTGCTGCTTATCTTTAGGATTCAAATACCATTAAGTAGTTTCATTAGAGAAGATGATCCTGGTGTTTTTTTTATTTTCTGCAGCAATTTAAAAGACAATGTAAAAATCCTGTGTGCTTTTTTAGGAATGCAGAGATGCTAACACCTGGGCTGGAAACATAAACACATCAAGCCAGCAGCTCTATGTCCTTGGCAAAATGACCAAACCTGTACCTCTTCCTCAGAGCAATGTCAGAGCAATTACTGAGGTGATGTCAGAGAGACTGCGGCTTCATGTGCAAAAAAGAACACTTGTAATTCCTCTTCTCTTTCAACTAAACACATTCAACAATATTTGTGTGTGTGTGTGTACAATTAGCTTAAGACAAAAACATCAAAATAAGTGCATTAAAACTCTTGCTGATGATGGAGTAAACTATCACCAGGCCACAGTTACAGTTGCTGCGGTAACAAAATGGTATTTCCACGATTGGGTGCTGCACTCACAGACAAAAACCACCAGGTTTTGCACTGCTAACACAAGACATACGCTGAGAATCTATCTGCACTGTGACATGGGAGCATAAAACTGCTTTTTTCTCTTCTCTTATAATAAAAATGCTTATATATTGATATCTATCACACCCTTTTATCCAGAATTACACTATATTTTGCAAGTTTATCCAAATAAATGACTCACAACAGATATTATATTAAATGGGCCAGCAGCATACTCACAGTGAGAATATTCTGGGTTACATGTTCTCTATATTCCTGCTGGTTCCCTGATACACTGGTGACCTGCAAGCTGGGACTGCCTGTTAGGACCTTTGGTAATTTGTAGAGTATATATATTGTTGGCTGTGCTGTGTTGCACTTTTGCAATTGGTTTTTTGATGATTGAACTGATTTTTTGCATTACCACATAGTTTTCTTTTCACTATTTGTGTTATAAAGGCAGCCCAAATAGCTTTAGGGGAGTGAAGCTTTTTGTTTTCATTACTCTTCTCCTGTTTCTTCGTTAGGGAGGTAAGCTTGTTGTCTTTCTTTTTTTTTTGTCAGGTTAATTTTCAAATCCGAATTGGTTATGTTTGTCATGTTGGCTATACCCTCCCTGATGCGTTTTGCTACTTTCTCATTTATCAAATGACACCTACTTTAGACCAACTGGATAAGTGTTGCATGGTGGTTTTAATGCCGGTAGCAAATTTGTACAATGCTAAAGTGCCAGCAAATATTAAAAACTCAGAGCTGAATGATCTGATTGTTATAGTGCCTTAGGGGAGAGGATTATATTTAAAACTGCAGGTAGTGAAAGGTAGGAAAATGTGGTGCCGTCAAGAACACCTGCTCCGGTGGCACCAGGGCCACCCCTCACTGCCACTATTCCCACTGACACACTACCCAGTGTGTCGACAATGTCAGCTAAGGAGCTCCAGCTGACTTTCTGCATCAAAAAGATCGAGGTGAGGAATCAGGTGTTAGATGTGGAAGCTATGCACCTTTAAGTTAAACTCTTGGAGCAGGAACGTCAGCCTATGGTCACTCCCCTGTCATTTCACTCAGTGCAACCCCATATTCTCTCCCCATGACAGCTTTGACATCAGACATTAGCTTTTGCTCCACCATTTAGTGAATCTGAGGTACGTTCTTAATTTAATGCTTTTGAGGGCATTGCGGCCACCTTAAATTGGCCAAAGATGTGTTTGATTGATCCACTGGGAGTGCAGCACACACTTCCTGAGCTTTTCCTGTTAGTTTGCACTGGAGCAGAGTTTAAATTATGATATGAAGCTTATATACAAAAATTCAGAAACTGTGAAAAGAATGTCAATCACATGTGGAGTTTGTGGGTGAGAAAGAAGTGGTTTTCGATAAGTAGTGTCAAGCCAGCAAAGTAAAAGAGTTTGCACAGCTGCAAGAACTTGTGCTTTTGGAGAACTTGCTATCTAAGTGTCTATGTAATGGTTATAAAAATGGTCACAAAAATACTGTTAAAATGTGATTAAAACCCTAAAAATGTTAATGTCATTATATGCTAAAAAACTGTAAGCAAAAGAACTCTTTAATTCATGACCGTGTACGTCTAAAAACAAAGCATAATTCATTACTTTATAAAAGTTAAAAATTGATTAAGGTAAAATCCATTGTGCATTGCTGATCGAGTTATCTGTAATCTACTACCCTGGTCTTCAAGGCAAATGAGCATAGAGTGAGAAGCTAAAAAAGGATATTCTGTGTTTAAAACATAACTAATTCCTGATATTACTGTGGAAAATTTTCTCCCGATTCTCCACAGTACTTCGTTTTATAGCTTATTTCTTTGAGAATTGTTCTAATCACTGATCGGTTCTTGATTGCTTGTGTCTGAGCTCACCAGCCTTCGTTCCTGCATTACGACACTGGACGGAAGGAAACCTCGTGTCTGTGTTTTTCTACATTATTCCCCTCCACAGGTAAGAAAAGTGCTTGTAGCACATTTTGTAGCATATTTCTGTTTTCTATGTTTTAGGAGGAATGTGAGAAGTAAAATACTGCTGTTTGCAGTAACTGTGAGAGCTAATAAGTTTAGTTTTACTTGAATGTAACACTCGCTGTAGTTTTCTTGCTAAGCTGCGCTGTGTGGCGCAAACAGCGTTATCGATTATGCAGGTCCGTGTCTTCCTGACCAGCCGCACAGTCCTGGCCAACTCCATATTTGCCATTTAAGTAGAATAAAAAAACTGTTACAAGAACTATAATCACACATATTTTACTCTTTATAGATAAAATATTTCTATGAACGGGTATAAATGTCTCACCGCATCACTGTACAATATAATCCAAACTTGTGGCAACATTCAATACACTATAGAGTACTATTGTCCACCGTTATAAAACATGACTTGTAAAAAAATACAAAGTATGATTTACTACTCACATTCCGACATTCTGTCCCTTGCACTAGTTTTACCTGAACCGGGCGTATGATCAAATATGGTCACATCATTGTTCGTCATCATTGTATTTGACTCATATTGCTAATCCTGAACAAACAACACCTATCTACACATTTAGCACAGCTACTCAAACGTATGATGTGTGAGTCCGCTTACCATATTTAGTAGGGATGAGCGAGTACACCACTATCTGTATCCGTATCTGTTCAACCATCTACATTATCTGCATCCATATTCAGATAGTTGAGTTTCACATCCGTACACTCCACTCCGACGAGCAAAGGCTGGCGCAACTTGCTGCCGCTGCTCGCCGGTAACTTTTCAACTTTTTAACCTTCCAGACTGTCCTGATTCATCTTGTGGTCTTTCTGCCCTAATCGGACAGTATAATTCCTCTCACTTGGAATAATTCCACAATCTGCCGGCACTAGCGTTTGTGTGAGACTTTACCTGTAGCTCACCTGTAGCTCACCTGGCGTTTCTGGACGCTGACATTTCGAAGTCTTCATCCACAATTTGGGCCAGCAGGATCTACATCCTGCTGGTCTGTGCCTGGCTCTTCCTACTGCCTGTTCACCTGCCAGTGATGGGTCTGCTGCAATATTCGGCCACTGACCTACTCCGTCTGCGCTACCATCTGCCTGGACTTGTGCCGGAGGCTCTCCACCTTCACCCGGACATCACCTTCCAGCCCCGCCGGAGATACATCCACCGAGGGTCCCGCCGGCATTTCCACCATAACAGCTCTACGGCAATAAAGTCCATCTGGTCCAGCTCTCGTCGCCCTCCACGCTCCACCAGTCGGGCGGTCGACCACAGTGTGTTAGCCCGCCTAGCCCGGTCGGCTAACACTACCACCAGCTGTGACAACACCTCACTCAACTTCGCTCTGCTCAACATCCGCTCACTGACCAGCAAGGGACATCTCATCCAGGACCTCATCACCGACCGTAAGATAGACTTTCTTTGCTTAACTGAGACATGGCAACAACCCAACGACTTTTCGCAGTTGAATGAATCCACTCCTAGTGGGTTTGTTTACATCTGTCAACCCCGTGGCTCCGGGCGGGGAGGTTTCGCGGTAATTCACCGCGAGAACTGGAAAGTCTCGCCGGTGTCTGTGTCTGTCCACTGTGTGCGAGCTGTCTGGTCCCACTCCAATCATCATTGCCACTGTGTACCGCCCCCCCCAAACCGAACAATTAATTTTTAAATGACTTTGCTGCCTTCCTCACCCACTTATCATCTCTCTCACCAAATATAATAATACTGGGTGATTTCAATATCCACATGGACAATATCAATCTGCCTCTCACCAAAGACTTCACCTCCTGTTTAGAGAGTTTTGGACTTCAGCAACATACCACTTTTCCCACACACTCCAAAGGACACATTCTAATCTGCTGCTCTGGTGTCACTCCATCCGATCTCACAGCTGATGAACTCCTCATAACTGACCACTTCCTCCTCTCATTCACAATGAAACTCACTCTCTCCATTCTGAAAAAACCACGCCTCATTTCATTTTGGAAATTAAAGAATATTAACCCTGCCACTCTCACTTCATGTATCCACTCCTCCTGCCTTCCAGACATCCACAATCTATCCACCCCCAATGATTTGGTTTTTCATTACAACACCGGACTCCATAATATTCTTAATTCCCTTGCTCCGTTAAAAACCAGATCCGTTTCTTTCTCCATTTCTGCCCCTTGGTTCACCCCCGATCTCCGTCTCATGAAAGCCAAAGGTCGGCTACTGGAATGCCTCCATAGGAAAACTGGTCTCACTATCCATAAGGAAATGTACAATAACCACATGCTACGTTATAAGGACTCCATTGCCAGCACCAAAACCCACTACTGCTCAAGTATAATCACTGCCAATAAAGGAAACCCCAAGTCACTTTTCTCCCTACTCAACCATATCACCCAACCCGAGGACTCACTCCCTTCTCACTTCTTCACAACCTCCTTCTGCAACTCCATTATGTCATTTTTCATTGAAAAAATCAAGAACATCCACCAGCACCTCGGATCAATCCCCCACCTCAGCTTCTCAGCCGATTTTCACCCGTCCACACGCCCATTCTCCTCCTTCCATCTCCCCACTCTCTCAGAAATCTCAGAACTCATCCAGAAATCCAAGCCATCCACTTGTCAACTGGACCCCCTCCCCACACAACTTGTCAAAGCCTGCTCCCCCTCCCTGGTCCCCGTCATCTTTGCCATCATCCACTCCTCTCTCACCACTGGAACTGTCCCTACATCTTTCAAAACTGCTGCCATCACTCCGATTTTGAAAAAACCTGGTGCTGACCCCTCCAACTTTAACAACGTCCGTCCTATATTCAATCTACCCTTCATCTCCAAAATCCTTGAAAAAACTGTTGCTTCCCAACTCCATTCTCACCTCTCCCATAACAACCTGTGCAAACAGTTCAAGTCTGGTTTCTGCCCACTTCATAGCACTGAAACAGCACTCATCAAAATCACCAACGACCTCCTCATGGCAGCTGATTCTGGATTCCTCACCATCCTCATCCTCCTTGACCTGAGTGCGGCTTTCGATACCATCTGTCACACCACCCTCCTCAACAGGCTATCTTCCATCGGCATCACCCACACTCCATTGGACTGGTTCACTTCATACCTCTCTGGCCGCACTCAGTTCATTCAAATCAAGTCCCTGAAATCCATCCCCTCCACCGTTACTTCTGGCGTGCCCCAGGGCTCTGTCCTGGGGCCCCTACTCTTCATCATCTACCTCTTTCCCCTTGGCAATATCTTCCGCAAATTCAACATTCACTTCCACTGCTAAGCCAATGACACCCAGCTCTACCTGACCACCTCACCCTCATCCTCTCTCCCACCCACCTCCCTCACTGACTGCATCTCTGAAATAAAAACCTGGTTCACCCAAAACTTCCTTAAGCTAAACAGCAATAAAACCGAGGTCCTCCTCATTGGCACAAAATCCACCTTATCCAAAACCGACAGCTTTTCTCTCACTATTGACAACTCCACTGTTTCACCCTCCCCCCAAGTTAAGAGCCTGGGTGTCATCCTGGACAGCACACTATCTTTTCAATCCCACATCAATAACATCACTCGGTCTGCCTATTTCCATCTACAAAACAATCGCCTCCGCCCCTCCCTTACCCCCCACACTGCAGCCATCCTTGTGCACAGCCTCGTCACTTCCCACTTGGACTATTGCAACTCCCTCCTCTTCGGCCTCCCTCATAAATCCCTCCATAAGCTTCAACTGGTCCAGAATTCAGCCTCCTGCATCATCACTCAGACCCCCTCCATCCACCACATCACTCCTGTCCTCCAACAGCTCCACTGGCTCCCGGTTCAGTTCCGCATCCAATTCAAAATCCTCCTGTTTACATTCAAGGCCATCCACAACCTCGCCCCCCCTTATCTGTCTGATCTCCTCCACGTCCCCACTCCCTCCTGAACTCTGAGATCTTCTTCCTCCATACAACTGTCTGTCCCCTCCGCCCGTCTCACCACCATGGGGAGCAGAGCATTCAGCTGCTCTGCTCCCCGTCTCTGGAACTCATTACCACCCCAACTCAGAAACATTGACTCTTCCACACAATTCAAATCACAGCTCAAAACCCATCTGTTCAAGACTTCCCATTGTGCTTAATTTCATTTCTCAGCCTCTTTTTGTTGCTTTTGTAATTTTATTTTTGCTGTTTTTAAATCTGCACTGATGTTTTTTAACATGTTCTGCTGTACGGTGACCTTGAGTGTCTAGAAAGGCGCCTTTAAATAAAATGTATTATTATTATTATTATTATTATTCGTACTCGTAAGGGGCGGGACTTAAATCGGTTGTGGACGTGGTTTATACGAAAGTTGTATTTTTAAGCCTGAAATTGATATGGGTTGGTCAGAAGTTGCGATATTTATTGTAATATTTATTTTTATTTACATCTTAATTTGTATTACACCAAGGTAAGAAGAGTTAGCCGACCGGAAAAAAACCTGACCCGGTGAAGAAACAGTGAGAATGAGACGTGATGCGGGCTTCATGCAGCCCTGTCTCATCACACAAGCAAGTTTTTACCCCATAACCCCATGAAGTGGGGAAGATTTGAAACGTTTGGGTTATAAAAAGCTATTTTAAAATGTGTAGTGTGGATGTAGCCTAATGTTTTTATCGCTATTTGGTTAAATGATGATCTTACCGGGGGACTCGATCAGGTAGTTGTAAATATTGATGTATGTCACCTCTGGCCATTCAGTGGGATCATTTCTCCATAAAAATGAAGGCAAACAGAAGGGACAATGAGAGACACCCACACATGTGAATTTTTCATTGTATCGTTTTTTCTCAGGTACACTTAGCGTGTTAAAATAATCATCTGACATGTTGAAATAATGTTTCAAACTAACTACTGGACAGTGTTTTTTAAATTGTGCCACCGATTGTTTTCCCCTCCGGTGGGCATGGCTTTCAGAGTATGACACGTTCCGCTCTGTCTCTATCACAGGACGCCCTGAGGAGGATTTTCCTTTTGCCCGAGCACAGATATTGACTCGTATCACTTGTACGGTACTCGTACTCGTCAAAATTGCTATATCCATACCAGATACTCGTTTCACCCGAGTATCCAGCTCAACTCTAAGATTTAGTTTCGATGTTATGACAGATTTTCTGCGTGAAGGTAGGAGAAGAAATTTGTATTTTGCGCTGTCCACTGTCTGGGGCACTGCTGATTGGTCCGAGGGCGTGATGTCACTACCTGTGATGTAGGGTATCTTCCAAAGTTTGTCTGAGAGAAGTCACATCATTCTTTGACCTCACTGGGCTGCGTAGCGATGCCAATTTGGATGTCCGTGCAAGTTACTATATATAGTCACTTGCCCAATAGTAAGCCAGTGTAAGGATATTTTCTTTTGGCATTCCAATGCTTTATTTTTCTAACTGAATGATCTTCTGTTATGAGTTGTTACAACAGTTGATGTTTTGATGGCAATGTATTGCTGGGAAAAATGTAGGTTGTTTTTGAAAAATGCATTACAACACTGGACGTGAATGAAGCAACATCTTGTCTGGCGTTTTTCTACATTATTCCCCCCTACAGGGGTGTAACATCTAACAGAGCAAATAGTGGTGCTGGCCAATGAGTCTGAAATTGAGGGGGACATGGCTCCTATCACTATTTTGCTGGATACTGGTGTGAAACTTTCCATTGTTCGTCATGGTATTTTGCCTTTTTCAGACGACTCATATTGTTGGTCAGAAGGCTTGATGTGGGGGAATTAACTGAGTGTTGTACGTGTGCATATCCAGTCTGTTTATCTCTCCTGCTGCTTGTCTGTGTCTGGCCATGTCCAGATTGGTGTGCGCGATTAGCTGCCTGTTGCAGGAGTTGAACAGTCTTGGAAAAGATTTGGAAAAGATTCCTATCGCTGAGTTGTGTGTGTCTACTGCGCCTGACTTGCCCCCCGTTTTTTCTATGCATTGCTACAAATGCTCAGGTTCACAAGTTGAGTGATTTAGTGGACTTGTCAGATTCTTTTTTGTGTGCGTCGGACGACTCAGTCAGTGTTTCTGTTTTTGTTGATCTGTCTGAGAAGGATCTGTGTCTGGCTGTTGACAAGGATCAACTCATCAGGGCTCTGAAATCTGATAGTTACTTAGCTAATTGTGTGTCTGCAATTCAGAAAAAGAAAATGCATTTCACCGGCTGTGTCTTATCTGTTTGTGATGATGTCTTGCAATGAAAATGGCCTTCAGTGTCGGGGATGGCGAGTGATTTGGTAAACCAAGTTTTTGTGCCAGCAGAGTTTTGTTCTCAAGTCCTGTGTTTGGCTTGCGCTCAGCCAAGTCAGATGGAAAGAAAAGGACGTACAGTCGGGTACTCCGGCAGGGCTCTGACTGACAGGGCGCTGACTTTTTTCTCCAGGAGCACTCGTGCACCTAAGTTAAAAAATTCATGAGCAGAGAAAAAAAATAAATGGGGGCACAAGAATGTTTTTTTGTTTTTTTTACATTTATTAGAGGGCAGAACTTGCACACACCAACAACACCAACTTACTTGAATGAAATTTAGATGACATTTTAGACAAAAAAAAAGAATAAACGAAACTGCAGACGACATTTACACAAATAATGTCGTAATCGTTAGGCCAGGATTTGGAACAGAGAGGAGCCTGCCATTGCCGATGGGGCGGCCCTACAAAATCTACTGAACATTTGCTTAGTAGTAGCATCATATTCCAGCCACCTGAAATCTTTCAACCAGTCAGGTGTTGAATGTGTACACTTTTTCAACAACTTTCTCCATCGTTCTAGCTTTCTTCCTGGCACTTTCTTCCTCATCCGTTCTTTTGTTTTTTTCCATCATTGCTTTTAAAACACACAGTTATACTTTGCATCTCTATTTCAATGTCTTGTTAGTGGAGATATTTTTTTAGCTTTCGAATGTAATGGAGTTTTTTTCACACTGCTTTGATGTTTGATACATTTTGCAACTTGTCACATTACATCTTTGCGCCAGTGCTCTCCTTATTTGTGGGCTGCAAGAAGTCACTCGCACACATGCTTCTGTTTTGTTTTCCTCGTTTGCATGCCGAAATATTTACCCGCAAATGCGAGTGAAATGGGCGCACTGTAGAGCCTTGTACTCCGGTACTTTTTCTGGCCAAGGTTGAAGTCTGACGTTGCCAACTATTGTGATTCCACCGGCTCTATAACAGCCAATTCCAGTCATTGGTGAGCCATTTGAGCACATCATGGTTGATTGTGTCAGGCCCCTGCCGAAAACCAAGGCTGGTAACCAATGTGTTCTGACCATGATGTGCACAGCCATTTCCCCTTAAGCCATTGTGCACCTTGCGGACAAAAGCAGTGGTGAAGGCCCTGGTTAAGTTCCTTTCCACCTTCCGGCTGCCCAAGCATATCCAATCTGACCAAGAATCCAATTTTATGTCCAAGGTTTTCTCGCAGATCATGAAAGAGTTGTCTGTGAAACATCAAATCTCCAGTGCGTACAATCCAGAAAGCCAGGGCACACTGGAAAGATTTCATCAAACGTCCATCAATATTAAAAAAATACTGTGTTGAGTCAAACAGAGAGTTCCATGAGGGTCTGCTGCTGCTCTTGTTTGCTGTACGTGAGACTATTTAGGAGTCTTTCAGTTTAAGTCCAGCAGAGCTAGTCTGGACATACAGTGCTGGCAGACAAGCTCGATCCCACGCACAGCGTTTTGGACTATGTGAAATCGTTCAGGGAAAGGTTACACACTGATGTTGAGCTGGCCTGCAGTTCCCTCACAGATGAGCATTCTGAAATGTGAAAAACAGTTTGATGAAAGGCTCTTAGGCGCTCTCTTTGGCCGGGTGAATGGGTTTTGGTGTTGTTACCTTTGGTTGGGTCTGTTCTTCAAGTGAGATTTTGTGGTCTCGGGGAGGTGGGGAAAAAATGCAGTGACACAGATTATTAAAACACCAGACAGGAAAAAAAGAAGTCTTGTGTGTGTCACATCAATATGTTGAAGGCATATTTTACCCGCAAGACCCCCACTGCGACCCCTGTGTCTACTGTGGCGACTATTGTGTCAGCTTCTTACCGTTCTGAGGATGGCCTGCACGACCAGCCAGTGATCGTTCTGAATGCGCGACTCGCAAACTCAAAAATTTGAGGGATGTTAGAAGATTATCTGTAGTATTTGAACCAGCCAAGACTGAAATTTTGTGTTTGATTCGTGAACATGCGCAATTGTGTGGTGATAAGCCCACAAAGACCACAGTTTTACAGCATGATGTTGATGTCGGTGACCATAAGCCCATTGAACAGCATGGTTACCACATCAACCCTGCTGAGAGAGTAGTCATGAAAAAGGAAGTGGAGTATCTCCTAGAAAATGGTTTGGCCGTGGCAAGTTCCAGCCCATGGCGCCCTCCATCACTGTTAGTTCCAAAACCCATTCAGACTCCCAGGTTTTGTAAAGACTACCGCAAAGTGAGGACTAATACAAAGCCAGACTCGTTCCCATTGCCCACAGTGGATGACATGGTATCGATCGTGTAGGTTCTGCCAAGTAAGTCACCAAGTTAAATCTCTTAGAGGGTTACTGGCAGGTGCCCCTCACACCCCACACATCAGAGATTTCAGGCCTCGTTCCACCAGGTAACTGTTTGCAGTATATGGTCATGCCCTTTGTTCTTGGCAAGATTAATGAAAACACTGTTGTCTGGTGTCAGGAATTGTGAAACATACTTGGATTATATTGTAGTGCATTAATCTGCCTTGGCTAGGAGTTGGGAAAGAGGGCAGTCACGCTTTTCTGTTATGCCCTGATTTCCCCTAAACTGTAGCATAACACTATCCCCCCACCACCCAGACAGATAAGCGGCATAAATAGTGGATGGATGGTTCCAGTACTATCTGCATTATGGGGCTGTGAATGGTCTCACTGAAGGTCAGAGGAGTGTGGGAACCTCGAGGACAGAAACAGATGGATGAAACTCCAAGATATGAAAAGATAAAGAGAGAAATAAAATGATGAGATCTCATGTCCTACCCAACATGTAGATTTTGTTGCCCATCACGAAGGGTGTGGCTCCGTACCGCGGCGTGGGCATGGAGGTCAGTGGCTGCCACACGTCCTTCTCTGCATCATAGACCCTCACCAGGGCTTGTGGTGTAGTGTCCACTCCCATACCCCCCAATGCATACACCTTCCCATCTGCAGAGAGACACACACAAGATAGAAACTCACTGTAGGTTCACAGCTATTAAAAATGTTATTATAATTACCCCTCCTGGTGCAACAAGCATGTATCCTAGTAGATCTGAGGTGATCGTAGGAGAAATGATAGCTCACTATGATTTTGTCCTGCCAATTTTGGACCAATTGTTAGGTCTACTATCTTTCTCATTTTACTGTAGTCCATCCATCTTCTACCGTTTTTCCGTTTCCGAGTCGCGGGGGTGCTGGAGCCAATCCCAGCCAAATTCATTTTACTGTAGTCTTCCAAACAATGTGCAACATTTATGAGAGGCAGAGTGTGAGCGTCTCATTCACCCTGACAGCAGACAAATCCACAGAATTGTGATTTAAACTGTGAAGAGTAAGAAAATAATAAAAGTCTCACTCAGAACGCAGCTCATGTACAAGTGTGACTACGACATAGTTCACACGTTCTGACTAAGTGAGTCTGTGTTAAATGTCCAACATAAAATAAATGACGCAGCAAAAACACTTCACATATAGCGTATCGTAATACATGAACCTGGAGAGGTGGGCAGGGAAAGGGAAGTCAAATATGTATGTGTGTACTTCTGTATGCGTTTGTGTTTTGTGCAGTTTGGGTTTTTACCAGTGTGACTTTTAATTGGTGTTTGTTGAGATCACCTTCATAAGATATTAAGGCTACACCCACTGTGACATTCAATGAACATTAAGATATTACACTGGGAAGGGCTGGGCGATATCTCAAATTATGAATATATATCGATATATTTTTAAACGTGTTATAAAATGGGACAATACCGTTTATAATGATATAGTTCATTGTGAGCATAAAATTACAATACATGGGCTAAAAGTACGCACCTATTTCTCCTCTCCCTAGCCCCCTGTGTAACTGCCTTACACATACAACCTCTCTGTTCTGTTTCCCTCGCTCTGTGGCTAATACTCCTCTCCCTCCTCCTCCACTCTCACCTGCCCTCATCAGTGATCACGCAGCAGCAACACGGAGACAGAGAGCCCCCCTGAACAAGAGTTGGTCAGTGAGCGAAAGAACAATGGCTCGATAATTTGGAAATGGTTTGGTTTTAAAGTGTCAGATGACAAGCAACAAAATATTTTCTGTAAAGAATCTTAAAAACCAGTTGCAACTAAAAATGTGTTTCTTCCATCACTTAAAACAGCGCCAAAAAGTATAGTAATAGCCGTGTGTCAAACTACTGACAACTACTACAAGCATTTTATTTCATATATGCAGACATTTTTTTATTCAATTTGTTTTTATACATTTTGATATTGTGCAGAGTGACCTCTGTCAATAAACGTGCCTGTGTGACATTTTGTACATGGCTCAAACTTATGACTGACTGTCTTTAAGGGTTTCCCTTGAAAAAAAATGAAACTAACAGGCACGCTATGCTATAATGCTTTGAGGAAACCCCAGTTACATCACATAAAAAATATTGATATTGTATATTATATATATACACTGCTCAAAAAAATAAAGGGAACACTTAAACAACACAATGTAACTCCAAGTCAGTCACACTTCTGTGAAATCAAACTGTCCACTTAGGAAGCAACACTGATTGACAATCAATTTCACATGCTGTTGTGCAAATGGAATAGACAACAGGTGGAAATTATAGGCAATTAGCAAGACAGCCCCAATAAAGGAGTGGTTCTGCAGGTGGTGACCACAGACCACTTCTCAGTTCCTATGCTTTCTGGCTGATGTTTTGGTCACTTTTGAATGCTGGCGGTGCTTTCACTCTAGTGGTAGCATGAGACGGAGTCTACAACCCACACAAGTGGCTCAGGTAGTGCAGCTCATCCAGGATGGCACATCAATGCGAGCTGTGGCAAGAAGGTTTGCTGTGTCTGTCAGCGTAGTGTCCAGAGCATGGAGGCGCTACCAGGAGACAGGCCAGTACATCAGGAGACGTGGAGGAGGCCGTAAGAGGGCAACAACCCAGCAGCAGGACCGCTACCTCCGCCTTTGTGCAAGGAGGAACAGGAGGAGCACTGCCAGAGCCCTGCAAAATGACCTCCAGCAGGCCACAAATGTGCATGTCTGCTCAAACGGTCAGAAACAGACTCCATGAGGGTGGTATGAGGGCCCAACGTCCACAGGTGGGGGTTGTGCTTACAGCCCAACACCGTGCAGGACGTTTGGCATTTACCAGAGAACACCAAGATTGGCAAATTCGCCACTGGCACCCTGTGCTCTTCACAGATGAAAGCAGGTTCACACTGAGCACATGTGACAGACATGACAGAGTCTGGAGACGCCGTGGAGAACGTTCTGCTGCCTGCAACATCCTCCAGCATGACCGGTTTGGCAGTGGGTCAGTAATGGTGTGGGGTGGCATTTCTTTGGGGGGCCGCACAGCCCTCCATGTGCTCACCAGTGGTAGCCTGACTGCCATTAGGTACCGAGATGAGATCCTCAGACCCATTGTGAGACCATATGCTGGTGCGGTTGGCCCTGGGTTCCTCCTAATGCAAGACAATGCTAGACCTCATGTGGCTGGCATTGATGCTATGGACTGGCCCGCCCGTTCCCCAGACCTGAATCCACTGAGCACATCTGGGACATCATGTCTCGCTCCATCCACCAGACCACAGACTATCCAGGAGTTGGCGGATGCTTTAGTCCAGGTCTGGGAGGAGATCCCTCAGGAGACCATCCGCCACCTCATCAGGAGCATGCCCAGGCGTTGTAGGGAGGTCATACGGGCACGTGGAGGCCACACACACTACTGAGCCTCATTTTGACTTGTTTTAAGGACATTACATCAAAGTTGGATCAGCCTGTAGTGTGTTTTTCCACTTTAATTCTGAGTGTGACTCCAAATCCAGACCTCCATGGGTTAATAAATTTGATTTCCATTGATAATTTTTGTGTGATTTTGTTGTCAGCACATTCAACTATGTAAAGAACAAAGTATTTAATAAGAATATTTCATTCATTCAGATCTAGGATGTGTTATTTTAGTGTTCCCTTTATTTTTTTGAGCAGTTTATATCAGAGAACCAACAGTGAACCATGTTTGCTAACTAGAGGCATACAGATCTCTATGTCTTTGGTTCAATGTACTAGAGAGCTGCACAACAAACATGGGGAAGACCCACACAGCCCTGAGCTGCCAAATGACCCACTCTGGCACCAGTCTGACCGTGATCACCCCCCCGGCTCCACCTGTGTCATTCATAAATCAGTTCCTGATTGCCCACCATGTAAATCTGTTGAGATAAAGCAGGAAGGGCAGAGGGCACACGAGCACCACACACAACACTTTGGCATAAACATCCACTCTACTACATATTTTGAAATGGAAAAATAAAAAAAAGTCTCTTACATTCTATCAATGCCTTAAGTACAGAGTTTAGCAGTTGCTGTGCAGACAAATGCCAGTCAGCTGAAATTCATCATCCACGTTGTCGAGGCTGATGAGACCCAGTCTGGGAGGGAAGACCAGGTTTTAAAAGTTCTCACTTCCTGCTCATCCAGACTACAAAATGTCCCTGGAGTTACCAAGCTAAAACAGGCTAACCAGTGAAAACTCCAAAGTGGTGATGAGGCCTTCACCTCGCAGGCTGAAAACAGGAAGCAAACACTTTTTAAGGAAAATCCTATTAGAATGTCCAACTTTACAGCTGAAATGAAACATGTTTATAGGCTGGTAAAAAAATTATTTTGTGCATCAGTAGATAATTTCTTCCTCACTCAGCTTTTTAGATTTTATTGAGGTTTAAATGTCAGAATAGATGAAGCAGTATCACTTTGAGTGACAGGTGGGTTCGCCACTAACCCCTTTCTCCATCTGACACAACCAATCCCATGTAAATCTCTCCATTACATGTCTCTAACTGTGTCTCTTCCTGTAGTCTGTGTTTTGTCCTTCCTGTCCTCTTTCTTCCTGTCCCCGTCCTACAGATGCTGAATGATCTCTGCTCCATGTTCCTGCTGCTGCAACAGTTACTATTAGGTATCATTAACTGCCAATATTAATAATTTCCATTATAATTTCTTCTGCAATTTTAACTTTTTTTGAAATATTTACTAATGCACATTTAGTGTTTATTGTAATCTCTCTCCTCCTGGTCTTGTCCTGCCCCCCTTATTCCTTCTCTCTCTGTCTTCTCTTTCTCCTCCCCGGATATTTCAACAAAGTTCCCCCACTACAGAAAGAATCCACTATTACTCCAGCGGTAAAGGTTCCTGCACCAAAAGCACTGGACGATTATTTTCCTGTGGCATTCAAGTCTGCAGTTTGGAAAGTGACTCAGAGTGTAATTGACCCACTTCAATTTCACTTAACCAAGCAAGTAAAGGGGTTGAAGATGCCATGACAATTGGACCTTGTTGCTGTACACTTGGAAGGTGAGAGAACAGATGCACGACTATGTTATATTGATTTTTCTTCTGCTTTCAGTTACATGCAGACCCATATTTTAGCTGAGAGACTTGTCTGGAATATCTGGGAGCAACTCCAGCACCATTTGTTGGCTGGTTGTCTCCCTGACAAAGAGGCCACAGAGGACTCGGGTGAACAGAACTTTGCGAGGGGCACAACATGTGTTTACTGGATCACCCAAGGATTGTGTTCTGTCAACCGTACTATTTGGGCTCCACACTAATGACTAGTAACACAAATGAGGGTGATTGTCAAGTTTTGCTGGTGACTCAGTAATCATCAGCCTCCTGCAGTACCATCAAGTGGGACATGCTCCAGTTTTAGACCATTTTATCAATAGTGTGATGACTCATACTTTATTTCTTTTTATTTTATTCAGCCCTTATTTGACACGGAAAAACCTCAAAAATTTGATTGAAGGAACAGAAAGAACAAAAGTAGTATGCAAAAAATATTCTTGTAGATTAAAATATGTCAATGTTTAAGTCTACATAAAGACAGAGAAGACCATCCAACAAATACAGTAAACAATGGTGAGTAGTGATGTGTCAGTCGTGAATGATACGGCTATTTGAAATGAATGACGGGAGCCGGATCCTACCTGCCTGGTCACCAGCTCCTGCCTGGCTCAGATTCGCTTAGTTTTTTTTTTTTGTTGTTTGTTTTTTTTGTTTTTTCTGTTCAAGCCACATGTGATTGGTCAACTACATGACGTGTGGTTGCACTGAGCAGGGCGGGGCTAAACACAGCACAGAGAGAAAGACGGAGAAACAGGAGAGAGGGAGAAGAGAGAGAGAATGGTCACTGGCACATACACACACAGAGACTCTGGAAACAGGTGGGAATTGAAAATGAGTGGCAGGAAAAGAAGCAAAATTTGGATGCATTTCAGTTTCATTGATCAAACAAAGGCAGAGTGGGAGACCAAGCCTTGAGTCTACCCACGCTTTGCACACGTGATGGCACGTAGACTGTGTGTTGTGGCCACATCTGTCCCCTTCAAGTGGATCTTCTCAAAAACACACCAAAAATTACAGAGAGAAGAACAGTATCAGCCCCTCAAAGCTGAGGCACTTGGCCTTCCTCAAAGTCAATCTTCTCTTAAGACTAGCTGAAACTGTTACTGCTGCTTTTTTCTTTTTGTTTTACACATTTTAATTTATATTTTGTCATAATGTTGGATACCTTTATACACTTTTTTTATTTATTGTTATTGTGTTGTTGTTTTATTGTTTTTATTTTGTTCTTTTTGTATTTATTGTTGTTTCACACTAAATAGTTCAAAGTTGATGAATAAATAAATATAATAAATATAATCAGAGATTGGACCTATTTGAGATGGGTCTTTGTTTTTGTACTTTATAATTTATTTTTTGTAGCACTCTGCTCCATGTTGAGTATAATAAGATATATGAATAATGAACATTTGATATAATGTATGTTTTTTACATTCAGTAAATCATTTTACGTATGATTTTACATTATTTACGGTAATAATTTAATTAGCAACAAAAAAAATCTGAGGAACCACTTGGTGAGCCTTGCTAAAAGAACCAGCTCTCTAAAAAGAGATGGAATTCCCATCTCTAATAATGAGGGAGGGCTTTAAAATTTGTAATGAACCTCCAAGCTCCGTGATAAACAGTGTCCAGAGCATGTAGGTTTTGAGACGAAGCATAAAGCATAAAAGATCACTATTGTCCAGTTTAGATATAAAAGTTGCAGAAATCAATCTCTTCTTAGCTTCACAAGAAGACGCAGAAGAAGAAGAACTTGGAGATAAACATCTTAAGACAAAAGAAATGCTGTTTGATCATCCTGTCCTAGAACCCATACTTATTCAGGGCACTGCAGTGGAGACAGTCAGCCAGGACGAATACTTGAATGACAAGCTGACCTTTGACCTAAACACAGACTACAGATTTAAAAAGGTCAATCAGAGACTGTTTTTCTTCAGGATGCTGAAATCTCTTAATGTTTTATTCATCTTCAAAGAGTCTACTTCTCATAGGCATTCTGGTTTAGCAACCTCAGCACAACCAACTAAAACAGACAGGGCAATACTGTAGGGCCTTGTTGGTCATATATATAAGGTCACATGTCATCCTAGCAAACCTTCATCACCCACTTAATATGGAGTTACAACTTCTGCTTTCAGGGAGGATAACACTTCAAATAGGTATCTGAGGTAATTTGTTCCCCGTTTTCACACAAATTATTAAATATTTATATTTGATTATTTAGATTTTCTGACTCAGTGTGCTGATGGTGATATCATTGTATGTTCAACTTTCTTTTCATTCACCATTTAGCAACTATATGTTGGATAAAATTTTGTTCCTCACAGGTACAACAAACCAGAAGGTGCCTGCAGTAAACTGCCTATTTATAAAGTGCTTAGTGCATTACACAATAGTATGTGGAACCAAAGACAATGCTAAGAGAAATAAACATATGCAATAGAATAAAAGATTACTAAAAAGTTAAATATAGATTAATAAAAATAAAAATAAGTCGCAAATAAAAACAAGTGCAAATTTGAATGGCTTAAGAAAGATGTTCATGTTGTATCTCTTACGTGTGCTTATCTATTGGATGATTTGTAGTGTGTTTGTTGCTGTTGCAAACGAAATTCCCCCACAAGGGCAATAAATTTTATCGAATCCATTTGCTCAACCTGAACTCCACCTGCGCTAAATTCATCATTACATGGAAAGACACATACTGTCTATACGAGGGCCGAGAGCACGTCAGAACAGAAGCCATAAGGTCCCTGCAGTACTCAGAGACTGGACTGTGTGGATGTTCAGACCTGAGGAATGATACAGAGATATTTCTACTGCATGGACCAACTCAGTTGTGAAGAAGAGGTGAGTCTCTGGCTTAGCTGGAAGTTTCTTCCTGTTGGCCCACCAGTGAAACGAGTTAGCGTAAAGTGTGTAAGCAATCGGGGAGAATCCACTGGCTGTTAAAGGAAGTAAACTTGTTTTGAATTCTATGGGAAAATGTCATACTTCTCCTTTGATTTATCAGCTCAGTAAACTTGGAACAGGTAAGGTGTCCTGTCCCTCTCAGGCGCAGCTCCGTTTATATGTTTAGGTTTTCTTTCCTTATTTGTTTTAATTTTCTTTTTTCTCTTTTTCTAGTCTGTTTTTGTTAATTCATTGCGCCTTGAAGGTTTTCAGTACAGATTTACATGGAATCACTGTCAGTCACACAATGACAAATATCTACCAATGTATAAACTACATAATACATAAACTGTGATTTATGTGACTGTAGATACTTGACATTCACTGTCCACCCACACCATTACCTGAGACCTGCACCTACTGTGTGTGTGTGTGTGTCTGTGTTTGTGTTTGTGCTTGATTAGACAGGAACTGGGCGAGAGCATGCATGGACAATCGCTTCTAATTAAAGAAACGGTGCTCTATTCTCTGCCTGTCACCCTGGGAGACGCCATGGAAACCACAGCGTAACCTACAATCCTGTTATTATGGAATTGGTGTTTGGGCAGGTTTGTCCTTGCCAAATGAAACCTGTTGGTAGTCAGATGCATATCCCCGAGTCACAACCAAAAAATGATGCTGTGATCAATTTACGATATGGACACAATGACACACCACTAATAACAGACAGGGAGAGCACAGAGGATGTGACAGATTAGTTATGTCTTATATGTCTTGTCCTCCTTTCTGTAACTCTGCTAGGTCTGCTGCTTTGATTCGTCAGAGCAGCATCTTCCTTGGCATCTGTGTCCCTCTGTTGTTGATATCACACTTGCTGTTCCTCTTCTTTTTTTTCTGCCCAGTATCCTCCTCTCACTGAGACTTTCATCATTTTCCATCCCTTTTTACTCCCATTTGCTCTAACTGACTGCCTCGGCCATTCGATCCCTGCCTCTTTTTTCTCTTGTCTATCATGTTATCCTTTTATCCTTTCCCTTCATCTTTTTTCATTGCTCCTAGGCCATTTGCATCAGCAGCAGAGAATATGTGGAATGGTTATGTTGCATTCATTAAATACACAGTATCACAGTGTGATCACAGTGATGTAAGTGTGCTTTTGCTTTGAAAATGCAATATATTTTGCATATTTTATTAATCACACTTGCTAACATCTTATCTGATCTGAGATTTTCATATAAACTAAAAAGCCTAGAAGGAAATATGACAGTGAAGCTGTCCACTCCTGATCATACTGTAAGTCTGAATACACATCTTTAACTAGTAAAGTAGAAATAGCTAATGCGGACAAATGTGACAGTTTAAATCTACATAATTAAAATACTCCAGACGTGCATAAAACTAACAGACACAGTGTGGAAAGATTACGGTGTAATTAAAAATTTAGGTTCTTTGCTAATGACATTAATGGAATTTAACAATCTCATGCAAACTTGTTCATATGTACACAGTTATGTAAGAATTAATAATGTAAGGACTTGTTGTTTATACCACACACCCCCTTCCTGACTTCTTTCTCCCCGCCCTCTGTGGCAGCTCAAAGTCCAGATTCATTCACCACTACCCCCCATGGGCTCCATCTCCCATTGAATTCCCGTCGACACTGCACAACACAACCCAGCAGAAGATTACGTGTCCGCAACAGGTGTCTGCAGTCAGTTTCACTAAAATCAGCTGTTGATGACGGTGGCCTGTCATCACCGATCCGGTCTGCCTTGTTCAATGCTCGTTCCATCTCTAATACATCCTTCATTCTTAATGAGTTCTTCACTAGAGAGAAGTTGGATTTTATGTTTCTTACTGAAACATGGCAAAGAGATAATGAATTTACCCACCTCAATGAGCTCTGCCCCACTGGCTGTTCTGTTATTGTTCTTATTGTTTTATTCTGCTCATTCAAGGCAACTGAGTTCCATAAACAGTCTTCCCTAATTAACTGCCTGACTAGCATCAAACACTGGTTAAGCGATAACTACCTACAGCTGAACTCAGACAAGATGGAAACATTAATTATCGCCCCCAGTAGCAGTATCTCCCACATTAAGCAGCAAATTGGTGCTCTAGGTTCGTCTGTCCTGCCAAAGATCAGGAACTTAGGTGTTATTTTTGATTCAACAATGTCCTTGGAGCACCATTCAAAACTAGTAGCAAAAAACTGCTTCTTCCATTTGAGGAACATTTGCAAAATAAGATCACTGGTGTCAAAGGCTGAACTGGAAATGATCATTCATACTTTTATCTTGTCTCGTTTAGATTATTGTAACAGTCTTTTTACTTGTTTTAATAAGAAAGAGCTCGACCGTCTCCAGGCTGTTCAGAACTCTGCCGCAAGGCTTTAAGGGCACGCATCACTCCTGTTTTAGCATCACTGCACTGGCTACCACTGTATTTTAGAATTGATTTTAAAATTTTAGATCTTACTTTTAGAGATTTGCAGGGACAAGCTCCTTCTTACCTGTATTCACTCCCACCCACAGTTTGGGGTCATCTGATCAACGGTAGTTGTTCCCCACTCACACTTTAAGACCAGAGGTGACAGATCATTCCAAGCAGTAGCTCCTAGGCTGTGGAATGCTTTGCCTCTCTCACTATGTTGCTTAAACTCTGTTGATACTTTTAAAAAGTACTTAAAGACCCTTTTATTTAAACAGGCATTAGGTTAATTGTGGGTTTTATGGCTGTCTTATTTTATGCATCTTTGTATTCAAGCTTATTAATCAACCCTAGACCAAAATCTGGCTGTAGGTCTTTTGAAAGCCTCACTCTTAGTCTTTCCCACTCTAACTAACAGAACTGGTTTTTCAACTTTCCAGTTACAGTATACTGTCCACCTGGTCCGTATTCAGAATTCCTATCAGAGTTTTCTGAGTTTATATCAGAGTTAGTACTTAGTACAGATAAAATCGTTATACTGGGAGATTTCAATATTCATGTAGATATAAAAAGTGACAGCCTTAGTTCTGGTTTTCTTTCCTTACTAGACTCAATTGGTTTTTCCCAGCATGTGAATGAACCCACTCACTGCTTCAATCATATCCTTGATCCTGTTCTAACATATGGCATTGAAATTGACAAGTTAACAATTTTTCCTCAAAACTGTCTTTTGACTGACCATTACCTCATTACATTTGAGTTTACTCAAATGTAATGAGGTGCACAGCATCGAGGAATAAATTCGGAGATGATGAAGATGTTTATCTGAAGACGCTGTGGCTAAATTTAAAGAGAACATTCAGTCATCATTTGCAGCAATGCCATATCTAAATTCAAATGAGGATTTCTCCCATACACAGGTTGATGACCTTGTGACTAGCACTATGGCCACACTGTGTTCAAATCTTGATGATGCTGCCCCTCTCAAAAAGAAAGTAATAAAACAGAGGAGGCTGGCTCCGTGGTATAGTTCTCAAATTCGTGCCTTAAAGCAGACGTCACGGAAATTAGAAAGAAATTGGCAACTCGGAAGAGTCTCACCGAGTCTGGAAAGAAAGCTTAAAAATGTATAAAAAAAGCTCTCCACAGTAGTAGATGCTCATATTATTCAGCACTAATAGAAAAAAAAAGAACAACCCCAGGTTTCTCTTCAGCACTGTAGCCAGGCTGACAGAGAGTCATAGCTCAATAGAACCAGTGATCCCCTTAGCTCTCAGCAGTGATGACTTTATGGGCTTTTTTACAAATAAAATTATAACAATCAGAGAAAGAATTCATCAGCTCTTACCTACATTAGACAATAATCTACTGAATACAGCAACTCCTGAATCAACTGCAATGCCTATTTCACATCTGGAATCATTCTCATCTCAGAATCTCTCAGGGTTAGCTTCTATAGTCTCATCATCTAGACCATCAACCTGTCTATTAGACCCAGTGCCGACCAGTCTCTTTAAAGACAATTTCTACTTAATTGAGCCCTTCATTCTAGATCTCATTAATTTGACCTCATCTTTGGGTTATGTACCTCAGACTCTTAAGACCGCAGTCATCAAACCCCTGCTTAAAAAGCCGAATCTTGATCCAGATGTTTTGGCCAAATATAGACCCATATCGAACCTTCCATTGATGTCTAAAATCATTGAGAAAACAGTAGCAAACCAATTACATCACCATCTGCATAGGAACGGTTTTCTTGAAGAGTTTCAATCAGGATTTAGAGCTCACCACAGCACAGAAACAGCACTGGTTAAAGTCTCCAATGATATTCTAATGGCTTCAGACAATGGATCAGCCTCCATACTTCTCCTCTTAGATCTCAGTGCTGCATTTGACACCATTGATCATAATATTTTATTACAGAGACTGGAACATGAAATTGGCATTAAAGGAACTGCTCTAAGGTGGTTCAAATGCTATCAGATAGATATCAGTTTGTACATGTTAACAATAGCTCCTCCTCACGCACTATAGCCAATTATGGAGTCCCACAGGGCTCGGTACTTGGACCAATCCTCTTCACTCTTTATCTGCTTCCTTTAGGCAACATTTTCAGAAAAGACAGGATCAATTTCAACTGTTACGCAGACGACACTCAGCTGCATTTATCAATGAAGCCAAATGAAGTTAGTCAGATAGTCAGACATGTCTTGAAGACATAAAAGTCTGGATGACCCATAATTTTTTACTTCTAAATTCTGACAAAACTGAAGTTATTGTACTTGGCCCTAAGCACCTTAGAGAAACCCTATCTAATCATCTAATCAGTCTGGATGGCATTACTTTGGCTTCATACTCCACTGTAAGAAACCTTGGAGTAACCTTTGACCAGGACATGTCCTTTGTCCCTCACATAAAACAAGTCAATAGGGCAGCATTCTTCCACCTGAGAAACATTAGGAAAATCAGAAACATCCTGTCTCAAGAGGATGCAGAAAAACTAGTCCATGCATTCATAACTTCTAGGCTGGACTACTGTAACTCATTATTATCTGGATGTTCAAACAAATCTCTGGGAGGCCTTCATTTGATTCAGAATGCTGCTGCACGAATATTAACAGGAACTAGGAAAAGGGATCACATCTCTCCTGTGTTAGCTGCTCTCCATTAGCTGCCAGTAAAATTCAGAATAGAATTTAAAATCCTTCTGTTAACATATAAAGCTCTTAATGGCCAAGCTCCGTCATACCTCAGAGAGCTCATAATTCCTTACTGTCCTAGTAGGCCACTCCGCTCTCTAGATGGAGGTTTACTTGTGGTTCCTAGAGTCTCCAAGAGTAAATCAGGAGGCAGATCTTTCAGTTATCAGGCTCCTCTTCTATGGAACCAACTTCCAGTATCGGTCCGGGGGGCAGACTCTTTAGCAATTTTCAAGACCAGGCTTAAAACTTTTCTGTATGACAGAGCTTATAGTTAAAAAGTTAAAGTTCATTTACTCTTTAGCTATGCTGCTATAGGCCTAGACTGCTGGGGGAAGGACTGAGCACCTCTCTCTCTCTGTCTCTCTCCCTCTCCCTCTCTCTCTCTCTTTCTCCCTCTTCCTCTCTCCTCTCTTCCCTTCTCCCTCTTCCTCTCTCTCTCTCTCCCTCTTCCCTCTCCCTCTCTTTCTTTTTTCCTCGTGCGTGTACCAACATACCAAAAAGCATGCTTCTCTGAAATCCCAGTTTCTTTAAGTTCCAAGCATGTGCACTGCATTTACTAACCATGTTTTCCCAAAGTCTGTGTCTCTCCCAGTTCCTCTCCTCTCTCTCCCTGTCCTCATCCTGCAGGTGGTGAATCCTCACCATCCCATGTTCCTGCAATGCCTGCTGCTCCCACATCTTCATGAATTCCATACAGCATCATTTCTATGAACTTCATGCAGCATCATGTTCCTGCCTACACCTGTTTGAATATCCCCTCCTCCTGCTCTCTTTCTCTTCCTACTCTACCCAACTTTGCCCCCCCCCACGTGCCTCTCTCTCTCTCTCTCTCTCCCTCTCTCAACCCAATCGGTTGAGGCAGATGGCCACCCCCCCGAGCCTGCTTCTGCCCGAGGTTTCTGCCTCTTAAAGGAAGTTTTTCCTTGCCACTGTCGCCGAGTGCTTGGTCATCGGGGGATCTGTTGGGTCTCTTTAAATAATTTTATAGAGAGTTTGGTCTAGACCTGCTCTATATGTAAAGTGCCTTGATGTAATTTTGTTATGACTTGGTGCTATACAAATAAATCTGATTTGATTTGATATTTATGTTTATCTTTTGTGTTTTGTTTATGGTGTTATTGTTTTAACTTTTGTGAAGATCCTTGTGGTTTCTACCTGTGAAAGGTGCTATATAAACAAAGTTTACTTACTTACCTACTCACTGTTACAGCCATGCACTTATGTAGGGACGTGGTGTGTGTGCATCTCTCTCCCTATGTCCCTCCCTTCCCTTTTTCAGCTGTCTCCCAACCTTGACTCCACCCACTCTCCCGTTCTCAATCCCTGATTGGTGAGGCTCGGTCTGGTGCAGATGCTCCAATCCAGAGGCGACAACACACGGTTCACGATCAGCGCCTAAACTTACAAATTACCTGCCGGCCTGTCAGTCAGGGCGGCTGGTTTCTAGTGATCAGTTCGCCTCCCTGAGCCTCGATGGTTGTAGTTGGCTCGTGTATCTGGGGACCAGGGTTAGTTATGTGAGGTTTGTGATAGCACATACACTAGTTTTTCCTTGTTAGCTTCACTAGGTTAGGGGTGCTGTTTCATTGGGTGCTTCTGTTTTATTATCATTTTAATTAGATTTTGTTTGTTGTGTGATCACTAATAGTTCATGGGTACAGTTTCGGGTTTTGGGAGTCTCTTCTTGTTATATTTATTGATTTTTTTACCACATCCATAAGTCCAGTTTCTTCCTTTGTTTTGTAACTTTCCTCCGTTTATGTGTATTATTGGCTCTTGTTAATAAACTGTTTATTTTTCTTAACCATAACATCTGGTTTTATGTTGCACCTCCTTTTTCCCTAGCGAGCTGGGTTGTAACACTCACTTGTTACCATTCGCTTATAATGTAATGGTCATCTACTCCAGAATCTTGTTTGTTGACTTGTTTGTTGGTCTTGGTTCAATGCAAAATTTTTCTATTCAATGAATTATATAGATTGAGATTCAGAATACTTTATATGTCCAAGAAGGTGATTCATTTCTACAGCATATTGCATTCATCAAAATAAAATAAATAAGTAAGATTGACTGCAGCCAGTTTCCCAGGAAGTTGAAAGTATGGTGCTACCAGTTCACGCTGGGCCAGCGGCTGATGTGACCATTGAAACTCAGCGAAGTTCCATCGTGGAGGAGGTCACACGGGTGGAACAGGAGCACTACCTTATCAAGGCAGTGTCCCAGGGCAAACGAGGGGCATGGGCCAGATGGGAGGACACCACAAGCAGGGTCAAAAGCTGGGCAGACATCTGGCATATACCACAAGCACGGCTCACCTTCCTGATAAGTGAAGTTTATGATACCCCTGTCCCCACAACCTCTCCCGATGGTTCGGAAGCGAGGATAAGTGCCCCCTGTGCAGCCAAGACAACGCAGGCTGAAAGCACATCCTTTCAGGGTGTAAAGTGGCACTGGCACAGGGCCTCAGGTGAGGGCACAACCAGGTCCTGAGGAAGCTGGCAGAGCTGTTGGAGAAATGCAGAGTGGGAGCTAACAATGCTGCAAATCCTCCCCGACTGGCCATTCCATTCCTAAGACCAGGAGAGAACTGTCGCAAGCCAGCGGCCAGAAGACCAGAAGCCCTGCTTATTCCTGGAAAGGGACAGGAGATGCAAGTGGACCTTGGCAAGCAGCTAGTGTTTCCTGCTGAGATCACACAGACAAGGCTAAGACCGGATGTTGTGATGTGGTCCGTAGCTGACAAAAGGGTCCTCATCATCAAAATCACTGTCCCCTAGGAGGAAAGAATACCAGCAGCACATGAACTCAAGCGAATGAAATGCTCCGACTTGGCTGCAGAGTGCAGAGACCTGGGCTGGGCTGCAACAATCCACCCGGTGGAAGTAGGATGCAGGGGCTTCGCAGGCAGTTCAGCAATCAAGCTTCTCTGGGCAACCGGATTGACGGGGGCGAACCTGCAGAAAGCCATCAAAAAGCTGGCAGAGGAAGTGGAAAAAGCCAGACACTGGTTGTGGCTACGGAGGACGGACAGCACTTTGGGTCCAACACCCTAATAAAGGCAGCTGCAGGTGATGGTGGGGACACATCCCCATTCAGCCACTGCCCCCCCACCAGAAGATCTACTGGGTAGGGGGCAAAAAATCCATGAATGGTGGCTCCAGCTGACAACCCTGCAGCTGAGCCAAGGTGCACCGTAGGAGATGCAGCAGCCAGAGAAGCCAAGCAGGAACAACATCACCTGTACAACTTTCTGACATTAACAGACCAGTTCAGTGGTCTGATTGCTGATGTTAGAGAGGACACAGCCCTAAAAAGAGCAATTCATCATTAAGTGTATTAGATGTAAAGTGTGTTAACACTTATGACAAGGAAAGTCAGATCAAATTTTATTTTGCTGCATTAAATCATGTTCATGTCCAACATAATTATTGAATGAAGAGAAAAAGAAATGAGGAATATTCAGTTAAAGAGTTACAGAAAGAGGCATCAATACGACATTCATTCATTCATTCATTCATCTTCTTCTCCTTTCGGCTTTTCCCTTCAGGGGTCGCCACAGCGAATCAGTTGCCTCCATCTAAGCCTGTCTTCTGCATCCTCTTCTCTCACGCCAACCACCTTCATGTCCTCTTTCACTACATCTATAAACCTCCTCATTCATTCATTCATCTTCTACCACTTATATGTTTCCGAGTCACAGGATCTGCTGGAGCCAATCCCAGCTCACATTGGGTGAGGGCGGGGTCACCCTGGACAGGTCGCCAGTCCATCACAGGGCCAACACACAGAGACAGACAGAGACAAACAACCACTCACACTGACACTCATACCTACGGACAATTTAGAGTCACCAGTTAACCCAAACATGACGTCTTTGGACGGTGGGAGGAAACCAGAGTACCCGGAGGAAACCCACGCAGGCACAAGGAGAACATGCATATTCCGCACAGAAAGGCCCCAGGCCTGGGAATTGAATGCACCAGCTTCTTGTTGTGGGGCAACAGCGCTAACCACTATGCTACTGTGCAGCCCATCAATACAACAGTAATTAATTGATATTTAGTCTTTTACACTCTTCTAATTTTGTTTCTCTCTGTCCTTCAGTTTTAAACTTGATTAATGTCAATATGGCAAGAACATTTTTTTATCCACTCTGGTTAATCAGTTTGAGAATATTATTTAAAGCTTCCTCCTCTCTCATTCTTTTTTTTTTTTTTTTAATCACTATTCAAGCATTTGTTCACTGATAGCCTGTTGGCCTCTTTCTTTCCAGGGAGGTGAGTGGAGCACTTATATAATGTGACGGGTGACCAGTCTTCAGGCCCGTGCTCTTATTTTTAGAAGCTCTGTGCTTAGTCTGGATTAAACACACTTAAAGGCAGAAAGTTCTTATCTATCCCTCTCCTTCTTATAACTTTGCTCTGAACTCTGAGAGCAAAAGGGTAGGAAGGATTTCTTAAAACTTCTTTCTGTCTTTTCTATGAATCTACTTTGCAAAACACGTTGTTGACCAAAGAAAAAACACTTTAACGATTTTAAACAAATATGTAAATTATATATAAAATAAAGTGACATTTTGGTCATCATCCCCTTTTTGAAAAGGAAAACCAGCCTGTCATTGTCACAGTCTGAGACAGTCAAGGTGAAAAGATGAGAATTAGATCAAATTTTTATTCAGTTTATTTCACTAAAGAGCTGAATTATTTATATAAAACAGCACAAGGACAGAGAATAATGGCTTGTACAATCTGGCAAGATTAGTAACCTTTTGGCTGCTAAATGATGATAGATCATATTTTACTGACAATCCTCTGGTTCTGCAATGGACTTGCGACCTGTCCAGGGCATACCTCCTCTTCAGATAAACGTTAAAGATAAATGAATGAGCCTAACAGCTGTCATATCTAGGAAAGTTTAGTTTTTGTCTTATGTCTATGTTGTCTTGTGGCTTCCTGTTTAATTTGAAATCTACTCCTCTTGTTTCAGGTAACTTGCACCTTCCCCATGTGTGTTCCTCTGTAGACCTATTTTCTGTTGTATTTATCATTAAAAGATTGTTTTATTTGTACTTTGTCTCTTGAGTTGTTCATGTGGTTCCAAATCCTTGTTTATTCATGACAACAGCTCCAACTGCTGCTGAAGAAAAGTCAGACTGAACATCAGCTTAGCGCCATGCTAGCTGAGCTGTTCACCACATTAGTTTTTCTGATGCTGAGTAGGATATGACATCACTTGCTCACTGTGGTGCCTGAGGATGGTTCACATAAAGAGGAGACTGTGCCATAAAAAGATAGGAACATGGATTTAAAGGATATCCTTGTTTGATGGGTTGAAAGCTTTTCTTTCTTCCTCTCTACCTGGCAATCAATCAATCAAGTTTCATTAAGCGAAATATAGGATTCAGCAATGGTTAACCTGTACAGAGAACTTAAAGATGGATAAAGTTTTCTCAATCTTTCTAGTATGAATTAGAGTTGCAACACTGGAACAATGAAGAGCCTTTTTCTGGCAAAAATCATAATATCATCTTTGAAATGTCACATCAGGTGCTTTAATTCAGCATTTGCTATTTTAGTATGTACTTACACAAATATATGGTCCTTATAGTGATAAAAATATAACTCATAAGTTTTACCATTACTATTATTTTACTATAATACATCAGACTAGAAGCAAAATAGGGCAATACAAGGCAAGAGACCAGAGGGCTTTAGTGTTGGCAACAAAACACTCTGGAAAATGTTAGACAAAGGTTAAGATCATGGAATAACAAGAAGGACCATCATCTTTCATCGACTCTGATCACTCACAGATGAAAGTGAAAAATCCAGATGTTGTGAGTGACTGTTTCCCAGATACACAATAAATGGATGATTTTAAAAGAGAAATTACGATCTGGTATTCCACATCATTTGGTCTCCCAGGGCTAAACAAATACAACAACCCAGATTTACAGTTTACACAACCATTTATTTTGGTGTATCTGACCGAAAAATATACCAATAGCTTACATACAGTCTCCCAGATATCTGATAGGAACAGAAACCTCATGAATATAATGCAGCCTGACATAAATGCATACATTAACATGATATAAACAAACATGACCCACATGAGTTTCATATATGCACCAATTTATAGTTCAGTTAAAACACTGCACGTTTCAGTGCATGAATAAATAATATAATCCATATAAAGTATGAGGCTTATTGGTTACTTTTCCTCTTAACTCTTAACTTGTTTTAGAAACAAGTTCAGTAAATTCAAAGGTACTGTCAAAAAGATTTTTTATGAAAACTCCAGCCTCATGATAATCAAATCTAAATCTGCAACCTGCATTTTGGCCCTTCTACATCTTTCTTAGTTATGTTGACAGCATTGCCTTCCTGCGGAAGCAATTTTCTGCTGGAATTTAGCTGTGTGTGAACTTCAATTCTCAGTGTCTTACATGAGAGAGGGTAAGTTCAGCTTCAACATGAGGACCACAGGCAGGTGAGGAACAGGTAATTCCAGCTATTACTGAATCTGCCTTGTAAAGAAAATAGCTAAGTGCCAACTCCAGAGAGGCAGCAGGAACAAACTTGCCCGGTGTTCCCGTTATCACGTTCCTTACTGCTGTGGTGATAGATGGAAGATAATCTCCCACAGCGACTTTTAAAGGGCACTACACTCCTCATAATGAAAGCCCATCAATAGCTGATCAATAAAAGCCTCTGGCCTGCTGCGAGCTGCAGTCACCATGCACTACCTACAGACTGTGGGAGACGAGGGCCGCTGTCTTGTCTTTCAGAAGATCAGTTGTCCTCACCAAAGACAGAACGAATCAGCCTCTTTCTTTCCTTCCATCTTTCTTTCTTTTTCTCTTTCCTCAGCTCTCTTGTTAGAGACAAAGCTGCATGATTTAGAATTACTGATGTAAAACCTTACTCGTTTGTCATAAAAGACACACACAATTATACACTATGACACAGGAAGGGTCAGTAAGTAAAATAAAGGTTTATAGTGGAGCATTGACATTGTCCTCTTTATTGAGGCTAAAGGTCAGTGTCCTGTCAAAACCTCCATCTGAAGGCTACCTTGAGGAGAGAAAGGATCAAAGCCTATCTGCTGACTTGAAAGAACTTGACATAAATAACAGCCGCACAAAAGAGGCCAGTTGAACACAGCTCAGTTCCGATTCACTGAGCAAAGAAGGCTGAGCTAATAAAAAGAGACGCAGACCTGCTAGAGCAATTTCACTGGTGAACCCCAATTCAGAAGATGGACAGCAAGAAATGAATTAAAGGAGGATTATATGTAAATAACAAAGAGAAGATACAGTATACTTCTACTACAGTATCAATGCAAGGGTCAGTTTGATCAAACAAATCCATCTCATATGAGCTTGTCATAATGTCATGATTTTATTTTTCATCCTATTAGAAACCTGTGTTAATTTGTGCCATAGTTAATGTATGATTTTTTTAGTTATGGTCGAAAATGTGTTCTATGAATTCACTGTGACCTTGACCGACCAAAATCTTATCAATTCATCCATGAAACTCCTTTAAGGCTTTACTGAGCTGTCACATTCATGTCATAACTGGACCTGACAGACGCCAGCACAGAGGCTATAAAAAGTAGAAGTAAATAATGAAGCATGCACTTTATCAATTATTAAACACAAAAAATGTTTCAATCCCACTTCTTAAGAGTTTCTTGGAGTGTCTCAATGTCAAACAGCACTGATTCATATTTTTGGCAAAGAAAATGAGACGTAGCAGAAAGAGGAAAGCAGAAGGAAGAAGAGGAAGAAAGTAGGAAGAAATAAAGAATAAGAAAAGCGCCTTCCCACTTTAAAACTTTGCATTACTGTTTGAATACAGAAATTACTCTGTTAAAAAAAAGTGTTTACTTTTAAATTTTTTACAGAACCAAACTTAAAAATACTTTAAATTAGGAAATAAGTGAGTTATTTTTTATAATAATAAAAACTTTTTATGTAAACAAGAGAAAGCAAAAATCCATCAACATCCCACGCAGTGAAATATTGGATATTACATGCCCATTGCGCAGATATGAGTTGGGTCTTTTTTCAAAGAGAAATATCTAGAGTCTGGGAAATTCTCAGACATCTTATACATCTTAGACATCTTTTCTTTCGATTAACCATTTCAACCAAAGATGCTGGGAATAAGAACATGTTAGTGAACAGAAAGCTCTTCCACCTGCCCTTTTAATTTCCTTCACTGCTGAAAAATCCCGCTGCACAAAACGCCACCTCACCCTGTATATTGGCATGTACTGACATTCAAGTGTCTTCTTGGGATGAACAGTATATGCCTATGTAAACATTGCACCTGATACACTCCAAAAATAGTCACAGGTGCCACGAAGGCAGGGATTCAAAATCATAACTACAGCATGTGCCTGTGGCACAGGAGATCGTCAAGACTTTAACTCCAGTTTTTTTGGGGGGGTTACTGGCAGCCTGAGCCCCTGACTTATTTACACTTAGATTTTGTTGGAAAGCACGCTGGAAAAAGTGAGTGGCTCAGTGTCACTGAGCAGAGATCACTTTAGGATTGACCAGAATCGAAAATAGTGTGGAGATAGTGTGGGAAGGCCATGTGAATTGCTACTATGAAAGAAAAAAAGAATGAAACCAGAAAATCACAGTCATTGCTGCAGGGCACTTTAGGATTTAAAGGTCCCACATTGTGTAACGGTATTGTGGTCTAAATCAGGCTGAAGTTCGATATTGTTACAGTGAAAAGTATCAAAGGTCTCAGTCCATCGAAAAATGCTCACAGCCTGGATTGAGAAACTGAGCCTTAAAACTAGCCACCATGACTTCCTGAAATTTGTGATGCCACAACAAAGCAGTCACCGCCCTCAGCCATGAACATGAGCCCCTCCCCTAGATTATCCACCTTTGTGTTTACTAGAAAACTGCATTAATGCTCATCTTCTTTTTATATGCTTATTATTTGTTACTTGATAGGCTGACTGACCTTTTGTTACTGTTTTGCTTCTTAAAACCACAAATATATCTTCTTATCGATATCTACACCCCTCCTGCGTTTTATCTGAACTGTTAAGTATGGAACGTTTAACATCCACGGACGGACAGATGGAGCACTATGTTTACAGCATAACTGAACATTGTCCCTTTCAGTTTTTCAGTATGTCTCAAAGGGCCCATTATTGCCGGGGTCAGTACAGAATCTGCATTGCGTATTATGACCGGCTATACGGCGGTGATTGGCAGTAATCATGGAAACTTTGAGGTAACTTAAAGAACAGGACGAAGGAGAAGAAGTAGGAGCAGTGAATGAAGAAGACAAAGATGGTTAAAAAAAGAAGAGGCATTTCTTATGGCACTGTAATTGTTCATTCATTGTAATCCAGGCAATGCCCGGCCATACCTTGTATCACCTCCAGTGTTTCCTCTAGTATTTTTTTAAGCAGCGGGGGCAGGCTCTCCGGGGGGCCGTGCCAGTGTAAAAAGAAATATTGACATGTATGTTATGCAAAAAGAAAAAAAACAAAACTACGTTACTCTCATCTCTCTCTCCTGCACCATCACTTTGCTCTCCTGCTCCTTCACTCGGCTCTCCCCCGCTGTGCTCTACTCTTCCCTGTCTAATGTTAATACAATTACATTCATTTAGGAGTGGCAGCCTGCCACTCCTAAATGAATATAGAGGAAACACTGACCTCCCTGTAACTAACTCAACCTATGTGCTCTGCTCATGCTGAGACTGGCAAACGGAGAGGGACAAACACCATGCTGCTGCAAGCCCGCTGACTAGCATTAGCAACAGACATGGGAATCATGGGAAACATGGGAACATCAGAGTATAATAGATTTATTCATGGTGCTGCTGTTGCGCTCTTCTGCTATGTCTTGTCTGTTGTGTTATGACACCGGCATTATAATTAATTACTTATGGGAAGCGTTGCAATTTCAAAGAGCAATATACCACCACTTACCTCCTGATAGCTCATAAGTCAAAGGAATTGTGGGTGTAATGGACAGTGTAGCCCACTCTGGAGTCAAATGACACTCCATACTTCCTATGTAAAGTGTCTATTCCCAGCCTTCGAGAGGATAAGGAGCTTGGACATCCGGAGAGTCCATTTGTTTTATTCGCTTCAGGCTGTATCAACACTAAATGGCTACACATTCAACATGTGCCTGGAATATTTGTATTTGATTTCTATGCCAATTTTTAAAAAAAAAGTAAATAAAAAAAATTACCTCTCATTAATGTACTCCCTGAATTTTGCAATGCAAGTATTAATAACAAAAATAAGCATATGAGACACGGGTCCAACAGCCATCATTGAACAGAGCACAGGAATAAACAAAATGAATAATGTTATAATTGGTTTTGTTTTATAACATCATGTATCCTTACCGACTCCATAGATGCTTGTTGCGAATGCAGTTACCGGGAAAATTAATTAAACTCTCAAAACAAAATGTTCAGGACATTTTTAACTAACTGAAATTAAAAATGGCCGCTCGGGGCATTTCCAATGTGCTAGTGACAGTGGAAATGGCTCTGAATTAGTCATTAAAGGAAAAAGCTAAAAGGAAAGACATGAATTTCAATATCTCCAAATATGTCATCTGGGGCCAAACACGCCCTCTAGATGGAATTGCAAAATGAACCTATCATTTTTTGTACAGTGTAAAAAACTGTCAGATCCAGGTTACAAAACTAGTTACTGGTTTTATCCTTATGTGTGTGCCCTGAGTTAGGAGTGTGACTGTGTAGCAGCACATATAAGTATTTTTACAAAAGATCTCTATTTACTTTATCTCTATTTACAAAAGATACTTTTCAATAAATAAATATTAACAAATTATTTAAGATATTCTGGGTTTTTTTTTTCTTATTCCAGGTGGTTTCATCAGGGAAGGCCGACAGTTCTGTAATGTGCCACAATGTGATGTTCTACCCAAGGTCTGTTATGTTATGTGCTATTGTTTAAGTACTTTATGTAGATGTTGTCAAAGAAGACCTCAATATCTATACGAAATATTCGATTCTTGAGAAATGTGTGCTTTTGTCCCCTGCCTCTGCCTACTCATCAGCTCCACTACTTTCACCTGTGCTCCCTCACCTAAATATCACCTTGCGGCTCAGTAGTCTATCACTCCTAATATACATTACCAGCTCGTCTTTCACCGCATGGTGACATGAGCTATTGTTAAACTAGAAAACAATGCCGTAGACAGTGTAGGGGAGTAACCAATTACATGTAACGATGTTACGTAATTTAGTTACAAAATTTCTGTAATTGTAATCTGTTACATTACCTCGAGAAAATGTGTAATTAAATTACAGTTGCTTTTGGAAATTTCCATGATTACAACTTTAGTTACATTTGAAAAATCACTGCAAAAGCTCGGATTTATCAAATTGTTTTTTCCCATCATGTTTTTTTTCATATTAACATCCTCCTTCTAAAGCCAACGCTTGTGATTGGCACCCTCTGGTCATGTGCCATTCTACCGCTAGACTCAATTGACTTGTTAACCGTACGCCAGTCAGCAGCAACAATGTCGGAGGTGCACAGGATGTTCCTGGGCTGGAAATACAAAAAAACACTTCATACAGACAGAAGATAAGGGCCCAAACATTTTAGTACAATGCAAAGAATGTTTGCCGGCAGTGAAGGTGTTGTCGACATCAAAACAGTCGATGTCAAACCTGAGGACACATCTAAAGGTGCGTAGCCTACTAGCCTATAGCTGTAACTGCAAGCATTCAGTCAAAAGTAGTTGGGACCACATTGCCCTCTATGGAGTCAGAACAGTCTCATAATTAATTAACTCTCGCGGGGCTTTTCACGAATGCACATGCTTTGTTTCGTAGTTGTATTTCGGACACACGAATGCACATGCTTTGTTTCGTAGTTGTATTTCGGACACACGAATGCACATGCTTTGTTTCGTAGTTGTATTTCGGAGTTCACAAATGTAATTATGAGGCACACTTGTAGTATAAATTCACGGAGCATACGAATAGCTGAATGTGCATTTACGAAATCTGTACGTTACGAAATCTGAGACTGCCCTGATGTCACAGGTCAACCAACGTCACCACTGGCTGATAAAACTGTCAATCAAATGTATGTTTCCGATTGACAGATTCATCAGCCAATTGGTCTGTACAGAGCAAGTGTTTTAATTTAAGTCCTGCTCCAAATTTGCATTGACTGTTGAAAGTGTTGACTGTTGAAACTTAACAGATATGTTAAGATAATCAAAAAACGTTACAGTAAGTGTACTGTATACAGCTGTTCTAACAGTAAAAAAAAGTTACTGAAGTTCAATCTTGTTGAATGTTTTATTATATTGTCTTTATGTAGTCTTAAGTACTGCTGAAAGGTTTTAACACTATCAGGTCTTAAAATGTGAAAATGGTTAACAGTTGAGAGTATTCATTCAAAATTAAGAAAAGTAATCAAAATGTAATCAAATGTAATTAGTTATATTACTTTGAGATTGTATTGTTGTGGTTTCTGCAAACTGAGCTGTTCATATGAAAAAGTGTATGGAGTTAGTCATCAGACAGCTCACTGTGTAAGAGAATGACAAAAGGTGATTCTACAGGTGCAAACATGTTGTAGAGGGAGCAAGTTAAAGACAAGTGGAAGTAACAGCAGCTGATGTAGAGGAGCAGCAAGTAGAACACGATGACCCCCCAAGAGAAGACACTGCCCAGAGAAGTGCACAAAAGCCAGATCATGTAGACCAGCTGTTTCTCTTCATCTAGTACTGAACTACACATGAAAAGGCTTGGTGCAGAAGTTGGGTTATTGTTCAAATGCCTTTTAAGTGATACCAAGCCAAGATCTGTCTGTATGTTCATTCATAGGTCAATGTTTCCATTGGTCTTTTATGTCCAGCAGTCCAATGTGAGTTTGTGTTTTCTAAGCTTAATTTTAGCAAGCTTTTTTTTTTTTTTCTCATGGGATTATTGGACAGCTCAGGCACTTTACTGTCAAAGTTTTTTTTGTCTGTTCATTAAACGAGAATGAATGTTCGGAAACCAATACAATAATGCAGGCATTATATAACAAATACCAATAGGTATTTTAATGATTTATTAGGCTAATTTTGTCATCTACATGTATTACTGAATCGATATCCAAGCATATTGGATCGATATTGAATCATGACCTAAAGAACTGAAATCGAATTGTGAGGTTTTTGCCTATGCCCTGGCCTAAAGTGCGTGCACATGTGGTCTACATACAAGAACGATAATACTGAGTGATTGTAATGTCATTTGGATCAAAATTGTAGGAGGAGTTTGTTAAAATAAGGGCATGGAAATGGACTAAAGCCAGATCATGTAGACCAGCTGTTTCCACATATATATATCAAAACACCACAGAGAAAAAGAACACAGAATAATTGTACTCCTTGTTTCTTCAGACACAGGCAGAACCGAATTGGATTAAATGAGGATTAAAACAGACTGTTTGAGTTGAATGAATGTTAAAGTGTCAGACAAAGCTCAGTGACCTCAAACTATTGAAACCTGTATGTTCATTAGATTAGATCTGATCTGCCTTTATTTATCCCACAGTGGGGAAATTCACAGTGTTGACAGAAGTACACACATACAGTGTACTAGGTGCACATAAGTGGACTGCATAAAAACAAAGATTGGAAAACATAAAAAATTAAAAAACATTTTTTTTTTTAAGTATATAGAAGTATATTACAAACAAGTGAGTAGCTGTGCAAAAATATACATATACTAGGTAAATAGTACCTACATAAAAGGCAGTGCAAATATGGATACAGATGTATAAATAAATACAGTGCATATATGGTTTGGTTGTGATAGGATAGTAAGGAGGGAATTGCACATGTTACACCAGAATAGAATATTGCACGTGTTTTTATTGGTCTACTGGGAGCAGAGCTGGTTGTAAAGTCTGACAGCAGAAAAAAGAATGGACCTGCAGTACCTGTCCTTCACGCACTGTAGTTTGTATGAATTCACAATGAAGCATCAGCAGAAGCTATTGATCTGGCAACCTTTCCCCTCGGCAGAGGAATCTGTCCAGAACATTTCATTTCATAACACTCCCCACTGTGCTCCGAGATTTACTGCACTGCGCATACACGATGTGTGCTTGTTTAGTTTGTGCTGAGCAGAGGAAGCTGTCATTATGTTTTACCAACGTGTGACATATCCTTGAGAAAATCACTTAGACCTTTTCTTGATGTCGAGACTAAGATTTAGAAAAGTGCACTAGATAGACCTAATGGCCTCCTCTACAAGATCTGCATAAAAAATTTGCTTTGTCACTCTAGATGTTGGACGTGGCAGCTAGTCTGCCCTCAGTTCAGCACAAGAGAAGAAAGTAGATTCATCAATAGCCTTAACTTAGTTTACTAGAATCATTTCTTTTCACCAACTCTTGGTCGGTGAAGAAGTCAAGTTTGATCCTAAGCTTGCATGTTTTCCACCAAAGTTAGCAACTATAGCAGGATTTTTTACCTTACATAAACATTCAACTAAATGCTTACTGATGCCTTTTACTCTACCGGTCACATTTGCCTATGTGTAATGACTCATGCAGTTACAGAAAAACATAGAAACTATGGAGAGTGAGCTGCTAGCTGCTGTGCCAGCTGATGAAACAGATCCCTCTCATCTCCTGTCCTCAGGTTGTTGAACCTGTAGAAAAGTTGAAGCCTCTATGTGAGACTCATCGATCAGTGATGGAGGCTCCAGCTCATTCTGTGTGGGCTTTTCCATTGCCAACATCAGGGTTGATGTTAATTAATACTGTGAGTCACCAACATGAGTGCGCTCAGTTGCGTGTGGGTTTGAATTGAAGTTAGACAACAGTGAACAATGTGAAAAATCCACTGATCGTGTTCATGCCAATGAAATTAATGTTTGTTGATGGCTTGGATCTAGTCTCTCGAACCATGAACAGCTTTCATATGTATTCCTTCTCTGGAAGTTTAGGTCTCCCTGCAGTTTGAAACAAAGTTTCTTTATCATCCAGAAACAGGACATTGGTGCCGAGCATTAACATTTTCCCATGGGTGGCTGATCTCCCAGGGTGTGGGAGTTCTGGGAGCTCAGGGCATGTGGATGACACTATTTTATCCAATGCCCATAACTCAGGGAGTGGACATATTGGTGTTTTGACTCTCAGATGGTCTCTGGAATGATCCAATTGTTTGGAACCGTTCAGCTGATATTGTGATATATCAGTGAGTCCACAATGGCAGCTGTCTCAATAAAATGTGCTCCGTGGATTTCATTAGTGAAAAAGCTTTTTGTAGATAACAGGACCTCAAAAATTATGCATTTTGCGAGAATTGACCATTTAAGATGAAAAGCAAAGAGCCAGCACACTCTGTGATGTGGGTTGAGAAACCAGTGCCAAATTGAGCTGGTGTAGAATTTTTCCAGTCATTGTCTGGCTGCTGTTCAGTTTGTTACACCAGTAATTAAGGCTTATTTTGTACATGATGAGAACAGTATTCACCGGGATTGTATAGACCCAGCTGACTTAGGAAATACATGTTAACCAGTTCACAATCTTATAACCACTTGACATTTCAAGTGGTTATAAGTGGCAGGTCTCTGTTGTTATGTTCTGGACTTCCTTTTTTATTTTGTAATCTGTGTTTCATGTCATGGCTCATCGCTTCCTGTCAAATTCCTTTGTTCTGCTTCCCGCCAATAATCTCCACACCTGTGTCTGCTTGTATTTAAGTCCATGGGTCACGCCCATTCCTTTGCCAGATTGTCATCGTTACCCCCGTGTGCTTTGCTCTCTCGTGTTTGTTTTTGTGATAAACTTAGTGTATGACCTGTCTTTTGCCTCACTGGTTTTTTGGAATTCTGCCTTGCCCTCTTCAGATTTGTTTGCCTGTTCTCCGGACTGCCTCCTCGTGTATGACCCTGCCTGCTCTTCAGTAAAGTTTTGTGGAACTTGGACTACTTTGTGTTTGTGGTGTTCACTCTTGTCAGTACAATCTGGCCATGACAGACTCAGCAGAGGACCCTCTACGTACTGCCATTGCTGCGCAAGGCAGACAACTGCAAGAACATGAACAAGCTCTTACGAGGCTGCTTGCAGGAGTTCAGGGTCTGTGGGAACAACAGGATTCTTTCCGATCCTCTGTGAGAGAGGAGCTCCAGGCCTTTACTGCCCAGATCCAGCAGGCACTTGCTGGCACCCAGACCCCTGTTTCACCGGAACCTGCAGAACCTCCTCCACCAGAACAGCCTCAGCCTAACCCACCTGCCCGCTATGAACCTTGCTCTCCTCCCATCGAGAAGTATGATGGCTCCCCAGGTACCTGCCGGTCCTTTTTGACCTGATGCTCACTCACTTTCGAACTGCAACCCTAATCCTTCCCCTCTGAGCGTTCCAGGGTGGCTTTCATGGTGACAAATTTGACAGGGAGGGCACGTGAGTGGGCCACCACCGAATGGGAACACGGTCCCTGGTGTGTTACTCAGTGGAAGCTTTTTCTGAGGGACTGACCCAGGTTTTTGGTGTCCTCACCTGGAAGCAAGGCAAGAGTCAGGTTTTTGACCAGGCTATATGTTTCAGGACATTAGCAGCAGAGAGCAAATGGAATAACCAGTCCCTCAGAGATGCTTTCCTAAACAGCTTGTCCGATGACATCAAAGACCATTTGGCTCCACTGGACTTGCCTTCTGAACTGGAAGAACTAGTTGCCCTTGCCATCAAAATTGACAACCGTCTTTGGGAACGAAGACGGCGAAGGACCTCCCCCACCAGACAGTCCACTTCTGCTTTCGGCCTTCATCCAGACCAACCTTCCCTGCCACCTGCTGAAGGAGCAGCGCTCTCAAGCAGCCACGAGGAACCCATGCAGGTGAAGAGAGCCCGTCTAACCCCAGAGGAGCGTCAGCGCAGACTACGAGAGGGCAGATGCATCTACTGTGGCAACCGGGGCCATTTTATCGCTTCCTGTCCACTAAAAGGGCAGGTTCACCTGTGAAGGAAGGTTTACTGGTGAGCCCGACCACTGCATCCTCCCAGGCTTCCCGTGCTCTTACCCCTGTTCAACTCTCCACTGCTTCCACTTCCGTTAATCTCTCAGTCCTCATTGACTCCAGAGCAGACAAGAGTTTTATGGATCAATCCCTGGCCCACCGCCTCCAGCTCTAGCTCCAGCATCTGCCCAAGCCTAGGAGGGCTGTTAAGCCGCGTCACTCACCAAACACCACCACTCACACTCCTCATGTCAGACAACCACTCAGAAACTATCACCTTCCTTATCATTAACTCTCCTCAGTTCCCTGTCATCCTTGGTTTTCCTTAGTTGAAGAGGCACAACCAACAAGTGGACTGGGTAAAGGGTTGTGTGATGGGGTGGGGGTCTGATTGTCACTCTTCATGCCTGTTGTCTGCCTCTCCCAGTGTTTCACCTGCTTCCACAGTTGCTCCCCAAGATTATCCAGACTTGTCCATAGTGCCGGAGGATTATTAGGACCTCAAGGAGGTGTTCAGTAAGACCAAGGCGACCTCATTACCCTCACACCGACCCTACGACTGCGCGGTTGACCGCCTTCCGGGTGCCACTCTCCCCAAGGGCCACCTGTACTCTCTCTCGGCCCCGGAGGCTAAGGCTATGGAGGAGTACATTCAAGGGGGACTAAGGGCAGGAATCATTCGACCATCCTCTTCTCCAGCAGGGGCCGGTTTCTTTTTTGTGGAGAAGAAGGACAAGTCATTGCACCCCTGCATCCTACAATGGCCTCAACAACATCACTATCAAAAACAGGTACCCCCTCCCTCTGATTACTTCAGCTTTTGAACTCTTACAGGGTGCCACCACTTTCACTGAACTGGACCTTCGTAATGCATACCATTTGGTGCGCAATCGGGAGGGGGACGAGTGGAAGACGGCCTTTAACAACCCCAGTGGACATTACGAATACCTGGTAATGCCTTTTGGCCTCACAAACGCCCCTGCCGTCTTCCAAGGCCTTGTTAACGATGTGTTGAGAGACATGTTGAATCGTTTTGTCTTTGTGTATTTGGATGACATTCTCATTTTCTCTAAGACCCAGGAGGAACATGTTACGCGTGTGCGTCAAGTGCTCCACCAGCTCCTCCAGAATCAGCTCTACATAAAGGCCGAGAAATGTGAGTTTCACCAGTCCACTGTCTCTTTTCTGGGGTTCATTATTTCTGCAGGACAGATGAAAATGGATCCTGAAAAGGTTAGTGCAGTCCTGAACTGGCCAGTCCCTACTGACCGCAAACAGCTACAGAGGTTTTTGGGCTTTGCTAATTTTTACAGACGCTTTATCAGGAATTACAGTGCCATAGCAGCTCCCCTCCAGGCCCTCACCTCCTCCTGTGTCAAGTTTTCCTGGTTATCAGAAGCAGACCAAGCTTTCCAGGACCTACGCTTGAGGTTCTCTTCCTCGCCCATTCTCCACATGCCTGATCCCAAGCTCCATTTCATTGTGGAGGTGGACGCCTCTGACATAGGTGTGGATGCAGTACTGTCACAGCGCTCTCCTGTGGATAAGAAGGTACACCCATGTGCTTATTTTTCTAAGAAGCTGTCTTCTGCTGAACGCAATTATGATGTAGGGAACCAGGAACTGCTAGATGTGAAACTGGCTCTAGAAGAGTGGCGACACTGGCTGGAGGGGGCAGAGCAGCCCATGTGGTCTGGACAGATCACAAAAATCTGGAGTACATAAGAGGGGCTAAGAGACTCAATGCCAGGCAGGCCTAGTGGGCCTTGTTTTTCACTCGTTTTAACTTTACTATAGCCTATCGCCCAGGTTCTAGGAATATCAAGCCTGATGCTCTCTCCCGACAGTTTGACTCACCTGAACATTCCCACCAGCAAGCTGCCATCCTGCCCCAACCTGTGTGGTCGGAGCAGTCACTTGGGGCATTGAGGAGCGGGTTTGGTGGGCGCCGGAGGGGGTCCAGGTTCCCGAGGGTTGTCCGCCAAACCGTCTATTCGTCCCTGGAGCCCTCCAGTCCCAGGTCCTGCAGTGGGGGCACTCTTTGTGGCTGGGATGCCATCCAGGGGGGAGTCGAACCATAAGTCTGCTGAGACAACGTTTCCGGTGGCCCTCTTTAAAGGATGATGTGGGGAACTTTGTTGCGGCTTGCACTGTCTGTGCTAGCTGCAAGAAATCCAGGCGCCCTCCATCTGGTCTGCTGCACCCACTCCCTGTGCCTCATCGCCCCTGGAGTCACATTTCCCTGGACTTTGTGACCGGATTGCCCCCTTCTGAGGGCAATACGGTGGTGCTCACTGTAATTGACAGGTTTTCTAAAATGGCTCACTATATCCCTCTGCCGAAACTCCCCTCAGCCAAGGAAACGGCAGAGGTTGCGTTGTCTCATGTTTTCAATTTGCATGGTCTCCCCCAGGACATCATCTTGGATCATGGTCCCCAGTTTACCTCCTGTTTCTGGAAAGAGTTCTGCCGCTAGCCTGTCCTCCGGTTTCTACCCTCAGTCAAACGAGCAGACCGAGCGCTACAACCAGGAGATGGAAACCACTCTCCGATGCCTGGTTTCCCAGAACCCGTCCCTCTGGTCACGCCAACTGCTGTGGGTTGAGTATGCCCACAACTCCCTTCCTGTTTCCTCCACCAGTCTTTCACCTTTTCAGTGCGTGTATGGTTACCAGCCCCCGCTGTTCTCTGAGTTGGAGAAGGAGGTTGCTGTCCCATCTGCCCATGCCCTGGTCCGTCGGTGCCATCTCACCTGGAGGAAGGCCCGAGCTGCCCTGCTCCAGTCTTCTGTAATCTACCAGAGGACAGCCAATAAGCGACGGATTACAGCCCCCCGCTACTGCATTGGTCAGCAGGTCCGGCTGTCTACCCATGACTTCCCTCTTCGGGTGGAGTGCCATAAGCTGGCTCCACGCTTTGTGGGTCCCTTCCCCATCGCCAAGGTGATTAACCCAGCTGCAGATTTTGTGTCATATGAAGTTACATGAACTGATTGTTTCTGAAAGCTATTGAGCATTCTGCAAGAAGAGAAATTTGTGGAACTAAAAACTATCTCAGTGCAGTTTCATCTCCTCTCTTGGGCTTCTCTCGGGAGCTGTAGTGGACCTCAAGTTAGTCATCCAATGAGAGGAGAGGATCTGATCCTGCACATTCGGCCTCATCACGCCTCCTGGCCATCATTAATATCTTAAGGTGTCTTTGCATTTGGTTGGATATCCATCACTGCAGCTGCTCTCAGTTTATTCAGAACTCTGCTGCACGAATATTAACAGGAACTAGAAAAAGAGATCACATTTCTCCTGTGCTAGCTTCTCTTCATGGGCTCCCAATAAAATTCAGAATAGAATTTAAAATCATTCTCCTAATGTACAAAGCTCTCAGTGACCAAGCTCCATCATATCTCAGAGAGCTCATAGTTCCTTATTGTCCCAGGAGGTCACTTCCTCTCTGGATGTAGGTGTACTTATGGTTCTTAGAGTCTCCAAGAGTAAATCAGGAGGCAGATCTTTCAGTCTGTCACAGGTTTAAAGATCAGGCTTAAAACCTTCCTTTATGACAAAGCCTATGGTTAAATATTTAAGGTTTAATTACTCTTTTTCTAGGTTGCACTGAGTACTGAGTTTCTGCCTCTCAAAGGAAGTTTTTCCTTGCCACTGTTCCCAAGTGCTTGCTCTTGGAGGGAAATGTTGGGTCTCTTTAACAACCATAAAGAGTTTGGTCTAGACCTGCTCTATGTGTAAAGTGCCTTGATGTAACTTTGTTTTGATACATAAATAAATTTGATTTGATTTAAATTAGATTTTCCACAGTCTCCAATTCCTGTTTCCCGCCACACTGACTATATTTCCTGTAAAGAGACTGTAGAAATGATTGGGGGCAGCTGTAATGATTGTGTGTCTTTGTTAATCGCTATTTTAATTTGTGAACCGTGTACAGTGGATTACATAATGGATTGTGTTATGTGTATTTGGCAATGAGAATAGGCATTTTCAAGCCACACCACGAGAAATGAAAACATGTGATTGTAATACTTTGCAGAGGGCGCATCAGAGCTGCCAGAGGTTTGTCTGTCAGTTGAGTATTTTCTAAAACAATGGGCTTTTAGCTTTGCTTTCATCATATTTAAATCCAAAACAGTTTCTGCCTGGTGATAATTGATTTATTAAGCCACAATGTCAGATTTGGCCTTTATGGTCATTAATTTACCGCACAAGTTGAAATTGTGTTCCACACTTAATGAGAAAATCACCTCTGGAGGATGTGAAGGAGTAGCTTTGTGTGTGTGTGCGTGTGTGTGTGTTTAAGAGAGAGAGAGACAGAGAGAGAGAATGCGCCATGCTTGTCTGTCTGGACTTGAGTGGGAAAGAGTGGTAAATTCATGGGTGCATCTGCATCAGCTGACACAGAAAGTGTGTATTATCTGTGTAATGATGAGGATGAAGAAATACAAAGACAGGCCAGCTGTGATGTTGTGCGGGCATGTCATGGTTATTCAGGCACAAGGTGTCAGACATTAACCTAAAATGACAGCTAGCTGATGCACAGCACAGACTATGGCTGACACACACACACACACACACACACACACACACACACACACAGTCCACTAGTCTGTGCCTATATTCATCTTCCTACTCTCACTGGCACACATATACAATTAGACAGATTCTCTTTCTCTGATGCAGACACACACAACACTGTGACAGTGGTGATGGTGTTGTGTTGCCTGAGCTGATGACAAGTTGGCAACATAATGACAGTGGCGGGCTCAGCTTTGCACAGTTCAAAGGCATTGACAACAGCCAATCTCCTCTGCAAAACACACTGAATCCATGTGCACATGAAATGGTCTGCATTGATCTTCAGCACTACAAAGTGAACTGCACGGACAAACCCTCACTTGGCTAAGTGTCCTGGCTCCTTGTGGCTCATTTTAAAATTTGCAAAATTGCATGCAGCACAGGACTGTATGAAAACTGTCCATAGTTAATGAAGCAACCACAACAAGTTTACCAGCCAGCTGTTGTCATTGTCTGTTGAAAATGTAATTGTTGTAATTTTTTAATTCAATGCTTCATCAGGCTAACTCCAGACTAACTACAGAATAAGACCAGGCTAACTTAAGGCTAACACCAGGCTAACATCAGGCTAACATAAGGCTAACAGCAGGCTCACACCAGCCTGATGCCAGGCTAACATCAGGCTAACTCCAGACTAACTCCAGGATAACACCAGGCTAACATTAGGCTATCACCAGGCTCACATCAGCGTGACACCAGGCTAACATCAGGCTAACTCCAGAATAATACCAGGCTAACATCAGGCTAACACCAGGCTAGCATCAGGCTAACTCCAGAATAACACCAGGCTCACATCAGCCTGACGCCAGGCTAGCATCAGGCTAACTCCAGACTAACTCCAGAATAACACCAGGCTAACATCAGGCTAACTCCACACTAAAAGCAAACTACAACCAGGCTAACTCCAGGCTAACACCAGGCTAGCATAATTTATGACAAAAGCCTTATAACTCAAGGTAGACACAATGATGTTCAGCCCTGCTCACCTTAAAACACACTTGTCACCTGTCCAACACAGTGAAATAAGTTATAAAAACACACAGGATAAGACCTATTCCTCACAAGTTACAGGGCAGCTAACTTTCATATACATACACACACCATAGTGTGTGTGTGTGTGTGTGTGTGTATGTGTTAGTGTGTGCATTCTGTAGGCGCATTTGATGACATTGCCCCTTGCAGTTGTGTATGTCCTCAGACCAAGCAGACAGACTGACAGGACTGGCAGTGCTAAAAGGGTAAATTGGTTTATATCAGCAGGTTTACTTAATGAGGTGACCCACCATTATGTCACCTTTTGGCAAACTACCATTTTGGGAGAACTGTCTTGGTAACAAGAAGAAATACTATTTGAAGGGGAAAGTAAAGCTGAGAAGGCTTGGGGGGTCCACACCCCCTAATCCATCCCCTGCTTCATGGTCCATTTTCCTCTGAATGGGACTACCATTTAAAAAAAACTACATCTTGTATTGAAGTAATGAAACTAGAAACTGAGATCATAAACGCATTAGGAAAACTTTTACTGTGCTAATAAGCAAGGGAGAAAGTGGGGCATTTTCCCCTCGACTTCAATACAATCTGACTTCTCTTTACAACCAGTACAATCGCCTCCTGATGGTCATTAGATAAAATGGAGACTCAGTACTTCAGTAATAAAGTCTGCATCCATTTTTATAGACAGACTATGGCATAAAGTCAAAATACACATCTTCAGTGTGGATTTTAATTAAACCTGTTTTTTCATCAGTAGTCACTTTATTTTATTTATTTATTTTAGTGGAAATGTGTTCATTATTGGATTTTATTCTATTTCTGTCCGTTCTGTTATTATTATATAGTTTTTTGAGATAATGTAACAGCTTTTTTTATTGTATAAGTTCTGTTGTATGTTACTGTCAGTTCACTCACTTGTCCTTTTCTGTGGCCACTTTAAAGTGCCCAACCTGTATGAAAAGTGCCATACAAATTAAACGTGATTTGACTGATTGAACGACATCCTAAATAACATCCCAAATAGCATGTCCAAAGATGTGCTGATCTCTCACAAAATAAAGTCTGCACACTCATAAAAATTACACCCACTAAGCATTGTTGTGGGTTTTGCTGTGTTCTTGTGTGTTGTCAATGCTGTTCTCAGCTGTCTTCCAGCGTACCTGACGCCATCGTCTGCTCCACTGCTAAGCTCACCAGTGTGTAATCCCCTATAAGACTTGTGGTAATGTAAGTTTTGATGGGATCGTTTGCTAATGTACCACTGAGGATTTGTCCGAGGTAACATTACTCCCTCAACACAGTGGAGCACAACCAGACAGATGGCTGGGATTCTTAATAACCACAGGAGCTTACAGCCCCTGAACACACACAGACAGACACACAACAACACAGCAGCCCTTCGATAGAAAGGGACAGTTCTTCATGGTTCTTCATGAGTGAGAAACAGATTCGCTAGCTTGCAAGGTGTCACAGTGACAAGAGATCGGTTGGGTCGCATGGGGCCTGAAATTTTGAAATAAAAAGTTATAGCTCCAGGCAGCACAGCGGCGTAGAGGTTAGTGCTGTCGCCCCACAATAAGAAGGTTGCGGGTTCGGTGCCCGGCCTGGGGCCTTTCTGTGTGGAGTTTGCATGTTCTCCCTGTGCCTGCGTGGGTTTCCTCCGGGTACTCCGGTTTCCTCCCACCTTCCAAAGACATCATGTTTGGGTTTACTGGTGACTCTAAATTGTCCGTAGGTCTGAGTGTGAGTGGTTGTTTGTCTGTCTGTCTCTGTATGTTGGCCCTGTCTGTATGTGATGGACGGGTGACCTGTTCAGGGTGTACCCCACCCTCACCCAATGTGAGCAGGAATTGACTCCAGCACCCCCTGTGACCTGGAAACAGAAAGACAGTAGAAGATGGATGGATGGAAGTTATAGCTCCTGAACTGGAACATTGTTTAACTGCATAATAGCTGTGTATGTAACTTTGGATCGATGTATAAAAAAAAAAAATCTACTGTTCTGCAAATCTCTCATGACTTGGATGTTCAAAGTGCTCTCAACTAAAAATTTTGAAATTAGAGAGTATAAAGTCATGAATCATTTTCCTTCCGCACAATTTGCATTGAGTAGACTTAACCTTTGCAAGCTCCACATTAACTGTCCATGTAATGCATGAATTGTAGCAGATGCATGGTGAGTTTTCACCACTCCACATTTGCATGAAGCAAACGACCATCAGAGGAACTGCTCCAAATGACCCGTCTGACACTGGGACTGCTAGGACTTTGTTAGATGACCCGTGCAGACCATCAGGGTTTAAACATTCAGGAGTTTCAATTGAAAAGGAAGAATTTTGTGAATTTGGTGGTGATGTTTTTTTCTCTAGTGCACATATTCATTTTATCAACAAAAACATTGTTTGTACGCAACACATGAACTACACATTAAAATAATATTACAAAAATATCCATCCATCCATAGGTCTTCTACCACTTATCTGTTTCCGGATCACGGGGGTCGCTGGAGCCAATCCCAGCTCACACTGGACGAGGGCGAGGTACACCCAGGACAGGTCGCCAGTCCATCACAGGGCCAACACACAGAGACAGACAGAGACAAACAACCACTCACACTCAGACCTACAGACAATTTAGAGTCACCCGTTATCCTAAACATGATGTCTTTGGATGGTGGGAGGAAACTGGAGTACCCGGAGGAAACCCACACAGCACAAGGCCATGCAAACTCCAACAGCTAATGGGCCATCCATTATGTAGACCACTTATCTGTGAGGTCCAGGGAGTAGCAGTTAAATGGTCAATCTGTCAGGGTCCATTAGTGTCAAGTTTCTTTTGTTAGGGTTTAGTTAGGTTTTCTGTCTTTTTCTTGTGTTGTCACTTCCTGTTTTATTTTGAAGCCTGTTTTGTACTCCTGTCTTGTCCTCCTGTCTAGCTCCTTCTGTGTGATTGCTCTCCCCGCCCTTATGTGTTTCACCTGTGTTTCATTGTCTTTCCCTCCCTCGTGTATATAAGCTGTGCTGCCCATCAGTGTTGCCAACTTGGCGACTTTCCAACTTCCCATGGCGACTTTTTTTGTCAAAAGCGACCAGCGACAAATCTAACAACTTTTCCTGGTGTTATTGGAGACTTTTCTGGTATTTTGTAGACTCTGACACGAAAGTACGAATTGTTCTTCTGCAGTTCCTGTTCTCAGAGAGCAGCGGGTATTGCAGCGAGCCCCTCCCCTGCCCCAAAGTACTCACAGGGGGTCAGTTACACAGCCAGCCGCGCACGGCAGTCGCAGGCAGCTGCAGTCAGGAGAGGAGCAGAGAGGAGACCCTCACCACTCAGCAACCAGGCAGTACATGAATCACGCATACGCAAAGCCGACAATACTGCGCATTTAAACACAACTGAACCTTCTTTTAGACACAATTCCAGAAAATGTCAATCATATCAAACAATACTATGTTAATAAAAATATTATTTAGTAGTTTGTAGTAAATTTGTAGTTCTAAAACATATTTAGGATGTTTTTTTACTCACTTTTTGTCTCTCCCACAACGTTATTCCTCTCCTACAGCGTCCATTACTATCACGTGCAAATTGCCAATTATGCAAATTAGGCGATGACGTCATTTGGCGACTTCTAGCGACTTTTAGGACAGCCAATAGCTACTTTCCTTACTGAGGAGTTGGCAACACTGCTCCCCATTCCTCTGATTCTCAGAAGCGTTCCAGCATTATTTCTCCGAGTGATTCCCTGTTGTGATATCTGCCTGTTTGTTGTCGCCTAAGTTTTGCCTGCCGGACCTCTGTACCTCTGCCTGATTCTCTGACTTCGTGGTTTTGACCCTGCTTCTGAATAAACGACCACTGAGCCTACCTGATCCCTGACTTCTCCATTGTGTTCACCCAGTCTGTACCTGATAGTACGAACTGGCCAAACATGGACACATTGGAGTCAGAACCCCTCCGCACCGCGCTACACGCGCAAGGAGTGAAGCTGTGTCTGCAAGATCAACAGATCGCGCAGATTCGCCATGAGCTTTCGGAAGCCACCTCCTGTTCTGAAGCTCGGAGTGCCACGGTCTTGGCGCAGCTGTCCCACATCATCGGACAGCTTCAGAGTCTGGACGCTTCGTCTGAATCCGCTCCTATCCCTCCAGCCTCCACTGCAGGACCGCCGGACCACTGAGAACCCCGCACCATAAGACTTTCCAGCCCGGGGTGCTTCTCAGACGACTCCGGTGACTGCTGGCCCTCCCTTAGTCAGTGTGAGCTCCACTTCGAGTTACAAGCCCTTGCATTCCCGTAGGATAGAGCCAAGATAGCCTTCATCATATCTTACCTGTCGGGAAGAGGCCTGGGCCACCTCGGAGTGGAGCAGACGCTCGTGGTATGCAATTTCGATTCCTATATTCCTAGAGACATTTAAACTGATCTTTCATTCCACCACCCCAGGCAGAGAGGCTGCTAAGGCGCTGGTGAATATAAAACAGGGCAGACAATCAGTGACGGACTATGCATTGAGCTCCGCACCTTGGTGGCTGACAGTGGCTGAAATCAAGCAACGCTTTCTATCAGGGACTCTCGGAGTGCCTGAAAGACCACCTTGCACCTCTCGAGGGCCGATGCATCAACTGTAGCCGTTATCTACAACCGGCGATAACACGTTATCGTCCAGTCCAAGGTACCAAGTCCACGTACATTTCTAAACCCCTCTAAACATTTCTAAACCCCTGGTGAGAATTACCCACTGCAACACACTTAACCAGAGGCAACTAACCAATGTCACTCTCATCACAACAACTTTTACCACATGTCAGAAAGCATTGGTGGTTTTAGGAGCTGATACCAACCTCATGGACTTAAGATTGGCTAACCAGCTAGAACTGGAAACTGTTAGTATCCCAGAGCCCTTAATCACTACAGCTCTGGATGGCAGGCTGAGTCAGGTCACGCACCAAACCTCACCAGTTACCCTGACATTCTCTGATGGGCACTCTGAGTAGATCTCCTTCCACCTTTTCCATTTGGCTGTACACCCCCTCATTTTAAGTTACCCGTGACTAGTCGCCCACAACCCTCATATTGACTGAGCCTTGGGAATTACTCAGAGTTGGGGAAAAGACTGCAGCAAAGACTGCTTTCCAGAACCCCCCCGATGTGACCCTGAGCTTGCCCCCTCTGAACCTGATGTCTCCCCTGATATAAAGGGTGTACCCAAATGATATCATGACCTTAAGGAGGTATTCAGTAAAAGCAAGGCCGCATCTCTTCCTCCCCACAGGGAAAGTGTCTGTGCCATAGACCTCCTGCCAGGACCTCCCATCCCTAAGGCCCGCCTGTTCTCCCTGTCTGCCCCCGAACGCCTTGCTATGGAGCAATACATCAACTCTACCTTACAAGCTGGACTCATACGCCCATCATCCTCCCCAGCTGGAGCTAGATTCTTCTTTGTTGAGAAGAAAGACAAAACATGAAGACCCTATATTGACTACACCCAATTGAACAATATCACGGTTAAGAACAGATATCCTCTCCCACTCATCTCTTCTGCCTTCAACATCCTTCAGGGCGCTAAGGTCTATACCAAATTAGATCTCCACAATAAACAAAGTGTTTTTATTAAAATGACAATTAAAGTCTGAAAAAACAGAGGAAGCTTGGCTTCCCTTGGCCTCTGGGAGAAAACGCCACTGTGTGGCCGCCCCCCTTCATACACTAACCTCTTCTAAGACTCTCATCCAGTGGTCTCCCCCCGCAGAAGCAGCCTTCCAGCGCCTGAGGGAGTCCTTCGCTGCAGCTCCCATCCTCATCCTACCATACCCTGACTGACAATTCATTGTCGAGGTTGATGCTTTGGATGTCAGCATTGGGGCTGTCCTTTCCCAGAGGTCGGTTAAGGATGGAAAAGTTCAACCCTATGCCTGTTCTTAAAAACTCTCTCCTGCAGAAAGAAATTATGTGGTGGGGGATCGGAAGCTGCTGGCAGTCAAGGTGGCGCTGGAGGAGTGGAGACACTGGCTGGAGGGGTTGGCCCACCCAGTTCTTATCAGGACTGATCACAAGAACCTGCAGTACATCAAAAACACCAAGAGATTAAATTCTCGGAAAGCCAGGTGGGCCATATTCTTCTCCAGGTTTGATTATGTCCTGTCATACAAATGTTTTCCCCTGAGGAACGAGAGGAAAAACTGTCCCCCATCATACCGCCAGAAAGGGTGCTGGGGGGGCTTCACTTGGAGTATCGAATCCAAAGTGGCAGAAGCCAACCAGACTATTCCCAGGCCTGCGACATTGCCTCACAATAGACTGTTCGTGCCCCCCAATCTCCGGAGTGAGGTAATTCAGTGGGGACACTCTGTTGTCTGGCCACCCGTGAGTAAGACGCACCCTTTTCAGACTGGCTGAAAGATTTTGGTGGCCCCAAATGAAAAAAGATGTCATTCATCTCTGCATGTACAGTTTGTGCTCAAAAGAAGTTGTCCACTGCTCCCCCAGCTGGTCTCCTCCAACCTCTGCCAGTCCCTCGGCGCCCCTGGTCAGACATCTCAGTGGACTTTGTCACCGGATTGCCTGAGTCTCAAGGTAACGGTCATTCTCACTACAGTAGACCTTTTTTTTCCAAAATGGTTAAATTCATTCCACTCCCATCTGCTAAAGAAACGCTGATATCCTCATGACTAAAATATTTAAAGACTTTGGTTTCCCTCTGAGCATCCTATTTGAGCGGGGGCCCCACTTCATTGCCCAATTCTGGAAAGAATTTTGCGAACTGATTAACGCCAAGCCCAATCTCACCTCAGGCTACCATCCCCAAAGCAATGGTCAAACAGAGCGCATAAACCAGGACCTCAAAAGAGGGCTTCGTTGTTTGACTGCTCAGAGCCCCTCCTCCTGGGTCAAATTGCTCCCCTGGGTCGAGTTCGCTCACAATACCCTGCCCTCTGCATCTACCAGCCTAACCCCCTTTCAGACTGTGTTCAGCTACCAGCCTCCCATGTTCCAGTCCCATCTGCTGCAGCCATGGTGTGACGGTGCCGAGGAATATGGGTCCGTGCGAGGGAGGCTCTCCTGAAATCCTCCATGTCATACAAGAAGGCGGCCGACCGCCGCCACCGCCCAGCTCCAGAGTATACCCAAGGACAGAAAGTCTGGCTCCCCTCCCCTGATCTTCCCCTGAAGCTCCCATGCCTTAAATTAGCACCAAGATTGATTGGACCATTCCCAGTGTCCAAAATTATTAACAGGTCTGCTGTCAGACTCCAACTCTGTGTTGTGTTTCTTTTACTTTCAGGTAAAAAATAAATAACTATTAAAAAAAAAATACAATCTCTCTGTCACTGCAGCCCTTAAGCCCTCTGTATTCACTATTTCTCAATTTAATGAATGGTGCACTTGTTGCATACTTCAGCCTTCAACACACTTCAAACACACACTGAGTCTCCACACTGCCACCACCCGAGTCTCTGCGGCAGCTGACAATGCTGAGAATGACTGTGGATGCTGCTCTCTTAAGGCAAACTTTGTGTTTTTCATCCTTGTGTTCTGTATGAACCTCTATGAGCACACACTGCAGCTAAAAAATGGCTTCCTGGGAAGCCGACACAGTCAGCATTTCTATAGTCCAGAGCTGAAGCATATTGATACAAGGCGATGCCTTCGGGTTTGTGACAGCAAACACATTACACTTCATACACTGTGTCCAGCTCCAAAAAAATTGTATTTACATGTGTCAATTTAAGGACATGTAATGCCACAAGCTTAGAAGTATGCAAAAAATCAAAAACACACCGCTGTAGCTCTCTCTCACATAGGCTGTATTACAGATTGCAGCAAGAAGCTGGTTCAGGTAGGAGTTTGTAGGTAACAAATTGTGGATGGCGTGCTGTTAAAATTCATTAGCTGGCAGCTTTATTTGTTCAGGGGATGTCGAAGTCATTTGTCAGAAGCAGAACTTGTCAAAAGAAAAAGTCAGAGCTGGATTCAGGAGGATGAGATGTCACTCTAGATGTGAATCCAGAAGAAATGTTTGAAAGTTTTCATTTCTGTCATTATTAAATGTCAACCAAATGAAGGATGCTGATACACCAAATTAAAAGTCGACTGCAAGGCTCCATCAGGTCAGGGTGTGAGTTGAACAAGAAACTAGGACATTAAGGAAAATGTGTTGGCTGTTAGTGTGTCCAGTGACAGCTTGTTTTTATACTATAAATAAAGATGGCCTCTGTGACATCACCCACAGCTATGTCAGAGACAGCTACTCTGTTGTTGCTTTCTTGGCACTGCTTGACTCCATGGCACCCAAATCTAAAAATGGTCCAAAGAGGAGGAGTTTTGGGAGCTGAGACACCCACCTGTCCCTTAAAGCAACACACCTCAGTTTAGCAGAGCTTTAATCCTTCATAAAATGTTCAGGTGAGTTCTATTAAAATCTGCTACTGTCCAGCTGTAAAGTCTGGCATTTTAAAAATGAGTTTGCGGGGACTGACCTGCTGTTGGAGCTATGTTGGTTTCATTTTTCTGAGGTTTTGAAGGTTGCCACTTGGATACAACCAATAGGATGGTCTCCAGAAATATGATGTTGATAATGAAACGTGGGCAGTACAGACAGACCTTTATCGCCATGGTTACATTAACAAATGGCCACAGCTCAGTTTGATTCAACCCTAACTACTTGCTGATAACAGTAAGTGGAAATATATGCTGTCTCTATTTTCCATATCACATGGGAATCAAACACTGCACGCCTTTGTTTTGAAGACAAATCCATCCACCTCAGGATAGATATGTGGATGGTTTATTATTTATCATGTTTATGAAGTAAACAATGTGTTGCCACTAACACAGAAATATGTCTTAACGTACAATTAGACACCCAAACTGAGGATGAATCTTTTTAATGTTTTATTGAGTCTGTGATATCATTGTGTGCCTATAGAGGAGCAGAGGAGTAGATCAGTCACCACGTGGCCAAAAAGGACAAACACACTCTGAACAAATGCCCAGAGCTTTATGAAGCACCTGCTTGTGATAAAGGACTATACTCCCACTATCTTACTTTACACCTCCTCTTATCAAGGGCATCCTGTCTAACGTAGTGACTGCCACATAGGCACATAGCAGACAATGATATCACAGACTCAATAAAACATTAAAAGGATATACTCAACACAACAGCAGCACAGATTTATGAGAGGCCAGATGCTGCCAATAACTTTGTATTCCTATGTGTGAATACACCATAAAATCCTCTGAATAACAGTGCTGCAGATACACCTGCTGCTCTAGGTACAGTCTCCCTCATGAGCCTCAGAGTGACAGAAAATCCACGTGAATGTGGAAAATTCATTAACATTTGAAAAGACTTGGTTTGAGAGCTGTTCAGAAACAAATTGCTAAATGCTCTGAAACACTTAAGATATTCTTGATCAGAAAGCAGGTGGTGGAGTACGCATATCCGCATCATATTAACCTTCAATAGCAACAAACCTGTGGCTGTTTCCGAAGACAAATCAAAATATGCAAAAAACATGAGAAAACCAAAAAGTTCAGTTCAGTTACAGGTGTTTTCATGGATGTAAAGCTGATGTAAACCTTCCTTCTATCAGGAGACGCAACCCTGCCTGACAGAGGTGTGATAAATACATTGAGCATGAAAGGGGTTTCAAAGTTGGATTATATGGCTCTTAAATCCAATCATAAACCCTGGAGCATCAGTCTTTGAGAATGAGGGGAGGCCAAAAGCTCTTGTGTCATTGAGGTTTGTTGAGTGGGCAGCTCCTGCCACTGCCACTTCATTCAGTTTAGCCCACAGTGCCAGCACAAGACTGGATGGTAAATTCTGGCTTCCTACAACCATGACCGGTGTTCCTGTGAAGCAGAACTAGTAAGGTCACTGACTATTTTGGTCCCCTGACAGGAGGTGCCAGCCTGAAAGAGGAATACCTCAGGTACTGCGGGTTTTAATGCCACTTTTGGGTAGCAGTTAATTGCCCTTCCAATAGCATTACTTCACCCAGTCAAGGGGGTTGTAAGCAATTAACAGTAAAATTTATTTGACAGCTGTGGTTGGACGGGTTGTCCACTAATTTGAAGATCAGTGGTTTGATTCTCCCCTCTGCTCCTGGCCTTCGGTCAGATACTGTGGACTGAATTGTGTCCGATGGCTGCTCCATCAGTGCATTAGTGGGTGTGGGTGGGTGTGTGCTTACAGTGGTATATGAATAGTATTAGATGAGCTCCAGGAGTCATTGTTAAAAGTGATCTATGAATGTGTGTGTATATGTTAGGGTCAGTGTGGCTGTAATTGTAAATTACTTTCCATAAGTACTTTTTCAACATTGACTGAGGCTCTATGGACTTGAAATCCAACGATTCATGATCGTGAGAGTCTGCAGAGCGAAGATTCTTATGGTCATCTAGACTTGGGTCATCGTCAATTTCCAATTTTTCTGCCATTCTTAAATGACCATCCTGAGTGAGATGTCTGAATGACTCTCATAAAGTTTAAGCGTAATTTTGATGTGTTTTCATAAGATAAAGTCTATTGCAGAGCCAACACATAAAGACAAACAGAGATGAACTGGAATGGTTATTCACACTCACGCCTACGGGCAATTTTAGAGTAACCAATCAACCTAGATGTGCATGTCTTTGGACTCAGGGAGGAAACTAATGCAGGCACAGGGAGAACATGCAAACTCCACACAGAAAACCCCAGGTCCAGGAATCAAATCCACTACCTTCTTGGTGTGAAGCAACAGCGCTAATCACAATGCCACCATGCTGTCACCCGTCACACCTATGCCTTAAGTGAGGGTGACGTAGCCACCACTGGACCCAGAATCATTACAAAGGTCGACACAGGATGACAAGCACACAATCAGGCAAGGAGTAGGGTGATTTATTTTTCAAAAATCAAAAGCAGCAAAACAGTGGCCAAAGCCTGTATTATCTTCAAAGCAATATGTCAAGATCTCCTCACAGCACCTCTTTTGCAGGACTGAATGAACTGGGGTGGTGTTACATTGCTTTTAAACCCCATTACACCACCCGCATGGCGCAAGCCATTCTGATGTCACATTACCGGTGTGTTTTTTAAGTGTAATCGAGGTCATCACCTTTTTACACATTTAATGGTTTTCTTACAATCTATAATCGTTTAACACAAACATCCATTTTAACCGACTAATCATTTTTGTCCAATAATATTTTTGCCCTTTGCTGTATCTACTTGGGTTGGTCCACCTACACACCTCCATAGTGCAAATGTAATTCATCAGTGCAGTCAGCTCTTAATCAGCAGTTGATTCACGCTTTAGGCAGTGCAACTCTGGCCAACGGCTCTTTACAATAAATTATCCAGGTATGCATGCAGAGGTCGAACAAAGGAGACATCAAACTAGGGTTTGAATGCTGTTTGAGGCCCTGAACCCCTGAGTGTGCACCCCAGGGGCACAACACAACCACAAGCAGCTGTTTGAATCCTTTGTTTTACATTTCCTTTCCTTTCTACTGTGTCAGGACTACAGTGGCCATGTTAGTGCACATGGTCCCACTACCATATGATATTGATTTTTTTAAATGATGGTCCCATTTGGAGGAAAATAAACTATAAACACACTTACACTGTGAAGTGTTATACAAACAAAGACTGATTGAGATGACAAGTCCATACATTAATGGGAAAACAAGACAAATAGCAAACGCATAGACTGTACGTGATCAGTCTGAAGATCAGAGTCCATCAGGGAGAGGCTCAAGAGCACAACCACAGTCTGGACAGAGTTTTTCTTATAAAATGCTCTTTTTAATATAGATGTGTAGATGAAGACTTAGTTGAAACCTAAGATGGGATGAGTGAGTCTTTCACTTTATATCGCTATTTAACACAAAATGACCTTCAGTGCACAGCACGGTGGCATAATGGTTAGCGCTCACCGAAGGTTGTGGGTTTGGTTCCCGGCCTGGGGCCTTTCTGTGTGGAGTTTGGACGGTGGGAGGAAACTGGACCCAGAGGAAACCCACACAGGCACAGGGAGAACATGCAAAGACATCATGTTTGGGTTAACTGGTGACTCTAAATTGTCCGTAGGTCTGAGTGTGAGTTGCAGTGGTTGTTTGTCTCTGTCTGTCTCTGTGTGTTGGCCCTGCGATGGACTGGTGACCTGTCCAGGGGGTACCCCGCCCTTGTCCAGCGTGAGCTGGGATTGACTCCACCACCCTCTGCAACCAGGAAATGAATAAGTGGTACAAGATGAATGAATGAATGAATGACCTTCACTGTGTTGAAGGAGCGTTATATTGCTACAAGAGAACCCAAGGGAAGAATCTTGAGTTGGCAAAAAATTTTCAGAAAAAGCATAATGAAGAGAGGCAGGAAGACAAACCGTACTGTAGTCCCACTGATTTCACATTTCCCTCTAAATAGTATTCTAATTAAATTAAATTTCGCTCAGAGATTTGAGACTCTTCCCTTCGACAGAATTCCTTCCCGATCAAAGTAAAACCGATGACAGGGTACTATTACAGCTGTAGATTAATACACTAGATTAAAGACTGGAACACTTTGATTATTCTCACTATTAAAAAGTGAACGACAGAAGCTACAGAAAAATAGAAGACTCAACGGTCCTCTGGGAGTTGATTGCTTCTGAAAGTAAGAAGGGCTCTGGAAGATGGCTCAAATGTGAAGGTAACAGAAAGGAGCTGTGGTGTGATGGATAAAACTGAGGCATCACATTGACCTGCAGAAATCATCCTCAGTACCAGAACCAGACAAACAGCTGTGAAGGCAGGCCAGAACACCACACCACTTCTTTCTGAACTGAAAAAAAAGAGACTTCTCCAAGTCCTCCAGAGATCACCGGGGACTTGATCTAGAATCACGCAAACATGTTTCTTTATTATTCTGCAGCTGCTCTTCCTCAACCTCTCCTGACTCATCTTCTTCCACTGACACCACTGCATCCAATTTATCTCTTTAACTGGACAGAGTGGATGTGAATGTCACCATTGTCAGAAAAATGTCACCAGAAAAAAACAGCCTCTCAGTTATATAATGACCCCGCAAGGTAAACCTTTGTGGAAAATGGTATTCTGCCAACTTATGAAATTTAGTCACATGTCAACAACAATGGCAGCCTTTCACTACAGCATAGAGGAAGTGGGGGAGGTTTCTAAAGAGGAGAGAACTTTCTATCTTTCTGTTGCATATTTGGTTGGCGTATAAATTGACCACCGGCAGATTACTCCACATTGTAGCTTTAAACCATGTTTTCATTAGCTTATAGATAAAGCTGTGCTGTACATTTGTTAAACTTTCATTTACACACAGAAGGTTACCTCTACAGGCTTTGCTGCGCCAACACACCACATAAAATTCACAAGGTGCCAGAAAAAGGCCTCTTCAGTTGACTGCGGAGGAAGGTTTTCAGTGTCCAGTGTCTTCCTGAGGGCACACCAGTGAAGAGAAGGAATAACCTTTATCATTATCTCTGCTGTTACATGATTCAAAATGTCACTAAAATTGGCATCTCTCTAACCCCTAGACCCCACTCTCTGTTTCTGTGTGAGTGTGAGGTCTGGAAGCTGAAGTGATGTCAGCAGCAATGTCACCAGTTAAGAGTGTGATGTGTCAGTGCCACTCACGATATTTCAGGTATGAAACCTGCTGAATGAGCTCAACAGCCTGCTTTCATCCACACCACAGTTCTGCGTTACAGCACTGTAATCCACAATAAGGTTGAATGAGAGTAAACACATTAGTTTCAAACTCATAAACAACAGATATCTACTGCTGCTGGGGACATTCATTCTGTCACTCATACGCTCTCTCTCTTGACCTCTGTTGGTGCTGCAGCTGAGGATTAAAGGAAATACCACTGGTCTTATTTTCAGATATAAACTTCATCATCCATCTCAGGTGATCCCATTTGAAGTTGGTGGTTCCCTGAAAGTGCTGTAGCCTCCATATGAGGTGCTTCAGTCAGTGACAGCTGGTGTGTTTCCAAAAGTTATTTTGACGCTGAAGCTCACTTTCAGAGCAGAGACACTGTAAACACACCTGTCACCTGGCCAGCACAGTGCAATTGAACCAGAAGTGCCACCTTCCTCTGAGATGTTATAGCAGGTAATAGTCTAAACAGAGCCCCAGGGAAACTAACACCAATAGGAGCAGATATTTGTCTGTACTTTAGGTTAATCTGCTGCCTGTTGGACATCCAAAAAGCTAAACAGGCTTATCTAGTGCTGAACCCACTGCTATTACAAAACACAAATAATGATTACAATCAGATAGGGGTAAATGATAGTACCAGTTTCAGCAAAAAAACAAACACAATAAGAGTCCTCACCCAGCTATCTCTCTATCAGCCACACACACACAACGCAAGAAGACTGACATATTGACCTCTCAGATTGGCTAAAAACAACATTATCTGAAAATACAGCAAGGAAGTGATATCCGGCCAGAGGTCTGAACTGACGTATTTGAGGATGACCACTTGTGATCAGATCATTGACAACACACATTAATGCCAGGACTGAACAGGATTTAAGGTCCTGAGGCCATTTTAAGGCTGAGTGCACAGTTCATGACATTGGGGACTCCGAAGCAACACAGAGAAGAGATATCCTTGCTGTGCTCTGCTGTGTCCCCCACCTGTGTTAAAGAGCAGCACACACAGCCTCCTCTATATGCCTCCATAGCGCCCTGTGAATTTGGTGTCAACAGAGGGTGAAAAAAAAAATCAAATAAACTAGAAGGAGCTATTCAGTACAGAAGAGTTTCACCAGCCTCCTCCTACTCCTACTCCTACCCTTTAGCACATTCTGCAGGAAGCAAGAGAGGAAGAGATTCAGAGTTTCATACGGAGGATATCTTACATCACAGTCATCATTAGAGCTGGAATCCTCTCCCTCCCTCTCTCTCCAACTCTGTTGCTAACAGATGTCCACACCTACCCAGCTGGAGCTTCACCTCTCTCTCACATACACATAATGCACACATGCAGCACAGGCTTCAATCTATAATGAAGCCTGTGGCAATACTGTGCTTTTTGAGTGACAGTTATAAACTGTCAACCACAATTTAGCTTTTTCAAACTGAGCGCAATGACCAGCCACATGCCAGGAAAAAGAGCCTACAGGTAGTCCAACTGTTAGGTCAAATTCTTTTCCAGGGGTTTCTGGAGAAAGTCTGTGCAACACTGTGCACACAGAAGTTGTTAAAGCCTGCACAGATGCACCAGCTAATGAATAACCCACCCCCCAACCTCCCCCAAACTCCAGTCTCATCTGTAAAGAATGTCATAAGTTTGTCAAGGAAATGCACCTCCAGAAGTAAGGAATGACAGTATGTATGTACAGTAATAAAAGGAGTATATACAGTAAGGTGTGAACAGTGTAAAATATATAAATAAATGTGTGACAGAAAATAAATAGTCTATGACAGAATTATTAAACACAAGTTAAATTATTGCACATGAGTATTGTACTATTGAACTGCAGTATAAATATGAATGATCTGACAGGGAGTGAAAAAGTCCAAGAGCCATTCAGAGGGAGGTGTTGTACAGTTTGATGGCCACAGGCAGGAATGATTTCCTGTGGCGTTCAGTCGTGCACTTAGGTGAGATGAGTCTCTCACTGAAAGTACTCTTAGGCCTGCAATGTCAAATCTATTAAAAAACAGATTCAGTTCATTGGCCCTGTCAATGCTGCCTTCAACTCCTCTGCTGTTGTTCGTTCTGAAGCCAGTGATGGTCCTCATTCCACTCCATACCTCTCTCAGGTTGATCTGCTGGAATTTCCACTCCAGCTTCTTCCTCTATTTCTCTTTAGCCTCCTTGATTTTCACCTTCAGTTCCTCCTGTATTGTTCCCTCCCTGTTGCCAGCTCTGAAAGCCCTCTTCTTCTCAATGAGGATGACTTTGATGTCCCTTTGTTACCCATGGCTTGTTATTTGGATAACAATGGACAGTCCTGGTTGGGACATTGGAGTCCACACAGAAAGTGATATAGTCCATGATGAACTCTGTGAGCCCATCAATGTCCTCCCCATGCGGCTCACAGAGTGCCTGCCAGTCTGTCACCTCAAAACAGCTCTGCAGTGTCTCATATGCCTCCTCTGACCATCTCCTCACTGTCCTTGTGGTCGCAGGCTGACTCCTCACCAGAGGCACATAACAGGGGTTGAGGTGCACAAGGTTGTGGTCTGACCTACCCAGAGGGGGGAGGGGGGAGCAGCTGTATGCATCCTTGGCATCAGCGTACAGCAAATCCAGGGTTCTCTCCTCTCTTGTAGGACAGCTCACATACTGAGTGACGTTGGGCAGTGTTGTTGCCATGGTGACGTGGTTGAAGTCACCCGAGATAGCGATGAATGCACTCGGGTGTTGAGTCTGCAGACGGACTACGTCCGGACTACGTCAGTGAATGACGTCACATGCCAACGTCGGGTCGGCAGAGGGGAGGATGTAAACAGCTACGATAATGGCATGTGAAAACTCCCTGGGCAAGTAATATGGCCTGAGCCCAACAGCTAACAGTCCAATGTCCGGGCAATAGATTTGTTCCTTGATGGTAATGTGACCATTTAATAATAAAGATGTGTTCTTAAACTGAATTCATGAAATCAATTGTTAATAAACACAAAAAATCATGTTTGAATCATGTTTGTGCACAGAAATGTTCACAAAAAATAAATCTTGTATGTAATATCTCTTGTTGAAGGATCAATATCAGACTGGCATCTCAAACTCACAAACTTTTAACACTGGGGATAGCTTTATAACTTGGTCTTTAGCTTCACTGAGGATCTTGGTCATTTTTGGTGGCAGGGAGGCAAATGCTGTGATGCTGTGGTTTACCAACATGATATGCATGCTTTGTCGTGAGATGGCGCTGGAGGTGTGCCGGCTTCATGCTACTGTTGGCAAATTTTCTCCCCACATAAAAAACACAATACAATGGGTGGATTGCAGCTTGTGGATGTAAATCCCATCAAAACATATTCTTCCAAACACTGCTGAAATTAAGCCAGCTGTGTTTTCACCTTCTTTGGTACTTGTTTTTTCAGCAGCACTGCTGCTATGCTTCCACCACATCTCCATGGTTTTAGTTCATGATGGCAGCGATTGGCAGGTGATGCCATATGGAACATGCCAGGTTGGGTCATACCATCCTGGTATAAGGGAGGTTCAGACTTTTTAGGATAATGAAATACTAACTGTATGTAAAATTCATCTTATGAATTTACTTTAGCTCATTTTATTGAAATGTTTATTATATAGTATTTTTAAAGAACCTCTGAATTGATGCTATTTTTAACATATATGTAAAAAAATCTCTTGTGCCCCCTGGAGTGCCCTTAAGTACCCCCAGGGGTACGCATACCCCCATTTGAGAACCACTGCTCGAGTTCATACCTTCGCCTTTCTCCCTCTCTCTCAGAGCTGTTTTCTGCAGTGTGATTTGGCATGCAGGGACGATGGTTCGAAAACAACAGAGAGCAGCAATAGCCTTAGTGTATATGACATGCTTCCGTCCGTATGCTTTAGCTGGCCTACATTTCCTGCCAGGCAGCTCTGTGTTTCCCTGCTGCTAACACTCCTGGGGCTCTATCTATATTTTATGCAAAGCCATGATCATTTAAATACATGTACAATGGGATACTGAGCTTCCACGCAGATTACTAATGCACACAGGAAACAACCAGTCATAAAGGCATTATTCATTCATAAATGGCCAATCAAATCCAGCTGAATAGTAAAGTGAGCATTTCACTCTGAGCTCCGGCCATCGTACACAAGAGGGAGTAACAGAGATTATAATATGAGGTAGGCTAGCTGATTAGCGTGTTAAATGGAACAGAGACAAGAGTTAACACAAATTGTGACGGGTGTAGTATGGACCCAAAAGCAGTACGATACAATACGGTACGATACAATACAACTTTATTCTCAGTGGTGCTGAAATTGGTTGTACGAAACAGCGCCTGTATATAGACACAAGACAAGATAAAGCAACATATTGCAACATAGAGCACAGCAAGTGCCATGCACATATAGCACCTAAAGCAGACACGCATCCTTTACATACATCTAATGACAAGAACAAAAGGAACAAAAAACATGCAAGACAGAGGCACTTCAGGAAAATGTAGGAAAATGGGCTTCGTATTTCATATTGGCTGGTTCAAGCTGGACAAAACTCGTACATTTTATCCTTTGTTAGCCTTGAAAAGATTTACTTAAATGCAGAAGAATTTTGACTTCTTGGACTTATTATCATTGGTGAAATCTGTTAAATTTTGTCAGAGGCTTTATAAGATTGCTGGTCTTAGGCAGCGTCTCCGCTCCAGATGACAGCCTTGTATACTGTGCTTGTCACCTTTTTTTCTTGTCAGACTATATCCAAAGTAAAATGGTACCAAATTGCTGCCATTTTGCTTTCTTCTTTGCTACAATATCACGTCCTTACACTGGCCCAATCTGGCATTTTAGACAGTAAAACTCCACACAGAAAGTCCGAAGCCATCAACAAATTGACTCTGTGCATGTGTATGCGTGTGTGTGTCTGCCTCCATACAAATTCCTCTGTGCCACAGAGTTTGTTCCACTGAGTTATACTGTTGCATTGGTTGATAGTTTATTTCTAATTACACCAGTCCACCAAATCAGCCAGAGAAAGTAGTTCCTTGACAAATTCACCTTCTGCTGTGCACGGTTTACTAAGGAACTACAGCTCGCAGTTATTTTAGGAAAGCATCTGTCCTTCTTATATGAAAATTAAAGCATGTTGAAGATGCACCTTCATTAAAAATGAATTACTTAATGTGTAATAGCAAAACAAACCAGTTGGAGACAATGTCAGGTTTGTTGTCATGGGTTGTACTGACAATAACAAAAATCAGCCATATAAAATAGAGCCGGTGGGTATTTCCTCTAAGGGAATATCCGCAGCACCACAGCTGAGGAATTAAGCATGGAGGTGTATTAAAAATCGAGATAAGCACTCACTTCAGAGATAAGACAAACATGCACTGACACACACTATGAATAGATGAATGCTTGTCACAAACTATAATCCTCACATCTGCCAGCAAAGTGACACTGGATGAATTTCCACACAAACACAGATGATCATCCTGCTCCATGTGAGCTCTTTGTGTGATTACTTTAAATCCAAAATGCATGTCAATTTGCCCGTGCTTGATATGTGTTTGTGCATTTTCGTCTCCTGACATTGTGTGTGTGTTCAGCCTTTATAAGAAGACATCTCTTATCCTGGAGCCTGAACTGAATTATTTTTCATCATGCATCCTAAGCCCTAAATAAACACTGTAATGACCCTAAGTGCTCAAATTAAGTAAACTGATATGAAAAAAGCATCACAAAACCTTGTGTGTGACAGAAATGCTACAAGGACATAATTCAGGAGAAAAAGATAGAAAGGACAGGTGGAGAAAGAGGACACAGCTCTGCTTTTAACTTAAGCTGTGAATGATGCACCAGAGGGCTGCAGGACCAAAGTGAACAAATACACAGCTATTTTTCTGCACGTTTATGTGTGGGTGAGTGATCATATCAAAATAAAAGTGTGATGTGTCTTTCCAAATGAAAAAAGAAGTGGGAGAATCATGTGTAAAGCTGAGCAGCCAAAGGCAACACACCCAGGCTGTATAATCAATAATGACATGTCTCTGTGCGGCCAAGAGGGAGGGAGGGAGGACGATGAGAAAGGAGTAGAGGAAAGGTGAGAAACAGGAAACAGGCAGAGATGATGTGAGGATGACTGTGATGTGTGAAGTGAGTGAAACTTCGTGGAGGCTAAAACTACCTGAGAGTCAATTAAACTTTCAGTCACACCAAATGCTGTAGGCAGACATTAGACAGTATAACATTACACTTAATATGACTGAGTTCCTGTCTAGGAAAGAGCTCCTGCCTGCAATGAGAGCTGCTCGAGAAAGGGGAGAGATAGCCTATCTTTGTTAAGATAAATTAATCACACATCCATCATCATAAAAGTAAGTAAAAATTGAATGTAGGGTGTAATGTTTTCTTCAGTGCCTTTGAGAAACCCAGGGAAAATTTAAATTTTGACAAATCATGTTAATGTTTAGCCAAATTACCCAGGAAAGGACTGAAATTAGCTCATATTAATATTTGCAGTCTCAGGAACAAACTTGCTGTAATAACAGATGTACTGCAAACAAATAATATTCATATTTTAGTAATTACAGAAACCCATCTTGATTATACATTCTCAGATGATGCAGTAAATATACAAGGTTATAATGTTTATAGAAAAGATAGGAATGTGCATGGAGCAGGGGTCGCCATATACATTCAGAGTCATATTCCGGCAAAGATGAGACAAGACCTCATGCCTGCTGGTGTGGAGGCCTTGTGGTTACAAGTTCAGTTACTATATGTCAAACCACTATTGGTTGGATGCTGTTACAGGCCACCATGTGCAAACAGCTTGTATCTGAGCAAATTGTGTGACATGATTGATAATATTTGTGACAGTGGAAATGAAATCTATCTAATGGGTGACCTAAACATTAATTGGATGTCAAATGACTGTCCACTAAAGAGTAAAGTTCTCAATGTAACTAATGCATGTGATTTAACACAAGTTATTAATCAACCAACAAGAATCTATACAAACAGTTTTGGCAAGAGAACATCTACCTGTATAGACCACATTTTCACAAATGCTGTGGATATGTGTTCCAAGGGCATATCGGCCCCCAATGGGTGTAGGGATCACAACATAATAGCTATAACTAGGAAAGCAAAGGTACCCGAAGGGAAACCACAAGTAATTTACAAAAGATCATACAAGAGATTCAGTCAGGATTCATTCTGTAGTGAAATAATGTATGCTGGTCTGATGTATACAAACAAGATGATCTTGATGATGCCATCGAGGCTTTTAAAAACATATTTTTCCCTATAGTGGACAAACATGCACCTATCAAAAAACATACAGTTAAAAATGTCAGGGCACCGTGGATTGATACTGAACTGCGAAGTGTAACGGTTGATAGAGATGTGGCAAAGGGTATTGCAAACAGGACTGGGAAACATATTGTAAATTGAGAAATCAAGATACTAAAATGAATCGGAAAAAGAAAAAGACATTTTTCAAACTCAAAATAAATGAATGTAAATATGATGGGAAAAAACTGTGGGGCACCCTAAATAGAATAATGGGAAAACAGCCTGCCCAAACTCCATCTTTTATTGATACAGGTGACTCATTTCTAAAAAAAACCACATGAAATTGCAAATTATCTAAATGATTTTTTTATCAATAAAGTGGACAACTTGAGACAAGAAATGTCATCCATGAATTACATCCCATCCCATGAGTGCAGAATTAAACAACTTATGAAAGACAAGTCTTCCTTGAAATTTGAATTAAATAAAGTAAATGTAAAGCAAGTGGAACAACAATTGTCAACTATAAACATTGATAAACCAAGAGGGATGGATAATCTAGATGGAAAGCTCTTGAAATTGGTGGCCAGCTGTTTGGCCGGACCTGTTTGCCACATTTTTAACACCAGTATAAAAACCAATGTCTTCCCTTCAGCATGGAAAGAAGCAAAGGTTATTCCTCTAAAAGAAAATGCAACAGAGGGATTTAGTGGTACAAACAGTTGGCCAATCAGTCTGCTTCCTATTCTTAGCGAACTGCTGGAAAATATGGTTTGTGAACAAATACGGTGCTTTTTTAAAGAAAATAATTTAACTACTGACTTTCAGCATGCTTATCGTGAAGGACACTCAACTGGAACAGCATTAACACAGCTGACAGATGATTGCCTTAAATATATTGACAATAATAACTTAGTGGGAGCAGTACTGCTAGATTTTAGTTCAGCTTTTGATGTATTAGACCATAAATTATTGTTGGATAAACTTAAATGTTATAAATTTGCACTTGACACTATATGTTGGTTCAACAGTTATTGGTCTAATAGGAAACAGTATGTATTTTATAATGGTGGTTTTTCGAATGTGAAAGAGTTGCAATGTGGTGTACCACAAGGAAGCTGTTTGAGGCCCTTATTATTCTCTATCCTCACCAATGATCTTCCTCTTGTTTTAAAACAAGCAAAGGCAGTTATGTATGCAGATGATACGACACTATATTTACAGGCAGTATCAACTGAGGAATTATCTAGTGCTTTGGATAGGGAATTACAACCAGTAGTAATGTGGGCATGGAGTAATAAGTTGGTCCTCAATATATCAAAAACAAAAAGTATTGTATTTGGATCTAATTTTAACCTTAAACATAAGCCACAGTTAAAGTTAACTGTAGAGGGAGTGCCTGTGGACCAGGTAGAGGAAACCAAACTTCTTGGAGTAATTTTAGACAGCAGATTGAAGTGGTCGAGGCAAAAAACTGTGGCAGTTATGGGGAGGAGTCTGGCAGTTATAAAGAGATGTTCTACATTCTTACCACAACACAAGTTAGTCCAGAATAGAGCCGCAAGACTTGCTCTGAACTGTAACATTAGAGCTAATATCATCAGAATGTACAGAACCTTAGGTTGATTATTGGTGAAGGACAGGATGATTACTGCCCTGCTCTGCTTTATAAGAAAGATTTCATTGTCTAAAATCCCAAATGTCCAGTACCATCAGTTTTCTTATAGTAGTAATGGTCATAACTTTAATACTAGGCATGCATCAAAAGGTTGTTTTTTACTTCCGGTCTCAAAAACTAATGCAAAGCAACGCACTGTTATGTACAGAGGAATGAAAATATGGAATAGTTTACCATCAGATATAACACATTTAACAAGTATACCTGTTTTCAAAAAGAGTTTAAAGAAATACCTGATGGTACAGAACACCAGCCCTCTCTAAATACAACATGGTTTGCTACCTGACTGTATGATAAATAATGAGGAATTTTCCTGGTCTCTTTTTATGCTGTTTATGTATTATTATTATTTGTTGTTATTGTTGTCATTGTCATGTTTGGTAGGTTTATTGTTATTGATTCATTGTTTTTTTTTGTTTTGTAGTTGTTTGTTTTCTCTTTCTAGTTATTTCTTTTTGTCTTGGATTTTAAATAGATTATTGTTCTGCATTGTGATGTATTTTATTTCTGTGGACCCCAGGAAGAGTAGTTGCTACCTTGGCAGTGACTAATGGGGATCCAAATAAATAAATAAATGTCTCAGATGTGTATATGAAGTGACTGGACACAGGCCTAGGGGCCTATAGGGTGACTTGTTAGAAAGTTGGTGAAGGTAACAAGAAACACAAAATAAATACAAAGTTACAGTGTGAAGTGCAACTATAAAGATGAGGTGACCACAAGGTGTCTTGAGAAGAATACAAAGATGATCAAAATGACTATAAAGGGACTTAAAACCATCACAAAGATGATCAAAATGACTATAAAGGGACTTAAAACCATCACAAAGACTCACACAAGGACTACAGAGAGGCACAAAACAAACAACACAAATTGACTGCAAGTGATATGTCTGCTTTGTGTCTTTGTTTCACTCAGAATATCTTGTGTTCATCTCAGAGGGGTGATGGCTGTCCACCAGTTGTGATATCTATTACCGTGTCGTGCTGGACAATGGTGCAGTGCAGCACATCTGGAAATCCGGTCAGTGAACTGACCTCTGCAATTTAATAAGGGAAAGAGTTTCAGCGACGAGAGTTGATTTACTGGCTCAAACCTCCAAGTCACGCTTAGAGGTCGTCATGCACATTGGCTCTGTCTCACAGACCTCTGAAACAGAGCTGCAAAATCATTGTAGCCAAGTGCAATATCCACAATCAGGGGCTATGTTATTTTAGGCCACAATTTGAGAGATCATGTACATATTGGGGTAGTCCAAATGTCAGCCTATGAAATTGCCTCATTTAGCGAAGTGCCTCATTCTTCCAAAGCCCTGGTTAGATTCCCAGTTGGCTAAATGCTTTGCTTTTCTAATCTCTTATTACATTTTGATATCGTTATTGGATAGGTCAGTAACAAAACATGTAATATCCTTGATAGTTTTTCCATACAAGTTTCACCCCACCACGACTGAAGTGGTAACCCTGTTGGTTTTGAATATGTTTGGTAGTTCAGTGGTTTGTAAGTTTCAGTTTAGGGGCTAAACTGAAAAAGTCAAAGAAATACTGAAGGCTTGTATTGCAGACCATGTGGATGTCCTGTTCATTGTCACTATTCTTTTCAAGGAGCCGTTTCATGTCTTACAGCCAAACGCAACAAATTAACAAGCTCCTCTTGCTGCAGTTATAGCCTTCTCTTATCTCCTCTACCAAACATTGCAGAGTGTGTACAAATGTGTGTATCTGAATCACAAATTGGTGCCAAGCGACTAAATCTGGACACTAAAGTACAAGAACTAACTTCCTGTTTTTATATTTTATACCGCTTTATATTTTTGCCTTTAAGCTCCAACTACTCATATGTAGGGCCCATTTATTCCAGAATATATTGGAAATAAACACTCGAACCAGAAACAACTTGAGTACAGACACTCCCTTACTTACAAACGAGTTACATATCCTGAATTGTTTGTAAGTTATTTGTTCGCAACAGAGCACGTCTTAGCGCTAACACAAGTAGAAAAAATAGCTGGGTGGCATTGGTTGCAGCGAAACTCATACTAGGCAGAAGATCAAGATTTGATCTCACGATTGGCAAGGGGAGCGTTCTGAACACAATTTTAACTTGTGGCTCTGTCTGTTCATATCTCTGAATGTTTGTAAGTAGTGACTGTATTTCTAACCCAAGCAGACACTAAAGAGTTGAAAATAAGAGTGTAGAAATTCACGGGCAGCAGGTTGGCTCTGAGCAGTGATGCAGCAAAATGTGACTACACAACTACTGCATCCTCCCCCTCCTCCTCCCTCTCCATCCTTCCTCACCCTCTCTTTTCTAGACTTCCCCACCTTACATTAGCCACATCCTTCCTCCATGATATGTCAGTCACTGTAGGGCCTTCTGTCAAATCAAATCAAATCAGATTTATTTGTATAGAGCCAAATCATAACAAAGTTACATCAAGGCACTTTACATATAGAGCAGGTCTAGACCAAACTCTTTATAAAATAATTTAAAGAGACCCAACAGATCCCCCGATGAGCAAGCACTCGGCGACAGTGGCAAGGAAAAACTTCCTTTAAGAGGCAGAAACCTTGGGCAGAACCAGGCTCAGGGGGGGTGGCCATCTGCCTCGACTGGTTGGGTTGAGAGAGGGAGAGAGAGAGACGGGGGGGGGGGGGCAAAGTTGGGTAAAGTAGGGGGAGAATGAGGCCAGGAGGAGGGGATATTCAAATAGGTGTAGGCAGGAACATGATGCTGCATGAAGTTCATATAAGTGATGCTATATGGAATTCATGAAGATGTGGGAGCAGCAGGCATTGCAGGAACATGGGATGGTGATGATTCATCACCTGCAGGATGAGGACAGGGAGAGAGGAGAGGAACTGGGAGAGACAGAGATTTTGGAAAAACATGGTTAGTAAATGCAGTGCACATGCTTGGAACTGAAAGAAACTGGGATTTCAGAGAAGCATGGTTGTTCGTATGTCAGCGCATGCAAGGGGGAGAGAGAGAGGGAGAGGGAGAGAGAGAGAGGTGCTCAGTCCTTCCCCCAGCAGTCTAGGCCTATAGCGGCATAGCTAAAGAGTAAATGAACTTTAACTTTTTAACTATAAGCTCTGTCATACAGAAAAGTTTTAAGCCTGGTCTTGAAAATTGCTAAAGAGTCTGCCCCCCGGACCGATACTGGAAGTTGGTTCCATAGAAGAGGAGCCTGATAACTGAAAGATCTGCCTCCCAATTTACTCTTGGATACTCTAGGAACCACAAGTAAACCTCCATCTAGAGAGCGGAGTGGCCTACTAGGACAGTAAGGAACTATGAGCTGGGCCAGTAAGAGCTTTATATGTTAAAAGAAGGATTTTAAATTCTATTCTGAACTTTACTGGCAGCCAATGAAGAGAAGCTAAAACAGGAGAGATGTGATCCCTTTTTCTAGTTCCTGTTAATATTCGTGCAGCAGCATTCTGAATCAACTGAAAGCCTTTCAGAGATTTGTTTGGACATCCAGATAATAATGAGTTACAGTAGTCCAGCCTAGAAGTTATGAATGCATGGACTAGTTTTTCTGCATCCTCTTGAGACAGGATGTTTCTGATTTTCCTAATGTTCCTCAGGTGGAAGAAAGCTGCCCTACTGACTGGCTTTATGTGAGGGACAAAGGACATGTCCTGGTCAAAGGTTACTCCAAGGTTTTTTACAGTGGAGTTGGAAGCCAAAGTAATGCCATCCAGACTGATTAGATGATTAGATAAGTTTTCTCTGAGGTGCTTAGGGCCGAGTACAATAACTTCAGTTTTATCAGAATTTAGAAGTAAAAAATTATGGGTTATCCAGACTTTTATGTCTTCAAGATATGTATGCAGTCTGACTATCTGACTAACTTCATTTGGCTTCATTGATAAATACAGCTGAGTGTCGTCTGCGTAACAGTGAAAATTGATGCTGTGTTTCCTGATAATGTTGCCTAAAGGAAGCAGATAAAGAGTGAAGAGGATTGGTCCAAGTACCGAACCCTGTGGGACTCCATAACTGGCTATAGTGCATGAGGAGGAGCTATCGTTAACATGTACAAACTGATATCTGTCTGATAAATAGGTCCCTCCTCCTTGTCATCTTGCACTTGTTCACTCCTTCAGCTGTTCTGGTTCAGACCTAGTGGGTGAGACATCCCAACTTTGCTGTTATAAAACAATGGCAACCCAGTCATGTGGCACTCCCATCCCATCCATACACACGTATGACACACACACACACACACACACACACACAAACACACTGGTTTGAGCTGCAGTAGTTCTGCAGGCAAGATGCAAAGGCAGAGCCAATACTGCAATATCTTGTATGACAAAAATTCTGAGTTCCTAGATTTCAGATGATTACAGAAGTGTCAGGATAAAAGATGGTTTAAAGATGGCATCTTGGGAATTCTTCCAGAGTGACTGTTCTGATGAGGAAGAAGAATCATCTCGACACCAGAGGTTTTCTCTCTGTTCTGTTCTGTCATCCTTCTATTCCTATATTAAGCAGCTAACACTGTATGTGTGCATGTGTAGTTTTTGTTTTTGAAAGAATACTGTGAATTGGGTGCACCCTCCTTTTTTCCCCCCATTCTTTCATGGGGAAAAAAGGAGGATGCAGTGAAACAGTGACTCACATTCTGTGTGTGAGTCACTGTTTCATAATTTCACCCACCAGCTGGCCGCTCTGCCCAGCCCTCTCCTTCCCCTGGCCTCAAGTCTTGGGTTGGTTAGGACTTTGCAGCTCACGGCTGCGTATCAATTTCTTCCTTTCAGCAAATGAGCAATTCAGGTGAGACGAGCGGAGAGGTGGAGAGATAAAAAAATACCTGATGCCTCATAAGCTGCTGATTTATGTGTGACAGTACAGAATAAGACATTAGGTGCTTCAGTGAAAAGGGGGAAGCAATTTCTGATGGACAGACCGAAAAGGCAGCTGAAGAAGTCTGGCTGGGAGCATGTTAACAAGCTGAACTGGCTCCATCTCCAAAAAAAGTTGTTTGTACATTTAACAGGAAACAGGATGATTGTGTTATGTACCTGTGTGTGTATGTGTATATGTGTATATGTATGCAGTGCCAGGCTCTGTTGAGTTACTTATTGTCTGTTTTGTTCTGTGTTGTCTAGTTATCAGTAGGCTTCCTGTTTTATTTTGGCAGTCTGGAGGAAAACTTGACAGGAAGTGGGGAATAATGAAGACATTGTGATTACCCTCATGTGTTTCACCTGTGTCTTGTTTTTTCCCTGCCCTTTTGTGTACATAAGTCGTGCCCTCTTTTCCTTCTGTGCTAGATCGTCTTCTCTGTTTTCAGTGAGCATTCCAGCATTCCTTTTTGTGAATTCCCCTTGTGTTCTGACCCTTTGCTGCGTTTTTTGGATTCTCTGAGCAAGTCCTAGCGATTCTGTACCTCTGCCTATGTTTTGTGGATTTCTGGTTTTGACCCTGGACTGTAAGAGAATTTCCTTTGACGGTTGACTCTTCCCACTTCCTGTTTAAACAGCAGGGTTCTTGATGGGTGCGGCACAATTGCCAGTTCAGCAGGCAAATCCAAGAGCTCCAGTCTCTTGGATTTATGTCAGCATATTCGTCAGTCTGTGTGGCTGGATCAACACAACCAGTCCCCCCAATTTTGTGCAGAAAACTATTAGGCGTGATCACTCAGTTTATATGTCTATTTATGACGCCACTGTGCTGCACTGGGTCAGTAATTGTCTATTTGTGTTAACTGTTTCTACCATCCAAGTTAGTAGCTTTTTGTTAGAAAAACTAGAATAAAGGTCCTGCTCCTCAGCTGTATTTTTTATTCTTTCACCACTTGAAGAGGTCTAAGTGATTGAATTTATGCTATATTATTGTGTGACCTGGGGTATTAGCTCCAGTTTGGGGTCATCTTTTACTTAGCTTTGTTTGTTATTTTGAGCAGCATCCACCAGCCCTTTACCCCCATTTATGTCTACAACCAATCCTTCCCTGACCTGTAGCCACCATGTGCACATCACTAACAAACTGAGTGCCCCCTTCAGAGCTGTGAAAGTGTTCATCCTGTAAAAGGGCAGGTAATCATTGTCATTTGATGGTACCTCAAACAGCTGAGGTGAAACAAGTGTGAGAAAGACTGAGCTTATTGTGAGCTTCAGTCTGTTATTCCCTCTGTGGACAGGCAGGTCGATGCCAGTGGCCATTAGAAGAAATAATGATCTTAGAAAATTATTATAATGATGCATATATCCAATTATCTGCCTCCCCATCACAGTCAGAGTGTTTGTCCGTATTATTACAAGCAAAAAAAATTCTTCACCAAAAGTAACATTAAAAAACAACTACAAAGAAATAATGCAATCAGCACACCCAGAACTGAGTCTGAACACTTGGTACAGAATATCAGGCTCCAATACTGCTGTTTGTTTTTTGGTTGTTACTTAAATGTGCCACTCGTTTCTGAGTCTGTGCCCCAACTTAGGCCCCCAATTAAACATTTTACAGATCCGCCCCTGCTTATCCAATATGCCTATGGTAAAACAGGTCCCTGCTGACAATCAGAAAAATCTGTCCTCATGGCTCCCTTATTCTCCTAGTAATAAAAATAACAGCACAGCCAGTATCACATGAAATATCCATACATGCTGTTCTTGGTCTAATTTTGTCCTGAATGTTGGAACCAAAAGTGTGACAGTCTGTGTGGGCAAATATTAACAATCCAAAGTTTAATTCCCTGTGACATGTTTTAAGACCGAATGTCTGCCAAGAGAAATTAGACCATTAATTTAAAATTTTCCACTCATGTACTACTAAACCAAGGGGTTTTGGATTTATCCACATGACTGTAAGAAGTTTGGCAGCTGAACTGGACTTCAATAGAAACTGGCTCTAATTACCTAACATTTTCATTTTAACCGTGTTAAATTTGTTCCAAAAATACCTGCTCTCTCTGTGTTGCACTCTGTATCTCTGTCAAGAGAATTTAAATGTCTAACATTAATTGTCTCTTCCAGTCCGAACTATAAAATGATTTGAATTCAGTTTGACTCAGCTGTTCAGCCAAACGACAGAAATGCAGAATCAAGTTCATCGTCATTTATTAATATTAGTTCCCAGCCAGTGATGTGTTTGCCTTGGACTTAAGGGAAAAGTACCTGATCTCCTGGGTTAAAGATTCACGGTACACTGACATCCAACCACATATTATTGTCATAACCTTATTTTAACATTTTGCTTTGCATGCCTCTCTACATGATTTCTTTCTCTTTGAGATCACAGTTGTGAGCTATTCCTGATCAAATAATCATTCTCCCTTAAGGAGATACAGGGTAAAAAAAACTACACCAAAACACCAAACTTGCTCTCCAATATTAGGGAGAAAAAAGACAGTTTAATAACTAATGTACAGTGATCTACAGTGTAAATATTTCTGATTTAAAATGAATATGTATATCGCACTACCAGAGCTGCTGCTCTAAAGACATTCACTAAGGCATGAGCACAGCATAGTAAGTGTTGTAATCTGAGGGCTGGGGTTCCAACTTGCACAGTAAAAGCCATGTCGAACAGGTTTTCAGAGACAGTGGGGGTCAACACAAAAAAACTTCATCTGCAGGATGAGGAAAGAGTGTGGCCCTTATGATCCACAGTAGACTCAAGAGACATGTTAAGACCTATCACATCTCTTCAACCAGCAAAGACACTGACAAATTCAAGAAAAATAAGAAGGAAATGAAAACCTGTGCGTAACAATTTTGACCAGTTAGCACAATTAATATTTAAAAACTTTACTTAAATAATCACATTGTGATTTAGCCTGAAACAGCTATTTTAGGCCAAACAGGGCCAAATTTCTCAGCCACATTTGGAGAAACCTGGAATGGGACAAGCCGTGCCCGTGCATCATGATATATGAGGTCCAGAGATGTCCCTAAATTGGGACATAACTTCTGTGCTGCAACCACTACCGTCTACTGCTGTGACCTACGCCAGTCACCTGCCCACTCAGCTCCTCCTCATCCAGAATTGGCTTCATGGATAGGCTTTGTCAATGGACCACCATCAGTCACACTCTGCCAAATCAGGAATCCTGCCTGAGCCATCCTATTATCGTCCACCTGCATGTGTCTGTCCTGAAGGTCTGCTTGTTTTACCCTCCCATTTACTCAGTCTTACAGCATCTTGACCCAGAACAGTCTTTACCACACCTGCTTTGCTCCCACTCTGTGCCACCATGTATATGATCCTGTGTTACATCATTTACACATTACACATTAAACCAAACATAAAATAAAAATCCGAATTCATGATATTACCATGCTACTAAAATCTGTAAAAAAGATTATATTCAGAATTGGAATATTTGTTTATCTTCACAGGAAGATCACTGATAAGGTGAAGTTAAAAGATAAAAATATATAGATAAAATAAAGATATATAAAATAGGAATACATACAGCAATATGTAAAGATATGTACCTAGTACCCATATTGTTGAAGGTGATAGTCAAGATATACGTCCATCTCATCCATCATTTCCCGTGCCCTCACTCATTGTTAACCTTATCATAGGGTTGACAAAATACCATTCATAGTTCTACTATTTTGAGAGAATGATATAGATAAATTTACGCAGTCAGGCTTTCAAATAAAATTACTTTTGCAGTATACTACACACTATACACTAAATAGGAGGCATTTTCAGACACTGGATGTCTGAATCAGATATTGAACTGTCTGGAACAAACTTTACAAGTTACACTGCAGTTGGCTGGCACACGGACATAATTTCTGGTGTCTCTGACACTGCAAGAATCGATACCAACTCTGGCAAAGCTCATGTGTTTTCACCAGGTTCACCTGACAAATCCAACAATGTTCTGTGTGTGCTGTACTAATGAGCAGCTAAATAAAGCCCACATAAACCAGGCAGAACACAAGACGAGCCAGATCGAAATAATTTCAGAGGAAAAGAAATGTGCAGCAGGAAAGAAAGGACAGTAAATCAATGAGAACAATAAATTATTTACAAAAGTTTCAAACAAGACCAAATTCAACTTAATCTGACAAATGTTTTTCTTATTTTTACATATTTTACTGAAGTTGAATCTTACTAAAGTGTTCAATGATGCATGAAGCACTCCAGACGTCGCAGAGTAGTGGAAAACGTATCTATGTCAGCAAAGCATCCATTCATATTAAAATAAATAAAATAAAGTGTCCTAACTTTTAGCTTATCAACAGAGAGTCTGACAACATGGCAGATTAAAACTTGCTTTTGTGGGCTTGCTGACGGAAATCCAGTTGGCGGCAGCACAGTGGAGTTTCAGCTCAGCAACTGGGCTCTGACATTTGTGTCAGGAATCCTTTGCGCCCAGCCAAGCTCTCAACTGCACCTCAGGTCTGCAACAGCTACATGTTATTTTGGTTCAGTTCAGCTTCACAACTAATCTACATAATACTGACAACAAATATGAGCAGTCTGAGTCCAGAGGAGAATGGCTTAGAGTGGGGACATAGAAAGCAATGCATGCTCACATAAGCAGTGGGTTTGATAGCATGCCAAAAATTTGCTAAATCTGCTCGATTGTCTGAAGAATTTGGGTTACTGAAAGCCATAAACTGTCTTTCAAGTCAAGCACTGACCAGACCCTTTTCCTGACCTGGCCTTAAATCTAGTTAGACTAGATATGTTGCCATTGGCTTGAGCCACAATTTCATTTGAATTCTTTGGCTGCTCATCCCTGCTTTTGTAGCCAGGAGTGCTACAAGAACCACAAACCTTTCTCTCACACCGTTCTCTCACCAAATCCACATTTAAAGAATCCTTAAATGTTACTGAAGTACTGCAGGTGCTGTGCTGCAGTTGCACAGTAAGGTATAGAAGAGGACATCTCAATTTTAACAAGCAACAACACAACATTAGCATGGACTACTCTTATATACTGTATCTAACCCACACTGGCTGAATAGCTATCCACTCAACATCACTACATACGTGACTTAGCATTAGCCACATAGCAACTCCTCCGGAAACTTTGTAGGAGTTGAATTATGTTCTTGTCTCATTTTACCAAAGAACAATGGTGTCAGTATTAACAATGCAGACCGCTGTGTCCACAAACATAATTATTAGCTTAAAGCATTCAAAGAGAAAAAACTGCAAAAATGTTAGCACTAGCAGACTAAGATAACTAAATTGAAAGGCTTTTAAGGTGATAAAGTTTGATTATCTGTCTACTTCACTATTATTTATATTCTTTCAGTTTATATGGATCCATAAAGGTTTTACAGGTTGTGAGTACAGTAATCCCTCGACTATCGCGGGTGTTACGTTCCAGAACCCCCCGCAATAGGTGAAAATCTGCGAAGTAGAAACAGGATTGGCTGAAGTGATTCATCAGGGTAATATTTTTATATATTAAAGCTTTTATAAAGCCTCCACACACTCTTATAACCTTTTCTACACTCTTAAAGATGCTGAGCGATGTAGCGGACGTGTGCGTAGGAAGCAAACCGAGCAGCGTGGGATGATGAAAGCTAGGATGCTGGTAAATGAGGCTGCAGTCACTAAGCCAATCAGCGCCCAGGATACTGAACAGCATGCTTTCATAGGTCATGTCTCCTCTATCGGCCAGTAGTGTGGCATGTATGAAATCATCTGGGAAGACTAAGCCAAATTTCGATCGGCCACAGAAACTCACGATGTACTGAGGGAACTGTGATATTAATTTACATTGAAGATTTTTAAAAATCCTCGATGCACTGAGACCACGAAAGGTGAACCGCGATATAGCGAGGGATTACTGTATTGCCATATGAAGTCCATAGTAGACAGGGTTAGGGTTAGGGTTAGTCAACTTCCTCATCTCCACCATAAAAACAGATTTAAGTTTTGGGTATGCTCGTTTCTTTTAGCTCACTGTGGGTTATGAACTCTTCAATAACTGGCTCACCTTTTCTCTGATAACTCTGTTTTAACAGGTTTAGGACAGTAATTAAATAATGACATTTAAAATGCTGATTTGAATGTAGCCGCAAGGGGGTACAAGCCAGTGCCTTATTGTGCCGGTCCCAAGCCCGGATAAATACAGAGGGTTGTGTCAGGAAGGGCATCCGACGTAAAACTTTTGCCAAATCAAACATGCAAATCAAATCTATGACTTCCATACCGGATCGGTCGAGGCCCGGGTTAACAACGACCGCCATCGGTGCTGTTCACGTACAGGGTGCCGGTGGAAATTGGACTACTGTTCGTCGAAGAAGGAGAGGAGGAGGGTGTGTTCGTAGGAAGAGAGAGAAAAGGAACGCCAAGAGTCTAGGACTGAGAGTAGGGACTTTGAATGTTGGAACTATGACAGGAAAAGGTAGAGAGTTGGTTGACATGATGCAGAGGAGGAAGGTAGACATACTGTGTGTCCAGGAGACCAGGTGGAAAGGTAGCAAGGCTAGAAGTTTAGGAGCAGGGTTCAAGTTGTTCTATCATGGTGTAGATAGTAAGAGAAATGGAGTAGGAGTTATCTTGAAGGAGGAGTTTGTTAGGAATGTCCTGGAGGTTAAAAGAGTATCAGATAGAGTAATGAGTCTGAAGCTAGAAATCGAAGGTGTGATGTTCAATGTTGTTAGTGGGTATGCTCCACAGGTAGGATGTGAGCTGGAGGAGAAGGAGAAATTCTGGTTGGACCTTGATGAAGTGAGAGAGTTGTCATTGGTGCAGACTTCAATGGACACGTTGGTGCAGGAAACAGAGATGATGAGGAGGTGATGGGCAGGTTTGGTATCCAGGAGAGGAACGCAGAAGGACAGATGGTGGTTGACTTTGCAAAAAGGATGGAAATGGCTGTAGTGAATACTTTCTTCCAGAAGAGGCAGGAACATAGGGTGACTTATAAGAGTGGAGGAAGGAGTACACAGGTAGACTACATCTTGTGTAGACGGTGTAATCTGAAGGAGATCAGTGATTGCAAAGTAGTGGTAGGTGAGAGTGTAGCCAGACAGCATAGGATGGTGGTGTGTAGGATGACTCTGGTGGTGAGGAAGATGAAGAGGGCAAAGACAGAGCAGAGGACTAAATGGTGGAAGCTGAAAAAGGAAGAGTGTTGTATGATTTTTAGGAAGGAGTTGAGACAGGCTCTGGATGGCCAGGAGGTGCTTCCAGTTGACTGGACAACTACAGCTAATGTGATCAGGGAGACAGGTAGGAGAGTATTTGGTGTGTCATCTGGAAGGAAAGTGGATAAGGAGACTTGGTGGTGGAATGAGGAGGTGCAGGAGTGTATACAGAGAAAGAGGTTAGCTAAGAAGAAGTGGGACACTGAGAGGACTGAAGAGAGTAGACAGGAGTACAGGGAGATGCAGCGTAAGGTGAAAGTAGAGGTGGCAAAGGCCAAACAAAGGGCTTACGATGACTTGTATGCTAGGTTGGACAGTAAGGAGGGAGAGACTGATCTTACAGGTTGGCAAGGCAGAGAGACATAGATGGGAAGGACGTGCAGGCGGTTAGGGTGATTAAGGATAGAGATGAAAGTGTATTGACAGATGCCAGTAGTGTGATGGGAAGATGGAAAGAGTACTTTGAAGAACTAATGAATGAGGAAAATGAGAGAGAACGAAGAGTAGAAGAGGTGACTGTTGTGGACCAGGAAGTAGCAAAGATTAGTAAGGATGAAGTGAGGAGGGCATTGAAGAGGATGAAGAGTAGAAAAGCACTCGGTCCTGATGATATACCTGTGGAGGTCTGGAAGTGTCTAGGAGAGGTAGCAGTAGAGTTTCTGACTAGGTTGTTCAACAGGATCTTAGATAGTGAGAAGATGCCTGAGGAATGGAAGAGAAGTGTGCTGATGCCCATTTTTAAGAACAAGGGAGATGTACAGAGTTGTAGCAACTACAGAGGAATAAAGCTGATGAGCCATACAATGAAGTTATGGGAAAGAGTAGTTGAAGCTAGACTAAGGGCAGAAGTGAGCATTTGTGAGCAGCAGTATGGTTTCATGCCAAAAAAGAGTACTACAGATGCAGTATTTGCTTTGAGGATGTTAATAGAGAAGTACAGAGAAGGTCAGAGGGAGCTGCATTGTATCTTTGTAGATCTGGAGAAAGCTTATGACAGGGTGCCCAGAGAGGAACTGTGGTATTGTATGAGGAAGTCTGGAGTGGCAGAGAAGTATGTTAGAGCGGTGCAGGACATGTATGAGGACTGTAAGACAGTGGTGAGGTGTGCTGTAGGTGTGACAGAGGAGTTCAAGGTGGAGGTGGGACTGCATCAGGGATCAGCTCTGAGCCCCTTCTTGTTTGCTATGGTGATGGACAGGCTGACAGACGAGGTTAGACAGGAATCTCCATGGACTATGATGTTTGCAGATGACATTGTGATCTGTAGTGAGAGCAGGGAACAGGTGGAGGAGAAGCTAGAGTGGTGGAGGTTTGCCCTGGAAAGGAGAGGAATGAAGGTTAGCCGCAGCAAGACGGAGTATATGTGTGTGAATGAGAGGGACCCAAGTGGAAGAGTGAGGTTACAGGGAGAAGAGATAAAGAAGGTGGAGGATTTTAAGTACTTAGGTCTAACAGTCCAGAGCAATGGAGAGTGTGGAAAAGAGGTGAAGAAGCGTGTGCAGGCAGGCTGGAACGGGTGGAGAAAAGTGTCAGGTGTGATGTGTCATAGAACAGTTTCAGCTAAGATGAAAGGAAAGGTGTACAAAACTGTGGTGAGACCAGCGATGTTGTTTGGTCTAGAGACAGTGTCACTGAGGAAAAGACAGGAGGCAGAGCTGGAGGTAGCAGAGATGAAGATGCTGAGGTTCTCTTTGGGAGTGACCAGGTTGGATAGGGTCAGGAATGAGTACATCAGAGGGACAGCACATGTTAGAGGTTTTGGAGATAAAGTCAGAGAGGCCAGACTGAGATGGTTCGGACATGTCCAGAGGAGAGATAGTGAATATATTGGTAGAAAGATGCTGAGTTTTGAACTGCCAGGCAGGAGGCCTAGAGGAAGACCAAAGAGGAGGTTTATAGATGTAGTGAAAGAGGACATGAAGGTGGTTGGTGTGAGAGAAGAAGATGCAGAAGACAGGCTTAGATGGAGGCAACTGATTCACTGTGGCGACCCCTAAAGGGAAAAGCCGAAAGGAGAAGAAGAAGAAGAAGAAGATTTAAAATGCTGATTTGAACATTTGGCCTTCAGAAAAAAACCACAAGATGCAAAGACAAAGGCCCCAGGCTCAGGTTTCAAACCCACAACCTTTTTACTGTGAGGCAACAGCCTCAACCACTGTGCCGCCATGCTGCTATATATACAGATATGTATATATCTATATACATAGACACAAGGTTGAACATAATTGCCCATTTCAGAAAGTTGCCAACTGTCTGGATGGGTGGTGAGAAAGAGCTTCTGCAATTCAGAGGAAAAGAGGTGCTATAAAACGTCCTCTTAACTGCTCCATGTCTTCCACATACATTGGGACCTGTAGTGAAAGTGAAAGTGAAAGTCACAAAACCAGCTGGGGCATGCTGGTTAGCATAATAACGTATTTAAAGAGAAGACATGATAGAGATGAGTTCCACAGCTCTGAGCATGTAAAGGAATGAAATTGAATTCACATTTACTTCTATAATAATCAGTCTAAGCATCACATAACAACTCTACCTATAAGATTTCCTCCTGAATATCACTCCTTCATAGTGTCTGTTATTTTCTGATGCTTTTCAGGCTACTTCATGTAAAGTTAAAGACTTTATGTGACTCTACCATCACATATGCTCTTTTATTGTATTCTGAGTTGCTTTACATGCCTCAAAATATGAAGAGGTCATAATATATGAAATTTGAATTGCTAGGTGAGGGTGGGACGACAATCCACAAGGTATCTGAAACAAATATGAGGATTTGAGATGATAACAATGTTTTTGTAAACCTCGCTTCATTGTAAGCTGAACCTACCTGGCGATGTGGGAAAGACAGCTGATGATAGATGGCATCCAGTGACAACAAAACTGAAGTTAGCAGAAAACAAGAAGACATCACAGTGCTCAGAGCACCTGAGCATTATGTTATAAATAGTATAGATGTGTCTGTATCTGTGTGTGTTACTCACTTTCATAAGTCACTTATTTGTGGAGGTTGTGGAGAGAGTTGTACTGGAATATCACCTAAGGGCTTCATGGATCACAAAATATTATGTAAGATAGTGTAACATTATAGAAATCCTTCTGTGCTCTGATATACATGCCTGCCTCCTCTAACATGCATATGCATGACCATACTGCAGCAGGAAAGGCATACGAACATTCTTTAATCTTTCCAACACACTGATCCACCAGGGTTTCCTACATTATTCATCTGATTAGCTTTTCATAGGGCAAGAACTCATCCACTCACCACTTTTTCAACCCATGTCCCTGAAACGTGCCTGAGGCTATCACAGACAGGGGGGAATCATTACCCCAAATGTATTGATCACAACACCAGCTCCAGTCTGCATTAGCATTTCATTTGTGAAGCAGAATTGTCCTCTGATGCGCTTATTCAAGTAATTAATGTAAAATGTAAAATAAGTGAAATGCTGCTGTCTGCTTGCCAAATAGCAAAAGGCTAGAAGAACATCTGACACACCAGGCTTTGGTTGAGGAGCCTCCTGCAGTTTCAAATGTCGGTCACACAAAATGTTGTTTTTCATTTTACTCTTCAGGAGGGTTCATTTGAACAAATAAAAAACTCAGGCCGTGTCATTCATGACTCTTGGAGTGTGCATCTTCATCAGTTAGAATGGCCTTTCTTTTGCCATAAACCAGGAGCTGTACCTACAAACCAAAACCCAAACAAAACCCTCATGTTGGAGCAGATAATGTTGCAGCTCATTTCATCTGCCAAAAATGACTCATTACTGACAATACTTCATTTGTAACTTGTATCTTGCACAGAATATATGCTTATTATGTGCAGATAATTTTTCATAGTCCTAATCATAAAGGGTGTTGTTGCCACCCTAACCCTACAAACCCCAACTCATAATTACACACGATGATTTTGTAACAGGTCTTTTCACAAATTTGAAGACAAATGAGCCCGTCAGACTTTATTTCTAGATTATGCCTCACATTTGTACTTATCTATAAATATTCTGTGGAACAACCATCAAGTACCTATAAAAGTGAAAATCTATCTATCTCTCTATCTATGTGGATTGACAGTTGCCCTGTTCCTAAAAGGTCAAAACAAGGAAAAACATGAGCAGCTATTTACTGTGCTGACAAATTAACAATAATTATATTGTTTTTAATATTTAAATGTAACAACTTTTAAAATTTGTTTCATTTATTAATAGATGAGCCCCATATGCAGTAGAAGGTTGACAAAATTAAGCAGAGCAGGGACAAGAACAGTACTAAAGCAGGACTTAACCTACGGACTGCTCTCTCTTCAGAGAGGGGGTCTCTCACACATGAAGGATGTGGTGGAGTCACCACACTTTGCCACTTTCCTGAGAATTTTTTTGAGCTATGAGCAAACATACTGCTACTACTATTAGCACAGTCTCCAATGATGGAAACAACCTTTTCATTATTCTCTCCTTGTCCAGCCAGAAGGAGGAAATAATAAGTCTCAACTCAAACAAAACTAGCCATGTGTACCCATATTATCTGAAAAGAGAAAAAAAGTGACCAATGTTAAAACCAGCCAAGAATGAAAGATCTATAGAGTCTTCTATGTTTTAATACGCTGACATTACCGTTATCCCTCAGAGTGATAAATGAATTCAACTGCTATGTGAATAATTACAGGATTACATTATACTGGAAGGAAGATGGAAGTAGATGGATCTGCCTACAGAAAGTCAGCAGAAGGAGGAAGAGTTTAAAGAGTGGGAAAAATGAGTCAATGTGGCAAAAAGAGTGCAGACGACATTAAGTTAGCAGATGTGTGTGAGAAAGTGTGTTGATTGATTTAGATTGGACGCACATCGACGTCATCCTTTTTCTCTGGGTCTTTGGACACTTAATTTGCGGTGTGAGACAGTAGGGGAAAGAGAGAGAAAGTCATGCTTAGTGAGGCAGAAGACGCATTAGTCAAATCAATAACACTGGAACTTTGTTTCTTAGAACAGAACTCTCATCCCAACACATGGCAGCATCTAGTGAAGCGCACAGAAACCAGTTAGACTAGAAATTTGAATAGTGGAGGAAGGGGGCCAGAATAAAGTGTCGGCAGTTAAACACTATTCAAGTCAATGTGAATTAAAATTTGAATTTCCCTGAATTGTTGTAATTTTTCAAATGATTAAAAAAAGGATGAGGAGTGTGAGGAAACAGCCTGTGGGCAGATGTTTCACAGGAGTCTTGCTTTCAGCTTCTGACTGGAGCCCTGTAGCCAAAACATGTTGGTAGAAGTTTGGCTCATATGGTGCCTAATGACACTGTTTTTGTCAATTTTCTCTATGATTTAGCATCCGTAGTGATAAATTGGCCATCGTCAACACGTAGTTCTGCCTCAAACTACTTGCTCTCTGCTACTCTGTGGAAGGTCTTCAAACCTGCTGACCAGGTCCTCTCTGCTGTTGCTGCCTGTCACCAAATGATCCACTAAACACCTCCTTGCATCCTTCCTTTACAATGCGTGCACAATTATTAGGCAAGTTGTATTTTTGACAATTTTATTTTAACAGCTACAGCGCTCTCGCTCCATCCAAAATGTTAAAGCTCAAACCTGAATATTTAACAAAGTAAAAGTCATGTTTTGTCTTTAAGAGAATATCTGTTTGCACATTTATTTGACAATCAACTTTTTGTGCAGCAGCAACCACAGCTTCCCAGACACTGTTCAGAGAGGTGTACTGTTTTCCTTCACGGTAAATCTCCCGTTTAACCAGAGCCCACAAGTTCTCACAAGTCAGGTGAGGAAGAGGGCCATGTCATTTTCCTGTCATCTTTAAGGCCTTTACTGGAAAGCCATGCAGTGGAGTACTTTGATGCATGTGATGGAGCATTGTCCTGCATAAAAAACATGGCCTTATTGAAAGATGCAGGCTTTTTTCTGTACCGCTTCTTGAAGAAAGTGTCCACTAAAACTGGCAGTAGTTCTGGGAGTTAATTTTAAGTCCATCTTCAACCCAAAAAGATCTAACCAGCTCATCTTTAATGATGGTGTCCAAATCGAAGTGGAGCTTTGTGCCCATTACTGATCCAGCCATGGGCCCATCCATCTGATCCGTCAAGAGTCACTCTCATTTCATCAGTCCATAAAATCTTTGAAAAATCTGTCTTCAGGTATTTCTTCGCCCAGTCTTGATGTTTCAACTTATGTGTCTTGTTCTATGGTGGTCGGATTTCAGCCTTCCTTACCTTGGCCATGTCTCTGAGCACTGAACAGCTTGTACTTCTGGGTACTCCGGGTAGGTTACAGTTCTGGAGTATGCCATCACTGGAGGACAATGGGTTCCTAGCAGCTTCAAGCTCTATTTTTCGTAAATCTTTGGCAGTTAATTTGCATCTTTTTCTCACAAAACATTTCTTTAGACCCTGTTGACTTTTTGCAACAAAACATTTGATAGTTCTGTGATCACGATCCAATATCTTTGAAATTTCAAGGTTGCTGCACACCTCTGAAAGATTTTTTTTTTTTTTTTACTTTTCAGAGTCAGTGAAATCTCTTTTTCGGCCCATTTTGCCTGAGGAAAAGAATCTGCCTAATAATCATGCACACCTTGATATCGGGTGTTGATCTCCTTCAGCCACACCCTCCCTCATTACACAAATACACATCACCTGATATGCTCAAATCCAATAAGCACTCAAGTTTATATAGCTTGGAGTTGGAAAATATGCATAAATGTGATGATATGGTCAAAATACTCACTTGCCTAATAATTGTGCACACATACTGAATATGCAAGTTTGGAATTGACATCAAGGTTGTGTGACTGCATTGTGAGAGCACTGTGGTGGTGGAAAAAAATGTGAAAAGTTTGAAAATAAAGAAAAGAAACATTTTGTTTTGTCATAAGAATTGGAAAGTAAAAAAAGATGATGATGTTCATCTTTATAGAACATCATCACCAAAGACATGTTTCAGAGGTAAATGCAGAGGTTTCTAGTTGTAGGCCACTAAACAGAGAGACTGGACCAGTCTGATGTAATGTCTAATGTTTTGAGACCACTTGAAAATGGTCTCACAACAAAGGACCATGATTTTAATCAGGGTATGCAAAAGGATTCAGGCATATCTTTAAAATTCCTATACTTACATCTCGTTGCACTTTGGGGGCACCAATATGTGACATTGCCTAAAAAGGGTTAAAGGAAAATATGATGGATGGGTGTGAACATGATTAGAAATGCACCACTGAGGGAATTCACAAAGTAATTTTTTTTTACAAAGATAAAATATTGCCAAACATGAATATAGAATGACATTAAAAATACTCTATCACTATCACTATATTTGTATAAATACGTGTAGGAGTATTTGATTAAAAAAAGTTAAATGCATTTGACCCCTGCAGTCCATAAATATTCTTGAATAAGTTACAAGTCAGAGAGGGAAATGAATGGAGAGACATTGGAGACACACGAGAGCAGCAGGGGGAAGAAGAGGATGAAGAAGGTAGAACAAGGTGAAGCCAAGATGAAGTAGAGCCATTACTCTTAAAAAAAAGATGTCTTAGCAACCTGGAAGGATTCTGTGGAAACGGCAAAGGTCAGGGAGTTAAAGATAGACAGGATGAGAACAAAGCAGAGGAGAAAGGGCAGAGAGGCCAGCAGGCAGGTAATGGAGGTGAAGGGGGTGGGATTAAAGAGAGCAGAAAGAAAAAAGAGAGGCAGGATTAGTGCTGAGGAGGAGTTAGAGAGAGAGGAGACATGTTTGTAGGATGAAGTGAAAAGATGCTGTAAAGATATTAAGAATCGCAGGTTCGTGACGTAAGTGCAAGATAGACAGTACGTCTAAAAGTGTGCAGACACCTGAGGTCTTTATTTCCACTTAAAGTAATTCACTGATGTTCCTCGAAGATGGATCATCAAGTTGACAAGGTCAGAAAAATATCTCAGGATATATATTTCATTCATAGATGTACAATTATTTTGCTCATGTATGTAAATAAATGTCACAGACTCTTGTTCTTGTTCTTGTCAAATTTATGGACTAATGAAACTAAGCTTGATTTGTTTGGGGAGAACCGGCAGCACCAGCTATGTAAAACAGGATCTGCAGGAAAGGGAGCTGCCTCTGGACATACACAGCTCCATGTCATCAAGGTGAAATTTTAGGGAGATGGAATGAGCTGAAGAGACCAAGGATCCTGAGTATACAGCTCTGCAGGAAGACCCCATCTGGTTCCTCCTGAACATTGTGCAAGTCCAATCAGCAGCTACTAGAAGAGCTCCTTAGAGGTTAGACAAGTTACTCCAATCCACTGAAAAGATGATATCTCATCATTTGCTTGTGTGTTATCGAGTTTGTCTTTGCATTTGTGACTCCGACTTTATGACCAATGCAGACTGCTGTCTCATCACTCTATTTGTGTACACACACACACAAACACTGTATATATATATTTATTGTTGTCCTGACCTCGGTTAATGTACAGATTTTACAGATTAGGTGAGTTTTCAATATCCTCAATATAATCATTGCTATCTGTCCACTAGCCTGCCCCCAGAAATAATGAGACTCTCATCCATATTCACACAGTGCCATCAGGACTACACTAATGCACTATTATCTTGCTCGCTCCTAATGCATGGAGTGCAAGGGTGGACAGAGTGATGGCCAGAAGACACGAGAGAAACAATGGCAATAATAACAGGAAGAATAATTAAACGAGAGTAATATGAGTGTAAAAGTGTAATCAGTGAGACAAATGAAAAAAGACAGAGAAAGGAAAAATTGCAAGGAGATTAAAAAAAAAAATTACAGCTTGAAAAATGATGCAAACTGATTTGATAGGAAATCACTCAGGCATCCAAACAGGGATGCCTTAATTTTACACAGTTCTCTCTGACACATACAGACACGCGCACACGCGCACACACACACACACACACACAAATACGCATATTGATGGTACATCAGGAAAAAAGTTTTCAGCCCTGACAAACATGATTAAAAGCAGAAAAGAGAAACTAACTGGAGCTGTCTCAGCCTAACTTTCTGCAACAGCCACATGTTTTCTGTGAAAGCACGGAAGGGAATCGTCTAAATAAATATTCAAACTCATTTGATAGGAACCTTCAAGCTCATATAAATGAAATTAATAAAGGAGCTGCCCCACATGTACTTAACATGAGGCCTCTCTGCCCCATATCATAAAATCTAATGGTGCATAAATAACAGAGCAAATCAATCTCCATTAACATCCAAACAATTGAGGGGTCAAGTATTGAGTGAGGTAAGTGACTCTGCATGTTAAAGGAAGCTGTTATCGAGTTCTACGTCTAAATTTTGATGTTTCCCCCATGTCATCTTTATGCTTGTGCTATTCATTTCTCAACCCAATGTAATCCTAATTGCTTTTACATCTATTAAACGTCTTTCTTTTTCCACACTATTTTTACCAGCATTACTGTTCAGATGCACTTCAGTGCATTCACTAAAATATGAAGTAGTGCAGGTTACTTGTACGTTCAGTCTCTTTCCATCTGTTGGTTTGTAGTCATAGTCTTAATTGTAGTCGCCGCAACACTCTGAACGCTGTTGATTTAAATTTAAATTTCAGCCCTTGTTCATTGGCAACACTTTATAACTTTAAAGGTTTTTCTGCCTTTTTTTTTTTTTTTAAACGCTTTAAATCACAGCCTCAGATTCACTAAGTGATAATGATGATTCATTACAGTCATTTTACTTTCAGTAATTGGTGTTAAAGATTTTATTGCACTGGACATCTCGAAGTGGAGCCTTAATTTTCTTGGCAATAATCGACAACATGAGGCACTTTATGTTTGCCAAAGGTGTGTGGTGTGATAATATTCTCACTATATTCATTTGCCCAGACACAACAGCACAATATTGAACACTGATCATAACCATATTCATGGTTCAAGCTGTAATGACGGACAGACAGTACTTTGTCTCCTCCAGTCTCTTGTTGTTAATACAGCGTGGGCTGAACGTGTTTCACATGAACTTCAACAAGTGGATCAACACAGTTACTTTTATTTGAATATTTGGCTGTAGTTCTTCATCTGTTATGGCTGTGTAATTTCCAGACCATGTGACCTGAGTTTAGAAAACACGCTCTGCTCACATCCATATCCTCACTTTGAGCCTCATCCCAGTGTGGGCATTATGATGTTTGCATGGTACACAAGTCATGTGTTTTCTAATTAATGACAGCTTAGTACCAACGCCTAAGTGTTGAATCAAACACTTTTTAAACATTATGGACTGAGGAAAATACAGCCCTCGGCATTATTACATCAAATTCGATAACACATTTCCTCTTTTAGTGTCCATGAGGTCTAGGTGAGCTGTCACATTGCAACAATAACAGCTCGGTGAGGCTCTGAAATGGAGAGTGACCAAAGACTGATGGCTGCAAATGAAAACTCACACTACCATAGGATGGAAATGTTCACGTTGGACACATTTAAAGATTTTTTCAGAAGTCTGTCTGTCTTTCAGTGTGTCTGTTGGGATAAAAAGTAGCCATGTAGCCAAGGCAAGGAAATTAAAAGAAGACCAGAAGAGAGAGAGAGACAGAGAGGGAGAGAGACAAAAAGACAGAGACAGAGTGCCACTGCACACAAACATCTGTGCATTATTGCTGTAAAACGACACAGACACAGTGCAACTCTAATACTGTGCAATACAAGAAGCTGTTTTGTTGTTTTGAGACAAACTAAAAAAGTAATAACCAATGATGAAAGTCCCAGTGATGTTTAATGATGTCTGTAGACTGCAGAGAATATTGAAAGGCAAGGCCTCTCTGCCCATTGTGGGCTGAATGAATGAGGGCTGAAAGAGAGAGAGAGAGTGAGACACAGAGGGAAAGCAAGAACATTGTGTGTTTCTGTCGGCTCTATGTCTGTCACAGTGATGCCACAGGAGAAAATATCTGCCTGCAGTGCAATTGACCTGTCAGGTCAGATGGTCTTCAGAAGCAGTAAAGGTGCTCCCTCAGCTCTGTCGTCTCTCTAGTTCCCTGAACTTTTACACACACAGGTTATGGTCCTCACTAGCTTTAAGTCTCTCCAGCTTGGTTAAGGACAACAAAGAGATGTCCTGGGTGCGGAGAGACGTCCATCAGTCTTTGTTGTGATGTCTCAGTAAACAGAACTCACCGTTGGGGATTCATCCAGCAGCTGATTGGCTGAAAACAGCAAACCTCTATCGCCCAACACTCCTTTAACAGTTCAAACTTGACCAGTTCAGCTCAAGTGTCCACAGTCACGAGGACACAAGTACCCTTTTCAACTGGAAAGGTGCCAAGCCAGCGGTAAATTACAACAATAGCAGGACCATGGTGCACAGTCAGCAGCTGTCACCCAGGGAGCTGCCAGTGGGCAGTTGAGGTGACCGCTGAGCTCAGCTCACAGTCAGGGCATTAGGTCAAATTTCCAAACAGGCATTACTTCAATAAAATAACCCCTTATCTAAAACCTCTCTCCCCTGTCCAACTCCTTCCCTATGTGGGAGTATTTAGTCACACTGATTACCCCTCCCAATATTCAATGTAGTGCTGCTTTGAGTGGTATTGTGGGTGATGTTAAATTGGTAGCATGGATGTTTCCCCAGGAGCATCTTCAGTATAGAATAGAATAGAGTCAGTAATTAAAACAAAAACTTGAATCTAAAAAATTATAATAGCTTGTCTGTCCTATGGAAGGAAATTATTAAAATAAGTCGCAAATAGTAGCCCGAATGTCTAATATACAAAGTGGCTAACAATACAAAAACACACATTGAATCATTTGACAACCAAATCTGCTGCAGGACACTGTCAATGGGCTTCTGCAGAAACAAGACACGAGTATAGACCAAATTGTCACTTTCCACTATAGTCTATATTTCCAAGCTGAATCTGATGTGACAGGCAGGAAAATATACAAATATATTTTTAACCATTTCAACTGCTGAATGTGGACATCTTGACATTTTAGAAATGTTAACTGTCAAAAAACTAATATGAAATAAATCTTTAATGAAGAGAAGTTGAAAATTCAGGTATCCAGAAAACCGTTGAAATAGATCAAGCAGCTAGCAGGAGCAGCAGCGGAGGCAGCAACAACAGCCAATGTGTCTTCCCTGTTATTCTCCTCAGAGCGACATATCTCTATTTTAGCACCAGGGACTCAGATCACAACCACACTGTACAACCTCACCTGATTCTGCTCAATCAACACAAATTTCAACACTGTCTGAGGTGTCATTCAAACTGTTACACTACATAAAGTGAAAAAAAAAATTTTAACATTTGAACAATGGACAAAAATGGCATTCAAATACATTTTACTGTACATGCATTACCTATTAGTTCTTGACACAGTCCCAAAACATTTCTAGGTCACAAAAAACTACTGTAACAAAGACTTCCTCCTCCTCCTCTTTCTGATTAATGATCAGAAACAACAGGCGAACAAAATGGAAACCAAGAAATGGAAAAAGTCGTATTTGTAGACTTCAAAATAATATCAACAGGCCACCCCAACCTCAACAGAGTGAACAGCCTGTCTGTTGGTTTTCATGTAGAGCAGATCTAGGGTTAGTCTGGTCAGAATGAGGCCTGCAGCAGAGAATACATGCTGATGATAAAACAGAATAGAATAAATATTTTAACAGTAGATATCTGATTAATTATAAAAAATATTATAATCATTTTATTGTTACATTTTAAAAACAGGATTTGCAAAATGACATGAATCAGAGCAGGATATAAACAAAGGTAAAGGGGTGATACAGAGGTAATTTAATGTGTCCTCTCCTCAGGCAGGTCGGTCCAGAGTTGAAAGTCCTAATGGTAAAGCTCAGTTGACGCTAGATTGAAGCCTAACCTCCACTACAAGGATCTGAGGCTGTGTACTGGTTCACATGGGCTCAGTAGTTCTGTTGACCAGCTTTAAAATTAATCAGTGAAATTTTAAGATCATGTTTGTTAAAACCAGTAAGATCTGTCAGATGGGCTCTATGTAAACAGGCCTTTAGCTTTGAAAAGGTGAGGAAACAAAAGCAATATAGAGGTTACTGCTGATAGCAAAGACTGATTGATAATGAGGCCAGATTAGTTTTCACTGTGCAGTAAGAAACTAGGCTGCGTCATAAGAAATTCATGAATTGATGGTTCGGACCTGGCTGAACTTAAATCTTCATGGGAAACTGTTCCAGACATTGAGGGCCTGAAAAAGCTCTTTCTCCCACTGACCTCAAACTCAATGCAGAGCCTGATAAGAATGCTGTATTTGCCAACCTATATCTGCACCATTAGAAAAAGATAAAAGCACGGCATTTGCTTGAAATCCCCAAACCCTGCAATCGACTGATGTGCGCCGAATAGCTGGCCTTATTTTTATTCCTTTCAAAGTTTCCTGCCAGGGCTCAGTGCAACAACTTTGTCAAACAAATGCAAGTTCTGCCAGACACTGCAGCAACTAGCCAAGAAGACAGCAATGAAACCTGATTTCTACAGAATAAACAAGAATAAAATACAGATTTCAAACATTGAAGTAGATCACATTTCTCTCAATCAGCTCTGTTCCTGGATCACTCCTTCTTTTTTGAGCACACAGCACTCCCCAGCCAGAAGAAGAAACATAAGTGAGTGTTGTTGCTTTCTGTCTCTTGTGTCTTTCACACCATCAGGCAGCCAGCTCCTGTATGTGTAGCTTTTCCTCTGTAATCATCCTCTCTCTGAGCTCGTAATGAAAGCCTCAGCAGGGCCTCAGGCGTCCACTGCTAAAGCACTTCACTGAGAGGATGAGGCCCTGCCACTATAGTCTACAGTAAATGGAATGAGGATCATCAGCCACCAAGCATCCAGAATAACTAATCCTGAACGCAATTTTGAAAAGTCAGCACCTCAGTATTTGGCCAAAGCACTTCAAGGTTTCGCCTTACAGCTTAGCTGGGTCAGAAAGACTGAGGGAAAGTGATGTGTTTTCACTTGGAAGCAACTCAATTTTGTTTTCTTAAAGGACAGATCCTCTCTCAGATACTTTCAGCATCAATCTGTGATGCATTTCCAGGAGTTGTTCGCTCTAAATGGGGTTCCATTGTGCTTTTTCTTGCTGTACCCACTTTCACTCTACCAGTCTCATCTTCTTCCAGTTTAAGATTTGTCCATTTTCAAAGTGTAATTTGACAGCAGAAGAATTTTGTTGAATGTTTTGCAGCGACTGTGTGTAGGTGAGTGAGAGCCAATTACACTGGTCAGAGTGTCTTTAAGGCTGAAAGAAAGGTCATCCTGCATGTGAACTCTGCCTTGTGGCTGAAATCAATTCAGAACTTTTAACACCTCCTCTCCCTAAGAAACAGTGGAAAATCTTTTTTTGGGGGGGGGGGCTTGAGCACAAGACACATTATCTGAGAGGCTAGGAGGAGTGTTAGCTGTGTGTTGCAGACTGGACAGAGCTGGGTTATCTTACAAATGAAAAGTTGTTCCACGTCTTTGCTCACTCCAACACACAGCTGCTCCAGCCCATTTTCTGTAGTATGACCAGTGGCTCATACTTCTGAATTGGGAGTGTTCAGACATTATTCCCAGGCAGTTAGCCTGCAACATTTGTCACGCCAGAAGAACAGCCTAAGTTAACTATGTATCTGCCATTTGTTACCAAGTGAGGCAAGCAAAAAGCACAGGCAGATCATGCTATCTGCAAAACTATTAGTCTTAATTTATTTTGTTTTGGTGTTTCCAGCAGCCATGTGTCTGCAGTCCCTTTCACAAAGTGGAACATTCTTAATTTGTCAGACTGTAAATTACAAGTCAGGCTCTGACTCAGAAAATTTTGCATTTTGTAATCGCTTGTGTTAGGCAAAAATTATATTTGATCATCTAAATGTGAGATCACCACCTAAAATGTATCAGTTACACAAGACAAAGCAAACAAACCTCTTGGATGGAGATCAGCCTGGGAGGAGCTACAGGGAGGCAGGACAAAGGAGAAAAACGTATGCAACAGAAAAACATGGAGCTGTTGCTAATGGCAGAAAAACTAAAAAGAGCAAAAAAAAACAAACCAACAACTATGAATTATATTTGGCAGCACGGCTGGATAGTGGTTAACCCCACAACATGAAGGTTGCAGGTTCGGTTCCCGGGCCTGGGGAGTTTCTGTGTGGAGTTTGCAAGTTCTCTCCGTGCCTGCGTGGGTTTCCTCCCACTGCCCAAAGATATCATGTTTGGGTTAACTGGTGACTCTAAATTGTTTGTAGGTCTGAGTGTGAGTGTTAGTGGTTGTTTGTCTCTGTGTGTTGGCCCTGTGATGGACTGGCGACCTGTCCAGGGTGTACCCCGCCCTCACCCAGTTTGAGCGACCCCTGCGACCCAGAAACAGATAAGAAGATTAATGTATGAACAAATTATTTATATTGTGAATTAAGGTTTTTCTGCAGATTAACAAATCATGATTACAGTGAAAAATAAAATGCAGACCAACAAATGTATAAAATAAAAAAATTGTGATATGCCTTTTTCAAACTTTTTGAGTTTTTCACTTATACAAAAATACTACCATCACCATCAGGTCGTGACGAATTAAAAATTCACAAGGCATGTTTTATTTATGATGAGTTCAACTGTTACTTCTACTGTCTCCTATTTGCGGTTGCTGATTGTCTGCGGTGATAAAACAGACTTAAAAAAAAAAAAACCAAGGGTAACCGGATATCACTGATATGTGAATATAACGTAGGTGTTTCCTTTTGGCTGCTTGGTTAACGTACCAAGTGATATAGTCAAGGCTGACACATGAATTTCTACAAATTGCTGTGTGTGGCCACACCATGAGAGGAATCCATCATCAGAGGCCCAGGAGAGAAACCTCGCCGCTCAGCCCTGTGACTTTAGGGCTTTACTCCAGGTGCATGGAAAAGGCTGAAACCTTGTTCCCAGCACCATCTTCAATCTTTAAATTTCACAGTGCTGAGAAGAAGAGCCTTGTCAAGCAAAAGCGAGTCAGCATGAAAGCCAGGTCTCCAGAGATGTGTGTCACTTTGATGTCATTATCTCGGGCTTTTCTGCTCTCATGAACTTGAGCCTTGCAGAAAAAAAAACATTCGTTTTTAACATGATGGGTTTTAAAAAGCTGCACAACGACTTTGCATAAACAATCACAGCTGAAAGAAAGAACTGTTCATGTTTTGTAGTCAAGGCTGAAATACATGATAACAAGCTGCTCACATACAGTATTTAACAAGATGGGCTGCCCCGCTGTGTTTGTGTGTTTGTGTGTGTGTCTCTGTGTGTACACAGATGTATTTTTTAACAATGCTGCCAGGGGTCCCTCAATTGAAACAAGAGCAGCAGATGGCATTTTGGTGATGGTGTAAAGCAGTGATCCTCACTATTTTTTTCCACAAGAGCCACTTTGGCAGAGCAAAGTCAAGGGGAGAGCCACACGTTCTTTACTCAGAACACCTGACGTTTGCCTGCTCATCCCCTCTTCGGGGTCTTCATGTTGATTTTCGTTTGCTGCTTCCTCAGACTCTTTATCCTCACTATTCGCTACAACACAGTGTGTCTGCCTGCCAGGTTTTTGCCCCTTTTTTAATTAGAAATCGATCCATTTTGGGCCTGCATCTAACACTAGCTAGCGGAGCTAACGTCATCTGGCTGCAAGCATGCACTGCGGTCAAGTGTGACGGTGTTGTAAACAATGCCATAAGCGCGCTGCGTTGCCAGGTTTGACAATTCTTCCTTTAGGAAACAATATTAATTGAGGTGAAAGGAGAAGTATAATGCAGATGTTTGTAGTGCAGTGTTCACTGTATATTTATGTAACACATTTGAAAAAATGTATTGGCTGTGTTACCATATTGTTATAAGCTACCGTGCGAAGCTTGGCGAGCCGCGCAATGAGTATCTCTGGTATGAAGCAACAGGGCACGAAGGTCTCATCTTCTTCACAAGAAACACAATATGTGATTACACCCAGGGGTTAAATTGGGATTTGTCATTTGGGGGGGGGCGCACTGTGTCCTACAGTAAGGGTTGCCATGGGTGCATGTATGTATAGATTACAAAATCTGATTGATATCATTTGTCACACTATAAATAAGACAGAACAAGTTGAGACAACCCTGTGCTCTAACATCATGTGCAAATCATGGTGGAATTTGAGTTGCTCTCTAGTTAATTTTAGTTTAAATCTGATCTGATCCAATTTATAGCTTGCTGGCTTGCTTAATGGCTAATGGCTTTTTGGCTACCAAAAACTGGCAACTTGCTGAAAATTAGGTTGCATTAAAATCACAACATTATTAAAGCAGAATATTTGACTAGTTTACGTTCTGTTATTAATCCTGTCAGGTTGTTGAAATTCAAACAAGGAAATTGGTTTAAAAAATGAATAATTAAAAAAAAAAAGATTTTTCTGCTTATTCTCTCCGAAAACCAATTCAAAGTAAACACAAGAAACTTGTGCTACAAAAAAATGGACCAGACTCAGTGACTAACTCCATAAACTTAACACCCTTGCGACCTGCCCTACATACCCTAAAGATAACTATATCTAACTAGCCCAGTGAGCAGTGATAACTAACATGTCTTTGGGGTCATCAGGTGGGAACCTCCTTTCACTGGTGTTTCATCTAGTTGGTCCCACAACACCTCCAGGAGGCTAGGCAGTGATCACTGGCGTCCCAGAGTCACCCCCCTAATGCCAGCTATCACCGCTCCTCACACCAAGACAATTATCTCAAACAGCACTACCGTCAACTACACCGACCTCTCACCAACTGCACCAGTAAAAGTGGGGTGGGGATACAGACCTTGGTTCGGGTAGGGGGTAATGAAAGTATAGAGGGTGCAGGAGGTGGAGGCAGGACAAGATACACTAGCAGATTCAGCAAACAAACTCACCTAAACAGTCCTATAATCAGAGAAAGACATAACAAAAGACAATTCAAACCAATACAGGCCAACTCACCTGGACTAACTGCATGGTCTCAAAGAGTTTCACACAGGCCACACCCTCCACTTAAATACACTTCCTCTTCCTGCATTTCTTCCTTGCTTCTCCCAAGAGTCTGTCTATCCTAAGTGCTCCCCCTGCTGGGCCCCCAGCTACTATTATTTCTTCTAATCCAAATCCACTGACTGGATCTTACTGCCTCATCTGACATTTCCTTCACTATTTTCCTCACACTCTGTCCCCTTCCTCCTAACTCCCTAAACAAGAGACAACAGACCTTGCTACAAACCCTCTACATCCTACTTCCACTGGACAAATCCTAACTTTCCATCCTCGCTGCTCCGCTTCAGCCCCTAAGTCTGCATACCTAAGCTTTTTCCTTTCATACGCTTCTACAACTAAATCCTCCCACGGAACAGTCAACTCTATGAAATACACTCTCATTCTACTCGTAGACCACAAAATTATATCAGGCCTCAGCTTTGTACAGGCTATTTCCTGGGGAACAACAAGCTTTCCTCCTAAATCCACCTGCATCTCCCAATCGCAAGCATCCTCTACGCTGCCTTGCCTCCTTGTTATCTTATTAACTTTCTCTCCCTCTTGCAACTCTCTTTGTCTTAGACCCTCCTACATTTGCCTGCCTCCGTATATCTTCAATGCCTGTAGCTAAGCTTTTTAAAACTTGGTTATGTTGCCACGTATACCGTCCTTGTGCCAGACTAACCTTACAACCTGACAAAATGTGCTTTAGAGTTGCAGTACCTGAACACAACGAACATAGCGGGTCTCCATTTACCCAGAGTTTTAAGTTCTGGGGAGTTGGCAATATATCATATGTTGCCCCTATCAAAAATCTAATACTACTTTCCTCCATACTCCACAGCTCTTTCCAACTAAGCTTATTCTTCTCTACACATTCCCAGTTCAACCACTGTCCCTGCTTAGCCTGAGCCGCTGCCTTTGCACTCCTTTATATTTCCTCCTGCCTACGAACCTGCTCCACAACTAGCGTTCCCTTCCCTTTGGGACCTGCTCTACTCCATACCGGTTTGCCTGGGCCAAGCCCCAAGCCTCCCCGGCCTATTTGCACATTACCCACAATCTCTGTATGCCTAAGAGTTGCTTTCGCTTCCTGCACTGCCATTCTTGGATTCCATTTTCTCCCCTTGGTTGGGTTTGGAACCACCTTACTAACTACCACATCTTTACTCCCAGATAACAGGAGCTCTGTCCTAACCTTAGCACATTTAAACTCCTCCACTAGACTAGATACTGGGAGCTGAAGTATGCCTTTCCCATACAGTGCCACAGTACTTAAACATCTAGGAACACCTAGCCACTTCCTAATGTAAAAGCTAACTAATCTTTCCATTTTCTCTGCAGCAGATAACGGAATATCATATACAGACAGTGACCACATCAACCTGGGAAATAATCCGAACTGCAAACACCAGAGAGTCAGCTTTCCTGGAAGCCCTGATTTATCTATTCTATCCAGTCCCTCAGCAACATCCCTCTGAAACTGCACTACCTGTTCCCCATCATGCAAGTTTGCCTTGTACCACCTACCTAGACTCTTTACTGATTTTTCCCTAATTATTGGAATTTCCTCTTCATCTATTACAAACTGTCGATCACTTAATCTCCCTCTACTTATTGAGATACTTCTAGACTTACTAGGCTTGATTTTCATACTAGCCCACTTTAAATTTTTATTAAGTCTCTCAAGTGCTCTTTTCATACATGCCACTGTTGTAGTCACCAACATCATATCATCCATGTATGCCCTAATTGGTGTGAGGCACATCCCATCCTGCTGCCTCTCTCCACCTACAACCCACTTAGAAGCTCTAATAATTACCTCCATCGCCAATGTGAATGCTAATGGAGAAATCGTACACCCTGCCATAATGCCTATTTCTAGCCTCTGCCAACCTGTTGTAAAGCCTGCTGTACTGAAGCATAGTCTGATATCCTGGAAATATGCTCTTACTAAATTAACAACTACTCCGGGCACTCTAAAATAATCAAACGCCTCCCAAATAAGGCTATGTGGCACTGAACCAAATGCAATTAATTGAAAATTAATAAATTGAAACAGTTGGGACAATGTGATGATATTAAGACAACTCAATTAAATATAGACCTGTAATCTATAGAACTCAAATATAGTTCCAACTGATTTTAAACAGACACACACAAATTCAGCATTTCTGAGCAACACAAAGTGTTTTTGTCTAAATCAACAGTGTTATTCGTGTTGTTACATTGGCCTTGACTTCCCCTGTTGTGCTGATATAAAAAACTGAAAGTTCAGGCTCAAAGGTTTAATGTTTTAGTTTAATGGTTCCAGTTCACCGTGTGTGAGAGACCACAAAGGTTTACTTCCAACTCACTCTTCACATACAAGGAATTCACTCTGGTGTTTCGTTGAATAAAATTAAAAATGGCAGAAGAAGAAAAATAACATAGAACAGGTCAGGTAGCTTAAATAAAAGTTTTAATTCAAATTAATCCACCCATCATCTATACCACTATAGCCAGCTAAGAGTGGGCAAGGGCTGGGTCCACCCTGCACAAGTCGCTAGTCTATCATAGGCCTGACATATACAGACAAACAACCACTCACATGCAGGCCAAGCAATTTACAGTGACTGCTTAAACTGAACCCACCAGTTTTTGGACTGTGGGAGGAAGCTGGAGAACCAAGAGTGAACTAACACAAAAACAGGGAAAAATGCAAACTCCACACATAAAGATGTTAGACCTGGGAATCAAACCCACAACTTTCTTTATATGAGGGGACAGCACTTACGACGGCATGATTTTAAATTTATTTACAATCTTAAATAACCCTAAATAGAAAAAGAAATCCTAATGAAAATTGTGAATGAAGATTACAAAAAAATTAGATAGTACAAATAAGTATAAAGAGCAATAGGATAGTACGCAGCTTGTCAGGTAAAACAAATGACATCATTATGGATGGGAATCCTTTGATTTGATTTGATTCGAATTGAATCATAGACTATCGAGTTATTTTAAGACCCTGGAAAGAAACAAAGGGGTCCACGACTGACAGAATAGGTCAGCGCAACTGAAAAAACTGACTTATGAATGTCGATGCATTCAGTGGGGTAAATGGCAATCAAGAGAATGGGGTGTCCTTCTGGGGCTGGTGCAGGGCTCGCATTAAAATGGGTCCAATTAGATTATCAGTCTTCTCTATGAATATGTGATCCTGTTTATGATTCTGTTCCTTTCTTGTTTTTTTTTTTGTTTGTTTGTTTGGTTTTTTTTTTTTTTGCTTTATTGTTCCTTTCCTTTCTTTGTTTATTGACATTTTTTTATTGTTTTAATATACTGGACTTTGATGTGTTGTACTTTTATACAATGTACTTAACCTTCAAAAAAAAAAGAAGATATAAAAAATAAATGAACCCAGAGGAAAAGAAAATTAAGAAAGAGCTCTCAAAAATTTTTCATTTATTTCTCCTAGACAACAATGAGATCAGTGCAATAGCAAACTGAGACTATAACTTATTTCTCCAGTTTCTCATTTTTTTTTCTCCAGAGACCAGAGACACACAAAATCTCAGTTTATTTTCCTTCTAAGTTTTAAAAGAGATCTCATTTGGTTCTCATATAATTCTCAGATTTCCCCCCTCATTTTAATCTCAGGCTGAGAAACCGAAGAGCTCTTCCTAAGAAGTCAGCCTGCTCTCGTTTTTAACTCGCAATATGGATCTCACACAGTAGATATCCCCTTTATCATACAAAATCCAAATTCTGTATAAATAGGTGTTTTATTATGAAATCAACTATATAAATATAAGATGTGTAAGCACATAAGTAGATGCATTAACACATTTTCCTCATAGCAACCTGCAAATCATAGCAAACTTAAACAAAATGTTACATGTTTTATGCTTGCATTGCATAAGACTGACAATTACTGATTAAATATTTTCCCTGGATATATCAATATAAGAATGTGTTGGCATTAAGTTGCACTTAAACAACAAAAAAATTTAAAAAGGTGAAAAACTTCTTTAGATTGTAACCCAGTGTGAAAAAACATTACTGTACATTGCATTGACAAATATTTAAAAACCAAACAAAATCATAATTTGAAAAAAAAACTTGATTTCTTTTTTAAACCCATTCAAGTTTGTTAGGGAAATGTGCAGCAAATACAATACCAGGCATGGAGTACAATTCAATGAACACCAACATTCATCAAAAAGAAATATCTTTCATCAAACATGTTGCCTTGTAAACTCTGAGTCAGTTTAAACAAAATGAGTATTGGTGATGTTGGTAGTTTCTACATGTCTATACTGTATCCTTGTTAATTCTCTCAAAGTAAACTTACTAACAACCAAAATATCTCACCTAATCTGTCAGTTAAAGCTTTGTAAATTTATATCTATATTCTCGTATTAGTAATGGTGTGATGTTGGACACATTTAATTGTTTTGTCTAGGTGACAGTGCAATTTTAAAAATATAAAGCTGCATAAATTGAATTTCTTACGTCACCACAAAAGAAAAAAAACTAGATATTATTATTAAAACATGTGAATATCAATAACTTAGAAAAGGTAAATAAGATATCCTAGTCAGCATGCCAGATATTTTGTGCAGATGTAGTAAATACAGCAGGCACGTCCTTCCTAAACATTTCAATGTGCTATATTCCAAACTGCACTTTTCTTATTGTATAAAGAATATGTTTACTCAAGAACTCACCAGTCACCAGCCAATCATTGTACATGTATATCATCAGTGCATCATTTGTGCTAATATTCATTATAATAATGGACAATATATCATATTCATTTTCCAGCATGGAACAGTTCATTCACTGCTCTATGAAGTTAAATGTTTTGCATTTTTGACCAGCTGTTACCTGTATTCAGGAAGCCCCATGTGTCCGTCTGTAAAAAGAAAGAAAGAAAGAAAGAAAAAGTTTTATACTGGTTTATCATGCAATGTGTACTTAATATTTTTTAACTCATATACATGGGCTCAAGTTATTGCGTTTTCAGAAATGTGAGAACAACAGCAACACAATTATTTCCCTTACCTTTCTCCTCTATCTTTTACAAGTATTTTCTTGGTTCTTGACTTTTCTCCTCCAACGAGAACTGTACATTTCTTCCATTTTCAATCTTTAAGACTTCAATTTAAGACATAAATTTGCTGATCTTCCAAAAAGTTGGCGCTGAGACGTGACCTGGACTTGACCAGTAAATTTTAGTTGCGTTGCGGGGTCAAACACTGGTATTAAAATGTCATTGGACAACAGTGCTGTCGAATTCGCACGCTGGTTCGTGATTGGTCAAATGACAACATGGCCCGCCTTTCCAACGGAAAAACTGTTTCATGGAAAGACAGAGGAGGACCGCGGGTAATTGGAGAAAGAAATGGCGGCCGAACGTCGTAAGAAAAGGTAAGATAAAGTCACAGTTTCGTAACAAACAATTTCAGGAAACATGAATTTATTCTAGTTTGCTGCAGTGATATATAAGCATTGCACCGGGGAAAAAATGTCCTGAGTTGTTTGAACCGTTGTATTTATATGACATACTTAGATATAACAACTAAGAACGTTTTCATCATTTATTATGTGCAATACTTTTATTTGATTCACAGAGTGGAATGTGCAGCAGAAACTTTTAAGAAAGAGCTCCCCAAAAGAGCCAGAGACCCACCAAAGAAGAACTGCATTTATGAACCTCACCCAAAGATAACCAAAATGGTGACAAAATGTGGTAATTTTATTATAACAATGGTTACTGTCATTATTTTACTGTTAACAGTAGTGGTAAATTTTTACTTTAATTTTGATCAAAATCTTGACCAAAATGTTAGTCAGTATATAGTTCTTGCAATTGAGGTAGCTATATACAGTATTTAATATGTGTGCATTTGCAGACATAAATGAAGATTTAAATACATTATTTGGCAAGTTTTTGGTCCAGAAGAGTCACAGTAATTTTTATCTGGAACTTATTAACTTATTGAAATGGTTGTACAGCAAACTAATGATAAATAAGCTGATGGCTAATTTATCATTAGATTTGGGGCTGTGTCTTTGTTTCCAAAAATGTTGTTCATATATTCTATACACGCAACAGATTAAAGAAGTGTTACTGTCCTTTCTTTCCTTTACCTTCTTCCACAATGACCTTGATAAAGGTTAAATTGCATTCATAATGGTCTTGAATAATATATAACCTTCACATACACACAGTTTAGTAGACTATGCCTTTTTGAATAGCTATAGTTTAATTTGGAATGGAATGGAACTTGGATGTAATAAGCTTTTATTAAGGCAACAGAAAAGAACTTTTGCCATTTATTTCTATTTTAGCTCAGAAAGCCCATAGGAATGCTGGTGCAGTTGCATTTACAACACTGTCCCAGTTATACTCCTGTTCAGTCTCTTTCTTGATCACTCTTGTTTTCTTTCCATCATTACTTTGTCTCTTGGTCTCCTTTACCTTGATGTTAGATTTAGGTCTTTGAGGTAGTTTCATTGTTGTTGATGTGTGACATGGTAGTCCCTTAGTTAGTTTTGTGCATTTTGTCAATGGTAAGGACAGGACACTGAGCTAGAAAATATTCCTTAAAAGTAATCATATACTCCTTCAGATTAGGTTGAAACTGATATTTTAACATGAAAATACTCCTTCATGCCTTTCTTAAGAACGTATCATGTGTTTGATCAAAATTTTAAATACTTAATTTGTTCTGTTTTATTCTCAGGTCTTTATGTATTTTTGACATTTGAAGATGGATACACTGCAAAGATTTTTAAGGTCATTGATATACAAAATAAAGATGGTAAAGCCATTGCTTGCTTCAGAGATCTGAAGCCTGGAGAAGAAGTACTTGCAAAATGGTCTGATAAAAAGTTCTACAGTGCCAGAGTGGAGTACATTGGATCAGCTGACCAGACATTGAACGTCAAGAAAGCCACAAAAAAAGCCACGAAAATACAAGATGCAGCTGCAGAGAGATTCTACAGCCTCCCATCCCTGCCTGTAGGTGCATTCTGTGACCATAATTTGCATGCATTACATTGGCCCCTTTTGATTTATGATTGTTACATTATGATATGGCATACTGAATACCCAAAAACACAAATGTTTTCATACTGTTGAAGATTCTTCAAAAATTTACTGTTACAGTCATACTGACATAACGTCTTTTGTTCCTTTGTATATGAGTCCTCCTTGCATTGCTACTACATGTGCACATGCAATTATTGTGTCCATATACCTGCACTTGTCACATTACACAGTTCATGTATGTTAGGTTACAGAAGAGTGTATTCCAAGTAATCCAACAAGCGTTTCCCAGGCTAATTGGAGAACTGAAATGAGAGGATTCGCTAACTGGACATTTACTGATTTTACAATATTTTAATAAGCTTCAGTAAGCTACACAGCTATTACTATGTGCAACTGCTAATCTGGTCTCTCTTTGACTTTTACAGCATACATCGTGCGTTGTGGTTCACTGGATGGCTGGACAGTGGTTGAGAAGGGTACTGTGAAAAAGGCCTTGATTAACAAATGTCGCACGAGGGCTACAAAAGCCCCAAACTACGGAATATGGCATATAAAACAAAGGACATTTATTGAGAAGGAATGTTGGGAATTGTTTTAAACCCTTAAAAGTTGTTCAGTAGAGCCCCTTGATTTTGTTAATGTTCACTGTTGTTTTTAGCTGTACTATCTCTGAAAATCGTTTTAAAATGCATTGATTGTTGAATTGTAATTGTAGTTGCCACAATGCAAATAATAAGTATGTCATGTATAATAGCTGAGTTGCAGTATCTGTACTGTCAAAACTTTTTCAGGGCTGAATAATTAATGCACTTTATGTTGGACTGCTGTTAATTAATAAAGGCTTTATTTGTTCTGGCATTTGTACAAGTTAATTATTTTAATATTGTATAGCTCCTTAGTTGCTCCATTATTGCTTATTTTCTTAGAAATAAAGGAGCAATTAAAAAGGTGGGAATTTGCTTTAAATACACTAAAAAAAAAAACAGTAAAAGCACTGGCAGCAAAGTTTCCAAACAGATACCGTGAAATTACAGTAAGTAACTATCACAGAACTACATACAATAACCGTAAAAATACAGAGCAGATTTTTACAATCAAAATCAATTAAAATACGCTATATTATAGTTGATAAATTCCCATTATACTGTAAAGTAACATACATATTATGTCAAAAAACATTCAAATCAGATACCTTTCAGATTAATCTCTGTAATTTCACGATATATATTATTTTAGGAAAGAGCCAAATCTATCTACAGTAATTTCATGTTCAAATACTATTTTTCCTAAGTACAATAACAACGTTATAATGTATAAAAACAAACTAGGTTCATAAAATTAAAGATAAATGTCTGCAAATGTACAGTATTTATTTCATTTTAGAGAATTAGTAGATTAAAAAGCAACCATTGGACAGTGGAAAAACAAGCTAAATACATTAAAAATAGCTACATTTAAGGACAATCCCTGTTAATTAAGGGTATTTAGTAGTCATTTCTTGTCCATCTACACTGATTTGCTGCATAATTGTGGTTTCCCCAAGTAAGAAAAACAATGACATCATGTATAAACAAAATATGTACTTTTAATCAAATAGGAATTTCTGCACATTTACTGTATTACAGTAGTTTTAGAGAATTGGACAATGGGAAACACTCTACATCAAAATACATTAATAGGTATATTTAAAGATGCCATCTGTAAAGTTAGGGTATCTAACAATCATTTTAGTAAACTGAACATATATATATGTTCACTGGCAGTCATCCTCTATCATATATCAAATATATGTAACCTGTCTCCACTTAATGTCTCTGTTGTGTCCCGAGTTGGAAAGGAGATGCAGGAGTCAGGACTGGATCTCTGGATCTTTACTTGGCAACTGTGGCGACAGACAGAAACACACAGAAATTGTGAGCTGTGTGTGAGCTAGAAAAGGCTTTTTAACAAAAGAAATGTTACAATAACATAATAAATTTGCACAGTAAAACTAAATTATAAAAATTAACACAAAACGGTCCTTTACACAAGTTAGTCTCTGCTTTCAATGCTTCCGCATTTAAAGTTCAACAGCAAACCCAAAAATAAATGACATCAGTAATTCTGCCTTTTTTTTTTAATAGATTTAACAATTAGGTAAACAAACTTAATATGGTAGCCAGAAAACGCATTCAGGGCTTAAAGTAAAAAAAAAAAAAATCCTGAGCCTTAATTTTTTTTCCAGGGGGGTGGGGGTTAGCTAATTTTTTCTCAAGTTGTTTAGAATGCAGCATCACCTGCTGCTGGATCGCAACCAAGTTTCCAAGACCCACCCCCACCCTACTTCTGATTGATGTTAGTTTGGTTGAGAGGGAAAGCTGCATTGCTCTCATTCCATTGGTAGGCAAACTCAAGGGACTGCTCGAACCTGACAGGTTTTCTTTTTTTCAACGTTGATCTTTTTTCTTTTTTTTTTTATCGCAGTCCACTCCCCAGAAATCCGGCACAGTGCCAGAATACTTTAAGCGCTGCGCATTTCACTACCTCAGTTTAACATTTAAATCCAAATGGACTAATATCACATTCAGCAGCCATCTGTATCATTTAGCAGCAACAACATGTACAGAGCAAATAGACCCAGAGATTAACACTCAAAACATTTAAACACAAAGGAACAAACATCTCCACACCTGTGGAGATAGACAGAAATAAAGTCTCCTGGTGGAAAAAAGGAGCAGACAAGCGAGGGAAGACGGCAGTGAGCAGGTTAACTTAGCATGCTAATGCTAGGACGAAACTAATTTAAAAACTTAATGATCTCAAGTCTCTGCGGGACTCACGCAGGATGAGTGGGACATTACACAGAGCAGCATACAGCAGTTTGACTGCATTCAAATCACGAACATACATCAGCAGAGAGCAACACAATTAGACTAACCTCTGGCCATGTTAGAAAAGGCTTTGACCGAAAGCGAGCGTTAACAATGAACACTGAATATCTGTAAAACAAAATGACCATCAGTCATTTATTCACAAAACCATAAAAAACGATAGCTATCTGCTAACAATAGCTTATGTGAGGGTAGCAATTTATCAGAGGGATGCTAACGTTAGCTTCAATGATGTCCACTGGCGTTATGAAAATGAATTAAAATATCGTTCACAGGCGTTATCTGGGACACTCACCTCAAACGGTGTTCGGTTGACATGTCCGTTGTGGCTGTCTCAGAAATCCTCCTTGAAGATCATGAGTCCATGAGGGCAGTCTTTCCCCTGCATGACTGAATGGAAGGACACCAGAGCTAATCCAACTAACTGTCATTCCTCAGACTCAGCCGGTTGGTCGTTATGGGCGGGGCCAAACAAACAGGAAACAGGCGCCAACTTTGAAATTTGAATGTTAATTACCCGCAGTTTTAATGAAAACACTTTGAATGACTGGTTTTCTGTAATTTCGTATGTCTTCGTTATTACGCACAGCAATCTCTAAATTAATACCTCACATTTAATGTAAAATTGCATTTGAATATGAAAAAAAATATGTTAAATTACCTTTAAAAAACGAATGATAATGTAATATTATATTATGGTTAATCACTTGTAATTGTAAAGGTAACTCTTTACCTTTATTTACTCTCTGTATATTTTTTCCGGTATCTGTATTATGTTCCACTACACTTTAAGACCGTTAAAGATCTTTTAACTTTTGACTTGACTACATTTAACTTGTTACTGTGAAGCAGCTTGTAGTCAACGGAATGTATTCTATTTTGAAAAATTTTATAGATTGCCCTGCGATGGACTGTCGACCTGTCCAGTTGGCTGTGACTGGCTCAAGCAACCCCCCATGAACCTTATGGATACGCTTTAGAAATGTGAGGGAAAGAGAGGGTGAGAGAGAGAGAAGTGGAATAGATTTTTTTGTTTCCTGTGTAATCTGCATCCACAGAAATAGCTTTCATGTGTTTTTCCACAGGTTACAGTCATTTAATTCAGTAATTTGTTGTATAATCATAAAGTTCTGTTAATGTCCTGTGGAACAACCAGACTGTAAAAGTCAAAATATTCCTATTTCTCCCATGATTTATTAGCTGAGTAAACATTTCTGTTCCCAGCTTATTGTCTCAGTCTCTATATTTGTTTAAACGATGGCCCCATTTAGATGAAAATTGTCCATAAAGTAGGGGATGAATTAGGGAGCATTTGCGACTGATAGACTGTAGAATCCAATCAGGATACAGAACAGACTGTATCACCACACACACACACACACACACACACAGACACACATGCACACACACACTCAGTCACACTCCTCCCTGGCTCGTCATTCTCCTTCAAATGTTTTCTGTTTGTTTGTTTCAAAAAACCAAAATGGATGACAGACACAAATCGTCAAGTGAAGTCATGGCAGGATGACACTTTGGAGCATGGCAACAAGAAGTTGGTTAAAAATTTGCTTTTCAATACTGGTGTTTTTCAAAGCAGATGCTTAAATGAATCTTAATCAATAACCTGTTTATGCTTGAACTTATCAAGTGTATTAACAAGACTAGAATAACCTTACCAAATCTGGACTTATTTTAAGTTACTTCCTGAAGACAGCTCTACCACCAAAGTTACTGAAGTGACCACTAACACACATGATCACGTCACAGCAGGCACCACAGCAGCCCTGCTCGCAGCACACTCCTGCATTATACATTGTAAAGCTCAAAAACCAGGCCATCACAGGATGTTGAACAAAAGCAGGCACTAGCTAAAATGTGGAAGATGGTACAGGAAGTTCTGAAGTAGGAAGAGAGTAAAAACATTTATAGTTAATTCAGTTCTTAGAATCAGAGGCTGCAGTATAATAAAGTTTCTTCTCTCTCACAAGAGAACACACACTTTACAGCTTCTTCCTTTTCCCCTCTCCTGTACTGCTTTGAAGACATCACAGGCTTTAACCTTCTCACTTTGGATACACACTTTGTTGACATGTTTATGTCATCCGGGAGTAGTTATTTGTCAGTCAGCCGGTGTGCGCAGGCCAGCTGACAGTCAGTGATTATTGACTAAGGAGATGGCTGCAGTCATTAATTGCACACTCATGGAAAAAAGGGAATTTATGCTTATCAGCTAAGAGGGAGTACAACACTTTTGAGCCACAACAGCAATTACAATGTGGCTTATTTTAAGGTACAACAAACACTAAAAGACTGATATTACACTGAGGCAGCAGGTGACTGCTTTTATTATACGCAACAGTTCCCACCGAACTAAACCAAACTGAGCCGGAGGAATAAGGGGACATTTTTGTTACTTTGGTCATTTAATCACTTGAGTTTTCAACATATGTTTAAATTTACAATACATTGTAATATATGATCATGAAATGATCATTTGTCAATAGAACAGCATTGGTTTTTAACCTTGATGCAGTCAGCCTTTCTTTCTTTCTTTTTTTATAATTTTTTATTTTCCAGAAAACAAAACCGACAATAGACAAGAACAACATAATCTACAAGACATCCTGAGCAACATATCTTACAATGTCACACATACCTACAAACAAAAAAACAAAACCAAACAAAAACAAGAAAGGGGGGGTTACAAATGTACAGATTTGGTGCAGATGAATATTTGAGGGTGAAGATGCTAGGGCAGTCAGATTATTATTCTGTTTCTCATGTATTGTCTAATAAGAGTCCATGGGGCACCTAGACTACTATCATAGTCTTTGAGGGTTGAGGCTGCACTCTCCATTGAAAGTAAATCCAGGAAGTCTTTTAACCAGTTCTGTATATTATAGCAGTCTGGTTTATGGGTTACGGGTTTACAGAGAGAAAGGCTAATGCAACAATACGTTGTGTATTTCGATTGTGTGTATTTTCTAATCTATTTCCCAATATACACAGAGCAGGGCATTGCAGAATATGAACATTCAATATAGTCTTTAAAACATTTATTACCGCAGTCCAAAAATGTTTAACCACTGGGCAGGACCACAAGAACATCATTCTTTCGGCTTTGGTGCAATCACAATATAATGAATCTGTGGTCGGGGACTGAAATGTGTCGAACACATTAGGTAATATTGGCCATTGTGGGAGGACCCCTTGACAAGACATAAGTGACAGATTAGTTCATTCATAAAATTAAATCAATTTTCTTTTGGGGCTAAAAGTTTTTTCTTTTCATTGCCTTTTTTGGGGATGTGATGGTCGCCTGCCTCTGCAGGGCATGATCTGTATCCACATGCCTGTTGTTGTGTCTTTGCAGGTGATTTGGTGGGCGGGGTCTGATCATGACTCCCTGATCCTATAAGGTCCCTGATCAGCAGCTATATTGATATTCCCACTGTTACACCTCACTTTTTAATGAGAGTTTTGTTGTTGTGTTTAAAAAAACAAGTGTTGTTTCCATTGGAGTTGTGCCTTTTGTCATTAGTTTGGCTTTCATAGAACTTGGTTTCATTGCTGGGTTTTCTAATTTAAAAAAAAATCTGTATCACACTGAACTCAAAAAGCTGCATGTATTTCAATTGAGTCTATAATTGTAGTTGTAAAAGATCTGAACTTACTGGATGAACAGAACCCTATTTCACAATGGAGTGGCGCTGATCCGTGAATGAAAAAGTAACAGGTTAGAGGGAAAAACAACATCAAAGGACAAGTCCACATTTCAAATAAAGTGAGGTTTAAGCAGAGGGAGCAGAATTTAGTGATATACAGAGAGCATAATTTGGGATTGATGATGAAAAAACTGAAAGAAAGGACTGCAGGACAGACAGGAGAAACACACACACACACACACAGTGTAGAGCTTTTGACAGGCAGCTCCTGGCACTAAGATTATGAACACAGACGCACAATCTCTCTGGAATGCCTGGTGTTATCTGCTACCTTAGTAACACACAGAACATCATATCTGTGATACACACCAGACATTTACAACTAATCGGCTTGCTCCCTCTGATTACTCTAAAAACAAACACGGCAGTTGCAAAACTGTTACCAAGCAACAGCAATGCTTGCTCGGATCAGTTGTATCTGAGGAGAGGAAAGGAGGATTTAAGAGAAGTTGAATCATATCAGTCATCATCTGAAATACACACACACACACACACACACACACATGCACACAATCACAATACCACCTGCTGAACATGTGTAAGCATTTTTAGATTTATAGTAAATATTTTTAAAAAAAGTGAGTGATGACTTTAAAGAAAATCTTAATCTTAACTACTTTCCTCATTTACATCAGGTCACAACACCCTTTTTCAGTATAGAGGCAAAGTCCTGGACAAACTGCTCCAGCTTTTTGTTATTGTGCAGTTATAAAGGAGACAGATCCAACAACACTGAATGTTTTCACACAGAAAGGATGAAAAAAGATTTTCATTTCAGGTTTACTGTGATTTTGTTGGCTGAAATGGAATTTTATCAATGGTAGTTGGCTAATTAAGATGTCTGAAGCGTTCTCACCAGTTGATGCGTCATGGACAATGAAGCCCAAAAGCCTGAGGCCGCCTTACTGCACACAACATTTAAATGAGCAAAATTGTTCATGTACTATTGCAGGGAGATGCTATTAGCCTGGCCACTGCAATCTATTAAAATGTAATCAAATGCTAGTTTAAGATAACTGGATGTTCCCTACAATAAATTTCCCCTGGATTAGCAACAAAGATTTATTTTTCGTACTTACATTTTTTTAATAGTATGTTTCACTCATAAAAATTAGGACTTATTTGACGTTTTCACACTTGAAGTTATCAAAGGTCAAGAATTGAGCTGATGGAATGGAGCGTAAACTTCTCCAAACCATTAAAGAGGAGCACAGAGTTGCCAATTCTTTTCTTGCCTTTGATTGTGATGCTGGGTAACTACTGCAGATAGTGAGTCTATTTGCCATTATTTTCTACCTGCTCAAATATAAGCTTCTATTGTTTACATGCTGGCTAACTCTTAGTATACATGGTGATGCTTCCACTGGCCCCACGCGTGATTCCCTAACCTGTTTTATTGACAGACCTTCCTGCCAAGAACCAGTTTCTAAAATGTTATGAACCACTTATCCAACTCAAAAGTAATTTTGTATGATTTAAGTGACACCAGACTGTTGACAGTGATGCACTGTGTGTGCCACCAGAGTGTGAAAGGTGAGGCCATGGTGAGAAATATGCCATTTTTAATTTCACAGCCTGAAAACATGAAACATATAATTTCATCCACAATGATCCTGAATTCTTTTATGGCAAGAGCTAAACACTCACCTTCCCATCAGCGATGAAAAGAAACAAGCTAAATTCCTCCAGAGATGTGCAACAAATGAAATGAATTCTTAAACACCCACTGTCTGGGTGACCAGGCAGAGGGCTTCATGTACATTCAGCCAACTGACGAACTCAGTAGATAAAGTAGGAATACATTCACACATACAGTATACAGGATTCACACACACACATGGCTGCTAATGCATTATTAATGCTTCTTATTTTACCCAGATATATGATTTATCTTTTACAACTTAAAATTAATGTGGTGTGTGGTTACAGTGAATGAGAGGTTTTTTTTGTTTGTTTGAGCTGCCAGGCTACGCCACCGTGGGAATTTTCTAATTTGAAACAGCAGGAATACAGGTTCGTATACTCAGAGGCATGAGACGTGGTTCACATTGCAAATTCAAATTTTATTGTTAGCAAAAAATTGCATTAAAATAAACCATTCATGTGGAGGTGGAGAGGAGGGGGACCTAATCAGTGCTGAGGCCCACTGGATGGATGGGAGTAAGTGAGAGGAATCTGCCAAACAAATAAAATAGCAAATGAATCACCCAGGCACGCATGCCAGACACTCCAACATGAAGTAACCCATGTTGGGTGGGGGAAACCATCAAGATCACTAGCACCACCACTGGCCCTCAGCAAATGAAAGGACATAAAAAAAACAATATTCAAATTAATGAACAGATGCCACTTAAACAACTCGAACGGAATAAAATAATTAACCAAAAGAAACAAATACACACATTTCTATAAAGGAGACAGAAATGTACCTATTTGGTTCTATAAAAGAAACTCAGTAATAAATTAAAAAAACTCAAATAAACCCAAGCCCCAAAAAGAGATGAAATGAGCGCATAACCGGAGTAAAAAAAAATAAAATAAATAATTAATACATAATTCAAATAAAGAAAACTGTAGCTCACACCACATACACACAATGGGGCAAAATGGAGGCGCACAATGGAAGATGCACAGTCCAGACCAAGCCAATGGAACACCAAGCAGGAGACCAAAGCCGTTGGAGACAAAGCAGCAGCGGCTGTTAATTCCCCTAAAAAGGGTGACCAGACCTAACAAACCAAATGTGGGACATAAAAATATGTTTGTGTGGGACAATGTGGGACACTTAACCAATGCTGAGAGGTAGTCTAAAATTTTGATATGTCTATCTACCTTAAAAATTTGCATTTCTATTCTGCTCCTTACTGTAAGTCGGTAGGTTTTATGCCATAGTCTGCTTGCACTCATGTAATCCCTTTTTCTATCCCAGCACTTCTCATCAACACTGAATCTGACTAAACTGTGTACAATAAAACAGAACAGACGGTCTGCTGACATGGGATTCAAGTCATGGCTTCTGTTCTTTCCAGTTTACTGGTGTTTTAAAAAGGGTATATGGCATATAAAATTGAGGGTGAGCCCGGGGTAGAATATCAAAAAGAAAACTAATGCTTTTAGATCAAGGAACTTTACTATGCATTAAAAGTGTTCATATATACTTTGTCCATCCTTAAACAGAATTCCACTCAATGGTTTTCCTGCTTTTATACCTTAACCTGTGCTGCCTATCTGACTGGCAATCATCTTTGGGTTTCAGTGGGAATGCATCCATAGATCGGCACATATCTTTTTGAGCCACACGTTTTGACGTGCATGTGAGAGTCACATGTACGTCGTCAAGTCGTATTCCCCTCTGTGTGAAACTAAAAAATAATTCTGGCAAATTTCGCAAAAAACTCTCTGAGAATCGCCTTGAACTGACTTCACCTAATTATAATTTGTTTCCCAGTCTTTGTTGTAGCTGCATCTTTGTGTTACTGTCCATCATATGTGATTTCGTGGTGCTTCGCAGTTTTCCCCCGTTGGGCGTAGCCTGGCAGCAAAGAGACGGTGACAGGCTAAGCTGCACTTGACCCCACGTGTGCCCAGTTTGATTGACATCAAACAGCCCCGTGATGACAGCCTTCCCTGCTTTCTTCACAGCCATTGGATAAAAGCATCTGTGCTGCAGTGGTTTGACTTTTGAAAACTAGAGCCAATCAAAATTTGGGACATCGTCTCCATATGTGGGATGCAGAAAATTTGATAAAAATGCTGTGCAGTCCCACACAAAGTGGGACACCTGGTCACCCTACCCTAAAGGATGATAAATATTATAAATATTCTTTCAGTGACAACTGCTGCAACAATATCCATACCTGTAGCTCTAGCTGACACGCACATACGCTCATGAGGAGGGGCTGGACAGCCGTGCAGCTACCAGCTCTACCTGTGACCACACCGGCCTTACAGCTGCACCAGCAGGCAGGATACCTACCAACACAGCCCCACTGAGTGAGTGGCCACCAGTGGCACTCCATTCAGTGCAGCATATACAAAAATAATCAGTCCATTAATAGAGATAATACAATTTTATTTCCATATGAGATTAGATCACAATCAGCTGCTGCTCATATTAACATGGAGTAACTCTAAATTTAATACATTAAGCCTAAACACTGTGTTGTGTAGTTGAGTCACAAAGCTGATTATTTCTGACTCTAAAATAATCCCTGGCTGGCTCCGTAGCAGCGCTGTGTCCTCACACTCACATCTCTGTCAACATACTTTTCCTCATGGCCTGACAGGACCAGTAGGCAGAGGAAATCACTGTAGGCACTGCATGTGGGTGTTCTGCTGGTTCGACGCACATGCCAGGGGAACGTGACGACTTGAGTAGAATCAAGGTGAGAAGCCTGCTGTCTCTTTGATGTGACACTGATCTCTCTCACTGTGTTAAACACACAAAAACAAAACAACTCACTTCCTTTGCATCCAGTGCGGTGAAGGAACCTTTGCCTTGATGCATCAGAAAACTAATCTATTGTTGTGTCTGTCTGTCTGTGTCTCACACAAAATGAACCCAGTGGACATAACTAAACTGATAATCCTGGCACCAAAACTATGTCTGACAGCTAAGGAGAAGAATCATGAATTGACATAAACATGGATAAAAATGATTTTAAAAAACAAAAGATTTTTAATAAAACCAGACAGAGCCTATGGATCCACCACAAACCATGAGGTCAATGTTAATCCTGTGGCACAAAATGACTCATTTGTTTTCCTGCATTCAAAGTCAACATCAGTCACCCTAAGCCAGTTAAACCATAACACCTATAACAAAATGCTAATGGCAGAATTAGGACTGCAGCTCTTGATCATTTTTTAATTTGATAAATTATCCTCAAGTGATCAAATAAATTATTTCGACTTATTAAACAGCAATGGTAGAAAAGAGAGAAGGGCTGACACGGGGAGTTCGGGAAGTGGAACTGGATCTTGTCATGGTGATTGCCAGACAGGAGCAGGTGAAACAGGGCTGTCTGGTGTGTGACAGTACCCACAACATTTCCATCAAAGGCTGCATGGCGGTTGGGCTCAGTAGCCTTGTGAGCCTTGGCTTTTGCTGGACAGGCGAACTTGAAATGGCCGGCCTCCCCACAGTTGATGCAGGGGTTGTTTTGTCAGCTGCGCTCTCGTTCCTTTGGAGAAAGGGAAACTCGGCCAAATTACATCAGTTCAGGTTCCCCTGACTGGTGTCTTGGTGTAATAAAGTGTTACTTTTTAAAACTCAAGGGTTTAAGGCCCCTGGGTTTAACAGTTGAGAGAGGATATACCAGTTGGATTCTTCATTTCCCACAAAAAGGGGGACACATTTGTAGGCCACATATGAAGTACCCTTTGAAATTGGCCTCACTAATCTGGCTGACTGTATCTCCATTGATCTTCAAATGCAGCCTCTGAAGGATGCAGCACCAAATTGGAACAACTGGTATGTTAGCATAGCATGATAGCATTTGCTGTGAACACTAATCATATACAGCAGAAAGACCATAGTTTGGGGATGGTATAAATTAAAGGACAAATTAAAACGTGACATGACCACGACAGGTTCTCAGTATCAGTTGTCTGTTTTGTAAGGTTCAGGTTAGTTTTGGTCCTGTTCTATGTGGCACTTCCCGTTTTATTTTGAAATGCTTTTCCTATTTGCCACATCCTTCCATTGTGATTGTCTGTCTTTCACTGATGTGTTGCTTCTGTGCCTCATTGCCTTCCTCTCCCGAGATTATTTAAGCTCTGCTTCCCTTCCCTTCTGTGTCTTTTTGTGTCGACTCCAGCCTTTGATTTCTCATCACGCGACCTACTGTGCATGATTCCTTTTGTTTAATGACCGGAATGCTGCCTTTGCCATTTTGTACCTTTGTTAGTTTCATGGAAGATAGTTGTAGATATTGTATAATGTTACATAATTTAATAATATAATATTCTATTTCTATTCAAAGAGTTTAACATTTAAGATTGATATAAGTGTAGTTACCAGTGCATGAAAGTCAGGGTGTAAGTATTTGCAGATGTAATTGACATCTATCAACCAACAGTAAAATCACATACAAGTAATTGTCGAAGTGCTTCCTTGTACCAGATCTTCTATCCCACTTGCTTCATCCCTGTTGTAACCATGACAACCTTGGATTAAATTCACTGGACACTACATTACCTCAGGTTTATTATTTATATGACTCAACAGGGTTTCAAAAGGCCACTGAGTTGCCTGTTATGTTGAAGCCAATAACAGTCACCAGCTGCTCTCTCAATCAGCCTCACATCAATTGTCATCTAAATGCTTAATCATTCAGGGTTGCGATCTCAAGTAACAGAACCACAGTCCAGGTCTGGACCCAGACGCTACCCCTCCCAAAGTAATCAGTAACTTGATTTAGGGAGTGAAAAAAAAAAGACAGAGGAGAGATGACATGAGAGACAATAGAAGAAAAAGTGGGGGAGTGAAAGGAAAGGAGATGATAAAGCTGTCCAATGCTTAAAGTTAACAAGAAAGAAAGAAAAATCTGTTGTTTATTATTCATTTATCACAGCCATTATTTGCCATGAGATCAGTTAGGAAAACTTAATGTGAGAACTTATCATTTGCTCCAGTCCAATAAGATCCAGTTCCTCTCTTACAGACAGAGTGGCCAACACCAAATAAGCAGCACAGAGCAATAGGGTGGCACAGTCAGATATCAGATCAGAGAATACAGAGAAATATCACTCAGTAAAATGTCCTGATACACAAAAAGTGAAATCTGTTTGTACACATCTGAGAAGAGTTGTTCTGAAACTTGTGCTGTGCCTGTGATGGAAAGTGAAATCTGGCTCCGGTATAAAATTTTCAAAGGCTGCAGTATTAACAAGTTCTGAGGTCAGCTCAGCTCTCAGTGCAGGATACATTTTAAAAATATATTTAGGGGTCCAAGCGAAGCTGGAACCCTATTGTTTTTGCTCAGATTATTATTTTTTTCTTCTGCCCATAAAACTCAGACTGTACATCGAAAAGTCAGCAAATTTGGTAGGATTGTAGAGGGTCATGTCCTAAACAGTTGTGTACAAGATGGTGTCCATAGGTCACATGCCCTGGCAGCCATTTTGGATTAAAGTCGCCATTTTCAAAAGGTCAAGCCCCTTGGCCCCTTTGACGAAAAGTCACGAAACTTGGTATACATCAAAAAATACACATTTCACAAGCACTTGAACATGCCCATTTTTAAGATCATTTTTAATATGTGAAAAAAATACTTAAAAATTATGTTCTCATGAACCTCAATATCAGTTAATGCAAAATTTCACGTGTAGGGCCTCTGGGGTATTATCTACCTAAATTGTGAAGGAATAGTCGCTACATCATATAATGTCAGAGCTATGTGTCAATCAAATTGCAATGGTGATATAAAGAGTTTTTTAACATTTAATACTCAGCTGTTTCTGAACCACTGGCCTGATCAGCACAAAACTTGGTATGGAAAACCCTTACACTGACCTCTGTCTAATTTAAGAAGGAAATGTTGCTACTTCAAAAAACATGGCTACCACAAGCCACTCAAGTAGCTTCATTTACTAATTAATATGCAAATCAGTCCAGTATCATTCACCGTTGCATCAATTGTTCGGAAATTTCTTGTGCACATTGCCAAGGCCTCACTGACAAGATATTCCAAATTTAAAAGCAATCCATCAAAAAATACAGTCTCCAGAGGCACTTGAATATGCCCATTTTAAGCTAATTTTTAATCTTTGAAAAAAATACTTAAAAATTATCTTCTCATGAACCACAACATCAATTGATGAAAAAATTGACTTGTATGGCCTCTGGGGTATGATCTATCCAAATTGCGAAGGAATAGTCACTACATCTTTTATATGTCAGAGCAATGTGTCAATCAAATTGCAATGGTGATATAAAGAGTTTTTTGATTTTTAATAGTTGTCTGCTTCTGAAGCACTGGCCTGATCAACACAAAACTTGGTATGGAAAACCCTTACACTGACCTCTGTCTAATTTATGAAGGAAAAGTTGTTACTCAAAAAAACATTGCTACCACAAGTAACTCAAGTAGGGTCATTAACTATTTAATTTGCAAATCAGCCCAGTGTCATTCACTGTTAATCTTTCTGAAATTTCTTCTGCACAATGGCAAGGCCTCACTGACAAGATATTCCAAATTTGAAAGCAATCAATCAAAAAATGCACGCTCCACAAGCACTTGAACACACAGATTTTAAGCCTATTTTTAATACTTAAAAATTATCTTCTCATGAATCGTAATTTCAGTTGATGCAAAATTTCATAGTGCTGTAATCAACAACAGTAAATTATATTAACAATGTTATTAACTGTAACCCAATAAATCCCCCAGTAACCCAATTTTTTTCATTAACTTTTATATACACTATCCTGTTGAAATATTCATCACTGATGTTTTGTGCAGAAAATAAAGCTCCCTAAACAGCCCTTATATGGGCTTGGACCCCATAATTGCTGCTTGAAGCTGTATTTCTTATTATTATCGCTGCATTAAAGTTATCTCACACATTTTATCTTGCCAACACCATTTTTCTAACATATGCAGGAAGGCTTTTGCGTATGAGGGCAGAAAAATGTCCAATCTGTTGAAAGACCTGATGAAAGTCTATCAAATGCAAACAGTTCATCTGTCATTGTCCAATTGTACTGTATGGTGGCAGCCCAGAATCCCCACACACAGCAGACTAAATCATGCAAACATTGGCTAATGATTAATGTTCAAAACAATGCTATTGGAGTTTGATGCTCAAGAATCTTAATATATATTTTCCATAAAAAATTAAGCAATGTAAATTTTCTCCTCTTAAAAACCCTACACTGACCCTAACCATATATATATATATACTCTTTAAAGTACAGGATTTTACACGATCGATAAGTAGCAGCGTTTTCTCTTTTTGTCTTAAACAACATCACAAAATATATGGCTCATATACTCACTTTAGTCCAATACGAGTTATTGCTGGCCAAAATTCAAGGGGCACAAGTCCTTCACCAACAATTTGTTGGTGCTTTCCAATGTAAAATAAATGTGGCGCATTCTTGCTCATGCCGATTTTCATCTGACATAGTATTGATCCACCTCCACAGCCACAATCTTCCCCATATACATTTTCCTGAAACTCTTCTTCCATATCTGGATCAATTTTAGCATTCATATGGAAAATTTTCTAGATGTCAAAAAATACCAAAGGATGCTGCTGGACTCTGGCCAGATGTGGAAGAATATGGGCTGGACTCAGGCAGAGCAGCCAGCCTTATTTTGGGTCAAAAATGTAATCTGGGTTGCAACACTCTGGACAACAATATGTAAAAGAAAATTGATAGTAATTGATGATGCGTACGAGTTGTATTGAAATCTTAACAATGACCATCCACCTGCTGTGCTGTGCTAAAGCAGGATGTTAATGATGCTGCAGAGCTTCCCTGTAGTAATAAACAACTGGGTGACATAAGATTACACATGGACAACCACAACTATAATCTCTTACAGATTAACACTGGGCTCCCAAAGTATCTCAGTTTAATGATAAGATTTACTGGTGATGGTGATGATCAACTACACCAAATCTCTTCCTTCAGTCATTACTTAAGGGTAGAGTATGAAAAAATAATTGCAAATAACCAACATGAAGAGTCTCTCTCCTTTGGATGTATCCTGTTCACACCACAGCTGCTGTGAGAAACACTGCTGATTTATGTCTTCTGCTGCACTCAAGGAACATGAAAACACGAGAGCCTGAGCTTTTCTCTCAAGGAAGTTTCTGTCTAATAAGTGTGACAGCATCCACTTAGGGAAATGTTTTGACTGCGGGGCTCCTCAGCATAGTTCGTCTGCTGCAAGACTTTCTGGACTGAACACATGTTCCATCTCAACACTCATTACAACGCACCACACTGTTCTCTTTGGTAAATATAAATATTGAATTACATCAGACCTGAGATCCACAAAATATTAAATGTGTTGTTTTTACAGAGACACAGAATAGAGACCAAACTCAACTATGTTTTGTCTAGATATTGACTTTTTACTGTCAGCTGTAAATTTAAAGCAACATCAAATTCTTAATTTCGGGCGGCAGCAATTGTAAGAAGACTTTTTTATTTCTTGCCAGTGACTGCTGAATTTAAAATGACAACAGCTGCAATCAGATTTTATAAAACACAGCTCACTCACTGACAGTCTTCATCTGATTCACTTTAAAATGGGAAGGGTCTTAAATAAACTCATGCTGGACACTGGATGATGTCAAGTGAAACGATTGACTGAATGGCAGGGATGTGTTGCATTGTTAGTTAGTCCTAGTGTGATAGTATATTGTGATCATTAGAAAATCAGTTATTTTGTTCTAACTGCAGGAGGAAGATATAAATGGAAGCAACAGAGTTTGTATTTCCAGATTTATAGACTTTATCTGGGGTAATTCCAAAGCCAATAGTTTCTAACATCGCCTTGGAGTAAATCAGATGCTCCTGCTATGATCAGTTGTGTTATTTGCTTTGGAAATATTATGAGAAGAAACTACCACCACCTTCCAAACACTTTATTAACAGTTAAATGACCAATTGAGAAAAATGCTATTTATTCAAAAAGGCCTTAGGAATCAACTGACCTGCAAAACTCACACAGCTGCAGTGTGCTGGTCTTTCCCTCTTGTATGAGAAGCAGTCTATAGAATAAAAATGCACTTCATGGACTCCATTACCTTAAAAGGTCATATTGATTCTGCTGTTTACCATGTCGGCACTTAAGAGCATGCAGTCCAAAATGTAAACACAGCAAAGAAAAAGAGGGACTTCAGCAAGTCTCTATCATTTTAATTCCCCCTCTGTTCTTTTTCTGCCCCCAGCCCTATGTCAGTGTAATCACTGATATCAAACGGAACTGTTGGCCATAGACTTGGTTTGTCCTTTCCCATACTGGCATGTGATTAGACCTTTTATCTTCTCTTCTTCCTCCTAATCATCTTTACCCTTGCTTTCCTCACAACTCTCCCTTCTTGTATGCCAATATGCAGAGCCACAGAGAGGCTGCAACGCCCGGGAAGGAGAATTAAATCCAATGTGTATTCAGTAGAGGTAGACTGCGTGACGACTGGCCCTTCTACACAAGCTGTGTTTGACAGGTGAAGCACGTACATGCAGAGATATCGCAATAGACACAGTTTTAGGACTACTTCATTTCAGCATTTACTGAGACCAACCCAAAGTAAAGCACTAGCTTCACGACTTGCCTGAGCTCCCATACATCTCAAATCCCCTCAACTATAATCACAAGTGAACAGCCTCCACTCCAGAGATACTTTAGCAGCTTCACTGCTGCTGAAAAGCTTAGAGGGGCTTCTCCCAAAAATGAAGTCTAATTACTTAACTTCACCTTCTTCAGAAGAACAAGTTTGTTGCTGCTGTTATTCAAACGTGTCAATGCAGCTGCATACTCTATCACCCTATTACCCTATCAGTTTAATGAGCCTAAATTAAGATTGATGGGTAAAAATGCACAGGCCTTCATTGATAAATATAGAATATCTAAGAGAGGAGGAAGCATAGGAGGAGAGGGTAGAGCTGCCCCAGGCCATTGTGGGCACCATGCTTGTGTTGTATGTGGTGAACTTTAGTTTTTACTATTTGAAATTAACATAACCGCATATAGCTTATAGTTACATGTAGCATATTGATCAACTCAGCCTGTTTCTCTCTCTCTCACACACACACACAGACACACTAAGAACAGAACATCTGTGAGAAGCCCCCCACTTTGGACATGCTCTACATAAGAAAAGACTGAAAAGGTGTAAAGACAAACAGAGACGTTTTTTATAATCCCAGGTTAAACCAGATCTGCTGTGGGAGCTGACGTAGCAAGAGGAAGGGGAGAGGTGTAACCTTTGGGTGGGCATTCGAGTTATTTAGGTGGGATAAGCACATCCACACCTTCAAAATGACCAACAGAAACCAATGAATGGTCAAAAAGCAATAATGGTGATTTTCTCCGAGTTTCATTAGATGGGCAGGTGATTCCTCTGGGTAGGCAAGGCTTATATCTGGGTGTCAGAGCTTATCTGTCGGTGGTGGGCCACCCAGAGACCAAGGGGTGGATGCAACTAATGTGGTTAAAGTGGTTGCCAGTCAAGAGAAAGTGCAAAGAAAAATCAAGTCAGTGTGTTTCCTGGATCCCTTTAAAATCAAGTGGTGCCTGACATCATCATAACCAATGTCAATGTTATCTTTCCAGTGTCTTCTTACAGTTGCATCCCTGTATATAGTAGTTTGTATAAGGGTCAACAACTTACCTGCAATAAGCCATCAGCTCTGTGCATGTCAGGAAAAAAATCAGTGATGTAAACTTGTCAAAGATTGTTTCCATGTACCTTCTATTTTGATGAATTTTATAGAAGTATGCATCTAGCACTCTGCCAGTAGTCCAAGAAAGCAGCCTTATCTGGCTTTCAAAGACAAACATCCAAGTGTGCGGATGGTGCATGGAGAAGAACTGTCTCCTATTTCTTCCCCACGATGGCTCCTTAGCAGAGGTAGAGAGATGCAACTGCTCATTTCTGCATTCAACCTCATTAACATTTCGGATGAATGTTTTAAAAACTTCACCAGCTGATATGTTTTGCTTTGTGTTGATTCGGATAAGAGTAAGAAACCGTGGCCGCAACCATTCAAAGGCAGTCAGACCCATACAAAAAGGTAGCACATTTAAGAGATAATGATCCATTTGGGGATATGAAACTAAAATGAAAATATTAATACAGTGTTGTAGTATAATAAGATTTCTGACCAGCATAGCCTTGTTCAAATACTTATGAAAGAAATACACACTAAGCTACCTGAACAAACAACACAAAAGTTAAACACTGATTTGAAGATGAGGAAGAACCAAATACAGGAAGTTTCTCACTAATCATCAAATCTAACCAAGAACATAACAGCTAACTTTAGCCTTGAGGCAGGTTGCCTTTCTAGCTTATAAATTATCTCAGCATGCAACCAACTATTGTTGGAGCAGGTAAAACACAAAGACACATTCTCTAGACTTGCTATATGCTGCATGACCAGGAATACAAAGCTTTGCAGACCTGCGGCAGCTCACCACAATTGCCAAGCTATGATTGGATACTGGCAATTGGAAGAGGGGCTTAACAAACAGTCAACAACATTTTTCCCAAATTTAATTCAATGATACCTTTGGATAACCACTGAAGACATCAACAGATAAGAGGTCAAAGTTCAGAGATGAAGATGTTCCACTTTCTTACCTTTCTCCACAGCGGTGACACCCATGGATGGCTGACCCAGGCTTGCTCTCGTCTCCCACTTGCCTTCATCTGGGTGGTACATCTCCACTGAGGCCAGTGGGGTCTGCTGCTGATTCATGCCCCCCAATATCATCACTTGGCTGCCCAGCACGACAGCTGATGCCCCTGCCCGTGCAGTGGGAAGCGGTGGCAACTGGCTCCATGTCTGGCTCTCTACATCCAGGACCTCAACGCTGTCCAGGGGTATCCCAGTCTCACTGCAGCCCCCCAGCACATAGATCAGGCCTTCGTGGTAAACAGGAGTGCAGTACACACGGCACTGCAACATGGGGGGCAACTGCTCCCAATGCAGGGACTTGACAGGACTCACCGCCATCTCCTGTACGGGCATGTCTCCGCAACCGAGAGGAGGGGACGCACCATCACACAATGTGAGGAGGAGGAGGAGATGCGCCAGGTGGAAAGGAAAAGACAGTGGGAGTGAGGAGCCAGACAAAAGCGAAGCAAACCGAGCTATAACAGATGAAACAAACAGGGTCACAAGCTTGTTTCTGTCTGTTTGAGTGATTGCTGGATCCCAAGTCCACAGAGGGAGAGTGACAAACGAAACCAAAAGATAGATAGTGAGAGCTGAGTATGTGAGGATGAAGAGGAGGTGGATGCAATTGTGTGAGAGAGTGGACAGAATAGGGAAAAAGAGAGAGGGGAGGAATGAGGAGAATGTCTAACTCACTCCTCACTCAGATGTCATGACTTTTCTATTCAAATGTTTTATTCATTCAGCTGTTGATGTTTTCATGCAGTGAAGCCATCTGCCTTTGAATCCCCTCTATTCCTTCCTCTTTGGTCCGCCTCTGCTCTTCATTGCATCCTGTCGACAGGCTATTTTGGTTTATGCTTGCTTATATTCCTGGGGAAAAAAAGATCCTTAAAAAGAGTGTCCCGATTCTTAATACTTAATTCCACAAAAAAAAAAAAAAAAAAGATGGCGCTGGAGGATGGCACCGCATCAAAGACCAGGAGAGAGTTACTGTGCACTGACCTTCACCAGTACCATAATAATCCAAGAGAAATTCTCCATAGCAAAAAATGTTACCAGTCTCCCTCAGCTGCAGGTTCACAGTTGTATTTGTAAAATTTTGACAAAGTTCAGTGAGAAAAAAATCTTGTGATTAATGAAGCAAGGTCTATACAGGAAAACTCAAAAGGAGTGTAATTAGTGTAAGACTTGCACTTTGAGAAAAACTTTCCTCCAAAAAGAACTCGAAATCCTCCAGTTCTTTGAATCGCTATCACGGTGTCTTCTCAACTATGTGCTTTACAGCTTGCTGGTAGCTTCGGAGAAGATGAGGCTCCACTCTTAGCAATGGCCTACCTGCAAGAAAAAACAACACAACATTAGGATTAGATGTGGAACTAGAGTATAAATGAACAAATACGTTTTCTATGTGTTCTTTGATTATAAATCAAGTATAGGCTCTATATTAATACTATAGTTAAGATAAAAGTAAAGGTGTCAATACAGAGAGCAAATCTCACACCCTCTATTCAGAAAATGCGCCTTAAAACCAGCCGTCTGGACTTCTGAAACTTCGTGATGAATTTGAATTGCATCCTGTCTCCTAAATGGTTCAATGACTTCTTGTTCCGAGAGGTCCAGAGAAAAGCCTGAGCGAGGAGATAAAACTACACTGAGATGATTTTTGGTTCTTAAACCCACAAATATCTTCCTATGGATATTAACACTAGATAACACAGAAAAACTGTATGTAAACATAAAATATGGGCCCTTTATACTCAAGGAAAGAATACAGTATTATAAATCATACTGTTACCTTCCTGGCTGCCCTGGCAGCTGGTTTTTTTTTGTTGTTGTTTTTTTTTTTATCTTTTGTCACAACATTCATAAGGGAAACAGTGGGAATAACCCACACACGTTTTTAAACAATCCAACAGGAACATGTGCCGCTGCATCAAGATAAACATCATGTTAGCCCCCTGGGTTGGCAAATCTATCCATCTGTGTGTCTGTCCGTCTTTACAAACACTCCCCATGCAGTATGCACTGTGAAGCGCTTTGCGCTTCACCATGTTGCAGCTTTGCTTTTCTTTTGTAATTTTTCATCTGTGAACCAAAATCATTTGAGCACACGGACCCAGAGCTTCAGTTTATAAATCTGAGGACAGAAACTATGCATACCAGATAAAGGATTTTAAACCATGTACACAAATTCCTAAACCCAGAGTTGTCACATTTGCACATGAAAGCAGCTCAATACCCACATGCATTAGATTTTTTGTCTGCAATGGGTAATTTGTGTTTTATATACATTTCCTTTTTTATTTTTTATTTCTTTTTGTCTTTCCCTTGTCCAAGATTGAAACACCAGAGTCAAATTCCTAGTATGTTTACACATACCTGGTTATAAAACTATTTCTGATTTTGAAAGTGTTGGATTTACATGACAAACTGTCAGCTTCTTTCAACAGGCATGTCTTCAAAATGCACAGTACAAATTCTAAAGGTCATACTGAACCGAACTCATTCATTCATTCATCTTCTACTGTTATCTGTTTCTGGGTCGCGGAGGTGCTGGAGCCAATCCCAGCTCACATTGGGCGAAGGCGGGGTACACCCTGGACAGGGTTAGGGTCCAGCCCATCGCAGGGCCAACATCCGCTCACACCTACAGGCAATTTAGATTCACTAATCGACCTATACACGCATGTCTCTGGATGGTGGGAGGAAATGCATGCAAGCACAGGGAGAACATGCAAACTGCACACAGAAAGGCCCCAGGCCTGGGACCAAACCCACAACCTTATTGTTGTCCACTCTGCCCACTCTGATTCAGACAGAAACTAGAGAAAAATATTAGCAAACCAACACTTTAAAAGTCAAGAGGCCGGAATGGAAATGTGTCTATTGGATGAAAATCGGTCACGAAAATCATATTAATACTTCATGGTACCTGATTTATGAGGCATAAGTCCCAATTTTGTGGTGATTATTGCTTTGGATTGAGAATGCATTGGTAATCCTCTCAGCTACATCACAGTCAGATTTCCAGTGCATGTTGTGATCAACATCAGATTCATGCAGCTCAAAACAATGACATGTCTGCTGGGCTGTGTGTGTGTTTGGGGGATGGGTTGCTCAGCAAGGTGTGAGGGCACTGGGGCCTGAGGAATGGGAGGAAAGTGACGTTTGCCAGGTGGGGGGACTGGCAGCACCATATACATCTGTGTTCTTCATTTTCTGATCTGCTGTCCTCGTCTTACAATAAACTGTACAGCACTCTATATACATTATTAATGAGACCTTTGTCCTGGTCCCAGTGAGGGGCCTAGACCCTGTGAACACTGACCTTTCACTGGAAAGATGACCAGAGAATTGAGGACAGTAGCAGAGAGGCTAGGGTGCGTCAACACTTACATGTATTTGAGGTCACATCTGCATGAACGCAAATCTGAACATCTACGTGTCTACAGAAGGGAAAACAAATGACCGATGAAGATGCAGAGTGTTTGGTTCCTCATACTGACTGACAGGGGGGTGGTGCTGCCATAAAATGATAAAACATTTGAGGTTTGATTTGTTGAGGCCTTTTGACATTCCATTTCCCGACACTGCAAAAGCATTCCTATGGTTAGTTAATTTTCATCTTTAATATCCAAATGGCTTCTGCACCTCTCACTCCTCCCCTGCCCGAAAACTGGTGTTTCTTTCACCTTGTTGCTGCTAATTGTTGTCACAAAGTTAACACTTCAATATGCTGATCTGACAAGTATTTATCACTTTGAAATGTCCACAAATATTAATGGTCCTGTATTGTGACATGGGATTAACACCTGCACCATTAATTTCTGTCTGTTAAAAACTTATTTTAACGGCGCTGATTTAATTTCTCAATGCGTCTCTCAGGGTTGCCTTCTGTCCCCATCTGATTTTGCTGCTAGGCAGAAGTAATCACCCACTAATCATTAGTAAACACTGTGTTGAGCTGAGCACTGATCAACACAAAAGGCAGCTTGGGATCAGATTTAGCCAAGAGCAAAACTGTGGTGTCAGTGTTGTTAAGAGACAAAACATGTTGCAGCTACAGTTCAAGGTTTTAGTGGTCACCCAGTTTAACAATCCTCTGTCTGGAGTTACAGCTGCTCCCTCACCCTTCTCGCCCACACACTCTCTCTGCTCGCTCACTGTTTGCCATTAGCCTGCGTGCTGCAGCTAAAGCACTAGTGGCACCTCAGACAGTCACAACTGCCCATTGTCAAGTCATATACTCTCCAACTATCAGCAGAAAATTACTCCTTATTTTCATAGCTTTCATTTTACACCTCTAAGTTTATAAAACATAGAACACAGTTTTTTAAAAAAAAAAGTCTACTACTAGTCTACAACTACTCATGCATTCAAACATCCAAGTGCACAAATCAATTATAATGCATCTGTACCTCAACTTGAACTGAACCCATGACCTTCTTATTGTGGGGCAAAACCAGTACGCCGCTGCACTGCCTTCCTGTGGCGCTCCTCCAGTAAATCCAGTGGAGATGAACAGACATGGAGAACTGATAATGTTGCAGAAAGCTTTGATTTAATTCACAGTACATTACAGGGAAATCTTGCCTCAGTCCCTTTATCTCTATTTCAATAATTAGGTGACTTAAAGGGGGAGTATTATTCATTTATAAATTGCATTTTTAAAGTAATGTAGGTAATTTAATGTAAGAATCTATTTGAGCCATTTCGTTGTGTAACACTAGCAGGCCAAAGAGAACTAACCATTCTCACACTGCTCAGCTGCTCAGCTATGTTCCAGTTATTAGCTGTAAATAGTGCCATGTCTGAGTATGCATGGCATATGTGACTATGACCAAGGCTCCCTGGGGTGCTCTGTCCCTGTTACCAACACATGCTGATACAGCCTAACACAGTGAGCTGAAAACACAACAACATTTAACTGTAGGAATCAAAGAGTATGTTTACAGCAGTATGTCGGTATGTCTCCTCAGTTCAGTTTTACTACGATGTGAACCACACCAACACTGAATATATATATGACAAATGCTAAGATTATGATGTTAACATGAATCCATAATTAGCATATACACAGATAATGGATTTGTTCCTTTTTGTAGGCCAAACTGCCAAAGATTCTGCAGGCAATTAATGCTACCATGAGATTTTCTTTTTGAGTGCAACCCATGAGCTGATGTGAAACAGTTTGTGGCTATCAACATTCACTCTAAATATGGATATAAATTATAATGTAGTGTTAATTATCTTCAGGTGGTCTTACATTATGTAAAGTACCACACTGACATGGAAATACAGTGATGGGATGTCATCAATGGAATTTGAGGATCAGAGCACCAGCCACACAAGATGATGATTATCATGTTCACCATCCTCTATAGTTTATAAACCAAATACTATTTCAATGGGAACGTAATAGCATTAAATATGTTAGCACATAATAAGAAGTATTGCATTTGGTCATGATGCTAAATGAGAAGTTACACAATCACTAAAAACATTAAATTACTTTCTGAAGCATACAGGGGTTACAGAAAGTCAATGGCAAGCCAACAGTTGGCCACATATTTTAGTCTGGACCCAAATGATGAACAGACCTTCATCGCCATCCCAGCAGGCTTAGTGAAAAAAATAAAAATAAAAATAAGAACCAAAGTAGGACATTGACTGTTTTCCTGGGCCCCATCTGGAATAATACACAGCTTCAGTTGGAAAATCGTAGAGGGCTCCAAGGGCTTTCTACTTAAATAGGAAACACAGTCATCAGCTGAGAGTCCTCCCATGAGACAGAAACGTCTATTGCCTCCTCCTGAATTCCTCCAGAGGTTACTCTCAGTGTGTTTCTACCAAAGTCATTAGGCTGATGAAGCTATTGACAGTAAGAGCAGCTGGAACCCTGACTGCAATCACCACCATCTTCCATGCAGCAGAGTGATGACAGCTATAACCTGATACCTGAAGCTGCTAACTGCTAAATAGTCGGTCTGAATTCGATCACTGGAGCTTTTTCTGATGCATTTCACTCATCAGAAACATTCACACTCTCACAAATCTCAGAAAAGTTCATACGTTTATCTCTGTACTAAATCACATTTTTAAAAGAACAAAAACAATCTAAATCTCAGTGTGGTGTACAGAGGAAGAAGTCAAACATATGGGTTAATGTGATTATTGTGGATTTTTCAGATCTCTGTGAGCCCTACATCACAGCTATAACCTGATACCTGACGCTACTAACTGCTAATTACCACTCTGAATTCAATAATTGGACCTTTTTCTGATGCATTTCACTCATCAGAAACATTGTCACTCTCACAAATCTCAGAACAGTTCATACATTTCTCTCAATATTAAATCAACTGTTTAAATCTAAATCCAAATCTCACATATCAAAACATCAATCACCTTATCAAACACATCAACATTAATAAAGAATAACACTTGAAATGGTTTGATATTTTATTTGGATTCACTGCTTGAGATGAAGAAAAAAATGCTAGTACTCATCTCTGTATCAGCTGATATGAATAAAACATTATTCAATTCTAAATTTCTCCAGTGAATAAAATAAACCAGTGTATACAGCACATATTTACACCCACTTGCAAAATATTTCATTTGATACTATCCATTCTACTTTGTAGGTGCAGTAAGTGAACTCATCTGCTGTGAATTAAGTCCATATCTATTAGGAGGTCTGTAGTTGTTTCTTACTGTCAAACTGTCCTCCATGATCCCTCGGGACACAACAGACAGACACAGATAGAGAGAAGAAAGGAAATGAAAGAGTAGTTAGGTATCAAGTGGTGATATAATCAGTTTAGAGATAAACTGCCTCAAGTTATATTAATTCACTTTGAATATGCGCTAACTTGATCTGTCAGGAGGTGAACATGTGAATCTCGTGGTGCCCTCAGTGTAGTGTAGTTTATATGGGGCACATAGATATCACCAATAACTTAAAACAGAGAGCGCAGAAAAGGGCAACATTGCTTTCTCTTGTGTACCGGCTCCCTGTGAGAAACTGTGTTTTCAAGTGTAAAATAAAGAGGTACTGGTCTGGCACAATGGTGTATACTGGCCCACTTCAAACTGTTTATATGTCACAATGCTGATTATTTACTGCACAATTCAGCCCATGGGAATGGAGACAGTAAAGATTTTGTTATTCGAATATGCTATATTGAGTTTATTATATATATTAAATATCATTGCTACAATTATTTCATTTTAAAACTTGAATCCACTGAATGGAAGCCCCTTGATAACTGTTTAACAATAGCCCTCTACCTAGAGATAGAGACAGCAGTCCTTATTTTTGTTGATCAAGATGCACCAGCTGCAGTCCAAGATGGTGGAGCTACAGTTCACTCAGGTTGAGAGGTCTACCAAAAAGAATACTGAAAGATGCACAACCAAAAACAGTGATTGCTGCAGCACAAGTTGTAAACAGAAGGCAGCACCATGAGGTGATGATTCTGAAAATAGGACCCTTATTGGACAGCAAATCCAAACATCTGCAGTGGAGTCCAGATTATAGATACAGAGCTGGACCTGGCCATAATAGGGCCACTTAAACAAATTTAAAAGTCCCTGTTTAAAGGTACTTCATCACACCAGATACCATACAAACTTTGATATCCACAGTCACGCTGTAGCAGTGCTTCAGCTTGTATAGCTGGATACTGTACAGCAGAGCTCTAACCACTGAACCACACATACATCACATGTAGTTGCAGTTCAGCCTCTGGCTGATAATGATACGTTATTTAGAGTCTTCTGTGGCTGAATGTAACAAAGCTCCATTTCCATCTCTTAAGGCTCACTGAGATGTATAAAGACAAAAGTCAAAATAGGGGTTAATGTGATTTATTTATTGTCTGCTTTTGACCTCTTGGTTTAACACAAAAAGGTGTGTCAACTTTTTATGAGATCGATGCGCACAGTCTTACAGCTAAATATTTTGTTATTTCAGTGTGTGTATGTGACCATCACCAGCCCTCCCTGGAAGCTAGTTTGTTGATCTTTGTTGAGCGAAATGACCTTTTTGTGGCAGGGAGGGCAGTGCTACACCTCAGGGACTCTAAGGGGAAACAAAGGACAGAAGATGCAGAAGGATGGACAGGGGAAGGAAAGCAGGTGGAGCTGGTAGGAATTAGTGGAGTGAAGGATGCTGTGCTTTTCCTGCCACCTCACTCAGGATTAAGAGAGTCCAGACCTGTGGTTTTTTCCAGACCTCTGTGAGCCCAATAGCAAGGTCTGGCTCTTACAGATAACCCATATCAATATACCTAAATGTGATTACGTGACACTGGTATTTTGAACCAGAATCCAAAAATGTGAAAATCCCCACACGTATGCTCAACATCATTTTTTATCACAGTTGATACCCACCATTCTGATTTCTCATCATATTTTATTTCAGTCATAATCATTTGGAGTGAAGTATAAAGGTGCAAAAATAAATATTTTCACATTTACATTGGATCAAATGACAACATAAGACATGAAAGACTGCTCGCTCCTTTGTTTGTGTGTGTGTTTTAGGTTCTCTCAGCTTATTGTTTTGGTTTTAAAGCCACAACTTTAGTGTTTTGACTGAGTCACTTCAAACTCATCCTCCTCTGCATGTCTTCTTTAACCTTTTGAAAGGTGACAGTGTTAAAGCTGATGCAAGTGGAGAATCGAAGTTGATTTTTATGTGATAATCTTCTTATTTTTGAGGAGTTGAAAAATATATAAACCCTCAAAGATGAATATAAAGACAGACTGTTTATTATTATTTGGAAAACCATATACATCAAGAGATCGAAATACACTTTCATTGCTGATGTCAACCATTGGTTGTTGAGTTGCCTTCAGTTTGTAATTTAAATGTCACCTTGGGGTTGAAGACAGATTTGGAGGCATAGATGGGGCTGAGGAGGAGTGAGGGGTGTCAGTCACACAGTTGACACACCCCTAATCTAACCCCTAATGATCACCATACATAACATTGTACTGAAGACTTGAAACTAGAGATTAGGAAAACATTTACTGAGTTAATAAATCAAGGGAGAAGTAAGGCCTTTTTTCCCATACATTCATTCTGACTTCTTTTAACAAACAATAATGGTTATTAGATAAAATGCAGGTTTAATGTAGCCGCAAGGGGGTACAAGCCAGTGCCTTATTGTGCCGGTCCCAAGCCCGGATAAATACAGAGGGTTGTGTCAGGAAGGGCATCCGACGTAAAACTTTTGCCAAATCAAACATGCGAATCGAATCAATGACTTCCATACCGGATCGGTCGAGGCCCGGGTTAACAACGACCGCCATCGGTGCTGTTCACGTACAGGGTACCGGTGGAAATTGGACTACTGTTCGTCGAAGAAGTCGAAGAAGGAGAGGAGGAAGGTGTGTTCGTAGGAAGAGAGAGAAAAGGAACGCCAAGAGTGTAGGACTGAGAGTAGGGACTTTGAATGTTGGAACTATGACAGGGAAAGGTAGAGAGTTGGTTGACATGATGCAGAGGAGGAAGGTAGACATACTGTGTGTCCAAGAGACCAGGTGGAAAGGTAGCAAGGCTAGAAGTTTAGGAGCAGGGTTCAAGTTGTTCTATCATGGTGTAGATAGGAAGAGAAATGGAGTAGGAGTTATCTTGAAGGAGGAGTTTGTTAGGAATGTTCTGGAGGTTAAAAGAGTATCAGATAGAGTAATGAGTCTGAAGCTAGAAATCGAAGGTGTAATGTTCAATGTTGTTAGTGGGTATGCTCCACAGGTAGGATGTGAGCTGGAGGAGAAGGAGAAATTCTGGTTGGACCTTGATGAAGTGATGCAGAGCATCCCTAGAAGTGAGAGAGTTGTCATTGGTGCAGACTTCAATGGACACGTTGGTGCAGGAAACAGAGATGATGAGGAGGTGATGGGCAGGTTTGGTATCCAGGAGAGGAACGCAGAAGGACAGATGGTGGTTGACTTTGCAAAAAGGATGGAAATGGCTGTAGTGAATACTTTCTTCCAGAAGAGGCAGGAACATAGGGTGACTTATAACAGTGGAGGTAGGAGTACACAGGTAGACTACATCTTGTGTAGACGGTGTAATCTGAAGGAGATCAGTGACTGCAAAGTAGTGGTAGGTGAGAGTGTAGCCAGACAGCATAGGATGGTGGTGTGTAGGATGACTCTGTTGGTGAGTAAGATGAAGAGGGCAAAGACAGAGCAGAGGACTAAATGGTGGAAGCTGAAAAAGGAAGAGTGTTGTATGATTTTTAGGAAGGAGTTGAGACAGGCTCTGGATGGCCAGGAAGTGCTTCCAGTTGACTGGACAACTACAGCTAATGTGATCAGGGAGACAGGTAGGAGAGTATTTGGTGTGTCATCTGGAAGGAAAGTGGATAAGGAGACTTGGTGGTGGAATGAGGAGGTGCAGGAGTGTATTCAGAGAAAGAGGTTAGCTAAGAAGAAGTGGGACACTGAGAGGACTGAAGAGAGTAGACAGGAATACAGGGAGATGCAGCGTAAGGTGAAAGTAGAGGTGGCAAAGGCCAAACAAAGGGCTTACGATGACTTGTATGCTAGGTTGGACAGTAAGGAGGGAGAGACTGATCTATACAGGTTGGCAAGGCAGAGAGACAGAGATGGGAAGGACGTGCAGGCGGTTAGGGTGATTAAGGATAGAGATGAAAGTGTATTGACAGATGCCAATAGTGTGATGGGAAGATGGAAAGAGTACTTTGAAGAACTAATGAATGAGGAAAATGAGAGAGAACGAAGAGTAGAAGAGGTGACTGTTGTGGACCAGGAAGTAGCAAAGATTAGTAAGGATGAAGTGAGGAGGGCACTGAAGAGGATGAAGAGTGGAAAAGCACTCGGTCCTGATGATATACCTGTGGAGGTCTGGAAGTGTCTAGGAGAGGTAGCAGTAGAGTTTCTGACTGGGTTGTTCAACAGGATCTTAGATAGTGAGAAGATGCCTGAGGAATGGAGGAGAAGTGTGCTGGTGCCCATTTTTAAGAACAAGGGAGATGTACAGAGTTGTAGCAACTACAGAGGAATAAAGCTGATGAGCCATACAATGAAGTTATGGGAAAGAGTAGTTGAAGCTAGACTAAGGGCAGAAGTGAGCATTTGTGAGCAGCAGTATGGTTTCATGCCAAAAAAAGAGTACTACAGATGCAGTATTTGCTTTGAGGATGTTGATAGAGAAGTACAGAGAAGGTCAGAGGGAGCTGCATTGTGTCTTTGTAGATCTGGAGAAAGCTTATGACAGGGTGCCCAGAGAGGAACTGTGGTATTGTATGAGGAAGTCTGGAGTGGCAGAGAAGTATGTTAGAGCGGTGCAGGACATGTATGAGGACTGTAAGACAGTGGTGAGGTGTGCTGTAGGTGTGACAGAGGAGTTCAAGGTGGAGGTGGGACTGCATCAGGGATCAGCTCTGAGCCCCTTCTTGTTCGCTATGGTGATGGACAGGCTGACAGACGAGGTTAGACAGGAATCTCCATGGACTATGATGTTTGCAGATGACATTGTGATCTGTAGTGAGAGCAGGGAACAGGTGGAGGAGAAGCTAGAGTGGTGGAGGTTTGCCCTGGAAAGGAGAGGAATGAAGGTTAGCCGCAGCAAGACGGAGTATATGTGTGTGAATGAGAGGGACCCAAGTGGAAGAGTGAGGTTACAGGGAGAAGAGATAAAGAAGGTGGAGGATTTTAAGTACTTAGGGTCAACAGTCCAGAGCAATGGAGAGTGTGGAAAAGAGGTGAAGAATCGTGTGCAGGCAGGCTGGAATGGGTGGAGAAAAGTGTCAGGTGTGATGTGTGATAGGAGAGTTTCAGCTAAGATGAAAGGAAAGGTGTACAAAACTGTGGTGAGACCAGCGATGTTGTTTGGTCTAGAGACAGTGTCACTGAGGAAAAGACAGGAGGCAGAGCTGGAGGTAGCAGAGATGAAGATGCTGAGGTTCTCTTTGGGAGTGACCAGGTTGGATAGGGTCAGGAATGAGTACATCAGAGGGACAGCCCATGTTAGAGGTTTTGGAGATAAAGTCAGAGAGGCCAGACTGAGATGGTTCGGACATGTCCAGAGGAGAGATAGTGAATATATTGGTAGAAGGATGCTGAGTTTTGAACTGCCAGGCAGGAGGCCTAGAGGAAGACCAAAGAGGAGGTTTATAGATGTAGTGAAAGAGGACATGAAGGTGGTTGGCGTGAGAGAAGAGGATGCAGAAGACAGGCTTAGATGGAGGCAACTGATTCGCTGTGGCGACCCCTGAAGGGAAAAGCCGAAAGGAGAAGAAGAGATAAAATGCAGGTTTAAGGCTCTTTACCTTTGGCCTCACTTCTCATGCAATCTGCAGTACAACAATATAAATAAAACTAATGTAAATACCATGAGCCGATCAAAACATTTAAATGAAATGGGAACATTTTTATTATTCAGAGAATGCAAGTTAGGGCAAGTTAGCTCCCACCACGTGGAAAGATCTAAAGATGCACAGATGCACATTTTCCTGTTGCTGATTGGGAGAGGAATTAATTTGGAGAACTCTAGTTATAATAGTCTAAAGCTCCCCACGAATGTCTTTCATTTAAAAGACTTGATCAACCTTGACGAAACAGAGCTGGTGAGCAGCCTATCCTTGAATCAGACATAACAGGACAAACCCTAGTGGGTTCACACATAAGTAAAAAAATACAGTTTGACAGTTTTACTGGTCTTATCTGTCTCTTTATGTTTCCCTCTCTATTTGTCTGTCGTCTTGGCTACAAGTCTTAGTAAAAAAACCTGGGCATTTTTGATCAGTTGTAAATGGTCATATGCCTCTCAGGTTTCCTTCCTTTCAAAAGTTAATGCTTAATGTTTTGACAGAAAAGATTGCTTTCAACCTAAAATCCAATTTTGTAAGATAGATAACACATCTGCTGTTCAGCTCAGTGATGACCTAAGTGGTCACTCAAATGGCCTTTTCTATTGAAAGCAGAAGGAATAAATAATTGACCAGGAGCAGACATTTTCCAGCTAAAATAGCATTGTGTAAGGTAGAAATGACTTTAACACAGTATGCATTATAAATCATCAGGATGATGTACATGAATTCCTACTATTCCTACTGTAGTTGAGTGAGTTGGAGACTTTTGTTTGACTTAAAGTCACAAAAAAAGCAATAAATGTTGTGACTTTTGAGCCCTTGAAGAAAGCCACTAATATTTCTCAGCAAGTGTAAAGCACTTTCATTCATTGACTTGAAAAGCACTGTAAGTGCAGTTCATTTACCATTTAAAGACCCCTGCTGATGAATCTCAAGTTTCGTCCTTATAATTTTTTTATATATCATGAGCAATTAGCAGCACAGCGGCATAGTGGTTAGCGCTGTTGCCCCGCACCAAGAAGATTGCCTGGGGCATTTCTGTGTGGAGTTCGAATGTTCTCCCCTTGCCTGCGTGGGTTTTCTCCGGGTACTCCGGTTTCCTCCCACCATCCAAAGACATCATGTTTGAGTTAACTGGTGACTCTAAATTGTCCGTAGGTCTGAGTGTGAGTGTGAGTTGTTGTTTGTCTTTGTGTGTTGGGTCTGTGATGGACTGGTGACCTGTCCAGGGGGTACCCCACCCCTCGGCCACTGTGAGCTGGGATTGGCTCCAGCACCCCCCACGATGAATGAATCACCAAAATAAAGTTACACTGTCCACACTTTCAGATACAGGCTCACAGTTCAGATATTTCAGATTTAAGCCCATAGAAGCATATTCACCTGAAAAATCATCTTTACTATGCTGTCCTCCATGAAGGCATGAGACAGAATCAGCTGTTTGTAAGAGCGTGGGGTATTCACTTCTACTGATAAACTGGTGAAGGAAGATTTGGGTCAGACCCTTTTATTTCTGTGTTCCATCAATTTTCATCCTTCCCTTTTGTTAGTGACGTTTAGAGTCACATCTCTACAATGGACGCTCCTATTGGCTCTAGTGAGTGATGTCAGTACCAATCAGAGTGTCCCATTCAGAGGCCTAGCTGTCAGCTGCTTGTATATCCAAAGTCTCTTGGATCGACCCTGTATTTTTCTGATCCCAGAGAGAGAAGAAGTTGGTCTGAGTTTATTTTAGTGACTTTAGGGCTAATTTTTCATCATAACTGTTCAAAGATATACAATTATAATTTTAAAAGGAAAAACACAAAGGTTCTCTAAGGTGATAAATAAAATAAAAAAAAACACTTTATTTTTAAAGTGTAGCAACCAAGAAGTCAGCTAACGTCTGCTCAGCGCTGTGTTTTGCCCACAGTTAAACAATATTGATTCATTTACTGAAGCAAACAGAGCTGGCAGACATCAATATATGTCTATTGACTGCAGCTCAGTGCCGAGTAATAAACCCCAAGTGGACCCATTGTAGTTCTTTATGGTCTTGATGGAAATGTGCTCAAGAAGCTTCAGGAAAACTTCTATATTTCAACAAACCAGAAGAAAATGCCCCTGAAGTGTCTCATCATAAAAGCAACAATGTGTCTGTTTTCAGACGCATCTAGGGTGACCAGATCCCAACAAACCAAATGTGGGACATAAGAATATGTTTGTGTGGGACAATGTGGGACACTTAACCAATGCTGAGAATTAGTCTAAAATTTTGATATGTCTATCTACCTTAAAAAATAAGGATTTTCTATTCTGCTCCTTACTGTAAGTTGTAACATCTCAATGTTTTGCCCTCTGGTTGATTCTGTAGCTCACAATAGACTATGCAGGTGGCAGGTTGGGCCTTTAGCATGTGAAAGACTTAAGTATATTTTATTTGAACTTTCCCAACTCCCACACTAAGTAAATACTGTCAGCATAAAAGGAAGCTTACGTTTCGCAGTTCTTATGGTCTTATGCCATAGTCTACTTGCACTAATATAACCCCTTTTTCTATCCCAATAACTGTTAAAAGTACAGTGCTTCTTCTCATCAACACTGCATCTGACTCAACTGTGTATAATAAAACAGAACAGACGGTCTGCTGACATGGGATTCAAGTCATGGCTTCCGTTCTTTCCAGTTTACTGGTGTTTTAAAAAGGGTATATGGCATATAAAATTGAGGGTGAGCCCGGGGTAGAATATCCAAAAAGAAAAGTAATGCTTTTAGATCAAGGAACTTTACTATGCATTAAAAGTGTTCATATATACTTTGTCCATCCTTAAACAGAACTCAGTTAAACTCATTGGTTTTCCTGATTTTATACTTTAATCTGTCCTGCCTGTCTGACTCGCAGTCATCTTTGGGTTTCATTGGGAATGCATCCATAGATCGGCACATATCTTTTTGAGCCACACGTTTCTTGTGAGACTCATGCACGTCAACAAGTCGTATTTCCCTCCATGTGAAACTGAAAAATAACTGGCAAATTTTGGAAAAAACTCTCTGAGATTCCCCTTGCACTGACTTCAGCTAATTATAAGTTGTTTCCCAGTCTTTGTTGTAGCTGCATTTCCTTTTCTTTGTGTTACTGTCCATCATTTGTGATTTCATGATGCCTCACAGTTTTCGCTGTTGGGTGTAGCCTGGCAGCAAAGACAGTGACAGGTTAAACTGCACTTGACCCCCCGTGTGCCCAGTTTGACTGACACCAAACAGCCCCGCAATGACAGCTTTCCCTGCTTTCTTCACAGCCATTGGATAAAAGCCAGATTTAAGAAAAAGCGTCTGTGCTGCAGTGGTTTGACTTTTGAAAACTAGAGCCAATCAAAATGCAGGACATCATCTCCATATGTGGGATGCAGAAAATGGGATAAAAATGCTGTGCAGTCCCGCACAAAGTGGGACACCGGGTCACCCTAGACACATCATTGATGCCATTATTCCCTTAAATCTGATGAGAAATACGCTGACAGCCAGTGATGGGAATAACGGCGTTACTTCAGTTACGAGTAATCTAATTGATTACTCTTCCCATCTTTATTATGCTGTTACCGTTACAGTCAAAAAATGTGGTGCGTTACTATAATTGAAGCTGTTTTTTTCATCAGACCAACTAGATCTCCGAGGCGAGAGGCAAAGACTGTTTTTACTGCTCTTCTTTGGTTAGTGGGCACGAGACAATCGCATAAATGATGACGATTGGCTGAGGTAGAGTAAAATTTCATGGTGAGTCAATCAGAGGTAGAGGTGGGCGGGTGTTGTTTACAGAAATTCCAAAGCATGCATAGTCGGATACACAATGAACAACATAAGTGAGTCAGTCAACGAGAAACAGGAATGGCAGTCCAAATAATCCAAAAGTAGCTTTCTCTAATTGGAAGTATAGCCATGACTTTTCCCTCCAAGAAATTAAAGGAATGAACTGAATGGTGAAACACACATTATGTCCTGGACAAAAGTGCCTCTGCACGTCGGTGTCAAGTAATTCAAACTTCAGACATCTTAGAATTGGACATACACATGTATTTTAAGTTCCGTTAAAGAGGGATGGAGGTGGGCTCCAAATTCCAACACATTTGAGCATTTAAAAATTTACTTGAAAGTAACGCAATAGTTACTTTTATGATTAGTAACTGAGTAACTAATTTAGTTACTTTTTGGGAGAAGTAACTAGTAACTGTAACTAATTGCTTTTTTAAAGTAACTTGCCCAGCACTGCTGACAGCATACATGTCTTTTAATTGCATCTTTTCACTTTGGAATTACCTGAGTCAGAGAGATTTGCTAAAGTGCAAATAATAATAAAAAAAAAAATTCTGACAGAAGGCGAGCTGATCCGAGCCCACTCTGCATCAAGTGAACCACCACAAAATCTGTGGCAGCATCAATACAGATTTCATGCTAATGTGTAAAGTGTGCCTTTGTTGTCTGTGTGACAGTAATTAGAGATGTATGTGTTATATACTAGCATTTAAATAACAAATAAGAAAAGATGAAGCTTTGGGAGAGGAGATGGTGATGACAAAGAGATGAGAAAGATTCCATGGAAAGGATCAACAGATTTTATGCTGGTGGTGAGATAAGGACTGATTATATCTGCTCACAGTCAAAACACTATGACCACTCCCATTAGTTTGATTCACCCTGCTTCAATTTATTTCCTCAATTTCCAACAGGAATCAAGTTGATTCTTTAATTTCTGCTGAGTGAATATAATGTGACTGTCAGCAACACAAAAAATGGCTGAGCTCATTGGCGACTTACAGATTTTGAGTGACACTGTTACATGAGGAACAGAGTCTGGACCCAAGAGTGGACACGGAAGGCTCAGGAAATAATTAATCAAAGATTTATTGACAAAGCAACAACAAAAGGCTGGAACAAACAATAATAAACAAAGTAGCAAACAAACTGGAGGGCTGGATGTGGAGAGTGGCTGAGTGCTGACAGAAACATAAGGAAAAACTAAAAGCGCTTGAAAATCCAAGAAAACAACACTATAAGAAAGTTTCAACAAAAAATCACTAGCAACGCTAGGAGAGGTAAACAAAGTACTAAATGGAAAATCACTAACAACATTAGGCGATGTAATAAAAGTTATGAACAGAAAATCACTAGAATTACTAGGCAATTCAGGAACAAAGTAACAACAAAAAAGCACTAGCTTAGAACAAGGAACACGAATAGTCGTGGAAACTCTGGAGGTCATAGAATACAATACGTGGAACTAACAAGAGAAGCAGGGTATGGAACAAGACGTTCTGGCAACGAGGGGAGTGGACACTGGGTCTTAAATACAGACGGTAATCAGGCTCAGCACACCTGCACCGCATCCGGCCCAGCTAAAAAATAAAAGCTTGAACCAGAACCATGACACTGCTGACAATTACTACACAATGTCACAATTCATTACAAAATCTTATGTCAAATTTATTACAGTTTGTCAGCTGGTGTTTCAACTCGAGGGTACAGTTGACATCAACTCAGTCCATCCCTCATCAAAACAGCTTTACTGCTAACATGACTGGTTAGATGGAGAGTAGAAGGAGGCACAATCACAGACATCAACCCTCCATCTTGGACATTATATACTGGCACCTCGGTCTCCACAGCCAATCCCCAGCCAGCCTGGAAATTGCCGGACCAATCAGCAAGGAGAGGAGGATGCGGCCTCATCAACCCTGCGAGCTGCATTCAGGTCACACGCTGCCATCACAGAAAAACATACAAAAACAGAACAATACAACACAGCTTTAATGCTTAGACTCATGGCAACACAACAACTCCCTCCAGGTTGAGTTTAATGGAGCTCAGCAGTCACTATAATAGTGACCATGTGGGGTAGTAAGAAAAAGGGTAGAAATCAAAGAAACTCAGATTGATTTCAGCCTCAAGACTGACTGTAACAGCAGGGTCAAAACCATAGACTGTTTATAAAAGTGGATGTTGACTCTGTGCCTGAAAAATTAAGTTACTGCAGAGTTTTAAATCTGCATTCAGATTGTGTTGATGTTTATGGGAAAATGTCCCTCCTTCTCCTTTATTAGCTAAGTAAATATTTTCGTAATTAGTTTATGGTCAAAGTCTTTAGTTTCAAGTCTTCAATACAACAAGATGTTCATTTTCTAATGATGGTCCCATTTAGAGGAAAATAGACCATAAAGAGGGGGATGAATTAGGTGGTGTGTCTACTGTGTGACTGATAGACTGTACTACCCAGTCAGGACAGAGTACAGTTGAGGCAGATGTCTGCCCTCTCTGAGCCTGATCATGCCGGAGATTTCTACCTTTTAAACTAAGTTTTTCCTTGCCACTGTATCCAGGTGCTTGCTTTTGGATGGATATGTTGGGTCTCTTTAACAACTCCATGAGGTGTTTGGTCTGGACCCGCTCTATGTGTAAAGTGCCTTGATGAGCAGGATCCACCTTCTCCTCAAAATATGGTTTCTACAGGCTTAACCAAAAAAAAAACTAAACATACAAACAAAAAAAAAAAATAGATGACTTACAAATAAATTATAAAATGAAGCCTTCAAAAAAGCAGTTCCAAGACCGATGAGATACAGCTGCCTATTTTTGCTTTACCAAGGGAAGTCAGAAGGAAACACTAAGGAACAGAATAACATCAGCCGCAGTGCAGAGGGTGGAGTGGTTAGAATGTATGCCATGTGTTCGCAGAGTCCCAGGATCGATTGCAGTCCAAGACCTATGCTGCAGGTCATTCGCCTCTCTTGTCCCCTGTTTCCTGTCAGCCTCTCTGCCACGTACTATTGAAGTAAAGGCATAAAAACCTCAAAAAAGAAAATATTAAGAAAAAGAATAACATCAGCGACATCACTAACCTTCAAATGGCCAAAAGTAGGACTTGCTGACTGTGTGTGGTACTGCATGTTCCCAACATGTTAAGGCCATCCCATCCCTGGTACAATATACATATAAAAATTAGGATAAAATCACCAATCAGTGGAATGACACTTGTGTGACAAACAAGTTTATCATCTATTCACCCACTGATGTTCAACAAAAAATTGAGAGTTTGTGATGAAATCTATTTTCTGACTTCCAAAATGCTAAGTGGATCATGACTGCAAATATGAATTATGGCTGGAAGTCAGCTACACACCATTAAAGCACTTACCTATTTCAGCCTATGAATAGACCCTGATAAAGCTCACTTGCCTTGAAGAGGGTGGAAGAAGAGCTCCACCATTTTCCTGCCTTATTAATGCCTATGCCTTATAAAAAATATAGTCTCAGCAGCATTGTGGTGCAAATGCTTAAAAAAGGGCAGAATGACAATTAGGTAGCACAAAGTATCAAAGTGGACCATTTGTTCACCTGTTTGTTCACTCTGAGTGGCTTTGTAATATTCATCTGTAACGGTCTCATTGTGCAAACATTCTCAGCACACTGCTCAAAAGGAGCTCAGGGAAATGTGATATTGGCCTTGGCACCTGTTGCTTGTAATATTTAAGGTTACCATAATGTAGACATTGACCTTAACTCTCTTATACTGTGAGCATTTGTGAATGGATGACTATCCAATGAGCACAGAAATGCTTGCATTTTCTCCTCCGGATGAAAAGAGCACAACTTTCCCCCTTCCATCCACATACACTGAGAAGGTCATCATGGGTTTCACGCCCCTCCATGCGGGACAACTATAAGGAGAGATGCTCAGGGGGCTTGAGTCAATCCCAATGGGTGAGGGCAGTCCACGTGGGACAGCTTGTCAGTCAGCTGCGAGGTGAAATTAACTGTTACAGTATGCATTGCTGTTTGTAGCCAAACTGATGAGAAAGAGTGAGCGTAAGAGGAGCAGCTGAATTAATCATTACGCTGCACATGACTCTACACTGGAATAAAGTCTTTGAAATAGTAAAATGCTTTTTCTCAATTAAGAACCAGCCTAATCAGACTGCATCATAGGACATCAGAAGAGGAGGTCATCCTGACAGAACGTGGCCCCATATGATCTGAGTCATTAAATCTCAAATGTGTCCTGGATGTGTTTACTGTCAGTGAGTACAAATGTCAATACCAGATTTGAATAGGGCCTTAGCCTTAGTGAAAAGAAAGAATTAGTCCACAAGCTAGTTAAATGGATAAAGTTTGGCTTGTCTGTATGGGGGCTTGCTTATCAAGAGAAACTGAAATGTTTCCATAGTGATCCTCAACAGGGATAACTGTTGCAACTCTTTCATTCATTGTCTTAAAGGCCTCTACAGTCCCCCAACATTCCAGCCAGGAACAAATGATCAGTTCTCCCTTTCATCTGTCTCCTCTAATCATCCTTCACCATGCAGCCTTAGGGCTCCTCAATCTGTTGCATTTTTCTCCAACTGCCAGGAAATTTTTACAAGACAGAGTTGGTCAGTAGAGAACAACTCCCTTGAAAGAGGCAGTACTCTAGACAAGCATCTTTAGGCACAACAAGAGGCTTGGGGCTTGGGCAAAGAGGATTTTAGCAATTTGAAGGAGAGTTCATGAACTGTTATTAAGTATAACACAGGAGAAGTAGGCTTTCATCTTACAGCTTCACAACAATTTCACAAAGGAAGATGAAAAAACTGGGCTGTGACAAGTTCTCACTCTGACATTGTGAGACTACATAATGTCTTTTCCTCTATGTTACAAGATGTGGTTATCAGATAAGTCAGATCAGGAATCTAGAATTGATACGTCTGTTTTCTTGTGTGAATAAATATGTGACAGAAGTGTAACCTTATACGCTAGAAAATACAACTGTTATGATCTCACTACAAGAACTAAAGGTTCTGCAATGTCATGTGAAGATGGCAAAACTCTGTCATGGTGTCAGATAATAACTCTTTGCTATATGGTACTATCAGGAGGACAACATAAGCCTGTCATCTTTTATTCAAATTAACATGTGTAGAAATGAAATTTTCAATCTGTGATGATCCATCTGACTTCAAAATCTATACAACAGCTTTTGCCTTGTACAGGAGCAGAAGGTTTTCACATTGTCATTCTGGTCTGCTGAATATCCTGTTTGCCTCAGCAAATTATAATTAACTGCTGTTGTTGTCTACCATAACAAAAGACAAGGGATCTCTCTAGCTACAGAAGAGTAATCACAACTCTAATTTAATGATCTTGTCTCACTTTCGACTGTGACTGTTGACAACCAATGTGAACACTTCTGCCTCCAGATGTATTCAGAAGGCAAAAAAATACTAATTCTTTCAGACTCACTGGCTGTTTTGAGTGTGTGAGTGTGTTCACATTGACAAGTACAACAACATGCAGTACACTAATGTACAAGCACCTGGCTGTTTCTCTCAAACGCTCTTTACCCTCATTGGTTGTCATACTACCCAAATGAATAAAAACAATGAAAGACCAAGGATGTACTGTATCATCAGTGCTGATGAGGAGCTGACATTCAGGGTCAATGGGTGCAAACCAGCAGCGTTTGATTTGGGATAACATCACCCTGTCAGACGTAACATGGGAGTATAACTTAAGTATCAGATTAAAAAATATTGACATTGCCTACAAAAATTAAAAAATGTAGGCAAAACTGGTCAGTCGTCAGTTTTTGAATGCCTTCCTTTTTTTAATTTCAGGGCACAAGACATTTAAATTACAACCACTGATGGCGTCTGTACCAAAACCAGGTTGTATTTGAACCAAAACCTGATCTTCAGCATGTTCAAGACTCACAGTTAAGACTTTTTGTGAAAAAACTATCAATTTCACTATGAGATGAAGTCAGGGGGGGTTTCAACACTGACAGGACATGAATGGCGGTAAAGTCATCATAATTTAGTCAATAAACCATTTAAGGATCATTTGCACAACACAGAAAGTGATGCACTTCCACCAGCTTGTGAAAGAAGTAAATGGCAATGAACATCAAAGTAGATGGCTGTGAGGAAGATGTAAAAATCCTCTGAAAACTAAAAAATTAAAAATTGTACTATATAATTGACGTTCCATTACCTTTCAATGTAATTTAGAGACTGTTCCTATTGTTGCTATCCCAGCCTGGTTTCTCTTGTAAAGCTTTGTAAAATAAATGAACTAAAACAAATAAAAACAACTATGTACATTGCAACAACAATATTCTATTTCTTTTAAAAAGGTGTGGTTATAATAAAGATCATCTTACATTCAGAGCAGTATGGTAGTTAGTTTCAAATACACCATCCACCATGGTGTATTTCAGGGGAGAAGATTTCACATTGTTTGTATGTGTCCATGCAGCTTTCAAGTGGAGTAAAATAACAAGAATTATGATGATGTTATCCATTATCCCATATCTTACCCATTATCTTACTAATGTGCCCAAGCTTATGTAACAGTGTCTCATAGATGTTCTCCATTAACAAACATTATACATTGTAATATCTGAAATATGATAACGCACATGAAGATATTATTGTTAAACAACTCACCCACTAAGAAACAAAGTCGCTTGACTTGTGCCAGCAGATCTTATCTCCTCTTTAAACAGGAAGTGTGCCAACCTCCTGAGACATCTTGTGCTGCAAAAGGTCAAATATGTTTATATTTCACTTCCCACAAAATCATGGAGAGTGTCTCCATGCAGAAACTGTGAAGTGCACTCAGACAGGCACGTAATCGCAGCAGCTGCTCTGCTAGATTCATCCTCTCTAATGAATACTTCAACGCATTTTAATTTCCTCTTGGCTATTTCATCATGAAAGCTGTTTTCTAATGCACCGAACAATAAGTTGAAAGCTAAGTTCAACCCAAACCCAAAATAGTTCTAGACGGCTTTTTGCTGTGCCCTCCCGCCTCTCCTCTCCTCCTATAGCTGTGCTGTTCCCTGAAAGTTTGATGCTGTTGTCACTCATAATTTATATCTGATGTGCATTGTGTTCTGGTTCTCATTTTGTGCATCCTCCTCCTCTGATTCATTACTCTCCTGAGATTTTATCCTCTTTTCATTTGTCACTCCTTTGCACTGTCACTTTTCAGCTCCTGTTCAGTGGCTCAGTATGGCTCCGGTGTTCAGAAGGGCTCACTTCCCACTGACAAATTAAATATTCTGTGACCTTCAAAATCACCAGATCTCAGCCAAGCTGAACACTGACACGACCAGCATTTTAGATGGTGCTCTATACCTCCTTCATCAAAATATCACATACCCCGGGGTGTCTTTGAGAGGAATGATGTTCAGAGACTTACAGAAGCAATGCAGCTCTAAAGCTGCTCTGGCTCTAAGTGGTGGACCTACACGTCACTTCATCTTGGTTTTTCCTTTACTTTCTGTAATTCTGTTACTGTCTGTAACTGATCTGTGATTTTAGGCATTACAAGTGAAGGTTAAAGCAGGTGATAAATTTTGGTTAACCCACCTAATCTCAGTGCTGCCTCCTCTCGTCAAAATCATATTTCATTTTAGGATTTCAAATGTTCAAATCTCACAGGAGATTTTCTTCCCTTGTTGGTGTTGATTAGTACTTTTTTCAGACAAAAAGATATTTCAGGCAAATTCAACCTCCTTTCAGCATGAAGGAGCAGCAGCTTTTCACGCCGACTATAAGAGAGCTGAAACAGATTAAAAGCTTTGTATTCCAGCTCAACTATCACTTCTTCAACACAACAGTCCAATAAAAGGTCCATATTACTGCTGACAGTGCATTGAGCACCCACTTAATTGAGCCCTTTATTCTGGATCTGATTAATTTGACCTTATCTTTGGGTTATATACCCCAGACTCTTAAGACTGCAGTCATCAAACCCCAATTTAAAAAGACGAATCTTGATCCAGATGTTTTGACCGGTCGAGGCAGATGGCCGTCCCCCCCGAGCCTGGTTCTGCTCGAGGTTTCTGCCTCTTAAAGGAAGTTTTTCCTTGCCACTGTCACCGAGTGCTTGCTCATCGAGGGATCTGTTGGGTTTCTTTAAATATTTTTATAAAGAGTTTGGTCTGGACCTGCTCTATATGTAAAGTGCCTTGATGTAACTTTTTATGATTTGGCGCTATACAAATAAATCTGATTTGATTAGATTTGATTGTCTGGTAATCTTCCGCTCCCAATTACCCTCACTCGTGAACAAAACACCCATTTTCTGACTGAGAACTTGGGCCACAGCCTTGGAGGTGCTGGTGCTGCTCTAATGAGCATTTAAGGTCATGCTCTGATGAAGCCAACAGAGCCATATTTATCTGTGGCGAGCAGAAATGGGAACCTGAGGTTCTCAAAGCAAGATACACTGCTGAAATGCTGCCCATGAATATCACAAACAGGATCAGAGAGATTTGTGTTTACAGGCTGGAGAGCGCACACAGCCAGCATGAAACATGTCTATCAAATTGACATCATAGCAGCAACATTACATAAAACTGACACAATCCACTGAATCTGGCACAGGCATGAAAAATTTAAAAATATTATATTTTGTAGCAATTTCAGTATTTTCTGTGGAGACAGTAGAGGCCATATATATTACATAGTCAAACAAGAAAACTAGTGTACGTTAAAATCATATCATGTTAATAATTTCACAGTACAAGTCTGACATATTCTGGGAGTCTCCATCTCTGTGTCAGTCAAGGTTTCTAAGAAAGGAAATCAAACATTTTTATTACTGAGGACCATTTTAAGGCATACTCAAAGGAAAAAGTTTGGGCTGTCGCACACACATCACACAGGTAGTGTATCCCAGGCTCTATGATTGATCATTTATTGGGCCATTTCAGTTTCAGGAACAGAATGAGAAAGTGTCAATTAATTGCCAGAATGCTGCTGTTGGAAAAAGGATGTTTACAAATGCAATCTGAAGCTGAAAGTTAGACCTAACCCTAACTTTCCAGCATGTGGTTAACACTGTTGGTTATTTTTGTCATGTTTACTTTCAGTTTCCTCTACTCAGAATACCCAAGGGTTTATTTCCAGTTTTGAAGGATTAATCCTTGCCCACAAAAGAAAAAGCAAAGGTACACATGAAGGTGTCTTTCCATCCAAACAAACAAATGCTCACTAATTTTTAGAGAGCAAAATACAAGAGCAAGACATAAAGTAAATGAGATATTGTATTCACAGAGCTGCTCAACCTAAAATACTCCGGGCAGATCAGGGCGAGGTTATACAGAGTAAATGGGCTGCTTCACTGCAAATATGGATTCAAGCCTGCTCTATAGAAAAATCAAGCAAGCCCTTAGTTTGTGTTTCATTCTTGTCACGCCAAAATGGGTCAGGAAACTGAACAGAATCAATTCTTTCAGGCTGCAGGACTTGATCAAAGAAATATCTGACCAAGTGAGATGATGAGAGAAAAAGAGGGGAAAAAAACATATATATATATATCACTTAAGCTCACACAGATGTTTTTACAGTGGCTGCCTTTTTGAGTCTGTTGTAGAGGCTCAGTCTGCATCTGTGAAAGTGTGTGTGTGTCTGAAAATAGGATGGATATTGTTCATCGTGTATATCCAGACCCTCAGAGGAAACCTGATGTGGGATTAGGGGAACAGTGTGTTTTCTGGTAATGCAGTCATTTGGGTGTATGATGAGGTTTGTTCCAGACTTGTGCAATCCGTTTCAACCAGCTGCTGAGTGCATCCTCACACTGAAAGTATGCTGAGGCTCTGAAATGGGAGCTCACTGGCACTGCCTCCATTGCCCCCAGCATAATCACAGAGCTGCCATAACGTGAACCTTTACCAGTATTTGCTGATCACGATGGAACTTTGGTACCACAGCTACAGACATAATGAGAACCTACGGACACATATGGTCAACACTAATCACTGTAATTGTCTATGTCCGGTATGAATCTACATATGACAGATGTGAAAAAATGAATCTACTCTTATCATAAAAAATGAATATTACATGTTTTAACCAGTAAAAAAAACATAAAAATAAATAAACACTGGCATAGCTACCTTTGCTGTCATGGTTACTGTACAAACTTATACAGACATGCAAACTGCAATAGAAGCCACTAAAAAAGTTAGAGATAATTCCCTGTAGGGGGCACATTGACAACATTTGTGTTCAGCTGTTAATACTCTCTGAAGTGTTAAATTGGATGCCAACATTATATGGTGAATCATCCCTAAGCTATAACACCACCAGGAGGTTTCTTTATAAAGGGTGGCAATTTCCAGAACTGTCATCTCTGTTATTGCTCGAAGCAAATACAATCCATTCCAATTTATTCCAATAGCTCATGAAAAGAGTAAAACCGCTATTCTGATCTGGCTCAGGCAGTATGACAATCATCTTTGCTGTGGCAACATTGTGGATGCCAAGTGGTACAGAATTGAGAAACCAAAATAGCAATCAAGTAAGAGAAATAACAGTACAAGGGATAATCAGTTGGATAAAAGGTCCCCATTGTAACTTCAACACAAGACAAAGAATGTGACTATATTTAATAAGCTGGTTAATACTGTGACAGAAAGTGAGGCATGTATGGAAGTGTGTTAAAGGATCAGTTGGGACTGTGACTGCTCTGGTTTGTTCTCACCACCGTGAAAACAGTTAGGCAGTTTATCACCAAAGACAGCAAAATGAAATATCACCAGAACAAAGTGATATTTCCTTTAAAAATTCCTATCCTGACATTTCGTTCTTGCAGTTGGCACCATACATCAGTCAGCTATGACATTATGACCACCTGAATCCATTTTGTCACCAAACACACTCCACAAGGCCTTTAAATATCAGCTGTGGTATCTGGACCAAAACGCTTGCAGCTGATGCTTTTTATTAGAACCAGCCTGAACATATTCAGCAGTTTGAGTTACAGCAACTCTTCTGTTGCATCAGACTACACGGTCCAGCCTTAGTCCAATGCTTTCCCTTTCTTGGACCACTTTTGGTAGGTCCTACCCGCTGCTGTCCAGGAACATCCCACTGAGCTGCAGTGTTGGAGCTGATCTGACACCGTCGTCTACACATCACAGTTTAGTTCTTCTTAGTTGCTCATTTTCAAACTGGAGCATTTTTCTCCTTCAACATCAAATTCAGGACTAAATGTTCACCTGCTGCCTTATAGACCCCAAGCACTGACAGGCTGTCATTAGAGAGACATGGACAGGCAACCAAGACCTGAGGTGAGAAAAAAGCCACCTTTGGGGGCCAACCACCCTGAGAGGGCTCCCGGCCCACCACTAGGAAGCGCTGCCACAGAGACAACCCCAACCCGGGCAGACAGGAGGCCCCACACCAAGGTGTGGAGCCGTCCACAGGAAAGCACCCCCATCGGCAGACCAAAAGCAACTCCCAGTGTGGTACTGTAGGCCCCCATGAGGAAACACTGGAGATAAAAACTAACGGACTAAAACTACTAAAACAGTAAGATAAGATACAAGGAATAAAATAAGTACAGGCATAAAAACGTAATTAAAACATGTGATAAGAAAAATGATTAAAAGGAATAGAGAAATAACAAATCAATTAAAAGGCTGATTGAAAAGGTGGGTCTTGGGCCTCTTTTTAAAAACATCAACAGTCTCTGCGGCCCTGAGGTTCTCCAGCAGGCTGTTCCACAATCGGGGGCCATAATTACTGAATGCTGCCTCTCTGTGTGTTTTTGATCTGACTTTTGGAATGGTTAAAAGGCCAGTGCCGGAGGACCTCAGGGTCCGCAAGGGTTGATATGGTAAAAGTAGATCAGATAAATAAAAAGACTCAAGATCGTGAAGACATCTAAAAACTAGTAAAAGAACCTTAAAATCGATCCTGAAGCGTATGTGGATGATTAAAAGTAAAAAACTGGTCAGAGAAATAAATAGGTATGTACATCTGGAAAAACAGTGAGTATGTATACCTCATAACAGTCACATATCATTATTTCACAGCACATGTACTGTTATCTTCAGCTTTTCTTTCACTTTGAAAATTCACACCTTTTGAAAAGTAAGAATTTCAAAGTCTGAGAATTTCTCATCAGTTTTGCAAATAATGAAGTACTAACATTTTGCAACGTTGTAACCTGATGGATTATTCATTCATTCATTATCTACCATTTATCTGTTTCCGGGTCACAGGGGGTCCTAGAGCCAATCCCAGCTCACACTGGGTGAGGGCGGTGTACACCCTGGACAGGTCAGCAGTCCATCACAGCGCCAACACACAGAGACAAATCACTCACACTCACACTCAGACCTACAGACAATTTAGAGTCGCCAGTCAAGCTAGACATGCGTGTCTTTGGACTGGGGGAGAGTACCTCTGTTCACACATTTAATGTTTTTACAATTCATATTCTTTTAATACAAACCAAAATTTTAACTTAACTAATCATTGTCCATTAATATATTTTTTTTCCTCCACTTTCTATCCACATGGGTTGGTCCACCTACACACCTCCATAGTGCAGGTGTAATCAGTTCTCAATCAGTTCACTATTTAAACAGTGAAAATCCGGCACACGGCTCTTTAAAAATCCCAGAAATAATCCAGGTGTTGTGTGTGGATGTGAAATAGGGGATATATTACACTAGGAACCCTGGGTGTGCACCCCCAGGGACACCACACAACCACAAACAGCTATTTAAATATCCCTTGGTTGGTGTTTTTCCTAATATGTCAGGGCTGCAGTGGCTATGTTGGTGCACATGGTCACACAGACAGAGACCAACAACCACTCACACTCAGACCTACGGACAATTTAGAGTCACCAATTAACCTAAACTTTCATGTCTTTGGACTGTGGGAGGAAAACCCACGCAGGCACAGGGAGAACATGCAAACTCCACACAGAAAGGCCCCAGGCCGGGAACCAAACCCACAACCTTCTTATTGTGGGGCAACAGCGCTAACCACTATGCTGCTGTGTATAAGTGTTTAAGTTTTCTTACGTTTTGAGTTGATCCATTTTTTGACTGCTTATGGGTGCTTATTCTTAAAAGTAACATGGGATATCGATTACAATGAAGGCTTGGATTGAAGTCTGACCTACAGCCCTTTGCTGCGTGTCATTTCCTCTCTCTCTTTCTCTCTCCTCAACTTTCTTGTCTCTTTCTCACTGCAGCTGGAATAAAGGTATAAAAATTCAAACCCCTCTGTGGTTTACTTTGGCCTGACACGTATTATTACAAAAAGTGAAGTTTGTAGCTTCTTTAGTCCTGGTGAAGGAGTTTCATGGTAACTGCAGGTTGTGTTTGGTTGTGTGCTGCATTAGTGTAAATTTGAGTGGCACACATATCTAACAATGATCAGCTGGTCACTGACTTCCTATCTGGATGAAATTTGGCCTTTTCTGATCACCAGCTGATCAGTGCATCTTCACTGAACTAGATATTTACAAGTGCAACACCACCATTTTTGGACACAGGAAATGAGTCTTTGATAACTTTAATTTAAGAACTTATGACAGATTTTCATTTTTTTAGTGTTTATGAATCACTTGCCAATCTACCTCTGTATACTCAGACTATAATAATCTGACAGGGGAAACAGAGTCATCATTTATAGTGCAGTTTTCTGGCACTGTGTTGTCCTTAACCAGCCAATATAAGCTGCTTCAAAGTGAAACATGAATGGGTTCTGCCTCAGTCATCGCATAAAGTGTGAATCACTACTACACAGGAATTCAATACTGAAATCACTGATTGTGAACACTGGGTGGTCAATTTCAATAGATATCAGCGTGACCAGTGTGAAATTTTTTTTTTGTGTGACCGTACACACATGCTGAGAGGGACACAAATGCACACAGGCAGAAATAGCAGATGGCATATATACACATGTACAGCTGAATGATTCATTCATTCATCTTTTACTGCTTATCAGTTTCCAGGTCATGGGGGTGCTGGAGCCAATCCCAGCTCACACTGGGTGAGGGCAGGGTACACCCTGGACAGGTCATCAGTCCATCACAGGGCCAACACACAGAGACAGACAGAGACCAACAACCACTCACACTCACACTCAGACCTACGGACAATTTAGAGTCACCAGTCAACCTAGACATGCATGTCTTTGGACTGTGGGAGAGAACCAGAGTACCCGGAGAAAACCCAAGCTGCCATGGGGAGAACATGCAAACTATGCGCAGAAAGGCCAGAGAGAACTTCTTATTGGAGGGCAACAGCACTAACCATTATGCTGTTGTGCTGCCCCAGCTGAGTCATATTATCACCAAAAAGGAACATGATGAAGAGGATGATCAGAGCAGAGAGACTGGAAGGAAAGAGAGTGAGGAAGACTGAAAGGAAAACGCAAAGTCGTTTCATTTACCATGAAAGACAAATATAAAGTAGATGAAGGAATAGAGAGGCTTCAAGAAAATGAGAAACTGGCGTAAATAGACAGAACAAGAGAACACAGGGAGAAACACAAACAGAAAGTAAAGGGAGACAACAGTACAGTCAATAAGGCTCGCAAGAGCACAGAACGATGTGTTTGCTTAGGAATTATCTGTGCACCACGGCCAGGCGCACTAAATGAAAGCGTTTTCCTCTGGCGCACATTTCCCATCAGTCCCACTAAGAGGAACAGCAGGCTACGTTGGAGCAGATGCCCCTGAGGTTAACTGTCCAATCAGCCACTCCACTATGGTCTGCAGAGAGACAGCCCCAGTGATATCATGCAGGGGGGTCTGGTGAAGTAAAACAAACTGAAATGCAGTCACATCAGCAATGTCATGACCCCGTGGGTACATACAAGACTGTTAATGTTATGTTGCTTGTCCCTCTGCAATCTGGACCATTTAATCTTCTTGATGTAATCCTCTTTGTTTGGCAATCGTTTTCTTCCTCCCCGCAACAGCTGAAAACAGCTACAGGAAAACTAACGTGTAATGGCTTCACTACTAAAACCCCACCGACTGTTAGGCTGTCAGATGGATGGATGGGTGGATGGAGTGCACTGCATCATTTTCATACCCATGAAACAAAAAGTGTCATTCTGATGAAAAATAATATTTCATCGCGTGAAAAATGTCAGACTCATGCATTCACAAAGGCTCAGGACACAAGAGCTTATCATTGTCACTGCCCAGTCCTCACTGAGCTGTAGTAGGTGCATGCGTGCATCGTGCATGTATGTGTGACAAGGTTAGAGCTGCAGCACCAGATATCAGGATTGTTCAAACTGTACACATACATGAAAATGGATCTCATACAAGCTGGGAGACAGAACTGGAGCACAGTGAAAGTCAACTGAATGCAACAGCCACAGGTAGGCTGAAAAAAATAAATTCAATCAAGTCAGTAGTCATAGGCAGTTGACAAATGTAGCCAAGTTAAAATGAATTTGTATACCACATTCAAAGTCCATAAAGTCTAAAGGTAGACAATCATGTGGTCTTTGATTCTAAATCAGGTATAGGTTTTATATTGATATAGAAAGCATCAAAGGTCTCAGTCCACAGAGAAATGCTCTCAGCCTGGATTCAGAAACTGAGCCTTAAAACAAGCTGTCAAGCCAAGAAACACCATCCAGCCTTGCAGGATTAGCAACCACAAAGGCTAATCACCTCTGCTCAAGGCTGAATAATAAAGTGAAATACTGTCAGAAGAACAGAATCCAAATCACAAAAGCTGCAAGTTTTGATAAGGTGAAAGCAAAGCCTTGATGAAACAGAGCTACACCTTGACCTACAAATCTCACAGCCTCTGCACTTGAAGGAGCATGTTTGTTTGGTAAGAAAGCTGACAAAGATCACATCATCATCAGTATCACTTAATAATGATTGTGCCAATCACAATATCTAATACAGACAATATACTTGTGTATTTTCTTGTATCAATCAGCTCTTGACTATACAAATACAAATGAACATTAATAAGAAGTAAAGTATTCAATATTTTGAACTACTGACAAATACTGGATTTTTTTTTTTTTGTCAATGCAAATATCAAAAATCAAAATCTCATATTGTTGATAAATGATTTTTTCCAGGAAACTGATGTCAACATGTAAAAGCACAATGGTCAGCTAAAGAGCATGACATTTCCCTGACCTCAAGGAATGTAAGGAGAATTCTCCTTACCTGAAGGTGAATTTATCTAAATCATCTTTTAGGGAGCTTTCTTCACCTTGTGAACATTTTTTTTTTTTGTCTTTGTTAGAAATATATCATCAGTCCTGCTAATGCACATTTAACAAGAAATAACAGCTGTTGGTTAAATACTGGATAGCTCTTTGATAACTGCCGCCTCCCCACGGATTGCTCCACAGCATATCTGTACTGATGCACTTTTAACAAGTTGGCCCCACGATCGCTCCCTGACCCTCATTACCCAGGTCTGCTTCAGTCCTGCTACCCAGGTCTACTTCAGTCCCTTTTCCCAGGTCTCCTTCAGTCCCTTTTCCCAGGTCTACTTCATTTCTGTTTCAATGGTCTCCTTCAGTCCTGCTACCCAGGTCTCCTTCAGTCCTGTTCCACAGGTCTCCTTCAGTCCCTTTTCCTTGGTCTCCTTCAGTCCCTTTTCCCAGGTCTCCTTCAGTCCCTTTTCCCAGGTGTGCTTCAGTCCTGTTCCACAGGTCTCCTTCAGTCCCTTTTCCCTTGTCTCCTTCAGTCCCTTTTCCCAGGTCTGCTTCAGTCCTGTTCCACAGGTCTCCTTCAGTCCCTTTTCCCAGGTGTGCTTCAGTCCTGTTCCACAGGTCTCCTTCAGTCCCTTTTCCCTGGTCTCCTTCGGTCCCTTTTCCCAGGTGTGCTTCAGTCCCTTTTCCCTGGTCTCCTTCAGTCCCTTTTCCCAGGTCTCCTTCAGTCCCTTTTCCCAGGTGTGCTTCAGTCCTGTTCCACAGGTCTCCTTCAGTCCCTTTTCCCTGGTCTCCTTCGGTCCCTTTTCCCAGGTGTGCTTCAGTCCCTTTTCCCTGGTCTCCTTCAGTCCCTTTTCCCAGGTCTCCTTCAGTCCCTTTTCCCAGGTGTGCTTCAGTCCTGTTCCACAGGTCTCCTTCAATCCCTTTTCCCAGGCCTCCTGTCTGTGAGAGCTGTCATCAGTCACCATCAGAAGTGATGTTTCTCACTAATACGCACAACCTCATGACCTCCATGAACTATTCGTCACTTGAGAATGCTTGGACACATGTTCTAATGAACACTTAGAGGTGCTGGTCTGAGGAGGCACCAGGGACTATCTCAGCCCAGCTATGCTAATGCAGTACAGATGGTGCTGGTCTACAACAGAGCTAATTCTGTAGGCAATTGTCCTCTATAGAAATTAATGACATTCACTTCACAGAGAAAATAGAGGATTTAGAGACCAAATGGAAAGTTTCATTTTGGAAAAAATGGGATCTGAAGGATTTTGACTTTCACAGTAGCTGAAATACTTTTGAACACTGGGGTTGTATGGTGGCTCATAATTCATTTGAAATCATGGTAAAACTTGAAAATCCATTAACTAATCATATGCTCATATTCAAATTCCTTAATATCCATGCATGGCCACATGTGGGACAAAAAATGTCTTGTCTTACCGCAACTTACTGCAACTGACAAAGAAAATTCATTCAATCTTGTGTCAAAGTTGCTAAGTGGGCATCACTGGAAAGACAAATATCCTCTGTAGAGTCAAGTACAAATGTCAAAATACGGAAAAGCCTTTTTATTTATTACAGAAATATTTTTATTCTGCCATTATTTATATATTGAATTATTTATTTCTGCATTTATTTATCTATATTTATGTATTTGTTGTCCCAAACACAGTAGAGCCTTTGAGCCTTTTACTTCAGCACTGAGTGTTTCTAAAATGCGCCATTTGGTCCACAAATGGGCATGGTGGTATAGTGATTAGCACTGTTGCCCCACAACAAGAAGTGTGAGGGTTCGGTTCCCGGCCTGAGGCCTTTCTGTGTGGAGTTTGCATGTTCTCCCCGTGCCTGCATGGGTTTCCTCCAGGTGCTCCGGTTTTCTCCCACCATCCAAAGACATCATGTTTGGGTTAAGTGGTGACTCTAAATTGTGAGTGGTTGTCTGTCTCTGTGTGTTGGACTGGTGACCTGTCCAGTGTGTACCCCACCCTCACCCAATGTGAGCTGGGATTGGCTCCAGCACACACACATACACCATCCTATGCAAAGTAGAAAAGCCCTACAGTGAATACAATTTTCTATGCTGAGCAAGAAACATTTCAACGTGGGAAACGATTGATATTCACATCATTGCACCCTTTTATCACTCACTCTCTGTTGCCTCTGTGTAAAAGTAAAATTACCTTTGATGGATGGGAAGGCTTTTATTATTTATTTTAATGGTCTCACTCTGCAGTAATATTGATTGATGCACATCCTGCCAAGAGAAGAGACGCAGAAGTCCCCTGCACTACTGCATCTGAAAGTTTTCTGTGAACCCAGCAGTGACTGTTCTACTCCACTGAGGCATTATTATGTTCTTGACTTGACAGACACCTGAGCATCTCTCCGAAATGAGAAATAAAGAGGAACAACAGCCTCAAATAAGGGACCTAGGGAAATCATGAAATAAGTCAGATTGCAAAAAAAAAAAAAAAAGCAAAAATTTGGAGCGGTGACTAAAGATGCGGAAGAAGATGGGTTGGGACATGAACATGAACAATCTCCTCACTGAGAAAGCCAACTGTAAACAAAAACAGACATAGATCAGAAGACTTAGATGTCATGGATGGCTGTCTTCTTCAAGATAAAGGCAGCCTGGAAATGAGACTGTGAATACTGAAGAATGTGTAATCAAGAGAGATCTTCTGCAGGAAATCAGAAAACAGAATGTGGATAATTGAGAGCTGGACAGGAGAAATCCACTTAGTGGCTTTAACAGCTTAGTTCTGCTTCATTAGATACAATGCGGCGGAGATAAGCCAGGTGGCTGCAGTATGTGTGACACCAATGAGTGAATGAACCTATATCATCTCACAGGCTGGACATCATCCTGCTCAGAGCAGTGTGACTGACTACTGTTCACGTCTACACTGTGCACTTAAGTTGGTTTTTTTTTAAGTCTTTTATTTTTATTTTTATTTTTTATTTTTTATTCTCCTTCAGAAAAGAAAGGCTCACAGTCTCTTTTCTGATTGGATGACTCTTTTCTGTCAGATGCACAGCCAAACCAAGCACAGGTTACTCACCGGGAAAGGCAAATGTTAACCGAAATTAACTGAAGTGTCAGCCAAGGTCATACAAAAACTCTGCAGCATTTCAGCAAAAGGAAATTCCTCTCCTTTATGAATTCTTGTGGTGAAATATTCCTTGATATCTAGGGATTGTCAGCAGCATTTCCTGCTTATTTGTCATTCTTATAGCTCACAAGTTCTCTGACAGGATGATTGCTTGTTGTAGTAAGATCATTGTAATCGTTTTCAGTATAATACAATCAGCCTCTTCATTCTGGAACATAGTTCTGTTAACTTTCTATTTTTCTCACCCTAAATCTTTGTGTGTGTGTGTGTGTCCTCTAGACCTAAAGAATTTGCTGAATGCATTTTCTGTCTTCATTGAGGATTTGTAAACCCTTTAGTTCACACCTGAATTGTTTCCATTTGTTTTCTGACATACAGTTTCCTTTCTATCTGCATTTAGCAGATTTTGAGAAACTCAAATATGCCAGCTGGAAGATTTAAAAGAAACCAGAATTTTGTTGCATTCATACATCCCATACAGATTTATGAAAACTGCTGACTAGCTGCACAGGCAGAAGGCAGATGTCCCCTAAATACCCCACATGCAGGCTGTCAGTGGATATGACAACTGTTGCACTGAACGCCTCGCATGCAAATGTGAGCTGTGTTGTTGTACATCTGAACTTTTCTCAGCCAAATGCAGTCCTGAGTCAAGGCGAAGCAGAAATATTAAGAAGATTTCAGAGCCCCTCCCCAACAGCATATATACACTGTAAAAAATGGCTGTAGAATTTACAGTTATTTACTGCATTAATCACAGTAACATTACTGACTTTTACAGTAAAGCAAATCACACATTCACTTACCTCACATATTTGTTGAGCTGGAATGAAAGTAAAATGTCTAGAATAATCATTAGCTACTGTTCAACAACTAAAGATGGATCCAATGCTGATCCAATGTTTTTTGTGTTTGTTTCAGCTTAGACACAATTGAATTTCACAAAAACACTTAGACACACACAGCCCACACACTCCAGACACTCACCACACACTCATCAAATACTCCATACACATTCCCACACACATATTTATGGGGTGTGGATGCATTATTATTAACATTATTATTTATTATTAACATTTTTGTTGTTTATTGCACTTTTCATGGATAAACATGGTCTTGTACAAAGATATGTATCCTCATAAGTACCTGGCAGACTTAGACACTGGATTGCACTATTGTAAATTGTTTATTTTAGTGAACATGCCATCTTTTTGCATATTGTGCAAAATGGTCATTTTATTTTCGTTTTTGGTACAGTCTATAAAAATTAGTGTATCTCAGAAATTAAGCAATGAACGCACTCAAAATTACTTTTCTGTGGTTTGAAAGGACTTTGTGCAACTTTGTTATGTTTACATTTTTGAGGAATACAGCTATACCGTTTCTGTATTTGGGAAAATATGTGTTTTTTAAAAAACTATTTTCTTTTTCTTTCTTTTTTTTTTTGTGGTTTATTGCACTTTCTAACAACTAATTTAGTTAATATGGAGATAGCTCCATTAGGGATGCAATGGTACTCGGTAAAATACCGAACCGTTCGGTACACCCTGCACGGAACAATACGCCCTTATGTCCCGCAGGTTTTCAGTACAAGTCAGGTTGCATTAGCGCTTACTGCTTTACAGGCTACTGTGTGTGTGTTTGTCTGACTGTCCAGGCGAAAGCCCTCCCCCGCGAGTTAATGTCCAATCATTGTTGTGCCTCCAGCCACTCACGCTGACTAACCTATCACACTGTTGCAACCGGAGCCGTTGCAGCTGACACACACAGAAGCAGGAAAACTTCTACCTTGAAAACAACTGTACCTTTGAATGCTCCGGACTTGCCATTGCTGCAGGCTATCTCTGATATTTTGTGTGAGGCTGCTGTGCGCGTGTGTGTTTGTGTGTAAACAACAACCGCCCAACCGAACACTGCCTCTGGTTGGCTTACAATGAAATCTTACTCTACCTTAGCCAATCATCATCACTTCTGCGGCTGTCCCCCCCTTTGCAGCTCTTGTGGCTAGTTGTCTGAGAGCCAAGTTGGATGGCAGCTTCAATGAGTTGCTTCACTTCACACTTCACAACACACCACATTTAATTGTCAGTAACAGTAACGGCGTTGTAACGATGGAAATAGTATTTAGTTAGATTACCCGTTGCTGAAATAATTAACGCTGTTATTTCCATCACTGCTACTATTTATGTATTCTAGTAGTTAATGCTAAGAGGCATTTCAACATTTGAAAGTGTTTTTTGTTTACATTTTTGTATGTTTTAATTTTTTATACACATTTTATGCTATGGTGTAAATAGTAGGCAAGGAAAAAGAGGCAAGTCTACTACTAAGTGTTGTATTTGTTAACCAACTGTTAACTTAAAGTGTTATTCAGTACAATAATTGTTTGGAACTTGTTCTGACAAGCAAAATAAATAAATCATTTTGGTAGAAAAAAAAAAAAGTCTCTTTATGAACAGAACACGTACCGAAACCGTGACCCAAAAACCGAGGTACTGACTGTACTGTGGGCTACCTGTACCGTTGCAACCCCTAAGGTCCATACAGGGGCGGATCTACCAGGGTGGCATAGGGTGGCAAATGCCAAGCTAAAATAATGCCTTGCCACCCCTGCTGCCACCCCACTTGGCAGCAATGAATTCAAAGAAAAGTTATGGCCAATTTGACATTTACGAGCGGGAATCTCCGATGTCCGACTGCTGTGAATGCAGCACGAGAGAACGTCAGAGCGGCACGAAACTGTGGAGCGAAGCGAAGGAGCAAGGAAAGAAGGAACAGGAGGAAAGAGGTAAAAACTGATGAATTATCTATCTAATAATGAAAGCACAGTGCTAGTATAGTTGCTATGCTGATTTTTGAGATGAAAAAATCTGGTTGAAGAACGTTATTTCGCTAACCATACATGTAATGTTGGCTATGGTCTGACTTAAGTCCTGTGTAAAGCAGGCTACAAACGCTAGTATTGATTCAACGTATGTCAAGGAAAACATTGTTACAAGTTACTTTGAATCTTACAGAAATGAAGAGGAAAGGTAGCATTTGTAGTTTTTTCTCTGAGCCATGCTAATACGGATCTCATGCTTTATAGTTAAGTGAATTTTATAGATAATGATTTATGCATATTAGGGAAAATATATATGTAAAATTAGCTGTTGTTTTTGCAATTGAGTCTTTTCTTATGCAGACATACAGTAGATTTATAATATGTGTGTAACATATGGCATTTTCATTTATTTCAGTTTTACAAGTTGTACTTAAAGAGCTGCAGACAACAGTAAAGAATACAAACTTTACAAAATTTTCTGGGATTTCTTTAAGCCTTGTTCGCTATCTGTCAATTTGTGTATGGACACACACTGAGGGCAGGATAGACAGTGACTATTAAATGTCTCTTCTTTTGTTTATACAGTATAAAACTGTCCACAACTGTCACAAAAGGTTTTTGTACTTTTTCTGACTGGGAGCAAAATTTATTTTCATGTTACTCCTTTCCAGGTTTGTGGACATTTGGATTTAACATACCCTTTTGTACTGTACTGTATTTCTCATCACTTTATCAGTGAAAACCTCATCTGTCAAAATTTTTTTCAAGCTACTGAGGGACAAATGGGGAGAATGTGTGTTCTGAGTAAACAATAAAAGCTATGTCCAGTACCTTGTTTGAGTACCATGACCCATTTATTTACATAGTATCAATCAATCATCAATGTAGCAATGTTCACCTTAATACAGCTCACGCCATAGATCTTCATGGGTAATTTTTTATTTGGATAGTTTCTTCTTATAAATGCTGCCTGCAACGCTGCCACTCTGACACAGTTTGATTCCCCTCTCACACATCTGTCACTCATCACCAGTGTCTTACCTTAATGCCTTTCCTATGATAATGCCCCACCTACAGCAGTGTTACCAAAGTTCTATCTTTTATTCAGTTAGATCCCATTGTATGGTCACTTAAACACTGATTGCATGACATTAAGTTTGTATGAGTTTGTAAATGGCAGCCCGTGCCCTTATATCCACACAAGATACACGTTCTAAGTTATGTATAAAGTCCTGCAAACAGAAATGCTTGAGTGTAAATTATATTAGTCTACTATTTCCCATCAAACTGTGATAACTGTGATTGAATTCAGTATATACATCTGCCATATGTTGCCACCCCTCAAAAATTCCTGCCCCCCTCTCGCCACCCCATGAATATTTTTCTAGATCCGCCCCTGGGTCCATACATATTTTTAAAATTTGGGATCTAAGGGTTGTATTGATGTAACTGGCATTTTCATTTTTTGATTTCTTGTTTATAATGATATTTAAAAAAATTATTAGTTTTCTGTATCTAACATTAGTGTTCCATTTGCCATACAGTCAAGTTTACTTTATCACAGTAATTCTCAAACTGTGGTATGAGTTCTACTGGTGGAATGCAAAAATTGGCCCAAGACTTTAACTTAAAACCAAAAGATTGTCATTTCATTTCATTTTACTAAAGACAGCAGTTAGCCTATTCAGTGTTTTTCCCCTACCACTATTTATTTGTGGCGGGCCTGAGTAGTAGTAGTAGTCGGACATAGTAGAGGTGTCTCTTTCATTGTTACATTGTTGGTGTCTGAAGTGGTACTTGGAAATTTGCTTTGGCACTTGATCTGAAAAGTTTGGTAACCTGTGCTTTATCATGTTCCTGTTCACCAAATGCCTTAAATAAATAATTATCAACAATTTTCTTGTTTTCTGTAGTTAATTGAAATATTTTAGAATATAGGTCATTCTATTAATGATGGCTAATGTTAAATCACAGTGATACAGTATTTAAATTGTACAGTGAGAAGCTGAAATTAAAGTAATCTGTTAATAGTACTGTATTGTCATATACAATACCATCAAAAAATAACATTGCTTAACAGTTTTTATTTGTACAGTAAATAAACCAGTACTGTAAATGCAACTCAAATCACAGTATGTAATTGGTATTTACTTTACAGTTAAACACCCAATACTGTAAAAACTACTGAAATCACAGTATTTAATAGATTTTTATTTTACAGTAAATTCACCAATGCTGTAAATGGAAGTAGAGTGCATCTACTGTAAACCAAATTTACAGTAACTTGCTGGATAATTGTTGCCAGTAAGTTACTGTAAATTTTAAGGTAATTTTGTTACAGTGGAACATTAGCATACATGATTATTTACAGATGTATGCTGAATGCCTCACAAGCAGGCGACAGTTAGATGCTACCTAAAGCACACATCATCAGGCACCTCACTGCTGGGCAACAGCACTGTACCACATCATGTCTTTATGAGAGGGTTCAGGGGGGTTATAGCTGGCATTTCAAAATGTACAAATATGAAGGGCCATCAAGGGCCCCTTGACAACACTTCTCATCTCTTCTATGGGGAAACTGAATTTTGGCCTTTGGTAGTGTAAGAGGCAGCACAGCAGCATAGTGGTTAGCGCTGTCGCCCCACAATAAGAAGGTCGCGGGTTCGGTTCCCTGGGGCCTTTTTGTAGGGAGTTTGCATGTTCTCCCTGTGTCTGCATGTTTCTCCAGGTACTCCGGTTTCCTCCCATTGTTCAAAGACATGCATGTCTAGGTTAATTGGTGACTCTAAGTTTTCTGTAGGTGTGAGTGGTTGTCTGTCTCTGTGTGTTGGCCCTGTGATGGACTGGCGACCTGTCCAGGGTGTACCCCTCCTCTCGCCCAGCACGTTGGCTGGGATTGGCTCAAGCACCCCCCGCGACCCGGAAACGGAAGAGCAGTAGAGGATGGATGGATTGCGTAAGAGTTAAATATTCCAGGGAGTGACCTGTGGATGTCTGTGGCTCACAAGTTACAGTAACAATTAAGGTCACTAATACATATTCAAATGAAATGAAAGTGAATAGTTACACAGGTATCAGATTAATGATTTCTAATTTGCCAATTTGTGTTAAACCTACGAGGCACCTGTGAAAACGGGATGCAGTAATCCATGACCTGGAGTATTTATCATGCATAAGGGAAGATATATTCAATTTAAATGTAACATCACTGATTTAATCAAAACTGGAACACTAATGTCCATGTAAACACACTAATTTCTCCATGGCACTGCTAATTACTCCCCGGGATACCTATAAAAATAACTGTAAATTCATTTTAAAAACAAAGGACTTTTTATATGACAGCTTCTTCTACACTAAATGATGACCACACCTTCTTGGTGAGTGTTGAAAAGGTGTTGTGCTGTTAATGTGTATACCTGATCATGCACATTCTTCATGGCCAGAGGCAGGTCTGAGTCATGGTGGAGCAGAAGCACTAAGAAGCTTTCACAGCAGAGGAGGAGCTCAGCCCTGCTTCATTCTCTGGCCCCCCTACTTCCTTTGTGAGTCTCCTGTCACTTCTCCCTCACTCTCTACAGTTGTTTTCTCTTTTTCATGCTGCTGCTCTGTCCATATCTGTCTATCTGCCAAAGCACACCACCCCCTCCCTTTTCTATCTTCCTTCTTGCCCATGAGCCCACAACGGGGCACCTGGGGATTTGCTGTGCCATTCAGCTGAATCTCCCAACCCTGCCCAGCAGTTTCCCAGCAGATGTTGCTTTTTTTAAATAGATGTAAGACAAGCAGCAAAAGGAGGAAGGGAGGGCAGAGGATGAAAATTAGAAAATAAACAGGGAGAGAGCCAGTGAGGGCGACTGATAAGACCAAATGGAGAATTTGTGGTGAAAAAACAGAGGGATGAGAGAACTAGAGAAAAAGGACGAAAATGCTAAATGATTGTGTCTGGTGGTGTTTCACAGTATCTGATATTAAAAAGCTACTGCAGTACTCTGGTACACAGAACTGCACTTAATTTTATCCGTGCTGATACTTCAACAATCGCAGTCTTTAAAGAGAGCCATGTTTCCTGAGTTGTATTGATGTTTGACAGCAGGGTCCTGTGTGTGTGCAGGGCTCTGCTTCCACTCACCATTAAAGAAGCAACATGAGAGACATGGCTACAAACACAAAGTTTTTGCTGACCATTCATGGCTCATCTGCGGATGGTCCAAGTGAAACATGTTTAATGTGTCAATAAAATGGAGTGATGTCCTTCTCCTCACATAAAACATGTCAAACCTTTCTTCACCTGCTCAGTGCTGTGAAAGTCAGATTTTTCAGATTCTTATTTATCAAGACAGCTCTCTCTGTGTGTCTCACTCTCTCAGTTCTTTAGCTCCTTCCAGTTAAAAGGGAGTTTTTCTATCTATCTATATTCAGTTGCTGTCACCGAGTCCTACTCATTGTGGGAACTATTAGTATGATAGTATAGTGTCAATCGTGTGATTGCACGATCCACATCTTCATCAGACCTCTTCATTTTCAGGATGTGAGTAGGTGTACAGACTATTGGAAGACATTCACAGATATCCCCAAATGCCTCACATACACACTATCAATAAACACTACAATTTAGAGGTTAAGACATGTGTTGACTGTGTGATTGCATGATATTCATCCTCCTCAGCCTTTAACATTTTCAGTATGTAGCCTGTTAGTTAAGAGGTTCTAGCTATCAACTGAAATAAAGATGAGGCAAAAAAGGAGGAGAAAAAACCAAAAGTCCAGTGGCAGGTTTATGGCAAGTTCATTCCCACAGCCCCTTATATGTTGAATTAGGGCTGGCGATGATGCTTAGTAATCAAATCTCAGATTTCTTCGCACCAAACTTGATTCACAACTTTTTTTTTTTTTTTTTTGGCATCTAACAAACTACAAACACAAAGACATTATTAAGAACAAGTTTTGCTTTTATTTTATTCGGATTTTCCCTTCTAAGATCTGAACAAAATCTCCCCGTGGGGTTCAACCGGCAAAGTGTCAAAAGTTCTTATTTTTTATTTTGCATTTTATCGAAAAACAGGATTTGAGTCGGGCACTATTTTTGTCCAAGTGGAATTGCCATGCGCAGCTGTCCAAAATGGCAGACCCGACTGAGCATCAGTGTGCATTTACGACTCACATCGGGCAACAACGAGCTGCGTCAGCGGTGAAAGTTAGAGACACCAGTTTTTATTAAATCCAATCGTCCTACATGATTGATAAAATCGATTTAACACCCACCCTTATGTTGAATCTAACAGTTGTTGCTACATAAAGTGAAATTTACTCACCAAGTGTCAACTCACCATGACTTCATTGATCGGTCTGGTAGCTGCTTTTAGAAGCCTCCAATTTGTAATTTTGTCTGTGAAACCAAAAGAAACCATATTTGGTAGAGAAGGTGGAGCTGAGGTGGAGTGAGGGCTGGATCTGACCTGCTCTGTCCTATATCCTGTTTGGGCGGTACAGTCTGTCAATCACACAGTAAACACGCCCCCTAATGCATACCCTTCTTGTATGGTCTATTATCCTTGTAAACATCACTGTCAGTTAATTGAAAAAATGTATATACATTTAATAAAATCCTTGGGAAATATTTTACTGAGCTGATAAACCAAGTAAGAAGTAGGAACATTTTCCCATTGAACGTGGCCCAGTCCACCATTTTTAACATTTTTATCTTAGAGTGTAAAAGTGTAATGTTTGAAGAGGACACACAGCATCACACAGAGCTCACAAAAAGGCTCAGGTGCCATCAAGGCCTATACCTAGGGTTGCAAACCATCCCTTAAAATACAAGATCGTCCTGTATTTGAAATCTAAAAAATGTGTTCCTTATTGAACCAATAAGGGACACTTTGCTCTGTGTTTTTAAAAAGCCATGTTGGACGATTTTATTTACAATGAAGCTGTGCGGCTTTTACCGCCGCTGCTAACTCTTTGTCTGTCTGGTATGAGCTTCTTATTGACCAATGAAACAGCACTGTGTCACTATAGCTACAAGAATTCTCTCATTTCTATTGGTTCTCTTTGACCATTACAAAAGGATCAACTGTTGTTATGGTGCACGACAGTGATGGGCGATACCACACTTTTAAGATTCGATACAATACCGATTACTTTTTTCATAAAATATTCAATACCGATAACCAATACCGATTACTAGTAATTTCTTATTGGTGAATTTTTTCTCAATCATAATATTAGTACCCTTAAAAACAAATCACGTGAAATACTGGCTATGTAACAACTTTAATGTGCACAGTTCAAAATATAAAAGTTAAACAAAAAATTTACATAAATTTGAATTAAATAAAACAAAACACATTTGAGCTTTCTTTGAACTTTTGCTAAGCAGAATTATTTTCATAACAATGAAAAGATTCTGGCAGAAATGAAAATCAATACATTTACTATCAATACAATACAATAAATAATGATAACATAAATATGAATGAAATAAAATTGTAAAAAATAAAAAAGTGCACATTTGAACTTTTACTTTGTCAAACTAACCATACCTTTGGTGAACAGTAGTAATGGGAAGCTTGGATCTTTTTACTGACTCAGGTCTTTTAATCTCGTTCAGTAAAATGAACAAATCTTTTTTCAAGTCATTTGTTCATTTCGTTCATTGGAACCAGTGTGGCGCTGCAGCTGTCATTTGAGTAATGACTGAAAACACTGAAGAGCAACATGGTTTGCTTCACTTGGCATATAATACACAAGTTTGCTTTTGTTAAACTACTGAGCACCCTTTTGGGCCATAGCCTACTGAAGTTGAAATGACTGATTATTTCATTTGCCGGTAGGAGAGCGCTCCGCCTACCATTGAAAAATTCTCATTCACTTTAGCCTACCTGGTCACTGAAGACCCATAGTGTATGAATTCGTTCCAAAAGAAAGGCAAATTAAACATCCATCCCATAGCTACATAGCTAACATTAACTTTCGTGCTAACGTCAGATAGCTCTCCTCACCAGTAATAACAGCATTGGTCATGTTACTGCTGTAACCACGTGAATAATGAACGAAAGACCCGAAGACCCGTAGTTATGAGTCGTGAACGAATCACTCATGTCTACACTGAGCCTGCTGTTACCTCCACAGCTTTGTAGTTCCTAACCATAGTATGGAACAGCTGGTTATAAAGCTAAGTCTTGTTTCACCTTAGCTTGGCTCGTTGACACTGGTAACTAGGAGTCCGGGCTAATTTCGCACACACAGAGGAGGAGAGGCGGAGTAGTTGAACACATGGACCGGGGCTTTTTTCAGCTCTTTTCTTCCTTCCAACATCATAAAACACTACTTTTATGGCTACAGAGTTGAGTTTCATCACACTAACTATAAAGCTGGCTTCTCCCTTAGAGATAGGGTGAGGAGCTCAGTCATCCGAGAGGAGCTCAGAGTAGAGCCGCTGCTCCTTTGCATTGGGAGGAGCCAGTTGAGGTGGTTTGGGCATCTGGTCAGGATGCCTTCTGGGCGCCTCCCTTGGGAGGTGTTCACGGCATGTCCAGCTGGGAGGAGGCCCCGGGGCAGACCGAGGACCAGGTGGAGAGATTATATCTCCACTCTGGCCTGGGGATGCCTCGGGATCCCCCAGTCAAAGCTAGTCGATGTGGCTGGGGAAAGGAAAGTCTGGGGCTCCCTGCTGAAGTTGCTACCCCCGCGACCCGACCTCGGATAAGCGGATGAAGATGGATGGATGGATGGATGGATGACTATGAAGCTTACAGTGGCTACAGCTGGCGTTACTTCTCACACAATTCACCGGCAAGAGGGACATACATGCTTCTTTGAAGGTGTACACACAACAACACGGCTACGTGCACGCTGACTACATCACACACTACCCACAAGGCCGCCTCCTTAAAGGGGAATGTTCAGGCCAGTAACACTGCGCATAGGTCATGGAACAAGTGATCGAGAGACTCAGACTCGAAGACCGTATTTTATGAGTTGTGAATGAATCAGTCATTCCTACACTGAGAATATGCGGCAGAAAGACCCGGTCATGAACGAATCTGAGCCTGTGGACCAGGGAAAAAAAGAACGAATTACTGAGAAGACCTGTTACTCATATCACTAGTGACCACCAGGTCCTGACAGAGATGTAAGGGTACACTTTTGTACAGAAAGAACATTTCTGAAAAAAAAACAAAAAAAAAAAACGCTTCTTTTTCTGTCTGCCATTTCTCCATTTTCTCCGTTCTGTCAGAAACTCAGAAACACACATGTTCCTCGCCGTGTTGTTGCTAGCAGGATGTAAACACACAATTCGCGGCTTTTCTGGTCACGTGACTTGGATGGACCAGTTCAATATGCTGCGGGCTGGGGGGTGTTTCGGCAAAAAACACTGGAGTAAGTTCTCTAAAAGATATTTGGAATTGACACATGCAATTTTATTTCGCTTTTATTAATTAGTAGTTGATATTTTAAGGGAGTAGTCAATAACAACACAGGCGACGTGTGGGTATCAATATATCAATACCATGGGATTGATCACTAGTGCATGATGCAACTTCGCCAAAAGCAGGGCTAACACTGTGTTTAAAGGAAGCATTGTCACTTGAGCTAGACTGTGAAATGTAGGTACATTTTATTAAGTACACCCTGCTATTAAAAGGTTGGACCCCCTTTTGCCTACAGAACTGCATTAATTATTTGTGGCATACTTTCAACAAGGTGTTGGAAACACTCCTCAGAGATTTTGGTCCATATTGACATAATAGCATCACACAGTTGCTGCAGATTTGTCGGCTGCACATCTATGATACGAATCTCCCGTTCCACCAGATCCCAAAGAGAGATCTGGTGACTGCGGAGGCCATTGGAGTACAGTGAACTCATTGTCATGTTCCAGAAACCAGTTTGAGATGATATGAGCTTTGTGACATGGTGCATTATCCTGCTGGAAGTATCCATCAGAAGATGGGTACACTGTGGTCATAAAGGGATGGACATGGTCAGCAACAATACTCAGGTAGGCTGCGGCGTTTAAACGATGCTCAATTGGTACTAAGGGGCCCAAAGTGTGCCAAGAAAATATCCCCCACACATTACCCCACCACCACCAGCCTGAACCGTTGATACAAGGCAGGATGGAGCCATGCTTTCATGTTGTTCATGACAAATTCTGACCCCACCATCTGAATATTGCAGCTGAAATCAAGACTCATCAGACCAGGCAACGTTTTTCCAATCTTCTATTGCCCAATTTTGGTGATCCTGTGCGAATTGTAGCCTCACTTTCCTGTTCTTAGCTGACAGGAGTGGCACCTGGTGTGGTCTTCTGCTGCTGTAGCTGCTGTGATGTTGTGCGTTCAGAGATGGTATTCTGCATTCCTTGGTTGTTACGAGTAGTTATTTGAATTACTGTTGCCTTTCTCTCATCTCGAACCAGTCTGCCCATTCTCCTCTGACCTCTCACATCAACAAGGCATTTTCGTCCACAGAACTGCCGCTCCCTGGATGTTTTCTCTTTTTCGGACCATTCTCTGTAAACCGTAGAGGTGGTTGTGCGTGAAAATCCCAGTAGATCAGCAGTTTCTGAAATACTCAGACCAGACCGTCTGGCACCAACAACCATGCCACTTTCAAAGTCACTTAAATCCCCTTTCTTCCCCATTCTGATGCCCGGTTTGAACTTCAGCAAGTTGTCTTCACCACATCTACATGCCTAAATGCATTGAGTTGCGGCCATGTGATTGGCTGAGTAGCTATTTGTGTTAACAAGCAACTAAACAGGTGTACCTAATAAAGTGGCCGGTGAGTGTACGTGTCTGTGAAATACACAAATTTTCAATGATTGCTACTTTGTTCAAGAGATGTTTTGATTTGTAGAGTACAAATTAATATTGTGTAGTGGCTGTTTTTTACCAAAGTCCAAGTCCTAGCGAAGGCCACTTAATCTGCACTAAGTTTTATTAGTTCTGACTTGTGACTCATGTCAATTAAAATCCACTTTGCTTGTTAAAACCCAAATCCTTACTCACAGGTCCACATGAGGCAGGGAAGACATTGAATGTTGCTTTATTTGCATAAATAAAAAAGAAAAAAGACCTGGTCCAATACCAGTGCGACTCCACACGATATACACGGTTATACACGGTCAAAAACTTATTTTCATCCACACTTAGGCAGATCCTTCAACCTGGCTTGCTGCACGCTTGGTTACTTTCTGGCACATGTATGGCAAAGTGCCCCAAAACCCAAATCACTGTTGCAAAACAACAAACGCAATGCATGTCACTGCTTCCAAAACACCAAACACAAACTGCAACATGAACTTAAATACTGCCAGAGCATATACAGTATGTAATTAATAACATACTTAATAACATACCAAATATTATTTTGTGCCTAAGTGGCTCTTACATGTTGGAAAGCATCACAAGTGAATGGTAAATGTTAAACGTTTTTGCACTGTTGTTGTTAATATTTATTCCAAAGAATATGTAGTTACAGTCTGTTGCATCAGGTTCATGTACGCCCACCTGTCTCTACTTACAAATTTATTAAAAAGAAAAGAAAAAAATCTTACCCCTTCTTTCCAGTCGTGGACAGTAACAGAGTTAGTTTTTGGAGTACAGTTTTGGAGGATCCATACTTTACTTGAGTGAAGTACTCAAGCTTCCTCCAACTTGCTGTGGTGACCCCGAACAGGAAAAAGCCGAAAGAGGGAAAAAATTCATCTGCATTTTCTGCGATTAATGAGAACTCAGTCTTGGTGCCAAATTTTCACCAACTCTCTTGCAATAGCTGTCATCCGAGCCCTGTTTCTGGTGGCAGCAATCACATGAAGCGATCAAACGGCAATCAGTTTCCTTGGGCTGACGTATCTCTGTACCCCTGGCAAACTTGAAATAATACTGACTACTCTGTGTGCCGGCATTCACACAAAGCAATCACACAGCAGCTTGTTTTCCCCTCAGTCTGGGTGTGTGCATCTGGCAAAATAGAAACATGGAAGCAGTCATACAAAATAATCAAATAGCTTTGCCTCTACTGCGCTCGATTTTCTCAATTCTGATCTAATACTTTAAGCCATTACAATAATTATTTAATCAAACCTTTCCAATTCCTCAAAATTGCTCCTCACACTGATGTACCTGCAAAAAAACAATTTTTCATTCCTGACACTTGTTTTCTTTGGCTATTGGCATGTGAAGCTTCACAATTTCAACCAGTCAGTCAACCAGTGTGGTTCCAGTCAACTAGTCTGGAACCAGAAGTCAGCATTATAATCCCCTTGGTGCTCATTTCATTGTTTTCTACATCTTTGGTGCTACAGTGTATTCGTGACAACGAATTATGTGAGTCTGTGGCTGCAGATTGTATCACAGTTGAGAATGTTTTTCATTTATTTCAATGTGAACTAATGTGTAAGTTGGGGATGATGAGGGTACAGTGGCAGACACGGGCAAATACGTTATATCTACTGCAGGCAAATGTGCTACAGAAGTAGTGAGCTATAAATTTATGAACACAAAAATTTATAAAAGATTCAAAAGCATATACGAGATACAAAAGGAAAATACACCTCAATTAATTTTTCACCTTCATCAGAAAATGGAAATTCCTGTGAAGGTGAATGTATTTTGCCATGAATTGTTGTATCTGTTTATATCTAAAATTTATCCTTGATTCTCTTACAAGAAAAACCTTTAGGAATCTTCACCTGTGCTATCGAGTATCCAGGTATTTATTTCACACAATCACACTCGTTTGGTTTTTGGCAGAAAAAAGTTATTCTATCACTTTTTCAAGTCACTGAATCGAATCGTATTGTACTAGATGAGCCAAATATCATTCTCTAATCGAACCATGGAAAATGATTTGAATCCAATCGTGAAAATGAATCGTTACACCTCTAATATATTAGTATCCAAGCAGAAAACTGTGAAAACATCAAGCCTTTGTCTCTGAAAGTGATGCTGGTATCTATAAACTACTGTATTAGAGGAAGTACTGAAAAAACAATGTCTTCAAAAAACCCCAACAAATCAAAGGAAATGAGCATGTGCAGCTAAAACCACTTAAGACCACATACATACACTCTAAACCAATTTGTTTTAGCTGGTACCTGAACACTGGAATGTGAACTCTGTTACCTGGACTCTGGTCCCTAGGTTCTAGTACCCGGACTTTGGTACCTTGGCTCTGGAACCTGGACTCTGGTACCTTCATACCCTTGTCTAATCTGGGTTGCAACCACCTTCAAGGGTTTAATTACACTTGTACTCTTTTTATTGCATGCGGTGAAAAACATCTTCAAATCTTTAGATGACTGCATTGAATAAATGACTTATTAAATACATTTATTAATGACTGTAAGAATTATTTGTAAAAAAACATTATCTGTGAAACGTTATAATAGTCCAGTATGTGGGCAGCATGTTGCATCATCAAGATATGCAGTTTGCTGCAGTGAGCTGAAAACAAGCCTTTGACTTAAATACACACACACACATTTGATGCTTGTTATTCTAAACACACTGCTGCTCCTGGTGCTACTGCTGGAAACAAAGCATTTGTTTTTGTCCCTGGTGGACCCACCTCAATGGGACATAGAACATTTACAAACCTACATGTTTCCCTGGATTCCACTGTCCTCCAGCATCTCCATAATCACAATCACAACATCTGCCTCAGTTGGATCAGGTCAGTGAGCCTAATGAGTCAATGAGCCTAATGACTATTTACATAACAAGGCAGCTGCCGTCACACAAACACACACACACCTACACCTGTGTTATGAGAATCCTGACCTTATCAGTGAGGACGGGCCTTTGGCTGAAACACATTCAGGTGGAATCACAGGTACAGTCATGCCAAAGAGGAGATCCCCTTCTCTGCTTACTCATTCATTCTTTCTCCTCTTCTACTTCCATCATCTTGGTCAAATCATAACCTAAATATGAGGATTAAAAAAGGAATGGGTCAACAAACATGTCATTGCTTTCTTTCCAAGAGTTAAACAAAGATTGATATGACTTGTCAGCAGGTTATTATGACCCATAGTTAGTTAGAAGTTAGTTTTGTTGTGTGGTCATACTTATTGTGTAGAGCAACAAAGTCCACATCAGATTACGGTGAATGGATGAGGAAACAAAAAGCAGGAATAAGACACAGGAGAGTGATGTTTGATTCCGGTGACAAAGTAACCACAAAGTTAGCCCTGTCATGGTTACTGTCACCATGACAACAAATACCATCAAATGTTGAGGAAGTACTTACAAACCACAATGTTATCCTAAACCGGACGATGACTTGATGGTTATTACAAGTAACCATGACACTGGTGTGGACTACCAAGGATGGCCTGCTGTTGTGGGTGTTCTGCTTCAAGAGACACAGGAGACTATTGGCATGTCAGATGGTTGACAGGCTGGTTCGGGCAGGAGGAATGTTGGAAACTAAGGTCATTAGCTTTCTCATTGGGATCAGCAAAATTACTTTATTAATCACTTCCTACTGTAATATTTTCTTCAATTCAATAAAATGATAAAACAGCATTGTCAAGCCAAGCCTGTCACAGTCATCTCCTGGTTTTCCCCTCAACTGCCCCGCTCTACCTGCCTGCCTACCTCTCCTAATCAAGATCATCAGACTCATCTGTTCCTCCCAGCCTCCTCTTAACCAGCTCTTCCACACTCTCTGCCACACATTGTCGTCACGTCCTGCACTCTCCAGCACTCTTTTCCGGATGGATCTCCTGGTACCTGACCACGTCTCCTTGTCCTTGCCCCGGTAACCCAACCTGCCTTCTGTCTTTGGACTTTGCATCTACCCGCTCCCTGTCCACCTGCAGCCTGCCTGGACTCCCTCTCCGGAGACTCCTGCTCCATTCAGAACTTGGACTGTGCTCGCCGACCAGGCTTCCTGATTTTCATCTTTTTGGACTCTTGAACATTGTCAATAAAGTTCTGAACTGTTCCGGTCTGGATTTGTGCTGTACTTGGGTCTGATCTCACACCCGTTACAAAGCCAATCAGAAAACACCATCTTACTTCACTCAGCCAATAGCAGTCAGCCACCAGTGAAAACATGATAGCACACTAGCTGAAGTAAAGATAAAGCTAGGCTTGTCTGTCAGCATTAAAACTGATATTCATTAACATGTTCAACAACCAGCTGTAAAAATGAGAACATACGGGCAAATTTGTTGGCATGTTGTTTTGACAGTGCACAGTAATCACAGTGCTTGGCTATGAGAGTTTTCTGACAATGTCATTTTATGGGTTGTTTTCTTAAAAATGTAAATAGATTAAGAGATTTGAAAGGAACTTTTCCCCCCTTTGCAGAGCCTGCCTAGCCGCTTGCCCTTGTTTGCAGTCCATATGTATTGTATCAGCTGCACCAAAATGAAATTGATGCTGAACATCTCTTCTAATTCTCGACATAAAAACGAAAAGGATATATTTAGCAAAATGGCAAACATTTTTTAAGCTGCTGAATAGTTATTTTCTCTACATGCACAATGCTGCCGCTTTTAGTTTCTATATTTCTCTCCATGCCCCCCCCCAGACAAATCCAGGGCTAAGAGTCCCAGCGTTTGCAGGCTGGATCTCCAAACTGTCTGCTGTAAGCATCCCACTTAATCCTCTGATGGGAATATTGGCTCAGTTCCACACTCATCTGTCCAGGTTAATGTTGTCTGTATCTGATGTGTGTGTGTGTTTGTGTGCGCACGGGCGTGTAAGTGGCTGTATTGCATGTCCTACACATACCCCTTTAATGACCATTCTATTTGCTCATACTCTTTCCCTGTCCTGCAGACACCAGGAGCATCATCTATCAAACTGTACCCACAGCTAAATGTGTGTAGATACAAACATGAAATGTGTGTGCACGTCCTCACATGGTGTACAGTGATAAATCCCAGCTCACCTCGTCCAACACATTTATCTGCTCAGGCCCAGACAGGCCACAGAACAATGTTGACATGTTACTTTGAAAGAACAGCCTCACTAGAAACAGATAAAAACAGAAAACAATGTGGACATTGAGGTCCAGATGCTGGGGTGTCACAAGAGTAGGTGTGTGGAAAAGCTTCCCCACATGCAACAGTGTTTTTCTGCATTTTGTACGTTAGCATTTGACACATTTTCCACTATTTCTAGAAATTCATCTGTTCTCAGCAAGTACTCATTATGCATACGTACATCATGTGCGATGCAGTGCCTGATATTGTTAAGATTCATTCATTCATCCTTCTACCGCTTATCATTTTCCAGGTCGCGGGGGGGGGCTGGAGAGGGCGAGGTAAACCCTGGACAGGTCGCCAGTCCACCACAGGGCCAACACACAGACACAGACAGAGACCAAGAACCACTCACACTCAGACCTACGGACAATTTAGAGTCACCAATTAACCTAAACATGATGTCTTTGGGCGGTGGGAGGAAACCGGAGTACCCGGAGGAAACCCACGCCGGCACGGGGAGAACATGAAAACTCCACATAGAAAGGCCCCAGGCCTGGGATCAGAACCCACCTCCTTCTTATTGTGGGTAACAGCACTAACCACTCTGCCACTGTGCTGCCCTGTTAGGATATGAGTGTAAATTTTGGTTTTGATGAATTGATGCTGAGGTGGTTTCTGTCCACCACTAAATGTTGTATAATGCAAGGGAGCATTTCCTACTAATAAGAAATACAAAACATGTCCTCAAGAACAATCATCAGTTATGCTTAAAGGTTGGCAGCATGGTTAATCGATATGGGATTTAGGAATTGCCTCTCCTGCAATCACACCTCTGCATCACTGAGGATTTCTCAGTGTACACACTCTCTCAAGGACAAGAGGAAAGACAAGACTCACACTGTATGGGGTGAAATGATTGTGCACATTACTTAAACACAAATCTGAGAGAAATGATGCTCCGTGTTACCATCACAGCAAGTTCGCAGCAGCACAAGCCTCAATTTTCCCAATCACAAACATGGCAAGCGATAAATGTAAGGATAGGAGCCTCCGTGCTTTCACTAAACCAGCATGAAATGACCAGAAAATAATGCTATTGGAGTTAACTTAGACGCAAAGAGCAGAACATTAAATAAGAAAATAAGATAACAAGCAGAGCAGATGTGAAATGCAGACGTCCACCCTGGGAAACACACTTCAAGACTGTGTGTCTTCTTTTGGGCTCTGACTCACAGTTTGAACTTCATACTAAATTTAGCTGTCCAGTGGGCAGCTTAAGTGTTTATGCAGCACAAACAGCAAGATTTTTTTTTTTTTAATCAATAAACTCTAACAAGCGGAAATGTATTTTTCTTCCACCAAACAGAACTTATGCTGTAGTTAAAATTATTCATGTTTAAAGCACTCTCTTTGCAATGCTTATATCATTTGGGGGAAAACATCATGCATTTTAACTTATGCACTTATACCTAATAAATTGCAGCGAAATACAACATCAGTAGATAATTTCATGCTTGGATAATTCCATAGTCAAACGGTCCATTTGTCATTGTCATCCGTTAGATTGACAAGCTGCAGGCAGAACCAAGAACAAGAGAACCGGAGATTTAAAGCTGTGAGATGGTGGAGAGAGTGAAGAGAACATCATTACAGGGAGCAGGCCTCTGGAGGACGACTCTGCACACCTGAAGACCCTCAGCCCTGCAGAGACAGGAGAACTAGGAGAACGCGCTGAGGCTGACTGACACCCTGCTCCTTGACTGACAGGCAAGTCCAGCTGTTGGGCAGCGGAGCACATTAGTCCAAAAAAGACGCATCTCTCTAAACATCTGGATGGATTCACCCTACAACTCCACGTCTAATGTCCCACATCTGGACCAAAAATCGCGCAACACACACAAAGCTCCCGAAAAATGGCACAACACAGGCGCATCAATGCGCTAAATCCTGCGCAGTGGCCAGGTTCGGTTTTCTGATTTGATTTCAGGTCCAAACTTGCTAAAGCAGCAGATGATAAGAACATGATCAGTGTTGACAGACCGACATACCAACCTGCTGTTGGAGTATTTTGGACATGGCGTCCCACAGATTTCTGACGGTAACTGCTCGATCCTCGTTCACGCCTCATCGCTACAGCTGCAGCATCACACACAGACTTGTTTAAACTTTCCCAACCGACCCGAACTGATCCTCTACAACAACATATCGTCCCACAGAGCACATGTGCGCGGAGGTGAAGCGCGATACTGCACCAACCCAAAGTCTCTCTCGGCGCAAAGCTCCGACGCATCCGCTTCGGAAAGTCAGCAGTCGCTACTGTGCGTCAACTGACCGCGTTAGAGTCACAACATAGCCGGGGAAAGTTTGGAGATATTAGTCCTTACCTTTCTGTCCACCAGGCGGAGAGTCTCACCGGCTGCTGGAGCTGGAAACACCAGGAGGACAAATACGGGATTGTACCCCGTTCAGAAACAGAATCCATCCAGTCACTCAGCCATCAGCGTCTTCCTCCCACTGACTCAACCTCTGTCCTCCCGCCTCCTCCTCTCAATCACTCACCAGTGCGAATTTACCCACTGCTGAAAGCGCCACCAACTCCTGCACTCAGCGTGCCCGCTTCAAGTGACAGCGCCCACCACCGCTTATCTTATTCGTCTGGAAGACGCCGCTCAGCATCAGGTAAGTCTGGACTCACCTGAGGGGAAGGAACGAGAGGGTGCTCCAGGAGCTGCGCTGCTGCCCTCATGTGGCTGCAGGAAACTCTGGGCCGTCACTGGAAACTATTGAAAACCTGCAGCAACACAGTCGGTTCAACGTCTAACAGGGTCATTTTACAAGAGAAAAGAAAGCGGAAAAAAAACTTTTTTGCACACTGAAGTCAATAGAAAAATACCACACAGTCAATGAACAGGTACAAATATTTAAACAAATATCACTACATTAGGATTTATAACAAACTGAAGCTTCTGGCCCTACATGCTTAGGTCCTCATTCCAATTCTGGCTCATAAACTTCCACATTTGGGCAAATTCCAGTTGTGGAAGTTGTTTCTGACAATCATCTAGCACGTGGGTCAGATTGGGGCCATGGAACCAGCCATGTAGTCAGCCAGAAGAGAACAAGCACATGGATCAAGCGTAACACACTTTAGAAATGTTAGTCCAACATTCACATACCCAGCCTGAGTGAAAGAAACATGAAGCCATATCTCCTTAAAGTACCAAGTCAAATAATCAGTTTTGCAGATTCATAGTTTGAGTGTGGAGGATCTGAGCTGGAATTAGGATAGAGTGAGGTCTTGCTGTCACAGATTCACTGACATTAACCCAACCTTATTCGCTATAATGGATGCTGTAATACTGGTTCACTTTAACTGAGACCCTTTCCCATTTATTTTTATATCACACAGGTTCACAACAGAAGTTTTCTGGGGGCACGTTTCACCGCCACTCACTGCCACATGTGGCATATTAAAGGTTCAGGTGCTTTTCCTGCTATGAAGAGTCAAAATGTCTGCTGTGAAAAGGCCTAATGAAGAGCTGCAGCTGTGATGCATGATGGACTATGACTGTAATTTCCCCTTTTCATTTGCCCCAGTGTGATATTACCAGATGGACCAAGTAGTATTAGAGCGTAAGGCTGTGCAGACTGTGAACCTCACAGTGGTGAAATTTAGCTAACATTAGCTTACCCTTCCATATGATATAGAAAAATAACATATAGAACAGTTTTAAATGATAATTCATTCTGAAAAGACCCAAAATTTGCTGTTAAAATTAACTGTAAAATTTTGTTGAGGGGCATCTTCCCTGGTTCTTGCAGGAAGGGGCCCCCTACTGGGGAAAGGAGCCAATGCGGGGTGGGGGGGCAACTTGCCTCATTTTGCCTTCTTGCATTAGGAGGGAATCTTGTTTACCCTTCAAGTTATGGCCTTTTACACTTTTATGTAGGTGAGTATGTGGCTAAAACAGTTCTCAGGTTAGCTCAAATAATATTTAAGGATGGAAGCATTTATAGTATTTTGGGTTGTGGATTAGCAGAGATATAACTACCAGGTTAGTGCATGTTAGCTCAGACAGTTTTCACACATAATTCACGTGGCTTTTGGGTCAGGTTGGATCTTCTCAAACACTAGCTCCCTTCTGCAGTATAAGGATGTACTGAATTATGAGCTTATGAAACTTTACCCTTGAAGTTTTTTTTTAAAGTGCATATAATTTATTTCAGAACGACTGAAAAAGGCAAGCACATTATCTATTAAGTGGTATTTGAAATTATAAATGAATTAGTCCCATCTGTAAATGCTGAGCTATTAAATGACAGCACAAAAGATTCATTTTCAATTAATATTCCCAGCGATTCTCTGGGTATCACTGTGAATCAATCACTGATCAGAATAGAGCAGGTGATTACAGACCTGATAGAGAAGAGGAGAATACATGGCAGGAAAAGATGACTGACGTTTAGCCCAATCCGTTCCCTTTATTATGGCTGACACTGTTGTACCATCTGCTTTGTAAGTAAACCACTGAATGTTCAATGGCCAGGGGTGCTGCTGTCATCGATCGCAATAGGCCACATGTAAGCACACTGTAGACACAACTTGTCCCTCAGTAACGTGTCTGGCCTCAGCCCTAACAACACAGTCAATTACAGACCTTGTTCTCTTATTGTAGATTCCATCTCATGACAGAAGAGTTTTTGTTGTTGTTGTTGTTTTTTTACCTCAAGCATTTCTGTTATCACTTGGTCTGCAGCTTCCATTCTTCATGTCCAGTTGGAGTCAGTGCATGCATTTACAGGAGGGCCTGTACATGAGTATCACACATGGCTTTAATGTTCATGGCAGATACTCATCATCCTCTGCCTTCACACTTTGTTTCTTTTCTAATTAATACCCAGTGGACCCAGCCTGGTCACACCGAACCTGTCAATCAATAACCCTTCAATAATCGATATATCAGCTGTACTTGTAAATCTTTAATGAAGCTATGTTTTTTTGGCTCCTTCACTACGACCCCATTGATCTCACTCATGTTTATGGTGTTAATGAGACTCCCCATATTTCTAACACTCATGCTACGGTCTAATTTTAATTGTTATGATTGAAAACACCAAACAATTTGACAAAGAACTTGAAAAGTTTATTTAACTGTGAATGGAGATATACAACCTTCAAAAAATAGATATAAATGAAACATTTCAAGTTTTGATATCATATGCATCACATGTGGTTTGGATGAGACAATGCATGTGCATAATAATACAGTATTATAGAATGACCATGCTTTCATGGGAAACTGTAAGTGCGCAAAAAAATTGTTGCAAAGCGTTAAACTAACTATCACAGGCTAACACCCTTCATAGTGCAAACCTCTAAATCACATTCCAACAGTAGAATGAAGCCTCATCTCATTAGGGCTTATTACCAAGCAGACAGACTTAATCAGTGAAACGTGCAATTGGTTTTCATTGTTTGCTCGATTTGTGATTAAACTGTCAAAATAAATAAGATCTGTTGACTTATCTAAAATGCCACACACTTTAAGCTGAGAGTGCACAAAAACTGATGTAGTAAAGTTGTTATGTTTCATTGTGTGATTGTAAGTTTCACTATAGTGTAAAATCTCCACACTGTTACATATCGAACAGACAAAACTTTTTGAAAGATTTTCTTTCTATTAAACTATTAAAGTGTACATTTTTCCTCATTAGGATTCCTCATTCAATCCTGAAGGAACGACCAGTGTTCACAGTTTGATTAATACCAATTTTACTTTACCACAGAATATTAACAAGTCCATTTTAAACTCATACAGTGTTGTTCTGATTAACCTGTTGCGTATTTTAGTTCACAAACTTTGAATTTGGAAGAATTAGTGGTTGAGCTTCCTGTGAACTGAGACTCAATCAGGAAAACTGGTAAAACACTGTAATATTACAGCTTCTAAATGCTTGTTATAGTGGAAGGACTAAAACTGCTACCATCATGTGCTTGATTATTTGTCATCAGATTCTTGTTTGTTTGCATTTGGTTGCTTCTCTAAAACTGACCTGAGGAAAAAAAGTTGTTTAAAATCTGCCTGGAAGCTTAACAATAAATACTTTATATCCCAAAACCCTAAAAGCAAAAATTGCTATAACCTATTCACCTATTAAAAGTTTCACCCAGGGAGGCTTTCAAAGAATAAAAACTGCAGTAAATAATTCTGTGCAAATACATCCCGAGTGCAACTTAATTATGTCTCAGTGCCTTCCAGCAGACAGGGGTGTCTCACATGCTGAAGACTGAGTGATCAACATGGATCAGGCTCATTGGCAACAGTCTGATTGATTCTTAGCAGCACTGTCATCACACCACACAGTGTTTGAGCCAAATATCATGAAGTACCAGCCTGCAGTTACACAGTTGGTGGGAAATACTCAAGTGTCAGGGGTCAGTTCTGAGATGTAAACAATGCAGAGTTGAAGTAAAATTTCTTAATGACCTAAGGGAGATAATCAGACCCTGAGGATGATAAATAACAAACCTCAGTGGATTCTATTCCAAAAAAATAATGTAAACACTGTGTGACCCCAATTACAGTGTCTGATGGTTCAGTGAGGGCAATTATCCTGTGGTGTGATTAGTCAGACACTTTGCTGCAGTGAAAGAGTTGGCTCGGGCCAATTTGGTGCTTAATTAAGTCAACGACTCTTGTGGTGGTTCACCCCAGGACAGCACACAGTACAGCAGTAACTGGAGCATTCTTTCTGCGAGCCAACATCACTTCACCGCTGTCCTGCAGGAGTGTGTGTGTGTGTGTTTAAAACTTTGAGATTAAGTAGAACCTCATTTATCAATCCCCCACATTTCAAAATCTTACTGAGGTAAATTTGGTTGATCTCTCTCTTTCACTCTCTGTTCATCTTCACTGCAACATTAGATGATCAGATATTAATAGTGATCCCCCATAAAAAATTTATTATTGTGATCATCTTATGTCTGTGTTCAATTAACCCAATCTTCAATTAGTTGTCAGTGTGTGTTTGTGAATCCTTCCTGGGGTCTAAACGTCTCCGTCCACTGTCTGTGCTGACTCACATACATTTAGCATGATCTAGTCCGACCCCTGATGGATGTTCCTTTCATAGTTCTCCAGACAGATGTGGACCCGCTTGGTGAAATAGTTGGGGTCAGAGATGGCTTGGAGGAGGTCACTCTTCACCAGAGCGATGTCATACAGCTCAGTGGTGGAGGCAACACGAGTCTCATCACCACCTGGGTTCAAGAAAACCTGAGAAACAGAAACACAAACAGCAGGCAGAAGACAACCACAACTATTAATTCCAGTTCAGATCAGAACAATGGCTGTAAAGTGACTCCTAAGCTGAACAACTTTATATCTTTGGTCTATCTAATGACCATCAAGGGGCAACTCCACTGCTTGGAAAAAAAAACTCAGATTGTATTCAAGTGTCTAGGAAAAATGTCCTTACTTCCCCCTTGATGTATTAGCCCAGTAAACGTTTCCCTAATGAGTTTATGTTTTTTTGGTTTAGAAAACGATTGATGTGATCTACTGTCAGTGCTCAGTTTACAACTCAGATGCATCTCCAGCAAAACAATGACATGTTTGTGGTCAACATCCTTGTGTGTGTTTGGGAGAAAGAGCGAGAGCAGTACAGAGGGGTTCAGCGAGGACTGTACACTCTGCAGTGAAATCAGTTTTATTTGCAATGTGGTCTGGACATATTTGCGTAACACCACTCCTGAAAGTGGTTATTGAGTGATCAGATCTCAAACGTGCCCTGAATGTATCTTGGGTGTGTTCACACCTGAACTCACATCTTTCCTGGTGTGATCAGATCACCTGAGATAGATGACAATACCAGGTCTAAACTGCGCCTTCTTAACAGCAAAGACACAGACACAGACATGCTGCAGAAGCAACACCGGACAATACTTTACAATGAGGGATGCTTTAAAATACTGTTTATTGTGATCCCTAATCTGTGTCCATTCCTTCATTCATATTCTACCACTTATCCATTTCCTGGTTGCACAGATGCAACAGATGCCAATCCCAGCTCACGCTGGACAAGGGCAGGGCACACCCTGGACAGGTCAACAGTCTAGGGCCTGATCCGTGTTGTTTTTCTTTTTTGTGTGTGTGTGTGCAGTTGCGGACCAGTAGCAGATCATGTGTTCAGTACCTTGGGGTTAACAATGGTGTCCTCATCATTCTGTCGGATGTTGTCATCTATGAAGATGTGCACAACGCTCTGGTCAAAGGGGTCGATCCACAATGGCTTCCCTCCGTGGATGGAGAATGTATTACAGGCCCACCTGGATGAGACACAAGATGTAATGTAAACGTTTGGGGAAAGGCCTCAAACCCCACTACCCCTGAGGAGCAGAATATAATAGGTACCAGTCAAAGTGGTCCTGAAAGCCTCCCAGGCCCTGGACTGAGCTGAGATACTGATACAGGCCTCTCTCTCCAGCTTTAGTCGACACACGGTCCTCGGCTCGACTCAGGACGATCGATTTCCTGCTGCAGCGAATCTTACCTGGAGTCAAATTTATACTCAGCTGAGCCGAGAGGAAGACAAGTCAGAGAGAGAGAGAGAGAGAAACATTTTGTTACCAAAACAAACCTTAAACCTTCAACAGCATGAAGTAAATTAATTATTTTGAGATCGATCATCTTTATAAAGACCTCTCTGATGAAAATCAAGTTTTTAAACTGCATTACCTTTTTTTTATGTAATTAAAACATATCATGAGTGAAATATGTACAAGCCTAGTGTTCTTTATTTTGGTTTACTTTAGATTTACATTTTTATATCTAGATTTTGTTTATCGTCTTTACCTCATTACTACATCAAGCTGGAGTTTATATTACAGCACGATCACTAACACAGTGTCCTTATGATCCTTACCCCTTCAGCATACACTAAGATTGTGTCAGTATGGCCTGCCCAATAAATAAATAAATAAATAAATAAATAAAAAGTGAAATGTTCAAAAACTATAATCAAGCGGAGGCAGTAACCTTTCTGTTGTTGCTGGGTGGCCAGTGTAGTTCTGTGAGTCTGATTTTGTACTAAAAGATGACATCCATGGCAAAAACCCAAAAGCATCAAAACCCAAAGTTGGTTATGAATTAAAAGAAAAAAGAAAGGAGTCAAGATTATTTAGTTCTGATATTTTGGGGCCGCCGACATTTTCAAGAATCTCTGCTCGACCGAGAGTTGGACTTGGAGAGTTTGTTGCCACTGAGGTAAATGAAACTGTTTAATATTTGAGTAATAATCAATGAGATACATTTCAATGTATTTCTTAATATCAGAAATGTGTTTTTTTTTTAAATTAGTATGCATGTTTATTGTGTTTCAACACACCCAGAGTGGCACTCTTTAATGCTGTTTTATTTTAGACAAGACTAGAAATTAATCATTTCTAGTTATAAAACAGTTTCCCATCAGCCTCAGCTGTACTTGTGTAACTGAGTTAATATACTGTACAGTATGAGTGATTTCACTTGCCATGCCTCTCACACTGGGTTCTTTTGTTGATCACTTTTGCTGAAGCTAAATTGTCCTGTGGTCATTGAAGGCTACACCCCTGCAGACTTGGGTTGTGCACCCCAAAAGACAGCAACAGTTTTGCTGTGCTGTCTCCCTGGTAGGTACACGTCTTTAGCTCCGTAATTATTTTGCATTATTTATTTTAATTTTAGATTTAAGGGGTTGTTTATGTTGCCTTTTGTAAGCTTCCGGTTAGTTGAGCACATCCTTTCATAAAAGTTACTTTTTTAAATCAATTGATTGTAACGTGATTAGCGTAATACAGGTGTAAGCTAATTTGAACTATTCTTTAAAAATCTGTATTCTCAGCGTGAGACCACATGTGCGAATGAGAGCAAGACTTGACTGTACAAATTTTTCTGCCAGGTATGAGTTTTTCACGCATCTTCACATGTTTTTTTCCTTTCCCTGGATATCATTAGTCCGGTTGTGGCTTAAGCTCAGATTTTCAGACTGTTTTCTGTATGATATATGGGGGCCTGAGGCCAACAGAAGAAAAAAAAAAAAAAAAAGTATTGTGGGAGCGTACATACCACAGATATAGTGTTGTGTTTTAAATGTGACCTTTTGAGGGATTTTTTTTCATATCTGTGGATCTTTTCATGTGTACGTCCAAGCAAGTATTTTGTTTTGCTCTCTATTTGGGATAATCCCCCCCCCCCCAAAAAAGGTAATAGACTCTTAGCTATTGATTTTTGAGATTTTCTTTTCATTCTTTTTTTCGTGACAATGGATCAACATAATGTGTCAAGTGCTGGTAGGGGTTCAAGACTGTGGGTCAGTCAGTTTCCTACTCTGGGTAGGCTTAGCGAAGACAGACACATTACATCTACTCCTCACATTTATCCTGGGAGGGATAGTGCATGTGCCACGGCAGATGCTGGAGTGGATGGTGAGTCTGCACTTTCTGGGTGAGATGTTCATGTTCTCAGTGACTTAGTGAAACAGATAGGGACCAGTATAGGTGAAAACATTGTTTCATGTCTTAAGTCCATTCCAGCTATTGATGCTAATGTGTCTCAGTCAACCACAGCTGATCTTTCTAAGGTTAATTTGACAATTAACCATGATAGTCATGAGCCACATCCTTTCAGGGGGGGTAATACTGATGGGATTTCAGTTTCTGAGTGGGAGGAAGCTATGAGGCTTTATTTGAGTAGGAGGGGCATTGAGCTATGTGCCCAGGTGGATGAGCTTTTGGGCAAGCTGCGAGGGAGAGCATGTGATGTTGTTACCATTGGGCTTTGCAGTCAACCCTCCTTAGACTTAGAGTCAGGCCCGCAACCTGTGTTTGACATACTTAAGCAGCACTTCAGTGACTCTGTGACCTCATTTATGCCTCTTGATGACTTCTATGACACCAAACCTCGACCCTCTGAGACTGCTGTTGACTCTTGGATTCGACTTAACAAAGCCATTGACAAAGACATTCTTTACTTAATTGAGCCCTTCATTCTAGATCTCATTAATTTGACCTTATCTTTGGGTTATGTACCTCAGACTCTTAAGACCGCAGTCATCAAACCCCAGCTTAAAAAGCCGAATCTTGATCCAGATGTTTTGGCCAATTATAGACCCATATCAAACCTTCCCTTCATTTCTAAAATCATTGAGAAAGCAGTAGCAAACCAATTACACGACCATCTGCATAGGAACGGTTTGCTTGAAGAGTTTCAGTCAGGATTTAGAGCTCACCACAGCACAGAAACAGCGCTGGTTAAAGTCTCCAATGATATTCTAATGGCTTCAGACAATGGATCAGCCTCCATACTTCTCCTCTTAGATCTCAGTGCTGCATTTGACACCATTGATCATAATATTTTATTACAGAGACTGGAACATGAAATTGGCATTAAAGGAACTGCTCTAAGGTGGTTCAAATCCTATTTATCGGATAGATATCAGTTTGTACATGTTAACAATAGCTCCTCCTCAAGCACTATAGCCAGTTATGGAGTCCCACAGGGTTCGGTGCTTGGACCAATCCTCTTCACTCTTTATCTGCTTCCTTTAGGCAACATTATCAGGAAACACAGCATCAATTTCCACTGTTATGCAGATGAGACTCAGCTGTATTTATCAATGAAGCCAAATGAAGTTAGTCAGATAGTCAGACTGCAGACATGTCTTGAAGACATAAAAGTCTGGATGACCCATAATTTTTTACTTCTAAATTCTGACAAAACTGAAGTACTTGTAAGTATTGTACTCGGCCCTAAGCACCTTAGAGAAACCCTATCTAATCAATTAATCAGTCTGGATGGCATTACTTTGGCTTCCAACTCCACTGTAAGAAACCTTGGAGTAACCTTTGACCAGGACATGTCCTTTGTCCCTCACATAAAACAAGTCAGTAGGGCAGCTTTCTTCCACCTGAGAAACATTAGTAAAATCAGAAATATCCTCTCTCAAGAGGATGCAGAAAAACTAGTCCACGCATTCGTAACTTCTAGGCTGGACTACTGTAACTCATTATTATCTGGATGTCCAAACAAATCTCTGAAAGGCCTTCAGTTGATTCAGAATGCTGCTGCACGAATATTAACAGGAACTAGAAAAAGGGATCACATCTCTCCTGTGTTAGCTGATCTTCATTGGCTGCCGGTAAAATCTAGAATAGAATTTAAAATCCTTCTGTTAACATATAAAGCTCTTACTGGCCAAGCTCCGTCATACCTCAGAGAGCTCATAGTTCCTTACTGTCCTAGTAGGCCACTCCGCTCTCTAGATGGAGGTTTACTTGTGGTTCCTAGAGTCTCCAAGAGTAAATCAGGAGGCAGATCTTTCAGTTATCAGGCTCCTCTTCTATGGAACCAACTTCCAGTATCGGTCCGGGGGGCAGACTCTTTAGCAATTTTCAAGACCAGGCTTAAAACTTTTCTGTATGACAGAGCTTATGGTTAAAAAGTTAAAGTTCATTTACTCTTTAGCTATGCTGCTACAGGCCTAGACCGCGGGGGGAAGGACTGAGCACCTCTCTCTCTCTCTCCCTCTCCCTTTCCCCCCTCTCTCTCTCTCTCTCTCTCTCCCCCTCTCCCTCTCCCTCTCTCTCTCTCCCCCCCTCGCATGCGCCGTCATACCAACAACCTGCTTCTCCGAAATCCCAGTTTCTCTCAGTTCCAAGCATGTGCACTGCATTTACTAACCATGTTTTCCTGAAGTCTCCGTCTCCCCCAGCTCCTCTCCTCTCTCTCTCCCAGCTCCTCTCCTCTCTCTCTCCCAGCTCCTCTTCTCTCTCTCCCTGTCCTCATCCTGCAGGTGATGAATCATCACCATCCCATGTTCCTGCAATGCCTGCTGCTCCCACATCTTCAAGAATTCCATACAGCATCATTCCTACGAACCTCATGCAGCATCATGTTCCTGCCTACACCTGTTTGAATATCCCCTCCTCCTGCTCTCTTTCTCTCCCTACTCTACCCAACTTTGCCCCCCCCCCGTGCCTCTCTCTCTCTCCCTCTCTCAACCCAACCGGTCGAGGCAGATGGCCGCCCCCCCTGAGCCTGGTTCTGCCCGAGGTTTCTGCCTCTTAAAGGAAGTTTTTCCTTGCCACTGTCGCCAAGTGCTTGCTCATCGGGGGATCTGTTGGGTCTCTAAATAATTTTATAAAGAGTTTGGTCTAGACCTGCTCTATATGTAAAGTGCCTTGATGTAACTTTGTTATGATTTGGCGCTATACAAATAAATCTGATTTGATTTGATTTGATTTGCTGTAGATGGACTAAAGAGACAGGGAAAGACCCTCGACAATCCTTCCCGTGAAGTGACAGTCATGTTTATCACTCACTGTCCTGATACCTAGTTGTCTCTAGTCTTCAGCTGCAAGCCGCTGGAAGAATGGACTGCCACTGATGTTCAGGTGCGGTTGGATGAATACCACCGGAAGCGGCGGCTCCAGCAGCGCCAGTCTTCGCGCCCAGCTGGAAGCCAGCAACCCAACCTAGCTATGAGTGTTGTGCAGTGCCATGCCCAGTCTGCTTGGGGGGCTCCTGCCTCTCAACCAGTTACAACCGGCGGAATGTCACACTCTGAAGGGCAGTCACTTGAACATGTTATCGCTCTCCTCGAGCGGTTACTACAGCGAGAGGCCTCCCAACATTCCAGGCCGCCAAGGTCAAGTACTGGTAGCTGCAACAAGTCTCGGGGTCCCTGTCCCATTTGTGGGGGTGACAACCATGACACCATGTTTCACTGCAGGAGAGAGCATATGTGTTTCTGCTGTTATTCAGCTAGACATCAGGCTGTGACCTGCCATATCGCTCCTCCTACTGACTCACCTGCTGCTCAGCCTGGTGGTTCTAACCAGCAGGGAAATTAGCTGGCCCACATGAGCAGAAGAGTAGTGTAGGGCCAGAGGGCAATTCCCCACGAGATCCTGATGATGATGACCTTGAGTCAGTGTACTCATAGTTCTGCTCCTTAACAAATGCTGGCTCCACTGTGATTATTCAGAATACACAAAGACTGTCTACAACTGATAACCTTTTTCACACTGATGTGCTGCTTCAGGATACCATGACGCTTAGGGCCATGCTTGACAGTGGTTCAATGGCCTGTTCCTTGAGCTCTTGTGTGCTTCCTCTCCTAAAGCAGAACAATGTTACAGATGAGGGTGTTTGACTGTTGCTTCTCAGTTCCAACACTCATCGTGGAGGGCCAAAGTGATGATCTCATTGTTGGCAGCAATGTCATAAAACACCTCATTCGGGTGCTGAAGCACTCTGGGAACTTCTGGGAGAGGGTTTCTCTTTCACATGAGGTTCCTGTGGAAGAGGGGAGCTTGCTGCAGTTGTTGGCCGCTGTGGAGACATGTCGATGAGTGTCCTGATAAGGTGGGTACTTTTAAGCTCAAACATGCAGTGACCCTGGAACCAATGACAGAACACTGGGTTTGGGGTCACCTACCTGCTCATGTATGTCTCAGCTGGCAGCATGGTGGTCGTGGAGCCAAGTGAGTCGCGAACAGTGCAGCGTTCGGTGATGGTGGGCCGTGTTGTAACACCACCTTGGGGCACCAGATGGGTTCCAGTAAGAGTCATTAACCCCTCTCCTACACCAGTGACTTTGAGACGCAATTGCAGGCTTGCGGACGTGTCACCGTGTGTGGCACTGGAAGATTTTGACACTGACTATCTTTATGCACCTGACTCACCTGACGAAATTAAATGTACTGTGACAAATACAGCTGACAAGTCCGACACAGCCAGTGAGAAGAGCTTGACTGTTGACTCGGACTGTACTGCCCGGCCGCCCCTTAGTCCCACTCTCTTTGACTTGGGTCTACAGGACATTGACATTGATATGACTAACCTGTCCCCCTTTTGGAGGGCAAAGCTGGTTGACCTGCTGGCGAGGTATGAGTCCATCTTCTCCCACCACAGACTGGACTGTGGTAAAGCCAAAGACTTTACCCACAGCATCCAACTGAATGACAGCAAGCCTTTCAGACTCTCCTATCGCCGGCTGTCTCCATCGCACTATGAGAAACTGAGGATGGCTCTAAATTAAATGGAGGAGTGTGACATCATAAGGAAGTCTACGAGTGAGTATGTGTCATTTCTTGTTCTTGTCTGGAAAAAGAACGGCGACTTGCGGCTCTGCACTGATTTTCGGTGGCTTAACGCACGCACTGTACGTGACGCGCACCCCTTGCCTTACCAGACCAACGTCCTAGCCGCCTTGGGGGGGAATGTGTTCTTCTCCACCATGGACCTGACCTCTAGGTATTATAATGTGGAGGGCCACAAGGAGGACAAAAAGTTCACCGCATTCACCTCTCCATTTGGGCTATATGAGTATAACAGGCTCCTGCAGGGGCTTTGCAACAGCCCAGCCACGTTCATGAGGATGATGATGGCTATCTTTGGTGACCAAAACTTCCTGAGCCTCTTGTGTTATCTTGATGACATCCCCATGTTTGCCCCCAATGGTTCATTGGCGCTGCAGAGATTGGAAATGGTGTTCGAGAGGTTAAAGGCGCACAACCTGAAGTTAGCCCCCAGAAAGTGTCACTTCATGAGGCCTTCAGTGAAGTTTCTGGGGCATATTGTGTCAAAGGAAGGCATTTCAACTGATCCGGAGAAAGTTAAGGCTATAACTGACCTGCAGGAGAAAGATTTAATGGTGAAGGGCACTGACATCCCATCCCCCACCAAGATTCGATCCTTCCTTGGCATGGTGGGGTTTTAATCAGCAGTTTTTCGAGGGGTACTCTGGTATTAGTTGGGCCTTTGTTTGCACTGACGTGTGGTGTGAAGGGGCCGCGACGTACCAAGGGTAAGAAGAACCCGGCTATGTCTCGGGACCTCTCTTCTGCTGACTGGACTCCTGCTTGCAACGAGGCTTTCAGGATGCTTAAACAAGCTTTGCTGAATAACGTCACTCTTGCTCACCCTGACTTCAGTAAGCAATTCTTCCTGTCAGTTGATGCCTCATCCAACGGTCTCGGGGCAGTGCTGTCTCAGCTGTTCGATGGTAACGATGTTGCAAGGCCCATTGCATTTCCCAGCAAGTCACTGAATTATGCCCAGTCACGCTACCCAGCACACAGGCTGGAATTCCTCGCACTTAAGTGGGCTGTGTGCGACAAGTTCAGCCACTGGCTGAGAGGCCAACAATTTACTGTAGGGACCGACAATAACCCGCTCACTTAGATTCTCAGTAAGCCCAAGCTGGATGCCTGTGAGCATAGGTGAGTGTAAAAACTGGCTCCATACGACTTTGAAATCAGATACATTCCTGGGCCTAGAAATGGGGTAACGGATACCCTCAGCCATGAGCCCTTTGTGCACCCCAGTGTCATCCATCGACTCACAACAGTCCCCTATGGTGCACTCCTTGAGGAAGCGAACTCCTTGGAACCTGACTGTGTACAGGATGCTTTTAGGTTGTCCTGTGATCCACTCAGTCGCCTGCAGCATTGTCCCTTGACTGTGGCTTTCAGCAGTGCAGCAGCTGTGCCCCAGCATCCACCTATCTCCTCGAAGGAAGTGTCTGCTGTTTTAGAGCATTCACTGGAAAAAGACCAGTTACCACCTCATGCGCTCTGCTTGCCACAGCTCACTCAGTCACTCCTGCCATCATAGCTGCCTGATTTCCGCCCTTTGCCCAAAGCCAAACTTATGTCGTTGCAGTGTACCGATCCCTGCTTGGGTCGGGTGCTCTACTTTGTGGAGCGTCAGAGGCGGCCATCGAGACGTGAACGCCCACATGAGTCAGCTGAAACCCTGCGGCTTCTCCGACATTGGGAGCAACTTACCATCAAAACTAGTGTTCTCTATCGCACTTCAAAAGGATACTGTGATAAAGAGAAAGACTTACCAGTATCTCGTGCCCACTAACTTGAAAGATAAGGTCCTGAAAGGTATCCATGATGAGGCAGGTCACCAAGGTCGGAGGAGGACGCTCTACTTGGCTAGACAGCGGTTCTACTGGATTGGGATGGGGAAGGACGTCATAGATTATGTGCAGTGCTGTCGGTGTTGTCTGGTCAGTAAGTCTCCTGAACCTGAGGCCAGGGCACCACTCGAGAGTGTTAAGACCTCTAAACCTCTTGAGTTGGTATACATCGATTTTTGGTCAGCTGAAGCCTCGTCCAACGAGTCTTTAGACGTTCTAGTCATGACTGACCATTTCACTAAGCTGCCCCAAGCCTACCTGTGTCCCAACCTGTCGGCCAAAGCTGTCGCTCATCAACTCTGGAACAACTTCTTCTGTATTTATGGCTTACCAGAGCGAGTGCATTCAGATCAGGGTGCGAACTTCGAAAGCAACCTAATTGCAGAAATGCCCCAAGCTGCCGGTGTCGAAAAATGTCATACAACACCTTACCACCCCATGGGCAATGGGGCAGTTGAGAGGTTCAATCGCACTCTAGGGGAACATGATCAGAGCCCTTCCACCCAGAGCCAAGCAGAAATGGCCCCAGCTCTTGTGTTCACTCACCTTCTCTTACAATGCGACTGTCCATGAGACGGTTTTGCTCCCTTTCTATTGATGTTCGGCAGGGTTGCCAGGTTGCCTGTAGACATGATGTTTCAGTCTGTGCTCATGGATGAGCAAGTGGTGGATTATGATGTCTATGTGCAGTGTCTCCATCGTGACCTGGCAGAGGCTATCAGGATTGCTCAGATTTCAACAACAAAACAACAAGAGAAGCAGACTGAGCTTTACAATCGCAAAGTGAGGGGTGCATCTGTGGAGGTTGGGGACAGAGTGCTGCTGGCAAACAAAGGAGAACAAGGTCGGAGGAAGCTGGCTGATCGCTGGGAGGGACACCTGTACACTGTTGTGGGAAAACAGGATAATACTCACACCTTCAGACTCAGGAACTGTACAACTGACCAGGTGAGAGTGGTCCACAGGAACCTTATCATGCCTGTGAACTTCCTACCGGTTCCTAATGACCCTGAGAATGGTGGGTCCATTGGCAGTTACCCAACCGATGGTGCTGAACATGATGGATCAACTCTTCTTCCAGGATGTGGACCGGAGGACAGGACTATATGTTGGGTCTCTATACTCCCAGTTTCCCCTGGAGATGAGTCGACAACGATGGACATTGTGGGTGAACATGACTGCGCCAGATCTGACACACCTGATGAGATTGACCCTGACGATCACAATGAGAGTAGACTTGACAGTCCAGGTGGGACCAGGTCTGCTGGTCTGAACCAGTCTGACCCTTGTGATCCTGCTGTTGATGCTAACTGTTCTGTTTACTTACCTGACTCTCAACCTGCTGTCTCTACACTTTCTGTTGACTTGCAGCCTTCTGATGCTGGTTTTGTTGTTGCATCAGAGGCAGGACAAAACCTTTCCTGTGACAGTCTGCAAAGAATGCGGACAATGTATGGGAGGGTTGTTAGACCAGTAGTCAGACTTATTCAAAACATACACCAGAGATTTCTTGCTGGTCGTTAGTGTTATTTGGTGTATTGTTCTTGAATATGTGTATGTGTTTATTGGCACCTGTATGGCCTATATGTTCCTTCCATTTTGAGGAGGGTTTGAGCTCTAATTTTTTTTATATTTTGACACCTGCGTGTGACTACTAGTTTGGTTAGGTGGTTAGAATTTGTGCTGTTGTTTTATAACATGATCTCTGAGTGATTTAACATGTATATGGGCAAGTTTTCCTATGGATGACGGAAGGCATCCATAGGAAGACACAATTTTTTTTCTTTTCCTCAATTCCTCCTCTTGGTATGCTGTTATTGGTACCTGGTATGTTTGTTGTTCGAGTGGTTACACAGTCTGGTCTCATTTCGCATCTTGTGTATTCCTTTTTGTTTGTTTGGGCAAGTGGAAATCAGTAGGGGGGAGTGTAACGGAGCTGATATACTGATATACTGTACAGTATGAATGATTTCACTTGCCATGCCTCTCACACTGGGTTCTTTTGTTGATCACTTTTGCTGAAGCTCAATTGTTCTGTGGTCATTGAAGGCAACACCCCTGCAGACTTGGGCTGTGCACCCCAGAATACAGCAACAGTTTTGCTGTGCTGTCTCCCTGGTAAGTGCACATGTCATCAGCTCCGTAATAATTTTGCATTATTTATTTTAATTTTAGATTTAAGGGGTTGTTTATGTTGCCTTTTGTAAGCTTCCGGTTAGTTGAGCACATCCTTTCATAAAAGTTACTTTTTTAAATCAATTGTTTGTAACGTGATTAGCGTAATACAGGTGTAAGCTAATTTGAACTATTCTTTAAAAATCTGTATTCTCAGGGTGAGACCACATGTGCGAATGAGAGCAAGACTTGACTGTACAAATTCTTCTGCCAGGTATGAGTTTTTGAATATTTTTATTATTTTTATATTATTTTAAAAACTAAAAGCAACAGTTTTGCTGTGCTGTCTCCCTGTGTGAGACCACGTGTGCGAATGAGAGCAAGACTTGACTGTGCAAATTATTCTGCCAGATGTTGAAATAAACAGCGAGTGCCAACGGTAAAAAGAGTTTCTGAAATTTACAGAACGCAACAAGAGAGTGTGTACAGTCGCTACACTTGCTAACAGTAAGGCAAAGCATTGAGCATGGTAAATATAATGCTTCCTGAAACTGACGGTAATTATCTGAAAGCAGAGTTGCTTTTTATTGCTTTTATTACACTGTTGTAGCTACACAGGTTTTTCATATTTAGAGGGAGGGTGAACTAAAGAAAGTTTACTTACTATCAGACATCTAAACAATATTAAAGTTGTCATGCATTCAGTAGAAAGCATGACTTTAACACCCTGCATGTCTAATTGAGGTGGTGGACCACGGTTTATGCAGTAACTACTGGCAGCAGCATAGACCTGGGCTTATTAGACCCCTCCCAACAAAGACAAAGAACCTGCTGTCCTGTCACTGCACACAAGAATTCACTGAGGCAGGAAATCTATTCAGAAACCGAACAACCAAATTGTGTTGCTCCTTCAGCATAAATGCACAGATGAATTTGCAGGAAATTGAATAAGATTTCCACTGAGCTCTCCTTCAGATTGCTCCCTGTGCTCAACATATTCTATCTCTCCTCCTTCATTGCGCCATTGCACTCTTCACCATTCTCCTGAAAATCAATGCGTTGCCCTCCAGTAGACCAAGAGGAACAGAAACCCCTCTGGTGAGTTAGTCAAGGAGATGCATATGTTCATGTCTGGAAAAGAAAGTCAGAAGAACATCTTTGCTGCTCCTCACCCTCAGGAACATCAACCCGCGCGCGCGCACACACACACACACACACACACACACCTAACAAAAGATGTCACCCATCAGTATGTGAGCTGCTGTTTTGCAGTCAAATTCCTTAATTTGTCCCACATTGGGGGAATTGCAATGGAATCCTCCAGTTTGTAATTTGGCAATCACCATCTAGTTGCCTTAAACCAGATGAAAGCACATTTGGAGGAGCAGGTCTGTCAGTCATACCCACGCCCCCTAATCCATCCCCTGCTTTACGGCCTGGCGGCTCCAGCTGATGGTCATTAGATAAAATGCAGGTTTACAGACCTGTGGTTGGCACAGACACTCAGAGCTAAAACTTGAGGTTTCACGAGCAACACTGTCTGATCAAACTTTGGCTTATGACCAAATAAACACAGACATCAGCCTGTGCTGATCTTCATGTTTCATGTTAATGAGTGAATTTTCTGATGCTAACATGCTTCACTGACTCGGTGAACATGCTACTTGCTGAATCACACCATGCTGTCAGTATGAGATTGTTACCACCCAGGTTCATCTGAGTCTTCCTCAGATGAAATTGTTCCATTGTTGGTAAAAGGTTTGCAGGTTGGAGATCTCAACCGCCCCCACCCACGGCTTCTGGAAGAATTACCAGCCACTCACTCATAGTATAACACCACACGGTGCCAACATTATATGGGATTGATGCAGTTATAGTGCAGCTAAATATTATTTCAGTGTGCATATGTGACCATAACCATCCCTCCCAGGAAGCTAGTTTGTTGATCTTTATTGAGTGAAATGACCTTTGTGTGGCAGGGACGGCAGTGCTACACCTCAGTGAATACAGGGGAGGGTAAAGGACAGAGAAGGTGTGGAAGGATGGACAGGAGAAGGGAAGCTGGTGGCGCTGGTAGGGACTGGTGGGGTGAAAGATGCTGTGCTTTTCCTGTTATCTCACACGGGATTAAGAGAGTCCAGAGGGTTTCTGTGGAGATCTGTGGAGAGATGGGAGTCCAGATAGGAGAAGGTGTCCCAAAAGAGGAACCGAGTCAAAGACAGGGTACATAGCGATGGAATGAAAGAACAGCTCAGCCCATTTTAGGCAGGATTCATCAATTCTTCATGATGTGACCCAACATGAGATGGAAAGTGACACCACACATGCAAGTCGGCATTCCCTAAATATAAGTGAGAGCATCACCAGGGCCCAGAGTCGGGTCAGAGGTCCTGGCTCCCCATGCCCACCACCCTGAGTGTGGGAGCGTGAGGTACCAAGCCCAGAGAGCGACCGCAGCCATGTGGCATGGCGAGCACCACTTGACCGCCCAAACAAGCGCATGCCGGAGCAGGGCAAGAGGTCCCCCAACCAGACCCTGTCCCCCAGCGCAGCACAGCAACAGGGGCACGACAGCTGTCACGGCAGCCACCGCGAACCAACACTGGCCAACCATCGAAGGGCACTGCCAGCCTCCCACCACCCCCAGGGAGGGCCCAGCCCCCCAGGGGAGGGAGCGGGGTGAAGGGAGGAGGGAGCAGTGGAGGAGAGGAGAGGGAAGACTGAAGAGCCCGCTGGCCCACACCGCCGAGGCCCACAGGACGACCCAGGAGGAGCCAGCCGCCAACACCCCCAGACCCCGGGAAAGCAAGCAGGCCCTGGAGCCACAGGGAACCCCAGGCAGGGCTCCAGAGCACCCCACCCATGTGGGGGGGGGAGGTTGGCCGGGGAGACCCTCCAGAGCCAGAGTTCAACCCAGGGGTGAGGAGAAGAGGAACACCCCTAATGCATGATCTAGGTTTTGTGGTCTGGGGACCCTACATTGTTATCCTGGATATTGAGGGAAATAAAAATATTGCCTTAAACAGGAGTTATCACCTTAGCAGAGAGAGTAATATTATGGTGAAGGGAAGGTAAATGTATGAGCAGAAATGGCATGCTAGCAGGCAAAATCGAGATCCAAATTAAGGTTCAGAGAGTTCAGCCCATTTTTTTGTAAAGAGAGTCAATTGGTTTTTTCAGGTAGCAGATATTTTTATTCAATGATATATATTCAGCAAGGAGGTTCTGCCAGTGGGTGATGTTAAGAGACTGCTTATTTTTCCAGTTAACTATGATTGTTTTCTTGGTGATGGCTAGAGCTACAAGAACAGATTGGGATCGATGGTTAGGTAAATTGGTTGATGTTAGGTCACCGATTAGGCAAAAGTTAGGGACTAATGGGATTCTGCAGTGCAAAATGGAGGAGAGTTTCTGTTTTACAGTTGACCAGAAGTGCTGCACAGGAGAACAGAGCCAGAGAGCGTAGAAATAGGATACTGATGTGTTCTGAGTGGACTGCATGAATATATCGGAGCGAGAGAAACCCATTCTTTGCATCTTGTATTGAGTCATGTGTGATCTGTGAAGTACTTTGAACTCGATCTGGCCCAGAAGTCGAAGTCAGCGGACAGAGACAGATCTGCTTCCCATTTCGATATCGGTAGATGCATAGAATAGGTGCTTGAGAGTAACTTATATATTTTAGAGAGGTTTTTCTTCTTTTTTGGAGGGAGAGCTTTAATGTTAATGACAAATTCTGGGGACTGTACGGTATACTGGAGCATTGGAATTGGAATTGGGGAGAACATACAAGGTTCCACTTAGGAACCTGTGGTCTCTAGACTTTTTCCATCTTCTACTACTTATCTGTTTCCGATGCGCGGGGACACTATAGCCAATCCCAGCTCACACTGGGCAAGGGCAGGGAACACCCTGGACAGGTGGACAGTCCATCGCAGGGCCAACACACCGAGACAGAAAGAGACGAACAACCACTCACGCTAACACAGAACTACAGACAATTTAGAGTCACCAATTAACCCAAACATGATGTCTTTGGACGATGGGAGGAAGCCCACACAGGCACGGGGACAACATGCAAACTCTGCACAGAAAGGCCCCGGGTCTGGGAACCAAACCTGTGAATTTCTTATTGTGGGGCAAATTATCAGCTCTGCTCACCACTATGATGGTATAATATCTAATTTGGGCTAACTGGCCCTCAAGGCTCTGTAATGAACATGTGACTTGTCTTTACCTTCAGCTCAGACAGATCAGGGAACAGTGGATGGACCCCTTCATTCAGGGCTTTGTGTACAGCCCTCAGAACTCGAGGTAGATCGGTTCCAAATGTTCGGAACAGGACAGCAAACTCCTGTCCCTGGTGCACCAGGTCTTTGAGCAGCTGGAAGAAGGAGGGGAGGATCCAGTGGTACAGGCGTCCATCCTCTGCTCTGACGGAGAGCTCTCTGACCTCCTGTAGGAAATAACCAGACAGTAGTCAATAACACAGAGGAAGTTTGGTACACCGCTCTTTGGTTGAATATTACCATGAAAGCAAAAATTCAAAATTAAACAAGTTTCACACACACATTTAAAGTGTCTGATCATTAAATGAAATGCTTTTTTTTTTTGGTTTTGTTTTGGGTTGAACAGCTATAGAGGTGTGTTGATTGCAGGGACGTAGTGGATTGGCAAAATTAGATGAACAGAAATTCTCCTAAACAGGTGATAAAGTTACAGAAATTTTCTTTAATTTTGTTTTTTTTTTTAAGATAAGAAACGGATCTGCTTAAACCCAAAAACTACCTCAGAAATTCCATTAGAAAATACTTTACTCATAATGGCCGTACGAAAACCACCTTCACTGAGTGATAAATAAAATAAACAAACATTCACCACAATGCACAAATCCAAATACACCATGGTACTTTTGCACATTCCCTATAGCCGCAAAAATACATAGGGCACATTCTCTGACCCCTATGTCCTCAAAAATTAGTTAACTTTTTGATAGTGGTCAGGTACAGATCAATATTTGAAGTAGTGCAATTTGCCTTTGGGGACACAGTACCCTGTGCCAGAAGGTACAAACTAATACTAAGCATAAAGGATGTGCAACAGGTCTGACAAAACCTTCTGCAACTGTATGCGTACTGTCTGCTCACAGATGGCCTGGAAGGAGACTTCCTCAGTCCTGCCCATCACCTTCCTAGCAGACTGAATCAGATGTATCTTGGATTTTGACTGTGCAGAGAGGTTGCTGAAACATGCCAACATTCTCTTTCCTCCGTTTCTAACAAAGGAATACTGTTGGCTGGAAGACTGACTACAACAGAACAGGAAAACCTGTATATGCAGGGTAAATTGATTCCTGATGACTGGTTTGTCTCGAGCTTTCAGTAACAAACAGAGGCCTATTCAGATCAGTTAACACAGAAATGAATAAGTGAGCGCTAAAGGAATGGCCCTTTGGGTCTTTGGTGCCAAAGAAACACTGCTATAATCTGTAAACAGTAAATGTAGATTATCTGTGGTTTAAGATTTAGCAATGTCACAATCCTTTAAATAAAGATGCTTGAATCAGGAGGTCTAAACCTGAGTAACAACTGTTGGGGGTGACTGTCACATTCTGAGTCTACAACACAATGAGTGATATACATTCTTTAAAACAAGAATATTATTTTGAGATTCAGCCTTGGGTTTAAAGTTGAGCCAGGGGTAATGCCGTCTGATCATTATTCTACTGTTTTCTATTTTTGTTATTGATTTTATCCATCTCTGTGTTGTGGGGGGGCACTCACCTTGACACTGTCAGGCCAGCGGAGGAGATCAAGATGTGTATCTAGAATGCCACGGAAGCGTCGTCCCACAGTAGACGTGAAGCCAGTGGTCCGTCCAAACTGGGAATAGTGACTGATGGCATCCGGACTGGGTGGGAGCAGGGAGGGGGAGTCACTCAGCCATTCCCACTTTCCTGCACACATAACACAGATAAACCTGCATACTGATCAGGGAGAAAACAAAGCCCCAAGATTCACTTCCTGAATGTTACTGAACAAGGATCATGGGGAATAAATACAAAGTTAATGTGAAAGAGGAAACATGACCAATATGTGAAAAATGGCTCTAAACCATTCTAACAAACTTCTTTGATAAAACTTTAATTTACAATTCACTTTCCAATATCTGCCATTGAAATATAATAAATGATGATGTTAGACATATGCGCTGGGTAAACACTTAATTATCTGCATTTTGGCATTCATTTGAATCGAATGACGCTTTCAAGTTCGTGTACACTTTTTGGGGTTGGTTGAAGCTGAACACAGACTTTTACACTGAAATCAGCCTTTTCACAGCGGAAACAAACACGCACCATCCGTCTCTGACTGAGACCGGCTGACTCGGTCCGGCTTACCTTGTTTGCTCATCCGACCCCAGGTAACAGTGGAGAGAAAGTAGTCCAGGGCGGACACGGTCCCTTCCCGGGTCACAGTGTCCGACACCAGGATGGTGTTGTTCAGGTCCACATGCAGGACTAACTTCTTACTCCGGTCCTGATCTGAGGACCGGATCCCCCGAGGGACCGTCCACGGGGGCTCATCCCCGGCCCCGAACACAGCCTCCGGTACATCCCCGCTCTTTGTCCCGCCGTATTCATGTCCACAGTCCGTCATAGCTAGTGGACAGGAGGGGACAGCTCGTAGACAGACAGTCTTTCACCTCTCACTTGCAGCTGTATAAGCTCCGGTGTCTGACTCATATCGCTCCCCGGCACTTCCTGCTCCTCCAGCCGGCGTTCTTCTTCTCTCTCCGGCGGTCAGGAGCCGCACAGGCCGGCACAGACCCAGAGCGTCCCCCCCGGTGAACACGGAGCTGTGAAGGCAGCCAACACAAAGGAAGGTTTCACCTGCTCAGAACAAAACGGTCACATGTTAGATGAGCCTGACTGCCCTTTTAAATAGATTCTAATCAATATTCCTGTGTATCTCAACACTTTTGTTTTAGGTCCAAAATATTCTACATTTGCTCATTCTATTACTAAAAAAGTTTTTGCAAACTCCGTGCATATGAAATGTGGCGGAATTTAATCACTTCCTGAATGAAACTTATTTGTAAAATGAAAAGGGTACAGAATTTTCAAAAACTGTTTACTCAGTTTATTGATCAAACAGAGAAAAACAGTAGCAACAGACTGAATAATGAATTATTGATTTTCTTTTTTTTTTTATGTTGAGAGGATTTATTATAGGTCATAATTGATTATGTGATGCCGAATGTACGTATGTAGTAGTATGTTTAAATACATTTTAGATGGGCACTGGCAATTCATTGTAATATGAATCCATTGAAAACAAAGGCATTTTATCTCATCTTGAGTGCAAATGTCAGCTTCATTGTATTTTAAATAACAATCACATGGAATGTTCTTTAGATTTTACCATGAAATGATTTGCAATCAATCAAGTCAGCAAACAGTGAATCAACGAGGCCTTTGAAAGGCAAAAGAAAAATCTGTCGCACTAATGTCAGCAATAGTCAAAATTGTTTTTATTTATATTAACCATTCATATGTATCCACAGCAGCATTCTTAATGATCCCCACTTTATGTATGCAATCTATTACAAAGGAGGGAGAGGAAGAGACCAACAACTCACACAAAACAGAAATAATGAAATTTAGCAAAGTTTCAGTTTGGGGGTCTTAACACAGGGCTCAGGTCACAGCCTGAATGAACATGCAGTCATGCACATTTCAGTTTCTACTAAAGTCTCTGATAATTTCTTCCACAGGATCAAATGTCCAAATAAGTACAAAAAACAAACAAAACCTGTTGAGGGAACATAAGCCAATGAGGTTTACAAACAAAAACAGGAAACAGCATGTGCCCTCTGTATTAAACGAGCAGGTCTTCACCCATCTCATGTTTGTTTTCTTTACATCAGTTCCTACAATTCTAATCCATGTCACTGATTACCCTGCCAAAAACAGATCACATCAGGCAAAACTTCAAAAACAAACAAAAAAAGATTTACCAACAATCTTCACTCAAACTCCCCAAATTTAATCTAATAATCCTCAGAATCTGAAGCCAGATATTAAAAGGTCTGGTAAAGGTTAGCAGTTAGGTTTTTAGATTGAAACCAGACCACAAGGTGCGTTGGTGTGCAGGAGCCTGAGGCACCACTGACTGTTAGGATGAACTCCAGCAGGAGCGCTGAGATTATACACGAATGAATATATTTACATATACAGCTGGTTAAGTCTTTCTCAATGTGTAAGCATATTGTTGTGAGTATACCAATGACGTGTGTCGAGTTAGTAATAAGTACATTTCTGTATGTGTATCTGAAGCTCTGTCACAAGTGAGTGCTGTCCTCAGAGTCCACCTCCAGATCTTCCAGCTCTGCACCAGTGTAACAAATGAGCACTGTCATGTCTGCAGGCAAGCATCAGCTTCCACAGAGGAACATCTCTGGATCACCAGCTACAGTCTCCAACAACACTAGTCCACCTCCTCCATGTTGCTGTAGGACGGTGGTGTACACTCTCCAGAGTGGGCAAAGAGGTCAGATGGCACCTCCGGGGTTAGCTGCGGTGGCCCTTCAGGATCCAGTTCTGTCCCAAAGAGTGCCTGGCTAGAGGCCTGTAAAATAAACCAGTGTTAACAATAAATACAAGCTGCTTCAGTATCGTGGGGAACAGTGTGACTTGAGGAATGTACAAGAGGTTGAGAGACTAATAGAAGTTTATTCTCAAAAGGAATACAATGCTTTGTCTTTGTGTGTGTGTGTGTGTGTGTGTATATATATTTAAATAAAAGAAAGCAGCATTTGGATAGAGATATGTAGATATATTATTGCACTAAATTATTCTTTTTTTTTTTAAATACAGTACTTGCAATAATTTAATCAACATCTGATTTAAAGTATATTACAGAGTTTTTACATAATTTCCTCACAAAATACATCATAATTATTCTTTCCATTGAACATTTCATAACAGACCACACGCACACACATACATTTAGCCTTCAGTCATTCAGACCCACTGGGATCCTGCGGATTTAACACAAGGGATTAAAAAAAAAAAAAAAAAAAAAAGAACATTTCAATGTAGAAACAGCAAAGCTCTTCCTGAACCCCCTCAGATCTCATACACTCAACACAATGTTATGCACGGAGCTGTACTTATTGAAGTGTTAAGTGTTAAAACTAAATGGACTTCAGTCTTGCATATATTAGTCAAGTATACATTGTATAGTCGTGAAGTATTGAGCAGATAAGGCAAACACAAATCATCTGCATTGCCTTGATATGTTTCCCTGAGACCTCACTCACAAGGATTGCACCATCAAGACATTACCTGTGGACAGTTTATAAAGTTCTTTTAAAAAAAAAAAAAAAAAGACAACCTTTACGGTGGCTATGTAATAAATACAGAATGCCTTCTGGGATTTTCAAAGTAAAACAAAAGCAGGAGACCACAAATAAGCAATAGGGGTTTTCAAGAAAACCATATTCATGTACTGTGATGAACTTCTTTACTTTACACAATCAAAATCTCTCAGGTTTTTCACTAAAAAGCAAACCATGAAAACCATCACATTCACAACTTGACAGTAACCAGTCAGTTTCTCATGTAGTTATTTTGTAGTGCGTCATTTCATCCTGAGAACTTAAAAATCCCCACCCAGCTATGGCTTGAAAATGTCTATAAAACCTAACTGCAATCAAATTGACAAGTTCCATCAAATCCAAAACACTATATTAAAGATTAGAAAAACAAATTACGTGAGAGTAAACTGCAGAAAATGTTGCTTAGCAGCTGATTTCAAGGCCCAAAAATCAAATGTTCTAAGCAAGGACATGGAAAAGCTGGGAAATAGCTGGTCACTCTTACGAAATACAAAGTACATTAATTCATGATAAAACACATTTAAAGTGAGTCAACGAATTCCCTTACATATTCATTTCTTATCTGTTCTGCAGTAATTTTGTCTCTCATTTTCATCCTCCTCAGAGTGTAGTGTAAAACTAAAGACACCAGTTCATTTCTCTCCTGGAATAATTTTAAATTAAAATTTTTCAATTATTCAGAATTACTGTACAGCTGAGACAAAAACAGTCTTTACTAAAAAAAAAAAAAAAAAAACATACTTAGTAGTGTTTTTGTGAGCTTTCAGCAACATCTCAGTCTTCCTGGTCCTTGAATGACATCTACATTGTCCATATGTGGGTGTGGATGATTAAGGCTGTCACAGCCGATCATCTGACAACTGTTGTAAAAATCTAAATATAAAAACCATGCTGGAAAGTTACACATGTATGCTAGAGTATGATTGTGAATGGTTTACACTCAATATACCAGATAGAAGCTCTAACTACAAGGTGTCCTCATGATAACATTGTTAACTGTCACTCTGATTCTCCACCAGAATTACTTAAAAGTTAAGACAATTCCACTTAATGCATGTCAGTGATAGATGTGGAATTTTCACTTAAAATGTGGGGAAATATAAAAACTAGATCTTCCTTCTCTCTAGTTTCTATCAAAACTGTCCATGTTTGAAAAACCTTGCGTTCCTTCTGCTGAAACCTCAAAGTTTCTACCCAGCCGCTGCTCAGGTCCAACTGGCTTTGTAAAGAGGGTAGACCAGGTTGACAAGCAGAGCAAGCACTGCTGCCAGCGTGCCCAGAACAAAGTATCGGACACAGTCGTCGTCGGGATAGTCAGACATCCTCTGCCTGCGGTGCCGCCGCACTGACCCTTCACTTCTGTCTTCGTCTTCCTTGTCTCTGTTCCTCTGTGTTTGTCCCCTCCACAGTGCGGAGTGGAATAGTCCACGGGGGCCTTCGTCAAGCCCCTCCTCTTCCTCCTCCAGTTCCCGCCATATTAGAGAGGCCTGCGATTGGCGGAAACCGGTGTCAGCTTCTGGGAAAAGGCTAGGTCTAACAAATGCTATGATTATATCAAAACATTCAGCTGATCTTTATCACCCCTCAAATTTGTTGATTACAGAAACCTGCTGCTCAGTAACAATTGACTAAGAACATCAAAAAGTCTGATATTTTCAGAAGTCAGATGAAAACATGGAGAACATTCAGATTTTTTTAAAAATGTAAACAGTTGAATAAATCAGGACAAAAAATTCTGACTGTCTCCCAAGCCATTTTCTACAAGTGCAATGTACCAAGCAACAAAGTATGTCGGAAGACAGAGTTCAGGTTCAATGTTCCATGCATGAACATCATCATTACAGCACAGATTTAGCACGCAAGATTCTTCTGTCAAAAAAATTAACCACTCATGCGCCTTTTAGCCAACAGATACACAAACATCTCATTCCATTATCAGCATCACAAGGTAACAACTAACAACCTTAGCAATAGAAGCAAACTGCAAAACACAATGTATAGCCCAGAGTGAAAGAAATCATGCTCTACACATTTGTAATAGTGCACTCCGCTGAAACTCTAAATGTCACAAGATGTTAATGGTGCCCGACAGCTGAACTTTGTTGAGCTGAGTTAACACACCATCTTTGTGATGAGTTGCTTGGAATATTCTTTGGTCTTCATGTTAAAATTGTAGCAGGAATACTGATGAACTAGAGAATGAACCTCCCAAAAACAGGTTTTTTTATACTACAATTACTTGACACACATCAAACTCACTCTGGTGATCTCTAATTCACTAATTGTAACACTGCTTGCATCAACTAGCTTGAACTCTGTTGAATTAGGTCAGTCAATTAAAAGGGGGCTTCGATAAACTGGCGACCTGTCCAGGGGGGTACCCCTGGGAGAAGATGAATGAATGAATCAACTTTAAATAGGGTGAATATTTATGCAAACTCTTATTTTACACCATATATTTTTAATTAATAAAAAAATATATGGTTTTTGTAAAAACCTGTTGTCACTTTGACAGAAGGTTATTTTGCAGTTTTTTGTCAAAAAAGCCAAATTATTTTGACCATGATTTCATTTATAAAAGCAACAAAAGGGGCAAAAAAATCCAAGGGGAGGTGAATACTTTTTATATGCATTGTAAAATAGAAATGTGACACCATCAATGTTACACGATTATTATGCATATTCTGTATGTTCAAGTGAAATTTAATAGTCAGCAACACTAACCATGGAATATAGTAATAAATCTTGTAATTTTATGTTCAGATTTTTACAATTATTGCAACACTATAAATGTTAGACCTGTGGTGAACCAACTAGACATTAAATGGCTTTTACACTTCTTTTTTTCCTGGTTGTGTTGACTGCTGCATACCCTCATCACCCAAAACAACAGCTCATCAAGAGAGCTGCCTGTAGTTTACTAATTTGGTTCTGATCAGCAGCTAAGCTGTGTCACGACTAAGATGCAGGTATGTGTGTTTGGTGTGTGAAATCTTGAAATTTAAAAATAACTAGGGTCTGACTTAGAAAAATGATAAACCTGTAAGACATGAGCTGGCCAAAGATATGTGCACATTAGTTAAATCTAAACCTTGGCTGCTGCTCCTCAGCATAAGTAATCCTTTGACTAATTAAAGCTCTCAATGGCATTTTGGTGGCGCCCCCACCTGGCTAGCAGTAGCTCCAGCAGCTGATGGTGACTCGGTTCCAATAGGCCTGTGGAAGCGTGGTGGCCTCTCCACAGGGGAGTTTCGTCGTCGGTAGAATAGGACGTAGGCGTAGCGTGTAACCACCTGGCTCTCCTCAACCATTGTCACAGTGCTGTCGTCAAACAGACGCCAGCCTGCAGGAAGAGGAGGACAATTAGTGGAGTAGAAGGAAAGATGGGATACCAATGAGAACAATTGACTGCACACTCACCAACATCACTGCGCTGGCTGTTCTTGTCACTCGGTAGGCGGGCGTAGGCTGTATAGTGGCCTCCTATCATTCCACCATAGTGGTTGATGACTGCATACAAGTCATAGATAGGAGGTTGTTGCATCTCGTCTTTCTGGCCAATACAGAACTTGCTCAGATCCAGATTCCTAGAGGACAATAGGGAAAGAAAATACAGTAATGCAAAGCAATGCATAATTAAGAAAATTAAGAAAAAATAAGTATTTACCTGACGGGGAAGTCAACCATATCGTTGATCTTGTCCCTCCAGATGAAACTCCTGAAGGAGAAGCGTTTAAGCTGGATTATGAGAACGTTCGGTAGACGCCACAGCAGCAGCTGCTTGGAGGCCTCTCGATGCTGTTGGCACTTTGGGCAGTACCTAAAAAAAAACAGTGTGGCGATATAGACCACTGTTTAACATGCTTAGTGCCCTTGAGAAAAAGACCAAGTTTTATAAAACTACCTGCAAGCAGGTGTACCAACACACATACATTTGAGGTAACAGAATCCAAAGTCCCTGGCCCTGCCTGAGCAAAAAAAAAAAAAAAAAAAAAAAAAAAACCACACAAAAAACCCAAAACAAACCTCATTAATGTACTACAGAGTCTTCTGGACTCCAAGTACCATGAACATAAAACCTAGGAGACAAAACAAATAATGGGCTTTTCCTTTCTAGGTTAACTGATATTTAAAAAAACAAACATAATACATATTCATCATCTGCACACTTGAATAACAATATTATGGGACTGTGAAATAACAAGGGCCGTAAACATTCAATCAAGTGTAGATTGTCTGGATTGAAAACAGAGTGATAGAGAATATGCTGTATTATTTTACATCTAATCACAAAGCAGATGCTCCTACCATGCCTCCTCTGGCGCCAGCACCTCAGGCTTGGTGAAGAGATTGAGGCACTGCTCCAGGGTGAAGTGTCCTGCTCTGGCCGTTTCACTCAGAGACCCAGGGTCTTCCTCATACTCCAGCTCCTTAGAGCTCACAAGGACGTATTCCTTCAGGCGCTCATTGTTCTTCCACACCAGTTCCAGGGTCACGTCTTCAGGAAGGTCCGCAAGCAAGTCCTCTACAGAGGGGTTGGTGGGAAAGAAGAAAAATTATGCTGAAGTGAGCAAAAAAAAAAAAAAAAAAAAAAAAAGCTTATTGCAAATAAAAGCACCACTTACTAGAGTCCTGAATATTACAAATAAAGATGTAGAATTCATCAAATGTGGACTTAACATCAGTACTGAGGAAAGTTCTGGTCATACCTTTCTCATCCAGCCTCTGCTCCTTGTTGTTAGAATCCAGCAGAGAGACATAGAACTGACTGGCATGACCTGATGCTGATTCACTTGGATGCTGGTACCCTGTTACTGCAGCTGCAGAACATGTCAGAGACAATGTGATGTGAAAGGTAAAAAACAAAACAAAACAAAAACAACAATGATGCATCCGTATCTTTTATTATCACCTTCTGGTCGCACTGCTTTCTCACAAGACGTCTCTTTTTCAGCATGAGGGTCCAGAGAACAACAGGAAGTAGTGCACGGTGGCTCAGAAGATCCTGAATCTGTAGTCCTCGTGGTGGAGAGGGAGGTCTGCGAGGACGAGAGAGACTCTGACTCTACAGATTGGAGGGCTGAGGCCTGAGCATACTCTGTCTGGGACTCAGCCAAAAGGGACTGCCCTTCCGGCTCCAGATCACTTGTTCCAACAGCACTGCTACCACCAGTGGCTTCAGCCCCAGACCCAATGCCCTCAGGGGAGCCAGCTGGCATTGGGGGCAGGTCTACCCGGCATTGAGATGTTTCGGGGGATGTCCTGCCTGAATGGAAAGGAGGCTGGAACACATTGACTGAAAACCTACAGAGAAAAACAACAGCTCATTACCAATCAAAAGTAACCAATTATACACTGAACTTGTTGCTTGTTTTTCATTGGAGCGGCCAGGGATGGAGTTCACCTCCCAAGTTGGATTACTGTTTCTGCCTTGGTGTCAAAGAGACATACTTGTTATCCAGTGATATGTGACTGTTTTGTTAATGTTCCTTTAGAGATGACAGGACAAGTATGAAAATGAGCATGTTTGTGTGAGATTTGGAACTTAATCAGTGGGAAAGGTATCCTTTTTTAAGTATTTTCTCTCTCTCAGGCTACATCACAGACAGACTTCATTCATTGCTATTGAGGCCTCAATTGAGGACAACTCTCTCCATACAGACTTTTCTCAAAAATTTCACTTTTTAACACTAAACAGCGACATGTACTGTTTGTTTCCACCATGAACTGACAATGTTTTGTTGGAAATATCAAAATCATGGCATTAATGTTACTGTGTTGACCCATTAGTATTGTTTAAGAGACTGAAGAAACACTGAGACATGGAAGACACTGCATTAGTGACAGAATCTGTATACAGAAAAGATGCCTGCTTGGTTACATTCTTTGAGGATGATAAGCGTCAAAGACTTACCTGGAGTACGCCTCTAGTAGTTGAGTGAGACGGGCATAGGAGAGTCGAGATTCTGGCACACTGACCAGGAAGGGCAGGCCCACGTTCTCCAGGTTAGGTCGACACAGACTCTTGTGATTGGGCCAGTGGGTTCTTTGACATACTCTGAGAAGAGGACAACAAGAGTTAACACGAGCAAATAGAAAAATTTAATGGGATTACTATAAGAATAGTCACATTTGTATATGTTAACACTGGCCTGCATGTTAACAGGCTGGGACAGTATGAGGAGAACTCACTGATTGCAGTAGCCCACACGATAGCAGCGAGTGCACCGCTTCAGCTTGTCTTCCTCAGACACTGGAGGCTTCAGACAGGCAGCGCACTTTGAGATGGGGATATTAGGGATCTGGAGTTTCTGAAGAGCAAACAAAGACCTTTGAATAACTGCACCAACTATTGTATGCAAACAAGCGGTAGAACTGGGCATTCAGGACCTGGTTTTCATTACCTGCTGCACTCTGAGTAATATTACTCTCTCCTTGGCCAGATCTTTGGACAGCACCTCAAAGCAGAACAACATGTCAGATGAAGACACAGTGTCCAGGGAATGGGACGGCAGGAACATTCGCTGGAAATGGTTCTTCCCAACCTGAGGAGAGAAGTCCAATTATTGATCTTAGGAATTTTAATCTCAGTGAAATATCCTGAATATTTTAAACATCTCACCTCTGCAAGTCTCAGATTCTCTGGTTTGACCCTCACATTGCGGGAAATGGACTCGAGGACTTCAACAGTGCTGGAGTTCTCCTTGCTCACACTGACCAAAAACTTGAGAAACACAAATGTGTGTTAAAACCTGAATTACATGTATTCTTCTAAACAAAGCAACATTCCTGCACTGTCAGTAGTATGCCTGTTAAAGACTGGGAATCAGTTATTTAATCCTACCTTGATGGGTTTTTTATGGGGTTCCTTTGCGAAGTAGAAAACGGAGAGCACCTTTTGTTTCTGGGGCAGTGGGACTGGCAGATAGAGAAATGGGTCAAAGGTGATAGAAACCTGAAGAGGAAGACGGAAGCAAAGGAGAAAGGTGGTATTTTGATCACTGCAACAAGGCTGAAGGATTTCCTTCAAGGAAAAGCTCGTGGAAACTTATTGTGTTACCTTGGAGCACGTGGGACAAACAAGCTTGGATTTGAACTGGCCTTGGAAGAGGTCCACAATAAATGAGTCGTTTCTCATCTTGTGCCTCTGCCACGCCTCTTCTGCCACCACCTGCACCAAAAGACAAATCAACATCAGGACTTCAAGAGGCCATAGAAGGAATGGTCCTCATTATTTGACTAAAAGTTTTCTTTAATATTCTGGTTAGTAAGTGGTAATAATAAAATATCTCTGTCCATAGTAAACAAATATGACAAAACCATCACAAATAACTTAACACTAACTTCATCCAGACGCCCGTCTGAGTCAACCGTCTCTGTATATGGTTTATTCTGGATTCGGTTCAAGTCCTCGTGGAGCCCGTCCAGCAAGAAAGCCATGAACTCCTGAGCATCATGCTGGGCATAGCCTGTAAACTGACTAGCTTTACTTGCCACAATTGCCTGCAAGGTTAGAAATGACATGAAAAATTTAAAAGAGAGCAAGTTCCATAAAGGTTAGACAACCCTTAACCCAAACAGTCAAAGTAAAACATGTCTTAGCAGCTGTAGAAAATGAGAAATATTTTGATGTAGGTCATATACAGAATATCTGAGGGTGCTCCTCATATACCTTGAGTTTTGAAGGTTGGAAGGCATGGTGTGTTCCTTTCCAAAGGGCCCTGAGGAGCACTGCAAAGCCAATGGCTAGCCTGCCTCCTGTTCCCAGTGGGTTATTGCAATTGATTTCTGCCTCAAAAGCTCGATCTACAGGGGCACAGAAAACACAAGCATGACATAATGGAGCCAGACATCAACCACAGCCATTGGGAGCTGACACTTGTACGGACAAACAGGGATACATGGAGAAGCATCAGAATAAAGCTTCCTGTGGGTATGTATGGGGAAAAAGTGATCTGTTGTTTTTGCTCGTAAAATTAATATAAAGCATTCAATATATACACAACGTCTCATATTTCATGTTGTATATAGTTTCATCAGCTAATGCCTTATGCTTAAAATAACAAATTTCTTTTAACAATGTCAGATTTTACAAAAACTCCAGAGTCCAAAAACTGGGGGACGCAGACTTTGCTTTTACCTTTTAAATGCAGAAATAGCAGAAACTGCATCTGGTTTGTCCAGATAAAAACATACAGTTCTCAAAAAATGTGCCACTCTTTGCATATCAACATCATTAATGCATCCATATCAGCACCCCAGGACCACCTACCAGCAGAGGCAACCAAAACAACAATAAGTAATGAGGTAATTATGATCACAGCTGTACCAAATATCTATCGGTGTATGTAAACACATAAAACACACTGTTATGCAAAGGAAAATAAAATTATTTTGTCTTTGGCAGCAGGATAAAGGATAAAATATATTATGTGTTTGGTCCACAGAAGCGTAAATTATTTTACATGAATGCCAACAAAATCTATCAGTGTTAGTTAGATTTTTTTCTTATTAATGGTCAAACAAAGCAGTGTAATAAACAATATACCATGGAAGTAATCCCTGAGTTCTCTGGTGTTGGACAGGGATTGGATAACGCTGTTCATGAAGCAAGTGTTGCCGAGGTTGACCAACCCGGTGAAACCAGGCAGACACACCTTCTTCTCCTCCTCTTCCTCATGGCGCTCATTGCTGGCAGGAGGTGCATGGGTCATGGGCTGTACCATGCAGGTGGGCTTGGGCTGAGACAGGAGATATACCCAAAAACAACATCAATTACAATAATGACAAGTTGACAAACCAACAAAATCAAAAAAGCCCAGATGCATGAACAATTTGTCATGTTTAATCATCATTGCCTTGTTTTGTTTATGTGACTCACTGTGGTAACTGTGGTCTCTGGCTTGGTAATAGCAACATGCTCAGAAACGGCACGAGGGGCTAGGGTATCCATATCCCCATCCTCCACTCTGGATGAGGCCTTAGGGGCCTTGGGTTTTTCCTCCCCAACCCTCGGAGGTTCCTCCTTGGCTGGGAGGCTGTGCTGGCTGCTGCCTGGCTGGGTCTTTTCCATGCAGGTAGGGCTGGAAGGCACAGCAACCTTGGCGCCACCCACTGCACCTTAAACAAAGGAGAATAGAGCTTGTGGTCAGAAGATAAAGGTCAAATTCACTTGACATGAACAGTATTAAACCGTAACATATCACATAAAAATTTAAACAAGTGTATTCTAGAAGCTGAGCTATGGACTGGCTAAATTAGAGAGTTCAAATTGTTGTCATTAAGAGATATCTGTAGAGGACACATTTGGTGAATATACACCCACACACACATACATATACACGAGTAGCACTTAGCACACTTTCTCATGCAAGCACAGGCAGACAAGCTTCCTGTCTGTAGAAGAACCAATGTCAAACTTGCTCTTTAAATAATTAAGTACACTTCTTGTAGCAAACACTACAATTGTTTTAGTTTATATCTTTAACAGTGGAGGTATGCATTTTGATTTTCAGATAACATGTTTTCATATAAATGCTTGTGATTAACTAAGAATCATAAAATAAAAAAAATAAATAATAATTTCTGGATAGTGTTAACAAGTAGAAGCCTGGCAGCAGACCTTGTGTGGCAGGGGCCTCCAGACCCCCCCAGCGCTGGCTATGTCTCTTCTTCAGGGTGATATCTAGACGGGATGGTGTGAAGGAGTAGCTGCACTGCTCAGGCTGGATCAGGTTCCTGAAACCCAGTGGGGTGGGAAGCAGACTGGTCATATTAAACGTCAAAGGGCAGTAAGGGTACTGTACCATTCAGCACTAACCTGTGATCAGTGTTTTGTCCATTAAAATCTAAGTATATTCATCGTTGTCACACATAATATTTTAAAGAGATTTAAATTGCGATGCAAAGCGTGTCTCAATTAACTCATGATGGGAATGATCTAGACTTGAGAGTGACTGGAATTTTGAAAAGCAACCAGCATCTCCAGGACCACTGTATAGGATTTACTGGTAGTGATCTAGTGCTGAAGACCCCTCCTCTCAACCCTCTCTTTCAGAAACCTACAAGGACCTTCAGCTCTTGAAAAATTGCAACTTGGTCTCCTTCAAGCCAGTGTGTTGGTCTGTCTGTTGTAGGGTACTGTAAAAACATGGCAGGATGTGCGGAAGAGGATCTGTTCTCGACAAAGATATACCAGCCTCAGTCTAAGCAACACACTGTTTCAGGGATTACACATTACTGAAAACGTTACAACAATGGAGCCAACTAAACCTTACACAACAGTCTAAGGATTCAAGTTATCAATGAATTCATTAATCATTAGCTGAGTCATTTCACCGATCAATTAACTATTTATTGATAAGCAGCAATCTTCTTAAGAACTTGAATTTTCCTTGGTAACAATAGGGTCTTTCTACATGAAACATAAAAAGCTAAATATTGCCTGCAATATACTGACTAAAAAAAAGGGACCTCTTATTCCTTAATCAATGTTTATTAACATTTGGGATATAGTAACCTACAGACAATGGCTTTTTTGTGGTATAACAAAATAAATTGTACATAGAAAGTTAAAGGGTGCTTAACGCTTTTGTTCCACAGCAAGAAGGTTGTGGGTTCGATTCTGGGCTTTCTGTGTAGAGCTGTGTAGATGTTGTCCTTGTGCCAGTGTGGGTTTCCTCCCACAATCCAAAGACATACACATTCAAGTCAAATGGTTGAATGGTAACTTGCCCATAGGTGTGAGTGTGAGTTTTTGTTTTTCTCTGTTTGTCGGCCCTATTAGAGATTGGCGACTTTTCCAGGGTGACCCCACCCTCACTTGAGATGACAGCTACGATTGGCTCCAGCTCCCACTGCGACTATGGCAGATAAGCGGTTGAAAATTAACTAAAAAAGAAAATGTAGGCTACTTTAAAACGGGAATAAACTGTGCACTGGCTCATCTGTGAAGATTATCAGCTGTTGGAATCTGCCCTCCACTTTCTTAATGTCACAATACACTGGTAACCTTGAATTATGGCTGAATGTGAGTTATTTAGGTGGTAACTTAAACTTGTTGAACTGTTGTACTTAAACATAGAACCACAATGTGTACATTTGGCTTGCGCTATCATCGACTACTTTTAAATCAGTTTTGAATGCATCATGCTTGTGTGTTCATTTGCATGCAGCGTGTTCAGGTACGTCGAGGGTGTGGAATTGTCAATTAATTGACTATTAACTTAATCAATTAAATTGTATTTAATTCCATGTTAACATGCCCGCAAGAACACTTGAATGAATGGTTTTAATTAACATTTTATCAACAGGAAAAATATCTCAAAATTGTCTTGACACCCCCCACACTAGTCACATTTTACTGGAGCTGCAGCTATGGATTATTTTTGTATGCTCCAAAAAATACTGAGTTTCTAAAATGTGAAAATCATTTCGAAAAAACAAAGAAGCAAAAAATACATGATCGCCACTTACCTGAGTTTCACTTGCCACTTAAAGACTGTGTTTGGTCCACAGTCTGAATGAAGCCGCAGAAAGTTAGCATCACTGAAAAAGGATGACACAAGAGAGACCTCCATCATCCACTGAGATAAACAGGATGAACCAGGTTTTATTTGTAGCCCATACACATTAAATACCTTGTCTGGAAGATGAGGGTGAAGTCCTGTTCCCTGAAGATGACCCTGGCTGTGTCCCTGCAGATCCCCTTCATGTAAACATTAACCACCATCAGGTCTGTGCCCTTCTCATATGAATCATTCTTCACAAACTGTAGGTTCACCATTGGCTCTGGGGCTGTGGGAAGTTACAGATAATGATATTGGGCTACCCAGTTTGGAAAACTATATATAGTGTGATTATTTGGCAAATATTGCAATTCCAGAGTGATAAATTTTACATTTGATTTTCACTGAAACCCTCTTGTGCTGCAGAGTTTGCACCATTTTGCCATTCTGATTAGATTAGGATTAATTGTGTAGGTCAATAATTAAATATCAGCAAATCCAAGAATCCACTGTTGACAGATTCTACTGCGTACAAATAACCTGACAGTATATATAGCAATTATTTCTTCATTTATCGTCATACACTGAATACATATTAATACAAGCTGGGGGTGTTTGGGTTGCCATCTATGGCAAAAAATTACAGCAAGGGTCAAAAGTTTGGAAAGTGACAAATACTGGGATATAGCCTTGTTTTTTTTTTTCCTCAATCAATTAAAATGTATTTAAATGTATTTTAACACATGTAGCAGTTATATTCCCATAATTGTGTTTATGAATTAACAAAAACATTTGCAAGATAAATCACCAAGAGAGGTTTTCTATGTTCTCAAAACCTTCTCTACCTACCTTCCTGCTGCTTAATTTCCAGAGAAGGCTCTTCCTTTGACTGGTCCCTCTTTTCTTCACCGTCACAGCTGGCCTGCCTTTGGTCTACACCAGGAACCAAGCCTTGTTTGGCAGGCGTGCCACAAGTTGGTGTTGATGCCATCTCTTTTAATCCAAGCTGCTGGCGGATCAGAGTATCCTGCTCTGATTCCCGCGCAACAGGCTTTTTAACAGGATCTGAGTCTGTTTTGTCTCCCGGCCTTGCAGGAGAGGCAGAGACCACTTCATTGTTGAGGTCAAGTGGTTTGAGGCAGTCTCTGGTGCTGATTGGAGTTGCTGGTTGGTTTTCACTGCCAGTTGCTGTGGCTCCAGATCTTTCTAAAGACTGGTTTTGTTTCTCTGCCACCTGGATCAAAAAAGAGAAATTTTATGTACAACCCCCATTTCCATTTCCTAAGACGTTCAAGATTCTGTGTTTTCCACTACCCCTCTTTCTCTTTTCTGCGGTTATCAAGAAAAGCGGAATACTTGATTCCAATTCAGATCAGTGCATTCATAGCAGTTCGATCTTCTATGAGAGTTCATACATCTGTTCAGTAGCCTTTCCTGACAGATGACATTGTGATGACACCTGACTATACTGTACACAGCAGACAAAGCACAGTTGTCTGATGTCTTGTTCACTCCTCTGACTCAGGCAAGCTGTTGCGTGAACAAACTGCAAGACTGACTCATAACAACACCAACAAAATGGAAACTTAGCCTGTCTGCAGGGGCAGGCATTAGTCGGGGCTTTTGCGGTTTGTCATTAGGTTTCATTGTATGATTTATCTTATCCAAGCTCCAGGGAACCTTGATAAAAGTGGAGCAACCAGACCACATGGTGTTATTGGATGGGACTTTGTGCAATCATAGTGCTGAATGATTTCAAGTAATTATTTAGAATTATTCTATTATCAATTATTATCATAAATTAACTCCATTTATAAGATTATGTGTTCTTACTAAATAATATGGCATTCAACTGTCATTTTTACTGCTAGCAGTGCAAATTTTTTTCAGTTCGTTTTATTGATAGCTACATGCTTATAGTAACAAAACAAATCTGTCTCCATGTTCTAAAATGTGGCTATTTAGCTTGTTTTATGAGACAATGCAATTAACCATATCACTAGATGTTCTTACATGGTCAATAATCAGAAATTCATAATAACAGTTCAAGAATTTGAAACATCAAACGAGCAAGAGCTTAATAATTTTTCCACTACAACAAATTTATACATACATTTTAACATGGGTTTACCTGAGTTTTGTTGGTATGGCTGGCAGCAGCGACAGCAGCTCCAGGTTTCTGTTCCTGACCAGTGCCGAGTCTCTCTGCTCTGCTGTCTCCATTGCTGCATTGTGTCTGTGGGCTCCGACCAGCGGCTAGATGTGTGTGTGGATCTTTACCATTAGACTTGACAGCATGTGTATCCCTGCCAGCAGGTGATGTTGCCTCTTTAGTGGCCTTGGGCAGCTGTATGAGGGTGCGCTTAGGACTTGGTTCCTGAGGCTGCTGCTCACCTTTTGCGGTGGCAACAGGCTTGCTGATGGTGGCTGAGTCCTCTTCAGCTACACCTTTCACCCCAGCAGAGTCAGTAGTGGTTTTATCGCACACCAATTTGTTTTTCAGACAGCGCTTGACACCCCGTTCACCTTTGCTGCTGCTGTGTCTTGACTCACTGTGTCCAGGTGAGGTTGGAGCCTGAGGATGAAGTTGTTTGGTTTTCTCTGTAGAATCAAAGGCAACAGGTTTCATCTCCACCTCCTTGTCACTTTTGACTTCTGTGGAAACTGCCTTCTCCTTCTTGTTTGACTGAAGCACAGACAGAAGCAAAGCCAATGTGTCATTTAACCAAAGCCTGTGTGAATGCCACTTTTACATGAAAATTTCATCATTATGATTTAAATTTTATTAGATTTTATGAACGATACTACATTCATTAGTGTAGATTAACAGGACAAATATGCATTGGTATAGTTAAAAAAGAAAAATAATCATCCTATCTTATGTGATTCACCTTAAGCGATGGCCAGATGTGAAAGGGAATCTTCTTGTGCATGATAACATGTAGGAAACCTCCCTTCTCCTTGTACTGAACCCTGCTACATGAGGCCTCAATTTCCTCCTGAAGCTGGCAGCTCCACTGGCGTCCATCTGAAGATGAAAACATGCATACAGATGTTATGAGAGCAGGACTACACCCACACTCATTTTAAATGTAAAACTGCAGCAAATGCAAGCAAGACAAGTCACACAAAGATAGCGCTGTTGCCTCACAACAAGGCGGCGGGGGTTCGGTTCCCGGGCCTGGGGCCTTTCTGTGCAGAAGTTGCATGTTCTCCCCATGCTTGCATGGGATTCCTCCGGGTACTCTGGTTTCCTCCCACAGACATGCATGTTTAGGTTAACTGGTGACTAAATTGCCGTAGGTCTGAGTGCGAGTGGTTGTTCATCTCTGTCGGCCCTGC